>CAWUFW010001437.1:1276250-2552500 GCA_963921515.1 Calotriton arnoldi
ACACACATGCAACAGACACCACCACACACAGCCCAAACAGAACAACTGTAAGATGCGTGGGGACATGTGTACATTCAGCCAGCCACGTAACCACCAACAGGTCCCCAAATATGCCAGAAGCGCCACAACGAGCACCCACGACACCCATGTGTCCGCCACAGCTGCACAAACCGACAAGTAACAGGTAAGTGGCAGGAACACAAAGTGCAGTGGTTGGGACGGTGGACAGCCCAAGTACAACACACACCAGGCCCCTAGTCCCACAGCACAGCAAGGAGGAGCATCCCCCACACCCCACAGCCACGTGTCAGCCACCGCAGTGCACAACGACAGCCGAAAGGCAGACATCACGGTCCACAGCAATCGGTGTCAGTGGGTGTCCAGCCACCCCCACGACCCACAACACCCCCCACCCCCACAGACCTGCAACATGGAGCACCCCCGCTTAGAGCCATGTGGCATCCAGTACAGTGCACGCACGAACAACCTGCAGGTGGGAAACTGGACAGGGCTGGATTACTGGAGGCATGAGGACCGGTACACGACCAACACATGGGACATGTCACGTAGCAGACGAACACGCAGCACCGCCCACCGTCACGAACAAGTGAACAATGTGCACACGGACATGAACAACAGACTCACACCCCACATGACCCATCACAGACATAGCAACACCCAAGGAGCCACGTCTGCATACACAAGCCACACTGAATATAGTACCACACGGCAGCCACTGTGCAACTCATCACACACAACCGAAACACCATTGAAGTCCTGTCCATGTAGCCCCTACTGCCTGTCAACCACACACCCCACAACTACGCCTATGTAAGACAAACAACACTAGACGCAACAGAGCGGAACAACAGAAATGCACACGAACACCACTGAACCCATCAAACACACAGACACACCATGCACATACAACATACCATCCATCCCATCCGTCAGCCCCAGTCTCATGAAAGGCATGTCATCCGCACAGCTGCCACACATACAGCAGTCACGCTAAGAAACATGCCCATGACCAACCATGTGCCAGAAGTCAATGAAGCGCACGACACACTGTGAGCAACAACACACAACATGGGCCACACCCCCCCCACGAGCACTGCAGTGATGCACAGGGCACAGGGCAGCACGCACACCAAGGAGATGGGACAACTGCAATACGTTGGCTTTCACACACAACCATCACTCACTCATAACGATGCGTCCAATGCCATGTCCAGTAATCACAACAGACAGCAAATATGCAGGCCATGTCAAGCATGCACACACCTCAAACCATGCACTGTCATGCTGCCACAACACATGTCACGTTCGGCACCCATGGCTCACAGCATGTACCCCAAAAGCATATTCCCACCCAAATGCGAATCTGGGGCATGGCCCCCATGTTGCCATATGCGTTCCTAAGCGTCCCATCTGAACACCAAAAGCAAAGTACAAACCAGACCCAGGATGGGCCAGGAGCCCGCATACACCAGAGTCACAATAAGTAGGGGCACAGCAACACACCCATCGGCATGGCCAATCCGTCCCATGCCACATGTGCACAGCACACAGTCCCATTGCCAAGCACACACAACTACAAATGCTACAGCCACACACACGCCTCCGGGAAACCCATGTACGAGATTGCACGAACTGTCAATGTCAGACGACAAATACATACTTCGCCAGGTGCAACACAATAACAAATCTCATTCTCTCCACAGGTGACGAACTGCCGGATGCTGGGGATGGAGACAGCAGCCAGCACAGCCAGCCCACAAGCCCCCAACGAGGACACACGGATGTGGAGGATCTCACCTCCTCTTCGGACACGGACCACCAAGCAGGCCCATCTGGTGTGGCAGGGCCCAGCCGCTCCCCAGGACCCCTCCTACCCACCAACCCATCATCCAGGGCTGCTGAACATTCCCAGCCCCCTGCTGCCACTGTCGTTGCGGCCACACCCACGGTCATTGCGGCCACACCCACGGTCATTGCGGCCACTACCACTGCCGCAACCGCCACCATCGCCGCACCGACCACCACCGCCGCCACCACCACCACGTCTTCGCTGGCACCAGCCCCAGCGCAGGTGGTGGCCCGGCCGACTGGATCCACCCTGCGTGCCACAGCGAGGACCGTGGTGAGCAATGTGGCTAGTGGGCAGGCCGGTGGCAGCAGAACTGGTAGGAGGAGCAGGGTCAGGGAAACGCAAGTCTCCCCGGGGAGCCATGCCCTGCCTCAAATGGCCAGAGTCCTTGGGGCCTATGAAGAGGCCCAAGAACAATGGGTCAGGTCTGCTTCAGACACGCGGGAGGTGCTGGGGGTGCTGAGGTCCATGGACGCCCGTATAGGTCAACTCGTGGACCTCATGGGCCAGCTGGTGGTGGCGGTGAGGACACAGCCAGGGACAGCAGCTCCCCTCCGCCACCACCTGCCGGGGCGCAGGGTCGAGCAGCAGTGTCCAGTTCCCCTGCGTCCACAGCCAGTGAGCACACCTCAACCACCAGCATGTCGCAAGCAGGCACCCCCTCGCAAACGTGGAAGGGGCCGTCCGAAGTGGAAACCGATCTCCCGGGAGGACTTCGCACGCTCCAAACGCAAGTGAGGCAGCCAGCCAGCCTTCCTTGATCACCCACTGCATTGACTTGGACTACGATCCCACTCCACACAGCCATCTGGATGGCATGTGTGTGTTGGACTATGGACATAGAACCAGTGGGTACACCCTGAGCATCACGCAGCCATGACCGACAGCTCATTGTCACTGCACGCACCACTTTTGTCATCACCTTACACACAATCACATGTCACAGTTTGAAATAAATGCACCTCTTACACAAACTGCTGTTTGTGCCCTGTGTTTTATTTGTACGGAATACAACGGCCACCTTGGGCGGAAAGGCACCTGATGTGTGGCATGGCAATGGAATCCGGAGGGCCTGTAGGGACCTAGGGGTGGGAGACAGAACAGGAGCACATTCAATGAGTGTGTCACACACCCATCACACAGTACATGTCAACAACTACAAGCAATGTACACACATCGCACAGAGCAATAGGGCACAATGCCACAGCCACCAACAGTGGCATACTACCCTGGCCATGGAGCGTTGACACACAGCACGCAGTGAACAAACGGCCACCCTGACACAGCACACACACACCTGCACAGATACAGCCACATCAGCCGTCGTACATGGACACTCACCGTCAAGTGAAGTAGCGGGCGATGAGCTGCTGCCGCACATTCCCAGCTTCCTCCTCTCCGCTGTCCTCCTCACTCGAGCTGTCCTGGTCTGCGGGCTGGGGCCCTGGTTGATCTCCGTCATCCACAATGAGGGGGATCTGCTTCCGAATGGCCAGATTGTGCAGCATGCAGCACGCCACCACTATCTGGCACACCTTCTGTGGGGAGTACGCCAGTGCACCCCGGTGCGGTCCAGGCACCTGAACCTGGACTTGAGGAGGCCAAAGGTACGCTCGACCACACGTCTGGTCCTCCCATGTGCCTCATTGTATCGATCGTCTGCTGGGGTGCGAGGATTCCTCAATGGACTGAGCAGCCATGCCCCATTCGGGTACGCAGAGTCACCTGGGTGTGAGGGACACAGAGAACCGTTGCTATTCCAACTGGACAGGGGACAGCATCGCACAACCAGCACGCTACACCACTCCACATACTCACCGACAATACAGCCATGATCCTGTTGCAGATTGGCCATCAGTCGTGGCAAGATGCTGTTGCGCATTATGTGTGCGTCATGGGTCGAGCCTGGGAACTTTGCACACACGTGGGTGATCACCATGTCCGCAAGGCACACCACTTGCACATTCAGGGAGTGCGTGTGCTTCCTGTTGCGGTACAGGTGCTCAGTGGCCTGTGGTGGAACAAGGCCAACATGTGTGCAGTCAATGGCTCCAACGACGTGTGGGATTCTGCCAAGGGCATAGAATGCACCCTTCACTGCCGCCAATTCACGAGCCCTGGGGAAGCGGATGTACCTGTTTCGGTACAGCATCATGGCTGCCAGTACATCCCTCAGCACCTTGCTGAACATGGGCTGGGACATCCCTCCTCCACTGCCCACTGTGTGCTGGAATGACCCAGTGGCGAAGAAATGCATGGCGGCCATCACCTTAGCCGTGGGGGTGATAGCAGTCGGATACACCCTGCGGGGACGGAGATGGGGTTCTAACATGGCACACAGTCGATGCAGGGTTGGCCTGTCCAGCCGAAACTTCCTAATAACCTCTGTATCGTCCATGTCCACCAGCAATTGGTATGGGCGGTCAATGTTCGGTCTCCGCCTAGGGAAAATGGCAGAGGACACATGTCAAAGCAACACAACACATAGCAATTTCGCATACACATCACTGACATGACTGAGCAAGCACATGAGCCACAGCCCAGCTGTAAAGCTGGGACGGCACGGCCACAATACACTTACACAGGTCTCCCAACAATGGCAATGGCTAGTGAGACATACCACTGCCATGTGCATGCACATGGGGATCTAGGCCCCAATGACTTGCGGGGCGTGCTGATGGGGACTGACTGCATATTCGTCAAGCGGCAACGCCACGGCAACATGAGTGTCTGCTGAGCATGGAACTGCTTCCGAGGCTGGATGAGTATGGCACACGACGACGACGATGTGGGCACAGGCTGAGCGGCCAAAACAAGTGGGACCTGTGGCACGAGGGGATATGAGACAGTAGTAGGTGTCAGCACTGCACCCTATGTACAGCACTGTACGGATCACACCTCCCGAAACATTGACAGGTGTCCACATTGACAGCCCCATGCCAAGACGGCTGTGTGCTTGCAGTCACACGTCACAGGTGAGAGGTTACATTGCACGTGCCAGGTGGCAGACGTACATAGTGGGAGCTGGCATGTGTGTGCATGTGTCTCCTGTTCAGGATCCACCAGATGGGCGCTGACTCTGTACTGACCATTGGACACAGCATGTTCCGTGGAAGGCTTGTGTGTGTGGGATGGTGGCACTGGATGTGCCTCCGTTGGGTGGGGGGCCATGCACAGGGCGGGTACGTCGATGATTGCGCATTGTTGGTCACGGTGGGTGCACCAACTAAGATGTGTTGCCCTGTGTTCAATTCCTATGTCCGCATGATGATGGACTGTGGATGTGGGCAGACTACACATTGGTCGATGTGCTGTCTATATGCATGTGCCTTCACACCAGGCACAGCTGCCCCTGCACATGTGACCCCTGCTGGACTCGCTGCTGGGTCTGTGGAGCTGATGCACCTTCTGTGCGTGGGGCGGACAGCTCTCCTCACTTCCCTCATTGCGCATGTCATGACTTTGCCGCAGGTGACATGGATCATGGAGGGCCCACATGTACGCGTGGGTAGGCTACACATGATTGTTCACTGGTCGCCACCCCCAGTCAGTGTTTCGAATGGGAAGGTTGTCGTGCTGGTGGTATGTTCGATGTGGCGGATGGGCGGGCCTAGGTGCGGGCTTACATTCCGGACATGGGGGTAGTTGGATTGGCGACTAGTTGCAGTACACACGGGACACGTCTCTTCCTTTCCACATCTGGGTCATCCCTTGTACTAACTGACAGTGATACAGTCATCTTCGCCCCAGCCCTCATGTCCTCCCCTCGCTCCCCCAATATGCATGCTCACCTGCGAGGCTAGCGCTTGCACAGGCAGCCCCAAGCTCGCACCAGAGAGGGCAAGGAGTGTATGTGTGGGTCCAGTTGCACGAGTGGGCTGTCTCAGGGTATGATGTGTGGCGGGACGCCGTCCACCTGCGTGGTGCCCCAAATGGAGACCCGGCCTGCATGGACTATGCATCACAGTCTTCGCCTTCCGGATCCGCCACCTGCGACACCCAGTGGCTGTGGCTGCCCTTGCGGCCATGCCGCGTCCGTCTGTGGCTGATGGCCCACACATTCACTCTTTGGCCTCTCTGGGGAGGGCTCGGGGTGGTGGCGCACGCGCTTGCACTTAGTCGCAATGGCATGTGGCGTGGTTGGTATGATGGGCAATGGATGGGATGGTGCGAGCCACCTCCCGTGACGTCAGTGCTGCTCGTGCTGTGGTGCGTCCCCCTACACTTCCATTTGACTTGTGCCATGCTAGACGTTGAGGTTCTATTGCCTGCGTGATATGACCAGGAGGAGCGCGAGGAGACCTCTCACACACCATGCTCCACTGCCATCCCGTGCCCTGTATCGCCTGTGCGGATTGACTATGTTGGGGTTACACCTGGTCGACTGGGGCTGTGTGTGCCTTGTCAAGGGGCATGGTGGGCGCACAACAGGATCCAGCTTGTCCACAGAGGGTGGGCTGAGGTGCGCCTGGTACCGCTTTGTACGTGTGCCCGGCTGCTGTGCACACACGTGTTCACTCCCCCGACAGGTGTCCTCTCACAATGCCCAGGGAAGCGGTGGTGTACTGTTCATGACCCCTCCCAACACGGCGTGCTCCAACTTGGCATGTGCGCATCTACCCGTCACACCCACCCACCTGAGCACTGCGTCCATACGACTTCACACGACACATGTGTGTCTTCCACAGTTGTGCTACTCATTTGCGTTGACATCCAATACCAGTGGACTACATGGTCATGTCACGACTGCCGTGTACTTCACATACTCTCATCCTCTCTCATTCGTACTTGTGAAATGAGTCAGCGGAGACAGTTTTGGTTTCAAACATTATATTGAGTCTTCTGTCCTCTGTGATGCAGTATAGTGGACACTACTGGCAGCGGAATACATGTTGAGGATATACTGAGCATGATTGCAAATGGGATAGGGTGTGGGGTTACATGTGATTGGCTGTTGCATGTGGGATGTGGGCTTCAGAGTGACATCTGCTTGGCCAAGGCTGTGCTAATGTACATTTACGTATAGCTGCGGAGCTGCGGACTTTGACACAGACGGTATACATGTAGCCTACCAGACCGCTTGGCATCATGGGCACAGTCCATCTCAGTTCCATGTGACAGGTTTGCTGCGGTTGTTCCTCATGCACGCGTGCATGTGAGATGACATCAGGGCATGTGCTTGCGTGCATGCAGCGGCGTGCCACTTGTTGTTGCAATGTGGTGGTTACTGGACATGTCACAGTCACTGGGGTCGTGTTGTTGTTGTATGCACTTGTCGTCCATGCAAAGGTCCTGGTATGGGATTCCCGGGGCGGGGGTGGGAGGGGTGCAGCACCCACAGACTCCAGGCGACCTATTCATGTCCACTGAGCGGTGTGTGTGTCCATGTGCGCTGGATCCATGTCGTGTCCTGGTTGTTCGTGCAGTTCCGTCCATGTGGGTGCGATACACAGAGCCCATGCCACTGCCTCCCACGATGCATGCGGTGTTCCTGGATGTGATGGGGAACAGTGTGCATGTCCCGGTCATATCCGATGTCATGGCGATGTCGTTGATGGTGTGGTTACAGTTGCCGGTCGTTTGGTATGGCTGTTGTGGTGGTGACTGGCCAGTCCGTGCGGAAGCTAAGCATGGGTGCGGGGTTGGACATCATAGGTCACTCGGGGAACCTGCGTTGTGGTCCGACGTATTTACAGGTTGTCAGGTATGCGATGCCGTCCAGCAGGGCTTCCATGTCATTGGTGGTGTACATGTTTGCCAGCCAATGTAGCGGATGGTGGCTGTCAAGGTGTTGTTCGTAAGTTGTCCCTTGGAGGACCATGATGGGGCATGCTGGGTGACATTCGATGTAGCTGTTTTCGATGATCCGTCGTGTGGAGGCACAGTGGTCCCATTTCAGTGCGGGTGCGATGTTGGCCACATACGCCATGCCCCCATAGGCAGAGCAGGCCCTGTCGTGTGCGTCCAGAGGGAGGAGTAGTGGTAGCAGGTCCGCCTTCAGACATGCCGGGTTGGAGAGGCATATCTCCACGGGATGCTGGTAGGGACACCTCCGACAGTAGAAGACGGGCATGACGCAGCTGAACAATGTGATGCGGTAAGTCAGTCGGTAACTTACGTTCAGCAGGGACAGGAGATCGCATCCCAATGTATGAAACAGGTTGGTTTTGTACAGCTTGAGCTGTTCGGCGTAGTTGGGTAGGTGTGTTGCGGTTGCCATTTCGCAGCGGTGCGTTGTGGTGGCGTGCTCCGGCTGTGTGTGCAGTCTGCAATGTGCACGCTCCGAGGTTGCTGTGAGCTCTGTGTAGTCGTAGGGAGACAGGACTTGTGTTCTGTTGGCTTGTTTGGAGGACACGGGCCCTCATCCCACATGCTTCTCAGACAGTTCAAGGTCAGTGATGTGTGACTCCTTCCAATTAACTTGCATGTGGCCGACATGGGGGAGTGTTTTCTTCTTTCTTCCCCGTCCGTTGTGTGCTTCTGTGATATGCGCTATCTGCCCTGTGGTCGGTCTCCTCGGCATGCCTGTGTTGGTCTATTCTTGGACAATGGCTGTATTCACCGGCTTCTGTCGTAGGGCTGTGGTTTCGGAGTTGGAATGGAAGGTCATTCAGTGCTGTCTGCTCTCCCTTCTGTGGGCGGCAGGCTGCCTTTCCGCTCCGCGTTGGGCCTTGTGTGTGAATGTTATTCTTGGGCCACCTGTTGTCGGTCCCCGTGCTCTTTGGTGTTCCGTTTTATATGTCTTGTTCATATGTGCAGGTTGGTATGGGTGTTTCAGTGTGGTACTGGCGTTCCTCTTCCTGAAGGGGCCCTGCTTCTCCTAGTTGGTGTTGCCGCCGCTGTGTGCTACGCCATGTTTGTTACACTGGGGTGTGTCCTGCTGTTGCGTGACTTCACTGACATGTGTGCGTCGGTTGTGTGGCGTTGGGTGTTGTCCGTGAATTGGGCGTTGGGGACATGTCTGTGGCAGGCCTGTCACGTGTCATGTGCGTTCGGGGTGGGGCTGATGTGTGTGCTGCTTGGTTGTGTCCCTGTGTCTGTGTGCGACGCATGCATGGCGCTGCGGTTGGCCTCTGCGTTGTGCGCATGTGTGGCGGCGTCATCGGCGCTTTGGGGCCGTGACGGGGTGGTTGGTTCCTAGTCCCAGGTGGTGTGTACACATGTGTTCCGCGATGTTACGATTTGGCCTGTGTGTCATATGTGGATGCAATGGTGGATGTGTAGTGTACACGCGCTGGTGGGGGTTGTCCGCTTTTCCGCCCTTGCACTGTGTGCGCTGTTTGCGTGCACTTGTTGTGTGTGTGCCTACCTGCGTCTCCGCGGTACGTTGCGTCCTTGGTGGTGCATCAGCAGAAGCATGGGAAGGGCCTGCAGTGCTGGATTCATGCTCGGGGTGCCGCTTCTTCGTTGTCCGTGCTCGGCGTCCGTGTTACCGCTTCGGTTTGTCGTACGGTGTCTCTTAGCCGTGGGAGCCGTTTGTTTGCGGCATCGTAATTTATACGCCGGGCGGGACGTGATTTCGTCGGACGGTGTGTGTCAGTTAGGCTGCGCCGCTACGTGTACGGGCGCACTTTGATGGCGGACGGTGTTGCTGGCTTGCCGGCGGTGTTTGGCCTACTTTTCGCATCGTAATTGGACGGGCGTGTGGACTGCTGCGTGCCGGCGGTAACTGGTGCTTTTTGCATCCGCCAGCACGGCGGTGGTGCTTCCGCCCGCCATCGTAATGAGCCCCTTAATGTTTTAATTTATAATATAATGTTTTTTTATTAGTTATGTTATTGGTGTATGTATATATATATATTTACTTGTACATTTTGATATATACAATTATAAAATAAATTAAAACTAATAGTTTATTAATTGTTTTAAAGTAAATATATATATTATATTTTATATACGTATGTTTCCATTTTTTAAATTACATTTATTTGTTATATTTGTTAAAATGTATATTAAATCTAATGTATTTTTTAAAGTTAATTTTATTATTTAATATATTTAATATTATTTTTTATACATATATTAAAATCGATATTTTGTACAACGATATTTTTACATCGATATTTTTTTCTCAATATTTTTGTTATTACCATTATAAATATAGAATTTTGATATTTTTTACATCGATATTTATAACTCGATATTTGTGTATGGGGATATTTTGGGGGTCGATATTCTGTCAGTGAACCCATAATTTCCAATGCCCTAATTCTGGCATCTCTCTATTTTTCAAGATCTTTTTGTATTCTTTAATTTGTAGCTTGTACTGCTCCTTGGCCATGGGACAATCGTAGTACATCTTACATGCCTGTCGGACCTTGATTCATTTCACTCAACATTCTTTATCACACCAAGTTCCACAGTTCTTCCTTTTCTACTGTTTCCCACGCACAACTATATTTACATTTTTGGTAACTTCTTTTAAAGCTAATTATCAGTTAAACTCATCAATGCTGTAAGTAATAATCCGCAGATTTGCTCCACCACTACTCAAGTGATGCCGACCAGTTCCTACATTTTATACATTTTCATTGACAGTTTAATTGGAAGATGCTGACTAAATTTCCATTTCAAAACTTATAAAAAATAATCTATATTTACTAAATGCCCAGAGACAAACAAAAATATAATCAATAGGGTGATTAGTTCTACTGCTAATGAAAGTTCTACTTGACATTCGATCTTCGTAAATAAGGCCTTTCTCAAAACAACTGTCAAACATTCCGGTCACAAGACTTTAATATTTTACAGACTACTGAAAGGTTTTAGTAACCTATTTCCAGACAGGAATGAGGCCCGAAGGGACCCATTACCCTTTGTGAATAGTCCCCAAAATGTTTTTGAGAGTAGGCAGTAATCCGAGGAACCACTGCCTACTTTTTAAAAATAGCTTTAAAAAGGTGATCTCGGCAGGCCACCATCCCTTTGTACCTCTTACTAAAGGTATTATGTCACCAAATTCTTCAATTTTGGCTGAAATTCTTCTTTTCTTTCTGCTTTATCCACCCTCTCATTTCGATCGTTTTTCTTCCATTCATACTGCCTAATCCGCCCTCGCGCGACTAAGTAGTGACTTAATAATTCGATATGTACATATGAGACAGTTCATATTGCAAAACTATGAATTGTGATCCTCACCTCTGATTTCACACTACAGATATTTTCGTGCGGATCTTCATTCCTATTCGTTATGTGATCATTGTATGTCATTAATGAGGACTTGATCGCTCACTTTACGTAGATTTGACATGTATTACTCCCACACTGAACTCGGCTATATCATTCCGAGTCCGTTTGTCAAATAGGACACATTGCTAATTATGAGTTTGATATCAATACGGTACTTTTTCAACTGTATCTGTACCCACACATTCCCTACCCCGTTATCCTTCCTTATTCCTTCTCCCTTCCAATATGGCGCCACCAATTTCACCGGGTAACGCCGAGATTCACTTCCCACCAATTACACGCATGCGCATTAAGTACCATTCGTACTCCTTCATTAGCGCTTGGATAGGCTGGTTACGCGGCGTCAATCGGCTCCCTGACCACGATTACCTCGGCACACCAACTTTGTTTCACAGTAAGATAAGCACCATATCGTCAACTCGCTCTTGGTCATTCATGGCAGCCAGCTCTATATTCCTAAATTCTCAATGAGAATTTGTGCATATTCTTTCAGGACCCCCCTGTATATTGCACGCTTTTCATCTCCCCATGGCCTTCCGCTCTCAGGCAGGGGTAACTGTACCCCTTGTAAGTGTACCTCTAATTCCACTTATTCTTTATCACCTTGAGTGTGCACAATTTTTAACATTATGTATATGCACTTATAGGCTCATCGACTCCTGTGCTGATTTTGGCTGGATTAGGGTTGACGGGCGGAATACCCGGACTTGGCCCCTGCCCTCCGGGCGGGCGCAACGATTGAGTGTAAGGGGCCGATTCCGATTCGGGCCGGAAAAAATACCGACCGACTCGGTACGGGAATTTAGTCCGACCGACTCGGACCGGCGCCGTACGACCCGGGTAGTACGATGAAATGCATGTGAAATCCGACCGACTCGGACGGAATACAAAACGACCGACCGAGCCGGACGTAAACAAGCCATCCGGCCGGGAAATCACGCGAAAGGAACCGATCGACACGCACCCGGATTGAACCCGAACGAAACGTACCCGCGAACTCCGACCCGCATAGTACGATGCTGTGCGTGCAAAACACGACCGAATCGCCCGGAGCACAAGCCGTACGACCGACACGTATACAAAACCCAGCCGAAGCAACCCAATACTCCGCGACCGACTCAAACGCCGCATATGAAACCTAGCTGACACACAGCGGGAACGAGTCGGACAAGATCGCACCAGACAACTGCAGCGTCCTACTCGGACACAAGAACGACTCCTACATGCACCAAAAACACCAAGGAATTTTTTTTTTTAAAAAGGGCCAAACAAGCAACCACAAAGCCAATAAATACAGGGAGGAAAAAAAAATGGAACAAGGACACACCTCCAACTCCACCTACATAAAGGCCACAAATCCCTACCATGATCCTTTGCAAATTCCACTGACCTGCCAGCACAGAACAGCATCACACAGCAACCACAGACACACTCACAGCTCATACATCACACAAGCCACACACCATTACCACACCTACAAATAGCACCCTCACACACACCCAGCTAAACCTACACTCACACCCCCCCACTTGCACACACACACACATCAATCACCACCACCACCCATCACCATGCCCCCAAAGAAGAATCATAAGTTCCTAGACAGTGAATTGGAAGTCATGGTAGATGAGATCCTCAGGGTAGAGCCACAGTTGTTTGGTACATTGCTACAACAGACCCCCATGTCGCAGAAAACCAAGATGTGGGCGAGGATTGTCGACAGGGTGAACGCACAATCACCATGTTTGCGCACAAAGGAAGACATCCAGAACAGGTGGTATGATGTGCGCAGGAGGGTCCGGGACCTACTCAAAAAGGACTACCTCCTCAGCCAGCACACCGGCAGTGGCCCTCCTGCAAAACCAGTATACCTCAGGCCCTGGGAGGAGAAGGTGCGGGCCATCCTACCACCAGTGAGCGTATACGGACTAACAGACATCCCAGAGCCTGGTGAGTACACAACTAATATACACAATATGGTGTGACAACACACACACATCACAGTCAAGGGGATAGGCAAACCATGCACCCTTAGCAAATACACAGCAACCAAAAGATATTCATCCCAAGATGTGAATTCTAGTCAGACAAACACAATACCTGCCATCTCATAGTGATATGTAACTGTGTCATGACATGTACAAACCTAACAACAAATACAGCAAGGCAGTGGCACAAATAGAACCAACAAACACTCCCAGATATTTACCCACCACCAGAACACCACCTCACAGGGAAGCTCACTGAAAGGAAGGAATTCTGTGTATGCTGGTGAAGTCAGTGTAGCCAATAGCATGATGGGAGTGGTAGTCACAGATATTGGTCACACCCACAATTGGCCCATCAACACCACTCTGAACCATGCTCACATCACAGGGAGTGGAAAACAACTGACAAGATGGCTGACACTGGGTACTGCTGTGGGGAGCACAAGGCCCTGATGGGAACTGGGCACCAACAAACAACAGGACCACACTGTCAGCCATCTTGCCATTGCTGTCACACTCACACACAGTGAAGTCCACTCAAAAGGAAGGAAGTATGGGCATGCTGGGAAGGGGGTGTAGGCAATAGCATGATGGGAGTTGTAGGCACAGATATTGGTCAGCCTCACAATTGGCCCATCAACACCACTCTGAACCATGCTCACATCACAGGGAGTGGAAAACAACTGACAAGATGGCTGACACTGGGTACTGCTGGGGGAGCACAAGGCCCTGCTGGGAACTGTGCAACAACCAACAGCAGGACACCACTGACTGACATCCTGAAAGACAACTTGCACTCCCTGCAATGGAAGCACGTTCCATGGTGGGATATCTGGCTGGGTGGGAAGGAGGACTCACAGCACTGACCAGAGTTACAAGCACCTCCCCTCACACACACCCTCAACACTAACTCCACATAACCCACCTGGGAGAATGCAATGCCTCACATCCTAACTGAAGATCCCACAAAGAACCACCACCCTGGGTTATGCTGTGTGAAGCACAGGGACACTCTTGGGACTTGTAGCCAAACAACTGCCAGAACAACACTCCCAGCCATCCTGTCAGCACAGGCACCCCACCCCACAGGGAAGCAGAGTCAAAAGGAAGGAAGGATGGGCATGCTGGGAAGGGGGGTGGAGGCAATAGCATGATGGGAGTGGTAGTCACAGATATTGGTCAGCCTCACAATTGGCCCATCAACACCACCCTGAACCATGCTCACATCACAGGGAGTGGAAAAGGACTCACAAGATGGCTGACACTGGGTACTGCTGGATGGAGCACAAGGCCCTGCTGGGAACTGTGCAACAACCAACAGCAGGACACCACTGACTGACATCCTGAAAGACAACTTGCACTCCCTGCAATGGAAGCACGTTCCATGGTGGGATATCTGGCTGGGTGGGAAGGAGGACTCACAGCACTGACCATAGTTACAAGCACCTCCCCTCACACACCCCTCAACACTAACTCCACATAACCCACCTGGGAGAATGCAATGCCTCACATCCTAACTGAAGATCCCACAAAGAACCACCACCCTGGGTTATGCTGTGTGAAGCACAGGGACACTCTTGGGACTTGTAGCCAAACAACTGCCAGGACAACACTCCCAGCCATCCTGTCAGCACAGGCACCCCACCCCACAGGGAAGCAGAGTCAAAAGGAAGGAAGGATGGGCATGCTGGGAAGGGGGTGGAGGCAATAGCATGATGGGAGTGGTAGTCACAGATATTGGTCAGCCTCACAATTGGCCCATCAATACCACCCTGAACCATGCTCACATCACAGGGAGTGGAAAAGGACTCACAAGATGGCTGACACTGGGTACTGCTGGGGGAGCACAAGGCCCTGCTGGGAACTGTGCAACAACCAACAGCAGGACACAACTGACTGACATCCTGAAAGACAACTTGCACTCCCTGCAATGGAAGCACGCTTCATGGTGGGATAACTGGGCTGGGGGGAGAAGGAGGCCCGGATGGCAAGCAAATACCACCAATGCTGGTCATGCACACACCTCAACATTCACATTGACATGCCACAGGTTGGCAGGACAATGTGCTACACCAATATCACTCTCTGACTGTCACAATTTAGGAGAATGCAATGTCCAGGCCCACATCCAGAGGTACAGTCACAACTGTCAGGTGTTTGAACAATTGATGCCAGTAGAAACATAACATACAATCTGTGTCTCTCCCCAAAACAGGTGATGATGGGGACACAGCAGCAGACGAGGAGGAGTCCCTGTCCCAGGCTCCGGTGAACACTGAGCTCACTGGTGTGGATCAGCCTCTGCACTCCTCGGATGGCGAACAACCAGCTGGACCCTCCGGTGTGAGTCATCATGCAGCACCAGCAGGACCAACATCTGCACCCCCTGCACCCACCCCTCCAACAACTGCCAACACACAGGCCACCCCTGCCAACACGGACAGACCAAGGACCACAGATGACAACAGCGCAGGGACCCAGACCCAAACTGGAGCTGGTGACAACGAGCCCAGGAACAACACCCAAGTGGGCCCACGGTCACCTGTGCGTGCCACCGCAGGTCCTGCACGTGTCGCCAGGGGTGGTGGGAGGGGTGGTAGACATAGGTCGCTCTTTGCAGAGGGGTCTGGACTGCATGATGACCCACAACTGGCACGCATCGCGGATGCGTACCAGACTAGCACCGGAGAGGTCAGCCAGGTAGTGGGGATCCTCAAGGACATACAACAGCAGCAGGCTGCCCATCATGCCCGCTTGGACTCCCACATGTCCCGTGTCGAGACACACATATCACATGTCGAGACACACATGTCACATGTCGAGACACACATGTCTGGCATGGAGTCCAAGTGGGACACATTGGAACAACTGACAGCGGTGCATAGGGACATACTGACATGCCTCCGCCAGATCAGCACCAACATGGCCTCACCTCCCTGTGTGCCCACAACATCTGCTGCTGAAACAACTGCAAATGCCACAGGGAGGGAGGAGGACTCTGGCAGAGAGTCCCCTGCACCGCCGCAGCCTGCACCTGAGGGTCCCCCCCAAGAAGAGGGGCCGTCCGAGGAGGCCAAACTGAGAGGCCGATGGCCATCTACATCCCCCAGGAAGCCAACACCTGTTCTGGAACTTTTCCGCTGTGTGCAAACTGCACGCCCTGTCGAAGCCAACCCAACTCTCCCACATGACATGGGGAGCTATAGTTGGCCAAATTTATCAGATGACTGTGGACTTTACTCTGGACATTTCAGCTACCAAGACTTCCTAATCACATGGGAACTTTGGATTCCAATTTCTATGTACAGCACCCACCATCCTGTGCACCATCCTCACACCTGTATGTAAATAAACTCACCAATACACCATATCTGCCTCTGTTGTGATTCCAACGTGCTCTTTGTCATGGAGATGGTGATCAGAAAAATGACACTGTGCATGCTAATTGCTACAGCAAGTCCAACACCGTCATGTCAGTCATGGCGACGTGACACATATGAGGGAGACACACCACTAGGGCCACACAACACATACACACCAGGGCCATCAGACTCATCACCTATACTGATGTTGCAACTAAATACAGTGGAATGCACAGACACGCCACCTATTCACAGTCTGTGTCAACTAGACTACAGGTGCAGTAAGCAAATGTCAGTCAGATGTGTGGCTACAGACAACGCACATCCCAAAGTGAAGCACAGGTTTTTTACACCTTTTCATCATGTTGTTTCCACTACAAATGCTGGCTAATCCAACCTGGCTGTGGCCACAAAGTCAAAAAGTGCAGAAGATAGAAAGTCCAGGGGTTTGTGGCACATCACCTGTAGGGAAACGACTGCTTCCACCTTGGAAGTTGAATCATGGATTCGTGGGATCCAAGTTGATCAAACAACTCCGGCAGCACCCTGTGAAGGACAGACATGACACACAGTCAAAACCACTGAAGAACAGCACAGAACGGCAATACTCATGTCTAATACATGTCACGAGATAACTACACAAAACCAAGTTAGCATGTCAACACTGTTGGGCAGTACAGACCACCTGCAAGGACACATCGCTGCACGCATCCAGTCAAGTAGCACATGGCCACACTCAAACAGCACCAGAGCACCACACACACATATCATGCAAACTCAAATCATTGACATTACAACCCTCTGGAGACTCACATTCAGCTGAAGAAGTTGGTGATGAGCTGTGTGCGGACATCACCATCATCATCATCATCTTCACTGGCATCGTGACCCAGGCCAGGATCTTCCACAGGTGGCGGACGTTGGTCATCGTCATCCAGGATGAGAGGCAACTCCTTCCGCACTGCCAGGTTGTGTAGCATGCAGCAGACGATGACAATCTTGCACACCTTTGCTGGGGCATATGGGAGGGCCCCTCCTGTCTTGTCCAGGCAGCGGAAGCGGCTCTTCAGGAGACCAAAGGTCCGCTCAATCACCCTCCTCGTCCGACCATGTGCCTCATTGTAGCGCATCTGGGCTGGTGTCACAGGGTTCCTGAGGGGTGTCAGCAACCACGGCATGTTGGGGTATCCCGAGTCACCTACAGACAGACAATTGCACATTAGCCGATTTGAAAATGTGTGCGGAAAACAACATAGCAGAACACACACAATGGTACAAAGTCAGTACACACCAACAAGCCAGGCACGCTGGTTCGGCATCTGTGACATCATCCTCGGGATGCGACTACTCCTCATCACATAGGCATTGTGTGCCGAACCGGGAAACGGGCACACACATGTGTGATGGTCATATCTGCAAGACATACCACCAGAGCATTGATCGAATGGTAATGTTTACGGTTCCGGAATGCCTGCTCATGTGCCTGTGGTGGTATCAAAGCCACATGTGTCCCATCAATGGAGCCAATTACATGTGGCATCCTCCCCAGGGCATAGAAGTCACTCTTGACATCAGTGAGTCGTTGACGTGTTGGGAAATAGATGTACTGGTTCAGGTATCTCAACATTGCCCCCAAAACATCGCGTAGCACACGGCTGAACATAGTCTGTGACATCCCACCGGCAGTCGCCACAGTGTGTTGAAAGGTACCGGTGGCAAAGAAGTGTAGGGCTGCCATCACCTTCACCTTGGGGGTCAGCGCTGTAGGATACGGACGGCCAGGCTGCAAATGTGGGTCCAACCGCACTGCCAAATCCTCAATCAGCTGCCTGGTGAAGCGGTACCGTCGGATGCTGTCACGTTCCACCATCGTTGCCAGGTCTGGGAATGGTCGATGGACAGCAGGAGCCCTGCAGTGCATGGGTGAAGAAAGCAAGATTGTCAGTCACCCCACCTATGTGCCGTTCACCATACTCAATTTCACATGATACATCATTAACAAACACAAGTACTTGATGTGTGTGTCGTTCTGTTTGGACATATATGGCACCTACATGGACATCATCTAACATCTCTGTTCAACAAGTGTTGACAACAGGTTCCAGGGTGTGCTATGGGAAACCATTAGGCTGTGTCACAGTACCCATTTACTGCTCTCACGTTCCACACACATACCACAGTGACATGTCTGGACAGATGCTCCACAGGCATCACAGCTCATTGACAGGTAGATTCCCAGGGACCCTGTCTTGCCACATGGACACTGGCATGACATGGCGTATCATGTACACGTCAGAAAAACAAACATGACACCCACAGGTAGTGGCCCCTGTAGCCTCTGCAGGACAGACATGGACGTCTGTGACACACACACACACAACATCAAAGTTCATGCACAAACCACGTGGATGTGGAGACTGTCTCCCATTGTGCACATGGAGTCAGAGACATGTGAAACACAACATGCACACAGACTGCGGAGGGACATCACTATTGTGGCAATGGGCCACCCTGTGACGTACATGCCTTCCCACATGTGAGACGGGGGGTATGTGACATGTCATACACATACACAACCTGGAAATGTGACCATGACACATGCTCCAAAATGAAAAGTTGCACACCACAGTGGTCAGGTGCACAACACACAAAGGACCCTGTCCCCATGAACACGTGCACAGCCTGGATATGTCTGCCCCCAAGTGCCACCCCAAAAACCACATGTTCACCCACATACACAGATAAGGTTATGCTGCCACACATGCCTTAGATACAGTGTGGACTGGGTGTGGTGTTGTAGGTGTGCCCCTGAGTCCCTGGAAAGTATATGTGGCTGGCATAGGTTCACCAGTGACCAGCATGGTGACATATGCGTGTGACCTGTCCAGGAACGCGTTGTAGAGCAATGGACCGATCGGTGTGCCCGCACGGCCCATTGCAATGGATGTGAGCGGGTACGCGTTGTATCCTGGGTACGCGTTGTAGAGCAATGGACCGATCGGTGTGCCCGGCCGGCCCATTGCATTGGATGTGAGCGGGTACGCATTGTATCCCGGGTACGCGTTGTAGAGCAATGGACCGATCGGTGTGCCCGCACGGCCCATTGCATTGGATGTGAGCGGGTACGCGTTGTAGAGCAATGGACCGATCGGTGTGCCCGGCCGGCCCATTGCATATGATGTGAGCGGGTACGCATTGTATCCCGGGTACGCGTTGTAGAGCAATGGACCGATGGGTGTGCCCGGCCGGCCCATTGCATATGATGTGAGCAGGTACGTGTTGTATCCCGGGTACGCGTTGTACAGCAATGGACCGATCGGTGTGCCCGCACGGCCCATTGCATTGGATGTGAGCGGGTACGCGTTGTAGAGCAATGGACCGATCGGTGTGCCCGCACGGCCCATTGCATTGGATGTGAGCGGGTACGCGTTGTATCCCGGTTACGCGTTGTAGAGCAATGGACCGATGGGTGTGCCCGGCCGGCCCATTGCATATGATGTGAGCGGGTACGCGTTGTATCCCGGGTACGCGTTGTACAGCAATGGACCGATCGGTGTGCCTGCACGGCCCATTGCATTGGATGTGAGCAGGTACGCGTTGTAGAGCAATGGACCGATCGGTGTGCCTGCACGGCCCAATGCATTGGATGTGAGCGGGTACGCGTTGTATCCCGGGTACGCGTTGTAGAGCAATGGACCGATCGGTGTGCCCGGCCGGCCCATTGCATATGATGTGAGCGGGTACGCGTTGTATCCTGGGTACGCGTTGTACAGCAATGGACCGATCGGTGTGCCCGCACGGCCCATTGCATTGGATGTGAGCGGGTACGCGTTGTAGAGCAATGGACCGATCGGTGTGCCCGCACGGCCCATTGCATTGGATGTGAGCGGGTACGCGTTGTATCCCGGGTACGCGTTGTAGAGCAATGGACCGATCGGTGTGCCCGGCCGGCCCATTGCATTGGATGTGAGCGGGTACGCGTTGTATCCCTGGTACGCGTTGTAGAGCAATGGACCGATCGGTGTGCCCGCACGGCCCATTGCATTGGATGTGAGCGGGTACGCGTTGTAGAGCAATGGACCGATCGGTGTGCCCGGCCGGCCCATTGCATATGATGTGGCGGGTACGCATTGTATCCCGGGTAAGCGTTGTAGAGCAATGGACCGATGGGTGTGCCCGGCCGGCCCATTGCATATGATGTGAGCGGCACGCGTTGTATCCCGAGTGCGCGTTGTACAGCAATGGACCGATCGGTGTGCCCGCACGGCCCATTGCATTGGATGTGAGCGGGTATGCGTTGTAGAGCAATGGACCGATCGGTGTGCCCGCACGGCCCATTGCAATGGATGTGAGCGGGTATGCGTTGTATCCTGGGTGCAGCGTTGCAGAGCAATGGACCGATCGGTGTGCCCGGCCGGCCCATTGCATTGGATGTGAGCGGGTACGCGTTGTATCCCGGGTGCAGCGTTGTAGAGCAATGGACCGATCGGTGTGCCCGCACGGCCCATTGCATTGGATGTGAGCGGTGCAGCGTTGTAGAGCAATGGACCGATCGGTGTGCCCGGCCGGCCCATTGCATATGATGTGAGCGGGTACGCATTGTATCCCGGGTACGCGTTGTAGAGCAATGGACCGATGGGTGTGCCCGGCCAGCCCATTGCATATGATGTGAGCGGGTACGCGTTGTATCCCGGGTACGCGTTGTACAGCAATGGACCGATCGGTGTGCCCGCACGGCCCATTGCATTGGATGTGAGCGGGTACGCGTTGTAGAGCAATGGACCGATCGGTGTGCCCGCACGGCCCATTGCATTGGATGTGAGCGGGTACGCGTTGTATCCCGGTTACGCGTTGTAGAGCAATGGACCGATGGGTGTGCCCGGCCGGCCCATTGCATATGATGTGAGCGGGTACGCGTTGTATCCCGGGTACGCGTTGTACAGCAATGGACCGATCGGTGTGCCTGCACGGCCCATTGCATTGGATGTGAGCAGGTACACGTTGTAGAGCAATGGACCGATCGGTGTGCCCGCACGGCCCAATGCATTGGATGTGAGCGGGTACGCGTTGTATCCCGGGTACGCGTTGTAGAGCAATGGACCGATCGGTGTGCCCGGCCGGCCCATTGCATATGATGTGAGCGGGTACGCGTTGTATCCTGGGTACGCGTTGTACAGCAATGGACCGATCGGTGTGCCCGCACGGCCCATTGCATTGGATGTGGCGGTGCACGCGTTGTAGAGCAATGGACCGATCGGTGTGCCCGCACGGCCCATTGCATTGGATGTGAGCGGGTACGCGTTGTATCCCGAGTACGCGTTGTAGAGCAATGGACCGATCGGTGTGCCCGGCCGGCCCATTGCATATGATGTGCGCGGTGCGCGTTGAATAGCAATGGACCGATCGGTGTGCCCGGCCGGCCCATTGCATATGATGTGTGCGTGGTACGCGTTGTATCCCGAAATACGCGTTGTACAGCAGTGGACCGAACGGTGCGCACACATTGGCTGGGGCCTGGCATGGCAACGGACGGCGTTTCGAAGCTCCAACGAGTCTGATGCAGTGAATTCAGTTGGCCAGCCACAACAATGTTGCTAAATCATGGGTGTCATGAAGTTGAAGATTTGAAGGATGCTGTGGGCGTGTATTAGTGCTGCTATTCCATGGATTGGTCAGATTCAGAAGATGCAAACGACTTGGACCTATCACTTTGGACACATGGGACAGTATCTGCCTCTGCAGCACACATATAATGCTGGCTGTTCCCCTGAGAGCTCACTTGCCTGCACTACATGCTCCAGGACGACATCTGCCACCACCACTGCTGCTGTTTATGCATCCTCTGGCTCCTGCAATGGCACATACTGTGGAGAGAGCCCCAGCCTTCAGCCTTGAGGAGAACCAGGCCCTGCTGGACAGCCTCCTTCCACAGTACAGCAAGCTGTATGGGAAACCAGGGGAGCAGGTGAGTGTGCTGTCCACTGCCTCACTAATTGTGCATGTTGTCTGACTAGCAGGACTTTCAGTGTGCACACCACTGGCTAGCATGCCCACTGAGTAGTTGTCACACCCCAAAGTGTGTAGTGACATGCACTGAACTGGTACAGTGCCGTAACAGTGCATTCCAACTAGGTTTACTTCCCATGCAATGATACCATGTAGTGACTGCTGGCAAACTGTTCATAGCCATTGTTGCACTGCCTGTGTACATCATATGCCCCTGTGATTGAGACATGTATATCCAACTGTGTGATGCACGTATATGTTGCATGTGTAGTAATGGCCTTTTCACTTTGTCATCCTCACAGGTTGATGCCCACCAGAAGCAGGAAATCTGGCTGACCATCACCCGGAAAGTAAGATCCGTGGGGGTCTACAGGCGCAGGATCCGCAACTGCCAGAAGAGGTGGCAGGACCTTCGTGGCTGGACCCGGAGGATCGCAAGGGTCCAGCTGAAGCTGTCGCCTCCTCGCAGGAGGGGCGGACACCGGACCCTGACCCCCCACATGCTCCGTATCCTGGCGGTGGTCTTCCCTGACCTGGATGGGCAGCTGAAGGACAGACAGCAGCAAGGAGGGGGTGAGTCCATGACTGCACTGTGCACTTTGTCTGACATGCTATGTGCCCTCCTCTGGCCTGGTTAAACTTCCACAGTACATCAGTCATGTGGTCCAGGACCCATGTCCCTCATTTGTGACATGCCCACTTCTCCTCTGATACGCATATGTGTGGCCCTTATAGTCAGGAAATTGTGTCATTTGGGGACTGTGTCATTGCATTTAGCTTTGCTCAAGGTGGGGGACAGCATTTGTTCCCGTGACTATGTTGTGCGATTCATGGGTGGGTCAATTGCTTACACAATGCCTAAGTTCTGACATGTAATCTGGGTGTAACTTTGATATGTGGTCCGCTTGCTGCTCTGACTCACCACATGTCCCTGGGGAATTTGGCACACACCCATGCTGCTTGTGGGAACAATGTTTGGGCCTCAGGAGTATGTGTATCCAGTGTGTCACACATGCTTAGCCACCTGCCTACTGTCCAGGACTCATCCCTCTTACAGGTGGAGCTGGACAGTCATGCCTACTCCAGGGCATGCAATACACTCTGTACTCCCACTCCCGTGTATCATCTGGCATGTTGTGATCAGTGAAATGTACCCTCAGGTGTCTGCCTCTGTCTCATTGTGCTGTGTCTTCGTTGTCAGGACTACTGGTATGTTTATCGGTTAGGGCTCAGCATGCCATCTGAGATGTGACAATGATAGACGATACTTCTGTGACTTATAGGTGTCTGATCACTTGACTGTGCACACAGGTGTTTGCGACTGTGACTTTCAGGCAGCTGTATTGTCATTCACAGCACACTGTGAGGTGCTCATGTTCAGAGAGTTGTGTTTCATGTCCCCCATATGTCCAGTTGGTATGACGTGGACAAATAGTAGTACAGATGATGTGGTATTTGGGGGATGGACATGTGCACTTGTCAGTCACATAACTTGCATTCCCCATGCCCTCGGATTGTGACACAGTGCAGACTGTTGTTGGCTGGCTGCCATGGCCATGTGACTTGAGACAGTAATGTATGACTTTGCACGCATTCCTGTGTCATGGCATTAAACCTCCTGAGACTGATCCTGCAGGGGAGTGACATGTGCAACATGCACCCCATTGTGGCATTGACTATCCGGACATGGGTGCATCATCGTGTCTGGTGCTGGTATGCATCACATGCATTTCTATTTAGACTCTGGCCATCCCTTTATCCGGACACCTGCACTGACTCAGTGGCAAGAGATGTGATGTGTGCATGTTCACATACTTCACCGTGTTCCCTGCAATGTCCAACAACTGTGTAGGTGGTGCATGTGTCCACACTGGAGTCTTACCATCAGACAGGCACCAGACAGATGGATGCAAGGGCAGGAGGGGTGTGAGTCCCATGGTTGACCATCAGACTGACAATTGGCTTCCCTGAATCTGTGTGAGGACTTTAGGCAATGTTCAACTAAGGATGCCAGGGCTTGCTCTGTAATGTGCTGTGCTTACTGTGGTGTGTGCGGTCAGTGCAGGTGACTGATGTTTGTCTGTTTCCCTAATTGTTTGCAGATACATCCACGGCCACAGGAGGGGACAGCTCCACGGACCAGGAGGAGCAGCGGAGCCAGACTGGGTCAGCATCGGACGAGTGGTCAGAGGGACCCAGTGGCACGAAGGGCAAGGAGAGCCAGACCGAGGAGTCCTCAGCACCATCCACCTCAGCTGAGGACCACAGCAGCTCGGAGGATGACTCCCTTGTGGAGGCGGGTCTCAGCAGCCACCAAAGGCCAGCTAGTCTGTCTGGCCCCGCCACCACCACCACCGCCCTCCCATTGGCTCCCATTCCTGAGGTCCGTGGAGGCTCCCGTACTCGGGAGCGTGTCTCCTTCGTGCCAGGCACCGCACCCCCTGCCCCTGTGTCCCCTGCTGCCCTGAGTGAGGAGTCTGTGTACCTCCTTCGGCAGCTCCATGTAGGGCAGACAGCAATGCTGAGTGTCCTCCATGCACACACCACTCTGTTGACACAGCTGGTGTCGTTCATGGAGGGCATCTCGACGGGTATGTCTGCCCTACAGAGGAGCAATATGTCCATGGACTCCTCCCTGACGGCAGCAGTGTCCCTCCTCCAACAGTCCCTCACCCCTCCCACCTCTGCCCCATCCACACTTCCTGCCCCCTACCTGTCCAAAGCACATGCACACCTGCACAGTCACCCAAACACACAGACACGAGCAGCACAGACACACCCAAGAAAAAGGCAAGACGTGCACACAAGCATCCTCAGGGGACTGATACCACAGACACTGGGGATGGGGAAAACACACACACACAGGCAACCACAGTCACTCCGCAATCCTCAAGATCCTCTCCCTCCAAGACCCCTTCCCTTGCCTCACCTGCAACCCCACCTGATAAGCAGCTCTTCCTCTGTGACCTCGGCCTCTTCCCCTCCAATCCCGCTGATCCAGCATACCGGGGGAAGAGGAAGTCCACCCACACAGAGGGGAGTGCCCCTTGCCCCGGACACCCTCCCCCAGGCACAGGCAGAGTGAGCCCCCCACCCGCAAGTCCCCCCGGTCCTGGAAGAGCAAGACCCCGCCACCGCCCTGCAAGTCAACCACCCAGTCTCTCACCTCCATCCCCCAGGCCACCACGCCACAGGTTCCACCGCCACACCCTGCCCCAGGTTCCCCCACACACCGATACCGCCTCCCCAAACTGCTTAGGCCCTCCCCCCTGCCACTTGCTCTTCCACCCCAAAACCAGACGCTCTGCCTGTTTGTGCCACTGGTGTGGAGACCGTGTCCCCCCTCTGTCCTGCCCAGCTCTTCTGCCCCCCTTCCACTACCTTGAAGTCATGCACTGCGGTGGAGTCCACAACCACCCCGTCTGACTCGGGCACTGCATTGGGGACCCAGTCCACTCCATCTGACCAGCCCACTGCAGTGGTTGCAGCACCAACACCATCTGACTTGAGCCCTGCGGTGGTGCCAGCCCCCCCTGAGTCAGACACCTCCACTGTAGTTGCCGGTGACACTCCTGCACCCACCTCCCCTTCACTGCCTCCTTCTGGCATCCCCTGATCCTGTCCCTGTGGTGCCTGGCCTGCCCCTCGTATGCCCCTCCAAGGGGGATGTCCCCTGTCCGTACCTGTGCAGGCAAGCAATTGTTGACAAGTTGTCACACATCACCCTGTTGGGACTGTATATTTGGACTGGCCATTGGAATTAGTTTGTTTTGGACTTTTGATTTGAGTTGCACACTTGCTGAATAAAGCCTCTTTTTGTTTACTTGTGGTTAATCTTTGGAGGTACATGATGTAGATGTGTAGAATCATGCATTTGCTGTTGTAATAGTGTTCAGATCAGGTAAATGAAGTTTTGCTGTGATGGCTCCATGTGGTCCATGGGATATGTGTCCTAATCTAGTCTGGATCTATAGCATCCTTTGCTGCAGTCTGAGGGTGTAATGTTCAGCATTTGACACAGGGATGTACGTTTAGCATTTGTAGATTACCATCTTTGTCCTACACTGATGCACATCTGGTGGGCTTACCACTGTCCAATGTTCCTAGTACCCTGACTGTGTGCCCGTCTCCAATGGACATGCAGTTTAGCACATCAAATTTGGAGGACTCATCTGTGTACACAGTGCAAGTTGCTTGACACGTGTCTTGGGTGTATGCAGATGACTGACGTGACACTCCCGTGCCCAGGCTGATATGAGCAGAGCCTTCAGTGTGTTGTAGTTGTTGACTCACTGACCGAGTGTTCTGCTGACATGTTTGAGTCGTGCACAGACAAGGTTTGGCACAGCTGACCTTCCACAGGAGTGGAGTGCCCTCGTGGCAGTGCGTGATTCTGTGATATAGGCTGTGCCCGTGTTGTGTGTTGTGTAGGCATGTCTGTGCGTGTTCCCTTCTCCTTTTCCTACACAGGCTGTGTCCCTACGGATGTTCCTGTTTGTGATGCTTGCTGAGTTGTTCTGTGTTCATCCAGCATCTTGGACCTGGTTTCTCCGGGATGTGGGTGCATGGCAAACTAATGTTCATGAGGTTGTCATCCCTAGTTGTCTTTGTTGTCAGGGCTGGGGATGTGGGCAAACGCAGATGGGACACACTCAGGATTCCTCTTGGCACTTGTTGGTTACACGAGTAATGTGATTTTCTGTTTGTGTATGCTTTCAGTGATTGTGACACGTTGTGTGTGTGACTGCTGCCACTCCTCAGGGTCAGAGCTGCAATGTTGGAAGTTGTCTATGTGTGTCCTTTGTGGGTCAGCTTGGCTTCTTCATTGGTGTGTGACTATGGCCAGGATCCCATTGTTTGGGGTGGATTTCACGTCATGCCCATGTACGGCATACTGTGCAGTGTGTCAGACATTCACAAGTATTGTTGACTGGCCATGTGTGATGGGTTTCTGCACCTTATTTCCCCCCACCACCTCTGGGATTGTCATGGGTGCATGTGCAATGTCAGCAGTCCATGTGAGCTTCACTGCTGCACATTGGTGGAGTTCAAGGTGTGTGGCGTTGAGTGTGTGCAAATGTGAGTTGTTGCACGGCTGGGACACTACCTCCATATTTTCCTTGGCTGGCAGGCCATGCTGAGTGCTTTGTGCTTGTATAGGTGTGATGGTAGTTTGTTGCTCAGGACACATGGCTGTGGTTCACAGTGAGGATGACATCTACCTTTGTCATCACAGTGTGATTGTCATGCAGGCTAGTGTCACCACAGTGTGGGGTCCCTGGGGGAGTGCTGTGGTGGTTCTGTCTCTTGCTGTGTTTGTTGCTGTTCCTACAAGCTTGTGTGACATGTGTAATTTGGGCTCCCTCTCATCTCACAATGCCTGTTTGCCCACATAGGGGAATCCAATCCATGAGTTACTTTTGTATGTGACTGTGTTGACATCTGTGTATTAGTGAATCTGGCCTCCTCATGTGTTGTGTGTTTGCCTGGGGACACTGGCACACAACCCCCTCACCTGTTGTGTATGATATGCAGTGTGAGTCTGCCTGTTTGTGTTTGTGCATTTGCACCACTGCATTGGCATATCTTTAGTTTGCCATTGGCTGTATGTTGTTTGTTGGCTTTCCCCTGCTGGCCCTGGGACTGCTAGGTCATCAGTCAGCACATTGATCATGGTTAGTATGTCCCATTGCTGCCATGGTATGGTATTTGTTCACCTGACATCTACAGTCTCCACAGGATATCTACATTTGTGTGTCCATTGGTGCAGATATGTGGGTCTGCATTATGATGCTCACTTCTGTCATTGTGTTATTTGTGAATGTAGACAATGTGGGCCCCCATGGCTGATGTTTGTGTGCACATGGCCAGAACGATGTGTCATTGGCACTGCACTGCTTGCCTCACACAATCTATGTTGCTATGGGACACAAGCACTACAATGCCACTGTAGTGTTTGGTGTTGTGTGGCCAGGAAAAATCCCTGCAGTTTTGTTTTTGCAGCTTTTACCAGGACTACACTTACCTTTTGGGCACTGTGGTGATGGGGCTTTGGGCCCCATTGCCACACTGTTCAAAATGTGCTTCAGCTATGGAGCACACACTTACCTTTGGGCACTGTGGTGATGGGGCTTTGGGCCCCATTGCCACACTGTTCAATATGTGCTTCAGCTATGGAGCACACACTTACCTTTGGGCACTGTGGTGATGGGGCGTTGGGCCCCATTGCCACACTGTTCAATATGTGCTTCAGCTATGGAGCACACACTTACCTTTTGGGCACTGTGGTGATGGGGCTTTGGGCCACATTGCCACACTGTTCAAAATGTGCTTCAGCTATGGAGCACACACTTACCTTTTGGGCACTGTGGTGATGGGGCTTTGGGCCCCATTGCCACACTGTTCAAAATGTGCTTCAGCTATGGAGCACACACTTACCTTTTGGGCACTGTGGTGATGGGGCTTTGGGCCCCATTGCCACACTGTTCAAAATGTGCTTCAGCTATGGAGCACACACTTACCTTTTGGGCACTGTGGTGATGGGGCTTTGGGCCACATTGCCACAGTGGTCATGGTCTGCTTGCATTGTGTAGGCCACACACACAATTATGTGTGACACATGTGTTAGGGGGTCACATTGTATGTTCAATGTCATGTTCAGTGTTGTATGCATTTGACACAGACCACACACGCTTGTCATGGTGTTGAGGATGGGATGTAATTTACAGACAGTCCTTATGTGGGAGTATGCTAGTTGTGTCATGCATTACCCGTCCTATGAGTAGGGGTGGTTGTAGTGACAGGTATCCAGCCCCCCATGAGTGGGGATGGTAGTAGTGGTAGGCATCCAGCCCCCCATGAGTGGGGATGGTAGTAGTGGTAGGCATCCAGCCCCCCATGAGTGGGGATGGTACTAGTGACAGCCATCCATCCCCCTATGGGTGGGGATGGCAGTAGTGGCAGGCATCCAGCCCCCCATGAGTGGGGATGGTAGTAGTGGTAGGCATCCAGACCCCCATGAGTGGGGATGGTAGTAGTGGTAGGCATCCAGCCCCCCATGAGTGGGGATGGTAGTAGTGACAGGCATCCAGCCCACCCTGAGTGGGGATGGTAGTAGTGGTACGCATCCAGCCCACCCTGAGTGGGGGTGGTGTTAGTGGTAGGCATCCATCCCCCTATGGGTGGGGATGGCAGTAGTGGCAGGCATCCAGCCCCCCATGAGTGGGGATGGTAGTAGTGATAGCCATCCATCCCCCTATGGGTGGGGATGGCAGTAGTGGCAGGCATCCAGCCCCCCATGAGTGGGGATGGTAGTAGTGGTAGGCATACATCCCCCTATGGGTGGGGATGGTAGTAGTGGCAGGCATCCATCCCCCTATGCGTGTGTATGGCATTGGTGATGGCCATCCCGCCCCTATGGTTCTGCTGTTGCTAGTGTACGTCATTTGTGCATCCCTATGTGTGTGTGACATATTTCGGGTACGTGTCGTTTGTTTGTGTTGTGGGTGTTTGACTTACCGTCTGCGCCGTACGCGTCCGTACCGGTCCCGGTAATAGATGTAGAGTATTGGTAGGACCTGCACGATGGGATTCATGGTTGGGTCGTCTCGTTCGGGTTTCTCGTGGCTTCGACTCGTACTCGTCACTGGCTTGTTCGTCTCGTCACCGTGGATCGTCTTGTGGCGCGAATCGGAGCTTATGTGCAGCTCTCCCGGATGCTCAAACGTGCCGGACGTAGCGACGAGTTCGGCGCGTACGGAAGACGCATCGTACTAGTCCGGCCGGAAGGTGCTGTGTATTTGGTTCCGTGCGACTCAATTCGGCGTTTACGGATCCGGCTCGGGCGGGGAACAGGAGCAGGAATGGGTACGTACGGCTCGCTCGGAATCTGGGTTGTTATGCGCATCGTACTTGTTCGTTCGGTAGAGTGTTCGAGTCGGTCGGAAAACACGCGTTCGGCTGGTATTTTTTCCGGACGAATACTGTTAAGTGCGCTTCCGGCCGACATCGGAATCGACCCCTAAGTCTCTTGTTCCCTACAGGTTCACTCCCACCAGTGCCCATATATTACCCTAGGCTCAGCATCACGACATTGGCCACTTGACTGCATTGGGCACAGGCATTGTACAGTATCCACCGAGCACCATACACAATAAGGTTGTGACTCTTCACTAATCACGTCTATATAATTTTTTCACCATGTATAGTCACTCTTTTGCACTATACTACTGCGAATATTGTACTCATTGTTCTCATCCCTCGCCGAACCGTCCCTTAACCCTCTTTTCTTCCTCTTTTCCTCCCTCCCCCTATTTTCCCCCTGGCCCCACACAGGCCTTATCTCAGCCATAATTCCTTCTGTCCTGATGATGATCCCCCACGCTAGTTGGGATCGAAACGTCGTCGACACACTACGTCTTGACTCCAATTGCTTTTGCCTTGATTTATGTCGAGCATAGGATGTCTTTTACAATGTGACTACTGTAAATATGTAAATTACTATCAAAGTCACTATATTTGTACATACATGCCTGAGGTCTGGAAATCTGGCGATTTCCAACCCTGTTTTAACCCACTACATTTCGTTGAATAATTTGTTTTTTGATTGTTCTTTTAAATAAATACTTCTCAATTTGATTGTAAAATTTTGCAGATCATTATGTGTTCTGTATAACATTACCTATACTTTCTTGATAGGGACCATTGTCTCTTACAACCCCATCCCTCTGTTGGCAGCGAATTATAGTGGGTCACAATTTGAGATCTACCTCATTAGTGTTCATGAGGTAGGTTGAATTGCAATCCACTGCGATTTGGTGTTTTGTGAACTGACCTATTAGTACATAGGTCGGTCCGCAAAATACAATAGGATTTACAAACATTTGGGTGTCCATTACGATAACCGGCGGTAAAAAATCCGCCATCTACCACAGCCTTAAAAAACCGCCCGCCTACACCGTGTGAATACCGACCGAGCAATCATGATGTCGCGAAGCGAACTCCGCCCGCGGCGTTAAAAACACACAAAATACCGCCCGTCCATGTCCGAGTAGAAGATAATCCGTCCGCCACAGACGCAAACCCGCACGACAACCCAAAACCGCCCGCTCTGACGACCGAGACACCGGCCGTGAAATTATGATCTCCCCGACATGAGCGCGGTAAATCCACATATTCCCCGCCCACAACAGTGATGAAAACTGACACGGCGGAAGCCCTGGCGGCCACGTCCGTGCACGGAAACCATCTGCGGAGCCAAAGAAACACACACAACATGGCCAACAAGTCCACACAGCAACCCACGCCCAAATACCCAAACACAGAACACATCCCAAAGACACATCCCCCCTGGCAAAAAAAAAAAACTACAAATCCCAGAACACCAGCCACAACACACCTGAAAACGACAGCCCATCATGACACACCCACATAGGTAAGTACAAAAGCAGCCCCTTCACAGACCACAATCCCTTGCACCACTACAAAGCGAAGACGAGAGCAGAGAACACAGAGAGCCACAAAGGAAAGCAGCACACCACACGCACGCACCCATCACACCCATCACCACCACCACCACCACCACCACCAAACACCGGCCCCACTAACCCCCTGCACATCACACACCACACACCACACACCCACCGCACCAGCACCACAAATACCAAACCACACACCATGGCAACACAAAGAATGCCTAAGTACACTGCCACTGAGCTGACGGTCATGGTCGACGAGATCATCAAGGTGCACCCACAAATCTATGGGAACCAGGTCCAACAGACACCAGTAGCCACCAGAAACAGAATGTGGAGCAGGATCGTAGACCAGGTGAATGCAGTTGGGAACGTGCCACGCAACCGGGCTGAAATCACAAAGAGGTTGCACGACCTGAAAAGCTGGGTCAGGAAGAAGGAGGCCAAGAATCGTCAGCTGGCTGACAGGACTGGTGGCGGAAATCCCGCGCTATTCAAGACCTTCAAGGCGTGGGAGGAGAAGGTGTGAGGCATCCTACATCCGGAGAGTCTCACCGGAATACCAGGGGGAGTGGAGGCTGGTAAGTACAAACAAATGTATACCAGCACATCGCTATGTACTGTCATGCACTACCAGAATGCCACAGCTCCGAGGGCCAAACACCCCCATGTCCAGTACACAATCCACAAGACATCACTCACACATGCAACAGACACTCCCACACACTCAGCCCAAAGCTACCAACTAACAAAACCATGGGGGCATGTGTACAGTCAGCCAGCACCGCAACTCCCAGCAGGTCTCCTTGTACTCCAGATGCGCCAGAAGGAGCACCGCCCACACCCACACTCATATGTCAGCCATAGCTGCACTAACCAACAAGTAACAGGTAAGTAGCCTTAAAACAAAGTCCGTGGGTCGGAGGGGGACTGCTGAAGTACAACACCCACCAGGCCCCTAGTCCTACAGCGCAGCAAGATGGAGCACTCCCCACACCCATGTGTCATTCATTGCAGTGCACACCTTCACCCGACAGGTAGATATATTTCCCTACATGGAGGGGTGTCTGTGGGTGGTAAGCCATCACCACAACTCACAACACCGCCCCCACTCCCACAAACCAGCAAGATGGAGCACCCCTCCCTCTCATAACCATGTGGTATCCATTGCATTGCGCCCTCCAAACCAACAAGTAGGTAGACTACTGTACAGGGCGGGGTGTCTGTAGGCATGAGGACTGTATTACGACTAACATTTGGGACATGTCACGTAGCAGAGGAACAGGTAGCACTGCTCCCTGTCATAATCATGTGACTAATGTGCACACGGACATGAATTACAGAGTCATAGCCCACATGAGCCATCTCAAATACAGTAACACGTAAGGAGTCACGTCTGCATGCACAAGTCTCACTGGAGTACTGACCCACATGGCGTGCACTGTGCCACTCATCACACACATCAGCAACACCACCGAAGTCTAGTCCATGTAGTTGTATCTGCTTTTTCCGTTGACATTGTACAATATCACCCATGTAAGTCCATCTTGTCTCAATGTAACAGAGTGGAACCCCAGTAATGTGACATACACCACTGGACCCATGAACCCCACAGCTACACAATGCACATTCAAAATGTCACCCATCTCATCTCTCAGCCCCAGTGTCATGAAAGGTATATCATCCAAACAGCTGACCCATATACAGCAGTGCAGCAAAGAATCCTGCAGATGACCACAAATGTGTCTGCAGTGTCTGAAGCGCATGTCACACTGTGATGTACAACATACCCAATATAGTCAACACCCCAAGAGGACTGCATTGCTGCACATGGCTGAGGGTAGCACGCACACCAAGGAATTGTCCCATCTGCAATACGTCGTGTGGCACACAACCAGTACTCACTCACTACAATGCTTGCAGCGTAATGTCCCTAAATGACAACACTGAGCAGATATGCTGGCTGTGTCAGACATACACACACCTTTGTCCCTGTAGTGTCGTGTGGCCAAACCACATGTCCCCTTCTGCACCCAAATGTCACATTACGTACCACCAAACCATATTTCATCACCAAAGCGTTGATGGGGCTGTACCCCATTTTCAAACTGCGTGTCGAAGCGTTTCATATGACCCCCAAAACCATATTACATCACAAAAGCGTTGATGGGGCTGTACCCCGTATACACCCAAGCCACAAAATGTAGGTGTACAGCAACACACACCCATTGGCATTCCAAATCCGTCCCATGCCATATGATCACATCACACAATTCCATTGCCTTGCCCACGCATACACACATTGTATATCCACACACACGCATCTGGGAAATCTGTGCACAACAGTGCACAAACTGTGAATGTCAGACAACTAATACAAAATTTGCAAGGTGCAACACAATAACCTATCTTATCCGCCCCACAGGTGCCGAACAGCTCGATGCTGGAGAGGGAGACAGCAGCCGGCACAGCCAGTCCACAAGCCCCCGACCCGGACTCACAGATGTGGAAGACCTGGACACCTCTTCGGACGAGGACCCCCGACCAGGCACATCTGGTGTGGCAGGGCTCAACCGCTCCCCAGCCCCCCCCTACCCACCAACCCATCACCCAGGGCTGCTGACCAGTCCCAGACCCCTGCTGCCACGGTCAGTGCGACCACCACCACCGCCACAACCACCACCACCACCACCAGGCCCTCCCTGACCACTCAACCTGCGCAAGGGGTGGTACGCCCGTCGGGCTCGACCCTGGGAGCCAGACCGAGGCCCGGGGTGGCCAATGTGGCGAGTGGGCAGGTCGGTGGCAGCAGTTCTGGTGGGAGGAGCAGGGACAGGCCAACGCCATCAGAGCCTGGGAGCCAAGCCCTGCCGCAAATCGCCAGAGTCCTTGGGGCCTATGAAGAGGCCCAAGGACAATGGGCCAGGTCATCTGCCGACACGCGGGAAGTCCTTGGGGTGTTGAGGTCCATGGACGCCCATATGGGCCAATTCGTGACCCGTATGGACCAACTTGTCGACCTCATGGGCCAGCTAGTGGTGGTGGTGAGGGCCCAATCAAGGCCAGCCACACCACCTCCGCCACCACCTGCTGTGGCGCAGGGTCGTGCAACATCCAGTTCCCCTGCGTCCACAGCGAGTGGGCAGTCCTCAGCCACCACCAGCAGCCCACCAACACAACCCCCCTCCCAAACGTGGAAGGGGCCGTCCGAAGAGGAAACAGGTGTCCAGAGAGGACTTCGCACGCTCCAAACGCCAGTGAGTCAGCCAGCCACGGTGGCCACCTACTGCATTCACTTGGACTACGATCCTACCCCACACTGCCATGTGAATGGCATGTGTCTGTTGGACTGTGGACATAGAACAACATGGGTACACCTTGACCATCACGCAGTCATGACCGTCAACTCATTGTTTCAGCATGCACCACTTTTGTGATCACCTTGCCCACAATCACATGTCACCGCTTAAATAAATACACCTGGATCACATTCTGTTGTATCTGCTCTGTGTTTATTCAAGGATGTGCAACCGTCACCATGATCAGAAATGCATCTGGAGTGTGGTATGTCGATAGGCCAGGAGAGGCTGTAGGGACCTAGGGGTGAAAAACAGAACAAGAGTCCATTGAATGTGTGTGTCACACACTCATCACACAGTACTTGTCATCAAGTTTAAGCAATGTACACACATCTCACAGAGCAACAGGGCACAATGCTACAGCCACTGTCAGTGGCATACTACCCTGGACATGGACCATTGCCACACAGCACTCAGTGAACAATAGGCCGCCGTGACAATGCACACATACACCTACACAACTACAGCAACATCAGCCGTCGTACATGGTCACTCACCGTCAAGTGAAGTAGCGGGCGATGAGCTGCTGACGCACATTCACAGCTTCCTCCTCTCCACTGTCCTCGTCACTGGACCCGTCCTGGTCTGCAGGCGGGGGCCCTGGCTGATCACCGTCATCCACTATCAGGGGGATCTGCCTGCGAATCGCCAGATTGTGCAGCATGCAGCATGCCACAACTATCTGGCACACCTTCTGTGGTGAGTACGCCAGTGCACCCCCGGTGCGGTCCAGGCATCTGAATCTGGACTTCAAGAGTCCAAAAGTCCGCTCCACCACACGTCTGGCCCTCCCATGTGCCTCATTGTATCTGACATCAGCTGGTGTCCGAGGATGACGTAATGGGCTCAGCAGCCAAGGCCCGTTAGGATATGCTGAGTCACCTGGGTGTGAGAAACACAGAGAATCGTTGCAATTCCAACAGGATACAAGACAGCATGTCACACCCAGCACGCTACACGAGTATGCATACTCACCAACAATCCATGCACGGTCCGGTTGCAGATTGGTCATCAGACGTGGAAGGATGCTGTTGCGCATGATGTGCGAGTCATGTGCGGATCCTGGAAACTTCGCACACACGTGTGTGATGACCATGTCCGCCAGGCACACCACTTGCACATTCAGGGAGTGGAAATGCTTGCGATTCCGATAAATGTGCTCCATGGCCTGTGGTGCAACAAGGCCAACATGGGTGCAATCAATTGCACCAACAACGTGGGGGATCCGTCCAAGGGCATAGAAAGCACCCTTCACTGCCGCCAAATCACGAGCCCTGGGGAATCGAATGTAACGGTTCCTGTACAGCATCATAGCTGACAGGACATCCCGTAGCACCATGCTGAACATGGGCTGGGACATCCCACCTCCACTGCCCACTGTGTGTTGGAATGATCCGGTGGCGAAAAAATGCAGTGCAGCCATCACCTTAGCCGTGGGGGTGAATGCAGTTGGATACACCCTGCGAGGACGAAGGTGGGGTTCCAACAAGGCACATAGGTGATGCAGGGTGGGTCGGTCCAGACGGAATTTCCGGATTACCTCCACATCCTCCATGTCTGCCAGCAATTGGTAGGGGCGATGTATGTTTGGTCTCCTCCTAGGACAGATGGAAGTGGACACATGTCAATGCAACACAACACATGGCATTTTCACATACACAAAACTAAAATTACTGACAAAGCAATAGAATCACAGAACAGCTGACAAGTAGGGACAGCACAGCTACAATACTCTTACACAGGTCCCCTTACCAATAGCAATGACCACTGACACAAACCATTGCTATGAGCATGCACATGTGGATTTAGGCCATAATAGCTTGTAAGGCATGATGATGATTTCAGACTGCATATGTGGGAAGCGGCAACACCACGGCAATATACCTAGCTGCTGTGCCTGACACAGCTACCGAGGCTGGGTGAGTATGGCACACACCAACAACACAATGTACACAGGCTGAGCGGCCCAAACAAGTGGGTCCTGTTGCACAACGGGATATGAGACAGTCAATGATGTCCCTAGTTCACCCAATGTACAGCACTGTACGTATCACACCTCCAACACACATTGACAGGTGTACACATTGACAACTCCATGACAACACAGCTGTGTGAATGCAAATACACATCACAAGTGACACGTAACGTTGCACGTGCCAAGTGGGAGATGTACATTGAGAAATATGGCATGTGTGTGCATATGCACATCCCATGCTCCCATGCTAATGTGTACATGATGATGTGCCAACAGACATGTGGAGGCTGAGCACTGTCCGTCAATGCCTATGCACACAGCATGAAGTGGCCCTGTCTAGTGTGGACATGCTCCCACACACAAGTCATGGCCACACCTGCAAATGCATGGCGCACATTGAACTGTGGAGTCCACATGGCACCAGCGGACTGTACCCGCCATGGGCCAGGCCCTTGAGGCCAACTCTAATGGCCCTCGCGGTTGCACCCTGCGTGTTCGACTATAGAGGTAAGCGTACCGGGACAGGTCGGAGCAGGCCATTGTGTGCATTTGAAGTAGGCAGACATGGTACACCAATTGCAGCAGCTTGGACCCACTGAAACAGCCCCAGGGGGCTATATGAGTGTGGGAGGGAGACCGGCATTACCACAGCTTCCAGGGACTGCTGCCCGGCATCCCTCAACAACACCTGCTGCTGCTGCCACCTGTCCACCTTCATGTCGACGACTCTGAAGATATGTCCAGGTCCACTCACCAGCGAGGAGCTGGAGATCCTGGATTCCGAGCTCCACGCACACTGCCCAAGGCTATTTCTTGCAAAAGTTGTGTGTGAAAGACAACTACAGTGTGTGTGGGAGTGCATGTGGGGGACACACATGTCGTTGATCCGCAGCACTATGAGTCAGAGCCTGTGGGGTTCCAACATGCACTGCTCACCATGCTTACTACAGGTGGAAGGGGTATGTAGGCTCTCTGGCGCTTTCCCATGCATGTCCCTCCCGAGTGGTGGTACATGGCATTTTCATGTCAGACATCCAGTGACGCAGCCACTTGGCAATGCAGGACTCAGGGCAGTTATTGCCTGTGAGAATGGCTGGCTGGGTCCCTGCTGGCCTTCTCAGTCTCAGCAGACCTGGGCTGCACATTGACCGCACAATCCTAGAAGGAGACAACACTGACTGTACAGTGGGTTACATGTGTCTTTTGTTCAGCACTCTCCTGAAATGCGCAAACTCAGCCCTGTCGATTGGATACACCATGCCTTGTGATAGGGATGTGTGTGAGAGATAGTGGCACTGAATGTGACCTCCATTGCGGGGTGAGCCATTCACAGGGCGAGTACGTTGAGGGCTGCGCAGTGTTGGACACAGTGAGTCCACCCACAAAGATGTGTTGCCTTGTGATCTATGTGTTGGTCCACCTGACAATGGACAGTAGATGTGGGCAGACTACACATTGCTCAATGTGCTGGCAACCTGCATGTGAATGGGATGGACAGGTACTGTGTACACACTCCCACCAGCATGCATTCACGTGTGGTGTACACATGCTGTTAGGCCATGTCCGATTACTTCTTGGCTCTGTTGCACGTCTCTGAGTATTTGGGATGGGTCAGCAGCATGCCACTGTGATTGGTGGATGTGGGTGATGTTGAGAAGTGTATGAGTGATATTCCAAGCCTCTTGTGTACCATCCCTGCAGTTGGAAGTCCTCCAGCCCAAGGGCTTGTGATGAGCCATTGCAACCAAGTTGATGCCTCTGTGTATGTGTGACCGACAGTGCAGCCAATTCCACAAAGGGTGTGACGTCATCTGCCGGATGAGCTACTACGTGGCGATAACGAATCGGGGGATGCCCCCTCGTATTGTCAGGTCAGCACGGCGCTGCATTTCACCAGTAATGGTCTGCATCTTGACAGTCACACAGCCTGTGCCGGATGCATGTTTGTAGGGGCATCAGCAGCAAGCAAGTGTACAGTATTGTGGGATGGTGTCTTTTGCTGTGAGAGGCAGCATGTGTCCACAGCCTACCCATAATCTGGGTAATGTGATGTTTGTTGTGTGAAGCAGTGGGTTGTAAGTGTACTCTGTGCTGTGTGCATCTGACATGCATATGCTAGTCCTGAGGCTCAAGATGTAATTTGAGCACTCTGCATTCTCAATGCACTCAGAGTCGTAGCCCTCAGGAACAACCTGTAGTAGGCTGGAGTGGCAATTCACATGTATGTTAGAGGCACTGTGCCTACTCTGATTTCGTTCGGTCATATGTGTGCGATGCCTCACCTCATATCTCTGGTACTTACACATCCGGCACACTGTGCAACAGCAGTTGTGCTCGTGTGAACGACAGGTGGATGGCATGGGTTCATGGCCATTGTGGCCTGTCATGTTGCAGTCTGTGTGAGTGGTTTCACATTCTGCTCCATGCAGGTATGTCTTTGGCCTAATTACGTAGTGGTCATCCTTGCCACCATCAGGACAGTGGGTGTGCACACCGCGATTTGTGGCTATGGTCGCAGGGTGACACAGGCCGGGTGTAGTGCTATGTGCACAACACATGTGCCACTTATTAGCGGCTTCATTTACTGTACGCCAGCCATTACGTGTTGATTGTGGTGGCTGTATGCAATTGCACAGGTATCGTGCAACATGTGGATTTGGGTATGTTCTGTGCTGCTTCCCTTGCACATGTCTGTTTAATTGATGCCAGATGAGTGAGGCCACCTCGCTCTCTCTCATGTGGCATCTCCCGTGGGTGCTGAGGGACAGGGGACGGTCAACAGTGGTGTGGGATCGGATGTAGCAGCTGCACAGGTGCTGAGTGAGACAGATGTGACCAGCCCCTCGGAGGTGCCAGACGTGTGCTGGATGAATCACAGGCCGAGACGGCAATTTCGGCGTCATCTGAGGACAGAGGTGATGCATCCATGTTTGCTAACACAGGGGACGTGGACTCTGGCTCCTCTTCAGCCACGCGGAGGCCAATGCCCGCCCTCCCATCTACTTCCACTGGTGCAACACGTGTCGGCACAGGGATGAAGGATAGAGTGTCCTTCACACCAGGCACAGCTGCCCCTGCACATGTGACCCCTGCTGCCCTCAGTGCTGGGTCTGTTGAGCTGATGCGCCATCTCTGCGTGGGACAGACAGCTCTCCTCAATAACGTCATTGCCCATGACATCACTTTGCCGCAGGTGACATAGTTCATGGAGGGCCCACATGTACGCGTGGGTGGGCTACACCAGACTGTCCAATGGTTGTCCCCCCAGTCAAGGTGGGCCTTCAACTGGGCCAATCTCAGGCTGACATTCCTGACCCTTTCTCCACCCCCTGGGAAGTGGCACATCTGACAACAGCAGGGCACGAGTCCTAAAAAGAAGAAGTGGGGGGACGCTGACGTCACGACAGGAAGTGACATCACGGAAGGTGGCTTGCACCGTCAGACTCATTGCCTCCCCTCGCTCACCCCAATATGCGATTGCATCTGAGAAGCCAGCGCGTGCACAAGCAGCTCCGATCTCGCCCCAGAGAGGCCAAAGAGTGAATGTGTGGGTCCATTTGCCCCAGTTATCTGTCTCGCGGTAAAATAAGTGGTGAGACGCCGTCCACCCGCGTGGTACCCCGACTCGAGACCTGGACAACAGTGACAATGCATGACAGCCTCCGGAGTCCGGATAAACCACATGCAACACACAGAGGCTGTAGCCGCCCTAGCGGGCCAGGCCGCAAACACAATCCCAGACGAAAGGTAGACCCACCCCGGCGCGCATAGTCATTACAACCGCTGCCATTGACAAGGGACCCATGTGGTGAGACATGGGCCTCAGGGTGACGGGCCTCCGAGCCATCCCCCGCCAACGAGTGTCATGCAACTCACACATATCGCAAAGACAATAGGACACTTTGCCTGCACACCAGGTCTCGAGTCGGGGTACCACGCGGGTGGACGGCGTCCCACCACTAATTTTACCGCGGGCCCGATAACTGGAGCAAATGGACCCACACATTCACTCTTTGGCCTCTCTGGGGCGAGCTCGGAGCTGCTTGTGCACGCGCTGGCTTCTCTGTTGCAATCGCATGTAACGGGTGGGGGAAGGGAGGCAATAAGTCTGATGGTGCAAGCCACCTTTCGTGACGTCACTTCCTGTCGTGACGTCTGCGTCCCCCACTACTTATTTAGGACTTGTGCCATGCTGCACAATGAGAATGTGTTGCCTGCGAGATGTGACCAGGAGAAGGGCGCCATGACCTCCCACCCACCAAGCTCCACTGCCACCCCGTGCCCTGGGTAGCCTGTGCAGGCGGACAATGTAGGGGGTACACCTGGTGGACAGGGGATGTGAGTGCCTTGGCAAGGGCCTGGCAGATGCACAGCAGTATCCAGCATGTCCCCAGAGGGAGGGCTAACGTCTACACCTGATGCAGCATTGATCGTGTGCCCGCCTGTTGTGCCCACACGAGTTCACATTCATCCCCAGACAGGTGGGCTTTCCAAAATACCCAACACAGTGGAAATATAGCCCTCCGGAATCCTCCCCACACAGTCTGTTTCAACAATGCATGTGTGCACCTACCCGTGCCACCCACCCACCTGGCCCAAGCGGAACTCCCGCTTCACATGACACATGTGTGTCTTCCACAGTTGTGCTTCTCTCTCAGGGGCGGACCTCCAACTGTCCCGTAGCACACAGACAGCACCGAGTCTAACTGGCATCCTGTTTGAATGGTAGGCACACTCACACATCTACCTGTGACACAGTGGTGGCTGTGATGGCTATTGTGACTGCCATGGCAGTGTTGGTAGCCATGTCAGGGTACACTCACACACATTGCATACGCAGCTTTTCGTGTCACTACTCTGCACATCGGACTGGCCACTGTCCCTGGTGTTGAACAATTTTGCCGCATGTCTATGTAATCTGTGACTGGATGCTGTTGTTCCTGTAGTCGGTTGTGTCTGTGTAGTTGATTATTGCAGTTGTTGCTGTGTGTGCATGGTTAAGTGAGGCACATGCCGTGTATGGTACCTCAACAATTGCAATGTCTGGTCTCACATTCCAATGTGTTGTACACGTGGCAGGGACTTCACTTCTTTCAGACTCTGCTACTTGTGTGTGTGATGTATATGTATTTTTGTGACACGGATTGTCTGCATGTATTTGGTGGTATTTCAGGGAGTATGTATCCGTGTCATGTTTGCGTGCAAGCAAAGCACAGGGTGTGAGTCTAGCCACAGGATGACAGGTAGCATGTGCAGAGTATGCGGGTATGTGTGAGCTTACTTGCTGTGTGGCCAGCAGTGTAGGTGTATGTTAGTCTTGTGATGAACATTGGGCCTGGGCACATGGCTTACTTTCAATGTGTGCATTTGGGAGGTGTAGGTGTGTGTGTTGTGAGTGGTGTGACTTTGGGGTAGTGTTGGTGTGTGTGTGTGCGCTCTGGCAATGTCGACTACACACGTGTTACCCAGGCCCATGGTGGATGTTTGTATCCGTGTTCAGGTCTGCGAATGTGTTCACATGTGTGTGTTGTATGTTGCACAGTGTGCAGTGTGTGGGTGTGTCCTTGCAGTTCAGGATGACTCCTACTTGATATGTTTCGGACATTGTGTGTCTGCAGGGTGTGTGACTGTCAAGATTGTGCCTTGTTCAATTGAGCATGTATGTGAATTTCTGCAGTTCTTACTCACTGTGCAGTCCTGCCCACCCACACTGATATCGTGTGTGTGTTTTGTCATGCATTGCTGTAGCATGCTTTTGCGTGGCTCCTACTTTTGCTTGATGAGTGTGATGTCAGACTGTGAAGCTAATTATACACATATGTAGGACTGTGCTTTGTAGTGCCCAGGCCGTCAGTGTTCATGTGATGATCTGTTGGGCCACGTCAGAGTCTGACAAGTCCAGGCCCACGAGCTGTAGTATTTCACTAGGTCCACTGTTGCGGCAACTCTCATGCATTGACATCCGATGACACTAGACTACATGGTCATCTCACGACTCTCGTGTACTTCACACACTCTCATCCTCTCTCATTCGTACTTGTCTTCGTAAAATAATTCTACAGAGTCACATATTTGCTTCGAGGCATGTATTTGGACTTACTTCCTCTGTGATGCAGTATAGTGGACACTACTGGCAGCAAAATGCATGTGGAGGATATACTTAGCATGATTACACATACAAAAGGGGGTACGGGTAGATGTGATTAGTTGTTGACTGTGGAATGAATGCTTCAGAGTTACAACTGCCTTGCCCTTGCTATGCTAAAGTACATTTGCTAATTACTGATGAGCTCTAGACTTTGACACAGACAGTATTCATTTTGCATACCAGACAGCTTGACATCATAGGCACAGTACATCTCAGTTCCATGGTACAGGTTTACTACAATAGTAACTCCGACACACCTGCGTCAGAGGTGACATCAGAGCATGAGCCTACATGCATGCAGCAGCGTCTCACTAGTTGTTGCAATGTGGTGGCTACTGAACATGACACAATGACTAGGGCCATGTTGTAATGGGTTGCATTTGTTGTCCATGCAAAAGTCCGGGCACGGAAGTACAGACGATGGTGTGGTGACAGTTCTCACGTAATACAGCAGACAGATAAGTGTGCACTGACAGGTGCATGTGTTCAGGTGCGCTGAATACATATTATGGCATAGTTGTTCGTGCAGTATTGGCCATGTGGGTCCTGTACACAAGTCCCATACCTCTGCCTCCCCCTGTTCATGCAGAGATACGGGATATGGTGAGGAACAGAGTGCATGTCCCGAAAATGTCCGATGTCATGGCAGTGGAGTTGATGGTAAGGTGTTTGTTGCAGATTGTATGGTATAGTTGTTGTACAGCTAACTGCCCAGTCCGTGCGAAAGCCAAGCATAGGTACGGTGTTGAACATCATTGTTCAATTGGGGGTATTGAGTCGGGGACCGATGAATTGACAAGTTGTCAGGTATGCGATACCTTCCAGCAGGGCATCCATGGCATTGGTGGTAAACATGGATGCCATCCAATGAAGCGGATGGTGGCTGGCAACGTGTTCATCGTAAGTTGTCCCTTGTAGAAGCCTGATGGGACATGTTGGATGACATTCGATGAAACTGTGATCCAGAATACGTTGTGTGGAGGCACACTGGTCCCATTGCAGTGTGTGTCCGATTGCAGCCACATACGCCATGCCCCCATACACTGAACAGATCCTGTCGTGGGCGTCCAGGGGTGCAAACAAGTGTACCAAGTCCGCCTTTGGACATGCCGGGTTGGAGAGACATAGATCCACAGGACAGTGGAACGGACACCTCCGACAGTAGAAAACGGGGATGACGCAGCTGAACATTGCTATGCGGTAAGTTACTCGGTAACTTACGTTCAGCATTGCCAGATTTTCACAGCCCACTATCTGTAGCAGGCTCTCAATGTACAGCTGCATCTGTCCGGCGTAGTTGGGAAGCAGTGGTGCAACAGCCATTTTGCTGAAGGGTGATGTGATGGCGTGCTCCGGATGCCTGTGCAGTCAGCAGAGTGCAACCTCCGACGATGCTGGGAATTCTGGAATGGATGTACGGCGGCAGGACTTGGGTTATAGCTTGGGCGGAGGACACAGGCCCTCATCCCACATGCTTCAATGAATGGTCAAGGCCAGTGGTGTCTGACTCTTTCAAGATTACTTGCATTTGACCCACATGGAGGAGTGGTATGATTTTTTTTGTGTTATTAACTTTCTTTCATGTTGGGCGCTATCTGCCAGTGGGCTGTTTACTCTGCATGGCTCTGTTTGGCTTCTTGTTGGTACAATAGATCCATTCTCCTGCATAAATTGTTGCAATGTGATTTCAGAGTAGGAATGGAAGGCCATTCAGTGCTATCTGCTCTCCCGTGTGTGGGCGGGGCACTGCATTTCCGCTATACATTGGGGCTTCTGTGTGGGTGTAGTAATTGGAAACACCTGTTCTCAGGCAGCAGGGTTTTTCAATTTTGTACATTGCATGGCTTGATGTTGCGAGCAGGATGGTATAGGTATTTTTGGATGAGACTGGCGTGCCTTTTGCGGATGAGTGTCCATGTTCTGCGCTGTTATGTAGCAGCCGCTGTGTGCTTCGCCATGTTTTGCACACAAGGGTGTGTCCTATTTTGCCATCACATTACTCCCCTGTTCGGGACACTTGTGTGACATCATGTTGACAACTGTGAGTTGTCGGTTGGGGACATGACTGATGCAGGAAGGCCACGTGACATGTGCCTTCAGGGTGGGGCTGGTGTGTGGGGTGTGTAGTTGTGGCCCTGTGGTGTTTGTGTGCAGCCCATGCGTGGCGCTGTCGTTGGCCTCTGCGTTGTGCGCATGTGTACTTGCGTCATCGCCGCTGCGGTGCCGTGATGGGGACGTCACTTCCTGGTCCCGGGTAGTGGGTGCCCAGGATGTTGCGAGTTGTTTCATTTTGACAGGTGGGACATGTGTGGGTACAGTGATGGATGTGTCCTGTCCACACAGGGGTGTCTGGGGGGCCCTTGTACAGTTTTTCCGCCCTTGCATTGTGTGCAGTGTTTGCGTGCCCTTGTTGTGTGTCTGCCTACCTACGTCGCCGTGGCGCGTTCACTCCTAGGTGGTGCGTCAGGTAGAGCATGGGGATGGCCTGGAGTGCAGGATTCATTTCGGGGTGGGCCGCCTTTTTGGTCTCCGTACTCAGCAGTCGGGTTTCCGCCTTGGTATCTCGTGCGGTGTCTCTTTGTCGGGGGAGCTGTTTGGTTGTGGCATCATAATTTGTACGCCGGGCGGTACGTCATTTCGTCGGACGGTGTGTCTCCATTGGCTCGCGCCGCTACGTGGACGGGCGCACTTTGATGGCGGGTGGCGTCGCTGGCTTACGGGCGGTGTTTGGCTGACTTTTCACATCCTAATTTGGCGGGCGTGTGGGGCGTAGCTGGCGGACGGTAACTAGCGGTTTTTGCCTCCGATAGCACGGCGGTAGTGCTTCCGCCCGACATCGTAATGGGCCCCTTGGTGTGTAAATTGTGACCACTTTTTGCAATTCCTATCTTAGTACATCTGGCCCAAAGTTACATAACCACCTCTTTAGACCATAAATGTTCCATGAGATGACATTTATTGACCTTTCTCCAACACTTTCATTAGGAACAAGCCTTAAGGCTCAAAAAGCGACTTGATAGACCCTTTAAAGGGTGACTCCCTTTTTTAGCTTGAAGAGACGGTTCTCTTGGGAGACATTAAACTGGTATTAACTGCTATTTTAGTCTTCTCAGATCATTTTATGCTTTCAAATTGACCAATGTTTGTGACCAGATACTCACTAACACTTTAGATTTGATCAAAACACAATGATCAGCTCCTCTGTGCTAATGCAATTTAGTTTACAAAACCAGCTATGGTATAAGATGTTTGTAGGTGTATTTCAAATTTGATTGCATTCACTTCAAAGTTTATTACTAAGCACAAACAATTTTTGATCAAACTCTACTCTCATTGTCTGATTACATTAATGATCCCTCATGAAATGACTCTTTTAATGACTTTAGTAGATATAACATTCAGCGAACGTATTTTCTCTAAGGACAGAAAATTATTATGATAGAGTATTTCGCCATCTTTAAAATATTCTCCACCATAAGCTACCCAGAGCTATGCGCTCCATGAAGTTTAGGCTTGTGGCTCTCCTTACTAAAGGTAGTGCTAACATGCATAGCAACCTCATTAGAAGCAGTTATGGTGGAACTCAGTAACTGCTGACCAATTAATTCCCTCTTTATAGAACAGTCTTTCACAGACAATTTTTTTTAATGGTTCTGGTGTTTGCATTACTGTGAGAAACTGCATTGTTTCTTGAGGGGGGGAAATCCTACTCAGGCAATGGCCACCATCCTTGTAGGGGGAACCACAAAAAGTCACAAAATTCACCTGTGCATAACCCTCAGGCAGCTGGGCACAAAAAAAGTCAGGCTTAACACAAGAAGAATTCCACACAAATTAAAAAACATAAAGTAAAATGTAATTAATTATTTGTAATAAATTATTTGACACCAAAATGACAAAAATCCAATCAGTAGGACCGGAGATATGAAATTTCAAAGATCTAAGGTAAGTATTGCACCTAATAGCACAAAGAGGCATTCACCATTATCTGGTCGTGGGAGACCGGGTGAAAGTCACAAGTTCAGGCGACCACAAGGAGTGCAGGCTTGCTGTTGGGAGCTGGAAGAAACCGAAGAGAGTAACAAAACCTGTCTCTGATACCGTCACTGACGCCGTTGCAACGCTGCAACCTACACCGAGGCCCGGGACACGGCTCATAAAGTGAACAACACACTGCCCGGTCTGCAACGCAGCTCCGACGCCCTTCTACGCCTGCTGACGCCTGCAATTATCAGCATTTCCCAACGCCAGCGCTCACACCAACTCCGTCATCGCCAGCGTCTGCATCCTGTTATCGCGGCGCCAATAACCGCCGAGGGTGACTCCACGAACTCGCCGACTTTGCATCGTTACCGGAACTGGTGCCTCACCGCCGAAACAACCGTCTTCCCTGTCCTGGACACGACACGTTGCCTCCTCGCAGACACCATACCTCGCCTCCCCCGTGGCAGCCAGGGAGCCGGCCTCGACCTCAGCACCAACGCCTCACCTCCATGACGCCGTGCATCGTCATAGACTTCGTTTCCAAGGTACTGTTTGTTTGGGGGTCCATATGAATCTGTGCCCGATGCCGTGCTCCTCGCAGTCGGCGCCGTAATTTGGATCTATTGCTGTTACGACGTCGCCATAGCCCCAGATGGAGCTATTTGTTTTCTACAACCTTTATTTTTGCAATAACTGTTCTAAAGTCATATTTTATTACCTGTATATTGGATTTTTGTCATTTTGGTATGGTTGAGTTTAGATAAAGATATTTTATTTTCCTAAACTGGTGTGGTGTACATTTGTGGTGTTATCACTGTATTACTGTGTGTTTGGAGTACAAATACTTTACACATTGCCTTTGGGATAAGCCTGTCTGCTCGTGCCAAGCTACCCAGGGGGTGAGCAGGGGTTATCTAAAGTGTGTATACCCCTTACCCTGACTAGAAGCAAGGGAGTCTATTTGGACAAAGGTACCTACCTCTGCCAACTAGAGAGCCCCATTTCTAACAATGACTCTAAAGTGAACTGAGCTTGAATCAATTCTACAGGCACTGGCATCTCAACACAGAGTTGCAATTTTATACTGCTTAACACCTCAGATTGTCGCTTTTACTCTTTGGCTGTATTTATCAAAGTTTTTAGCATAGTAGGCAAAAACTGGTTGCATGTGATTACATCATAGATTAGGCTGGCTACATATTAGAGTCAGGAGACTCAGCAAGACTTAAATCTACAGAGTGGTCGTTAGTCACGATTTAGGTATAGACACTATAATTTGTTGACTCCATTGGGCTGCCTCAACATGTAAGCATAATGCTTTCTGTGATTGATATCTCGAACCTATTTGCTCAGCATACACAATTCATCCTTCTAGAGTCCTATGACAGCAGCCTACCGGTAGGTTTCCAGAAGCTTACATTTGTATCTGACAACCTGTGGATGATATCGATTAAAACACACTCTGGGGGGGGCGTGGCCAAGATGGCGGAGAGCTAGGACGTGTTTTGTCTTCACTCCTCCGCCCGCCGATCTATAGCACTAACCAGGGCATCACATCACGCCGAAGGGGGCTCATTCCACGGCCCCGAGATCGGGAGAAGCCGGCGCCATCCCGGGGGTGCCTCCCGGACCCCTTGCAGCACTGCTCCCTGCCCTGGGCGAGCACGGGCCCGGTGGGGCCGGAGGGCAGACGGGAATCAGACGGGCCGCGATAGCGGCAGCGGGAGCTGACACCCGCCGCACCAGACTCCGGGCGGCCTCTGCGCCGCGAGATCAGAATCCGGGCGGCCTCTGTGCCGTGAGCTTAGCCGGGCAGCAGGGAGGGACGGCCCTGTACCCGGCGGAGGCGACGAGCTGTGTGCGGCCGCCAACCTCCGGACGCCATCTTGGGAGACATCGAGGCCGGACCAGCAGCGGAGGTCAGTGGCGGGGACGAGGGCCATCGGGAGGTGGAGCGGCCTTCAGCCAGTGGCGGCGACCCTCAGCGACCAAGCGGTGAGAAGCACCTGCACCCGCGTCTTGCTGCGACCTACCCCTCCCCCATAACATACCGGGTTCCCCTGGGCCCTGCCCTGGTTGTAGCTCCGCTTGGGTTCTGGCGGGAGCTGCTGCCTGAGACACTGGGGATTGGCACACCCGTGGAGAGGTTCGGGCCAGGGGACGACCCGGCGGGGAGAGGGATAGAGAACTGGCGCTCGGCCCTGGCGTGCCCCGGGAGGGCTGGGAGGCCCGCGGGGCACCATGCCGCTACGCACGGACACCTCACAGCAGAGGCCTTGAAGCCATAGGCGCCCTCGGACACCGGTGCCCCTCAGTAAGGAGTGGCGCTGACCCTCGGTTGCTGAGAGGGGAGAAGCATTGGGCGCCCGCCACCGTAGGCTGCCTCCCTACCCTCAGAGGGCTCCCGGTGGACAGCAAGCCGCCATATCTTCGGCGCCCTGCCCCGGCCACGGACCGGCCGAGGCCTGCATCGCAGCAACAGTCCCCGGGGATTGAGGGGACGATCGCCCGATCGGAGGCAGCTGGCCAAGTAGAGGCCGAGTAGCAACATCCAAGGCGGGCCCTTGCAGAACCGGAGGGAGGGCTGCGGGGGTCTGGACTCTGCACGCGGCCTGTCTGGCACGCCACGGCTAGGCCCTGAGACTAAGGGGCGACACTGCACTTTGGAGAGCCGTGCACAGGGAGACCCGACTCCAGCCAAGGCTGCTGCGGCCCCTGCGAGGCGCAGCACGAGTATGTCGACCGCCCGGGGCCGCAAGGACAAGTCGGCCACCAGGGAGAGGTCACTAAAGGATCTTTTCGTCAGGGCACAAGAAGGGGGGCCAGCGGAGCTGGAGAGACGGGAGGAGCACGCGCCGACGGATTCCACCTCGGCGGAGCCGGTGACGCAGGCATTTCTTGAATCTCTGTTCGCCAACCTGAAGGATGACCTACAAGCGGTGAAGCGCGACCTCACTGCAGAGATCAAGGACATCCGCAAAGATGTCGACAGCATCGGGGGAAGAGTGGCCTCCCTTGAAGACAGGAGTGACACTAGGGATACCGAACTGGCCGCCATGCAGCAGGAGGTGATCCGCATTCATGAGCAGCAAGTGGATGTGCAATCCCACCTGGAGGACCTGGAGAACCGCTCCCGGCGCCACAACATCAGAATTCGGGGAGTTAGGGCTTCAGAGGAGGTAGGCGACATCTTTCTCTACGTAAAGGAGCTGTTTAATCACATACTGGGCAATCCGCTGGACTCTGCGCTACACATAGACCGAGCACATAGGGTAGGCCCGCCAAGAGCGGCAACGGCACCACCAGCAGATATATTGGTCTGCGTCCAGGACTTTACCACAAAAGAAGACATACTACGGAAAGCCAGATCGCTCCATCCAATAACCTTCAGAGGCCAATCGCCTGTCCTCTACCAGGATCTCGCGGCCATCACTCTCCAGAAACGTAAAATTTTCAGACCTATCACAGAAGCTCTTCGGCACCGTAGCATCTCCTATTCTTGGGGCCACCCGTTTCGTCTCATCTTCCGCCATGAGGGCACATTGTACCAGCTCCGCTCTGTGGCCGAAGCTGGTAAGCTGCTGGGGATCCCTCTCCCAGAGGACTCTAGCGATGAGGAGCAGCCGGGCCGTGGGTCCGGGGATGGTCGCCCCGGGTGGAAGAAACAGCGCCGCCGCCGCCGCGTGCGGGGGCCGGACCCTTCACAGATCAAAAGAGAGCAACAAGCTGCCCTTGATGCCTTACCGACAGCTCTGGCCAAATCTTCGGCTTCCTGACTGCACCTGTCCTACGAGGCGAATCCTCTCTAAGGCCTTCGGTGGGACGAAGGAGGGGAAGCTGCTGCTCCCATAGGCCACACGACAACCCCAATTACTTTTTTCGCTGTACATCTTCGGATGTCGGACTATTTTCTATTTTCATGTTTTTTATTGTTGGTGCTTTTTGTGCCTTGTTTTTTTTGTTTTTCTGGGGTTTTTGGACTGTCTCTTCATCTCTTTCCTACTTTTCTGTCTTTCACTTTTTAGGGGTCCGATCTAAGCAGTGCTCTTACACAATAAATCCGGCACAGGTACACAGAACCATTTTTCCAGGTCCCTTCCCGAGGCTGCCCCAGTGGGGTCATATAACCAGCGACCGGCCCGCTATGGGAATTAGATGACACCGCCTTCTGTTCGGGTCCTCACACTTAATGTGAGAGGGCTCAATAATCCCATCAAACGCAGGTCTCTCCTTTCGTACCTAGAGAGCTCAAGGGCGGATATCTGCCTCCTACAGGAGACTCATCTCCTCCACAAAGACTGCCATAGGCTCAAATCCCACGCCTTCCCGATACAATTCTTCTCATCCCGAACCACTAAGACGGCTGGGGTAGCCATACTGGTATCCAGGACTTTCCAAGGTAGGGTAGTGCAGAAGGGGACTGAGATTAGAGGCCGTCTTCTCACTTACCATTTTACAGTGGGGGGTCATGATCTGATAGTGGGGTCCATCTATGCCCCCAATGAAAGTCAGGAACGATTCTTACACAATGCCCTCACAGAAGCCACAGCGGATCCAGAACGCCATATTCTCATAGGGGGAGATCTCAACTTGGTGTTTGACAATGACCTAGATCGTTCAGCGCAGCGCACCACTCAAGTGGGCGCCCTCTCACATGCAGGGCTCACTAGGCTGACTAACATGGGGCTTACGGACCTATGGCGCCACCACCACCCTCAGACACGAGCTTACACATATTACTCTAATGCACATAAAACGTATGCGCGATTAGACTACATGTTAGGATCCAAGGCAATTCGAGACATTACCCTCTCAGCCGATATCCTGACGGCTGCTCTTTCCGATCACTCCCCGGTGGAGATTACGCTAGCTCTCCCCCAATTGCAGCGACCCACCGCACACTGGCGCTTCCGCGACACTTTATTACACAGACCGGACACGGTCACACAGCTACAGAAAGCCCTAAGGGACTATCTTATGCACAACGATAACTCGGACACTGCTCTCTCCACACGCTGGGCAGCCCTCAAGGCAGTCATCAGGGGGGAGGTCATTGCTATTTCCGCAGCGGATAATGCGGACCGTAAAGCCAAGCGGGAAGAATTGACACACAGGGTAAAAGAGCTAGAGCAGATGCACCAGCGCACCGGCGCTCCACGAATCTGGCGACAACTGACGGCGGCTCGGTCACAATTGTCCGCCCTTGATCGTGACAAGGCGGAATATGCGGCTATGCGGCTGCGGCACACTTTCTACACCGGAGGGGATAAATGTGGGCGGCTACTTGCACACAGACTTCGGGAAGCTCGACACCGCGGGGGCGTTCAAGAGGTCAAGAACCGGGCAGGCACACGAATAACTGAAGATGCGGCTATTGCCGAGACCTTCCGAGAATTCTATGCCCACCTCTATGATGCACAGATGCTGGGGAATGCAGACATTGAGGGATACTTAGATCAGGCCCATCTTCCCACCTTAACGCTGGAACAGGCGACACACATAGAAAGGGATATCAGAGTGGAGGAGGTGATAGCGGCTATCACTCGGCTCAAACTGGGCAAATCACCCGGCCCTGATGGCTATACTGCGGCATTTTATAAGCAATTCTGCTCCACACTCGCCCCCCTGCTTACCAGGCTATTCAACTCCTTTGCAGAACCAGGGGCGATCCCACCTTCCATGTTGGAAGCGGCAATAGCCGTCATTCCTAAACCCGGCAAGGACAAGGCAGAATGCGGGTCATATCGGCCTATCTCGCTCCTCAACATTGACTTAAAGCTCTATAACGGAATCTTGGCATCCCGGTTGGCGCCATACCTGCCGGGTCTAGTGGACTCCGACCAGGCCGGTTTTATCCCGCAGAGGCAAACAAGTGATAATACGAAGCGTGTCACGCATCTCATAGAAAAGGCCTCCCGAATCCCTGGGGATTACATGCTTCTCACTATAGATGCGGAGAAGGCCTTTGACCGAGTCCACTGGCCTTATCTAGAGCAGACGCTGACCCGAGTCGGTCTGGGAGACAAGATGCGGACCCGTATTTTCAATTGCTACCGGCTGCCCACAGCAACTGTACGGATTAACGGGCACACGTCCACCCCTCTTCCTATTAGCAGGGGCACGCGGCAGGGGTGTCCACTGTCACCTCTGCTGTTCGCCCTTTACATGGAACCATTAGCACAAAGGGTCCGGCACCACTCGCAGATCATGGGCATCCGTATGGGGGGGGATACGCATTCCATCAGCCTGTATGCAGACGATGTGCTGGCCACCTTGGCCCGGCCGGCGGAGTCACTGAAGGCCTTTCTGGAGGAATTGGATGCATTTGGGAGGGCATCGGGCTTCAAGGTCAATCTGACAAAGTCCACAGCACTGAACCTCTCCATGCCCCCGCAGGAGCAGGCGGCACTACAGGCCCAACACGCCTTACAATGGTCCGATACCACAGTCCCTTATTTAGGTATCCAATTGGCTCCGACCTTACAAGCCATGAGGTCAGTCAATTACTCTCAGCTTCAGACTCACGTCCGCTCTGACCTGCGACGTTGGAAACATCACCCGATCTCGTGGCTCGGAAGGGTTGCCGCAATCAAAATGACAATTCTCCCCAAAATTTTATATATTTTTCAGACACTCCCACTGCCGCCCCTCTCTGGATGGCTCCAGAAGATGCAATCTGAGCTTTCGCACTTTATCTGGCAGGGACGTAAACCGAGAATGAAACGATTAGCCAGTTTCCTCCCCCCTCACGAGGGGGGCTTGGGGATCCCGGATCTCACCCTCTACTTCAAAGCGTCGCAACTACGATATTTAGTCGAGTGGAGCCGGACCGAGTCCGAGAAACACTGGCTCTTTCAGGATCGAGCCGTAGCAGGCATGTCTCTCATGAAGGTTCCCTTCCTTCCCAGACCACATCGGCCTCCCAACTTGTACGCCGCACAGGTGACGCCCACCACCCTCACCGCCTGGGATCATACTAACACGAGATATGGGCTCACCACTTTCCCCTCCCCACTCACACCCTTATTCGATAACCCGACTTTCACCCCGGGATGGGAGCACAGTCATTCCAGCAGTGGAGAGAGAATGGCTGCCGGGCCTTGGGCTTATTATTTACAAAGGGCGACATCCTTTCCTTCGCGCAGTTGCGGGCCAACTTCGACCTTCCAGAGTCTGAACGCATGCATTATCTACAGGTACGGCACTGGGCCATGCACCCTGACAATCGTGCGCATGCGACCAGGCCTCTCACTCCTTTGAGAGGTGGTTGATCACACGAACTTCCGATAAAAAGCTGATCTCCGACATATACCAGATGCTTCTCTCTCGCTATACCCATACTTATCATGCAGGGAGGGCACGTTGGGAACGGGACCTGGGTCGCAGCCTCAGCGCAAAAGAGTGGGAGGGCGCGTGCTATAGAGCCCGTCATACTGCTACACAAGTGGGCCTCACGGAAACCCTCACCAAACTGGTGTACTACTGGTACTATACCCCGAAAGGCTCCATCAGGTAGACCCGTCGCAGACACCCGACTGTTGGAGGGGGTGCGGGCAGAGGGGTACACTGGTCCATCTCCTTTGGGACTGCGAACATCTCCAGAGCTACTGGACCCATGTTTTAGATGAGGTTGACAAACATCTGGACACTGAGATCCCCAGACTCCCGGCATACATCTTATTAGGGGTGCCCAACCGACTCACCTACCCCTTGAAATCTAGGAGAGGGAAGCAGATAGCTATGGCCTTGGGCTCGGCAGTCCAGAACATTCTCATTCACTGGAGGACACCACGCATCCCCACACACACTGGGTGGTACCATCGATTGTGGAACATATTAGGTATGGAGAAGATCTCACTCGCCCAGGCTGGGAAGGGCTCCTCCTTCAGTGACCTTTGGCAGCCATTTTTGACGTTGCTCACACAGGAATTTCGGGAGCTGACCTGCCCACGCTTCTTGCGCTTGCTACGCCTCGCGGAACCGGCTTCTGCCGAGTGAGCAGGCTCCTATTGGGTACCGACACTATGCCAGATTCAGCACTAATGGCTAGATTGGACTGGGAAGCGTGGGGGGTGGCTTTTCTCTACTCTTTTCTCTTTTTCCTGCTTTTCTTTCATTCTCGGGGACGGGGGGGGGGGAGGGTATTCATCAGCAGTTATTGTTTTAATTGACCAATGCATCATTTTGCCGATATGATGGGCCCTATGTGGCCTGAGTGTAGCGAATTCGTTCTTTGCATTGTCTAATAAAAGATTTAAACCATAAAACACACTCTGGGCCCACCAGCTGGAGCCGCTCTCTTTTAATTAACCTACACCACACTTTCTTCTAGGGACAGTTGGAAATGAGCTGAAGACCCAGGAGGGACGAAACGTTCTGCCACAGCACTTTACTATGATGATCCTTTGAATTTAATTACCTGTGATACTGTTTTGTTCTTACATTCCCTTTCTTCCTGTGCAGGACTGGGGCTTACTGTTATGCTATGACACAATAGTATGTTTTATTTGAAAGGGAACTTGGAGGGTGGAAGAAAAGCACCAGGACAAGTAGGTGAATCATTAATTCTTCATTGGAAATCCAATTCAGAGACCACGTAGGTCCTAACTATGAAATAAGGTTGGAAACTCTTGTCTTCTCATGAATTATCCAAAGTTTATTTGAGGTTATGCAAAAATACGATAGTAGAATACTTTTTATGCACAGCCAACACGTGTTTCGCCTCCTGTTGCCCGTGAGCCGAGGCTTTTTCAAGGCTAGAATGAGCAAATCCATTGCATAATCATAACATCCAAAATAAACCACAGTGATCCAAAAATTATAACGACCCCATCCCCAAGAGTTTAAATGAGGGTAAATATGACAAAAAGGTTTTTTTAGCCAGAAAGGTGCAGAAGAAATTGTTCAATAACAAAACCAACATGAATATTAAATCACACAGTATGCATACACAAAGGATAAAATGAGAGAGATAGTGAAGAGAAGAAAAAGGAAAAGACAGAGAAGGAGAGCAGGCATCCGCAAAGATAAGTGAAAAAATAGGGATGGAATAGTCGGAAATAAATCATGACAAAAAACACGGGGTAGATATACAATAATAGGTAAGAAGGAAGGTGAACGTATTTAGAATACATTATTCATCAGATTAGCAAAGGAAAATCCACGAGGAAGATCATATAATCGACATTTTCCGATTCAACATGATATTATCACGATATTGACCCAAGAGTTTCCAACACAAAGGAAAGGAAAGCGCGTCGCCAAAGACCAATCGCAAGATTGCATGTCAAAGGCCTAATTGTTGTCACAAGAAATAACCATATTGGATACATACATGCTATTTGAGATCAGTCATCCACACGCCGTAGCGAAGATCAATGTAGTACAAGAAAAGAATAAAAGTACTCCAAATTAATCATTATTTAACAAAAAATATACCCTTAACCAATAACACCATTCTCATCGTGTGAGTGTGAAATACAGACGAGTAGTGGGAAGGAGAAGTAAGAAATCGTATATCTTCTAGCCCAAAAAAAGATTTATTAAAACCTTGATTTAGCATATGAAATAATCTAAGTCGAAATCATCATTTTAGAGGTGTTGTTGCCATGAACATATGTCATCTTGGAAGGTCCAAGGCCTATTGCTTAGTAGGACGGGCGATCAATCGTGTAAGATGTCCCTTAATAACTTATTCCCGTGATAGAAGAGAATTGTTAATTGTAAAAAGTGGGTCAGTTACAACACCTCGCCCAGAACTCAGTGTTACAGTCTTACCGTAAAATCAAATCGTCATGTAAGATCAAACCCTATCGTACTTCAATACTCTATAATGATGTGAAAAGATAACACGGGGTAAAAGAACCTGTTAGCATCCAGATTCATGTCGTGCACAATGGAGGGTAGTTTCACTCATTATCATTTCTCAAGTCGTAATACTAACATACCGATTAACACAGGAAAATAAGCTTGAGTCGGTATGGAGAAGTTACTTAGATGTAGGCAGAGGAAATTCTGTGGAAAAAGAAAAGGACATAGTGTAACTCTATCGACCTACTATGTAGATGGAATAAAACATATTCCACAGTTCTAGAGGATTACCACATTTGTGATCTCTCGTCCTTATCCATTTCTGTCGGCAGGCGGACAAACTCCCGAGAGCGGAAGGATTAAATTAACAGGGACCCAGAAGTCCCTCTCCCTACGTCCGGCTGGTATCCTCCGTATAAGGGAGGTGCCAGCCTTAGAGGCATGCAAACGTGGCGCCATCTTAAGATGGTGAGACCACCTTTGGATAACATGACTAGCTGTCTACAGTTACGAGTAGTTACAGTCATTTGCGAGATGCCGGGGTCTTGGTAATTTTCTCTAAATTGCAAAATCTCGTATCAGAGAGAGGTAGAAAAGTAAACAGTATCCTATTACATAACCCAGATCTTGATAGGGTATACGCCTAATTCGACTGGCTCCGATATTATTAGAGATTAATTTTAACCTCAGATGTTGGTCCTTTCCCAAAGGAATAGGGTTCAAAGAGAACGTAGGAAGGTTCAGAGGTGGCCGAAGTAGGAAGGTGGTAATCGAGTCATGCCATATATACGGGTCACGTGGTTCTATGCTAACCTAGGCATCATCTTGTTGAATTAACTAGTCTCGAAGCTAGTTATATAATTCTGACTTACAAGGTGTTTGTGGATTGGGTGCCAATCATATAAGACATCTTGATATGGTAAGTTACTTGTATGTAGTACATGGGGCATGTCCGTGTCATAGCTTATTACAAAACTACACCCCTTCTAAGGATACACTATGTCCTTTTCTTTTCCTCAGAATTTCCTCTGCCTACATCTAAGTAATTCCTCCATACCGACTCTAGCTTATTTTCCTGTGTTAATCAGTATGTTAGTATTACGACTTGAGAAATGATAATGAGTGAAACTACCCTCCATTGTGCACGACATGAATCTGGATGCTAACAGGTTCTTCTACCCTGTGTTATCTTTTCAGGTCATTATAGAGTATTGAAATACGATAGGGTTTGACCTTACATGACGATTCGATTTTACGGTAAAACTGTAACACTGAGTTCTGGGTGAGGTGTTGTAACTGACCCACTTTTTACAATTAACAATCCACTTCTATCACAGGAATAAGTTATTAAGGGACATCTTACAAGATTGATCGCCCGCCATAGGCCTTGGACCTTCCAAGATGACATATGTTCACGGAAAGAACACCTCTAAAATGATGATTTAGACTTAGATTATTTCATATACTAAAACAAGGTTTTAATAAATCTTGTTGTTGGGCTTGAAGATATACAATCTTTTACTTCTCCTTCCCACTACGCGTCTGTATGTCAGACTCACACGATGAGAATGGTGTTATTGGTTAAGGGTATATTTTTTGTTAAATAATGATTAATTTAGAGTACTTTTGTTCTTTTCTTGTAGTACATTGATCTTGGCTACGGCATGTGGATGACTGATCTAAAAAAACATGTATGTATCCAATATGGCTATTTCTTGTGGCAACAATTGGGCCTTTGACATGCAATCTTGCGATTGGTCTTTGGCGACGCGCTTTCCTTTCCTTTGTGTTGGAAACTCTTGGGTCAATATCGTGATAATATCATGTTGAATTGGAAAATGTCGATTATTTGAACTTCCTCTATGATTTTCCTTTGCTAATCTGATGAATAATGTATTCTAAATACGTTCACCTTCCTTCTTACCTATTATTGTATATCTACGCCATGTTTTTTGTCATGATTTTTTTCCAACTATTCCATCCCTATTTTTTCACTTATCTTTTCGGATGTCTGCTCCCCTTCTCTGTTTTTTCTTTTTCTTCTCTTCACTATCTCTCTCATTTTATCCTTTGTGTATGCATAATATGTGATTTAATATTCATGTTGTTTTTGTTATCGAACAATTTCTTCTGCACCTTTCTGGGGGTAAAAAAAATTCTTTTTGTCATATTTACCCTCATTTAAACTTTTGGGAATGGGGCCGTTATAATTTTTGTATCACTGTGGTTTATTTTGGATTTTATGATTATGCAATGGATTTGCTCATTCCAGCCTTGAAAAAGCCTCGGCTCACGGGCAACAGGAGGCAAAACAAGTGTTGGCTGTGCATAAAAAGAATTCTACTATCGTATTTTTGCTTGACCTCGAATAAACTTTGGAGAATTCATGAGAAGACAAGAGTTTCCAACCTTATTTCATAGTTAGGACCTACGTGGTCTCTGAATTGGATTTCCAACGAAGAATTAATGATTCACCTACTTGTCCTGGTGCTTTTCTTCTACTTTATGAACTAATGGGTAAGGGGTTTCCCATTACAATGGACAAGGGGCTCCTCACAAATTTAGATTGATTTCAAGTTTGGCTAACAAACTGGGCCAGTACCCCTTCTGAACTTGGAGGGTGGTAATTTAGAGATGGGCAGAAGAACAGCCATGAGGTGGGATGCTGCCGGCCCCCTGAGGAAGTGTTCTCATTTGTACACAGATTTTTTCTGAAAAACCGCAGCCACAGAAAGTAAGCCAAATGGCATTCTCACAAACCTGTAACAACATCTGGGTGTCAAAAATGCAGTCAAATCTATACTGTCTGGGTGCAAACAGACCTGGTGGGAAGCTGAGGATAAATCTTGGATAAAAACCATTCCATCCCCTCGTCATGGCCAACATTTAATTTATCTTTGCAAATGGAAATCTCTCAATCACATGGTTTCATTAAGGTACCTCAGGTCCACACATAAACAAATCTTTCCATTGGGTTTCCTTACTATGACTAAGGGGGCAATCCACTCTGAAGTCTCCACTGGTTCTATAATGCCAGCTCCAGAGTCAATCCACTCTGAAGCCTCCACCGGTTCTACAATGCCGGCTTCCAAGAATCTTTCAATCCCCAGAAAATTATACTACAATTTACATCTAGCGTGACATCCAAGGAAACAGGTTGACTGTAGTTATAACCATCCCATCATGGGTGCTGCCTTATGCCTAAAGTTCCTTAGAATAAAATCTTTAACTGGGACAGTTGTCCCTGCTTTGTGACATGCCACATCAGTGTCAGTTAACATAGGTCTAATTACTTTTTTAGGCTTACTTGATTCCATTCCAATAATATTTTTCCTGAGCGCACCATCATATGTTAAATGATGTCCCGGGAAATTAGCACTCCAATATCAAAAAAGACTCTGGGCACCCTGAGCTCTCTTTGAGCAAACAAGAACCCTCAGACTCAAGGAAGTAGTTAAGCACACAGATAACCAGATAATAACCGGTGTATAAAAGTGATGAGAAAGAGGCAAGCTAATGTATTAGTTCCACTCAAGTAAGAGTAATTTTTTACATATTCTTCACCCACCCCTCCTCCTCTACAACTTGCTGTTTTTTTGTGTTGGTGATACTCTCATGTGTAGAGTAAGTTGTGGCTTCTTCCTCTACTGCTCCCTCTGCTGGTATCAGTTTCCTTACTCCTCGTTCCAGCTGCCATATTTAGCGCGCTAAGCTCTACTCCAAACATTCGTCCAAATGCTTCTGAACTCCAAGCTCCAGTTTATTTAGCTTTTCTGTTACTCCCCCATGCAGAAAGGGAACAGAAAGAGAGAAGAGTATAGAACCATCAGAAAACAAACGAAGGTTGCTCCCTAGGCCAAAACCTAAAAAAGTAGGAAACCGATTCATAGATTTGGCCTTGGTGTTGGCTAGACGGAGAATAGTTCTCCAATGGAAATCCTCCACTGGCCCTGGCATCCTGCACTGGGAAAAGGATGTTAAGGCCTGGGCCCGGGCGGATGAAAGAGCATTAATAGAGTAGGAAAGCAGAGGGATGAGGCGCCGCCCTATAGCGGACCTATGGGTGGAGGTAATACGGGAATGGGAAGCAAAAGATACAGCTGAAGGCGACAGCTCCCCTGCGCCATCCCAAGCCCCCTCATCGCCATAAAAAAACAATCCATGGTCGAGTCTCACTCAAAGACGGAAACCAGCAACCCCACTTGGCAACCTCTAGTTGGCCTCTACAACATCACTGAAGCATACAGAATGTATATAGGACTTACCTGCCACCACAACAACCTGACCAATACACACATAGCCTGCCCTTTACCAATAGACGCTCTTGTTGTTAATAAGTTTTGTAAAGAAAATGTTTTATACATGATTAGTTATTAGAATGTGACACATGGATAATGCTAGACCGAACTCACCCCCACCCTTGAATGATATACTGTCGAACACTGATGTTTAGCAATGCGCAGAAATGCATGAACAATATAGGCTCTTTTGTGCTATCCTTTTTTCCTATATGCTAAGCACACAACAGCTGAAGTTGTCTGTAGACTCGACGCAATATATGTGGCTATAAACTGCAATTACAATGTAAAAACTTAATAAAAAGATGTTTAAAAAAAAAAAACGAAGGGGTCACGATCACAGGAACCGCACAAAAAGACCAATAGCAGCACAGCCACAGAGTAGCTCAATATCGCGGGCCTGAAGCTGTACCAAGTGCCGCCTTTCTCCACCACCAGCCCCTGCGACCGCCTGCACCGGTATGCAGACATAATATCGACTTTTTATTACCGACCTACACTAATATTGAGTTTTAAATATCGTAGGGACAGAATATCGAAGTCAAGAATATCGTTGACCAGAATATCGACCTTAAGGTAAGTAATATTGTTTTTTTTATATCGAAGTAAGTAATATCGAAGTAAGTAATATCGTTAGCAAAAATATTGTTGTTAATAATATCGATATTTATATTAGTGTTATGTATTTTAGTATGTATTTTATATGTATGTGTTTAACATTTTTTGTAATGTTTTTTAATTATTTTTAAATATATGTATTAAATGTTTAGAAATTAGTAATTTTTTTTAAAGTAAATTTTGCGTTTTAGTATCAGAGCGGGTTGTGGGTTTATAGGGGAATAGGGTGGAAAGTAATTTAATTGTCATTCATTAATTAATATTTTTTAATTATTTTTATAGATTATAAATTTATTGTTAATTAATTATTAATTGATAAGTAATTTTTATTAATTGATTAATATATCATTATATTAAATCTAATTACTTTATTATTATATTTTATTTATTTTTATTGTTAATTAATGTATTGTTAATTAATTATTCATTGGTAATCAATTTGTATTAATTGATTAATTGATAATTAAATTAAATGTGTTATTTGTTATGTGTAGCGGGTTGTGGGTTTATAGGGGAATAGGATGGGAAGTAATTTATTATAATTAAGTACATTTAAATTTTTATTAATTGGTATTGATTATTAATTTATTGTTAATTATTAATTGGTAATTAATTTGTATTAATTGATTCATTGATAATTAAATTAATTGTGTTATTTTTTATGTGTAGCGGGTTGTGGGTTTATAGGGGAATAGGGTGGGAAGTAATTTATTATAATTAAGTACATTTTAATTTTTATTAATTGGTATTGATTATTAATTTGTTATTTAATTATTATTTGGTAATTACTTTTTATTGATTGATAATTTAATTAATTGTGTTATTTTTTATGTGTAGCGGGTTGTGCGTTTATAGAGGAATAGGGTGGGAATTAATTTAATGTTATTTAAGTAAATATTTATTTACTTTTATTGGTATTTATTATTAATTTTTTTGTTAATTAATTATTAATATGTTATTTTATTTTTTATTATTTAATTAATAAGTATGTTAATTTAACCCCTACGCTATCCAACACTTTCCCTACTGTTGCACTCACTGGAGTAGGAATAGTAATTTTAACCCTTACGCTATCCAGCACTTTCCCTACTGTTGCACTCCCTGGAGTGGGAATAGTAATTTTTACCCCTACGCTATCCAACACTTTCCCTACTGTTGCACTCACTGGAGTGGGAATAGCAATTTTTACCCCTACGCTATCCAACACTTTCCCTACTGTTGCACTCACTGGAGTGGGAATAGTAATTTTTACCCCTACGCTATCCAACACTTTCCCTACTGTTGCACTCACTGGAGTGGGAATAGTAATTTTTACCCCTACGCTATCCAACACTTTCCCTACTGTTGCACTCACTGGAGTGGGAATAGTAATTTTAACCCCTACGCTATTCAACACTTTCCCTACTGTTGCACTCACTGGAGTGAGAATAGTAATTTTTACCCCTACGCTATCCAACACTTTCCCTACTGTTGCACTCACTGGAGTGGGAAAAGTAATTTTATTCCCTACGCTATCCAACACTTTCCCTACTGTTGCACTCACTGGAGTGGGAATAGTAATTTTTACCCCTACACTATCCAACACTTTCCCTACTGTTGCACTCACTGGAGTAGGAATAGTAATTTTATTCCCTCTGCTATCTAATATTTTTTGTATTATTTTAGTTAATGGAGTATATAATTAATTTTAAAAATATTAAAAATAATTGTAATTTTTTTAATTTGTTATATATATTTATTTAATTTTTATTCATATTATTGTTTTATGTGTAGAGATGTATTTGTAATTTATAAGATATTTTTTAACAATTTATAAGTTATTAAAATAATTATTAAAAAATATAATTAAGTATATATATTATATATTATTCTGCTCGGTGGGGTGTGTCCAAAAACAAGCAGCACTCGAGAGCAGGTTCGCGTTACCCCAGCCAGCGTTTATTGGTACAGACAAGACACTTAAGTCGGTAAGTGACAGCAATTTGACCTGGGCCTGACGCGTTTCGAGGTTATCTCTTCTTCAGAGGCCATAAAGTCAAGAAGAGCATGGCGGGCTGCACCCTCCTTATAAAGCGTCATCATACGCCTAATTAGGCTGCTCTTTATGAGACTGCATGTTGCTTGCTGGGGGATGTAGTCCGTAATAGTACCAAGATGGATGCTCTCCATGATGTATGCGAATTAAAAGCTCACCTGAGCCCCGACAAGTGTCACAGTCCTTATCCATAACCTGCACTCCACTTGGAGCTCGCTATTCAATGCCCCGTGGCCCCCTCACTCCGGGGTGGTGCACGCTCAGCGGCAGGACGGCCGCTACATATTGTTCTGCTCGGTGGGGTGTGTCCAAAAACAAGCAGCACTCGAGAGCAGGTTCGCATTACCCCAGCCAGCGTTTATTGGTACAGACAAGACACTTAAGTCGGTAAATGACAGCAATTTGACCTGGGCCTGACGCGTTTCGAGGTTATCTCTTCTTCAGAGGCCATAAAGTCAAGAAGAGCATGGCGGGCTGCACCCTCCTTATAAAGCGTCATATATATATGTATATGTTTAATTTATTTGTACATTATATATATATTAGTTATAATTTTTAAACATTTTACAATATTTTTAACTATGTTTATTTTAATTATATGTATTATTTACTTTATTTTACATTATTTTTGTAACTTAAAAAAAACCGATATTTTTAACAACGATATTTTTGACATCGATATTATTTTTTCGATATTTTTGTACTTACCATAATGTAGATAGGATGTCGATATTCTTGACTTCGATATTTTTGCGTCGATATTTCTGTAGGTCGATATTCTGACTCTCGATATTCTGTCAGTGTACCGCCTGCACCAGAACAGGAGCCCAAAACAATCTATTCACTTTTGCAGCAAATAAACACCTGGAAAGAAGGAGAGGAGGATGAAAGGAGGGAAGGCAGGAGAAAACAAAAGGCCAAAATCAACCAGTGTGAACATAGAGGGAGCACAAGCATTCTTGGCCGTTTCCAATAGGGTCCTCCTGGAGTTCTGACTAGTTTTGCTGGTTGGAACATCAGGGAAAAATTGTGACTCTGACTCCCCCAGCTTTAGGAGCAGCTTACATAATTCTATTCCTACAACCCCATTTCTTTGCCAATCCTCTGTTACCACCTTGGTTCGTTGTGGCAAGGGAGTGGAGTCCTGAAAGAATTTGCATCATCCTATGAGGGGGGAAGGGGGGAAGAGGGGAGGGGGAAGGGGGGAGGGAAGGGGGATAGGGGGGGGGGGAGGGGGGGAGGAGGATAGGGAGGGGGAGGGGAAGGGGAGAAGGGGGAGGGGAGGGAAGAAGGGGAGGGGAAGAGAATAATGGCGCTAAAGGAAGGGTTGCAGGGGCAGAACACGGAAAGCGTGCTCGCACTTCCTAAGTGCTAAAAGTGTGGTCGTAGGAGCCCTAACCACTATGGTTGCAAGGGTGGGCTCATAACGAATGGAGTATGGGTTGGCCAGAAAAGCTAACAAAATAATGGAAACCGGCACGCTGATTGAAACAAGGGGCCAGAACTGCTGGAAGCATAACTAGTACTAGGGGAGCATCTATGCCAGTCGCATAATGCAAAGGGTTCACAAGACCGATGAGGGACCGCAAGGGAATAAAAAGGCTCCTGAGAACCGGAGAACATAGTACAAAGAAACACGAACAAAATGTTCGTAATGCGTGCAACGCTCGTGCTAAAGAGTGCTTGCAGCATGATGGGGTAGCACTTACCACAAAGGTTGTGGCTGGAGACCAAGAAGAGTGCGGCACACGTCCAGGGGTACAGGAAGCAGCCGGGCCGAGTGCGCGGCGTGTTTTAAATAGATGGACAAGATGCGCTACAACGGGCTGCTGTGTCGTCATCTCAGGGGGACCCAGCACTCATGGGTAATGTAGTTTCTCCACCGAAAGAAACAAAAGTGATGGGAAACACGGGCCAATGACTAAATGATGCTCATAGACAACGAGCATATAGCAAAAGCATACTACTTCTGAGGGCATAAAGTAGAATGCGCGACAGAAAACCAAAAAACACAAACATATTTAAAAATGCGGACCAATTACTTAGTGATACTCATGGGATCAAAACATAAAACAAACAGGGACGCAGTACTCCTGAAAGGATACAGTTAAAGTGAGAGATGGGGGATAGGGATAAAAATATAGATAAAAATACAAGTCACACTTAAAGAAAGTGTGTGTTTGAAAATAGGAAGGAGCCCACCCGAGGCTCCGGGGCATGGGGTCATGCTCGTAGAAACATACTACTCCTGAGAAAATGGAGTAAAATACATAAAAGAAATAACTGATTAATCAACCGGTAAACAAAGACAAATTTGAAAATGCGAACCGCTTGCTTAATGCTACTCGTGAGATGCAAAACATGAGACAAGCGTTTACCCCAAAAGGAATGCAGTGGAAGTAAAAATTGGACAAAGAAAACCAGAGAGGAAAAGATAAAAAGATGTGTGCTTGAAAAAGGAAAGGTACCCGCCTGAGGCTCCGAGGCATAGGACGCGTGGCAACCACTACTGAACGTAGATGGTCCATTATGAAAAGAGGCCGCGATGTGGCCAGAAAGCCCAAGTGGAGGGAGCATTGAAGAAAAAAGGAGATAAAAAGGCCTAACTATCGGTTAGGAGAAAAGCCTCTAGATAAAAATTAGTAAAACCAGAGTAGCTGCGCTCCTGTAAGAAAAAAGTTCAGGAGAGTGACAGCCACGGAATCTCATCGTTGAGGCCCATTGCCGACGTCCCCAACCTATAAACCCATCTTTGCTCAAGTCGGAGAAGCTTCATCGTAAGATTCGGAGTATTCGCATTAAAGTTTGGTTTGTCAAGGACCGTCCAACTCAACGAATCCTGTCCATGGTTCTTATCAAAGAAGTGTTTGGTCATTTTAGTCATTTGTTTGGCGCATCTTATTGTACTTTTATGTTCTTGGATTCTGATACGCACTTTCCTGGTGGTCATACCTATATATCTCAAGCCACACTGGCAAGTGATAAGGTAAACCACCCGCTCACTGTTACAGTTGGTATGTTGTTTCAACACCCATGGTCTAGAGGTGCCTATGTCTATGTCCTCGGTCATTTTAGTTTGGGCACAAACTGTGCAAGAGCCACACGGATAATGTCCCTGGACAGGTGGTAAATTCCAGAGTGTGTTAGGTCTTGTTGCTTCAGGAGGGGTTGGTATAGTGTGGATTAACCTGTCTTTTAAATTACGTCCTCTCTTAAATGCAAAAAGTGGTTTCTCTAAAGTAAGTGCACCTTTGTTCAGAATATCCCAATTGGTTAATATTGATTTTTTGACCACATTTGACATGGAGCTAAAGGTATTCACAAAAACCAATTTGGAAGATGCGGATTTAGCAGTATGTGGTTCCAGAAGGGCCTCGCGGTTGGTGTTAAGGGCTCTCTTGGCTGATTTTTTTACCAACTTCGCAGGATAGTGCCTGTCAAATAAATTGCTTCTCAGTTTTGCAGCATGCATGGCGTACTTCTCAGATGTAGAGCAATTGCGACGGAGTCGCAGGAACTGTCCGTATGGTAAATTATCCCGCAAAGATTTGGGATGAAGATTCTCGTATTCGAGAAGTGCATTTCGGGCCATGGGTTTTTGAAAAAGTTCTGTTTCGAGAACCCCCCTTGATGGATAAATTTCAAGGTCAAGGAAAGCCAGTTTCTCCTTGCTGTATTCACAAGTAAATCGGAAATGTGCGTTTTGGTTGTTGAGCCAGTTATGGAAGGCGTTGATAGTCTCTTCATCTCCTCGCCAGATGACCAGGATATCATCTATGTACCTCCTCCACAGCAATATTTGCGCACGGAAAGGATTCTGTCCATCCAGGACAACACCTTCTTCGAACTTATGCATATAGAGGTTCGCTAGACTCGGAGCGAAGGTGCTGCCCATGGAAGTTCCAGAGATCTGTAGATATAGCTGGGACTCAAACTGGAAAAAATTCTCCTTCATAGCTAGTCGTGCACACTTCATTATGAAGGAAAGAGGTGTCATTGTGTCAAGTGGATGGTCTCGCAATAAGATTTCAATTGTCTGTAGAGTCTGATCCTGAGGTATACATGTATACATGGACTCCACGTCAAACGAGACTAAATAATCAGTTTCTGTATTAAACGCCATATTGTCCAATAGGCGGAGTACATCAGTCGTATCTTTCAAGTACGTAGGCATTTGGCTGACCAGGGGGCGGAGAAAGAAGTCCACGAATTGAGACAACGGCTCTAAGATGGAACCAATCCCAGAGATGATGGGTCTACCCGGAGGAGGCCTCTGCGGCTTATGAATTTTAGGTAGAACATAGAAATAGGGTACCATCGGTGTCTTAGTGCAAAGAAATTCAGCCTCCCCTCGTGTTATCCACTCGTTGTCAAGTGCTTCTGTAGTTAGAAGAGAAATGGTTTCCTTAATCCTTTCTGTGGGATCATGATCCAATCGTTGATATGAAGAAACATCACTGAGCTGTCTCAGGCATTCAGTTCTATAGGTGTCAGTATCTAACAGGACAGTGGCTACCCCTTGTCCGCAGCTTTAATTGTGATGGTTGCATCCTTGGTTAGGGAATGAAGCGCTGCCATTTCTTTTGAAGAGAAGTTGTTATAGGTCCTAGGTGGAATAGCCAGACCCGTCGTGAGGTCTTTGAGAACAGCATTCTCAAATGTTGCCACCTCAGATGGCACCATGCCGATAGAAGGGTTAAATTTCGACTTTGGTCATAAGTTCGTATTGGTTGGCTGTGAACTGTCTGTCTGCGGATCTTTGTCTGCAAATAAAAAATGAAGCCTCACTTTCCTGAAGAACTGGTGAGTCTCTTGGTGGATTAGAAAAGGATTACCTTTGTTTGTAGGCACAAAACCCAAGCCACGATTGAGTACTACAGTTTCTTGTGGTGTGAGTACTCGCTTACTGAGATTAACGATCAAACTGGATCCCTGCTTGGGCCTGCTTGTTGATTGTTCTTGGTCATGCTCCTCGTGTTCCGTTGTTCGATTGGGGAGCTCCAATGTACCTGTTGTTGGGGGCGCCGACGGCCCCTTGATCGGCCTCGGAGGGGGAAGGGGGAGGGGAAGGGAGTGGGGGGGGAGGGGGGGAGGAGGGGAGGGGGAGGGGAAGGGGAAGAGGGGGAGGGGAGGGAAGAAGGGAAGAGGAAGAGAACAATGGCGCTAAAGGAAGGGTTGCAGGGGCAGAACACGGAAAGCGTGCTCGCACTTCCTAAGTGCTAAAAGTGTGGTCGTAGGAGCCCTAACCACTATGGTTGCAAGGGTGGGCTCATAATGAATGGAGTATGGGTCAGCCAGAAAAGCTAACAAAATAATGGAAACCGGCACGCTGATTGAAACAAGGGGCCAGAACTGCTGAAAGCATAACTAGTACTAGGGGAGCATCTATGCCAGTCGCATAATGCAAAGGGTTCACAAGACCGATGAGGGACCGCAAGGGAATAAAAAGGCTCTTGAGAACCGGAGAACATAGTACAAAGAAACACGAACAAAATGTTCGTAATGCGTGCAACGCTCGCGCTAAAGAGTGCTTGCAGCATGATGGGGTAGCACTTACCACAAAGGTTGTGGCTGGAGACCAAGAAGAGTGCGGCACACGTCCAGGGGTACAGGAAGCAGCCGGGCCGAGTGCGCGGCGTGTTTTAAATAGATGGACAAGATGCGCTACAACGGGCTGCTGTGTCATCATCTCAGGGGGACCCAGCACTCATGGGTAATGTAGTTTCTCCACCGAAAGAAACAAAAGTGATGGGAAACACGGGCCAATGACTAAATGATGCTCATAGACAACGAGCATATAGCAAAAGCATACTACTTCTGAGGGCATAAAGTAGAATGCGCGACAGAAAACCAAAAAACACAAACATATTTTAAAATGCGGACCAATTACTTAGGGGCCGATTCCGATCTCGGCCGGTAGGGCTCCGAATCGGATTCGGCTTTACCGGATCCGATTCGGAGCCCTGTTTCCCGACCGAACCGTACGCGGGTCCGGCCGAGCGAGTACGATGCGACTCGCCGACCGACTCGTCCGGGCGTCCCGACCGCTCCGACCGACTTCGCTCCCGGCTCGAACCGCTCCGACCGACTCGCTCGGACTCGACTCGCACCGCACAATGGAGACGTTCCCCGGCCGGGTAAGTACGATGCGCGCCGCGAGCAGTCCGACCGAGCCGCGTACTCCGGCTCGAAAGAGCAGTCGGAGCCGTACTTTGGGGGTCCGTGTCGGACCTCCTGTACGCGTAGCCGCGTGAGTCGCACACAGGGGGACCCATGGGTCCCACCTACCTGTGCGTGTACGGCGCGAGTCGCTCCGCCGCGCACCCGCTGTAGGGGGCGCCTTGTCCGACTCTCGCACCCATTGAGTCAATGGGAGCCCGTGTACGCGTTGTGACGACCGGCTCCCATTGACTTCAATGGGAGTCCGACCGACTCGAGTCCGATAACATACGGACGCATCGTACTCGTTCGGTCGGACTGCACGGGTCCGATTCGGTCGGAAATCTCTCCGGGTCCGGCTCGGTCGGAGAAATTTCCGGCCCGAATCGGAATCGACCCCTTAGTGATACTCATGGGATCAAAACATAAAACAAACAGGGACGCGGTACTCCTGAAAGGATACAGTTAAAGTGAGAGATGGGGGGATAGGGATAAAAATATAGATAAAAATACAAGTCACACTTAAAGAAAGTGTGTGTTTGAAAATAGGAAGGAGCCCACCCAAGGCTCCGGGGCATGGGGTCATGCTCGCAGAAACATACTACTCCTGAGAAAATGGAGTAAAATACATAAAAGAAATAACTGATTAATCAACCGGTAAACAAAGACAAATTTGAAAATGCGAACCGCTTGCTTAATGCTACTCGTGAGATGCAAAACATGAGACAAGCGTTTACCCCAAAAGGAATGCAGTGGAAGTAAAAATTGGACAAAGAAAACCGGAGAGGAAAAGATAAAAAGATGTGTGCTTGAAAAAGGAGAGGTACCCGCCTGAGGCTCCGAGGCATAGGACGCGTGGCAACCACTACTGAACGTAGACGGTCCATTATGAAAAGAGGCCGCGATGTGGCCAGAAAGCCCAAGTGGAGGGAGCATTGAAGAAAAAAGGGAGATAAAAAGGCCTAACTATCGGTTAGGGAGAAAAGCCTCTAGATAAAAATTAGTGTGCAATTCACTTCAGACCGAGCATTTGGAGGCTCCACATACTCTACGTTTCCTGATAGGTGAAGCGTTCTCGCTACACCGCATCATGCGTAAATATCCTGTGTCACTTTCCTTGGCCCCTCATGCTTGGAATCCTGGTTCAGGGCCTGTAATTAATTTTACCTTTCATTTTGTTTTACCTCATTTTCTGTTCGTGTACAGCCACTTAAAGGAATTTTGCACGTTGTTGTTCCCTGCCTTTGTTCTCAACCTTTACTCTCATTGGGGCATACATCTCAATCATTATTAGCCCTTTGCCCAAAGAACTGACATACTTGTTTAGCCTATCCTAGATGATGGGCCATTCTCTACTTTGAGTCACCTTTTTTGCTCTATCTTTGAATCCCTTGCTTGGGATCTCTTGTTTTTAATACCATATACCCTTCCTTGGCAGGTTATGGTGCACGTACCGTATGGCTAATATGCCGGGACAGACGGAGTGAACTCAGTAACCGATAGTGGTGAGTCACACGTCCTTTACATTTTGATTAAATTTGTTTGTTTGCTAATTATTGCGGTGGAGTATCATAAACTTCATGTTTGGTCCATGCTCTTTATACACAATGTATGCAACCATTGATAACATATTTCATGTTTTTTTCTTAGGTTGCATCCAGAGCATACTGAACAATCAATATCACTGGTTCAGTATTTTACTATTGATTTACTCACGTGTTTTTTCACATGTTTTTTCACGGAGTATCACTTATAGAATTGCAGTAGCATATAACCTGACCCTGAAGAAGGCCGCGACACTATCTAGGTCTCTCTGGCTGAAACATGTTGGTCGAATGACACATCTGTCTCTAATTTTGGCATTTGTGTTTTAAGTTTCTCACTGCTTTTAATCCTGGCATCGGGTAGCCGAATAAAGTTACTTATAGCTAACCCGCTAGCTAGTTTTAACTTTCACATCACAGCACTGCACTCCATTTATTATATTGTTTTCACACCAACACCACATAGGGGTTTAGTACACCCAGCCTTACTCAATAAAAACATCCCTGAGCTCCTCCCTCGTAGAGAGGGGGTTGTAGCCCACGTGAAGACTAGGTCTATCATGTGAGGAGGCGCCCCTATGATGAAGCATGACACCTCTGGTGTGTGAGGGGAACCGACCTGAAAAGGGAAACCCCTAGTTTGTGTATAATAGAGCACGCCCAGACAGTTTAATATCCTCCCCTTGTTTCGGACCCGTGGCCTCTTTTTGTGTAACATTTCTAGCATTGCTGCCAGGCATGGGCAGGTTAGGTTAGGTTGTGTACATGACATGAGGCTTTCAATGCCAGCCACCCAGAGTAGCATAAGCCATGTGGGACACCACTGTGGCTGCTGATGCTCACATTGTGAATCCATCTGGCTATTTTTCATAATGACATGCATTATGCCAGGATATAGTTGTTCACCTCATTGATCCATATATCTATTTACACCAATTGCTTTTGTATTGTCCCACTATCAACTTGTATCTTGCACCTTTCCCTATCTCAGTCCTCATTTTTGCCCATATGAATTAATTCCCCTGCCATGTGGTCTCTTTTTTCTCTTATTCTACATGCAGAAGCTCCACAAATGATCTTAATGATATGTTGTGTTCATATTTTTAGAGCTCAACTGCTACTAAGAAGTAGTAAAGATTTTATAAAGTGAAGATAATTGGCTGCTTCCCTGAGTGAGAGAGGGAAAGTGTTCTAATGTTTAGCTGCCAGGATACAAAAGGCTCATCCTCTTGCTATTTCTCTAACATGAAATCACCAAACTTGATGCAGAGGCTGAGCGAAATTGTCTATTGGGGATGTATTTCTGAAAATGTTCTTGATTTTGGCCTATTTCAGTTCCAGCCCATTGAATTAGGCACGGTGTTTAAAACTAGATTCTCTTCCCAATAGGAAGCAAATGTAACTATTGCATAAAGAAATGACATGAGCCTCTCTGTGCCGACCTAAGATTATGCAAACTGTAGTATTCTGAATCAATTGTAGTTTGACAACAAATGTTTTAGGAGAACCAAGTTACAGGCTATTACAATAATCCATCTGAGTTGAGGGGTAGGTGTCCCAGAAATTGCCCATCATTGATTAATGGGTGAGTTTGGAAAGTTCAAATGTCTTTCAAAAAATGAGAAACCCCTAACCCATTGAAATATAGCCCAAAGCGAGAAATGAAGGATAGAGCTGAGTGGGTATTATTATATAACCACTCAGTTCTGTCCTTCAAAACATATTTGTTGTCTCCTGATTCCAATAGCAGCAAGAAGGTTCGCGGTCCTAAGTAAGTGCAGAATAGTTTTTATTCTTTTAAACTAAGGGTTACCAGACAACTTGGCAGCACCCAGTATTACGAGAGACTTGATGTTGATCCCACTGAACGACTCCTCACGTTGATCCGGATTATGGTTAATGAGGCAGCAAATGAGGGTTGGATCTCCCCTAAAGAAGCCGCCTTCCTGGTGAACGTGAACCTTAAAATGCCGTACTTCTACCTTCTCCCTAAGATCCACAAAGGCATCATTCCCCCACCAGGACGCCCAATTGTATCTGGCATAGATTCCCTACTCGAACCTCTTAGCCAATTCAGTGATCATTTCCTGCGTCCTCTTGTCCAAGCTACACCGGCATACCTCAAGGACACACGTGATGTCCTCAATCTGATACAAGACATCAATGATGACAATACGGAGGAGATCAGCCTACTGCTGACACTCGATGTGGAGGTGTTATACACGAATATTCCCCAGGACGCCACCATTGAGGTAGTGGGAAACCTACTACGCGAAGCAACACTCCTCACGAACACGCCTGCTGACTTCATCATTGATGTTATAGCCATCGCTATGAAGAATAATTTCTTCCAATATGAAACCACCATCTACCACCAAGTCCAGGGCACAAGTATGGGGAGCACCTTCGCGCCGAGTCTGGTGGGGCTGTATATGTCACATTTCAAAGCTGCTAACATATTCTGGGACACCAACCCATTCCATGAGAATATGATCACCTGGAAAAGGTATATTGACGACGTTCTAATCCTCTGGAAAGGAACAGAGGAGACCGCAGCCGCATTCCATGAATGGATCAACAATCTGGATCCCCATCTGCGCTTCACAAAGACATCGAGTGAGAAGGCTATATCTTTCCTAGACCTGCTCATTACCCTTGAGGATGGATACTTACATACGACGAAATACAGGAAGACGACGGACTGTAATAGCCTCCTCAGTTTCAAAAGCCACCAACCCAGAGCCCTGCGTGAGAACCTCCCATATGGCCAATTCCTGAGGTTCCGACGGAATTGTAGCGATCTCCATGAATTTGACGTCCAATCCACCCTTCTTGCTAACAATCTACAGGACGGGGCTACCCCGTGGAGGTCATACGGAAGACGCAAAAGCGTGCAAGGAATAACAATCGCCAGGGACTGTTGGAGACAAGAGCACCTGAAACCAGCAATGTGATCACATGTGTTACGACTTTCACTCCATTGTCGAACCAACTGAAGAACATCATCAGGCACAACTGGAGGATTCTGAACACTGACTCCCTACAGATTGAACTACCACGGTTTGCGTTCATACGCACTACGAATCTCCATGACCAACTGGTCAACACACGTCCTCGGAAAAAGAAGCAGACCCAGGATGCTACCCTATGGAACTTGCCACCCGTGGTCGGCCACCACCCCTGTGGTAACTGCGCTGCCTGTCCTCAAACTAGGCACACTAAAACTCTTCTTCTGGACAACATCAAATGAGAGCAACGCAAACACACAAACTGTAATACCACTAATTGTGTATATCTACTGACTTGCCCCTGCCAACTAAGATATGTTGGCATGACAACTCGACCAGTCAAAACAAGGATCAGTGAGCATAAAAGTACAATCAGACGCGGCCGTTCAGCCACTAGAATGACCAACCACTTCATTGAGAAGAGACATTCCTGTGAGGAGATACAATGGACCATTCTAGAAGCCAATCAGAGTTGGAGCAGTGTCTCTTTACTACACCGTGAGCAACGTTGGGTTCATCATCTCCAGACCCATTCCCATGGCCTGAACAACGAGATACCATGGACCGAGCTCTGTTCTTTACCTCTCCAGGCCTATCTCTATCCCCTCGTCCTATGCATTCACCCTCTAAGCCATACTCCGGGTTTAGCTATGTACCCTTACACTGTACATCCTTTCAGGAGGGGGCCAATAACTGAGTTCGTGGTCTGATGCATCTACCTTTTAGCACTGCCCTGTGTAATCCATAAGCACTATGAAGCCACCCTATCTGGTGAGACCACTATGCGGAGGTCACCTTACCCACATTTACTGAGCTGAGATACCCTCCTCCCATGTATGGGGATACATCTCAACATCCCTGGGGACTATACCATGTGCATTACAGTCCCATTTCTTGCCCGCATTTTTGTGGATGACACGAGCGGGTGGGTACATCTGGAAAATAGCTACAACAACAAACACTGTTTTCTTGGCACCCACACTGGCCTTCCTCCACATGCGGGGCCGCTTACTGTTTATCACTTACTAACAGCATCACTGATGGTGGAGTGCACTATAATAGACAGGATTGCCTCCCCTTGTTGTCGTCCCTAGGAAACACTGCACCAGTGAGTTAGCATTTCACCCAGCACGATCGACACAATCAGCAGTTACCACAGTGACACTGCTTCTTTGACACATGCGCAGCATCGCGTTTCTTAGGGGGCTCTCAATACGCATGCGCGCTACCACACGCGCATGCGCTTCACAGTCTGGCATGACACTGCATACCGGATGTGGATACCACCCACTTTCCAATTAAAGCCACTATAAGTGGACGGTCCCCGCCTGCCGTTCCTTATTCCCGGGCAGACGTGGGGACTGGGTAGGTGTAGAAGAGCCGGCACCCGAGTTATTGTGTGAGTAGAACAGCTGTGACCTGGATCCAAGACACCGTACAGTAAGTCGCTGCTGAACGGGCTGGGTGCCGGGCCAAGTATTTATGAGCTCTGCTTTCTCGCTTTTTGTTTCTCTCTCCCCCCAGCCCGGTAAGGTGCGGGCACCCCACGGCCATAGCCCTTGGAGTACTTCTCCGATAATACATAGGTAAGGGTCCTGCAGTGCGTCTGGCAGCATAACAACCTCCTCTATTGACGAGGTGTACCGACCCTTGCTCAGTGGAACCATTAGTGGGTGGGCATGTTCATACCGTGCACTGATGATTGCGACACCATATGCTGATCTGTTGCGCAGCACCCGTGGTGTCTAAACTTTGGTGTGCCAGGCGTGTGACATGCCCAGCACGACTCTTGGAGCACACGCGTAATCTCGTGTTATAAGGCACTTACCTGTCTGTGCCCAGGTTGGGAAGTGGCAGCGGACGATTGCGCCGTGCTAGTCACATGGGTGGCTGTACGGCGCCCTTCGCCCGCCTACCTACCCTGTGCAGTGGCTACTACGGGACACGTGACCCCTTGGAACCATTCGACCATGCCTGTCTCTCATGTCTTTGCAGAAATGCACTCTGCATTGTGATACCACGTATATCGATGGCATGCCACTGAGCCCTGTTTATCTGCCTGATATATGTCTGTTTTTTCTGTTTACTCTCTTTTTTCCCTAGGCCCACGATCAGGAAGCAGGTTTCAACTATTAAGTTGTAGCCCACCCGTACTAATCACAGGTTTGGCCCTGCACTGATCTCCTAGAGGGTGACTGACCCTCTACCTATTTATTTGTTTGTTAGTGTATTTTCACTTCTCACATGCACTAGACACCACACCACGTTCATCTGGTCCTGAAGAAGCGCCACGGATCCTACGGGACCTTGGAGGCGTGAAACATGTTGACCGTTTGAGTTACCCAGGCACATTACGCTCTGTAGGGTAACCACCAACCTACGGGTTTTTTACTTTGGCAAGGGTACCGCCATATTAAAATCGCACTTTTTTGGTAACCCTTAGCCAATTTTAGATCACTGCATGCACTCTGTCATTACTTATCTAGGACTCCCCCCGCACACCCGCATGCACCATACGGCAGTTCGCAGAAGATCTCCGCTAAAGTGACCCTTCGGGGGACCCGTAGGGCATTGCAGCACCGGCCCGACGAGGAGCAACTGCCCGATGATGAAGCATGACATCCTTCGGGGTGTGTTAGGGCAACAAGGAATAAGACTTGTTCTTCCTTGTCACCAGTGAGCCCTAGGCCTAGGCCTCCCACCCTTCTCTCTTCCCCCCCCTTCTTTTCAAGGTAGTGTGCAGCACTTTGCGCGCCTCCTTAGGAATCGTGGCCCCTTGTTTTTGACTGTACCCTAATTAATATGTACAATAATATTTTTCTGGTGATATGGCGGGGGTAATAGAAGTAATGGAGAAAGAAATAGATAAATTACAGGAAAATTACCTATTTTTTAATTTAGATGAAATAAAAGTGGCACTGAACCATTGTAGCACCCTGAGGGCAGCAAGCCCTGACGGGGTTCCCATTGACTTCTTCTTAAACAACCAGTAGCTTTGGGCCCCCCTGCTCACCAATGTTTACCAATGTTTTTAATGTAGTTTCTAAAACTCACCCATTTGATTCATGGAAAAGGTCTATCATTGTACCAATTTTTAAGAAGGGGGACAAAGCGTTAGCAAAAAACTATCTCCCTATCTCGCTGTTAGACAGCATTGCAAAATTAATGGGACGACTCTTGCTGAACAGGTTAGAGTTATGGGCAGAGGAGAATAGCATATTAACTCAATCACAATATGGGTTCAGAAAGATGAAGGGGACAGTGGATCAATGCCTCAATTTAAATTTGTTGATAGGTAAATATACGCAGGCTAAAACAGGTCAACTGTACATGGCCTTTATGGACCTTTCAGCCGCTTTTGACCGAGTGTCCCACTCGAAGCTTTGGTCCATAATGGCCGAAATGGGGATAGACAATACAATAATAAACTTTATCCGTGAATTGTATTCCTCAGCAGAGGCTAGTGCACATATGGGGAGGAAGTGCTCCCGCCCCATCACTTTAGCTCGCGGTGTAAGGCAGGGATGCGTACTTGCGCCCTTCCTATTCTCCCTCTACACAAATGGTGTGGAGGCAGCATTGGTGGGGACTACGAGCGACGTTCCCATTATTAATTCAGCGCCAGTTCCTATACTTCTGTATGCAGATGATGCGGTTCTGTTGGCTCGAACAGGCAAGGCACTGCAGAAGCTAATAGACACTTATGTTAGCGACATGGGTAATCTAGATCTGAAAGTTAGCGAAACTAAGTCTTTCGTTTTCGTAGCTGGACCCAGACCAAAAATGTTAATGACGTGGTATGCTGAAGGGAGAAAACTGGAAGTAGTCGAAACGTTCACTTATTTGGGAGTAATGTTCGACGCCAAAAACACATGGAGCAATATGTTAGAAAACCAAACTCTTATGATGGAGAGATGCATAGGGGGCATTCATAGCTTCATTAAGAAAGAGGGGTCTAAGCCTATAGAAACTATAAAAAGGATTTATGAAGCGAAAACAATCGCAGTTGCAACCTATGGTGCAGCAGTATGGGGAGATACTCCGACATGTAGACTTCCACAAATAGAAAACAAATTTCTGAAACGTATATTAGGTGTCCCCCTCTCTTGTCCCGTTATTAATTGTCATACTGAATTAGACGTCCCCTTCATTTCTGATCAAATCATAGCCGCTCCCACTCTTCTTTAGCACTCGATATGGAAGAGGGACACTCTAAAGTTGACACAAGATATCATATTAGATTGTTTAAAATTAGATGGGTGGAGCAGAATAAAATGGCTGCAATTTATTAAGAATGCCTTATATAGTATTGGGCTTCCAAATCTATTAGATGATCCATCGTCTTGTTCCGCCATCTCAAGGGCGAAGTTGAAAAAACTCATCATTGAAAAGCAGGTTGAGGAAAGATGGGAAATAAATCAACTTAAACCTAGGGTGCGACAATATCATTCTGACCCCAAAACAAATTTTTGGGGTTTTAATTATTTAACGTTTGTGACCAATCAGCACCACAGATTTTTGTTGATTAGATTTCGCATGAATTATATCCCATTATTGCTTGGTTTTCCCGCCAACGCTTATTCATTGAACAATTTGATTCCTCGCCCTTGTGACTCCTCATCCGCTCAATGTGATCTACACTTGCTATTTTTCTGCCCAATATATAGAGAGAAGAGGAAAAGGTTTCTCTGTTCGATCTTACGTAAGTCAGGGCTCAGACAATGTCAACAAGCACTTTCTCTCCTTAAACAACTTCCTGACCCGTATATCTGTTATTGTCTGGCCAGGTTTTTACAAAGTGCCTTAAAGACCCGTAAAGGACAATCATGAAGACAATTCGATACAATTTATAACAGTTTAAATAATTTTTAACCATTTTACAGACCTGATTGTAATTTTTAAGAGTTTTTTAATGTATTTCTGATTTTATGTAATAATAGAACACTTTTTATGCTGTTTTTTATAACTAGCGCAATAAAGTATCACTGACTGGGTGCGTGAGTCTCGGGGTGAATCTGTGAGTGGGTGCATGAGCCTCTTGCTGCTCGTTTCTGACCTCTATTTTGCCTCATTTTGCTTGTTTCTGACCATTAGTCTGCCTCTTTCTGCTCATTTCTGACCTTTATTCTGCCTCTTTCTTCTTCTGCTCATTTCTGACCTTTTTTCTGCCTCATGCTGTTCATTTTTTACCTCTATTCTGCCTCTTTCTTCTTGTTTCTGACCTCTAACCTGCCTCTTGCAGCTTGTTTCTCACCTTTATTTTGCCTCTTTCTGCTCGTTGCTGACCTTCATTCTGCCTCTTTCTGCTCCCTTCTGATCTTTATTCCATTGGCGCCGATTCACCAAAATGCCTGGGGTAGTGGAAGTACATCACATTTTTTTACCCCAATGACATTACAGGAAGTGATGTCATGTTACTTTTGACACTCTGTCACCCTCCCCTCAGCTATTTCTGATCTGTCTAACTGTTCTATTATCTGTCACATCTTTCTCACCTGTTGCTGACTCTTGTTTACCCCTCCTATCTATCTTAACTGTGTCGTTCTCACTGATCTCTTTATAATACACATTTCTCCTCCCTCCCCTAACTTTCTCACCTGTTCTGTCTCTTTTTTCACTCTTTTTCACCTTTCTCCCTCCTCCCTTATCTGTCCTTTTTCACCTGTCTATGTCACAGTATTATTGGTGTCTCTTTCATCCCTCTTTGTCTCTCTCAAACATACATCCTCCTGTGATTGTCTGTTGATCGCTTACCCTTCTCTCTGCAGTTTCTTCTTCCTTTCTTTATTTGACCCTTATTTCGCCTCAAAGCCTTTTACCTTTACCTCCTCTTTCTCTTTCTCTCGCCTTTTCCCCACTGTATTTCTTTCTTACTCTCTCCACAAGCTCAGGGGCAGCGGGAGGCACGGAGATGATCCACACCACTTGGAACAATAAATTATTCTTTTTCAAGTTAGCTACTGTCCTCTGAGGTCAGGGGGTTGCAGTGACAGTGCTGGGTGTAGAAGGAGGCAAGCCAGGGGTCGCAGCTGCGACCCCTGGTGACCCCTAAATGACGTCCATGATTAAGTAGCTTCCCTTTATGGGAACAAGACTTTGCCTTATTTTACATATGCTATGTTTTAATAACATGTACTTGCATTTGTTGTTTTGAGATGCCTGGGCTTTACTCATACATGCTGTAATCAGGTGATTGTTAACTTATGCTCGATTTATTTGATTTGAGATTCTAACTTTACTAATTTGCTGATAAACATTTATGGCTTGCAAAGGTATTTTTCTCTGTCGTTACTCTGGGGCAAAATCTGCTTCAGTGTCATTGCAATGTTATGGAATTTGTGATTTCAGCCTCAGTTCGAGAAAAAGGTCCATCATTGTGGACATAGCAGAGTTCAAACATTGTGCCAAGTTAACGTGGTGCAAATATCATCCTTATCCAGCCCCCTATCAAATCTTGTAGCAGAGGATGGTTCTCACTGAGGCCTAAGTAGTTAGAATTTGCCCCAAAACCTGTCAGAATGTGTCCCTGATTCGTTCGTGTTCCCGGGGTTACTATGTTCCAATTTTTAGAATTGGTGGTATTTTGGCATTCCTGTGCAGTTGCAAAGTTCTAGGAGGATGAATATAGTAGGGTTATGCGCCTTTGAGTATGTTGTGGAGCCTTGCCATGTTTGTGGGTTTTGATTAGTTAGTGTGCTGCACAGTCTGGTGTTCATTTTGAGGGCTCCATTTGTAGAAGGAGGGGAATGGCCACCCGTGTCCTTTTTAATCAACACCATTGCTGACCGTTTTACTGTAAGGGCAGTGGAAGTCTCAAATGTATCCTTCTCTGGAAAACAAGTCCAATTTGTAGGCATTGCTAACAAACAGACAGTGATTCCTGTTTATGTTAAAGGCCCTGTCAAGATTGGTCCCTTTAAGGAAGACCATCAATTTGTGGTCTGTGATTCCAGCCCTGTGAGTTTGTTAGGTAGGGATCTGCTTTGTAAGCTCAACTACATGTTCTATTGCACACCAAATTGTGTTGAGCTTCATACGCGTGATGAAGATACAGATTATAAATTGAGCACTCAGAAACCCATTGTTTGGTTATTCCCCATTCTGACAAAGGAACATTTGCCACCCAACTTGAAGTATTCTGTAAAGGAGTAAGTCTGAGATTATTCTGGCAAAGATATTGGCCTGATTAAAGGTGTCAAACCTGTAAAAAGAACTTTCAGAAAGGATGTTGAATTTGCCCCAAACACTATAATATAACCTCTCACCGGAGGCAGTGGCCAGATTTACCCCATAATTGAATCCATGTTAGAGCAAGGCATTTTAAAGACGGTTCTGGGAAGTCCCTGTAAAGATTAATAATATTATTTTTTTGTAGTCCTCATATGCGACAATCCAATGAAAAGGTGTTTGTTATGGTGCGTTGAGGATCTGGAAACGAAGCATGCGCCCACATCCTGTTAGATGTTTCCTGCCCCTGATACACCTACGTTCAACCTTTATTTCGAGGCAGTGAGGTTGCCTCCCACTTACCTCCCCTTGGATTAGAATGTCTTAATCCTTGGACCACTTAATCATCTCTTTTTTTAGTTGGATTTGACTTGTAAAGTACAAGGGGTTCCCATGTGCTGATTCTCTTCTCCGAGCCATTTATGCAATCTAACCTACCAAATCGCCTAGCCACGTTTAACCAAGCTGCGCAAGAAGGTGGACTACTAGAAGTCCAGTTAATACATATTTCCCTACGAGCAATGATGATTAAAATTAACAACAGCTGCTCTAATGATTTCCTATTCTTCCCAATAAAACCATTATTAGCCAAAATCCCAAAATTTATCAGAGATAAGCTTACCTCTATTTTCCTTTTCAGGATAGCCGTTAATACTTTACCCACATCTAGCCAAAAAGCATGTACTCCAAGGCATTGCCAGAACATATGTACATCGTCTGCTTTTGCCAATCTGCATTTCGTGCAGCACCTGGTTTCCCCTGCTATTCTGGATTAATAATATTGTTCTCCAATGTTGTCCTGTGGCACCAAATCCACCTGTAACACTGTTTCCGATTCCCTGCGACACTGAAAGGTTCACAGTCATTGACCTCTGCCAAGTGTTCTTTTCTATACCTTTGCATGAAGATAGCCAGTTCCTCTTTGCGTTTCAGTTCAGCATGGTGCTGAGTTCACCAAGGGTATACAGAATGCCCCTCAATCTCCAACCAGATTTTGGAAAAGGATCTGGAGACCGTAGAGCTGCTGTGTAACTCAGCCGTGATCCAATATATTGACGTCCTACTGGTGGCGTCGACAACCCAAGAAGTATGCAGGCATGATACCATAGATAGCACGGTTGAATCACCTAGCTGAAAAGGGTTATAAGGTGTCCCCAAATAAACTGCAGTACTGTCAGAAGGAGGTCCTGTATTTGAGACTATACATTGAGAATGGAGCAAGGAAAGTGTCTCAAGAGAGAATGTAGATTCTCCAAGTTAGGTGAAGGGAGAATCTGGATTTCATTAAGGACACGGAGGCTAGCATTATGCATGACTTTTTATTGCCCTGCTCCTTGCAGCACTTCAAAGTAAAACATCACAAAACTTCAAAATTCCATCACATAGAATGTCCATAGCACATATAAACTCTAACACAGCAGCCATCTTCCTCTTTTATGCTGCACTTGACTCCAAACTCGTTAACTTCTTCTCTTCTCTGACCGTACAACCAAATCCAAACCCCAGCTTTTACTGGTTATCTGAAACAACAAAAAAACCAAAACAATTATGTTTTCCGACTCTAAAACTCAAATGATTTCTACTCACAAAATATTTCTTTCTTTTTTCTCTTTTTTTTTCTTATTCTTTTTATATATCCACTCCCCCCTCCATACGCTTACCTGGGAGGGATAATGCTAGCCTCCGTGTCCTTAATGAAATCCAGATTCTCCCTTCACCTAACTTGGAGAATCTACATTTCATGACAGGACCGGAGGCTAGCATTATGCATGTTCAAAGCTGTCCAACAACCACAGACGAAACATGACCTAATGGTTTCAAATAAAATCTAGCAAAAACATCAGCATTAGACCAATCTGCTGCCTGCAAAATGTCCTCCAAACGACCACCAGACAAGAAAACCTTACTTGCCATCGCACCCCTTACCGAGTGCGCCCCAAAATCGCTCATATTCACACCTGCTTCAAGCATACAACCTCTCACCCATCTTGCAATGGTAGCTGAAGTAACCGGTCTAAAAGGTTTCACATACGAAATCAAACGTTGTTCGTCACCATGCCTCCTGAACTCACTCAACCTGCTCTCATATTCTTTTAAACATTTAACAACACACAACTTTGGATGATCTTCAAACCTAGGACAGAAAATAGATGAAGACATACATTTTGTTCTTCTATTAACTCTGAATAAAACACCATCTGGATTGTAACATCTATTGTTAACATCCAAAGCTCGAACATCCGAAACCCTTCTAAAAGATATGAGGCACAACAAAGTTGCCAACTTACCTGACAGCTGTTTCAAACTTAAAAATCTATTCATAGGCCAACTTTCAAACATACTAAGCAATTTATTCACATCCCATAAACAATTATATTTTGGCTTTGGAGGTCTTCTCAATTTGATACCTTTCATGACCCTACAGACTAAATGATCCCTACCTATTGAACAATTGTCCACCAAACTATGTCCTGCCGCAACCGCTGACCTATAACAATTTATTGTCCTGTAACTTAAACCCTTCTCAAATAATATCGATACAAAATTTGACAATTCTATGGCAGATGCCTTCACGGGATCCAAATCCCTTTCCATGCACCAACAAACCCACTTCTTCCATGCTCCAACATACCTCTTCCTTGTCCCTGGAGCCCATGACTCATTAAGCAACTCTTTAGCCTGCTCCGAAAGGCCTCTGAACTGGATTCCTCCCCTGAAATATTCCAAGCAAGAAGGCTCAATGCCCCTTGCAAAACCAAGGGATGAAAAACCTCTTCTTCCCCTAAAAGAACATCCTCTGTTTCCGGAATCAGAAAAGGCTCTTCTACTGCCATTTCTAACAAACCTGGCATCCAAGCCTGACCTGCCCAAAAAGGTGTCACAACAACTAATTGACACTTCTGTCTCCTCACCACCAACAAAACTCTCTGTATCATTGCAAAGGGTGGAAAAGCATACCCCTTCACCTTGCTCCAATCCTGTTGAAACGCATCCACGTCCTCTGCTAACGGATCCGGTCTCCAACTGTAAAACCTTTCCAATTGAAACATCAGCCTTGCCGCAAGCAAATCCACCTCCAACGGACCCCAAATCCGATAAATTCTCTGGAAATAGTCCACTTTCAGCTTCCAATCGCTGAAGTCTCTTAAATATCTCGAGTTCCAGTCCGCTACAACATTCTCCAAACCTGGAAAATACTCCGCCTTCAAACCTATTTTCTGATCCAAACAATAACTCCAAATCTTTTCTGCCAGCTGTGTCAGATTCCTCGATCTGCTTCCTCCCAACTTGTTTATATAGCGGACAGCAGAAACATTGTCCATCTTTAACAAAACATTGAAATTCCTCAATTTCTTTCCAAAACTCCTTAATGCATAAAGTCCTGCTCTCATCTCTAATCCATATATATGATCCTTCTTCTCCTCCAAAGTCCACTTTCCTCCTGTCTCCTGACCCTTTAAACACGCACCCCATCCAAACAGACTTGCATCTGTCTCCAACACAAAATCTGTACATATTCCAAAAATCGCTCTTCCATTCCAAGCTTCTAAATTCTCTAACCACCAAACCAACTCCTCCCTTGCTTCTGATGTCAAAGTTACCAGATCTCCATACCACAAACCATTCCTTAAATGGAATGCCTTCAACCTCTGCAATGCCCTGTAATGAAGTGGACCTGGGAACACAGCCTGAATAGACGAAGAAAAAAGACCAATCACTCTTGCTAAACTCCTTAGACACACTCTCTCTTTTCTTAACAAACCCTTTACTTCTGATTTTATCTTCACTACCTTTTTCTCTGGTAAACTTAAAGTCTTTTTTACTGTATCCAACATAAAACCCAAGAACTCCAAACACTGACTCGGTTCCAAAACAGACTTCTCCTTGTTCACTATAAAACCCAAATTCTCCAAAAGATTCATTGTTAACAACAACTGATCCTTCAAATCCTCCTGACTTTGAGACATAATCAAAAAGTCGTCCAAATACATCACCATACGCACACCTCTCTCTCTCAAATACTTTGCAACAGGTCTCAACATTTTTGTAAAGCACCATGGCGCAGATGCTAGACCAAATGGGAGCGCACAAAACTGATAAAGCTCCCCCATCCATCTGAATTGCAAATACTTTTGACTCTCTTCTGCAACAGGAATAGTGAAATACGCATCCTTCAGATCCAGCTTCACTAACCAGTCGTTCTCCTGAAGAATGTCCCTCAACAGATGGATCCCTTCCATCTTGAAATGTCTGTACACAACATACTGATTCAAATCTCTTAAATTTATCACTGGTCTCCAGCCTTTTTCCTTTTTCTTTACCAAGAAAACAGTACTCACAAAACCGCGATCTTCTTCTGTAATCTTTTGAATCGCTCCCTTTCGCAACATCTCTCTTATCTCTTCTGCAACTATGTTTTGCAAATCTTTTTGAAAAATTAGCTCCCTTGGTTCCTTCATCTGAAATGGCTCTTTCTCTAACTCTATTACATAACCTTTTACAGTCTGAATAATCCAATTGTCTGTAGTTATTATTTCCCAATTTCTCACAAACCATTTTAACCTTCCCCCTACCTCGCTGGGGAAAGAACCAATAGAGATCCTCGTACCTACCTTGGACCCCTTGAATGGACTGTGCACGCCCTCTTCCACGTGCTCTTCCACTTCTTCCTCTCGGAGGATAAAATCCGGTTGCTGCCTGAAATCCTCTGAAAGCAGCTCTACCTTGAGATTGGTACTGAGCCCTGCTGAAGGATCGGCCAGGGAAACGGGCTCTTGCCCCAGCCCTTTCAAAAACTCCTCTTCCGAAAACTCTTCTCAGAGAAGTTTGTGCCCTATCCAAACTAGTGAAGGTATTTACGTATTTTCCTACTCCCTTCACTAGTCCCTCACCGAACAGATAACCTCTAGTATCTTCTGTCGGTTCTTTTCTTGCAAAATCACCCAACTTGGGACTTATTCTCATTAGAATAGCCTTCCTCCTTTCTGCTGACAATGCTGAACTCGCATTGCCCAAAAAACATACAGCTCTTTGAGCCCATCCTCTTAAAAGCTCATTGTCAATATGGACAGACTTCATCTTAGCCTCCTCTGCCATATCTAAAATGCGTGCTAATGGGCCCAACACATCCAACAAACGGTCCTGGCACTGTTTAAGTGCCCTTTCTAATCCTTTCCTAGGGTCTCTGCCCATCTTGAAAAGATAACTAATCAAATCCGGGTCGAGATCCGGAGTCATGCATGCCTTGCCTTCCACCACTGGACGCGAACATTCTGCCTTCATTACTGCCCTTTCTTCCCTCTCTAGTTGCCTTTTTATCCAATGTTTTAAAAAACTTGCCACGTGTGGTAATGGCTACCATTCAGTGCTCCTAGGATGACGAATCCTTTCCGGGCTAAACATGTCCTCACCCTGAGGATTCTTAATAACTCCTTTATCACTCCTTTCTTTCTCTTCTTTTTCAAAATCAAAATCCCAATCGTCATCCATATAATCATCTAAAACAAACTCATCCGCTTCCTCATCATACTCCTGACTTAGGAGTTCTTCCTCACGTTTTTCTCCATCTTTTGTGCCGCATAGGACACCCTCTTTTGTGCCGCGACGGACACCTTTCACATTTGTGGCGCTTGGCTCACCTTGATCTTTTCTCATAAACCTTACTCCTATTTCAATATTCTTTTCTCGCCCTTTTTCCATAACTCCTCACCTCACCTCCCTCTCCTTCCTCTGTTGACCAATACTCATCTTCTGAGCACTCTACTGCCCTTCTTTTCTTCTTAAGCACACTCTCTAAAACCTCCTTCATAGAAGATCTCATTTCTTCTTGCACAATCTTCCTTAAATCTCCCTCATTAGAGGTCTCTGCGCTCTCATTATTCTCCATTTCTCTTCACTATATTTCAAATAAATATCTTTCTTAAAATTACTTTCTTTAATATTAATATTCTTTACTATTATTCGTGCTGTACCGCTTCCTTCCACACGCTCCGTGAACCAACTGTCATAAAACAGCTGATTTCCTTTCCTCACCGCTACGGAAATAAATGATGCGCATCACTTCTAAAATGGCTTCCCTGCGTCTGCACGTTACGCGCGTGATGACGCAATAGGGAACCTCACATCATCCAAAATACCTCTCGTCTCATACATGCTTCGCATCCCCTCGCTCTCTCACATTCAGTATCTCGCGCTCACACGCGCTCCGGTTTCAATCTACGCCGCGAGCTCCAGATTTAAATCGCTCGCAGCGCAACGGAAACGAAAAAACGGTAAAGCCATCAAATCTTTTCCTCTTTTTTTTTTTTTTAAATACCTACAAATATATTATTAAATTTAAAACACAGCCTACCCAACCTAATAACCCCTCCTCTTTTCGACCCATAAATTGGGTCTTAACATAAAAAATTCGATATCATATTAAAACAAAACATCTACAAAATAAATTACTTTACTTCCTAATCCTCAAAATTACATAAATAAATGCTATTTCAAAACATTTAATCATACCCTTTAAATAGAAGTATCAAAATAATGTACTTATCTTTCAAGGAGCAGCAATAAAAAGAGGAAGATGGCTGCTGTGTTAGGGTTTATATGTGTTATGGACATTCTATGTTCTGGAATTTTGAAGTTTTGTGATGTTTTACTTTGAAGTGCTGCAAGGAGCAGGGCAATAAAAAGTCATGCATAATGCTAGCCTCCGGTCCTGTCATAAAATCTTTGCCATATTGCAGCTGAACCCCCACAAAATGGAGAGAGAGGTCACAAAGTTCCTAGAAATGGTGGGCTACTGTCATCAGTAGATTCCCAACTTTTCCCTAGTGGCCAAGCCTCTACAGAGGCTTACACATATAGAAATTTCAGATCCGCTACTATGGTACAGTGATTGCAGAAAAGCCTTCCTCGAGCTGAGAGAAAGTCTCGCTCTAGGAATGCCAGACTGACATTTGAGATCCCCTCTGAAAGAGCCTGATTATATGCTGTTTGTGGACGGCTCTTGTTTGAGAGATGAAAGAGGGATTTTGAAACCAGACTATGCCATTTGCACTTTAGAAGGTATAGTGGAAGCTACCTGTTTGCGCAATGTAACCTCTGCACAGGTCGCTGAACTGATTGCTCTTAGTAGAGCCTGCTGTGTCTCTGATAATTTAAGAGTCACCATCTACACCAGGGGTCTCCAACTTTTTCTGTAGCGAGAGCTACTTTTGGTCACTGAAAAGCATCATGAGCTATTGCCTAATATCTAGGTGTTAGAGAACGGTACATGAAGTCCACTGCCCCTAGAATATCCCAGTCCTGCTCCAGTGAGCATACATCATTAATACCACTTGCTCTATATAGTAGAGGTTAACTCACGGGGTCCCCAAAAATCAGTTTTATCCCATGTTTATGAATCACACGGAGAGATGAGAGTCTAATTTAGACTTGTGTGCTCAATATCGTGCAGTTCATAAGATGACACTGCTCATTTTGAGAGTTAGAGCACAAAGAACCATTAGCAATAATAGAAATTTGTGAAGTGCATGCAGACTTCATAGCTATCTACAAGTAAACATATCTTGGCAGTGACCAGCACGTATGAAGAGATTGCTTTAAGAAGCTAGGGACTATTTAAACAAAGCAAGAAGGAATAGAAGACAGAAATAAAGAATGACGAATGGAAGAGAAAGAAGGAGAGGAAGAAAGGAAGGACAGGAAGAAATTAAAAGGAAGTAGAGGGAGAAAAAATACATGTAAGGAATAAAGGAGGAGAGGATGGAAGCAAAGGACAATGAAAGAAACCAGGAAGAGGAAGAAAGAAATGTGAGGAAGAAGGAAAGAAAGGAAGAGACAAAGCCAGTGAAAGAGATAGAGATTGAACAAAGCATATAAGAAAAAGTAAGGCAGTAAGAAAGGGGAGTGAATGTGAGAAAAGGGAGGGAGAAAAGTGCGGTGAGAGAGAGCCTGAGAGAGGAAATAAGAAAGAAGAGAATGAAAGAAAAATGGAGAGGAAGAAAGAAGAGAACAAGAGAAACAAAAAGGAGAGAATGAGAGAAAAAAGACGAGAGAAGGCAGAATAACAAATAGAAAGAATAAGAATAAAAAAGGGAAAAAAGAATAGGAAAGGAAGAAAAAATAAACAGAACCTAAACAAAGAAGAGAAAATGAAAGAAACATAGGAAGAAAGGAAAGGAGAGGAAGAAAGAAAAAAGTAAGGGGTAGAAAAAGGTGAGACTGAAACAAGGAAAGAACCTGTCAGAATGAAAAAGAGTGAAGGACAGAGGAAAGGAGAGCAGGTCCAGTACAAGTCGGGAAGGAAATGCAGAAAAAAGGAGGGCAAGAAAGTAAAAACAAAGTGAAAGAAAGAGTAAATCTGCAAGGGGCGATAAGGTGAGACAGCAGGAGGTAATGAAAGAGCAGAAGAAAAAAGAAAGTTACAAATAAAGAGAAAAGTGACAAAAGGGAGAAAAGTAAAAGAAAGGAGAAAAGGAGAGAAAAATTAAAAGAAAGACAACAAGAAACTGGAAAAGAAAGAAGAAAATGAAAGAAGACAAAGAAAAGAAGTTAAGAAAGATTGAGAATTAAAGAAAGAGAGAAGGAGAATGGAGAGAAAGTGGGGAGAAACAAGAACAAAAAATTGCAGAATGTGTGAAAGGTAGCAAAAGTACAAAAGTAGTAACTTACAAAACAGAAAGATGGACAGAAGAAAAGAGAAAAAGAAAGTAGCAAAAGAAGGAAACAAAGAAGTAGCAAAAGCGAAAATTGAAAAAAACATAAAGGAAAGAAACAAATACTTTTTCAAAAGAGTGTGGGTTACAAGGCCCTGCAATTTCAGCTTCCCTTGCCACACAAAAAGCAGCGCTGCCTTCACTTTTCGGCAGCTGCATATTGCCAAACACGTTGTCTGGTAATTACCATGTGCAAACTACTCAGAAGTAGCCTGAGAGCAACTAGCTACTCCCAATCAACCTGTTGGAGACCCCTGATCTACACTGTTAGTATGGGTTTGGTGTGATCCACGACTTTGGACAGTTGAGGTCCCAGCAGGGTTTCATGACTTCGTGTGGCTCCCCCATCTGTAATGGGCATTATGTTACTGGACTTCTTGATGCATTGCAAAGGCCGGCCGAGATGGATATTGTAAAGTGCGCAGCACACAAGAGCGGAAATGAATTTGTGACTGCAGAAAATAGGTATGCGGACGAAGTTGCTAGATATTTCGCTCATGGCTCTTGCGCCTTAAATAAGGAAATTTAAAATGAATCAGAGTATGACACTTCTATGAATCTTCTGCTGACCATTGCTAATATGTTAGAAGAGGTGAAGAAGTTGGAGGAGGAAGCACCATAGTGTGAATAATAGAGATGGACAAGAGCAGGGTGTACTAAGAATAAGGATGAATTTGGGTTCCTGTAGATGGTCGCTCTGTGTTGCCCAATTCAATGTTGCCTCCCATGGCATATTTTTTTCATGGTGCTTCTCATAAAGGCCAAGACACCATGGTTCATCTCTTTTGTGTTGCGCCGCAGGCCAAACCGCGACCCGCGACGCTGCCTGTTTCCTCTTCACGGGCTGCAGTGCAGCCCGCGAAGCCTCTCTCTCCTCCTCGAGCGCATAGTGGTGCAACACAGCGGTCCGCTATTGCCATTTTGGCGTTGCGGGTGCATCCCGCGACGCCTACTGCCTTTTTTCCTCGGGCACGCCGCGGACTTGCGCGGCGGCCCGTTGGTTGTTTAATAACACCTTAGGAATACCGCAGTTCCCAGATTGGGACTGCGGATTCCTATGATTTTCCTTTGTGGACACTTGCATTTACCTTCTGCATGGTGGCATCCTGTGGGTCATCTTCCTTGGGGCCATCTTGTTGCCTATTTCCCTTTCACTCTTCCACAGTCATGCTCCCAGAGGGCCTTGGGGGAAGATTGTTCTACCCCCCTAACATGGCGACCTTCCTATTCTGCTCTTCACTCCTTTCCCTATCCAAGATGGCAACGGCCTCCTTCCTGTTTTGTCACTTCCTGTTCCTGTTTATCACTTCCTGTTCTTGAGTATAAAAGGGGCAGAACCTTTTCCTTCCTTGCGTTGCAACACTCCTTGTTCCTGCTGGTGTGTCCTCGCTCCTGTTGGTGCCCTTGCTCCTGTATTGGTCTTTTTTTTCCTTCCGTTGGCGCTCATTTGTTCCTTTTGCGTCTCCTGCTCCAGTTTGGGTTCCTGTAGCCTACTGCTCCATCTTGGGTTTCTTGTCTTCGTGTGTTTTCCTTGCTCCTTGTTTTCTCCTTCTTTTTCGTTTACAGAGTCTACTTGTCATCTGAGGTTTTTCCCTACAGAGTTTTTTCCTATTGGGACTCCTTCTGGAAGGCACTGGCTGCTCAGGCTTCTCAATGTCGGCAGCACCATGGCTACCGTAAAGGGTCGCCCATATCTTGGACAAACCAGGACTTACAAGAACTGAAGCCGGGAACCGTCCCAACATATCAAGACTGGCAAGCAAGATTACAAACGTGACACTTTTATACATATTGGTTTAACCCCAGATTCGGTGTAATTGCAGCTGAGTTATGTCACAGGAATGTCACGTGCCAACAGATAAATGCAGGTAGGAGAGCCACAGTCCTTACAAGCCACATAAGAAGATCAGGTTGTCCCCTTTTCCACATGGAGCTTGACTTTGTCCAGATGCCTGTTTGTAATTGGTTCTATTACATTTTGCTGGCAGATTGTCTTTTTCCCACTAGGTGGAAGCATACCCTATTAGGAGGAATCACTGTCTTAATGTGGCCAAATTGTTGCTGAGAGAATTGATCCCTCATTTTGGGATCCCGGTGTCTCTGGATCAGACCGTGGCAGTCACTTCAAGAATGATGTGATGAAACTTTTATGTGCAGCTTTGCAGGTTAATCAGAGGTTCACTGTAGTTACCGCCATGAGGCTTCAGGCATCATAGAACAGATTGATGGGATGCTGGAGTCCCATCTTGCCACGGTGTGTGCATCCATCTCCCTGAAATGGCCTGATGCCCTTCTTTTGGTACTGATGAGTCTGAGAAGTATTCCGGATCAGAGGACAGGCTTGTTTCCATTTGAAATGATCATGCGCAGAGCCATGAGACGTCCAGCTGTGCCTGTGACTGTACTTGTAAATGTTATAGATGACATGATTCTTGACTCCTGCAAAGGCCTGGCTGATGTGGTGTGTTCTGTCTCTCACCGGGTTGAATTGGAGACCCCCTCCTTCCAAGGCAGGAGCAGTGCCATGACCTCAGTCTGGGTGACTTAGTCTTGGTGAAGAAGCATGTGAGAAAATCGTACCTGGATCCCAGATGGAATGGGCCCTACAACATATTCCTGGTCACAAACACTGCTTATAAATGTGGAGGACTTTCAAACTGGACTCATGCATCACACCTTCGTAGGGTTAGACAAACTGGAGAAGAAGTGGTGACAGCCACTACTGATATGAAAATGTAGAATTCAGTGCAACCTGGGAGCTCAGAAGGAGAAGAAGAAGAGTGCGCACAAGTGTCTTAAGGTGAACGCAAGACAGGAACAGGGCCTGTGAGGAATGAGCCAAGAGTAGCCACAGTGACCCTAACTGAGGAAGCTGTAAGTGCAGCCTCTGAGCCTGAAGAAAGTACAAGCAGTGTAACCAGCGGGGGGCCAAGAAACGAGAATTGGCCAAGGAGTGGAGAGAGATGTGTCTGAATAATGAATTCAAGATGCCATCAATGAGGAGACAAAGAGCAGTGAGCAGAGTAACAGTCACATTAAGCAACCAGTAGTCATGAGATAAAGGAGAACAAGGGTGCCTACTCAAAGATACTCAGCTTCTGAATGGACATACTTAGCTGAAAGTGAAGCTGACTTGAGAATACCAATGGCTGATGACCTACAGACTGTTTTTGGGAAACCTCCATGATTACAGCTGCCACATTCTGACTGATTGATTTTTGTTTTGACTGAACTGAATTCAAAATGGCAATCTCTGATGACTGAACTGTCATATTGAACTTTGTGGTAGCTTTAGGACCCAGGCTCCTTTAGAAGAGTAGGGTTGTCATCCTAGAAGAAGACTGATGTAAGGATAAGGATTGACTTTGAAGCAGTTGAACTAGACAATCATAATAGATGAGTCTACAGTTGTGCGACTTCTGACAGACAAGAAGACACTTGTGGACTATTTCATTGTATTATTTTTTAATCTAGCATTTTCATTTATTCTGACTCTCAAGAAACTATGTCAACCCTTTCACATGACCAATGTAGAGCAATAGTGGTCATAGTATCTGTAATTTCTATCATTTCAATGATATACTTGCTAATAAGGTTTAGGTCCCCTGCAGAGCTAGTTGCCTCTCCTACCCCTACTCCTGTAGTAGACCATTCCAGATTAAAGCCTAACATAAACTGTGAAAAAGAGCTGCAGAAGTTTAATTTTGAGCTTCTGCTCAGCAAATTGTTTAAGGTCAATTTCTCAAATAATGTTTTCTGCAACTTGTTGCATGGTTATTCGCAACTGATAGATGCTAAAGGATAGTATGTGTGTACTTATTTGCCCACGTCGATTGCTGGTGGTATGATTTATAACCATATTCCTCTAACCCACCCTTAAACGTGTAGTATTATTACTAGTTTGTTTTATAAATAAGGTACTTTAGGTTATCATTTTTTAGAATGCTAACAAACCCATAAATGAAGCACCTATGTTTAGGTCAATGATTCCGTAGACTGCAGTTGGACGTGTAGAGGAATGGGGATACTTTTTGGATGGTAAGATCTCACTGTCCTATAATAAAGGAAATCTTACTAGCAAATGAACAGGGCCGAAAATGATTTTATGGAAGAGTTGGAGGCAAGAAGTGTTATATTTTATATAGGTACCCTATATAGGCGCAGGTAACATTGCAACCTTTCACCTACATTCTTCCCTACATTACATACATAATGGTTCTTAGGCACTGACCTTTTACCTAGATATGACACAGCATTCAGAACGCGGGTTTTTCCCTGGTTCGATTCTCATACATTATGCATGAGGCTTCTTGGAAGCACAGCAAGACTAACAGTAGGATTACCATCTCTTGTATAATATCTCTGTATAAAGTTCAGGCCCAACGTCATCCTTTAGGCCGACACAGTAACACAGCAAGGTAGGACCCCTGGGGAGACCTATGGGTATATATACAGCACATCTTGCTTAGGAAGATAGAGGAGACTGTGGCTTCCCGGCTGACACACTGACCAGAGACGCTGAGGTTCCTGCATGCAGACGCTCCAGCTAGCAGTGGTCTAACATCCCTCGCGGGGTGTCCAACTCAAGACCAGGACGGGGTCCCACATTCTCTAAATGCTCAGGTAATGGGGTGGACTAGATCCTAGAGGGATTCTTGGCATAACACCTACATAGATGCTAGGTACATTTAGGTACATCTAGTTAGGGAGGCATCATAGGAGTACGCACTTTTATCATGTGTTTTATGTACATGTATATATTCATGATTTATGCAAGATGGTAGAACTATACCATCCCTTTACTTTCGTAGTATTGCTAATCATATATCTCTGCTACTGTCTAATGGTTGTTGCAGCTCATATATTCTACACTAGAATAACAACTGTTCAATAAATACTTATTGAAACGCCCCGACTGTTTATTCTGTGTATCTCTCTGAGACAAACTAAGTGAGCACGAGTGATTGAGAGAAAGGTAGTATATTGTTTCCACGATCCTGGGGGATCAGGGTTGTCATGTTCTGAGGTTGCTAGAATCTATTCTCTCCGTGATAAGAGGAGATTATAGTGGCACTGTGAGCTAGCTAATACAGACAGGCTAACGTATCCGGTGGGGGTGGAAAGAATCAGTCCGCCGCCAATCCCACAGTTCATGTTATCCAAACGCGCAGATGCTGTATAGGTAATATAGGAACTACACAACAGAAGGGAACAGATTGCAAAGGATTGAGAGAATAGCAAGGCTATCAGTTGGGAGAGGAAAGAACAGGATTAAAAAATGCAGGAGTACATCCTAGGTTGAGTCTTAATATGGTAAAGTAAGGGAAGTTATGTTTTATCACAACAAGAAGAGGTATGCTGTTCCTAAAAGAGTCCTACAGGTCAATGGGTGAAAAGAGAGCATGTGAGTGCTCATAAAGATCGGAGAAAATCTTTTCTCCTTTCAGAAAAAGACCCTCACACACCCAGCCAGCTAGGTGTCATGCTTCATCACTGGGTCTGCTCCTTATCGGGCCAGCGCTGCAATACCCGATCGGCACCCGTGATGGGGCCTTCTTGGCGGAGATCTTTTTTCTTAGCCGTTAGGTGCGGTGCGTGTAAGGGCCCTAGTGAGTGTAGATGTGAAAATGTGTAGTGTGTGCAATCTAAAACAGGAGTTAGTGATCCATCCAAAACTATTTTAATGACAATGGTCACTATCCTGATTAAAAACCAGTAAGAGGCGCACGCGTCTGCTCAAGGATTGTAGGGTTGTGTGCTCAAACTCAGGCCAACATGTTTCTTGCCTACTGTTAAGTTAACGGCAATTCTTCAGGACCTATTCTTAATCATTCTACACTTTATGGTTGGTGGTCTGTTCATTACACAGGTCAGTGACCACCCATACAGCACCCTATAAAGTGACATCCACCCGGGTCCGGCAGAGTGAGGGGTAGGTCGACCGCGATCGGACGGAGCGACATACGACACTGAATCTGGCAGTGTTTTCACCTGCTGCGACACCTTGATGCATTGAAATGACCCAAGTTGGGCATTGTTGTTGATTGACAGGTACCACTTTATAGGGTGCTGTATGGGTGGTCACTGAACTGTGTAATGAACAGACCACCAACCATAAAGTGTAGAATGATTAAGAATAGGTCCTGAAGAATTGCCGTTAACTTAACAGTAGGCAAGAAACATGTTGGCCTGAGTTTGAGCACACAACCCTGCAATCCTTGAGCAGACGCGTGCGCCTCTTACTGGTTTTTAATCAGGATAGTGACCATTGTCATTAAAATAGTTTTGGATGGATCACTAACTCCTGTTTTAGATTGCACACACTACACATTTTCACATCTACACTCACTAGGGCCCTTACACGCACCGCACCTAACGGCTAAGAAAAAGATCTCCGCCAAGAAGGCCCCATCACGGGTGCCGATCGGGTATTGCAGCGCCGACCCGATAAGGAGCAGACCCAGTGATGAAGCATGACACCTAGCTGGCTGGGTGTGTGAGGGTCTTTTTCTGAAAGGAGAAAAGATTTTCTCCGATCTTTATGAGCACTCACATGCTCTCTTTTCATCCATTGACCTGTAGGACTCTTTTAGGAACAGCATACCTCTTCTTGTTGTGGTTCCGTGGGCCTGTATGCTGGACCTACTCAATTGGCCCCTAGTCCCTCCTTGTTGTCTTAAAGTTATGTTTTATAACATAAAGCCAAACAATGAATTAAGAATCCATTAGAGGAAGGACGGACTAAGTGTGTACAAGGAGTAGAAGTTAAAATTAATATATTTTGGCCGGTAGAGAACCCGCAGTTCTGGAGTGTATTATAGATGTGGAACTAATGCTTATTTTCAATTGCCTTCTAATTGGGCGGGTAGTTGTTACATGGGGTAATTGTTTCCAAAGGTATATCATATAGATCATGGATAATCACAAACATTTTCCCAGGGACCACAAAATATGGTCTGTGATGTGACTGGGGCCCTCATTGAGACCAGCAGGGTGGGAGTGGGGGTTTGCTGAGGAGGTACGAGTGAGGGGAGAGGTAAGGTGGGCGTTGGGGAAGCGAAGTGTGTACATCGTTTAATCAGTGAGTTGTAGAGCTATTTTGAGGGTTTTCATCCTGCCTTGTTAATTAAGCCTCTAGTCTCTAGAAGAGTCATAAATTAGACAATACTATATCTGAATCGATATCCCTCTATCGCAGCTTAGGGTAAGCCTTCTCTAGTTGCTATCACTACCTTCGGAGAGTCAAGTGTAAAAAAGAAGTAACTTCATTATTAATTGGAATGAAATAGAATTGCACAATGTGAAAGCAGAAAACCTAGAATCAATCCTGGCTTTCCCCACCAAATTGTGTGATCCTTGACAATTGTTTTATTTCACTTTGTTACTTTTTCTTCATTATCACCTTGAAATACAGGCATGCAGGATATGCACTGTACAAAAATTTCTCGTGTGTGGTTTAATAAACTATAATATTGTCCATGTATTCAAAGAACTCAGGCCACCCAGAGGATTCGGTGGAACAACTGACTTGCCTCTTAGATCACTATTGCATTGTTGTTGGGGTGAGAGGAGGCATGAATGTTTCTACGTTCATCTTTGAAAGCTATGGCTTTTGAAAAATACTTCTCAAAGCACTCACATAATCTGATGTACTAAGGTGAAACACTTCTGAATGCTAATGACAAACTTTTTGAATTTTGAAGAGAATTTGTGATATTTTTAAACGTTTGTTGCAAGATGTCTTAAAAAATGAATGTGTTTCTAAAGTTATATGCCATTACTGACATGAAAAGGCCGAATTGAGTACAACCTGGGAGCAATTGCTTTTTTGTTTTACTTGAGTTAGCTTGTAAACAAACATTTGCTTGTGTATTTAACATATTTCTGACTGTTAGTGCTCTCTCAAGTAACATGCAGCCCAGTACGGTCATTCAGCAGGGGGCCGCATATGAAGGTCAGGAGGGCCACAAGCCGTACTGGAGTTTCACCGATGTAGCTAAACTGGAAGACAAGGGTAAAGCAGCACATTGGAGATCTGCTTGTAGTGCATCACAAGCAGTGGGGAATATTTTTGGTGCCATGATTCCTTCTGTAGGTGTGATCTTGAATGATGCGAAAATTAGAAAGTTGTCTGCTTCAGTTGATAGGCTGGCAGCTGACACCACAGGTGCACTAGATGCCATAAGTTCAGAATTAGTAGCAATGAGAGACATGGTTCTTCAGAACAGATTCGCTTCAGATATTGTGCTTGCAAAAAAAAGGCAGAGTTTGTAAAGTTTTGCTCGTCCAGCACTGCTGCACTTATGCGCCTGATAAGAGCAAAGATATCAACAACTATGTGAAGAATATCACCAGTTTGTCAAAAACTTGAAGGAGCTGGAAGAGACAGGTGCTTAGGAAGCAATTGGGAAAGGTTTTTTGCTATAGGTAGTTGGCTTAGCAGGCTCGGGACTGGAATTTTTGGTGCTATATTTAGGACTGTTTTGATTATTGGAGTTTATGTGATTTGTTTGTTTTTGATGCTAAATGGATTCAAACTGATGAAAGGAGGAAAGAATACAGAATAGATGGGTGGAGAGAAATCATCTGATAGTGGAGGATTGACGAGAAAGAGAGAAGAAATAGAATTGGAAGAGATACAATGTTTTGTCTATACTGAGTTAACGGAGCTAGAGGAATCTAGATGCAAACAGAGATTGCCTACAATGGATGACTAGAATTGTCATTGAGGAAAATGGTGGATTTTTTTATACCATTTTATACACATTTATTGTGTAATTTCACAAAGTACATTCTACAAGCACTGAAACCATTTAGGAGAGCAAGCTAATGCTACAAAATACATGTATAAGAAAGTGTATGTAAGAGTCAAAAAATAGCAACTAGTTAGTCCTGCAAGGGTCCATACTACGAACTTTTAGCATGCATGGTTATTCGGTCCACAATCGGTAGCAACAAAACTAACAGAACATATAACAGTAAACTAAGACATGGTAAATACCACCATATTACTCAAAGGGAAAAAACAAAATGAGAAATCCATGATAAATATGGGACTCACCTGATGGGGCTGCTCCCTTCCACACGTCAGGCACACCAGAAGAGTCAGTGATAAGCAGACAATGAACCAAACCCAGATCAGGGTGGGCATATAAGAAAAGAGGACCAAAAGTTTTTTAAATGTGTCCAGTGGGTCTAATAGATAATCTATTCATGGTCCGCCACAACAGACATGGCAAGCATCCACTCAGCGTGAGTCAGAGGAGGATGTTGTTTCCACTGCCAAAAGATTGCCATCTTGGCCACTGTGAGGGCTATTTCTATCCAGCATTTGATGTGATTGGTGATGTCTGTGATGGACAGGGTGTCATGTAGGAAGAGCAGCTCAATCGTTGGCAGTAAGTTGAAGTACATGGTGCCATTCATAGTGCCAAGGACTCTGCTCCAGAAGGATTGTAGAGGGGCACAAGAATAGACAAGGTGCAGGATATCACTGTCCTGGTGACTGCATTTCCAACAAGCAGTCATTGGGACAAGGTTAGCACTATATAATTTCTGTTGCAACCAATGCTAGACATTGAAGAGTTTGAAAGTTTGAAAAAACTGAGCTTAAGCTTAGCCTCTCGCAAGCCACTGTCATGTGGGTCCAGAAGTTTGGTCCATCAGATTCAAAGTAGTCCTTCCATATCCTGGCAGCCCATTTCTTTTTCAAGGAGAAGTAAAGAGGACGGGAGTGAATTTCTTCCAGAAGAGTTTTATAGAGGTCAAGACCACTCCTGTGTATGAACTCTACCATTTCAGGTAGCCCTGGACCTTCGATTGAGGAAGAGGATGTGGCAGTGGTCTTAAAGCTGGCAAAAGACAGTGTTTCAATTGGACAAATCTCCAACATTGTCAAGTGTTAAAGTCAAAGTCTTCATGCAGCTGTTCGAATGATTACATGCCTGCAGCTAGATAGTCTAAGATAAGTACACACTTATCATACCATGCTGGCAAATGGACCATGCCACCATCAAAATGGTGGATGTTTTATGTAATGGCTCCCAGAGCCATTAGGTGGGGACGTTGGAGATGTAGTGTCACCATCATTTATTTGAGCTTAATGATATGTTAATCTGTAACCCGCATAGTCGTTGCTTACATGATTTACACATGAGTTATTCCTTATTTCACATATTATTTCACACATTATTTTACATGTTGTTTTATATTTAGGTTTAGTAAACTGAATAGACCACATGTTTTTGATTAACTTCAGGTAGCATATGTGCATCTTCACATTATTGTGAGTAGGCCTTGGTGCCTTACTCCATTTATTTTTAATAAACATTGCATTTCCGTTTGCTGTGCATAAAACTTTTTCTGTTTCAGGCACCATAGTCATTGAATTCTCATTTAGAAATATTTGTTTTTGTTACCTTACAGTTTGAAGGTCTTAGAGTAGCAATGAATTAGTTTGAACGGTGACTATCTGCACCTGCAATAGATGGGAAACCAAAGAGATGAATAGTCCTTTGTGAGATATTGTGACGGGCACTATGAGGCAAGAAGTTGGGATTGTATTATCCGTGAGAAGGAATTAAACATCAAGTACAGCAGGAACACTGATTTCTGACTGGTTCTTACTCAGTGGGAACCTGTAGAATGTATCTCTTCTACTTAATTTCACGTTTTAACGGTGTGAAGCTTGTTAGTTAGTCAGAACTCTTATCCCTGTCCACCCTTGCAGGCGGACGTTCCTTTCCCTCTCTTGAGACCAATACTTATATACTTACTTTCTAGAGCAAGTACATTTTTCCTTTTCTTGATTGAAACCTTCATTTGGTTCTTCTTTTGATGCTATATTTGCTGACACCTGCTCCTTCTGAAATTTCCAAACCCTTGTTTAGCATTTAGGTAGCTTCCCCTTAAGGGAACATGACTTTGCCTTATTTACATATGCTATGTTTTGATAATGTGTACCTGCATTTGCTGTTTTGAGACGCCTGGGCTTTATTCATACCTGCTGTAATAAGGTGACTATTTACTTATGCAATCACAAGGAGATGATGGACGGAGCGCTGAAACTTTTCAGACACTCACCCCCAGTCACAGATCTGGGTTGAATCCATCATCGTTCTTTAGCTCACTTTGCCACCCCAGTTCAGATCCAGCCATATGCAAATCAGTCTTGACCCTGTTCCTCATGGGAACAGTCCAGCCCAAACTGCCAAGCCAGGTCTTCCCTGGACTGAAAACAAGCATCCTGGGACTGGTTTTGTGGTAACACCGATAAGAACAGGGGTGAAAAGCGACAGCTCAAATGGAGCGATGAAGGATGATTGAACCGGTGCACGACTAGACTTCAGCATTCCCCGATGCAAAGCATGTCAAAACCAAATGAAATCCTCTAATAAATTGAAGCTGCAACTAAAGCAATATAGCACATCAAAAGAAATTCAGAAGCAGAATGTAATACAGTTATCTCAGAATTATATTATTTTTCTTAGTTTTTATAGCAGCAGAAGGACTATATGACAGTCATTCAATGTGACATATAGTAACTAATCATAACATTATCAAAATAAGCATTCTAGAAATTGTCAGTCTGTGTGGTTTGAAATGATTAGTAGAGGTAAATGTTATGCTATGCACAATGTATACCACTTATTACTATTTTTTTGCCCCTTTGCGTGTTTGGAATCTGGGAGACCTGGCCGTTTTGGTGAGTTTGGTCATGCCCTGAAGTTAAAATGCTGACTTTGCTGAAGCAGCAGCAGCTTAGCACTTTTCCTGAATGCGGCTTTAATGGGCGGAATCTCGTTTCTCTCTCTCGTGCTCTCTTCCAAATGCTGCTTTTATGATGGAATCTCTCTCTCTCGTGCTCCCTCCATAGCAACCTTGGAAGTGTTGCAGCACCTCTGCAGAGTGGATTTCTGAATCAACACTCTCCCTGCAATATGCGCTAAGAATGGGGCTGGACCATGGAGAAACCATTACACAGTGTCCACTAGCCTGAGACTCCACATACAGGGAGTGTAAGGTGGCGATCACAGGCAGTGTCCATCAGCCCTGTGTACCCATAAAGAGGCCGCATTCACAGCCAGGGCAGTAGACAGTGTCCGCCAGCCCCAAGTGCCCATAGACAAGTAGTGTAAGGCAGAGAGCACGGCCCGGACTGTAGAAGTGTCTTCCATCCCCATGTGCCCATAGCATAGACAGGGAGTTTAAGGCAGAGTGCACAGCAAGAACTGTAGTGTCCACAAGCCCAGTATGCTCACAGAATGTAATGTAGTGTGCACAGCCAGGACTGTACTCAACCAGTATAGTTGCGCACGGAGGTTGCCCACTCGCTTCCTCTGCTCTCAGCACAGACTCCAACTTGCACTCTCCAAGAAACAAACAGGTTTCACTTGAAACAGTCTCCACAGGATGACAAGCAACAGCTTCTCATAGGGGAAGGGCTGCTGGTGAGGGGATGGAAAACGAAGAGCTCCTTGGTAGTGATCCAGCGCAACCCCTAAATTCTGAAACCGGGGACCAAGGGAAATCTCATCACACATAAATTGCTTTACCAAACAACAGGGCCCATCACACATTACCCATAAATGATCCCTGAGGACAGGCGCTGGATTTAGGGGGTTTATTTTGTCAGTTTTATTTAAGTACAACACTACACTTCACATTAATAACATTTGTATATAATTCTAACTATTCGTAATCTCAACTTTCTTCTTCCTTTGGTCGATGGACCATTAGTTGAAGAGTTGATGGTAACTATGATTAACTAAACAGTTTAATACTTAACTAAATAACCACAAAGTCACTTTTTCAGTTAATGACTTTATATTATTAAATGCTCTTAAATTGATCATCAGTGCATACACAAGATTGCATATAAGAGAACAAATTATCAAGCAATGTAATCAAAATGAATCATTTGCATCGATATCAAAGCGTGCATTGGAATGGGGAAGAGAAGGTACAGCATAAATACTTGCAAAAATATACTTGCAAATTAAAGCAATCAAGGAGGGTAATACCCACCAAAGAATCAGGAAAACCACTTCCTTGGCCGAGGTTGTGGCAAGAGGTCCCCAGAGATAGGCTCGGAGGACAAAGTCAAACAGGACAGATGCAGCAAAGTTTACTATACTAACAATTAGAATTTATCTCCCACTTAATCTACTTCCTCGGTCGCAGTCTCCTCCCAAGCACTCCCGCAATGTTCTCGTACCTAAATGTTCTCTTTCTCTGTGCAGGGCTGCTCTTTCTGTCTTAGATCTTTTCTATGTGATCTGGTCTGCGTTCTCTCTAGTTTCTCGTCTGCGTTCTCGTCTGATCTGTTCCGCTCCGCTCTTGTTCTGCCACACCCCCAATTGGGACATCACTTATACCTTTCTGCCTAATACACTATCTTACAATGTTGCAGTATCGGTAGAAACTCGGACTACGATTGGTTGTCTTGAATCATACTACGGTCGCCTCATCCAGTCCTCCCCACAAATCCATCCTATACTGGTTCTAACAAAGGAAGGATTTAAGACCAATTCATTTCATATACCGCTGGCATTCATATTTATACATTCGGCTACTTTGTTCATATTGACATCCGTCTTCACATTCGAATTGCACATAGTGATGGCTGTTCCCACAGTCGCTGTCGCATCTTGGCACATAAACAATAGGACACAGGTCAACATGGCCTTCACACAGATTACATCATTTGGTACACTCTGTAGTCTGCGAGCAGGCAACCCGTCTTGGTGCATGCGCACTTTACACCAACCAGGCCAACCACATGCTGGTTTCAACGAGAGGCCATTTTCATGCAGGCCCAATTCCATACTAAAGCAAACAAACACAAAAGAATATTAATTCATGAAAATAAACGCATTATGTTTACCTCCCACCATACTAATGCCCTGTATTAATTAAATCCTAGCAAAAGCTATTAGTTTAAAGCAGACTTCTTATTATTCGTGCACAACATGCAAAATGTGCAATGTACAACACAGCATAAACATGCATTAGTACGGTTTTTCAATGCGCAAACAATTAATACGTACTCATGCCAACATGGTTTAGTATATTATGTAAAATGCGTTTGCCCCTTATGTAAATGTGTGCATTCAGAGTTGATTAATTCATGCAGTCAATACATTATGGGGTTACTTAATTTTGTGAGGATGTATTTTACAAACCTCACTCCATCAATCCCCCCTTTGATGGTTTTACCATCATAAAATCCCAAAACATACGGTTTTTCAAGTTATATAGTTGTTATTTTATCTTTTGACCCTTGCTCTTTACATTTTTCATACAATTTTTCTTTAAAACCTTCCATCTCTATTTCCTCTATCTCTCTTTCCCTTTCTTTATGTTCTTTACTCAATTTCCTTTCTTTCTTTCCCTTGCGATTTTTCTTCACACAAATATAAGTCATTCGTATCATGAATATCATGGTAATTACTAAAATATTGGCACTATTATTCTCACTACTAAGGAAGTACCTATAGAAGAAAACCAATTGCTTATACTAGAGAAACTTTTACTTAGTCTCTTCCAAACACCGTCAACCTCTAGTTGAGTTACTTCCTTATGCAAATTAGTGATATTCTGAATGTATCCTTCCAAATTCTTACTTTTATCTGGAATGTAAGTGCAACAATGTTGAACTTTCAGCATTCAACAGACTCCACCCTCTTTTGCCAACAATATATCAAGGGCAAGTCGATTTTGCATAACCATAGATCTCATAGCAATCATTTCAGTGTCAATCATTAAGAATCCTCCAACAGTATCTGTTGATAAACGATCAATCACTGTGGCTAATTGTCGAATTTTTTATGCATTCAGTGTAACTCCAACTCCAGGTATCAATGCTCCAAATATATCACCTACAATTTCTGAAAAACTTTCTCTTTTTACACGGTTTAGTCCTTGCCTTACTTCATCCATTCCATTTGTACTTTTGTCTACATGATAGACTTTTGGAAAGACACTCTCAAGGTAACATGTGCCATACCAGTGATCTGGCAGCCGATAATAGGCTTTGCTCCCACAGACATAATATATACCTGGTAAGACAGGGTCAGTTCCTCCCTTTAATCCCCAACCCCCAATAATTTTATAGGTATCTTCACATTCACTGGAACCGATGAAGTAGTGGTTGTAATTAGTCTTTTCCCTACGTAAGCATAATTTTCCCTTCTGTGACCAATCCAGGGCCATTGCAGCGTAAGTCTCACTTTTGTCATAGTTGCCTTCTCTGAAAACCCAAGGTGGTGTTTTCAATTTCTCTTCAACAGCTTTTCTCTGAAACTTAGCCCTTCTTTCCTCTACCATCTCTAAAAAGATTTTCTCTTCCTTTTTCAATTTACATGTTAGGTTGTTTTTATTAGCGTATTTTATATCTAAAGGCTTAGTTGTCAGGAAAAAATCTCCCATGACATTTGCATGTGCTATCTTATTCAATTCAGGTTAAACTACAGGAACTTTAGAAAATATTGTATCTACATTGGAATAATAATAATCTAGTTTACCTGTTCTATACAACAAACTTGATTAGACACTACAGGTCACACCATAAGTCAAAGGAAGGTGATGGTAAGTCACACCTTCAGAAACAGACAATGGCAACTGTATGCATACATAACAGTCCCTCACATCCATTGTTTCTACATATTTGTAGAGTAGTTTGGTAAAAACATTTGAGGAAAAATTAGTAACTAATCTGTTGTGATATAAACTACAAGCATCTATTTGATTCAAGTGAGTAATTGGTGTTTGTCTAATGTCAGTATCTATCCTTGGACCTGTTAAATTGCTAGGACGTGGTGTATCTTCTTTTATCAAATGTAAAGGTATTACGATTGTCAATATTATCCAGAATACTATCAATATACACAATAAACATAAGCAAACTTTATAACATCTACACATAAGGCTACATCTAGGTCTAGTTACTGGTGTATCTGCCATAATAATATTAATAGAATGTAGTGTGATCCCACACTTCAAGAGCTTTCTTCTTTACCCCTTCTTTTATTTTAACTTAATCCAATTTTCCAGATTGTCTTCAGAGAACTTTTGCAGTTGATAACACGACACCTTAGTTTGTTTACAGTCTCTTAAGGTGGATTTAGATCACTTTTCTCTTCTTGTTCGTTGTCAGTGCTGTTTCTTCTTTTGTTTAAATCTTCTTCCTCAATCTCTTCTAACACTATATAAATCCAATCAGGTGACTTGAACTTTTTGTTTGGTTTTCTCACTCTCTTTGGTCGCAGCACTGATTCGTCATCTGACTCTCCCTGTTCTAACTGATATGAAGTTTCGCTTATTTGTTCTAACCTATTTTCTGGTCTTCCTTTCACCACTCTATATTTCAGTCTTTTAACTCCACTTGGCCACTGCTCGTCTTTCCTTGCTCTCTTTGGTTGAACTACCTCTTCATCTTTATTCAATTCGTACCTCCGTTTCTTTGTTCCTACTCTAAGTTTGCTTTCTTTTTCTTCTTCTTCGGTATTTCTTTCACCTACTTCTTCTCTACACTTTCCCTTTTCACCTAAAATTTGTCTTTCTTCTTGTTCAACAACAGTTTCTTCAGTCCCAGTAGCTGGTGCCCACTTTACTTGACTTGTGCTAAGTAATTCATCATCAAGCTGCTCTTCAGAGTCTTTTGGTTCAGGTTCACCAGTTTCAGAGTCTATTGCTTTGACCTCACCAATTTCTTGTGCTTCAACCTCTGATTCAGAGCTTGTACTTGAGATCTCCAGATGCCGCTCTACTCGTGGTTCAAGTGGACTTGGGACTCGCTGAGTGTGACTGGCATGGATCCAATTTGGTAAACCAGCACACTTTACTGCTGTAGTCGTCACCAATATGACCTGATATGGTCCTTCCCAGCGGGGCTCTAGGCAAGTTTTTCTTCTATGCCTTTTCACATGAACCCACTCACCAGGGCTTAGGTCATGAGCTTGAGTCTGCTGTGTTGTGGTCGCGTCTGCTCCAACCTGATGAAACACAGAACGTACCACATCAGCCAATCCTTTGCAATAGTCAAGGATGAGATCATCAGATATATTTATCAATTTGTTCGCAGGTACAAATGCTTGTCTTATTGCTCTTCCCATCAATATTTCGTGCGGACTCAATCCTGTCTTTTTGTCAGGAATGCTTCTGAGACTCATCAAAACTAGGGGTAAAGCGTCAGGCCATTTCAGTGCTGTGGATCTACACACTTTACCTAACCTGTTCTTGATTGTGCCATTTATCTGCTCTACTGTTCCAGTGCCTCTGGACGATAGGCACAATGAAGTCTTGGTTGAATGCTCAAGGCCTCACAAATCAGTTTGATTAATTCACTAGTGAAGTGTGTCCCTCTGTTTCCATAGTGACTGGGAAACCATATCTAGGAATGTATTCCCTCAACAAACGTTTTGCCACCGTCAGGCTGTCATTCCTTCTTGTGGGATAAGCTTCTACCCATCGGGAAAACAAACACACAATCACTAACACATATTTGTACTTATCACATGGAGGTAACTCGATGAAATCGAGTTGTAGTCTGGTAAAAGGACCACCTGCCCTCCCTATTGTTCCCATACTAACTACTGTTTTTCTTCCTGGGTTTTGCTGTTGGCACGTCAGGCATCTTTGACAATGGCTCTCTGAAATAGTCCTGAACTTAGGATTAAACTATGTCTGTTGAAATGATCTGACCATGGCGTCTCGGCCTATGTGTGTCATTCCATGATACATCTTTCTAACGGAAACTTGGCTTTCCGAGGCCTCTGTGGCTATACCGGCACTCGCCCTCCCCTCAGGATATGCTATATGCAGTCTAAATAGATCAGGGGGGAAAGGGGGTGGGATTGCGATCGTCTTTAAATCAGTTCACTCCTGTAGCTTGATCCCCCAAGACCTACCGGACTGTGAAAGTGCGCTCTTCAAAATTACATTGAGTGCAAACTTCACCTTCTCTGGCCTCCTCATCTATCGCCCACCTGGTCCATCTAAAATCTTCCGAGAAGCCCTGGTGAATACAATTACAGTACTAGCTCTCCAGACTGCCAATTTCAATATTATCGGTGACCTGAACCTTCACTTAGAGATGCTAGAATCACCGGACATTCTCAGTTTCTTAGGGGACTTGGCAGCCTGCCAACTGACTCAACTGGTCTCCGGCGCTACGCATAACGCCGGACATCTCCTTGACCCCATCTTTTCTAACCTTGAGTCACTGGAAGTCCTAGTACCTCTTCCCATGATCTGGACAGATCACTTCCTCATCTCAATGCTGATTACGTTACCTGCCACAAAGTCCCAGCTGAACCAGCACCAGTCACTGAAACGGCCTTGGCATAAACTTGACCAGGAGTCTTTTCTCACAGCCTTGAGCACAAAGCCTCTAGATAAAGCCATCAATATGGAAGAGGCTGATGTGCTCTTTCATAGGTGGGTAACTCAAGCACTGGACACTTGCATTCCTTTTAAACTCACTCACTCTAAAGGTGCTCGGGCTAATGCCTGGTTCAATGAGGACTTTACCCTAGCCAGGAAGAACTGCAAGGTGCTGGAAAGAACATGGAGGCGATCATATGCCCCTCAGGCTAAATCACAGTACAGATCAGCCATTAAATCCTACCATAAATTAGTGCGCAAAACTAGGGCAGCCCACTTTTCCAGCCTTATCACCACAAGTACTAATCGCAGTAAAACTATATTTTCTCTTTTAAAGGACTTGGTCACTTCTCCCTCGGCATCAGGCAGTATTATATCCTCTAACCAACAATGTGAAGAGCTGGCGAACTTCTTCCTGGAGAAGGTTGAAGGTATCTACCATAACTTCGACCATGGTGCAACTCCCAGCATCACCGAGAGGAATACGCACATGGGTCCTGAGATCGTCCCTCTTACATCACTACCCACGATCTTTCTTAAAGACTTGGAGGGACTAGTGGCCACAATTAAAACAGGATCTCCAGACGATCCCTTAAGACCGGACGCCTTTAGGAAAGTTCAACAGGGCCTCCTACCTGAGTGTCTGGAGTTGCTCAATCTATCCCTTGCTTCGGCGGTGGTCCCAAAATCTTGGAAGCATGCAAAAGTAGTTCCTCTACTTAAAAAACCAATACTGGACTCCTCTAAGCCAGAAAACTATCGTCCAATTTCATTGCTTCCATTCCTTTCCAAAATCCTGGAAGCTCATGTAAATTCAACGCTAACTCACTTTCTGGAAGCCAATCACTTACTTGATAGCTCCCAGAATGGTTTCCAACCACGATACAGTACCGAGTCTGCACTGTTGACGGTTGTTGAGCAACTAAGATCCGCCTTGGATGCCGGCAGAACCTCTGCTTTGGTTCTGCTGGATCTGAGTGCGGCGTTTGACACGATCTCCCACGAAATTCTGCTCCACCGTTTGGAGGAGATAGGGATCGGCAATAAAGCCTTATCATGGTTCTCTTCCTTTTTGGCTGACCGGACCTTCCAAGTGATAGCTCCACCTTTTGCTTCCCGTGTTCACCCTCTTCGCTGTGGGGTTCCCCAGGGCTCGGCATTGAGCCCCACGCTTTTTAATATATACATGAGCACATTGGCACGGTTGGCTAAAGCGCAAGGAATCTCCCTAGTGTCGTACGCAGATGACACCCAACTGGTGATCACCCTGTCTAACAACCCCAGCCAGGACAGAGCGAAATTTAAAGAAAATATAGTTGCCATCGCAGAGTGGATGACAGCTAACTTCCTGCAGTTGAACTCTGCTAAATCTGAGATTCTTCTGATTGGCAAAGACTCCCATCTCTGGAATAATGACTGGTGGCCTCCGGCCCTTGGAGCTCCTCCAGCCCCCAAACCTGCAGTGAAAAATCTGGGTTTTATGCTTGACAAGGATCTCAGCTTTGAGACGCATGCCAAATCAGTGGCCGGGAAATGTTTTGGGCTACTGCGTGGCCTTAAACCGATACTTGGTCTATTTGACGCCCAAACGCGCGTCAGCTGATCATCCAAGCCTCTATACTGGCCCGATTGGACTACTGCAATGTGCTCCTCCTGGGCTCCAATAAATCCGTGCTGAACCGATTACAGCGGGTCCAGAACGCTGCAGCACGTGCCATTTTTGCCCTCCCCAAGTACAGCCATGTTTCCAACCTCCTCCATCGCCTGCACTGGCTGCCCCTTGAACATCGAGTGCGTTTTAAGGCGCTCTGCATCATGCACAAGATTCTGACAGGCATCGGCCCAGATATTCTGAGCGACCTGTGCGCCCTTTATTCTCCATCGCGAGTGTTGCGCTCGGCAAACCAGATCCTTGCACGAATCCCACGTATACGAAGGACCAGATCTGGTGGGCGCTCTTTCAGGCGACTGGCTCCCGCCTTATGGAATTCTCTCCCTCTTCATATCCGCAGCAATTCTGATCACCAGGCCTTCAGACGGCTTCGTGAAGACCTGGCTTTTCTCTCAACTTTAATTTCTTGCTTGCTCCCCACTCAGTCTTGCTTCAGCGCTGGGACGCCTCATTGCCGAGGCAGCCATGCGCTTTACAAGTATTCTAATATAATCTAATATAATCCTTGCCATTTGAGAAAGTAAATTATCTGGCATGACTGGTCTTCCATCAGTGTATACCCATACATCGTCATCTTCCCATCTCCTACAACCTACTTTTTCCCATTGCTGTCTCTCTTCCTCATCTGCCTCTTCCTACAGTTGTCTCACTTCATCCCAAGTTTCAATAGTGTTAGTAAACATAAGTTGACAAACCGTATGTTCTTTTGCTTTTCCCCGATTTATGGAAGTCTCATTCTTTGCACAATATTGTGCTACTTGGTCAGCAAATCTGTTGCCTTGAGTCACATAATCATCTCCTGACTTATGTGCGGCACATTTGACCACTGCAATTCGTTTTGGCAATTGTAATGCTTCCAGCAATTCCTTTACAAATTGACTATTCCTGATGGGGGACCCTGAAGAGGTCAGGAATCCCCTCTGCATCCATAGTTCTCCAAAATCATGCACAATGCCAAAGCCATATTGACTATCAGTAATTATTGTCACTTTCTGACTTTTTCCCAATTTGCAGGCTTGAATTAGAGCTATCAATTCAGCCACTTGTGCAGATTTTACCCCTTTTAGACAGGATGCTTCCAGGATTGCTGCTACAGTACAGACAGCATAGGCAGAACTCAACACTCCTGTTCCAGTCCGTAAACAAGAACCGTCAACAAACATCACACAATCAGATTCCTCAAGAGGAACGTCCTTGATATCAGGATGGGGCTTGGTACAAAATTCAGTCACATCCAAACAATCATGTTCAGCTTCATCCTTTACTTCTTCATCCCAAACATCTGGCAATAGAGTAGAAGGATTCACATTTGTACATCTCACTATTGTCTCATTTTCTGCTCCCAGAATCACTCTCTAATACCTAGTCAGCCGACTATAGGTGAGGTGCTGAGTCCGTGTTCTTGTTAAAAGAATCTCAACTGAATGTGGCACATACACTCTCACAGGATGACCCATTATGATCCCTTCACTCTGTTCCAGACTCACACAAGTAGCAGCTACTGCTTTCAAACATCCAGGTAATGCGGCAGCCACTGAATCCAGAGTAGCTGAAAAGTATGCCACAGGTCGTCTTGACATTCCATGTCTTTGAGTTGAAACTGCAAGTGCACATCCATCTCTCTCACTGCAATATAATGCAAAATCCTTTGAATAATCAGGCATTACCAATGCCGTTGCCTTACACAAACTATCTTTCAGTTTAACAAAAGCATCCATACTTTCTTCATCCAATTTAACTGGATCTTTCACATCATTCCTCTTTAACCTCTGTAGAGGTTTTGCCATCAGTGAAAATCCACTGATCCACTGTCTGCAATATCCAACCACGCCCAAAAACATTCGCACTTCCCTTTGTGTCGTTGGCTGTCTCATATCCTTAATCACTCGAATACGCTCTGATGTTACCTATCTGACTCCCTTCTCAATCTTGTGACCTAAGTATTGGACTTCTTGTTGGCAGAATTGTAATTTTGCAGGGGACACTTTATGTCCACCCTCTGCCAAATGGTTCAGTAAAGCAACTGTGTCTGTAACACAACCTTCTCGAGTCTTTGATGCCACCAGTAGGTCATCAATGTACTGAACCAAAACCGACTCTTCAGACATTTTCAAATCCTCCAATCACTTTTTCAATATCTGATTAAAAATTGAAGGACTCTCAGTTTAGCCTTGAGGAACTCGGCACCATGCCAAAACACGATCCCCAAACCGAAATGCGAACAAATACTGGCTATCTGGATGCAGGGGAATCGAAAAGAATGCATGACACAAATCAATCACTGTATACCACTCTGCATCATGTGGAATTTGGTATAGAATCACTGCTGGGTTTGGCACAACTGGACAACAAGGCACAACAATTTTGTTTACCTTTCTCAAATCTTGTACTATTCTATAAGTTCCATTTGGCTTTTTCAATCCCATAATAGGTGAATTACAAGGACTACTCATTAATTCTTTTAAAATTCCTTGTTCAATCATTTGATCAATTACAGGAGTTATTCCTGCTATAACTTCTGGCTTCATTTTATACTATGGCGTATTTGGATAGTTAATATCATCTTTCACTGTGATTCTGATCGGATCCACTTTCTTCATCAACCCAATCTCCTGGCCTGTGAAATCACATACTTCCGGATTCACTACCTTCATTAATTCTTCAGGCACACTTTTGTCTGTAAGAAGCGAATATAACTCATTCACTTCTGTTCCTTGCTTTGCTAACACCATTTTAAATGCGACATCCTCATCAGGTGTCTGAAATGCAATACCATCCGGTGTGCAGTAAATTGTGCAATTCATTTTGCACAGCAAATCCCTTCCTAACAAATTCACTGGACTTGAGTCACTCACTACAAACCTATGCATGTCTTTAAAGGGACCAATATGCACTTCATATGCACTTCAATTGGTTTAGTAACTGGAGTATTTATCTGTTTATTTGAGACTCCTACTACCTGGATAGTTTCTCCCGATAGGGGTAGGTTTGGAATTTCTGCTGCTCTCACAGTAGAACGGGTAGCACCAGTGTCCACAAGAAAGGTGATATCATTACCTTCCACTTTTCCATCTACAAATGGACCTGACTAATCTACCTCTAGAGTAGCGCCAAGCACGCACTCATCCTCCCCCCTCAGGCACCGTCATTGATTCGATTCAACATCACTTCCATCACATTGCATCCAAAATTGGGGAATCACATTTGTGTTAGTATTTTTACCAACCTGGTCTCCTCCGTGAAACCCTGTATCCGCACTGTATCTTTGAGCATTTACACTATGTGGTAACGGTGGTTGCGGGACCTGATATTGGGTAGTAACTACCTGCTGTTGCGGTGTCTGTTGCACAACTATTTCACTCTGCACCTGTGGGGTTAAAATTTGATTTCCTCCATTAGTCCTCTGCACTGATCTGCACTCATTCTTCCAGTGTCCATATTTTCTGCACCCATGACAAGGAAATTTCTTTTTCGCCTCTTTGCTCATTTGTCCTCTACCTCTACCTCCACTAGATTTCTGAGCATTCTGACTAACTCCTCCCATTTGGTTTATAGCCTGAGAATTCAACTGAGTTTCCTGCTGCTCCGCAACTTTTACTTGTGCCCACATCATCTTTTCTTTTAATTTGCGATGGCGGGACTCAATATCGTTGCTACAATACTTCGCATACCTCAAGATCTCGTCGATCGTTTTGGCTTGCCAACACAACATATGCTGCTGTATCATCTGACTAATCTCAGGTCTTAATCCATACACAAACCTATACACAAAATGTCCCATATCTTTGTCTCCAATATTCTCAAAACCACTATACTGCTTAAAGACTTGTAATAACCTCTCATAATAGGCATGTACAGATTCTTTCGGCTCTTGGGTTGTTCTATCAATCTTTACCCAATCAGTTTCCTTAGGGGAAATTTTGCTTTTCAAGAATGTAATCACTTGATGATATTTTTTCATCACCTCATCAGAAGGTGCTCCTGTTTTGGCATCTCTAGGATATTCATCTTTTGGCCAATCAACTGTAATCTTACATTCAGTCCATAAATCTGCAGGGACAACAATTTCAAATAATCCATCTAAATCTTTTAACAATACTTTCGATACTTTCACGAACCTCTCAACTTGTTTATACCATTCCACAGGTTTTTCTCTCAACCTAGGAAACTCATTGGTGAAAGACAATATATCCTGTCTAGTCCAGGGAACATGCACATAACCTCCTCCTGGAACTTCTCTGATGGGACATTCTAAAACTACACTTTCCACTTCTCTTACAGGACGCAAATGTATTTCTTTAGCAACTAATTCTTCTTTCTTCCTCATCCATCTACCCTTCCATCTTTCAACGTCTCCCCATTTTCTTAAAACAACCATTAACTCTTGTATCTGCAATCGTCTACCAGACGTATTCATATTTTCTATATCCTTTTTCAGTAAAGTCCACTCTATATGTCTTCTGCAACACCTTTGATCTTCCTATATCCATTCCCAACTCCTCTGCAGCTTCTACTAACCTTTCATGTAGATTTTTCGCTTTCCAAGTAATACTCTTACACAGATACATCAATTTGTCATCTTGATAAGTCTTTAGCCTGTCTGGACTTATGGTCCCAATGATCATTTCTTCCAGATCTACTTTTAACTTACATACATCTATAGGCTGTGGTTGCGTTTTTCTCCTTTGTAACCCTTTCACCCAATCATATAATTCTTCAGTGGTTGGACCTATTGAAACCTCACTTCTTGAAATCTCATCCAACTCTATCCTTTTGGGCTGTAAATGCATTATTTCCTTAGGAGTTTCGATTATTGTTAAATTAGTCGGAGGTGTTAATCTGGTAACGGTAGTGGGCTGTTCACTTTGGACACTTACAGCATTAATCCTACTACTAGCTGATGTTATAGCAGAATTTAATGGGACAGTTAAGGAAGGTTCGTGGATAAGTCTATTTTCGAATACAGGTATTGCTGGACCTATGGTTACTGGCACAGTTATTGCATCTATTTTCATATTCATCTGATTCAATTTTTCAACTAATTCTTTAGTTTGCATGGCAAATTCTATTTCTCCTTCCTGCTCTACATCGCTTACAGTTGGAACTGGTGTCGTTTGAGGTGTCATTGGGGCTTCCATTGACGGTGCATTTGGTGTCACCATCACAGAATTCTCCTGATAAGGTGGTGGTCGTTTAACTAATATGTCATCCAGCAGTTTATCATCAGTTTCATTCGGGTTATATCCATAACGAAATTGCTCTAAATGTCTCTTCTTCCCCTTACATTTGTTTCCTGCAGTCTCTCCTACCATTAAAACTGGATACAATCCTTCAGTTATCTCTCCATTTCTCCACCTCTTCATTCTATCTTCGTGTTTTTCATCATGAAATCTTCCAAACATAAATCTATGAACTCTACCACTTCTGTGTCTTTCTCTTTCATACATTTCATCTTCCCATTCTACTAGTGCTTCAAACTGTGTAGGTCTAGGTCTCGGGTCTAATGCCATCATCTTTTCTCTCAAATTACGTAATACTGCCAAATTAAAGGAATTATGCTCAGGGAAAGCTAGTGTACCATCATTCTTCGTATATCCTACCCAGTTTTCTCACCAAATACATGTGTGATAACCATATTTTAACATCATATAAGATGCTGGTGTCTTTGGTGGAGGGATAGGAACTCCTTCTCTCGTTATTACTGGTTTGTCTTTTTTAAAGAATCTTTTAATTTTGCCAAACAAAGTCAATTTCTCATGTTGCGGTTGTTCGAAATACATTTTCGTTACTTTTTCAACACCTTCACTTGACATAAATCTCTATCAACACAATTCACTATAATTCACCAGTTGAACACTTTTACTTCCTTAAACACCTGACCAATGTCAGCGCGACACACTCTTAACTCTTCCAATCAGGGCTTTCTGCTTCTCCGCTATTTTGTCCAATACCACCGCGGCTCACACCAACTAACCAATCGTTGCTCACTCTGTCTTTACAGACTGACCAATGCCAGCGCGGCTTTCTGTGACGTCAGCCTCTCCTCCTGCTGCTGACCCTCCCTTTACAAAAATTATCGGCACTTTTCTAAGTCCGGTTTTCTTTATAATAACTTATTAGTCACAACATTTAAACAATACCACACTGTCTGTTTACTACATAGAGAGATAGCTTTTCACTTTCAAGAACATTTCTTTCAATTCGGGCAAGTATAACAATTCCGCTATCCTTCCCTTCACCCAAGCTTGGAGAGGACCTGTAATTTCATAAGAGGACCCCTTTGTTGAAAAGGAGGTCTCACTACTCTTCTGGGTATAAGGCCAAAGTTTCACAGGTGGACCCTTCGCTATCACATACACATTCAATAGTCCCAAAAATAACCTAAACAGACAATGTACCTATTACCGTGTGATTTCACTTCTCACACTTTTCCTCTGCCTTATTTCAGGCTAACTTTTACTCTGCCGGCTTCCCAGATACCCTTCTGTACCTGTGTTCCAAAGACTACATAGAAGCGTAACATTGACTCACTTTACATAGAATGTTAAACATATAATCAATAAATCACCAAACTAATCAATATTAACCATCATTCTGCTACCAGAAAAACTGATCCAGCGCAACCCCTAAATTCTGAAACCAGGGACCAAGGGAAATCTCATCACACTGAGACTGCGGTAGATGACTCTACACTTACTGGTACGCAAAATGAAGCGCTGCTGATCTCTCTCCTCAAACCTGGCAGAAACCCCGAAACCCTAGGCTCTTATCGTCCACTAGCCCTCCTGAACACTGACTACAAGATCTTCGCATCGACCCTCGCTAAGCGCTTAGCACCATTGGTAAAAGCACTGGTGCACCCTGATCAGAATGGTTTCGGCACTGCCAGAAGCACCTCACTTAATATACGCAGGTTCTTCCGGGTACAGAAATATGCATTGCACAGGTGGCCACGCTCTGGCTGCCTAGTGCTAGACTTGGAGAAGGCCTTCGACTCCCTGGAGTGGCCCTATTTGGCAGCAGTGCTACACAAATACGAACTAGGGGATCACTACATGAGCATGGTCCAACTGCTTTACCAACGACCCATTGTTGGAGTCAGGACTGGTCGGCTCATTTCGGATCCCATCCGAGTGAGACGGGGTACGCGTCAGGGATGCTCCCTGTTCCCGTTACTCTTCTCCCTAGCTATGGAACCACTGGCGATGCTACTCCGTAGAGATGGTGAAGCGTGGGGCATCCAATTGGGAGATGGGATGCATGCCGTTTCTTTATATGCTGACGATCTGCTATTGCATGTGCGTGATCTACATGACATCCCCACGACCATAGCGGACACGCTCAGGGACTTCGAGAAGGTGTCTGGCCTTCGGGTAAACTGGGCCAAGTCGGGAGTCTATCCCTTTAGCGAAAACACAGTGGAGACGTATGTGCTCATAAATGGCTCCACTCTCACGTGGTACCCCGCTACGTTTCGCTATCTTGGCGTCTTCGTATATCGATCGCCTGCCGATATACTGGAAGGAAACCTAACTAGAGCTATCTCAGCTGTTAGGGCCCAAGTGCAATTTTGGAAGTCACTCCCGCTGAATGTCATGAGCCGCATCACTTTGATAAAGATGATAATCCTCCCAAAATTATATTATTTTTCGAACCTCCCGATCTATGTCCCGACCAAGGTCTTCCGTGAGCTGGAACGTATGTTCCGTGACTTAATCTGGAACAAAGGCAGACCCCGGGTTGCATTGTGGAAGCTATATGCCCCCACCAACCAGGGAGGACTGGCAGTCCCTAACATGGAGTTATACTATTTAGTGGCCCAGTTACAATGAGTGACGAAGTGGTTGAGTGGCAGGAGTTTAGAGGACACAGCGACCCTGCAACAGCCTTGGACCCAATCCCAGATTTACCATCTATTCCACCCCATTGCCAAGCCTCCACGCCCATCCCAAATACACCTGGAACTGGCGCATAAATGCTACAAGAGGAGCCTGCACCTCACCCGTGCAGTGATCCCATATGCCCCGATACTGCCGCTCACGGGGACACCTAGAGGAAGGGCGGGCACTTCCGAGGAGATTCTTGCACACTGGCACACAGCGGGCATAGATATACTGGGCGACCTTTATGCAGACGGTTCCTTGCTCTCCTTTGAGGCACTGGTGGAGTACTATGGCTTACCGGCAGGGCAATTTCTTCTGCACACCTCTCTCACAAGGGCTCTCTCGGCAACATGGGGGACATGATGACCGAACCAACAACACACCTGCTTCTGCAGTACTTGCACATAATGGGTGCAGGTTCACACTTAGTACATTGGCTGGTGACAGCTTTGCTTACACATACACTGAAACCCATGCTGATTCTTCGCACACGTTGGGAGGCCAACGTTGGGAGGCCAACCGTGGATGGAGAAGGAATGGAGCGCTGTCCTTGCCAGCTCCACATCTATACCGAGGAGCTCAAAATTTAAGCTTATACAAACATATATAATACAGAGAGCATACCTCTCGCCCGATGACATAAATAAGTATTTCAACATCGCCACCTCCGCATGCCCGCGCTGTCAGCAGCTGAACGCGAACCTGTTACACATGCTCTGGTCCTGCACCTCCCTGCAACTCTACTGGCACGCAGTAACTGCGGCACTCACCAGTTGTACTGACGTACCCCTACCGCACACATGGGAGGTCTGTATACTGGGTCTATATGCCAGGTCCAAGAATAATAGAGTCACCTCCTGCTTTAGAGACCTGGGACTAATAGTGGCTAAGCGACTAATCACGAAGAGGTGGAAGCATAATGCCCCCCCAGAAATAGTCAGCTGGGAAAGATCACTCACGATATGGGCACAGGCAGAAAGCACAACACTGCATAGGGAGGAAACAGCAGGGCTCCCCAAGTATCCGATAGCGCAACACTGGGATACCATTCTAACAGCATTCACCCACGGGAACGACAACGACGATGGCAGTGCCCCCCGACAGTACCTAGCACAAACACTAAAAACCCCAAGTAAATGGATGCACGTTATCCACTGTTTACACTGTGACCTATAGCGAAACATGTCTGTGGCCTGAACCCACTGCTGTGAACTTACCCAAGTCCCTGACCAATCATCTAGGACGCCATGCTCCTCACTGCATGTATGAGTCATAGTGCCACCCTGGCGAGCCAACATAATATAATGTACAGGATGCGCAAATCCAGGCCCATCTGCGATATGTTTTTGATGGTAGTTTGTTTAGTAAGTTATTAGTTTAGTGGAACAGAGTAAATATGTCTTATTGGCACATTTTTCAGATTTATTAGTTTTATACTGAGGTGGACATATATGCATTGCCCCCATGTGAATCACTACTGTACATTCCACGTGATAATTAAACGAAATTATGTAAGGCGTGATCGTATACCACGCAGACGCGATCATCTGTAAATAAGAGAAAGGAATGACACAGACCGGGAAGAGGGTAGCATGCAACTGTTTACCTTAATATTACAACTATAGAGGCGTATACGTACATACATGTTTTGTAACCGTACTTCTGCTATGTACCTTAGCTGCATGTACTCTTTTGCAATATTTGTTCGTATATGTATATATGTATATATGTATATTGTATACTAATTTGAACGACCTCAAACTGTTAAAAAATTCAAAAAATGCAATAAAGATATATATATTAAAAAAAGGGAAATCTCATCACACATAAATTGCTTTACCAAACAACAGGGCCCATCACACATTATCCATAAATGATCCCTGAGGACAGGCGCTGGATTTGGGGGGGTTTATTTTGTCAGTTTTATTTAAGTACAACACTACACTTCACATTAATAACATTTGTATATAATTCTAACTATTCGTAATCTCAACTTTCTTCTTCCTTTGGTCGATGAACCATTAGTTGAAGAGTTGATGGTGACTATGATTAACTAAACAGTTTAATACTTAACTAAATAACCACAAAGTCACTTTTTCAGTTAATGATTTTATATTATTAAATGCTCTTAAATTGATCATCAGTGCATACACAAAATTGCATATAAGAGAAAAAATTATCAAGCAATGCAATCAAAATGAATCATTTGCATCAATATCAAAGCGTGCATTGGAATGGGGAAGAGAAGGTACAGCATAAATACTTGCAAATTAAAGCAATCAAGGAGGGTAATACCCACCAAAGAATCAGGAAAACCACTTCCTTGGCCGAGGTTGTGGCAAGAGGTCCCCAGAGATAGGCTCGGAGGACAAAGTCAAACAGGACAGATGCAGCAAAGTTTACTATACTAACAATTAGAATTTATCTCCCACTTAATCTACTTCCTCGGTCGCAGTCTCCTCCCAAGCACTCCCGCAACGTTCTCGTACCTAAATGTTCTCTTTTTCTGTGCAGGGCTGCTCTTTCTGTCTTAGGTCTTTTCTATGCGATCTGGTCTGCGTTCTCTCTAGGTTCTCGTCTGCGTTCTCGTCTGATCTGTTCCGCTCCGCTCTTGTTCTGCCACACCCCCAATTGGGACATCAGTTATACCTTTCTGCCTAATACACTATCTTACAATGTTGCAGTATCGGTAGAAACTCGGACTACGATTGGTTGTCTTGAATCATACTAGGGTCGCCTCATCCAGTCCTCCCCACAAATCCATCCTATACTGGTTCTAACAAAGGAAGGATTTAAGACCAATTCATTTCATATACCGCTGCCATTCATATTTATACATTCGGCTACTTTGTTCATATTGACATCCGTCTTCACATTCGAATTGCACGTAGTGATGGCTGTTCCCACAGTCGCTGTCGCATCTTGGCACATAAACAATAGGACACAGGCCAACATGGCCTTCACACGGATTACATCATTTAGTACACTCTGTAGTCTGCGAGCAGGCAACCCGTCTTGGTGCATGCACACTTTACACCGACCAGGCCAACCACATGCTGGTTTCAACGAGAGGCCATTTTCATGCAGGCCTAATTCCATACTAAAGCAAACAAACACAAAAGAATATTAATTCATGAAAATAAACCCATTATGTTTACCTTCCACCATACTAATGCCCTGTATTAATTAAATCCTAGCAAAAGCTATTAGTTTAAAGCAGACTTCTTATTATTCGTGCACAACATGCAAAATGTGCAATGTACAACACAGCATAAACATGCATTAGTACGGTTTTTCAATGGGCAAACAATTAATACGTACTCATGCCAACATGGTTTAGTATATTATGTAAAATGCGTTTGCCCCTTATGTAAATGTGTGCATTCAGAGTTGATTAATTCATGCAGTCAATACATTATTATGGGGTTACTTAATTTTGTGAGAATGTATTTTACAAACCTCACTCCATCAGTAGTCAGGGCGGCTGAAGCAGAGCCTCACAGCCTCTCCGCTCCGAGCCCCACCCCCCCGGATGACAAACCCGCCATCCCAAACCGGCACACAAGTCACTTCGGTGCTGTTGTCTGCAAGTGCAGATTATGTTGTCTTGCCCGCTCTTCCCCGCAGAAGGGCTACACGGGGCCGTACGCTCACGCATCTCTCGACTTCACTAGTCTCAATGGCCTTGGAGCAGGCGGAGGGCCGCTGACGCCACTTCCAGGAGGCTTCTGGAGCTGCGCCGCCTAGCGCAGAACAGCGGAACGTCTTTTGTGGCACCAGGGTGCCATACAAGAAATTAGTTTTCTGCTTTTTGGCGGGCAGAAGGAACATTTCAACTCAGAGTTTTGCGATTACTGCTTGATGTCACTAGTAAACACCGCCAAGCGGCGTAGCCGGAGTTTTTGCCAAACTCGGCGCTCTGCGCGGAGCGGGCAAAACTCTGTGAACTCCGCCCGCGAGCATAGTTTACCACCCAGGTTTTCTGCTAATATGAGAGCGGAGGACAACAGGGATGAAGAGAAAGATGCCTGGAGTGAGAAGTAGTGGCTTATGCCCTCCCACCAATAAATCTCTAGTCCTACTATGATCCGCGGACGGATTGCGGCTCATCTAGGTGCGTGTATTAAAAAGGGACACTTTGGGGGGATAGGGAGGGGAAAGGATGATGCTCAAATCTGTTTTGGATAGAAGAATTTTTCTGTTATTTTTTTATTTTAGTTATACCTCCTATATTGTTTCATCTGGAAGTTGAATGAAGGAATACACAGGCTTTGGGGAGACAAAAGATAGAGGTAATAGATCCAACTAATTTTAACTGTCACACAATACACATGAGATTGCAAGTTCTATTGGTCCTTAAAGTGAGTTCCCAAACAGCCAAAGATTATAACAACGTCTAAAATTCAGATAGGACGGAAAGTTGGAAGTGAATTAGACATGTAAATAAAAGCCTAAGAAGACATATATCAACTAAGAGAACAGTAGAAGAAAAGGAAAAACAGGCAAGTGTTTATGAAGAGGAGACATAAAAGAGATAAAAAGAGATAAAGATAGACGAATCTCAAGAAGACAATACTAGAGAAACAGAAGAAGGAAGGAAGAAAATCTCAAAGTCTGTTAATAACTTCTTTTTCCCATTATTTAATTTGTTGGATAATACATACCTACTTGTATTTTTTCCGAGGGACAATGTACCTGCGATTAAACAAGCAGGCGCAAGAAGAGATGGAGAAGGGGATCAAAAAGAAGAGAAAAACATATGTAAAATTATTTAAATAGTTTAGAACAATAAAGACCTTGAACTCAAACATGTTCAATTTGTTTGCTGTTGAATTATTTGTGCTTCCCACCCTAAGAAGGTGGTAACTAATTCACAAAGGGGAAGCTGTCCACATGGGATAGATTGCCCTTTGGTAAGCGTCTCGGCACCCTCAGGAAAAGCCGACAGCAGCCCTCTCCCCTGGACCACTGCCTGTTCTCTCTGAAGTGTTCCAAAATGGGGAAAAAACATTTTAAAGCGGCATCTGTTGTTTTAGTGGGCACAAACTGCTTAAAAAAAGAAGCTACCCCTTTGGGAATTTAAATGCTATTCATTAGGCAGCTCATTTTGCATGCCCCTGCGATAGGGCAATTTGCAATGTGACTTATTAGTACATAGTACTCTGCAATTTGCATTCCACCAGTTGGTGTGCAATTTCTCCTTGGTTTACAAATTGGAATAATAGATCATATTCTGAACCACTGAAAGAACAAATCTATCATCCCATTTCCTTGAGTATATGCCTTCATCACTCCTGAAAGAGATACGCGCCTCAGCAACACTTAATTTAACAAATCTAATTAATGTTTCAATGGACAGTCACAAACTGCTTAAATATCAGTCCAATCTCTCACTTCCTAGATAAGCCAAGTGGACAAATGAATGATCTGAACAACTCCTCCCCAATTTGAACCTATCTTTATTTGCGAAGGCCCATGGACTGCAAAGTTCCTTGTATATTCGGCAGTTTTCAGGCAACAATAAAATTGTCAAGTTAACTGTGGTGATTTATTAATGTACCTGCTGGAGAGAGAGGAGAGTTTTGTCCAGTGGCAATTTTCACTTATCTAAGGTAGCGCCGAGGGCTGATATCCCTGCTGCAAAGAACGTGGACCATGTATATCAAAGAACAATATTTTATGTGGATAGCTCAGTGAGTTACTGCTTTTGTCACAAAGATTCTGCTGTTACTGTGTAGTTCATGAGTTACATTCGTAATCTAGCAAAGTGAGCTATGAACTGCCATCTAAGAGCTGCATGCAGCCTGCATGGTACAGGTTAAAAAGTTGTGTTTTTTCCCAGTCTTTCTATCCTGATGTTGGTAAGAAAGGTTTGTTTGGGTAGAATAAATTCTTATTATTAAAGTCAATCCTAACCACTGTGTTATGTTCTGAATCCTGAGTTTGTTCTTCTTCAGACGAAGCGCTAATAAAAAGTGTCTACCAATACGGATGAAATGTGAATCCTACACCTTGTAGTCTCCTTTGCCTTATTTTGTATTGTATTGTAATTGCATTTATATAGCGCTTACTACCCCTGACGAGGCGTCAAAGCGCTTTTTCGGCGAGTAGCACGCTACTCCAGGACCCATAGAGGATTAGTGTTGAATTAGTATAGTGAAACATGCAAGTCAATTTTAAGTGGTGGATAGGTTAGTCAGTTATTTGGATTTGGAAGGATAGCAGAAGGATAGAAGAGGGAAAAAAAAAAAGCTTTGTATTTATATAGCGCTTGTTACCCCTGATGGGGTGTTGAAGCACGCTACTCCGGAAACCCATAAAGGATTAGTGCTGAATTAGTATGGTGAAAAATGAAAGTAATTTGAGTGGTAGGTATTAGTCAGTTATTTGGAGTGAGAAGGGTAGCGGAGGGATAAAGGGAAGAAAGGTTTGCATTCATGTAGCACCTGTTACCCCTGATGGGTGTTGAAGTGCTTTTCTGGCGAGTAGGACGCTACTCCGGAACCCATAAAGGATTAGTGTTGAAAATTAGTATAGTGAAGTATGAAGTAATTTGAGTGGTGGATATGTTATTCAGTTATTTGGATAGAGAAGGGTAGGTTGCGGGATAGAAGAGGGAAAGAGGTTTGTATTTATATAGCGCTTGCTACCCCTTGATGGGGTTTTGAAGCGCTTTATTGGCGAGTAGCACGCTACTCTGGAACCCATAAGGATTACTGTTGAATTAGTATCGCGAAACATGAAAGTAATTTGAGTGGTGGATATGTTAGTCAGTTATTTGGATTGAGAAGGGTTGGGGAGGGGTAGAAAAGGGAAAAAGGTTTGCGTTTATATAGCGCTGGTAACCCTGATGGGGTGTTGAAACGCTTCATTGGCGAGTAGCACGCTACTTTGGAACCCATAAAGGATTAGTGGTGAATTAGTATAGTGGAATATGGAAATTGAGAAGTGAATGTGTTAGTCTGTTATTTTGATTGAAAAGGATAGTGGAGGGACAGAAGGGTGAGATTTTTTTTTTGAGGTCATAGCAGTAGGAGGAGGCTTTTGGATGAGTAAAAAGGGGTTTTTGAGGGGAAGAGTCAGAGGGGAGAGTTTATAAAGGTTTGTTTTGGGGGATCGGTATAGTAAAAAGAGGTGTCAGATGATGCAAGGAGGGTAGAGTAGGAGAGAGTCTAGAAAGGGTTATTTTGGGATCATAGTAGTGGTATGGGATAAATGAGAGAGTGGATGTAGAGGATATATTGATAGATGTATAGGGTAGTGCATTGGAAAGAGTAGTAGAAAGAAGTTTGAGATGAGTCAGAAGGTTGGGCCTGAGGATATATTGAGAGAAGTATAGGCTTAGAAATAGGGTAGTGCATTTGAAATGCTAAATTAGAAGAAAGTGATAAATATATAGATCCATAAGTACATTGAAAGTATATAGATGCATAAAGGAGGCAAGTATATATAGATTAAAGATATTGATAGAGGTACAGGATGAGAAATAGGGTAGTGCATTGGATATGCTTTTTCAGGAGAAAGGTAACAGACACACAGATCCAAGTACATGGAAGGTACATAGATGCACAATGGAAGTACATGTAGACCAAAGATGATTTTTATTTATTTATTTATTTACAACAACATAATTATTCTACATGTTTATACAAAGCAATACACAAAGATAGGTACATATCTATAGTGAAAATAAATGCTTATATACAGAGGAATATGCTGTAAATTTCTGTTTGCGTATGGTGCTTATGTGGGGAAGAGCCAATTCTTGAGTAGTTTTCTGAAGATAAGGTGGTTGTCGGTGGATCTTATGTTGGGGGTAAAGAGTTCCATAGTTAGGCTGCTTGAACAGAGAAGGATGTGCCACCCATGTTTTTTTCTTGTATCTTGGGATTTTGAGGCGAGATGCCCCTTTAGAGCGTAGGTTCCTTTGTTGAATGTGTTTGATGATTTTATTCCTGATGAAGAGCGGTCCCATCCCATGTATTGCTTTGTGGGTGATACAAAGTAGCTTGAACGTGGATCTTCTGGCAACCGGTAACCAATGCAGGGCTTTCAAGGCAGGTGAGATCTGGTCTCGCGGTTTGATATGCAAGAGTAGTCTGGCAGCCGAGTTCTGAATCCGTTGTAGTCTTTTCATGGTTGTTAAAGGTGATCCGTGGTAGAGGCTATTGGCGTAATCAAGTTTGGACAGAACAAGGGAGATGGTAGCTTGGACCTTGTGTGGAAATCCCAAATGAGGGAAAATTCGTTGCAGCGTTTTTATAGTGACAAAGCTTGATTTTGCTAGTTTGTCCACTTGGGCATTCATCGACAGCTTGGAGTCCATGGTTATTCCGAGGTTTCTTACTTCCTTCGATAATTTAGGTGGTGATCCCAGTTCATCAGGCCAGGCGGCAAGCGGGTCGTAATATTTCCAATCGCCACAGGTGAGTATTTCCGTTTTTGAAGCATTCAATTTGAGATGGCTCCAAGTCATCCACTGATCCACGGCTCTGAGACAACTGAAAATTGGGCATTTTTCAATGTCTTTGAGGCATTCCAGTTGAAGGAGTATTTGCGTGTCATCTGCATAGTTATAGCACGTGAGGTGAAATTGATTGATCAGTACCGGTAATGATTTCATGTAGATGTTGAAACGCATGGGCGAGATGATAGAACCTTGAGGGACCAATGCTTTTGTGGAGTATGGTTTGGACGAGAAAGGTGGGGTATGGATGACATTAGTTCTGTTCCGAAGGTAGGACGTGATCCAGTCTAGAGCAGTTCCCTCTATGCCGGCTTCATAGAGTCTTTGTTTCAGAGTGTCATGGTCAACCGTGTCAAAGGCAGTCGAGAGGTCCAAGAGGAGTAGCGCAGCAACCCCGCTGCGGTCAACTGTATTCTTCAGGTCATCCCAGATAGCAAGAAGGGCAGATTCAGTGCCTCTTCCCGGACGGAATCCTGTTTGGAAGTCTGAGAGTATGTCATTCTCTTCAATGAATTGTGACATCTGGGCGAACGCTGCTCTTTCTATCAGTTTGCCCAGGAAAGGTCCATTTGTAATGGGTCTGTAGTTGTCAGGGTTCAGCGGGTCCAAGTTTGTTTTCTTCAGTAAAGGGCGTATGTGTGATTTTTTGAGTTCTTCTGGAAATATTCCGCTAGTTAAGGAATCGTTGATGATTCCTCTTACTGGAGTGGCAGCAGAGGTTGTTAAAAGAATTGTCTTGAAAGTTTGTGGTGGACAGGGGTCAGAAGGGCTGCCGGTAGGCCTGCTTGCTTTGACCAGGTCCATAAATTCATTGTGTGAGATGTGTTGGAAGGAGCGGAGAGGCTGGGTTAGAGTATTCTTGTTTTGTACAGGGGTTAGTGCTGGTGCTTTGTTTCTGTTTTAAGTACGAGTCCAATGTGTCTGCTTTGTCCGTGTAATGATTTGCCAGTTTGTCTGTGAAATCTTGAGTAACAGGATGAGTTCCTTCTAGGCAATTTGGTTTGCGAAATTCATTGAGTATTTTATAGAATTCTTTATTTGCACATTTAGCATTTTGAATTCTGTCTTAATAGTACCTTTTCTTGGCTTTTTGATAGCTGACTTGTATAATCTGTTAATTTTTTGTAGGTGAAGTTTGTCTTGTTTGGCGTTTGTTTTGAGCCAGGTACGTTGCAGCTTTCTAATTTGTTGTTTTATGTCTTTTATTTCTACGTTTCTCCAAGGCGCTTTTTTTTCTTTTGTGCTGTCGTGTGGTTTTGAGTGGTATCAGGATGTCAAAAGCTTCCTGTAGCCACTCATATAGATTTTGAACCGAAGTTATTGTTTCCAGATTTGTACTTGATGTTAGTTGTGTTTCTAAGTGTTCCAAATTGAGTTTGTTCCATGGCCGATAGGTGGATGGATGTAAGCTAGTTTTAGGTGAGTCCCTTAATGTTGTTTTATGTTGGAAAGCAAGCAAGTGGTGGTCTGACCATGTGACTGGAGTTATAGTTTGAAAGGTAACTAGTTCAGTATTAGCAAAAATGACATCTAGGATATGTCCAGCGATGTGTGTGGGTTTGTGGACAATCTGATGCAGGTTCAGTGCCTCTAGGTCACTTTCTGGGCACCACCAGATGCCCCCAAGTCATAATCACAGAGGTCTTGCATTTAAGGGACAGCAGCAGGGGGCCATAATAGCCCTGAACAACAATGAAAGGCTCTCTTTGCCTGCTGCTCTCCCCGGATTCAGACCTTCCAGGAGCCTTGTCTCATCCTCCATGTCCACTTTTTACACTTTGTTAACTTGAGGTCATGGTGGGGTTGTTCTATGAGAACAAGTGTTAATTGTGTTATTGTATGTTAGTGTGTAATGTCAATAGAGTTGTGACAATATATATATATATTTTTTTAATCACAGCAAAATTGTAGACTCTTTTTCCTGGGTTATTTGACAGACGGTTGGGGGTGGAGGGTGGTGGCATGGGAGGGACTGGTCTGTCGCACTAGCGCTGGTTCCCTTGGCATTGGCCATTGGGCCATGTGGCAGGAAGGATGGGTCTGGGATGTGTGGCAGGACATTTAGGGGCCCCAGGTGCATTCCTCATTGGCTAAAGAGGGCATCCAAGAGGAAGCATTGCAGCACAAATGTTTTGTCTTTATAGTCTCACAAATGTTTGGTAAGCAAAAGTAATTAACTTCAGTATACGTGGATGTGCTATTATGTCTTGTACACTGCACATGACATGCCACCTATCAAATATATGTAATAAATGATTTACCTTAAAAAAAAAAACAACACTGAATGTCTCCTGCGGCTGTGTGGGAGGGGGGACAAAAGGCTGAGTCATCCATCAGTCTCTGGACTTTCCGGATCAGTCAGGAGCACTGTGGTTGCCCCCCATCTCTGATCCCACATTACTACCCAAGAAACTACATCCGAAAGTGCCGATTTCATACATGTGATTTCCATCAGGACAATTTTATTTATTTTATTTATTTGAGTTTTATATAGCGCTGGTTAGACCCGTAGGTATCAGAGCGCTTTACATGAGGAACGTTACGTTACATATTACAAATTACATACGTTACCAGAACATAGAAGAACATGGGTAGAAAAACAATATAACAGTAATTAGAAGAAGGGAGGGGGAGAGAGTAGACAACGGCAGGGAGGTGGGAAGAACTGTGCCCAATGTCCGGCTGGGTAGGTGACGACCGAGGTAGTGAGTCAGGGCGGATCTCCTCTATAGCTGTCTAGCAGCTCCACCGGGCATCAGCCATGGTGCTCAGGTCTAGGGGTCAGGGAAAGGAAAAACAGTTTATCATCGTTACAATAGTTACAGTTGCAAAGTCCAATACAGAAGAAACAGGTCCCCAGGGGAGGAAAGAGGGAAGGTGGGGGGGGGGGACTGGGAGGCGGATAAGATCTGGCAGATCAGCAGTGGGAGTGAAAAACCTTGTGGGGGCCAAGAAGGTAGAGTAAGCAGGCAGGCCCCACGCTTAGATAGGGTCTCATAGTCGTTAAGTTCAGAGTCAAGTTGGGTCAACGCGCCAGGTCATCTCAGCAATGTGGGGGAACCGTGCCGCGTCGTGTCTCATGTCTCCCTCCGCAGATCCTGCACTCCAGATCGGACTATCAATGCAATGAGGAGAGGTCGAGCAGGCCTCAGTACCATCTGGGACAGAAGTGTGGGGTTGCTGGGTGTACAGTCACCTATTATGTGGAGAGTCAAGCTGCCACCAAGCGGGCGTCATCCCTTATGTCATATTTCCTATACACTGATTTACACATTTATGATTCATTGTCTGACATTGAAAATGTGGAAAGTTTTGCTTTAGGAGAAGTGATTAATGGAGTCATTTTTAAATGTGGACTGAAACATCTGCATATGTAAAGCAAGCATTCATGCCTTTTGGCACTCTGTCTGCTAGATAAGATGTCTGTTGCTGGTAAGATATGCTAACGCAGAACAAGTATATTATTATAATTTTTTATTTTTTTTTGTTTTTTTGTTTCCAATCTTTTATTTCCATCGCAGTTTACACATGCAATAATTGAAAATAATGGAGTAACATAGGTAATTACATATTAAGGACCCAATTAAAAAATAATGTCTGCTCATAGGCCCTGCGCAGGTACAAAATGTACCATCTGCTCACTGCAGACTAAAGGAGTGGTGATTGCATGTTGAGGGCCTTACCGATTACTCCATTGGAGGGGGGAGTATTTACTAGGCTAGTAAGATAGGTATAACAAAAGCGGCAGCGGTGAGATGGGAGTGGTGCTTTCCACTGGCAACCCCACCCCCTCAGGCCGGCCGAACTGTTTGCCAGGGATGTGGCCTAACAGCTGGAGCTGTCGACTTTGATTCTGGGGGACCTGGTTCGGATCCTTGACCTCGCCTCAGCATCCTGTGATTCTGGGCAATAAAAAAAGTTGTAATGTCTGGTTCTCATGTAAAGCGCTAGAACAAGTATATTATTGATCAACAGTAGTACTGTTCCGGTGATGTGCATGTTTTCTGTAGAAGAAATTAATGATAGTAAACCTTGAAAGATTCAATGGCTCTACAGGTTTAGAAGTATGTATACCATGGCATGGAAAGGAAGGTTGCTGGGAGAACTTGGCCTCCATTAATTTTAAATAGCACAGTTATCTACGTTCCAAGACTGAGATTTAATTACATGGTACTCTTAGCTTCTAAAACAAATGTTAAAGTGACCTTGTTTTTAATATTATAGGTCCATCAACCTTCCTATTTTATAAGTTATTTGATTTTGATAATGGCTGATTTCAACTTGACTGCCGTATTTTCCATCGTTGTACACTATTTGATAGGTTCTTAATCAATGCTACATTATCTTAATTGTATAGCTGAAGATACTACCTGACACAATGTATGTAGCTGCATTTTCAATAGGAACTGAAGTATTTCTGTTTATAAGGTACTTCTTTTGTATCTGTAGAGATTTTCCAACCTCTGTGTGTGACGTAAGTAACCAAAAGTTAGATCCACCACTTTCTGTGATAGTACAAAAAAGGTGGTCCAACTGAAGCGAATTGGAAATATTTCACACCCAAAAACAAACATAGATTGAAAAAATTAATTTATCAAATCGCAAAAACTTTTTAATATGGTATGAATAAGATCATAATCAATGATTCAAAAGGTTGCTCCAATGCACGTGAAGTGAAACAAGTGCTCAAGAGAGTGCTCGTGAAGGGATGGGAATAGATGGTGTGAGTGCAGTTAATTACAGTATTTACAATGAATTGATGAGGAACCTGTCTAACAATATATATAGTACTTACTAATGAGCTCCATAATTGCAAGATGCCATACATAAATATTTGATCATCTGCATATGGGCGATTTCTGGAAGTACAGGTAGAGTATTTCAAGAAAAGTTGACGTTTCGACCCCAAGAGCAGGGGTTATGCTCCTGGGGTCTGTTTGCTTTGCGCATTGCGGGCGGGCGGGGCTGCTCTGCTCTTTGAGCAGGGCAGGGGAGGAGTGGTTTGCCCACTCCTGAGTGCGCAGACTATTTGGTCGGCCCTCTCGGGCCGCCCAAACCAGACAGGCGCACTCTGCCCTTCTCCATGCAGGCTGCATTGCAGCCTACATGGAGGACATGGCCACCCTGGCTGGTAAATCACAACGCTGCTGCTTGCAGCGTTGTGATTGGCTTAGGGGAGGGAGCCTGGCTGCCTGCTTCCTGTTCCTGTCAGAGGTGGGGGGCAGGAGCTGAAAAGACGCGGGACCCGGCGGAAAGGTAAGTTTAATTTTATTATTATTATTTTTTATTTCCCCGCGACCCCCCACGAATCCCCCCCGCAACCCCTCGCGCCCGCCTCCCCACCCGTAAGCAATGCCGGCCACTACTGCCCAAGAGTAGCAGAAGGGCCAATAATTCCTTAAGAAGGGGTCTTCATCATGACAGAAGACTGAGCAACCTACAGGGGTATGTAAAACTCCACAGCAAGTTGGGATGGGTGTTTAGGAAAGGTAAGTGGCATAACTGCTCACCTCAAACGTCCACTGCAATGAAGGCGGTGGGAGACATTAAGTAGAAAGGCCGAAAGGCTCCCAGTCAGGAAAATGGCACAAGAAAAGCATCCACAATAGTCCCTTCGAGGTTGATGTGTTAGAAAAATTAATTAATGTGGCACATCACCTGTAATAGCACCAAGCGGTAATGTAATGCAGGGGCGGCTCCTCCGTTAGGGCGGAGGGGCGTTGCCCCACTGCTTTCTCGCAGTGCGAGAAGCAGAAACATAAAATGGTAAAAATACCATTTTATGTTTCTGCTTCTCGCACTGCGAGAAAGCAGAAGGTGCCTGGTTGTGGGCGGGCGGGTCTGTTGGAAAGCAGGGGAGGCGTGGCTAGCCCACTGTTGTGGGCCCTGACTGTTTGGTCAGCTCTCTGGGGCCGACCAAAGCAGTCATGCGCACTCTCCCTTTTCTCTATGTATAGAGAAAATGGCCTCCCATTAGGCGCCCGGCTGGGCGCTGTCAGCACAAATCACAACGCTGCCATTTCAGCATTGTGATTGGTGGAGGGGAGGGGAGGGAGGCTGCCTGTGGGTTTCTGCTTTCTGAGGAGAGCTGCGGCAGCAGGAAAACGCGGGACCCGGGGGAAGGTAAGTTTTATTTTATTTTAATTAAACCCCTCCCCCACCCCATACCCCCCACCCGCCCGTCATGCCGGCCACAACTGTGTAAGAGCCCGTTACTTTTGGGAAATTATCAAGGCAGAGTTTTTCGAGTTTGTCTGTCTAGCCTAGGTTTTTACTCTCTCCGTGTTGGTACTGGGTGAGTGCTCTTCCTATCCGTTATCCGGTTTCAGGGAACGCTCTGAAATTCGCCTTGAAAATTCCAATAAGCAAGAGAGAAATGAACGGCCAAGATTCAGATGAGATAAGTGTGGTGGATGTGTGAAGAAGCTTTAACATAATAACTTAAGAAACGACGTGACAAGCACTGCCCTCTGTACTCTTAAAACACCAGGGCAGGCGACGTCTGGGGAGTCGATGAAGATATTTATGTACCGCAAAATAAGCAAATAAAATCCCTTCCAGGCGCCTGTCGAAAAGGCTGAAGAGCAGAAAAAAAACTATCCTAAATATGACCATTTTACGTCTATTTTTATAAAGACTTTTATACGTATAGCCCCCATCTCGTTGTGTTACAACCTCGGCAGTGCATTGCATATATATATGATTGTAGTGTGCTTTTCACTGGTCACGTATTTCTGATTTGTAGCTGTCTGTTGAATTTTTATTATGATTGTAGGTCGTCAAAATAGGTCTTTCGGCTACAGCACCTGTTTTTTGAAGGGCCAGTGCCCGGACCCGGCAGGCCCAGCCGCACTTAAAACCTTGGTAGCAATGTATTATGTTTTAATTTGAATAAAATACCTCGTCTTTACCTCGCTACAACGTCCTGGAGGCATTTTTGAGAGCCATTTAAATCAAAATAAAGTTTAATCTACCAAGGAGAAGGTAGTCTGGTTACTTTCTGATAACCAAGGACAAGAAATTCAGAATATTGTAGCGTGGTCTATTAAACAGCATAAGTGCACACTTTGGTGAGCTCTATAGCTCATATTTTAACATCTAGCTGCGCTCGTTAGTGTAGATGGACTGCTGTGTAGACATGCTTCGGTTGCAGTACTCGTGCTGCTAATGCACCATATTCAGTTGACCTAATATGTGCACTGTCACCTTCACCACTTAGTTATGTGGTGAGGCTATCATCTCTTGCTTTAGATGAGGATGATGATGAGCTACTCATAGTCAGGGCTTTAGTGCGGAAACGCGTGGCTCTGGGCTTGGCTCTACACATCACTTTGTGTGCTGTACAGTTGTGTTACCTTCTCGCTTGTCGGCGTCCTGCTCTCTTGTTGAAGCAGCAGCATTCCCTGGAAAGAGTAGGGAGATATTGTTCTGCGGCCTACATGTGCCATGAAAAGCGGACCCAAAGCAAAATGCCCAAAGTATGGTATATACATTGTTTGGGGGTGCTTTCCCAATCTCATTCGTACTTGTTCCTTCTGAAAACTGAAAACTGAAAGCGAAGGCACTTGAGGGAGCTCTTTGAGTCTGAGTCGTTGCATCAACCAATGCAGCAGGTACAAAGCACTCAGTCACAAACAGCCAATGATACCAGCAGTCATGCTGTGTGCGGTGGGAGGCGGACGTCGCATTTCTACTTGACTGACAGGGGTATGGGGAATATTTGAAAAGCTTTTATTTTATTCCTAAAAAGAATGAAAGCAATATGCTATACTTCAGCATATCAATGTATTTTTTCTTCCTAATTCCTGACCTCTTTTTGTCTGCACATACAACGCTGCTTAAATTGAGGCCACCAAACGTCCATACTAGCTTCTATTTGCTGTACTTGCATTGCTCGAACAAATCAAGATAAGGACACCAACTCAATTTTTAGATTCCAATTTCAACTTCCTACACATTTAAAGTGTTTTAAAATGTACAATTTTTTAAACTGGTAATTTGGTATTTAATTTTATAAAAAGTCGCAGACTCATATGGGTTTGCGGACCGCAGGTTAAGAACTACTGTCCTATAGAAGAGAAACATGCTAATTTGTCTTCAGATTATTAAACAAAAATAGAAAACACTTTAGACATTTGTTGTGATGCTGTATTACTATACAAATGTTCCTTTATGATGTAACAATATCCCCTCACCCCATTGACACTGCGTGTCACCCCACCTCTGTACATTCTACAGTTGACAGTTACTTAACGACTGTCAGTTTAGATTGCATTGGCTTTTGACCTAACCAGATGCGCCTGGGGCTCTATCAATAAACCTTACCTGAACCCGTTCTGGAAGTATTTGTCATCTTTACAAAAGTGGCGACAAGCGGAAGGAGCCCCAGACGCTGCTTAAATTAAAAAGCAGATGTTGGTAGATTGTACTGCGAGGAAGAAGTGGTGAGGCACCTTTCGTGACAGAAGAAACGGATTTGTGCGGAGTGGAGACAGAACTCGGACTCGTGTTGCCATCCGGAGGTGAGGAGACAGCTTTGTGCACGTTGCGGTGGACTGTTTGGCGAAAGGTAGAAGAGCGCACCGATGTGAATGCTGTAAAGTCGAGGAAGAAATTATGACGTGGGACAAGTGACGTACGAGAACCACGTGAGTCATTTCGCATCACAACGCACACACGACACGCCCAACCAGCTGCAGAAAATAACGTAAGAGAACGTCAGCGGCCATCTTGTACAAACATTTGAGCACTGCACTTGTGACAGCGTGAAGCGTTACTCAGGACAGAGGCATAGATAGAAGCATACGTGAAAGAGACTCTGGTGATTTAGGTCCTCATCTATCCTGGAAGGAAGGAACGTGCAGTCATCGACAGGAATAAAAGTACTGTAACCACGTTGTTGGTCTTAAAGGAAAATAATTAATAGATTGGTTTCTCCCAACTGCAATAACCTTTTAGCTGACCATTTAAAAAATATCTGGTACTGGTCATAATACATTTTTGGGACAATTAACTCAGGGAAGAGACTGAGTTTTGGGACTGGTTAAAGCATAGTGGAAATGTTAAAGTATATTTAATTCTGAATCAAAGTGCTAAGCATATATATACATACTTTCTTTGCCAGTGTAATCAGCCCATATTTAAGAGTGCAATGTGTGCTTTAAATTCAATGAATCTCACAAACCCACAGCCTTTTCTTGCTTCTAAAGGTGAACCAGTTGTACCTTGGAAGGAATGGAAAGAGTATTTCTGTAATTATATGGACACATTTGAGGATGAAGATTTCACTCCAGAAAAGAAAAGAAAAAGTTTTGTTGTACTGCTTAGGTCCAGGAGGACGTAAAACGTATAACCAAATAGAGAAAAAACAGTGTGAAGGGGGTGATATCTATACCCATGCTTTAGAGGATCTTGATGCACATTTCTCACCTATTGTCTGTGTGGCTGTGCACAGGTTCAAATTTTTCCAAAGGAAGCAAGGAAAAAAGCGAGAGTGTGGATGATTATGTGTCAGCGTTAAGGGCTTTAGCATTAACATGCAGGTTCGGAACTCTACAGGAAGAGTTCATTAGGGACCAAATAATAATGCATGCCAGCAATCCTAATAATCAAATCAGGATGTTGTGGGTCAATGGAGAGTCTCCTTTAAAGGAAGTTGTGGCCTTAGTCAAGAAAGCAGAATTGACTGGACATTGTGCAAAGGCTGTACTTGAAGATGTGCAGGAAGTCAGGGCAGTTAGTAAGGGTTAGCCCTGTGAAGAGCAAGAAAAGTGATACAAAAAACTATTTAAAATCCAATGAAGTGCAGGGAAAATATACAAATGCAGAAGGCAAAAAGAATACCTGGAAGAATGTTATTGATACACCCAATTCTAGGTGTTATCGTTGTGGTTCTATGGAACATTTGGCTTACTATTAAAAATGTCCAGCCAAGTATCAAAAATGTTCGTCTTGTGGTTTAATAGGCCACTATGCTAAGATGTGTAGGAGAAAGGTTGGCGGATTTAACAAGAAAATACATTGCATACAGGAAGGAAATGATAGCAACTCTGATGTTTCTGAGGATTTCGATAACCCTAATGTCAACTACGTCTTCTGCATTGACTATGACATTCTAGATGTCAATCAGGTTAAAGTAAATAAACCTGTCTGCGAGGTCGATATGGGAGGTGTAAAATTGAGTGTAGTAGCAGACTCAGGCTCACCTTTTACAATAGTGAGTGAAGAAGTGTGGAAGCGAAACTTTGTTAAAAAAATTAGGTGAGCATTTAGAAAAAGCGGATGTGGTTTCAAAAAGTTACACAGGAGACAAAACTTACTTTGTTGGATGCAAGAATCTAGTCTTCCAATACAAGAATAGATCAGCTAATTGTAGGCTATTCGTAGCAAAGAAAGGACCTTCTGTATTAGTTTGGAGAGACCAAGGTAACCTTGGCATTATTCTCAACCCAAACTGTGCTGAACCTGTGTTATCCATTAATGATATTGACATGAATTATTCGGCATTAGAAAAGAATTTCCCAGAAGTATTTTCAGGAAAGGTAGGACTACTTAATGATTTTGAACATTGCATAGAATTGAAACCTACAGCCATACACCATGTATCCACAAAGTTAGACCCCTACCTATTTTGGTCCGTGATGAAGTACATAAGGAATTACAAAAACTAATGGGTGCTGGTATCATAGAACCTGTAGAATCCGCAGAATGGGTTTCTCCATTAGTTGTTGTAAAACGTCCTAATGGCAAAGTCAGGCTATGCATTGACCTCAGAGAAGTTAACAAAAACATATTGGTTGATCAGTTTCCACTTCCCCATATGAACTAAATGTTTTCAGCAACCAAAGAGATGTGTTGGTTTTCAACCATAGACTTAAAATATGCATACCACCAAATACCTCTATACGTAGACAGCAAAAAATACACTTCATTCATAACTCCGTTTGGATGTTTCCAGTTTACAAGGGTACCTTTTGGTCTGGCATCCGCTGCCACACTTTTTCAAAGAGTAATGACTAATATCTTTGAAGGTGTAAATGGTGTTATGCTCTTTCAGGACGATATCCTGGGAATGGGCAGTGATAAAAATGAGCATGATACCCGTTTGAAGCAGGTCCTGGAAATTTTAAAAGCAAAGTGTTTAACTGTAGAACTCACCAAATACAAATTCGCACAAAATGAGGTTGTGTACTTAGTCCACAAGATTAGCAAAGAAGGGATCAAACTCAGACAAGGTCTAGTAGATGCGATTGTTAATGCACCTCGTCCCTCTGGAAAAGACGATGTCAGAGCATTTCTGGGTTTGACAGAATACTATTCGAAATTTATCAAGAATTTCTCTGAAAAAACCTACCACATACGTCAGCTTTTGAAGGGGAAAACAAAATTCAGTTGGTCTAATGAGTGTCAAGAATCCTTTGATAGGATAAAAAAGAATTATCAAACGCTCCGTTTCTCAAAAGTTTTGATCCTGAGTGTCAAATTATTATAACCACTGATGCCAGTGATAAAGGCTTGGAGGCAGTTCTTTCACAACGTGATAATGAACACAATGAGTGGGTGGTAGCTTTTGCTTCACGTTCTCTTACAGCGGCCGAGGAAAAATACTCGGTGATTGAACGTGAAACATTAGCATGCACATGGGCCCTTGGACACTTCCGTCTGTATGTTTGGGGATATCATGTTTTGCTACGCACTAATCATAAACCACTCACAAAAATATTAACCACAACAGGATTACAAAGGGCGTTCCCCAGACTGAGCAGGATGTCTGTGAAATTACTGGATTTTACATATGATATTGAGTATTGGCCAGGTGTTAAGAATCGGGTAGCAGATTTTTTAAGTAGGTTACCCTTACCTTTGGCAGATGATAAGAAAAATTTGCAGGAGCAGCATGAAAAGGTGGCGTTACTGTTTGATGTTGGCCATGAGGGGGTCATCAGTGCTGAATGGAAGGATTTCATGTCTGAAGATGGGCTTCTAAAACGTGTAACATCATTTGCATCTAAAGGATGGCCCGATAAGAAAAACTTAGGCGTGGAGGAAAAGGCATTCTGGGAGGTTAGGAATGAACTAAGTGTAAAAGGAAACCTGCTGTTCAGAGCTGGGAAGTTAATAGCTCCAGTGGGATTAAGAAGAAGGTTGCTGAAACTATGTCACGAGGGGCATCTTGGAATATCCAAGACAAAACAAAGAGTGAAATACAATTACTGGTGGCCTGATATTGATAAACAAATCGAAGAAATGGTAAGAGAATGCATAAAGTGCAATGATTCTGACAAGAGCCTAAAAATTTGTAAACCTCCCTTACATCCCATCGAAAGACCTAGCATGTCTTGGGAAAGAGTAGGTGTAGACATTATGGGTCCTGTTGAAAGAACAAATGGAGAATGCATGTACATCTTAGCCCTGGTCGACCATTTTCTAAATGGCCAGAAATTGACATTGTTGAAAATGCAGATAGCTCTAACATAATCTTATTTTTAGACAAAATTTTCATGAGGGAGGGATTACCTAAATGCATCATTACAGACAATGGCTCACAATTCACATCCAAAGTGTTTACAGATTTCTTAATGCGCAACTGTATCAAGCACAATACTACATCAATTTATCATCCTGAAGGGAACGGTCTTGTTGAACGCTTTAATAGAGTACTCAAAGGAAGCATTCAACTGTCTAGATGTGGAAAATTGAACTGGGAAAATGAACTTTGTAAATTGATTTGGGCCTACAGAATTACTCCAAGTTTGAGTACTGGCAACTGTCTGTTTACAATGATGAGGGGAAGAGAAGCTCTTAGCAAAAACTTGGGTTGGATGCCAGTTACGAAACAAGTGGAGTGGTCTCCAGATTGTGTACGAAAGAAAATCAGCCTAGCACAAAAAAAATATAAGGAATGGAACGATACGAAACATGGTTCTAAACAAATGTTGTTCAATGTTGGAGACTGGGTGAAGGTCCTTTTGGAAAAGAAAAGCAGAAAAGGGGAGAGCAGATTCTCCTGCCCATTACGCATTTGTGAAAACATTTGTACCTCTGTCAAACTTAGTGATGGTAAGGTTTGGCACATGAGCAGACTAGCCCTGTGTAGATCTAATGGTATCCAACTTGACAACACATGCTTAAGGGGGGCAAATGCAAACAGTGATATGTGGTTAGATTTTGACGATGACAGGGACAATTTACCTGATTGTAATAGGAACATTGGAGTCTCCGATGGGGCACAGGTTCCGTCCGAAAGTACCCATCTTGATACCAATATCCAGGAAGATGAAACTGGTTCAACCAGTAGTTTTGGTAATCCTATTATCAGCCAGAGACATACCAGTAGTTGCGGGAGAACCATAATAAGACCAAAAAAATATGATGGTTACGTCATTGATGTTTAGTTACCTGATGCAACCAGCCTTGCACTTAACTGTACTACCGTTTCACATTGTGCAGTATATTTGTTTCTACCATTTTTTTTTAATACCCATTTCTTTCCCATCCTCCCCTGGTTCTTCCCTTTCTTTTTGCATTGTGGAAGAGAGGATGTGTTGTGATGCTGTATTACTATGCAAATGTTTATCCACAATCTCAACGGCAGACTTTTAGCTCTGCACCTCACGTTAGTTCCGACAATTCTTGGTCCTGCGCAATGCTCCCTAGCGCCAGCCGTTGCATGACGCCTGTGTTCCAGATCCAGACAGATTACTACAAGTGGGGGTGCGCCAGGCAATGAAGTCCAATACACTTAGTGTAGTATCAAAAAAGCCTTTATTTCAAAATGTTTTTTTCATATTTCAGTAGCAAACAATGCTCAGCCAACGCGTTTCGTTCCCGCTAGGAGAACTTCATCAGGGCTTATAAAGTCATGAAGGTGTATCAGGAAGCGTAGTGGCTTATCAAGATTTTCTCCTGCATATTGCGCTGGAAACCGTTGGAGTTCTCACAGGCATAATAAGGCCTGCAGGTGAAAAGCGTACAGATGCTCGTCTCGTCAAACTCCGAAGAGTTTATAAGCCCTGATGAAGTTCTCCTAGCGGGAACGAAACGCGTTGGCTGAGCATCGTTTGCTACTAAAATATGAAAAAAACATTTTGAATTAAAGCCTTTTTGATACTACACTAAGTGAAGTATTGGACTTCATTGCCTGGCGCACCCCCACTTGTAGTATACTATGCAAATGTTCCTTTATGATGTAACCATATCCCCTCACCCCACCTCTGTACATTCCACAGTTGACAGTTACTTAACGACTGTCTGTTTAGATTGCATTGGCTTTTGACCTAACCAGATGCGTCTGGGGCTCTATCAATAAATCTTACCCAGTGCTTTAAATGGGCCGGTACTGTCCGGTACAGAGTACCGGCACTTTTTTATTTTGAGAGGGAGAGTACCGGCACTTCTCAGAAACAAGCAGGTACTCTGATACAGAGTATCTGCACTTCTATTTTTCCATTTGAAGCACTGACCTTACCTGAACCCGTTCTGGAAGTATTTGTCATCTTTACGAAAACATTCTATGTTTGCTTTACGGTTCTATTAAATATAAGTAATTACAAGTGTAATAGACATTTATCTTATTTTTGCAGCATAAACTATCTGTTTTCACTCTTTGAATAACCGTGGGCTAGGAATATCCGGCCCAGATATATAGCTATGCCACAGATTTCGCGGCCCTTTCCATTTTTTGGTGATGAGCTGAGTCGATGCCTACTATCCAACAAAATTTGAACGACTCGGAGGGCATTTAGTACGACCTCAAAAATATTAAATAAATAAAACTAAAAGTTACACAAATGTGTATTTGAGTCACAATGTTCTGATACATGGCTTTTCCTTCCGCCACATCCAAAGTAAGTTTCGAAGAAAATCGTAGAGAAACGAAATTTCGAAGTTCATCGTATGGTCTTTTGCTCAGCTATTCGAACAGTTAGTTTCCTGCTTCTGTGTCAGGGTTAAATGTAATTTGGTGACTTATTGGCTCTTTCAACCACAAACTAATGACCCCAGCTGTCCAGAAGTTCCCATGACCGAGGCGACTTATACACATTACAGTTCCCCTAGCCCCCTTTGTCCCTAAATAACACGGATCAAGACTACAAAATGTATGACCCACCATCGACAACCTATCAGCTGGACGGAAACGTGTTTTCATTTAGCTGTGGGAAAAGTGTAGAGACCAAGGATTGGATGGGAACACTCTTCTTACAGAATTGGCTGAGATTGTTTCTGTCAACTATTCAATGGCTGCTGACGACAGCAGACTGCATTGCGTTCAACCATTGGTTGGAAAAGCTCTTTGTCAGCCTGCAATTGGCTATATGGGCCAGCGACAATTTTCAGTGTTATGGCATTGGCCGTTGGGTTCCTCATCAGTTGGTCATTGGCTGTAAGGTTCAGGAGCCAGCACGTGCCCCTGGCACAGTATGTAGCACTGCACGCCCTAGGTAGGGGCGGGATTTGACGACGCAAGTGCGGCGATGTTGACTGTTTACTGAGTTGATTGACTGGTCTGTGAGGAAGCCCGCGGCCTGGGAGCTTGCCAGCCTGTGGGTGAGCGATTAACCGAACTGTAGGATACCCGGAAAATGCAAGGGATTCGGATGAATTATGCTAGTTTTGGTGAGTAGATGTGTCGCCAAGTATGAGTTAGTGCAAATGGATACGAAATGTGTCACGCAGCAGTTCTGTGACGCGATCTGTAGCCCGGGAGCCACCCGGTCTGTGCGTTCGTCATGTAAGCGTCACCTCCTGCTCCCTACCCTGCTGCTCCCGATCTACGAGACTCCCCGCCCGGACGTGGGCGCTCTACCCTCCGCCCCCGAGTCCCGCCCTCAGTGAGGCAGCCCGACGCCCTGTAACTGCCCCCGTCTGTCCAGAGTTGTGGCCGATCCGCGGCTCTCCTTCCTGCTCCGCTCCCGGGATCCTCGCCGCTTGTCTGCGCTGTTGTTCGGTGCTGCGGTGAGTGCCACTCTCACCTGCTCGGCACCCAACAGGGCTCCGGGATTGAGCTTTCTTGGTCGCTTGTGATTTAACCCGATCGGTTTCACTTTGGTGTTTACTGTCAAGGCTTGCGTAAACTGAAAATGAAGGGACATCTACCCTCTAATTTCCAGCTACGCATTTCATTGGTACGCTGTCACGCTCTGTCCCACTAACATCAGTCATCTTAATTTAACTATCTTTTCATATGTATAGTATTTGCATTACTTCGTAACAAATGTATTTTGTATTTTTAGTTAGTTTGGATTATATTGCCCTCTAGCCTCACGAAATGTATAGCTTCGCCATGGATCGTGACGGCAGGGAAAACGCCACCGAGCTTCTCCCAAAGACTCACTTTTTTCCTCACACTATGCCATCCTGCTCTGTGGTCTTTGTTATTGTGTCAAGTGTTATAGTCACATTTGTAGTCTAGCCAAAGAAAACAATAACTGTGATGCAGTAAGTGTGTTATTGGTACTGATGCAGCAAGTGCGGCTCCGCTTGTACGCGCCTCTCTAGGTTGTTACCTTTTGCACACCGAAGGCCCCCGACCTCTATTTTATTAGTTCGATACTAACCGAGGATGCTCCTGTAATAGGATCCCACGCCGTCCGAGTGGTATAGACTTAAGTTCGTCAAATAAGTGCCATGGGATTGTAGGTCATTATACACCATGAAGGTCATTACTGTATCCTCTACGCCAGTGAACTAGCACATACTTTTGTAATGTATTTTTTTGCTTAGTTAAGCTTTCAGTTTTGCTCTTTTCCTGTGATTCTAAGTCACGAGAGGCAGCTGGTCCCTGGAAGAGACGACCTGATTAGCTCCGTGTTCTCCTTCTCCATGATGCTACTTGCCTTCTGTTCGCCTTCCTGGGTTTGGTTTTTTGTTTCCACATCATCCCAGGTTTAAACAAGCATTGGCAAAGCTAATAGGTCTGACTTTCCCCAGCTCATGAAAGCATATGCCACAAACAAAAAGGAAAATGTGTTGTTAATTGAACATGGCTTCTCATGCATAGAATAATTTTTTTTAAATGCAAAAGAAACTCAAGCAGTTTTACTAATATATTTTTTTGAACAAGCTTTTTGGTTGCACCATGCTTTTTATTGCACACGGAGACGCCACCTAACCATCCACTCAAATCGTAGACAGCTAAAATGTTTCCTACTTTGTAGTATATACTTTAAAATGGAGCACAAGTAAAATAAACAGCGCATAGTTAAAGCTAATATAGATGGCACATACTGAGCCAGCGTGACAACTTTGGAAGAAGGTGCCAATTTTAGGTGAATGTGAACAACATGCCCGTGCTTTGTGTAGTCTCTCAACGTGAAGGGTGCAGATGGGTAAAATAAGCTGACCCATTGCCCCATGCAGTTAGTACGCTGTAGTGGGTGAAAGCAAAATCTAAGTGACAATTTAACAGATTAATGAAGCCCGCTGACCCAAAATCCCTCTGTGTGTATATTATGTATGATTTTTTTTTTGGGGTAATACAATAGTCTGACGAAATAGCTAAAGCTGTCTACAAGGTAATACCTTTTAAAAAAAAACTATATTATATATGGGGATGGATTTGAAGATGGCAGCCTGGACCCCACTCTTGAGTATTACTATCCTGTTATATCTGATTTTATGGCCTTTATAGGTGGCCTGACTGAGCTTGCACTTTCTCTGTTCTCTCATACGCATAGACAAACACCCTCACGTGAAAACAAGTCCTAGAGATTATAGAAGGCAGCTATTGTGTCTCAAAGTGAAATCCTAGGCAGTGCTGAAAGCAGGGACCTCTGGGGCAGCCGTTCCCCAGCATTCCTAGAAGATCTAAGCTCTATGTGCATGTAGTTATTCTGATGTAGGCTTGATGGTGTATGACACTGCACAAGATGTAGTACGAATATGCTAATTTACAACACCCATTCCTTCACGAAAATGTTCTCATGCAGACATTGCAGAAATAAATTTCTAGCACTTTGATCTAAACAGTAACACTGCTTTTTTGTTTTCTGGTAGGTGTAAGCTAACTGGCACACGGAGTAGAATACTGATACCCTGGTGCTGCTGTCTTCTGTCATCCAGCTCTGCCGAGGAACCAAACACGTCGTCATCCACCAACAGCACTAACTACAAACAGTACCTTCGCCAACACACTGAAATGCTATGCTGGAGGACCATCCATACTAATACTGCCTAGACTTCAGTTGCTGTATCGGGTAGGTCAAGAAATAATCTACTTTGGGTAGGGTCTTGTAGCTGTCGGCAGTTATACTGGAGACAAGGCTCTGGGCTGGCTTAATTCAGGTCTTTGCTTGGAGGAATAACGTGTGCTTTCTTGTATGACTTGGATGACTATGGGTGTTGATACACCTCCCACACTTCATGGCTGGTCTTTTTCCCCACCAATTAGGTTAGTAGTGGAGAAACTTGTTTTTTTCTCACAGAAAATTAAATCAGTAGGGCGAACATGAGCATCAGAGCTTTGGTAAATTCGAGTGAAAATCTCAACAAGATGATTTGTCTGTCAACTTTCTGACACTGTTGTAATTAGTACACCTTAGTTTGGTAAATGGAAAGCCATTTATTTAAACCACAGACAATCCTTTTATTTTTGTTGCATGGGGGTTATAATGGAGACACTGGTGTGTAGTGGAAGATCACTGCACTGAAGTGAGCTCATAATCCCCAAATTTTAGACTTTCTCCCTATGTGACTGGCACATAGATCTTGATCCTGTTGAACATTTCAGTTTTTGTACTGTTGCACCGGAATGACTTCTGACAATTATGCAGTACGGTACAGAACGTTGTCAGCAGTTCTTCATGTGCAAGTTTTGTGCACTGGTTGGCTACCCCTGCACATTTCTCCTAATGGGCAGCTCTATACACCATTTAACCGAGATAATGTTTCAGATGCATGCTGGGCGTCACTAACAGGTGCTGCTTTTTCACTTTGCTCTTTACTTATGGCCCCTTACAATTGTTTTCCCAATCTAATTTTACTTTTGCCATAGTTCATTTTGATTAGAAACGTATGTCCATCAGAAATAACATGCATGCTCTTTTTTGCAAGTATTTAGGCCAAGTTTATAGCTTGGTTTTTTCATTCTCTTTTATGCACTCAAGGCTACAGAAAGAGAGGTTTCTCAAATGAGATGGCGTGCTGATGCTAATAATAAAACTAGCGTTGGCAAAGCCAATAGGTATGGGCTTGGCAATAATAGATTTTTTTTCCTGCAAACAATATGCAATAGGTTTTAAAAGTGTAAAGATAATAACATAATTCTTTTGAATATAATACATGGTAGGTTGGTGTCTGGACTTACTGTGAAGCCTTTTAACCTACTATAGTGCTGGGATATACTGAGAAGGTAAAAAGTCCTGAAACGGGAGAGGGCCACAGCCCAATCGAACAACTACCATTTGACTTGGCCCATAACATACAGTGCATGGTTTGTGGGAATTAAGGGCACACTATGAATTCAACACTTCATAAAAATGGCATTAGGATAAAAATAAAAAAAATTAAAAAGGAATGTTCCTTTCGTAAAGCTTTTTAAAAAAAAAAGTGAGATATACTACAACTGAGGAAATTAGTGGGAGTAACCGAACCCATACCCTTAAAAAAGGGCAATAATTGCAGAGAGGGCCAGAGCAGAGAAAGTAAGAGTGTAGCCGCGGGTCAGCAGAAAAGAGTGAAACAAAAAGTATGTGTGCAGTTTAAAAGCGCATGACATCTTAAAAAAAAAAAGGGCAGGGATGCAACATACGGAAGCAGCACAGAGCAATTTAATAATAAGTTGGAAGGAAGCTTGCGGAGTTGTTGAAAATGTAATATGCACGTTCCCACCTTAATAAATAAAAAAAATAAGCAGTAGAGTTCAGTAGCACAATAGCTGCACTGCTTCGTAAGAAGAGAGTACAACAGCATCCAAACCAGGGGCCTACATGGATAGAAAATATTGAGTCTGTTCCATGGATGTCTGTCAAAGGTTTTATGCTGCTGTATATTATGCAGTAGGATTATCCAAACATGTAATCCATATAAATGTAGAACATGTTTTATTCTGGGAATACATAAGCTCTTATGGATAGAAAACGGAGAGCAATGCAGGAAAATACAAAGAGCACAGAAATGCAACAAAAGGAAGAAAATACTGAGGGTACAGGCAGTCATAAAGCAGAAAAAGTAACACAAGAACAGTTCAGGGAAAATAAATAAAACAAGAAGAATAGATTTTGGAATAAAAATATTAAACTGTTTTGCACCCTTCTCTTTATCTTGTGCAGGTATGGAGTAATCAGATGAGAAATATATTATACCACTCCACTCAGAATTGTAATGTATTGCTTCACAGCTTTCGAACATTCACTCTTTCAGTCAAGATTTGATGTATGCCTGTACACGTTTTTAGGTCTCGTGTACAGATGGCTTTTAGCTGTCTTTTGCGAAAGTTTTCATGTCGACCATACCAAAAACCTACAGTGGACCTAGAGCTTGCCTATTGATTTCCATCCATTGGCTTTGTCTCTAATTTGTTTGCTTCTTATTTGATGGCTTGTCTTCCTCTTCTTGTGTTTATTTGTCTCTGTTTTTGGAGCATAGTGACTTTATCATTCTTATGATTGGCTGACTTGAATCCTTCCTCTGCTCTCACTTAGGAAATTACTTTTTCATTACACATTTCATGAGAGTGCATGTGTTCTTGCTCTCGCTCTTGTGTGCTGCTCCCCCCTATCAAATACAGGCACACACTGCTTCTCCTCCGCTTCGTATAAACCCCCCTCCCCCCAGCTCGTTCGCCCGCTTATTGTAACATTAAGTTCCTGCATTGCTTTTGAGTTGTTCTAGAGACATTATAATCCACAAGCCCGTGTGTTTTGTAAATTTCACAGGAACCCCAAAATGCCAGTATAGGTCTATACTACACAAGTAACTTATGTTTGTTATGTTATATGCTTAATTTTGGTTCGTTTATGATAAACCTTGTGTGGAAAAAAAAAAGAAAGGTTCAATAAAATACAGGAATAAAGTATTTGCCTGTAGTTAAATGAAGAGTAAAGTATATATGTCGTTAATGTGTGGTATGAAATAATGCGCACTTTACTTCTCAAACACATTCTGGCTGTAGAAATCAGACTGATTTAAGCTGATGCCAGCAAGGCAGAGCTAACGGTGACTGCGATTAGAATGTTCAGCTTCCATGATTATGCTGAGACTGTAGAAGCAACTGCTAGCAAAGAAAAGGTAAACAGTGGGCCCCAATTGTTTTTAGAATTTGGATGTTTTGCTTGGCTTTTAAATATAATGCAAATTAAACAGTGAGCAGTGGCTAAGCTCAAATATGTATGACGTTTCTCCTGCAGTGTTCAACTAACAATGGATCCTGATTACAATTTTATTGTTACATTTTTGCTTTATTGTTCATGAAGAGATTAAGTAAGGAATGGGCTGTAATTATTACCCCTTTTCGATAAAATATTGAGTCTGTTCCATGGATGTCTGTCAAAGGTTTTATGCTGCTGTATATTATGCAGTAGGAGTACCCAAACATGTAATCCATATAGATGTAGAACATGTTTTATTCTGGGAATACATAAGCTCTTTATAATAGAGCAAACAATTCACTTTTTTTTCTTTACCTGTGTCCTGTTGAAACTATCCTTACTTCAACGTTTGAAGTTTTGTCTCTGATGTGTGGTTTATGTATTAAAATCATGGTGAGGCAACTTCACCTTTGCCCATAACGTTTTGCAATCGGGTAAAGGTAAAGTATGTGGCTAAGTCTCACCGCTTGAATGAGAAGAATGCTGAATGGAATCTTTTTTTTCCTTCTAATTTGGTGTTACCTTGAAGAGTCAGTGCTACACTTTTCATACCATGCTTGCAAAAGGAAAAGGCGACGTTCATCTGTGGTGCATAATTTTGTGAATTTGATGCCTTGATCTGACTAATGATCCGAGAGGACCATTCGCTGCATTACAGGAGGAGCAGGGTCATTACGAAGGCCGCAGCTGCTACATTGTGGAGGCTCTAGTGTAGTGCTGTTTGTGTTTTCTTTGTATATGTTGCCACTGATGTGTTGACAGAAGCGTTGTTCACGTGCTAAATTAGAATATGTACCGCAGACTCGCCTGCTGGAATCATGAGTTTTTCAAGAGCTTCTTTGGCCGTGGGTTTGAGGAAACAGTTCATGTAGCTTTTTTAATCGCGTGTTTAGAAATCGACTTTGGATAAAACTGGCTGTTTCATTTATGACAGCAATCCCGTAGCGCCCAGGAATGCTATACAATATCTACAGTTGGAAGTTAAATATAATTTTTGAATGCTTCAACGCCTTACAATGTGAATGCAACTGAAGATTCAGAGTGTGACAAAATAAAATTCACTAACGGCAAGTCAGCGATGTACACGTTTTGAGTGCACGGAGATTTAAACATGTTCACCATTTTGCAACCGTCTCTGTGCTTGTACGTTGTTTTTAAGAAGGTTAGGAATTGCTAACTCGATTTTACTCTTTGCTAGGGTTAAGTATTAATCCTTGCACGTTTCTACAATCGCTGCAAACATTTTCCTGTTTCTGCTGGTAGATGGTGGCGAATCTCTTGTAATGCAAAACTGTAAAAACACTTGAGCATATGGAGCCTTCCAGAAAAAGATGTGCCTAGTCAGCTGTGATTCCATTGTGCGCAAGCAGGCAAGATCTGCTTCTCTCTCGGGAATTTCAGTCATGCTGGGGTGCATGTGTTTGTAGCCGTTACTACCTTCTAATTTGAGCATTTGTATTTCACATGTTATTGACGTCATATAGAGTGGATTTCTCTATTCATCGTTGTTTATGTAGTGCTTTTGGTGTGCTGGTTTTCACTCAAGTTCTCAGTGTCTGTTTCCCATGAACATCACGTTATATGCAAATAGCAGCTAAGAAGAAAATGTGCATGTAGGGATCGCCAGGGTGCTATTGTAGGTAAAATATGCATTCAAATTTAAATGCTTCTGTAGCCAAGGGTTTTTACGTTTTAAAGGACGGTGCATGGGCTCTTGTCTTTTGCTCACAGCAATGTGTGTTGCATGATGAAGTAAACTATTTATGATGACATACTGTATAAGACCACTATAGCAGAGGATAATTCTTTATATTGCTGTTGGTAGGGCCTGTATATTGTAATGAAAATATGTGGTGAATTGAACAAATGATTACCAAAGAGTATGTGCCTATTCATTCACTGATTCATTTAGAACTGCCTCTGGTGTGAATAGGTCACAATAAAAGTAAATCTTAGAGTAGGTCGAAAGTTTCAAACATTAACAATACTCCAAGGCTCAGTGAGAGCATCCAGCCAAAGGAGTATTTAAACTTAGCCAAAATAGAGGTTTACACGCAGACATCGTTCTGACAGTGTTGTGCTTACTGTGCTTCTGTGTCCATGGGTTTTATTATAAAGAGAAGAAAAAAAAGTAGGACTTATTCCTAAAAATACAGACTTAAAATGGAATGATTACATCTTGTACTTTGGACGTTATATTGATGACTGTCTAATGATTTGGACTGTCAGAACTACATGGCTTTTTTTTGGATTTATAAACAACAATACTTCTAATATGTCCTTTGTAATGGAACATAGTCAAGAAAGAATTGTGTTCTTGGATGTTGAGCTATATATAAGTGGATGTAAAATTAACAGTAGAATGTACAGGAAGACAACGGCTTGCAATTCTTTGTTGCATGCCAGTAGTTCACACTTGGGATGTAAAATCAATTCAGTTCCTTTTGGAGAGATGATCAGAGCAAGGCGAAATTGTAGTGCAGATTTAGAATTTTGAAATACTTTGACAGATATAGAACAGAGATTTTTAATACGAGGTTATGATGGAGATGTAATCTCGAAAGCTAGAAGGAGGTCTCAGAAATTAAAATGAAGTGAAATCCTTAAAGACGTTAAGGACTTGACAAGGAACAAGTAAACACCAGTGAGATTGGGTACAGGTTTTCATTCAGCCTCTCATAAGTTGTATAATATACCCGGGCGACATTTGTCCCTACTTAAATCAGATCGGACACTGCAACCTTTTATAACAGATCAGCCAAGTATTACTTATCGGAAAGGGAGGACATTACAGAATATGGTGAGCCCCAGTTATCCTAAAATACAATAGACAAATGAAACCTAGTTACACAGATTATCTAATGGCTCATATAGATGTGGTAATTGTAGTATGTGCAGATTTCCTGTAAATGTTATTAGTGAATTTGAGTATAATAGCTCACACAAATTTGCTATATGTACACATATTGATTGCACAACGATTTTTTTTTTTTGCCTTTATCTGTAAATGTGATACGTTATATTTTGGCAGTACCATCAGATCACTGAAATATCGTATTTCGGAGCACTTTAGAACTTTGAAAGAATTGGATGAATGGCATCCCATTGCAATACAAGCTCAGGATATTTACTTGAGTTTTAGATTTCATGGATTTGAATCTGTACCAGTTGATACGAGGGGTGGAAACTGTGAACTCTGGCTCAAACAATGTGAAGCCAGACAGATAATGAAATTACGTGCAGTTGATAAGGGTTTGAATATAGAGCATGTATTTCAATATTTCTTAGGGTACAAGAATCTATATGGGGCTTACTAACGCCTCTTAATCCGAGTTTACACACTTTTAGTTGTCTCTTCTCCCTTTTCATTCCTCTCTTTAAGGACTAATATGCGATCATGCTCCCAATAAGTTTGGTTTGAATATTAGGAGACTGACTATGCTATAGTAGCTGATGTATAGTTACTTTTACTGTAATAGACTGTTAATGTTGTTGTGATTGTCATAGAATATAGCTATTTATTTGGTTTTGATAGTTTACTACATTGATTAAGGATAGGAAAAAAATATGTAGCCTAGCATTTACTTATTTATTGTTAGTGACAGCAATACCACGCTGGCCCAGGATTTAAATGTCCAGCTCATAGTGTCTGTCCCACATTAAGGCAATATTATACGTTGATATAAAATGCCTTTGGCAAGAGTATTACGAGATGGCACTAATATGGTACGTTATGTGCGTTCTTCGTTTTTTATTTACGACCGTACAGGTGATTAGGAATTTAACATTTACCATTGTTTATGGTATGCTAGTTTTGATTACTATTATGATAATGGGTATTATTATTTGCATAGATGGCACCGGTAGGAGTACACTCCCAATTTTTTGGTCTTTGGCTTTGTTTTTGATACGATCCTACTAGGGAGAAATAATTGATATTTATTGGTACCTATTATGGGACAGACCTTAAATTCAAGACGATTTCTATTGATGGGTTAGAAGTTACCCCATAGTTATATTAATAGGCTTATTTACCAGGATAGTGCTGTTTTATTTCAATTTTATGACACTTTACCTATGTTAAGATGTCGCTGATAGATGGCGCCTTTTTTTGTCCTAGTCCGTTGACTATGTCTATTTACGGTGTGTACAAAAGGACATTTAAAGATGGCGCTGATGTGGCATGCCGTTTGTGCGAGGAGTACTCTCCTGGTTTTCTGTTATGATTTGCGGGTGAGAAAGAACTAATATGTTACAAAAATCTGTGAAGGTTTATGTACCATTACGGGACGCTTATCTTATTTGAGAATTCATAGCTGGGTTGAATGTCATTGGTCAGATTAAACGATGTCTCGCGATACTTGAATTGTGTATTGATTTTATATGTAGAGAGTTGAATATTAAGTTACTTGGATAAAATCGATTTATTATTAGATTACAGATTGAAGAAAATATTTTCTATTAATGTGTTTACCCACAATTGGGCCGGTGGCCACGAAATTAGCTAGGATTTGATTTTCGTATTTTAATTTCTAGTATTACAATTATTATTTGGATTATTAACGGAATTATATTTCCATTTAGTACACAGCGAAGAACTTGACTGTTATACCTTATGCAGAATTACAAATTAATGATTATTAATGTATTAGGTGAGTCTTTAGCTCTACTCACAACATGGTGATGTTTGACATGGCAAGTTAGGTGAGTAGGGAAAGTTGTATGGGGAATTTGTATTTAGTCACATCTCGTCTGTATTTCTACTCACAATATGGTGGTGTTTGACTTGGCATGCCTTCCTACGCATGATTAAAATTGTTTTAATCTGTTTCCCTTGTATTGATTTTTCTTGCACTTTAATTTTGATTTACTCATGATTGCAAATAGCTGGTGATTTAAATGGCACATGGAGAATTTTACGACTAAGAATTCAAGGTGTTCCTTATGAGCTTTTTCTTTCGGCTTGGGTTGCTTACACTGAGGACTATAATTGAATATTGTGAATTGAATGTAAAAATGCCAAGATTGTTTATAATTGTTTTGTAGCGCTGATGAAGTCAGAGGTATAATTCCCTCAGACGAAACACGCGTTGGCTGCATTTTCGTTTGGATGTTGGATGATTTACAGTTATAAACAAAACTGGAAATATATCTGAGACTGCATTTCGTATTAGAGGTTGGCTGCTTTGGAATTACAAACAAAACTAGGGGAAAAAGTGGACATTTTATCTACATTAACGATTTATGGACACTTGTATTTGAAAATGTTTGCTCAGAATTTCTTTAACAACATTGCATCCACCGCTCATTGCTGTCTTGAACGTTCTTTTCCTTTTTATATTTGAGAATTTTCCAAACAGCTGTCCTACTATGTTAAACATGCAGCAACATTTTGAAAATGGCAGCAACACCTGTCTGCCCAGGGAAGAAAGGAAATCCAATATTCTAACCACTAGGATGTGAATGGTGATAATCTAGCATTGGTGTACAGTTGCCTTAGGTGGTGGGAAGTGATTAGGTCATGAAGTGTAAAATGGACCTCCCTTAAAAGCACATTGTTTGTTGGAACAATGTATACCCATTAATCTGTCTTTCATAGATGATGATCGATTCTTTGTGGAGCTCATTTCCATAGAGTGCAACAAGGAATGTGCTGTATGGCCGCTCTATAGAATCTTAGAATTTTCAACTATGTACTGTCTACCAGATGTACGCTGGGTGATACAGGGCTCTTACAATGTGTATCTTTTAGTGCCAGCATCCAAAGGTATTTGAGCCTGCTCCCTTCGAGGACTTTGAATATTACTCATAGAATATCAAATGCAATTTGTGTATCATCTGACCATTGATTAGGGCTCAACAGGACTGCTTTTGTATCGTTACATAATTTTTGCTTAATTAAATCTAGCTTGCAGAGCATTTTACTCGGAGTAGGTGGCAAATCCTATGGTTTCTAGCCATTTAGAGGCACCAAGTATGTGGAGGACACAAGAATTCTGGGGTCGGCTGGGGCTGCACTGCAGTTGAACTAGGAGAACCTTTACCTGCTTCTATGACCTATCTAAACAAAGTATTTGTGTCAGTGGTTTTGATTTGTTCCTGCCTGAAGAGAAGTAAATCACCATGAGTAGTATTCAGGTGTCTGAGTTCCAAGGACACTGGAGTCAGCAAGGAACTGTGTATGCTTACTGTCTGCATTTCTGCTGTGAGACTTGTGGGTGCTGCAGCACAGCTCTTGTGCTGCAAGGAAAGGCACTGAGTGTGTTTTGATCTCTCCTGTGGGGTATAGCTGAAAGTACACCTGGTCTCTGGCAACCAACAGAAGGCTAACATTGCTCAAAAGAAGATGGGCTCTAGTTTTGCAGCACTCCATGCAAAATATACATGTGGTGCTGTACACACCCTTTCCTTGAATGCTACACAGGGTGGCTGTCTAAAGACTGGTAAATCATTGAATATAATGTGTTCAATAAAAGTGATCTAAATCTTTGGTATTGTATTACGTAATTTAGTCATTTTGATACGGTTTGATTTTAGATATTAAAATAATTGTTTCTAATGTTGGGACAGGTAAAGATCAAATAAAATTATTATAAATAGTTACACACCCCATAATCTAAATCTACACAAAGTTTCCACTTTTCCAGACCTGACAATTGTATAATGCTGGCTTCAAGGATTAAGAGATGTACTTTGCATGTTAAACTAAGAACAAACCACTAAAAGTTCACTCTCAAAATGTTAGCAATAATGTATTTGTTGCAGAAACAATGCTAACAATTGCGACAACAGTGTAGGAACTCTACAGGGGTCTTCACTTCATCTGTACTGTTCTAAAAAATGTTTTGTGCATGTGCTCTGTGTGTCGCTTGGTGAGGGTGCATTTTAGCACTTGGCATGCATACAGCAAACATTTTGCAAACTGTTTTCCTACTTGGTAGATAAGGAATGAACAAACACATTTTGCTCCAGTTTTTTTTCAGTTCAGATCTTTTTATTGAAAGTTGAATTGCATTAACAATGATCAAAAACATCCAACAAGAACTATTAAACATGATTTATAAGAACTAATTTAGAGGAGGCATAGTAAAAATATAGAAATCTGAAATTGGGCCCTAAAATCCAAATCCATCTGGTAGATGGATTGAGCAGTTGATGCTGTGATAATACAATTGGTATCACTTCACAATACTTAAAGGTTAGGCCTTGGTGAAATCCATCCATTATTACAGCTAATATTTCTATAATGGGAGGTTCTGTTATTGTGGAAAACGTGTATGTCATTGTAATTTTTCAGTGCTATAGTATGAACCTTTGTAAGAGAACAGTGGACATAGTCACCATTTGTATTTTGAATCAACTGGTTTCAAGTATTTCTGATGAAGGTACCATTTTCTTAGCTTTCCAGGACTCCAAGCCTTATCTTGGAGTTAATTTCATCATGTCTCATCATGTGTGTAAACAACATTTTCGATGTGTGATGTTCTCTGATCAGTACTACACCAAACAGAAAATCTAACCTTTGGAAGGATTGTAGGAGCATGTTGCTACTGACTATCTTCATTTATGAAGTAAGCTTCCTTCGTGGTATGCCATCCTATCCAAAGTGTACAGATATACATACTGGGAGAGTACCTGCATGAAGATGCCTCCATACGCTTTGCTGTGCCAATAAGTTGGTTTCTTCAAAAGTTCTGAAATTTAGCATTTGATAGTGCCTAACGATATGAATTCTGGAATGAGTCAAGAAGGTGAGATATGTATTCTATCAGATGAAAGGCATGTTTTTAATCTTACTTTGTAATAGTTTGAGTGAGATATCCTCTTACTATAACAGTTCTATGACTTTATGAAGTTTTAGAGTGTTCTTTATTGTTATTAAGTACATGGTCCTGGAGGTATCTTGGCGCTTGGAATGAAACGGAAGATAAGACTGCAGTTAAAAGAGGGATACCCCATGGGGCCCAAAAAGAGAAAGCAGGCAGGGCGTAAGATGGAACAGGATGTGGGTATGTCTGAGAAGATAGGAAGGCTTCTACCATGTGCTTGAAAGATCCAAAGATAGATACACTACTCCAAGTCATTCCCTAGTTGATGGCTGAAAGTGGGAGAGACTCTAAACCTACAGCATGGCTGTTTTAAGTGAGGCATGCAGAGAATGGAGGCAGTTTTTGAGGGTAGCTATCTAGTCTACTGTTACAAGGTTCACTAAACGAGAATTAAAATACAAAAAACCTCGACCCATCCCATAGAAGGCTCTGAAATTGATGTTGATCCTAGCTTAGACTGGGAGCAAGCAAAGGTTGTTTCTTTCTTTGTAAAAGTGATCATATTTTCTGAGACTTTTATCCAGTCGTATAGGTATATTATGGATTATTTACCTCTTTGAGATGGTGTAATCCTGGAGGCCTAGGTAGATCACATTGCAGTAATCTAGGTGGGAAAGAATGTGATCTTGCCACTCGGTATATAGCGACCCATCATTTTCAAGATTTTAAACTGGGTTATCCATGTGGCCCAGGGTTATCCATATGGTGCAGACTTTCTGATTTCTATTTTTTGAGAAGGGAAGGACACCTTGCTTTGGAATGGAGAACATACTCAAGTTTTATGACAGTCTCTCCTGGAATGGCAGGAGAGGCAAGTTGTGGCAGCAGAAATCAAAGGACAAAATGATAGATTCTCCACCTGCAATTAACACCTCAGTTATTTTCAGCAATCCGTTTTGGTAAGTGGCAGGACATCTAGTGTTGCATGTTTGCCAAACAGTCATGTAGCTGTCCAATGGAATTGAGAGCGTGTTGGTCAAATTTAAGCAGCAGCTATCTCATCTGCGTAAGCTCACTTTGTAAACCGGAATGAGCCAATGAGGCTTCAGAGTCTGGATATATATGTTCAATAAGATTGGAAACTGAGCTAAGCCCTTTCAAACTCGCCATGCCAATGGGTTTTCTCTAGAATGAAAGCCAGGACACAACATGGATTGGGCTCCTAGTAAGAATGGGAGGGGGGGAAACGCACACAAGGACTTGCACACCTAGCCCTGTTGTTTATAGACTGCTTAGCAAGATATTTATGATTCACTGTTTCAGAAGTTGCTGGTAGGTTCAGGTGCAGAATTCCTCCAAGCTGTCCTTTGTCCTGTGCATAAATTATATTTTTATTGTCAATATAAAAGTTGATTTGCATCCCATATAAGCAACTGCTTTTAAGGTTAAGTAATTAAAACAGATTTTAAAATAACAGTGTAAATGGGACAGAACAATGATTGCTATTTTAAAATGGTGAATCCTGTTATGGACTACATAATTTTCAGACTCTTGAGCAATTCAAATACCTGCTACAGTCAAAATGGAAATCATTGTTTTAGAGGACTTGTTTATTTTAGGAACTTGTAGCAGCAGAGGCAAGAAACAGTTTCATGTACATAGTCTGCCTTCTGCGCAGGACAGTGAATGATTCTAAAGCTGTCCTAACTTGTAGCAGCAAAAATAAACAACATATCACTGTTGCAAATAGTATGACAGAAATAATGCCAGTATATCATTACAAATTATCAAATCATTTAAGTTCAAGCAGGAAACTCTCCCACCCTCTCCTCCTCTGGGGCCCCAGTTAATCAACTTCTTCATGTATTAAAGAATGTAACGATCCTCCCATGGGTGCACCATATGGATTCCCCCTGTAAGCATTCCATTTGCCCCACACTCTTCCATATTTCTTGGGGCATCCTCTGTGTACATAAATAGTTTTTTTTCGCCACCATACACCAGTCCATGTTCTTCTTCCAGTCCCGAAGGGCTGATGGGGCGTCTGTCCCCCAATTGTGCGCTATGATGCGCTATGATGCGCTTCGCTAGCATCAGGCCTAGTGTCACCCGTGTTTGGTCTGCTCTTCCCAGGTCTGTAGCCTCCCAAACATTGAGGAGGCACAATTTGGCTGAGATAGCTAGTTTCTCTCTGCATACCTCTGAAATGCAGGACACCTCGGCCTCCCAGTACAGTTGAATTTTCAGGCGTGACCACACAATGTCATAAAACAATCCTTCCTCCCCACACAGTCTATTACACAATGGATCTGTCTTCCTGCCCATTTGACCAACGTATTGCAGGAGATGTAAGCTCTGTGTAAAATTTTGAGTTGGATTAATCTAAAGCGAGCTCCGATGGCCACCTCTTTGGGGGATGCCAATGCTTCTGGCCAGTCCTCTTCATTTAGGGCTATAATTTCGCTTTCCCAGCGTTTCCGTTGGAGTGCAGAGGGTGTCAGGTTTGTTATTAATGAGTTTCTGATACGTAAGCGAGACTGCCTTGTGAGTTAAATGATGTACTAGGAGTCTCCAGTATAATGTTGACGTTTCTGGTACAGTTGTCCCACTGGGTATCACTGACTGTATGGCATGACGAATCTGTAGGTATTGGAAGGTTTCTGTGGGGGTCGGGTCATGTGTTCTCTGTAGCTCTGTGAATTGTACTATGTCTGTCCCGGAGTGAAGGTCTCCCACCCGTGAGATCCCAATCAAATCCCACCTATCAAACCCTTTTCTTACGCCCATGGCGCCCAGCTGCTCAGACTCCCATAAAGACGTGGCCCTGGTAATTTTGTTCTTCCATCCTAACTTAGAGAGAGTCGAGTGCCATAGACGGGCTGTTAAAGCTGTGGGACCCTCCAGTGGGAGGCGTCTAGGATCGGTATATAAAGCTTGGTGGTATCCTCTCGATTGGAGAACCAATCGGTCCATCCGATAGGCTGGTTCAGACATAGGTTGGTGTACCCATTGATTTATAGTTGTCAATTGTGCCGCTTTATAGTATGTTTGGATGTCTGGTAATGCAATCCCCCCCATCATACCAGCTCCGAGTTAATTTAGTAAGCGCGATCCGCGAAGAACTCCCATCCCATCGGAGGGTTCGGACCACACACTATTGATTTTAAAATATGTATCCTGAATTGGGAATGATGTGTTTGCATTAGGTAGAGAAATCTTGGCAATGCCATCATTTTAAATAATGCCGCTCTTCCCAAAGGGGGGGTGATCGCCAGTGTTGTACATCAGTCTTGAGTCGGGCCAGGGGAGCTTGCAAATTACAGGTATGAAAGAGAGCCAGGTCGGTGGTGATGAAGATGCCTAGATAAGGACTACAACTATCCGTGCCTCGCACCCCGCCGGTAGATAGGGTATAGGACCATGAAGGACAAATATGACCGATTTGGAGCAATTAATTCTGAACCCGGACTCTTTGGAATAAATCTAGGTATAATAGTCTGCGAAAAGCTCGGCAATCGCATGGGGGTCTCGGAGGAGCTCCCAGTCTTTTGAGCATATATTCGCGACCCAACATTTCTCTCTCTCTCGCACTGGTCGAGCCACGCAATAAGTTTTCCTGTTTTATCGCCAATCTCATACACTCTGTGAAGAGCTGCTTTAGCAGTGGACCTGGCCTCCTTAGTTACCAAGTCCCTATATTCCCTTTGCTTGAGATTTAATATGTGTCTAGTGTTCTCATGTCGTTTCCCACCAATTGGGTTTCCAGGTCTAATATCACCTGTTAGAGTCCCGCTACTTTTGCTTTCTTGTCTGTATCCTGCTATTAACGAGAGGGCCTGTCCCCTAACAACTGTTTTATATGCCTCCCAAAGAGTCACTGACAATGTAACTGAGTGTATGTTCTCTTGAAAGTAGTGTTCAGTGACTTCAACAAGCCCCTTTCTAATGACTGGCATTTTGATATAGTAGGGATTGATAGGAAGTGGTCCAGTACGGCGTGGGTTGTCCATCCTGTATATTGCCCATAGTGGGGAATGGTCGGAGATACCTCTTGCTAAGTGTCTCACATCCGTAAAATGTGGGAGATGTGGCGCCAGAGAAATTAGTAAGTCGATTCTCGAGCGACTCCCATGTGCCCCCGAGTGGAAGGTGTACTCCTGTGTATTAGGCTTTGAGGCTCCTCATATATCTATTAATCCCAACGCAGAGAAACTCCACAAGATGTGTTCGGGAGGGGTTTGGCGCCCTGGGTGGCCAGCGATCTAAGTGATCACATCCTGCCATATTAAAGTCGTCTCCCATCAGGGAGTTCAAGCATAAGGGTTCCCAGGTCGGCCAGAGTCTAATCTTTTAGAGTCGGAGGGGGGGGGGCATAGACCGACAGAATATTGATCGCCTCTCCTGCCTATGTCCCTGAAAGCGCCGCATATCTACCCAGCCTATCTGACCAGACCTTTTCAACTATAAGTTCAGGGGTGTGGAATTTAGTAAAATATCTGCTTGTCCATGGGGCAGGTTGCTTCATAAATCTACTTGTCCTGTCACAAAATTCACTTGTCCCTTCTGTGTCATGCAATGCAGCGACAAATTATGGCAGCAATCTCATTATATGAAATAGCCTCTCTGATTATGCCAGGGCTCCTCCCATGGTAGGGTTTGAATACTAGCAATTCCCTTATGATGCCACGTTACTGGGGCTGAAAGTAATGATAAGCAACAATTCCAGGGTTGGAATGCCCATTTGAGTCTGTGCAAACCTACTAACTTGCATGTTTTAAGGGTTTTCACCAACTCTTCTCTAATCGTTTCCCATACTGAGAAAGGTTGGAAATTTACTCCTGACAATGGCAGACATAAAACTTCTTTGAGGGTTGGAAAAAAAAGTGGTTGGAGGGAAAGTGAACTTGCAAACACTCAGATTATCACATGAGCAAATCTACACCTGCATATTTGCTCATGCTAAAATGCAGTTCGCAAATATTTTCTAGGAGTACTTGTGAATTCACGAAAGCCGTATATCTGCACTTAATGCAAGGACATGGGTGCACTTTTGAGACTTCATTTAATAATTGGGCCACTAATTAGGTCTGGCGTTAACCATGACCTTTTGTGTTTATTAAAATTCTCTCTCTGTCTCTCTCTCTCTTCTGTTCTTTCACAAGGAGCATATCGACACAGTCGTTTTGTTCAGTGCCAGGAACTACTGTGGCAATGTGTGCTTTTTGAGACCAAAACTATTTTTGCTTTTGCCGATGTTTGTTACTATGGTGAAGGCCCAGCAGCTCCCACACCAATAAGATTTTACAAAAACCCTGCCAAAACAAGTCATGCGTTGACAAAACCAAAAGGCTGACAAACAATTTCAGACCTACTGGTTTTTACCAAAGCTTGTTTATTTTTATGTTTTCCATAATCTTAATAAAACTGGTTACACTGATTTTCCATTATGAATATTTTTGGGAAATACTAGCATACATCAACACATTTTACTAAATGATGCTGCAAAGTAATGGCACCTAAAATTGTACAGTAGTTTAGTGAAATGTTTTTTGCATTTTTTTGTGAACATTTTATTTTGAAAGCCAAGAATCATCAATATTGCCTTCAAGCTTCTGCAAATATGTGCACCTAATCATAGAGCATTGTGCGAGCATTATACATAGCCTCATATTGCTAAACATTGAAAACGTGTACACATTTTTATACTGGAACCACTGTTAGTAATGCAATCTGAGCTTACAACATTTACTTGGAGCGCTCACCCTAATAATGAAGGCTTTGCATTAATGAACCATAAATACAAGTTTGAACAGCATTAACACATGGACACAAATATTACCTTAATAGCAGGCAATGCCTTTCCCTGATCGATAATGTGGTACTGTAAACTGGCAGCCAAAGGGTTTGTGCTGTGGGGATTGGGCCTACTTGTCCCAAGGACAAAAAACACATGAAAACTTGTTGCCCTTGACCCCAGACACTATGTCCCGGGCGTCGGGCTATAGGAATTCCACATCCCTGTTATAAGGGGAAATTGGTTTCTGATAAGGATCGAAGTGCTCCTCGACCCAGACCATGGACTCATTTCGTATCCACATCGGTCTAAGGCTTTGCACATATTTCCCATTAGATGGGTTTCCTGTAATAATACAATGTCAGGGGAATGTCTTTTCATAAAGTGAAGTATTACTCAATGTTTAATTTTATCCCCCAACCCATTTACATTCCAGGTCATTAGTCTGATCTCGGGAAGGGATTGCCCTGTCATGGGGGGATTAATTGTATACGTGCTGTGACCCCAGACTACCGGCCGTCCAGGATTTCCTGCCCCTTGAGTCATTGTTGTGCAAAAGACAGTGGTCGTGGTAAAATAAGTATAGTGGTGTACAGTTACTGCCTGTTTCTTAAGGCTTATAAGAAAGCAAAAAACATTGATCAAAAACATTGGAAAATTCCTAACTGTTCCCCCCACATATCCTTATTAAGTCTACCCCTCACCCCGCTGCTCTGCCTGACGGACCCCCAACCGCCTGCCCCCTCAACTCAGCAGAGTGCCTGTCGTCCCGACCCAACTTAACAAAATTAGGGAGCGTGAGCTTCCCGTCCAACTCTCCCTCTCTTTAATAATTTTTTTTAAATTTAAAGCCCCAAATCTTGAATTATGTATACGGTAAGTGACCGGAGCAGTAGTAGACCATTAAGTCCACTGCGACTGTATCCACAGTCAGAATAGACCGTTTAAGAGATTTAGTTGAGGTACAAGTCCCATCATAACTCTGCAATGCCAGGGTCTGTCCCACAGGGGTCGAAGTCCCATATGTATGGGAACTCCCTAGCGGGTTCAAAAGAATGAGAAAGAGCCCCCCATCCAATCTCCATCAGTCTTAGTCAATAAATTGCTGGAGGGCAAAACTACTCCTCCTCTCCCTAGGAGGTATCGGTGGCAAAATTATCACCAGACCTCGCCGTTCATTTTCTTTGTGGCCCACGACCTGCCTTAGCACTGGGGCCGTCCACTGTCCTCCAGCCCTCGAGGCATTCCCAATCTGACTCTGGTTTTGTGAAAAACCACACTTTACCCTCCTATTCAATTTGCAGTTGTGCCGGGAACAGCATTGAGTATTTCACCCCCTTGTCTCTGTTTTTTTTCTTCACTTCCAGGAAGCTGCGTCTCAGTCTCTGAGTCTTTAGGGTAAAGTCGGGGCAAACTGGTGGAGCTGTGTGGGCTGTTTGTAGTATCAAGCCGTGATCTCTATAATTGAAGAGACAACGAAGGATCGGTCTAGGCGGGGCCCCAGGGCCGGGTCGTTCTCCTGGCACTCGGTGGGCCCTTCCACTGAGGAAAAACTTTTGAGAGTTCCTGTGGCTGGAGATGGTTAAGAATGAGATCCTCGATGAATAGGTCAGCTGCTGGTCCCTCTGCTCGTTCAGGGACTCCCAAGATATGGACGTTTTTGCGCCTCAACCTCCCTTCCTGGTCCTCCAGTCTGGACTCCAGGTTAGTTGGCCATCTGCATTTCGATCATTTGAGCCTTACGGACCTTATGGTCTTGGAGTAGAGTGGTAGCTGAGTCCTCCACCTCCTGAACTCTTGCCCCAATATATTTCGCAGGTCAGCCTGTATCAGCGAAACCTCTGATGTGACGAGTCCATGTGACCCTCCAAAGCTGTACGATCCCAGTGTATGGCTGCCATGATGTTGTGAAGCGATAGTGTAGCTTTGTTGTGGTATCCGGGGACACACTCTTTTGGGAGCCCTTCTGGGCCTCTGTTCCTTTCGGGACCGTGAGTTTGTCAGGCTTAGTTTGACTCGCGAATATCTACCTTGGGGAGAACGGGACACAGGAACAGCTGTTTCTACTTGCCGGCAGTCGCACAAGGCAGGTACTGCGGCTTGTCAGGTTTTTTCCCTTGCGTATCAGACAGCTCCCTGTATTAAAGCTGGTTAGCCTTATTGGCCTGCCCAAAGTCTTGCCATCCCTATAAACCCTTCTGGCCAGGGGGAGACTGGGGGAAGAATCGACTATACTCTCAGCCGGGTCACGGGCTCTGCTGCATGGAAGATAGCTCTAATCTCCGTCCCGTCAGCAGCTCCAACGTACCTTATTCAAAATTCCAGGCTGGGGATTCACTTCTAGTGGGCAGGCCTCATGTCAGTTCAGAAAGCCGCTCCTTGGGGGATTCGCCCCGATCGGTCTCTTCCAACCGTGACAAACCTTGCCTTCGCCACCACCCCTTACTTGCAGGGAGAGGGAGAATCGCCGTACTCCCTCCCGAGAACTGTTCTTGGGTGAGGCTCGGACATTCCCTCCGCTTCGGGAGCAGCCCAGGAGCGCTCCGCCCACTAGTCCGGGCACTCGCTCCGTATCTGCCGGCTGCACGTCATCAGTTAATTTAGGCACCTGCAGGGGAGCTAAGCCGGTCGATTCTCGGCTGCTCCAGTCACTCCGCCGTTCTCTCCTTCACTCTATGGTGGGCTGAGAACGGATTTTTTGTCGGATAGACTAGGGTAACGTAGGTGGAGTTGCGGATCTGCACTAGGTAGCGCCCATCTTCTTTCAGCGGTTAGCCACGCCCCCTTCATGTACAGTCTTGATCTTTTGTGCAGCTCTCATATTTAGTTCCTAGGTAGTTTTGAGGTCTATTTGGAACAGGATGGCTAAATGTATCAATGTATCTTCAGTTTGGACCAAAAAATAGGCATTCACGGTATTACTTAACAGCTGCTGTGCGTAAAGGCAGCTGTACATAAGATACTGTTATCAAGAGTTTTGAAAACAACACCATCAGGCTAAAAAGCAATAGTATATAATTGACACAGCCTGCCACCCTTTGCCATTTCCTAATTTTGTTCTTCTGATATCCCTGTTAGGAAACCAATAATCTGGTGTCCGTGGAAGAAGGGCTAGTGCTGCGGACAATTTATTTTGATGTAATGCAAATTTAAATGCCACTTAAGAATTTCTCTAAGGTTTGGCTCAACCAACTTTATAAAAATGGCTATTCTACTCACCACAAATTTAATGTTTGATACAAATTGCCATCAAACAGAGGAGCACAGAGTGGGCTTCTTAATTGTATATGTGTTTGTGTATGTGTATATATATATATATATATATAATACTCTAGTGCATATCCATAAATGGATAAAATGTTGAATGAGAGATGTGCAAGAATGTCAGAATGAGCAGAAAAATGTCCTTCCTATGCTTCGGCCAGTTATTACTTGTGGACTTCGGAGGTTAAACACTGTACTTCTTTTCCCTTTAACACGCAGATTATATCCATGGACTGCTACAAATTATCCAGGAAGTACTTGATGCACTGTCACTAAAGTTCTGATGAGGGGGTGGCGTGCAGCTGTTTTCAACACATGCATAACCCCAAATACAGAGCAGTCCGCTAAGCCAGTTAATATTCAGTCTTGGACACCATTACCATAACTAATCTCTTCAAGCCTAAATATTTTACTTTCGGATTCTAAGTTAGCCTATCAACTGCTCACACAGAACATCAGAGACCTAAGGTTCTGAAGACCATTGTTGTCTTGGGAGAGTTTAGAAGCCATTCTAATGAAGGTATCAACTTTCTTCACTTTGTTATGGTGAATGTCTTCTTAATGTTTCTCAAACTATGTGAAGTCCCCAGCAAGTGATATTTAATGACTTACAAACTATTGTTAATTTTTTTATGCTAAATAATTCTACTGCTGCCATGGCAGATTTTTGTCTTGAAATGAGAGAACTTTGTGTTTAATTTCCCTTGTAGTTTATGCATTAAATTTAATACCTTCCAAACTGCACTCAAAATGTAGGGTTTTGTATCATTCATACTCTATACCCATTTGCATTAGAAAATGAAAGCCAAATGCAGTTGGGGCATGCTGTTGTGTGTTGAAATCCAAATTATTGAAGGGATGTTCTAAAGTGGTGGCTGAAACTTCCTGAAATTTTTCGCTCAGAATCTGTTTGGGTTTTTAACGGATCATACAAATACCGGCAGTGCAATTGCAAGAAACTAGCAGCGAAAAGACATTTGAGCATGTGCACAAGGTCTCACCAGATAGGCAATGGAGGAGCAACAAAGCAATCACAGGAAAGGGCATCTACAAAGAATGTAAAAGGATACCATGGTGTATATATGTAATCAGCGTCAGAGGAACTTGGATTCCACAACACCAGTCTTTCATGTAAGGGAATAAAAACTTGCCATGTGTCACCCGCCCAGCCCGTATGAGTAAGACCCTAAGGCAGCAATAAGGCGGAGGTGAGATGGTGATGAAGCTGTATCCTGTATTGCCTTAAGGAGGAAGCAACAAGGCCAATGGGCCCAGCAGGGAAGAAGGGGAAATCACAAAGTTTAAAACCTATGTAGTACATTCCCCGCCCACCCCCCACAGCCCAGGAGATAGTGCCGGCATAGGTTACAGGCAAGGTGAAAGGAAAAAGAAGGAAGAAGAGAGGAGGAGGAGGAGCGGGGGAGGAAGAGGGACGGGGGAGGGAAGTGACAGGTATGTCCGAGGCCATCTTCAATGTGTAGGGAGTTAGGGGCATTGGCACTGCTAGGGTGCTGTGTAAACAAATGGAGGGTGCACAGTCTATGCGGGAGGAAGCAAAGGTGTTCCAACGTGGGCAAGTAATCTATCAGAGTCTGCCAGATGTGAGCGAATTTCTTGTCAGGTAGGGGAAGTTTGTGGGGCAGGTGTTCCATAAATAGGGTGTGCCACAGCCGTGTGAACCAGGCCAAGGCTATGAGCTGTTTCCCCGCACCAGTCATATGCCTGACTAGGTACCGGTCTGCGTGTGTCAGTGCTTCGAGTGTGGTTGGGTTGACCCCTCGAATTGTTGTGTAATAGTCCTATGGGATAGTAAACTCCAGGGTGTTCTTGATATGCCCTAGGATTTCTTTCCAAAGGATCGTAAGTTGAGGACAAGACCACCAGATATGTTGGAAATCAACCGCTCGCGTTCTACATCTCCAACAGGCGTCCGAGGCTGAAGTGTACATGGAGCGCAGCCGGACGGTAGTGTAATATCATTGGAACATAAGCTTGTACGCTGTTTCCTGCTGCGGTATGCTCCTGTGGGTCTTGAGAATCTCCCGCCAAATAAGCTCCTGTTTCCGGAGATGCCTTGTGCATCACCAAGCTCCCATTTAGTCTGATATGGGGAACTAGGAAGGATGCTGGACTGCTGCAAAAATTCATACGTTGTGCAGATCTGGCCACTCAAACCTTCAAACTTGCAGACTAGGGTCTCAAAGAGTGTTATGGGCCGAGTGGCCCCTAGAGTGTTGTGAGGAAACAAAGTCCAATGGAGTAATTTAAAATATTGGTGTCGCAACTTGTCAGGAATGTGAAAATCTGTTTTGCACTGCACGAAGGGTTTTATCGTCTGCCCTTGAAACGGATCTTGCAAGATCTTGCACTTGTCACCTGCCCAGGCAGGAAAGGAGCCCAGGCGAAGCTCGGGTGTCAAATCAGGATTATGGGCTATTGGGGTGTTCGGAAGGGGGGGGGCATAGTCCAGCCTCTTACCACCGCCACCCTATCCCACACTTCAAGGACTGTCTTGGTTGCTATATACGCACTACGAGGACAATGATCTTTTGGCAGACAGGCAAGGTTCCATGGAGGCCTACAGGCTACTGCCTGGTCCATATGAAGCCAATGTTTTTCTCTCTCCCTGACCACCCACCCTGAGAGGAAGCGCAAATGGGCTGTTCGATGGTAGTCTAGGAATTTGGGGCAGGCAAGGCCACCACGGTTCCTGGGGAGCATGACCAAGTCATTAGAAATGGGCGGCTGCCTTCCCTTTCATGAAGCGACTGAAAGAGGTAAAGCAGCTTAGGCAAGATATTCATTTTAAGAACATTTATGCAGCCTAGCCAGAAGATATGCAATGGCTTCCAGCGGCTTAGGTTTTCCAGGATGGCCCTGTGGTAGTGTGGCCAATTAGCCTGGGTCCAAGTCTGCAAGGAATTGGTGATAGTAAGGAATAGGTATTGGATGGAGTGGGCCGCCCATTGGAAAGGAACCCCTCCCCTGCAAGCACGAGATCTGCTGTTGCGGGATGGTAAGATTGAGTGCTTGTAATTTGTTCATGTTAATCTTATAACTTGACACTGCCTCGAACTCCCGCACGCTCTGAACTACCGCTGAGAGGGAGGACTCTGGTTCAGCTACTGTTAGCAGGAGGTAGACGGCAAAAAGCAGAACTTTGTGCTCTTGTCCCCCAAATTCAGATGCCAGATACGTCCCATGCCAGCCGAAGGCAAATCGCCAAAGGCTCTATCTAATACCAGGGCGAAAAGTAAGAGGGAAAAGGGACAACCCTGGCAGGTACCCCGCCGGAGCACGGAAGGGCTAGTGAGCTGGCCATTCACCCTGATGCTTGCAGTGGGCTCGGTATAGGAGGCCATGATCTTGCTAATCCTAGCCGAGACCTATCCTGAGGAGGACCGCACGTAGGCCCAAATGAACCGATCAAATGCCTTCTGTACATCTAGGGAAAGAAGAAGAGTAGAGACGTTATGCATGCAAGCGTTTTCCAATAGATGCGCAAGGCGTGTAATGTTATCTGGGCCTTTTCGTTGTTTGATGAAACCCACTTGATCAGGGTCGAACAAACCCAACAGGAGGGACTGTAGCCGGTTGGTCACCATCTTGGTGTAAGTCTTGGCATCCATGTTCAATAATTCTATTGGAAAATAAGAGAAGCAAAGAGTAGGATCCTTGCCGGGTTTGGGGAGCAGCATAATTTCCACTACTGACATAATTGGCATAAGGCCAGTGACTTGAGTAAGGGAGTTGTAGAGGCCAAGCAAATGATCCTTTAAGTGGGGTTGGAAGACTTTGTAAAAAGTAACCGGTAGGTCTCCAGGACCCAGTGTCTTCCCACAGGGAGCTCTCCAAGGCAGGCCTAGAAAAATCATAAAAATGTTGCTAGAACTGCAGGTCTAGTGACTTAAATAATCTACACGACCTATTTGTAATGCTTTTTTTGGGGGGGTAAGCTGCTGGGCCCACATCAGTAAAAAAAAAAAAAATGGCTGAAAGCAACAGTATTTTTGATCCCAAAAACAAGCATTGTCGTAGTAGTCCCTGGCACTAAAAAAAAACTTTGATTTTTATTTATTTTATTTATTTTTTATCTTTGACATTTTAACCAGTATATCATTATTACACACCCTTCATCATCTTGTCAGCAGAAAGGTTACAGACCTGTTTAAAAATTAGGCAGTTCAACAGTATTTGGAAACAATACTTAAAAACATTTATGCAATTCACCCGCTCCCTGTGCAGTGTATATACACATTTCCAATCGCCGTATTTCTGAAGGCTAGACCGATTTAAGAGATCGAGTGTAGGGTTCCTCGTGGTCTAGGCCAGCTTAAACTTAGTTTATAGCTGTGAGTTTTCACAGACTGTTACGTATATCTTAGTGTTAAGTTGACTCTGGGCTAATGCCAAAGATGGGGGGCGGGGAGGGTGAGGGTTAACAACTAATAATTAACTTTAAAAACTAAAGCAATAAATGTGTCTCTGGGGGGCATATCCTAGATACTATGGCGTGTAGCACGGGTGGGGCGCTTGGCTGACTTAAGCAGCAGGTATGTGTCCATATAGTGCATGTGTTGAAGGTCTGCGTGGGGGGATGGCATTGTAATCTACACGACAGACTGCAGCATGCCAGTAACGGCGTGCTGTGCCCGGCGCATTGTCTTGTGGGACAGTACCTCGGGCAGTTAACTCTGGCCATGTGGAGTTCCATCTCGTGCTTCACCAAGTTCGTCCCCCCCGTCCATCGCCCTCATCCTCACTATCCTCCAAGTAGCTCACCTCAGAACCGGTGTCCCCTTCTGGGTGTTCTAAGTTCTCCAGAACCTCCTGACCACTGTCCTGCTAAAGGACGTCTCTGAGCTCTCCGGGCATACACCCGGCGCAGTGTAGTTTCTTCAGCTCTAGCCCATGTGGTGATGTCTCCAGCCCATGTTACACTACATTATCTGTGTTCTCACCTCTTTCCCCAGCTCAAGTAATGAATCTTCTTGCCCAAACGAAATCTGGCTTACCGCTTGACCCATGTCCTCCTAAAAATGTTCATCAAGTCTCCGAAATTGTTTCAGAGAAGCTTTCTATCATCTTCAATCAGATGTTTCTCACAGGCCTCTTTCCCACCAAATGGAAACTGGCCTCAGTTCTGTCTCTTTTGAAAAAGGCAAACCTATACAGTGCTGATCCCAGCAACTATCGACCCATCTCCCACTTGCCATTCCCTGCCAGAATAGTGGAAAAAGCTATGAATGCTGTCTTGACCATTCTCAGTTCGGATTCAGAAGTCATCACAGTACGGAACGCTCTGTGATGACTGCATCCGAATAAATTAGGCAAATTGTTGATGCAGGAGGCAATGCAGCGTTGATCCTTTTAGACCTCTCTGCAGCATTTGACACGGTCAACCAAAACATTCTTTTGGACTGTCTTGGGATTAATGGGCTAGCTTTAGCTTTTAGCCCTCAAAGAGTTTTAAGTCTCCCACTTTCACACTACCCTGCGGAGTCCCCCAGGGCTCATTGTTGAGGCCCCATATTTTTTATATATGTTACCCCCCCCTCACCAATCTGATTCACTCCTTTGGGTACTCTGTAGTGTCCTATGCCGATGACACCCAAATCCTCATCATCTGTGTCTAGTGATCCCTCCGACACCGCCACCCACTTTCAGAACTGTTTGCATCTTGTTAATAAATTGATGTTGTCAGATTTCCTAAAGCTTAACTCCAGTAAAACTGAGATCCTACTCTTTGGAAGGAATACTTTCTTCTGGTCACCACAGTGGTGGCCGCAGGAACTTGGATCACCCACTACTCCAGCCAACAAGGTAAAAAAGCCTAGGTGTAGTCTTCAATAATAAACTCTCTTTTGATGTCCATGTCATCACATCCGCAACTTTCTACACTTTGAAACTTCTCAGGAAAATCTTTGCTTTCATTCCTTACGATTTGCAGGAAGCGGATTTCAGCCCTAGTACTTTACTAGATTGACTACAGTAATGCTCTTTGTATTAACATCCAAAAAAGCTGCCTTAACAAAATTCAAATCTTGCAGAATGCTGCTGCCCGCATGCTTCTGGGTATGCCCAAACATCAATCAGTATCTTCATCACTTAATCTTCTTCATTGGCTTCCGGTCAAGATATTATTTTCGAGGCCTTATGCATCGCCTTTAAGGCACTGCATGGCACTGGCCCAAAGTACCTTAGGCAAAGCTTCCAGTGGTACACTCCTTCCAGACCTCTTCGTTCTGCCTCAGCTCACAGTCTTATAGTCCCTGAGTTAAAAAATGCCAGCTGGGGTGGCAGAAGCTTTCTCCTGGGTACCACCAGACTCTGGAATTCTCTCCTGAAAAGACAAACGGACCGACTAGCCTGCAGGAAAGCTCTTAAAACTTGGTTGTTTATTCATTAATATCGCTCCTTCCTGGTCAGTAATCTTACCTCCTCAAGACTAGCGCCTAGACACCCATGGGTATGAGCGCACTTTACAAATCTTATTTTAATTTCATTTCATGTTTCCACTACTGGTCCTGTCTTGGACTGCCACGTTATTGCAATCATGCGCATGGCTAATGGGAGGGCTAAATCCAGAAAACTAGTGCCGACTTTAAGCGCTTTGGGTCTGAAAAATCCCCCCAGGAGGCAGGTTTCCAATGTGCAAAGAAGGGAGCACCCCAGTATAGATTGGACATGATGCAATACTGCGGTCCAGTACGTCTGAAGCATCGGGCATCCCCACGTTATGTGATGAAAATCTGCGTCAAGTAAGTGGCAGCTGGGAGGCAGAGGGTTCTGCCAACAGTCACCGGGCTGGGTGCTGGCCCCGCGTTTCTCAGGGACTTTTCACGAATGCAATGCTAGCCATACGTTGCCCTAGCGGCCATATAATGATACATAGAATAGGCACAGCAGCTCACATTCATTAACGCCACACAGGTATAGGCGCATCCCGCACGGCACTCCACACGATGACTACATGATTATCCTTCTATTTGGTATCTCTGTTTCTTTTGTTATTTCGCTGTTTAGTTAGTTATGTTTTAATGTTTAAATTGGAGATGTTTGGCAACTTGCAACCATGCAAATTTACCATGTTTATGGACCAAAGTGCAATGTATTTCGTAGGAGAACCGCATAATTGTTGAGCACCTCCACGACTACTGATGTGATTGCGCGATGCTAACCACTGTCGGGGAGGTACACACTTGACAGACACGTCAAGTTTTATAATCCGACATACTGATACATGTGGGTAGTGGCTGCCACTGTAAAACTGTATGTGCACACTACATCCTGAGCGGCAAATATAGAACCCGCTATGACTGTATGATAGTCATACCTAGCTTTAAATACATGGTAACACAGCACCAATGATTTAGTAATGAGCATTAAATGTTTTAATGTATTGTTGTATATGTTGGAAAACATGAAAAAACGCAATAAAGATACTTTAAAAAAATAATTAAAAAAAGTAAGTGGCATCTGGGGCACTCCCGTGTTTCGCCACCGTAAATACCCTGTAGCCTGTGTGGTGTAAGGTATGTCATGTGGAGGAGATTGAATTGTAGATATGAAAGTCTTGTGTTGCAGGAGACCATCTTAGGAAAAGCTAGCATCTTGTCCCATTCCTCGTCGGGGACCACTTCGCCCAGAATGCGATCACATCTAGTCCTGAATGCCACTAATGGTTTCTGTCCCATAGCATCACTGATTGGCAGATCCAGGATACCAGAAGCCTCGCCGTGTCCCAAGAGCAGCTGCTGCAGCACAGCATGTTGTGTAGGCTCCTCTCGTCACCTGTCACATAGGTCTGCATATGACCGGGCCAATGCTTCAGAAGTCAGAAACTAGCCACAGGGCAGTGCATATTGTTCCATCAACCCCTCCAGAGGACACCTATCTCAAAGCACCTGCTCCACCCCGGCCGCTGTCCAAGCCTGGAGCTGGGCGACCGTGAAGCAGCTAACCGGAGTCCCATGAGGCAGACAAGCGGCAGGGCCGGTGCATACCGTGTTGCCCTCCAGGTCCTCCCCATGCAGCAGCAATATGCTGGGCTGTGGAATCACAATGTTGGAGGGTAATAGCTTGGCTAACCGGAGACCCTGGTAAGGCGCCAGTCCTAAATGTCCAGTGCGCTCTGCGTATCCAGTCGAGCCATTTGGCCACCCATTACACTTGTGCCGCTAGGTAGTACAGCTCAAAATATGGGACTCTGAGGTGCCCTTAATAGGCAGATATCTCAGCACCTCGAGCAACACCATGTGGCTGCTCCTGTCACATATTAGCTCCCAAAGTACGATGTCTAATTGTTGAAACCGAGTCACATAGACCTTAACTGGGAGGTTTACAAAGAAGTACAATAATCGCGTAAGCATCACCATTTTGTAGATTGATACATCGGCCATAAGTGGTAGTCACAAAGGGTCCCGAAGAGCTCGGCATTCTTCCCAGATTACCTCGTGCAGGTCCTCAAGCTGGTGATATATTTGGATATCCAGATATTTAAAGGTCACAGGTGAACAAGCAAGTCCTGAGGGAATGTGTAGTGGTGCAAGAGTTCCCGGGCTACGGGGGAACAGGCATGTTTTGGCCCTGTTAACTTTTAGTCCGTACAGAGCCCCAAACTCGTCAAGGTGTCTGATCGTCCCCCAGGGCCCGCCGCAGAGCCGCAAGATAGGTAGAGGAGGAGGTCATCAGCATAAACAGCAACATGTTCATGGCCATCTACCAGTATACCACCACCTCTCCCCTCTGTGGAGTAATTCTGCGAGTGGTTCAATGGCCAGAGCAAATAGCAGCAGTGATAGTGGACAGCCCTGCTGAGTACCTCAGGAGATGTCCTTAGAAGCAGAGATGGTAGTTCTGGTCTTAACACGCGCAGTCAGTCTCGTGTAGAGCAGGAAAACCCATTTAACCCAAGCCTCCCCATTCCCAGCATGTACATGACCTTCGTCTGGCATGAGCATCAACTCTGGTAAGGTTTGGACCTCTGGGTGGTAAAGGATGTGATAAAGTCTCCTGAGATTGAGGGAGGTGCTACAGTGCGGAATGAAACCATTCTGGTCTCTAAGGACCAGGCCTGGCATGTAGGTAAGTAACCTGCTCGCCACGATTTTGCTCAGAACCTTGAAGTCCATTTTGAGCATAGACAGCGGGTGGAAGGCTTTGACGGGGGCGCCAGAGATTTTGTTTTTTGGGTGGGGGATGACTGTTGCACAACACGTGGTATCCGGAAGGCAACCAGCCCTCAAGGAGTCAGCATATAGGGTCTCTAGCTTTGGGGCCAGTAGGCCTGGGAATGTCATATAGAACTCTGCTGGGAGTCCTTCGGGCCGGGAGATTTACCAGTGGCTATTTCCTTAATAGCGTGTCTAATCTCCTGACCAGTCACAGGGCCTCCCAGGCACGCTCGTACCTCAGGTGTCAATGTTGGAAGGGGGAGTCGGTCCAGGAGTTCGTCTAGTGTGTTATCTGTGAGGTTCCCTGGGTTGCTGTATAAAGTTTTGTGGTATTTTTTGGAACTCCTCATTTATGTTCCCTGGGGATTATATGAGAGTCCCTGTGGCCAATATCTGGTGTTTGATGGGGTTAACTCGCAATTCGAGACGAATAAGCCAGTCCAGCAGCCTCCCCGATTTGTCTTCCTCATCGTGGGCTTTCGATATATAGGTTTTGTAGTCGTGGCATCTTAATCTTTCTAATATGTTATAGCGCGTTTTTTTTTTTTTTTGTCCAGCTAGAGCAGATGGTTGGCAGGGTCAGGTCCAAAGGTGGTGTCTAGTGCTTGGAGTGTGGCTTCCAGCGTGCATAATTCTGCATTGTCTTCTTTACTAGCTTCCACGGATTGCCCCGTGCAGTGACTCGGAACTACGACCTTGAAGTCCTCCCACTCCACGAGGGTAGACGATGCCGTACCCTGATAGTTGTTGAAATACTCTGTGATGACTGTTTGTAGTGTTTCCTTATAGCAATGGTCTTCTAATGCTGCCATTTGGAGGCTACATGTCGGGATCACCAGCTTATCTATTGGGAAGAACCCCAGGAGTAAAGGAGTGTGGTCGGAGAGGGTTCGCCCCAGATATTAAGTGTAGGTGGTGTATTGACTCAATCCCCTCGAGTATAGGAATTTGTCCAATCTAGTGTGGAGAGAATATATGTGACAGTAGAAAAAGTAATCTCGCTTTACACCGTGTTGTGTGCTCCAAACATCTGACAGCTCCCAGCGCTGCAGCCACTCCTTGAATCCTGTTGCTATTCCATGGGTGGGTGTCTCTGGCAGAGGGGGAGTGGAACGATCTAGGAACACATCGGTGACGCAGTTAGTCACCACCCACCAGGCTACCATCCACCAGCTGTCCTAGTGGGACTGACAGTGACTGGAAGAATATCAACTGATCATTCTTGGAGGCATATATACTCTAGAGGTCACTACCTTCCCCACTAACCTGCCCTTCACCAAAACATATTGTCGCTCTTCATTAATCGGTGAATGCAGGAGTTCGAAAGGGGTCCCGGCTCCGACGCAAATCAGTGCACTCCGTGCGTAGGCAGAATAAGAAGTGGCATACAGTTGGTCGCGCCATCTACAGTGCAGTCGCTCCACCTCAACCCCCATAAGATGGGTCTCTTCCAGCATGGCAATGTGAACCCCCCCTGCACATGAAATATCTATGAATGTTATATCTTTTGTCTGCAGATCCCATCCCCCAAACAATCATGCATATATGCCCAGTGTTCCTGTTGGCCATAAGATTATGTATGGAATGGACCTCCGCCATTCATTACACCCCCTGTCAGTTCCATGACTCCCCATCCACCCAGTGACAGCCGCCCAGAGACCAAAATCAACACATTTCCCAACAGTAAACTCCCTATTCCCAGGTCCGCACGGCAACTGCTGGTTGCCCAAACGTACGGTTACCAAATGTGGCGCTGTGTACAAGTAAGAGGGAGACCGAGTTTGGTATTAAGGTGTTTATTGACCAACGGAGAGTAGGGTTCTCTTTTATCAGGTTGTCCCTTTTCAGAGAATTGGGTTTTCTTCTATCAGGCTGCCCTTTTCAGGGAGTGGGGTTCTTTCTTATCAGGCTGTCCTGTTCAGAGACCGGGGAGGATTCCTTCTTGCTTCGTGTAGGGTCACGCGTTCCTCAGAAAAAATAAAGAAAAAAACCCCAAAAGAACTCTATAAGGTCGTTGCCCTAGTGGGTCTTTTCGAGGGAAGGGAGTGGAGGGAGGTTGCACCCGAGATCCGTCACCAGTGTTTCATCTTGTGCAGGCGCCGCGTTATGCCTTACGCGCAGGCTAGTACGCCAAACAAGCCCCGAAACATCAATCCCCTCCCTTCTCGTCCCTGGGCGGCTCTCCGCCTCTGCTTCCTTTCCCGAAAGCGGCTCGGATACATGCACGTACCTTGTAAAGCCACGCTCCTCCGGGAACGTGGCTGGTACGTTCATGGTGCCGGATGGGGTCCGGTTCCCTCTTTTTTTTCCACTGCTGTAGCAGGGTCCTTCCTTTTCTTCGGTGCGTCCTGGGCTTTGTCCCTCGGCAGCAATTCTCCGTCTTTTCCGTTGGGGCGCTCCTCGAAACTTCCGCTTGGGTTCCACTCCTAGGCTCGAACTAGTTAGCGTCTTCTCGAAGGGGAGGACTCTCTTTCAAGCGATCCGCGGTGTCTGAGTCCCCGCTCATTGGGGGCATGTGACCACATCACGTGGGCAGGTGAAGAGTCCCGGACATCGAGGCCCTTAAAGGCACAGTGTAGGTCTTGCAAGTTGAAATCTGACGTGGACTGGAAACCGAGGAGAGGAGATGGATAAGGGGGAAATAGGTCTGTATCGTCCTCCTCCATTAAGGCTCTGCTGGGCACCTCGTGACACCAAACAACAGTCACGGAGTCATAGGCTCTGCCTGCACCCTCTCACTTGACCCCTCTTAGGAGTCTTAAGGAGCAAAGGAGATTCAAGGTCTTGGGTCCGCTCTGGCCCATTTGAGACACACCCGCCGGGGACCAGCTATGATTTTAGTCACTGCGGGTGGCAAAAATTGTGAAGCAGTTTTCAACTGCTTTGTGTTGTGTTCCTTTAGAAGAGCAGTATGCCATCACTCAGTGATGGTAACCAATGGCTTAAGAAAGAATGCCGACCCTCTATCCCATGCTGTATGTTGCAGTGGGTGCAAATAAAACGTGAATGATGCAATAACAGACCAGTGGTGGAATAGGGCTGGCAGATGGCCCCTACGTGAAGCTGTATTCTAAATATAATCTTAGTAAAATTCATAGGTCTTGGATAATGCTAGACCAGAAAAAATAAATTTTTCCCATTAAATTCTCTATAAGCGTTTTGTAAAAAAAATGCTAAGAAAGGTGTAAATAATATTTTTAATATTTCTAAAAACCTTTTAAATGATCATTATTAAAAATGCAACACCCCTGTGTATTTAAAAAAAACAATGCCTGCATATAAAAAATGTCTTATCTAGGTGTTCATTATTATTTTCTTTGATTATATACAGCTATGGTGTTTGATTACATTTTTTGCAAAGAAAAATATTTTATATATTGTAAAATGTGTATCCTACCTTTTGAAAATTATTTTAAGAAATCCAATTTGACTTGGTTTTTACTCAAGTAAAATCTATTTTGAAAAATAAATCTCATTACTTATTTAATCTAATTGTATATTTATTTATTATCAAAGCCACTTACCCTTTCTTATTATGCAAATACTTGAAATAGAGACTCCTTTTGCAGTGACTCCCAATGTAATACCTACCATCATCTAAAAAATCAACAGTCTTGTTAAGTAAAATCCTTGCAGTAAAGGTAGCCCCCCACCCCAAAAAAACGCTGTTTAACTCTAATCTTTCTGGTGCTCTTCTCAAGTTCCAACTCACTTCTGAAACTTAAAGGACATCAACCTATAATCGCAACTAATGAATATACACTTCCACTTCTTCTCTTACTCTGAAACACTCACTCCTACAGCACCTAACCCACACAATCCGACTTCTGCTCCTGGTACATCAGGTAAGTAATTAACCCCTTCTGTGCTCATGACGGAATTGTTCCGTCATGAGCACACTTGTACAAAATCCCTCTGCTGTAAACCGCAGAGGGATTTCCTTTTTAGGTCTCGCCTGAGCAAGCGCGCATGTGGTGCACGGCGAGGCTTCCAGTAAGGACTTTAAACTCTAAGAAAGACAGCACGCAATTGGCCAAAGGCAGGTGCATGTCCCGCCTTCTCTCTCCCCTGACCTAGGGAGCTCGGGAGCGAGCAGCGGCCCCGCACTGTGCCTGCTGCATTCCTTAAATTGTTTGCAGCGCGCGCGCACCATTCGCGGGCTTTTTAAAAAATTCCTTTTAGCGCGCGCACCACTCCCGGGCTTGTTTATTTTTGGTTTGTCTTGGACCCTTCACGTAAACAAAACTGTTATTGATGCATGGTCTGCCCCTGTGGGTCAGTGATCAAACTCTGACCTAAAACTGCAGCAAAGTCTGACGCCCACGGGCTAAAAACCAGTTTACGTTGTACACACCGTCGGTGCTGGTCAGCGGTATGTCGTCTCTGAAGCTAAGTACCACGTTAGTAGAAGCCGTAATGTGACGTTAATTAAGTACATACCAAGAGGCTCCTGGGACTCTGAATGCCACCGCATGGCCGACCTCTTCTTGGGGTTCCTACGTCACAAAGCGATACAGACCTCAGCCGAGAGCCACCTCGGCTCGCAGTCATCAACACGCTGTCTTGTGATTCGGCTCTTGAGTTTCACAACGGCGACAAGGACGTTCTCCTCAATCATTAATCACATCTAAAAGAACACCTTACAAGGGAAAGGAATCCGACTTGCTGGTGAGGAAACCTTGAGAACTGTCCATGTCCGGTAAATTAAAAAATGTCATTAAAACAAAGTGAAAATAATCTTTCTTTGTGATTTTTGTTTTGTTTCACTACTCACATAAATTTATGTTCACGCCACAGACAAGGCTCTCCAAGCAGCAGTTATTACAAAAGGCCACCCTGACGTTAGATGAATTCCAAACCTTTTCTATGGTCCCGTTTTGAATCCTAAATGACATTCTAGCCAGACATACATGATGCTAAGCTGTTTTACAGAGCCGTTTTCACTGGAAAGAGATGCTTCCAGGGGCCCCATAGCGTGAACACAAAATGACACTGAAACTTTGATACGTTTTAGCGTTCAAGTGCCAAACTGAGGAGACGCACATTCTATTATAAAAGGTACATGCATGTAGGCTTGTGTTCTGCTGAATGCACCCTGTATATGTTTTACACGATGCATTTTACTCCAAGAGGTAGAAAGGACCGTGTTAATGAAGGGGCATCCCTGCGCTTCCATGCAAGACAAAATTATTAATGTTGCAAGTACCATTTTAAAAAGAATCTGCTGAATGTGTATATGTTTCTTTATTAAAATATCAGGCATTTTATAGATCTGAAATCATTTTTGTAGCAGTGCATTAGTCTCAAAATAGCTAGATAATGATGCCAAGGAATAATCTGCATAAGTTTCCTATGTCACTCATTATTCTAGTCCAGCAAGTGCTGCTCACACAATGCAGTTACTTTTCAGTACAACACACCTATCTATACCAGAGGCTTGCATATTGACTTTGTGCCAACCGATAACGTTACTGCGAGTCAGCACCTGCTAGGACTGCGCACTCGCAGGGCAGTATCAGTACCTCCCATTACCAAAACATTGCCCCCGTCCCCTAACCCACTACGGAGGCAAAGCTGCTGACACAGTTCGGACAGTGGCGCAGGAGGGGAGCTTGGCGTTAACATTTCCAATCAGACAGGGTAATGCTGTGGGGTTGGTTCGCGAAGACAAGGGGTGGGTGTGAGGAAAAAAAAAGAGACGGACAGACTTTGGCTCTACTTCACTTCCTAGGGATGTGCAAGTCAGTGACGTCTAATGGTGCTTTGACACAAGGCACTTAAAGGACTGTAAGGGAGGTATCATTGTAGTCCTCCTTGCACTTGTACGACACACAAATAAAGAAAGGAACAAAGGACTATAATGAAGCTCCCTTGCCAGCCGTACTTCATTTATCATGGAAACAAAAGTAAGAATGTAATAAATACAAGGGGCCCTTCAATACAGAGCAGCCTTCTTTCCCTTATATGAAATACCAGGTGGAAAGCCAAGGAAGCCTTAGGAAGAACAAAAACAAGCATTGAAAATGCAATAGGTCTCGCCTTTTATTAAGTTAAAGCCATTTGCTTTGCTAATGGTATTGTATAGCAAAGCAAATGGCTTTAACTTGATGAAAGGCGAGACCTATTGCATTTTTAATGCTTGTGTTATGGTACGAATCACGAATGCCAATAAAATATTTCAGTCAAATGCCTGATAACTTAACTGTACCCTAGAGTTGGTAGCAATTGTGGTGCTGGTTATTAGCGAAAGATTTTGTTTGCAGCTACATCAGTAACTATGACGAGCCAATCAGGTGCTAAGGTTCTCTATAAACCCACCAGCAACAAGCTTGAGGAACGGCGCTCGCGTCCTAGGACAGCACTCCACACTTCTAACTATAGTTTGTGTACCATATAGTGCTCCGTGAAAGTTTGCTACTTCATAGCGCTGCAAGTGATAGGGGTTACTATTTCACTGTGACTGTCATTTTTATTGCCCTCTGGATGATGCCAAGCTATGGAGGCCGTGCCAGGATGCAAGCCTATTACAGGGAGATCCCACCGAGCCTTGGTAGTGTCACCCCTGTGGCCAGCAAGAAATGGACATCTTGTAAAATCCATATTTAAATAATCAGTACCTCGGATACATTCGACTTGTAGTTAAACTTTGTAAAAAGTAAACTGGGAGAATTGTAAGGCCGTAGTACAGCAGTGATGAGATGAAGTGTATTGTCTACGTTTTCAGCTGTGTTACAGGATGTAGAAATGGAGGCACGGGCCAACGTGCCGCCCCATGCAGGCCACTGTAACCTGCTCCATTCTACTCTTAGAGGTGTTACCCTCAACAAGTTGAGTGGCAGTTGTGTGGAGAAGCCTCTTTTGTGTCTTTGCTTTGTCTAACAGGGAACACTCTGGACACCCCTGCTTCCTGTTGGCACTGTCAGACAAAGACTGTAGCTGGACCAGCATGTGAGGAACACTTAGAAACCAGGATCTGCCTGAAACTGGCCCTAGAGCTACACCAGGACCACTGGAATCCACAAACGCTGTCTCTGAGCTGGGTATTAAGAGCCCCACCATTGTGTGCTACCCCACTGGCCCCATTTATCTGAGAAGGCGCACTCCAGGCAGTTGAATGTGCATGCCTTGTGCTCACCCAGCCAGGCCCGTCATTGCTGTGAAAAGGCACCCCCTGTCTTGTGAGGTCTGATCTCCTGCGCAAAGGTCTGGCCTCCCTCAAAGCCCCGGCCTTTCTCTAATAAATTCAACCAAACAGGGGACCACTCCGGGCCCACAGCAAGCTCTCTGCAGCAAGCGGGGTGCAGCCGATCACAAACCTGTGGCTCAAAAAGGGCCATTGCATCCCTAATTGATTCCCAGGACTGCTGAGCCTCGTGCGTCCAGGGCAATACCTACCGCGTGGCGCACTGGCCTTTACGGAAACCGCAGATGGAGGGACGGGCCTGTGCTTGTGGAAGACCGGTGGAGGCCTTTCATCCACGCCCGGCCTGCCCCTGGCTCCTCCGCCCACGCTGGCACGGGCTGCCCATCCCCTTTCGGGACTCTTAGTGCGCTGGGTGCTCTGGCCCACGGCTCTCTGCCCGTGAAGGCTCGGCGGCAGCTGATGGATGAGCGGTGACCCCGGCTCGGCATGGGCTCAGTCTGTCCCTCCGTAGTATGACAGTCTACTCACCGCGCTGCATCCTGGTTTCCACTTACCTGCAGACATTCTACGTTTTCTGAAGTATATTTTTTTTGTTACACTTCCTTTGTCCTGGAGCTCTCGGATCATGCCTCTGCTCCAACCACTGCCACCTCAGTTCATAGGAATGCTATGAACACTACCACAACGCCACCGTCGCTTGACCCCACCTAATGGAAAAGCCCGATAAAAATCAACGGGCGCTATTCTGATCTTAAAGTTACAGTGCCCGTTATTTTCGTGTCCTGGTAAGAGCAATTGGAGTTGCCAATTAGACAAACATACAATTTCTCGAACGCTTACCAGCTCCAGTAAGGGGTGTTTATGACTACATGTTGCAAATGTTTTGCTCTACTGATGAGGCAGTAACAGCATATCACGCTCGCATACATAGGCAAGGAAGAGCAGGTAAGGTCTGTGTGGCCGAGTGTCGGACCTTATACATTCAGTGTTTTCTCCTTATTTGCATTTCGAATCCTTTGCCGTTTTCTAGAAAGTCAAACATGTTACCAGTGACAGTTGTCTTTGGATTGTTAAACCTTTTGCTTTGTGAGGTGATGTTCTCCGAGCCGGATAAAGGCAACTTATGCTGCCAATGTCTTGTACGTGCGTGCTGTTTTAGTGATTTCTTGTCGCCTGCACGATGAATGAATTCATTAAAAGAATGTCATGTGTAGGGATTAATGTTGCCATACTGCTGAATACAAGATGAGCGAGGTTCCTGCAGTTCCGATAACGAAGTAAACCAGCATCGATCTCTTGTCTTTATGGGGCCATGTGTTTCTAATTAGAAACACATGGCCCCATAAAGATAAGAAAGTGCTTTGCGACAGCAGCAAAGCAGACCACCGAGTCCGGATTGGAGGCCAAAGGGTGTGAACCAAAAACCCTAATTTCCAATGGCAGGCCACCGTTTAGCATAAACTGTGACGCCAGCCAATGGAAATGAGGGGCGGGGCTTAAAGCCCTCTTCTGAAAGTCCTTGTTAACAATAAATCTCGCCGAGCGAGCAGCGCATGCGCTGCAACGCTAGGCAAGACCTAAAAAAGGCTCCTTTGCCACTCGGCCCCCACTCAGATGAGATTCACCCTAAATAGGGCGCGCGCGCACCACTCCCGGGCTTGTTTATTTTTGGTTTGTCTTGGACCCTTCACAGCATCTGATGGCTGCTCTTGTAAAGGCACACTGCTGTGCAAAGGAAATAAGCGAATATATATTGTGCTGTCTTTGGGACGAATCTGATTCTCTCAACAGTTTACTTGGGCAGTAGGGATGTTTGATACTTTTTTTCTGTTGCCAGTGATGTGATGCAGGTGAGTCTCCCACAAAGGTTTAGCCGGAATCTTTTCCGATGCGATTCTGGTGGCTGGCAGGTCGTGTTTGTGCATCTCTGCGTTTTCAATTAACATTTTTGTCGGGTGGTTTATGCATGCAAATGTTGAATGCATTTGAAAGGCTTAGGTTATTTGAGTGAGCAGTTTAGTAAAATCTTTTACATATTGTTTTGAAATGCGTTTATGTAGCGCTTACTACCCCTGATGAGAATTTGAAGTGCTTTACGGCGATTAGCACGCTACACTAGCCCCAGGATTCATGGTCAGTCTTTGGTAATTGGGGGTTAGTCTTGCATTTTAAAGGAAATCATTCCATGCATCTGCTCCCGTTGTCTGCATTTGCTCTCGCCCCCCCTCCCGCTGTACTTTCGGTTCCAGTTTTCTACTTTGCTCCTGCCCCACTTCCCGCCATGTTCACCATGCTCCCGCCCACCTCTCGTTGTCTGATTTCCTTTGCTCTATCAGCCGTCCCACACCGTGACTCTGATCGCTATTTCTGCACAGCGGCAGAGCACCCAGGATAATGTGCAGCATGACTAACCACTTATACGGTCCCAAAGGCGAGACCTATTGGCTATGCCAATGCTTGTTCTTTTTTTGCCTTGGGAGGTGGGGAAGAGCTTCCCCAACCTCCCAAGGCATATTTTTTGTTTTCATTGTAATGACGATCGTGCGCATTGTGTGCTGACGTCTTTACACCGCAAACTAAACTGAAACTTAGTTTCAGTTTCACTGTTTCAGTGCTCGTGGGGCCCCAGGAGGGCGTTCCCCAAGCAGGGATCCACCCACAAGGCACCAGGGAGGGGGAAGCAGCCCCTTGGGCAATAGCCTTTGCTCCCCCATTAAATTATGGCATCATCAGTCTTTCTGCCCCCCCACCCACCTGGGGGGCAGAAAGCACCCTAAACACCAGGAATTATTCTTTTATAGGGCAGGGTGGGGGCTGCCCAGAATGGGCATGCCAATGCCCCTACCCTTACCCCTCAAAAAAGGCAAAAGTCTTTCTGTCCCCCCAGGGGGCAGATGGGGGCAATAGCCCCTGATCGTCCCCCGGGGAGGGAGGGGGGGGCAGAAAGCCCACTAGGCACCAGTGATTTTTTTTTTTTTAACATAGGCGTGGGGGCTGCCTAAAACAGGCATGCCAATGACCCCTCCCTCAAAACATTTGCAGCAGTCTTTCTGCCCCCCACCCCCCGGTCGGCAGATGGGGGCAATAGCCCCTTATCTGCCCTCCCGGGGGGGCAGAAGGCCCACTAGGAACCAGTGATCTCAATTTCTCTAAAATTTGGGGATGGGGGCTGCCAATGCCCCCCACCCCAAACAATATCCAGCCTTCTGCCCCCCACCCCACCACCCCCGAAGGCAGATGGTAGCCCGGGGGGGAGGCAGAAAGCCCACTAGGCACCAGGGATTATTTTTTTACCAAACCCACACAATGGGCATACCAATACCCCCACCCTTCAAAAAAATTGCCACAGCCTTTCTGTCCCCCCCCCCACCCACCCCCAGGAGACAGATGGGGGCAATAGCCCCCTGATCTGCCCCGGGGGGGGCAGAGACCACCAGGGATTACGCTGGCTTTTTTTATACGTAGGGGTGGGGTCTGCGCAAAATGAGCATACCAATGCCCCCCCTCCCAAAAAAATATCCACAGTCTTTCTACCCTCCTTGGGGGATTATCAGGGCAATAGCCACCAATCTGCCCCCCCCCCCGCCCCCGGACGACAAAGCCCACCAGGCACTGACCTTTTTCTCACAGTGTGCCTAGCTGTGGATTTTGGACCCTAGCTCTGGTGGCACCTAAGGAAACCTAGCAAACCTATACATTTTTGAAACTAGACACCCAGAGGAATCTAGGATGTGGTGACTTGTGTGGCGCTCACCAGGTTCTGTTACCCAGAATACCTTGCAAACCTCAAAATTTGTCAAAAAACCCACATTTTTCTCACATTTCTGTGATGAAAAGTTTCGGAATCTGCATGGATCCACAAACTTACTCCCACCGCGCATTCCCCTAAGCCTCCCGGTCAAAATGGTACCTCACTTGTGTTGGTAGGCCTAGGACCTGCGACAGGAAACAGCCAATAACGCAACGTGGACACATCACATTTTTCCACAGAGAACTGACCCTGTTTTTTGCAATGTGCCTAGATGTGGATTTTGGGCTCTAGCTCAGTCCGCACAGAGGGAATAATAGCAAACCTGTATATTTTTTTTTAACACTAGACACCCTGGGGAATCCAGTATGGGGTGACTTATGTGGCTCTCACCAGTTTCGGTTACCCAGAATCCTTTGCAAACCTCAAACTTTAGTAAAATAACACATTTTCTGGAATCTTAAGGGGAGCAACAAACTTACACCAACCCAGCATTCCCTCAAGTCTCCCGATAAAAATGGTACCTCACTTGTGTGGGTAGGCCTAATGCCCGTGACAGGATGTACTGTGGAGACTTCAAAATTATTGATTACAAAAATAGCTTGTTTTGTGAGGGAGTCGTCTACGTTTTTGATCTCGGGCTCGGCGCCATCTAGGGAAACCTACCAATCCCAGACATTTCTGAAAACTAGACACCCGGGGGAGTCCAGGGAGGTGAGACTTGCATGGATTTCCCAACGTTTTCCTACCCAGAATCCCCTGCAAACCTCAAACTTAGCTGAAAAAAAATCACATTTTTCTCACATTTCTAGGTGAGAAAGTGGTGGGATCACTGGGCTGACACAAATTTCCTACCACCCCTCATTCCCCCAGGTCTCCCAATAAAAGTGGAACCTCACTTGTGTGGGTGGGCAAAGTACCTGCAACAGGCAAGGGCCTAAAACTTATTGTGGAGACATCAAAATTATCTATCACAAAACGACCTGGTTTTGCAAGGGGGTCACATGCGTTTTTGGTCCCGGGCTCATCGGCCTTCTACGGAAACCTGCCAAACCCACACATTCTGAAAATTAGACACCCTGGGTAGTCCAGGGAGGTATGGGTTGCGTGGATCCCCCAACGTTTTCCTACCCAGAATCCCCTGCAAACCTCAAATTTAGCTGAAAAAAATCAAATTTTCCTTACATTTCTGTGTGGGATCACAGTGCCGGCAAAAATTTCCTACCGCCCAGTGTTCCCCTTGGTCTCCCGATTAAAAATGATACCTCACTTGTGTGGGTGTCCAATGCAGAATCGCCTAAAAACGTATTTTAAAAAAAAAATTAGCTCTTAGAATTCGCTGTGCTATACTCTTAATCCCTATGTTTTTGGCCCTTCCCAGTCACAGGCCCTTGGCCCACCCACACAAGTGAGGTATTATTTTACTCAGGAGAAAAAGGGGAATGCTCTGTCATAGGACATTTGTGCTGGCACGGTGATCCCACATAAAAATGTGTGGAAAAAGTGATTTTTGTTTTTCCAGCTAAATTTGAGGTTTGCAGGGGATTCTGGGTAGGGAAACTTTGGGGGATCCACGCAAGCCTTACCTCCCTGGACTCCCCCGGGTGTCTAGTTTTCAGAAATGTGTTGGTTTGGCAGGTTTCCCTAGATGGCGACCGAGCCCGGGGCCAAAAACCCATGTGCCCTCCTTGCAAAACCTGGTTGTTTTGTGATGGGTAATTTTGATCTCTCTACAACACGTTTTAGGCTCTTGCCTGTCGTGGGTACTTGGCCCACCCACACGATGAAGGTACCATTTTTATCGGGAGACCTGGGGGAACGCTGGGTGGTAGGAAATTTGTGTCAGCCCAATGATCCTACAACTTTACCACACAGACATTTGAGAAAATTTTTATTTTTTCAGCTAAATTTGAGGTTTGCAGGGGATTCTGGGTAGGAAACCATTGGTGGGGTCCACAAAAGCCATACCTCTCTGAACTCCCCCGGGTGTCTAGTTTTCAAAGATGTCTGGGTTTGGTAGGTTTCCCTAGATGGCTGCCGAGCTCGGGGCCAAAAACCCAGGTGAGCTCCTTTGCAAAACCAGGTTGTTATGTGATAGGTAATTTTGATGTCTCCACAGTACGTTTTGGGCCCTTACCTGCCACGGGCACTTGGCCCACCCACACAAGTGAGGTACCATTTTTATCTGGAGACTTTGGAGAATGCGGGGGTGGGTGGAATTTTGTGGATCGCAGATTCCAGAACTGTCCATCACAGAAATGTGAGGAAAATGTGTTTTTGTGACAAAGTTTGAGGTTTGCAAGGGATTCTGGGTAACAGAACCTGCTGAGAGCCACACAAGTCACCACCTCCTGGATTCCCCTGGGTGTCTAGTTTTCAAAAATGTATAGGTTTGCTAGGTTTCCCTAGGTGCTGGCAGAGCTAGGGTTCAAAATCCACAGCTAGGCACTTTGGGGAAAAAAGAGTCAGTTTTCACTGTATAAATGTTTGTCCACGTTGCGTTTAGGCCTGTTTCCTGTCACGGGCACTAGGCCTACCCACACAAATGAGGTACCATTTGTATCGGGAGACTTGGGGGAACACAGAATTGTAGAGCAACTGTTATTACCTATTGACTTTCTATGCATTTCTGCCTTCCAAATGTAAGACAATGTGTAAAAAAGAAGTCACTTTGAAAAATGTCCTATAATTCACATGCTAGTATGGGTACCCACAATTTCGGAGATGTGCAAATAGCTACTGCTTCTAAACTCTATATTTTGTTCCCATTTCGGAAATACATAGGCGTCCTTGATACCTATTTTTTACTCTTTATATTTTACCAAATGAATTGCTACATACCCGGTACACAATGAAAAACCATTGCAAGACGCAGCTCAGTTATTGGCTCTGGGTTCCTCGGGTTCTTGGTGAACCTACAAGTCCTATATATCCCCACAGCCAGAAGGGTCCAGCAGATGTAACTGTATATTGCTTTCAAAAATCTGTCATACTTAGAAGAAGTTACCGGTGAAAACGTTGGTACAAATGGCTGTTTCAATTTTTCTTATTTTCAACTGTTAGTTTCTATAAAGAAAAACCTTGAAGGATCTACACAAATGACCCCTTGCTGAATTCAAAATGTTGTCTACTTTTCAGAAAGGTATAGCTTTCCAGGATTTATAATTGCTTTCATACCCATTTCTACCACTAACTGGAAGGAAGTTGAAAGCACAAAAAGTAACAAAAATAGGCTATGTCCCAGTAAAATGCCAAAACTGTGTAAAAAATGTTGTTTTCTGACAAAAGTCTGTCTGTCCCTGAAAGCTGGGAAGATGGTAATTTCAGCACCGCAAACCCTTTGTTGATACCATTTGCAGGGAAAAAAATAAGACGCTTTCTTCCGCAGCACTTTTTCCCCATTCCCCCCCCCCCAAAAAACATTTAGCTGTATTTTGGCTAATTTCTGGGTCCCCTCCAGGGGAATCAACAGACCCCGGGTACCGTTAAAATCCCCATGATGTTGGAAGATAAGGACGCGAATTTGGTGTGGATACCTTATGTGGACAAAAAGTTGCAGGGGCCCAATCACGAACTACCCCAAATAGCCAAAAAAAGGCTTAGCACAGGGGGGGGGGGGAAGACCTAGCAGCGAAAGGGTTAACAAGTGACTATAACCTCAAGAAACAAAATACTCCCACTCCCTTATCCATACACCCCCCCTGCATCTCCATACACCCTCCACATATTGCCAGTCACCCACCTTCTCTTACTGCACCAAATACGTCAAGCATTCAGCACACCACAATCCCACACAGGCGCGCCATCTATCAACTGCAGAATTTAGAGCACTTAAGTTGGACCCATGCGCTCATCCACCTCCTCTCACTCACACCACACCCACTTTGAAACAAGCATTTGCAATGCAATAGGTCTCGCATTACTGATAGTTTGAGGTATTGGCGTTGCAAATAATAATGCAATGCCAATAGCTCATACTTTCAGTAATGCGAGACCTAGTGCATTGCAAATGATTGCATAGTGAGCCAGGAACCAGCATTGTATGTCTCAGTGTAGTACCGCAAGCTGTTCCTAGAGGTTCCTAGTGAGCAAGGCACCAGCTCTGCTTGTCTAGGTGCAGCACCGCAAGCTGCTCCTAGAGGTCCCTAGTGAGTATCATAAACTTTGAAGGTATGGTAAATCCACCCTACCCATAATGCATTGCATGCAAGACAGTACCACGAGTACATTCAAATAGCTATGTCATATATACAATTAGTAGCTTTGAAATGTGACAAAAGAATTATATTAATTCCGGATTACGTTAGGTTGTACTTTATGTGGAGCTGATGAAGGGAAATTTATAGAAGGTCTAATATAAATGTGAGATGTGGTAGGTGTAGTACCGCAAGCTGCTCCTAGAGGTCCCTAGTGAGCAAGGCACCAGCACTGCCAGTACCTTAAGCTGCTCCTAGAGGTCCCTAGTGAGCAAAGCACCAGCACTGCATGTCTAGATGCAGTACCGCAAGCTGCTCCTAGAGGTCCCTCGTGAACATCAAACCTTTGGTCACATATGGTACTCCCATAATGCACTGCATGCAAGACAGTACCACAAGTACATTCAAATAGTTATGTCCACATATACAATTAGTTATATTAATTCTGGATTAGGTTGTACTCTATGTGGAGCTGATGAAGGGAAATATAAAGAAAGTCTAATATAAATGTGAGATGTGGTAGGTGCAGTACCGCAAGCTGCGCCTAGAGGTCCCTAGTGAGCATCAAACTTTTGGTCACGTATGGTACTCCCATGTCTTTAGTCCTGCGGAGCGAGACCCTGCCAGTGCTCCAGTACGTCGCCCAAGTGTGGTCTTTGCAGTCCCGCACGGCCATGGCCATCACGAGAATGATCTTCTACTTCATCTGGAGCTCGAAGAGGGTGGTGATGTTCAATACCCAAGACAAGGGAGGCAAGGGAGTGCCAGACATTGCCACCATCCTGAGGGGAATCTTCATGTGCCTCTGCGTGAGGAGCACCCTGAGGACCAAAGACGAGAGCCATGTCAGCTTTCTGATAGCACGATTCTTCCTGTTGCCAACGTGGAGGCGCCTCGGATGGGCAGAGTGAGTGAGCGCCGTTCCGTACAACTGGGAGACCCCGTGGTTCTACAAGGAAGTGGAGAAGTTCGTAAAGGAGTTCAGGCTGGAGGCTGGCGCCCCCGCCACATGGACCCCCAAAGCTTTTCCAACGCCAGATACGAGCAAAGGACATCAGCAAACCGATCGGCGCCCTCCCCTCTGCCACAGCGGACCACGTGTGGGGAAACGTAGCATCCAAGAGCTTGACCAACCAGCACAAAGACATCGCCGGATGGCCATCCAAGGAGGACTTCCAGTGAGAGCCTTCATGCACGCAAGAGGACTCAACCGATACAAGTACTGCCCAAGAGGGTGCATCGCGGACGAGACGACATACCATCTCTTCTGGGAGTGCGTGTATGCACAGGACCAGCTGAAGACCCTAGGCACAGAGCTTAGGGCCTGGATACCTACGCCATGCATCACCGCGGACTCTGATGTATGGTTTGTTCCCAGGGTCACACGCACTGAGTGACCTCCAGAACTGCTGGAGGCTCCTGTGCTGTTTTAAAGATGTTCTTCTGTTTTCCAGAAACCGCCTGGTAGTAGGGAAGAAGGAGACATCGACCCTGGCGTGTCATAAGATGATCCACAGCCTCTTGCGCGACTACGCAGCACTGGACGGATCAGATGAAACCTGAGGACCCAAAGGGGTCCCCATGTACCTTCACATGGGGGGCGCTGGAAGGCTCAGGCAACAAAGACGACAGCTGAGGACCCAAGGGTTCCCCCCTGCCCTTGACTGGGGGGGCCTGGAGGAGCCACTAACCTGTTTTTTTTTTTGCCCTTTTTCCCCCCACGCCCAGGAACCGGTCGGTAATAGGGGAGAGGAGAAGGCGGATGAAGACCGGTGGAGAAATGTAGTTATTTACTGTATGTATTTGACTAACGTGACCTTTTTCCTTCACAGGTAAAAGGTCAATGGGATAGCTTGTGCACTTGTCAAGTTTGTTACCAACAACTTACGATTAAAATAGGGGTTTGTGGAAGGTGACGATTGATTGATGTATCTGAACCAGAAACGAGGGCCTAAAAAGGGTTAGAAAAAAAAAACCTCCTGTAATGCATTGCATGCAAGATGGTACCACAAGTACATTCAAATAGCTATGTCCATATATACAATTAATAGTTTTGAAATGTGACAAAACAATTATATTAATTCCGATTAGGTGGTACTCTATGTGAAGCTTATGAAGGGAAATTTATACAAGATCTAATATAAATGTGAGATGTGTAGGTGCAGTACCGCAAGCTGCGCCTAGAGGTCCCTAGTAAGCATCATAAACTTTGAAGGTATGGTAAATCTACCCTACCCATAATGCATTGAATGCAAGACATTACCACAGTACATTCAATATATACAATTAATAGCTTTGAAATGTGACTAAAGAATTAATACATTAATTCCGAATTAGGTTGTACTCTATGTGGAGCTGATGAAGGGAAATTTATAGAAGGTCTAATATAAATGTGAGATGTGCTAGCGAGTAAAGTAACCACTGCTGACCTTGTTTAGGACCAAGTAAGTGTCCTATCTGAAGGCCTTTAAGAAAATAGTGCCTTGAGGCTGTAATTAAAACCTAGGGCGTAACAACACATATAATAGGGGGTGTCCTCATGGGAGGTTACAAAAAGAGACCTAGAGGTACTAAGGAGGGACTACAAAGCCTAATGACCAATGAAAAGCCAACATTTACAAAGGACAGGGACAGGAGCCAATTAAAAAGATGGGCGGAAGTAGGCGGAGCTTTATGCACATATCCTGAATACAGCATGTCTTGAAGAGACCGCGCAAGCGCTGCCTAGGCAAGACCTAAAAAAGCAGAAAAAACAAACATTACTACACCTATAAACAATGCTGCTGTCCTACAACACAACCGGATTACACTTAATTTCAGCACAGTACTAAAACATAATTCTCTTCCAACTCTAATTTCGCAAACAAACTCTGTCTTCTCAACCTTCCCAAAATGACCTGAGCAAATCCTTATTATGTGTGTTTCATCAGGACAGAGACTGTAGCCAGGATGTCCACACTCACAACTCAACCACCCTACAAACTGTTTCACATCCTTATACAGAAGACTAAGAAATTTTGCATTGACAATAACGACAGATTTGTGGACAACAGATTTGTGGACAGGGCAAAGGGTTAACGGTGCAAAATGCCCAACCAAGAAACTCCATAAAGGTTTAGAAACATTTTTGCCACCCACAAAACTGTCAAGTTTTCACTCCCATTCCTCAAGATTTTTAAAATAAATGAGTGACTCCTCGTATAACTAAAGTGGACATGCTGGACTGTTATCTAGCAATCAAGAAATTCAGCTGCCCCCCCCCCAACTATATCAAAAAAGAATGAAGGCAGAAAAAATATCTCCATCTCTTTCGTGGCTCTTTTTCCCCAAGAAATTACAACAGCAGAATTCCGAATAATGTAAAAGCCTGCAACCCGGCTGGTTGTCCATCAGATGCTTGTCCCCCTACACTACACCCACCCAGATTTTCAAGTAGAATCTTTTATCTGTATCCGCAGCTGTCTCAGTCAGGAATACAAGTAATAACTGCTTATCCACAGTATCCTTTTCCATAGGCGTTAGAGAGTACATATGCCCATTACTCAAGAAAAAAAGAGCCTGGACCAGCAAGACCCAAACAGTTGACCACTCTCTAATGACCTTTACTCTGCAAACTAATGGAAAAAGTGACGTTTCTCCAGAACCCAAAATTCATAAAAGATTATTTACTCTGGCTATCCTCCCGAAGAAAAGGCATGGAATCGGCCCTAATCATGATTTCAGATGACTTAAAAATACGCAGCTGACGAAAATGACATATTCCTTGCTAATTCAGGATTTTTCAGCAGCATTTGACACGTACAGCACAAAGCCAAGGGGATGTGCGTTACCTTTTCTAAGTCAAGATTCCACAGTTGTTTGCAGCAATTAAGCTTTCATTTGGTGTGTTCTGTTTGACCTCCGTTTTAGTGACCCAAATTGATTTTAGCATGCATATTCCGCAAGTAATGACTGGAAGGAGGAAATGGGTGACGAGGTAACTTTTCAGTTGCTTACCAGTAATTCCATTACTCTTTAAATCTATTCTTCCTCGTTCATTGGCTCCCGTCCTCGTGGTTGGCTGTGGTGGCCTTTATCATTAAGGAAGCTTGGGACGTTAAAGATTTCTTGAAGGGGTGGGTCCATTTATCCACCTGGATGGATGGTAGTAAAACGTTTGAGTAGCAATTCTTTTGAGTGTCTATGAAAGGGAAGTAGGAAAACTAAACGCCTGTCTGAGGTAGCAGTCCCCCTGAAAGACTGAGTGGATTAAGGAAGAATGCACTCAGGCTAATAAAATTGCGGGTAAATAATTGAAGCATCACAGTCTTTGTTACTTCTGTCTCTTTCCTGGGACGGCTGTTGAACTTTTACTATCTAGCCATTGCGATGATAGGTGTGAAGTAGGTTTGCTAGAGAGTAAATGTTTAGACAGTCTCTCTCTCCTCTCTATATATATATATATATATATATATATATATATATATATATATATATATATATATATATATATATATATATATATATATATATATATATATATATATAATTAGTATAGCAATGGAATCCGTACGTTGAGAATGAAAGGGAGCACCATAGCTTCTAGGTCGGCAAATTCGAAATGCCTATTTATGGAAGGTAAGCTACTTATCAACTTGAGAGGTGTTTCTGAAGGTTTTTCAATTGTGTCCTTTGATGTAGTAGTGTGGTTTGGTTCTGTATCATAGCTATTGTAAGATTTAAAAAAAGAAAACGAATATTCAGAAGCTATTGCTACTGGCTTGCAAATCAGGCACAATATAAATTAAAGGTGTTAACATAAGTGGAAGATGCAACCCTCTTATAGACATAACCATTGTAGATACATCTTTGTTTATCCTTTTTGGGGGATAATTGAATTCTTTGTAACAATGGTGGTACAGTCTTTATGCTGCTTATAAGTGCACATATTTGGAAGCTGGCAGTCGGTGCTAGCTTGAGGAGTGTTTTTTTTTTTTTAACCCACGATTTGTCCCAGGCAAAAATAGTTCCGCTTTCTAAAGCACTTTTGCTGTGACAGGAAAATGGAAAGCCTTAAATAAGCTCTGTCCATTTTTCCAATGTAAACGTTATGACTAAATTTGCGCTGTTCGTGCGTGTTCTTTAAAAAATTGTAGAAGTTGCATAATGCCACGTTTTATCCCTTTCAAACTTCTATTTCTCTTAGAAATATTACTAGGTTATAGAATACAACTGCTTTCTATAGTTCTGCAGCGCAGATTCATCCTGTTCTTTTGTTAAGTAATTTTCTGCTCTTTTCCTTCATTGTATGTATTCTTCCCCAGCACTTTGATGCAATTTCTGAATGGCGTTTAATGCTTTAGAAAGGTTCCAAATGAATAATATGCTAGAATGTGAGATAGATGTAAATGGAGGAATTGGTGCTTGACTGTGGAGGGATTATTTGAGCCAGGCCCACATTCCTTCCGAATTGTTGGCTGATCAACACTGAATTACTTTGCAATTGAGAGAGCTCTTTATTGACCGAAAAAATGTGCACATTTACATAGCGTTTTTTTTTTAACCTAGAAGCTGTATTCCCGTTTTTTCAGATCTGTAAATGTTTGCCCTTGAATTCTGGAGCGAGCATGAATTGGACTTCTAGCAGGCAAATATTATGCATCATGTGTGAGAATGATGCAATTGTGTGGTGTCCTCACTTTAGATTTAAACATTCTTTTTCTGGAATAGGTAACTTTTTTTTTTTTACATTTCTTTATTATTTCCAGTGAAACTAAACTGCATCCTCTTACAGGCATGTATACAGGTTGGTGTGCAGTACCACAGATGATACAGTACAATCAGTTTGTGTTGTAGGATTTACGAACACATTACAGATTATCTTCATGAAATCTAAAAATAAACATTGATACTGTAATAACTTACTCCCCCCACCCCCCGCCCTCCCCCGATACCGGCTTCCCGAGTGTCTTCATAATTTATACTTTTTGTGTATTCTCAACTGTCACTGACTCGCCCTTTCCTGACTATGTGCCTCCTCTACTTCTCGTTGTTCCCCTGCAGGAGATTCTTGTTGTGTGGGTGAGGATTGATCGTTCAGTTCTTGAAAATCATCAACCCCCATGCCTGCAGCACCTCCGGCAATTTCTCGTCCATTCTCGTTTTCCTCATATGGGTCTCTTCTGCCAATGCCCATTCCTTCAGGTCTGCTTTCCACTTATCTATGGCTGGTCCCTGTGGGGTTAGCCAGTGTATAGCTATTCGTCTCTTAGCAGTCACCAGTCCCAGTAGCAGAAATCATCTGGTTGTCTTTCGTTTGGGATTTCTAGGTATCAGTCCCAGGAGACAGGTCCGTATTTCAAGTGCTATCGTCTATCCCGTCACCCTGTTAAGTTGAATTAGTATTTCTGTCCAGTATGTTTGTATCCTGGGGCAGTGCCAAACCATATGCACAAAGTCAGCCCGGGTGTCCGGGGACACCGCAGGTCACGCTCCGCATTGATGGCATGTAGTCTCCTAGGGGAGAGGTATGTCATATGAGCAATGTTGTATTGTATCTGTTTGAACCCTGCACATATGGACACTCTACGTACATCTTCATGTATTTTTTTCCAATCAGCCGGGATTATCGGTTGGTCACTGACCTCTTGCCACTTCAGTTTAATCTTCAGGGGTTTACCTTGTTTATCCTCCCTCAGTGCCTTATAAAGGTGGGTTATGAATCTACGCCCACCCACCACTGATATCACGGTGATCAGTGTCTGTGAGTGCTCCGGGGCTTCAGGGAATGTCGGCCATAGCTTTGCTTACTGCAGGAATTGCCCTCCTCCCAGATTGAACGTTTCAATCGCATCCTGATACGTTATGAACCTGTTATCCGAATATAGGTCTGATAGCATCAGCCATCCCCCTTCTTTCCACTTCTCAATCGTCATTACCTGTTCTATCTGGGTGAACTGAGGTATAATCCATATATCCGGCTCCGTTGTGTAGGGCCCCCTCTTGATGATCTTTTTTTACTGTCCTATCCCATATTCTGGCCATTAGTCTAATCGGAGAAGGAAATGTATCCTGTAATCCCCTACCTTTCAGGAGGAGAGCTCCCAACTCCTGTCTGCCATAGGTACCTGCGAGTAGGGTTCTTTCCCAGGAAGGATCTGTGTCAAGCCATGTAATTGCATGTTGTAATTGAGACGCCAGGTAGTACAATTCTAGGTCCAGAATTTCCAACCCCCCCTATCCCATTGTCTCCATTACCTCTAGTCCTACTCTACAACGTTTCCCACTCCACAACAGCTGTATTAATAGTACGTCTAGGTCCTTGAATACTTTATTTGGATTTTCGTAGAAGGACCCCTGAATAACGTATAGGCATCTAGGCAGTACCACCATTTTTATCAGGGCTATCTTTCCCATCGGAGACAGTTTCAATGTGTTCCAGAAGTGTACACTCCCCTGCAGTCCTCTAACTATCCTCCCCATATTTTTTGGGTAGAAACTGTCTTCCTCTCTAGTAATATGTATACCTAAGTATCGGATAGAATCTAGTTCCCAGAGGAGCTCCAGCTGTGGGAGCTGAGACACTGTACCCTCTGCAACCTTCCCTATCGGTTATAGCTGCAATTTAGAGTTGTTAATACGGAGACCTTAGGCCTCCGCAAATCCCTACAGGGCCTGAATTAAAATTGAGATGGAGTGTGCCTGCTGTCGCAGATACACCAGTGCGTCGTCCGCGTATAGGGACACTATATGCTCTGTTTGTCCAATGGTTATGCCATGCCCCCTCAATACTGATCTCCGTTGGCATGCTAGAGGCTCCATTGCTATGGCAAATATCAATGGTGAGAGCGGGCATCCCTGCCTCGTCCCTCTGTGTAGCCTTATTCTGACTGATGCATGCCGTCCCGTACGGACCCTTGCCATTGGCTTCGTATACAGTAGCTTGACCCATTGAATGAATCGTGGACCCAGGCCCACCTTGTGGAGCACTTGCCATATACATTTCCATCTGACCGAATCGAACGCTTGTTCGATGTCTAAAAAGGCTAACGCGCTCCTCCCATTGTCTCCTGCTAATGACTGCATTACATGGGCGAGTCTCCGAATGTTTCTTAGGGTATTTCTACGGGGTATAAATCCCGATTGATTTTCATGAATCAATTGAGGGAGATATGGTCGTAATCTACTCGCCAAAACATCGCTGATGAGTTTTAAGTACACGTTTAACATGGAAACCGGTCTATACAGCTCGGTAGCGTTGGGTCTTTTCCCGGTTTGAGGATTACTACTATTAATGCTTCGCACATGGAGCTCGGTAACTCGCCTCTCTCCAGTGCCTCCGTGAGTACATCTACCAGATTATCTGCTACTATCCCCAGATATTCTTTATTGAATACGACTGTGAGGCCGTCTGTACCTGGTGACTTAGCTGTTTTCATGTGTGCCATCGCCAGCTTAATTTCGGTCGCCGTTAAAGGAGCACCCAAATCCCTCCTGGGCCTCTGGGTCTAAACTAGGGACTACTGTCGCCTCAAGGTAAATTTCTATGTTCTGGGCGCTCTTGGGTGAGAGAGCCTCCGTGTATACTCTAGTTAGATGTGCAGCAAATACCTTGTTAATTTCGTACTGTGTGTAAACCAGCTGGTTCTGCTCATCCAATATTATTTATTTATTTTTATTTATTTGCAGAGTTTTATGTAGCGCTGGCTAGACCCGGAGGTATCGGATCGCTTTACATGAGGATCAGCGAGTTACAAGTTACAAAATTACATCAGTTACAGGAGCCAAGTATAACATAGGAGAAAAACAGTGAATACACAATAACATGGGTTATTAGTGCATAGCATAGCAAGACATATGTCAAATGGGGTATGGAAGGTAGAGGGGAATGGTAGAAAGGGGTAAGGAATGCATAATCGGGTCAGGCAGACCGGCAAGAGGGAAAGTACTTAAACAGTCACAGTAAAAGACATACAAACCGGCTGGGGACCAACAATCATAAACATCCCGTGAATCGGTGATAGTATAAGATGGGAGGGGAGTAGGAGACCAAAGGGGGGGGGGAGGGGGCGTCTTGAGGAAAAGAACAGACAGGCGAACAAGGAGCAGTCCAGCAACAATATCAAAATAACCTTCCAATTCGGTTCCCACTGTGGCCCTGTAGACCCGGTCTGTGAGTGCCTCAGCATTTATTCTCCATAGTGGTATTTTTGATCGAGGTCTGCCTAGTGCGTATTTTATTTACAACGGGGAATGATCAGACAAATATCGAGCCAAGTATTCCGCCTCTATCACTCGATGTACGGCCACTGTCTGTATAAAAACATAGTCCGGTCGGCTATGTGTATTTGTCACCGGCGTGTGGCAAGAATAGGTTCTTTGGTGTGGGTTACGGTGGCGCCAGACATCTGTGAGACCATAGTTAATTTGCATCTGGCACATGGCCTCTCTTGCCTTCGGTTTAGCCTCCGGCTTTGGAGGACACCTATCTAACAGTCCATCTACAGCGCAATTGTAGTCCCCTGCGACAATAAGTTCCATGGCAGGTGTGAGTTGTCTGTCTAAGAGTCGACCCCAGAAAATCCCCGTCATCTCTATTGGGGGCATAAATATTGACCAAGCACACATTATGGCCTTCTAGTATTCCTTCTACCACTACATACCTCCCCTCCGGGTCTATGCTAGTCCTAATCTTTTTGAAGGGGATCCCCGGTGCTACCCAAATTAGCGCCCCTCTGGCATACCCCGAATAGGACGCAGCAAATATCTGGCCCCTCCAGCATCTCTGTACAGCTTTAAGGCTATCTCCCCACAGATGAGTTTCCTTCAGAAATGCGATTGAGACCCCATACCTCCTTAGGTAGGCCTCTATACAGTTACGCATGATTAAGTTATTAAGCCCTCGGACATTCCATATTAGGAGCTTGTAGTTATGAGTTTCACCCGCCATGTCGCTAAGTCCTCTAGGGCAGTGGTTCCCAAACTTTTGACTCCTGAGGACCCCCATTGAGTCACCACTGGAAGCCGGGGACCCCCAAGCAATTTGTATGATTTAAATTTCAAACATTAAAACAGTAATTCGAAAAAAAATAAACACGCGTGCACACAAAACAAATACTCAAATTACTAAGGATTTTAGGGGCATATTTACAAGCCCCTATCGCCATGGGAACGTCACTTTTTGTGGCGATCCCGTTGCGATAGGTGCTTCGCCTTATTTACAAGGCAGTGTTAAGCCACTTAACATGGCTTAACACTGCTTCGTAAATAAGGCCCCTTTCACGCAATGCTTAGCGTGAAAGGGGTGGGCAGTGGGTGTTGCGGTGGGCGTTCCACCACAACACCCATTGATTTTGACGCTGCCCCCTATTTACAAGGGCAGCGTAAATAGGATGCAGCGCCAAAATTAAGACCAGGGAAAACCAGGTCTTAACTTGGCTAAACAAGGAGAAATGCTTTATTTCTCCTCGTTTTTGCTTTTTCCATGTGTTCTGTCTTGTGCAGCACACATGGAAAAAGCAAAGCATCTGGATTGTTTATGTTCAGGAAGGTGACCCTTCCTGCACATTAACAATCTTTTTAAAAATGGCATTTTGTAACTTCCATGTGTGCTGCATTAAGCAGCACACATAGAAGTGACAAAACTAGATTACAATATTGTTTATGTGCAGGAAGGGGGACCTTTCTGTACATAAACAATCTTCCCCTACACGCAAACACCCTTGCACTATGGGGCAAGAGTGCCTGCGTTGCCGCTACACTGCTAAGTGTAGCGCCAGCACGGGAGGAAACGCAGGGCTGCACCATATTCTTGTAAGTATGGTGCAGGCCTGCGTTTCTGAAGTGGCAGAGCGTGTCGTTAAGCCAGGGAGGCTAACGACACGCTCCCTACTTCTGTTGTAAATATCCCCCTTAGTATTTTATATTGATAGAATTTGCAAAACACAAAAAAATTTAATGGGAAGGTTGGTGCTGCATCTCTGTGACTAACTTTTAAATGGTTGGTTTTATTTCGCAGTACAAGGCTCCTGCTCCTGCCAGGGCCAGACTGGAAACCCAAAGTAGCCCTGGCAAATGTTTTCAGGCCAGTCCTCATACAGTGCACACCAAGTGCAGTGAGTGAGCCTGACTACTACAAAGGGGGCTTTGGGAGGCTCTCCCCCAAAAATGTAGGAAACAATGGTGCAGTCTAAAACACATTTATCATTATATATTGAATTGTATTAGCTTTTAACGAATAGTAAATGAAGACCTTACTATGCACCAGGATACGACAATCTTTGTTGGGGTTCTTCAATGGTTCCCTTATTATCACCCTCCAACTGTTTTTAAGCACAGTGTAGTTAAGCGATTTGCACGGAATCACAAGAGACAGTGTTGCTGCCCCCTTACTCCAGTCGTCGTTGCTGCCTGTACCACTACCTCCTCCCCGCATCTGCTTGCCTGTCCCGCACAATTATAGCGCAAACTTGAACCAAGAGCATTATAGCGCTTCACACGGAAATCAGCTCCCCTTACAAAACTGTTTTTAAGCACAGTGTAGTTAAGCGATTTGCACGGAATCACAAGATACTGCGCCTGAGCCGAGATTGTAACCTAGTTACCCAGTTCTAACATCCGCAGCCCTAGCCGCAACGGGTGTGATATTAGGAGATTTGTTATAAGAAGAAGCACTCCCTGAGCTGTGAATACGTAGTGCTTTCACCTGATATTGTTCGATTACATTAAATTAGGCCATTTACAGTGTTCTGCTGTTTGCTTTCCTTCTACCCCCTCCTGATTGTGCAATGCACTCTTCCTAAAGTAAATGCTTCTGAGGTAATTTCCATCCTTTCAAGTCCCGTCGCTCTTTGGAAAGCTCTCATCCCATCTTTAGTCGCAGCTGTTGCCCCTTACCTCGGTCCCAGTCAGGGGTGATGAGAGATGGTTCTTACTGGCACAGACCATTCTCAGAACTTCCGGAGAAGGTTTGTAGCAGCCGCCATTGTCAAAGTCTCTGTGTGTTTGTGCCCCTAGCTCACCCTCGACATTCTCACTCCAACTCAGCCTCCCCGGCGAGCTGAATCCAGGTGCCAAAAGGCAGCATGAATAAGAATACATAAACATAATAAAACCTCGTCCTTCAAGTCCTTGATCAGTTTCTTTAGCAGTTGTTAATTTAATCAAACTTAATTTAAACTGCATTGTAACCACAATTAGGTAAAATGTTTTTACTAAAGTAATTCTCCAATAGCATTCATAAGTAAGCAAAAATGCAGCAAAAACATGTAGTGTTCTGAATTTTACAAGTTCAAAGACCAACTCCTTCTTCCGAAGTCAGTAAAGTGAGTACTATTAAATTGACTGACGATGATATTGGTTAGTCACGGTGTTTAGTAGAGGCAGAAGTGCTATTTATTTATATACTTATTATTAAAACTTACATTTATTTGGCTGTCACCAGGTAGCCCTGATTGCTAGGTCTCAATTAAGAGAGGGCTGAACAGCAGCTGCGCTGCTTTACAACAGGGCTAAAAGACATTGGCAAAGCCAAGAGCTCTTGCATAGGCGAGACCTATTGGCTTTGCCAATGCTTGTTTAAAATGCATGGTACACGTTCTTTGCAGTAGGCATATCAAACCTCTGTGCTACATTAGACAACTCAAAGCTGCCACTGGACAAAACACTCATCTCACTCCAGCAGGTACATTAATCACTGGTATTATCTTGACAGGTTTACTGTTGCTCGAAAACTACTAATTATAGAAAGAACTTTGCAGTGCTTTTAAAACTGCTGCCTGCGGACCCCCTGGGAATGTGTCACGGACCCCTGGGGGTCCGCGGACCACAGTTTGGGAAACACTGCTCTAGGGGTTTCTCTTCGGTCCCTACAGGGGATTCTGGCTTAGTGCCTGTCGTGTCAGTGACTTCTGTCGAACAACTTCTCCCCTTGGCATCACTCCTTTCTGGATCGCCGGTTTTGAACATAACATAACTGTAATTTCCCCTGTTTCCCCCCCACCCTCAGGCAGTAGTACCCCATTCCCAGTGCTCAACGGATGGCCTAAGGATCGGGGACTCTGCCCCAAAATAATGTCCCCTCCCCTCCCTAATACCCACCCCTCCCTGTCGTTTCAAGATCAAGAGTTATTTATTCTAGTTCTAATATACAATTCTACTGTGTGGCCAGCCTGCTCTGCAGCATACCACCCCAACGGACCACTAGGGCTCCGCAAGGCAGCACATGCCTAGAGCAACTGGAATGTCCTCAAAGTTCAAGTGGCGGAACCCCACAATCACCAAGTATTCGTAGTCCTTTTCCCCCAGTCCGTATATTTTTGCTGTCTTTTCCGTTTCCTCCCCCCCCCCCCCCTTCGCCCCACCTCCCATCTCAATAGTTTGAGTTCAATCAGTCTTTGCGGCATCTTGTATTCTCCCCCCCCCCTCCCCCACAAGTCATTTACTTACAGATTTCGGCTGCTCACTCCCTGTTTTCCATACTGGCCCCATCTGCTGTGTCTACTTTGGAGGGCCTTCTTTCCTCATCCAGGGATATCTTCAGGCTGAGATTGGGTTTCCTGCACCAAACATAGTGGGGAAAACTGATTCTGAAGTTGTATTGTTGACGTTTCATTCCGCAGAGTTCCATCGGCTCCAGCCAGGATTCGTCCCAAATCAGTTACTTCTTGTGACGGGGATCCTCGCTCTCCAGCATCCTGGCGTTGGCCTCACTGTCGTCTGTTCCTTCTCAGCTATTCTCGCCATCCCTGATTCTGATCCTGACTGGTCCGTCCTATCGAGTCCATCCAGTCTATTGCCTCCTGAGGAGTTTCATAAAACTGGGCCCTGTCCCCATATTGTACTCTAAGCTTCGCTGGAAATATCAGGCTATATTTAATATTATTGACTCTCAGTCGTTGAACACCAAGAAATCCATTTCTGAGGTCTTGCACTTTTCTGGTGTAATCTGGATAAATCTAGATGTTGCGATCTTCATATTTGGGCGGGCCCTTAGCACGGATATGTTGCAATATTAAGTCTCTGTCACTATAGTTAAACAACCGTGCTATCAGGGCTCTAGGTGGTGAACCCGGGCTCGGCGGGGGTCCGAGGCCCCGATGGGCTCTTTCTATAGCGAAAAAGTTGGATAGCCTGATGCCCTCGAAGGCCGTTCCAATCCAGTCTTCCAAGAATGTCAGCCGCCGGCCCTTCTGCTTTTTCCGGAAAACCTAAGAATCTGAGGTTATTCCTCCTCGATCGTCCTTCAGCATCATCCACTCTGTCTGTCATACGATTTGACTGTTCTTGCAATGAGGTTACTGTTGTACGGAGCCTCTGAACTTCTTCTTACAGTGTCACCCCTTCTTCCTCCGTGTTCGTGACTCTTTCCGCCACCTTCGGCAGATCAAGGCGTAAGTGGTTTGTATCCATTGCCATTGTCTCCATCTTTGTCTCGAGGGCCACTCGGGAGTCTCTGATGGCCTCTAAAATATCTGCTTTGTCTCGAGCCATCCCTCCTTGCTTGGTCACACTCTCTAGGTCCCTCCCGGGTTGTTCCGGCGGTGCTGGGCCTGATACTATGTATTGGACTATTTTATTGGATTGACCACCCCTCGACAGCTTATCTTTTACCATTCTTCGGCAGTGCGGAGGTGACTCTGTTACTGTGGTACAGTTCGCTTCTTCGCCGTACTCTGTATCGATTTCCCTCCGTTACAGAACGTATTCAAAGTGACTTTTGGGGCCACAAGAGTCCCTGGCGGGGCGTGGGGGGGGGGCTTTCAGGTTATCTCAGTGGACGCATTGCTTCCACGCAGCACTTCAACCGACTCTGCACAGGGTTTAGTGCCCCCTCTGGCACCCCACAACTATAAAGGAGGTACCCAGGAGGTGGCTCTCTGTCTATAAACCCTTCATTAATGTTCACCGATTAGTATCTGATCCAATCAGCTATTGGCCTCGAGGGGTTGAGTTGGTTGGATCCTTTATTCCGCACCCCCCCTTCATCACGAATAATCTGTCTCATTCTGCACACTGTCGTGCCCTTCACAGCTCAGACTCCACGCGCGTTACGAGTCGCGGCCAAAATCGGTATATACCCCTGGATGGCGATATTCTTATGCCGCTCTGTTCCTTTATGTCCGCTTTGATGGTCCCTTTGTATTACTGCTCTGCGTTCGCCTACTGTATTCTTCTTTGGCACTGTGACTTGTGCCCTCCTTTACTTCCACAGCCTTTTCTTTTCTTTCCTGTTATTTTCGGTTTGGGTATATGTGTTATGTTGTGACCAGGGGCCCTCCCGCTCTCACCTCTGTCAGTCCGGGCTCGATCTAAGTCCTAGGCCCCGCCCGGCTCACTTATTCATTGATGGCTCACACGGTGGGGCCCCCCTCCTTCTCGGGACTCCGGTCGCCTCCGTGCGTGCATTCCTGCACCGCGGGGGTCCAGTCATCGGGATGGGGCTCGGCCCCCCCCTTCTGATTCACTCATGTCTTCTCCGGCCATGCTCACGTTGACTCCGCGGAGTCTCAGGAAGTCAGGCTGTCTCCTGCGTGGTAGGCTCGGCACCTCCGAAGCGCAGGGGGCACATTTACGGGGGGCTCCATTCCAGCTCCTCAAAACTCCCCGGTGGCTCTGCTGCACTCTCTATTGACCCGGACACCTCAAGGGACCCAGCAGGGCCACACTTTTGCTCACCGCTTCTTGTTTTGGGACAGCGTGACTCCACCCCTAGAGGCCTATTCTAGCTTCGGCCGCAACCTTGGGCTTAAGTCGGGGATACCCTCCGTGTACCACCTCCCGTCGTAGCCGGGTTCTTTACGGGGTCTGGCCTCCTCAGAACCCTGTATTTGCAGCAGGGGGGGACGGCTGTTAACACCCACCTCAGCGGAAGCAATAGCAACCTCCAGAGGCTGCAGCTGCGCATAGGCCAGGCTCCACCATCGGCGCGTCAGGCACTCCGCTCACAGTGGTCGCGTCCCCCGCTTCGGTCGGGCGGAGGTCAGCAAATGTCCGTCCCACTAGGGTCTAGAGTCTTTGTGGCATGGTTTCTTGTGGATTCTTGTTGATTCCGCCAGGATTAATAAAGGATTCTGTAATTAGGGGCTGGAGCTCCGCTCGAGTGCGACTAGCTGGCCATCTTGTCAGGCCACGCCCCCCCCGGAATAGGTAACTTAATGTTAACTATGTCACCAGTTTAAAACCGTAGTACTGCTGAGCTGTAAAAATTTAGAAATGCCGACTTTGCGTTCGTAATACATTCTGTAAAACGTAGTGATTTCTGAGGGTTTCAATCAATAAGGTTATTAGATTAAAATCCCATATGAATAAAAGCAACTTATATATAAATGTACAGCACAAATAAAACGGACGTTAACAGCTAACACAAGCATTAACGCCTAAAGTGCGTTCTGGACCTCTTGTTAAACTCTAGCACCTAAAAAAGCGGTGATGGGGGTGTTCAGGTCCAGCTAACCATTGTAATGCTTCTTTTTATGTGTATAGGAAAGATGATTACATTGCTGTACGTAAAGTAACTTCATGGCATGTGTAACAATGTCTCTTTCTTTCCGTGTTTCATTTCCACACGAACATCGATTCCTTCTGTTCTTGTATAGTAGAGAGTCAAAATATCTGCATCAGCAGGATATGTCAAAGATTTAGGTTAGACATAAAAAGTTGGGTATGTTTTAGGGTACAATCCCATCATAAACGAATTCTTCCCTTCCTTACGACTGAGATCGTGGTCCGTAAAGCAGCTTCTCACACAGACTTTTGTTCATCCTTCCTTCCTTCCTTCCCCCTCCGGCCATACATAGTACCGCAGTGTCCTCTCCATAGTAGAGTCGAGTTTACCTTGAAGCCATTACACCCCTGCATGTTATGTGCATCTGTAAAGTGCTTTGTCACCATGTGTGAAGTGTGCAGGATCTGGGCCCCTTTTACTATTCTGGGATTTTGATGATCCACCCTTTTTAATGTATATGTTGCCCCATTAGCGGCTATAATAAGGAATTGTGGTTTCCTACCAGTCTCCTATGCGGACGATACTCAAATTGTGGTAGCAGTCTCAAACAACACTGATGAGACAGCGGGCAGATTCAGTAATTGCATGAGTCAGATCACTCACTGGATGCAATATAACTGCCTGAAATTGAATGGTGACAAAACCGAGGTTATGCTGCTTGGGACAGATATGAATTTCTGGTCCCCAAAATGGTGGCCAGACAGCCTTGGCGACTGCCCACTCCCAGTGGACAAAGTTAGAAATTTGGGAGTGCTACTGGACAACAAACTATCTTTGGGCGCCCAGATAAACAAACTATCCTCCTCGGTGTGGTACATCCTCAAACTAATAAAGAAACTATCACCATTTATCCCCCAAGATTCCTGTAAAACATTAGTAACTGCACTGGTCTTATCCAGGTTGGATTACGGGAATGCACTGTATGCAGGGTTACAAATTCAGCATTTAACAAAATTACAGCGCTTGCAGAACACTGACTGCAGCAAGGCTGGTGCTGGACATTCCCAGATATGAACCAGTCGCCCACAGATTAGGAACACTCCATTGGCTACCTATTGAAAAAAGGATCAAGTTCAAGTCAGTCTGCCTGGCCTACAAAGCCCTTCACGGAATAGGATCCCACTTCTTAAAAACTCATTTGAAACCATATGAGCCATCCAGGAGACTGAGATCAAGCCAGGCAAAATTGATTCAGGTCCCTAAATTTAAGCAAGTCAGGTGGGGAGGAGAAGCTTCCTCCTACAGGCAGCTAAGACTTGGAACCTTCTACCTGTTACAATTAAAAACAGCACATCGCTACTTTCATTTAGGAAGGAGGTGAAAACATGGCTGTTTACTTCGTAGTGTGGTATCATTCTCCGGCAGACCTAGTCTTTTACAATGATTAGCGCCAAGACACCCTTGGGCATTCGTGCGCTTTACAAATTCTCAAATCAAATCAATCAAATCAAAGGGGTGTTTGTTTTGTGCTTCATATGCATTTCAGAGAGGTACTTTTAGTTGATTTGTGACTCTTCAGGGGGCTTGCATTGTATTTAAATCATCTATATAAAGTCACAAATTTTATCTAGTAAAACACTTTAATGTACGCCAACTTTATAGGCTAGATTTGACCAATAAGCCCATTCCGTCCTCTTTTATGTTCTTATGTATTAATGATCCATCTTGGCTCTAAGTTACAAGATGCCGCCAGAGTTTTTGCATGCACGTGTCTAGTGATGTGCTTGTGCCTACCCACTTTTTTTTTTTTTTTTGGGCCATTGCGAACACAGAATTGGCATACAATGCCTTTTAGGTCGCAGCCTTCCAGACAGCTGAGCTGTCTGGTTTGCTAAAGACATCTTGGGGACATTCAGAAAGTTGACCTAGAAATGCATTCTGCCCGTTGCTTACCATTGGCTTTGTGGCTCGTAACTCACATTCTTCTGGCTTTCTGTTTGCTGGTTTTATTTGTTTTAGACTCTCCAGCTCGAGTTTGTCCTTCACGTTGCCCAAACCCTGTGTTTTATTTAATCTCTTTATTTGCTTTTTATTTTATTCTCATGCATTGACAGCTCTCGTAACAAAACAGAGAATTAGCAGTCATCTGTTTCATTGTGTCTGTATGTACATTTCCTTCATGAGAAGTTACCAATGACCTATACTGCGTAGAGACAAAATTGCTGGGTTGCCCACACCATGTTTACTGAATTCTTCCATGAACTCGCTCTCTGTAAACAGGCCATTAAGTTTTGTTCTTATCTTGTCACATTTACTGTGCATTCAACGAGAGAGGTCAGATGTCGGGCTGTGTCTTCCTGGGAGCTTGGTGTTTATTTTTCTTTCTCTGACTTCAAAGTAAGAGGATTTATGTGACAATCATGCTGGCTACATGGGAAGGTTGTACAATGTTTTTTTTTTCTAGCACACAACAAAATTTAAATGTCTAAACTACTTTGCTGACGATCAAATCAGTACGTTGGGTGATGACATTTCTACACATTATCATTTGTGTGCTGTCTATTTTTTATCAGTAAAACTGTATATGAGTGCAAATGTAATGGTCATTTCAGTTGAAGATGTGTTGTCTGTAATGGCAGAATGCTACCATACCATGCATACTCCACGCTTCCCCACTCCACACTCTGCGCCACTCCACACTCTGCGCCACTCCACACTCTGCGTCGCACCACTCTGCGCCGCTCCACTCTGTGCCGCTCCACTACTCTCTACTCTAACCACTCTTCTCTACACCACTCTTCTCTATGCCAATGCACTCTACCATGCACCACCGCTCTCTTCACCACTCCACATGGCCCCACTCTGCAACACTGCATGCTATGCCACTGCACTCTACGCCATTGTGCTCTACTCTGCATCCCTCCACTCTACGCCAGCGCACTCTATGCCAATCACCTCTACTCCACTCTACTCTGCACTTTACTCCACAACATTCTACTCTACGTCACTGTTCTCTATGACACTCTATTCTACTCTGCACCACTGTACTGTCACTGCTCTCTACAGCACTCTTCTCTGCAGCACTCTACGACCCTGCACTCAGACACACTACTCTGCATGACTGCACTCTGTGCCACTGCACTAGCTGCACTCTATGCCACTGCACTCTACCCTGCACTAATCCATTCTACCCTGCACTGCTCCACTCTACCCTGTACCACTTCACTCTACGCCTCTCCACGCAATGCAATCTACTCTATGCCACTGCATTCTATGCTACTCTGCGCCAATGCACTCCAAACCAGTGTACTCTGCGCCACTGCACTTCAAACCAGTGCACTCTGCGCCACTGCGCTCCAAACCAATGCTCACTGTGCTCCAAACCAGTGCACTCTGCGCCACTGTGCTCCAAACCACTGCAATCTGCGCCACTGTGCTCCAAACCAGTGCACTCTGCGCCACTGTGCTCCAAACCAGTGCACTCTGCGCCACTGTGCTCCAAACCAGTGCACTCTGCGCCACTGTGCTCCAAACCAGTGCACTCTGCGCCACTGTGCTCCAAACCAGTGCACTCTGCGCCACTGTGCTCCAAACCAGTGCACTCTGCGCCACTGTGCTCCAAACCAGTGCACTCTGCGCTCCAAACCAGTGCACTCTGCGCTCCAAACCAGTGCACTCTGCGCTCCAAACCAGTGCTCTCTGTGCTCCAAACCAGTGCACTCTGTGCTCCAAACCAGTGCACTCTGTGCTCCAAACCAGTGCACTCTGTGCTCCAAACCAGTGCACTCTGTGCTCCAAACCAGTGCACTCTGCGCTCCAAACCAGTGCACTCTGCGCTCCAAACCAGTGCACTCTGCGCTCCAAACCAGTGCAGTCTGCGCTCCAAACCAGTGCAGTCTGCGCCACTGCGCTCCAAACCAGTGCAGTCTGCGCCACTGCGCTCCAAACCAGTGCAGTCTGCGCCACTGCGCTCCAAACCAGTGCAGTCTGCGCCACTGCGCTCCAAACCAGTGCAGTCTGCGCCACTGCGCTCCAAACCAGTGCACTCTGCGCTCCAAACCAGTGCACTCTGCGCTCCAAACCAGTGCACTCTGCGCTCCAAACCAGTGCACTCTGCGCTCCAAACCAGTGCACTCTGCGCTCCAAACCAGTGCACTCTGCGCTCCAAACCAGTGCACTCTGCGCTCCAAACCAGTGCACTCTGCGCTCCAAACCAGTGCACTCTGCGCTCCAAACCAGTGCACTCTGCGCTCCAAACCAGTGCACTCTGCGCTCCAAACCAGTGCACTCTGCGCTCCAAACCAGTGCACTCTGCGCTCCAAACCAGTGCACTCTGCGCTCCAAACCAGTGCACTCTGCGCTCCAAACCAGTGCACTCTGCGCTCCAAACCAGTGCACTCTGCGCGCCAAACCAGTGCACTCTGCGCCACTGCGCTCCAAACCAGTGCGCTCTGCGCCACTGCGCTCCAAACCAGTGCGCTCTGCGCCACTGCGCTCCAAACCAGTGCACTCTGCGCCACTGCGCTCCAAACCAGTGCACTCTGCGCTCCAAACCAGTGCACTCTGCGCTCCAAACCAGTGCACTCTGCGCTCCAAACCAGTGCAGTCTGCGCTCCAAACCAGTGCAGTCTGCGCTCCAAACCAGTGCAGTCTGCGCTCCAAACCAGTGCACACTGCGCTCCAAACCAGTGCACTCTGCGCTCCAAACCAGTGCACTCTGCGCTCCAAACCAGTGCACTCTGCGCTCCAAACCAGTGCACTCTGCGCTCCAAACCAGTGCACACTGCGCTCCAAACCAGTGCAGTCTGCGCCACTGCGCTCCAAACCAGTGCAGTCTGCGCTCCAAACCAGTGCAGTCTGCGCTCCAAACCAGTGCAGTCTGCGCTCCAAACCAGTGCAGTCTGCGCTCCAAACCAGTGCAGTCTGCGCTCCAAACCAGTGCAGTCTGCGCTCCAAACCAGTGCAGTCTGCGCCACTGCGCTCCAAACCAGTGCAGTCTGCGCCACTGCGCTCCAAACCAGTGCAGTCTGCGCCACTGCGCTCCAAACCAGTGCAGTCTGCGCCACTGCGCTCCAAACCAGTGCAGTCTGCGCTCCAAACCAGTGCACTCTGCGCTCCAAACCAGTGCACTCTGCGCTCCAAACCAGTGCACTCTGCGCTCCAAACCAGTGCACTCTGCGCTCCAAACCAGTGCACTCTGCGCTCCAAACCAGTGCACTCTGCTCTCCAAACCAGTGCACTCTGCGCTCCAAACCAGTGCACTCTGCGCTCCAAACCAGTGCACTCTGCGCTCCAAACCAGTGCACTCTGCGCTCCAAACCAGTGCACTCTGCGCCACTGCGCTCCAAACCAGTGCACTCTGCGCCACTGCGCTCCAAACCAGTGCACTCTGCGCCACTGCGCTCCAAACCAGTGCACTCTGCGCCACTGCGCTCCAAACCAGTGCACTCTGCGGTCCAAACCAGTGCACTCTGCGCTCCAAACCAGTGCACTCTGCGCTCCAAACCAGTGCACTCTGCGCTCCAAACAGGTGCACTCTGCGCTCCAAACCAGTGCACTCTGCGCTCCAAACCAGTGCACTCTGCGCTCCAAACCAGTGCACTCTGCGCTCCAAACCAGTGCACTCTGCGCTCCAAACCAGTGCACTCTGTGCTCCAAACCAGTGCACTCTGTGCTCCAAACCAGTGCACTCTGTGCTCCAAACCAGTGCACTCTGCGCTCCAAACCAGTGCACTCTGCGCTCCAAACCAGTGCACTCTGCGCCACTGCGCTCCAAACCAGTGCATTCTGCGCCACTGCGCTCCAAACCAGTGCACACTGCGCGCCAAACCAGTGCACTCTGCGCTCCAAACCAGTGCACACTGCGCGCCAAACCAGTGCACTCTGCGCCACTGCGCTCCAAACCAGTGCACTCTGCGCCACTGCGCTCCAAACCAGTGCACTCTGCGCCACTGCGCTCCAAACCAGTGCACTCTGCGCCACTGCGCTCCAAACCAGTGCACTCTGCGCCACTGCGCTCCAAACCAGTGCACTCTGCGCCACTGCGCTCCAAACCAGTGCACTCTGCGCCACTGCGCTCCAAACCAGTGCACTCTGCGCTCCTAACCAGTGCACTCTGCGCTCCTAACCAGTGCACTCTGCGCTCCAAACCAGTGCAGTCTGCGCTCCAAACCAGTGCACTCTGCGCTCCAAACCAGTGCACTCTGCGCTCCAAACCAGTGCACACTGCGCTCCAAACCAGTGCACTCTGCGCTCCAAACCAGTGCACTCTGCGCTCCAAACCAGTGCACTCTGCGCTCCAAACCAGTGCACTCTGCGCTCCAAACCAGTGCACACTGCGCTCCAAACCAGTGCAGTCTGCGCCACTGCGCTCCAAACCAGTGCAGTCTGCGCTCCAAACCAGTGCAGTCTGCGCTCCAAACCAGTGCAGTCTGCGCTCCAAACCAGTGCAGTCTGCGCTCCAAACCAGTGCAGTCTGCGCTCCAAACCAGTGCAGTCTGCGCTCCAAACCAGTGCAGTCTGCGCTCCAAACCAGTGCAGTCTGCGCTCCAAACCAGTGCAGTCTGCGCCACTGCGCTCCAAACCAGTGCAGTCTGCGCCACTGCGCTCCAAACCAGTGCAGTCTGCGCCACTGCGCTCCAAACCAGTGCAGTCTGCGCCACTGCGCTCCAAACCAGTGCACTCTGCGCTCCAAACCAGTGCACTCTGCGCTCCAAACCAGTGCACTCTGCGCTCCAAACCAGTGCACTCTGCGCTCCAAACCAGTGCACTCTGCGCTCCAAACCAGTGCACTCTGCGCTCCAAACCAGTGCACACTGCGCTCCAAACCAGTGCAGTCTGCGCCACTGCGCTCCAAACCAGTGCAGTCTGCGCTCCAAACCAGTGCAGTCTGCGCTCCAAACCAGTGCAGTCTGCGCTCCAAACCAGTGCAGTCTGCGCTCCAAACCAGTGCAGTCTGCGCTCCAAACCAGTGCAGTCTGCGCCACTGCGCTCCAAACCAGTGCAGTCTGCGCCACTGCGCTCCAAACCAGTGCAGTCTGCGCTCCAAACCAGTGCAGTCTGCGCTCCAAACCAGTGCAGTCTGCGCTCCAAACCAGTGCAGTCTGCGCTCCAAACCAGTGCAGTCTGCGCTCCAAACCAGTGCAGTCTGTGCGCCACTGCGCTCCAAACCAGTGCGCCACTGCGCTCCAAACCAGTGCGCTCTGTGCCACTGCGCTCCAAACCAGTGCACTCTGTGCCACTGCGCTCCAAACCAGTGCACTCTGTGCCACTGCGCTCCAAACCAGTGCACTCTGCGCCACTGCGCTCCAAACCAGTGCACTCTGCGCCACTGCGCTCCAAACCAGGTCACTCTGCGCCACTGCGCTCCAAACCAGTGCACTCTGTGCTCCAAACCAGTGCACTCTGTGCTCCAAACCAGTGCACTCTGTGCTCCAAACCAGTGCACTCTGTGCTCCAAACCAGTGCACTCTGTGCTCCAAACCAGTGCACTCTGTGCTCCAAACCAGTGCACTCTGTGCTCCAAACCAGTGCACTCTGCGCTCCAAACCAGTGCACTCTGCGCCACTGCGCTCCAAACCAGTGCAGTCTGCGCCACTGCGCTCCAAACCAGTGCACTCTGCGCCACTGCGCTCCAAACCAGTGCACTCTGCGCCACTGCGCTCCAAACCAGTGCACTCTGCGCCTCTGCGCTCCAAACCAGTGCACTCTGTGCTCCAAACCAGTGCACTCTGTGCTCCAAACCAGTGCACTCTGTGCTCCAAACCAGTGCACTCTGTGCTCCAAACCAGTGCACTCTGCGCTCCAAACCAGTGCACTCTGCGCTCCAAACCAGTGCACTCTGCGCTCCAAACCAGTGCACTCTGCGCTCCACACCAGTGCACTCTGCGCCACTGCGCTCCACACCAGTGCACTCTGGGCCACTGCGCTCCACACCAGTGCACTCTGGGCCACTGCGCTCCACACCAGTGCACTCTGGGCCACTGCTCTCCACACCAGTGCACTCTGGGCCACTGCGCCCATTGCACTCTGTGCTCCAAACCATTGCACTCTGTGCTCCAAACCAGTGCACTCTGTGCTCCAAACCAGTGCACTCTGTGCTCCAAACCAGTGCAGTCTGCGCCACTGCGCTCCACACCAGTGCACTCTGCGCCACTGCGCTCCACACCAGTGCACTCTGCGCCACTGCGCTCCACACCAGTGCACTCTGGGCCACTGCGCTCCACACCAGTGCACTCTGGGCCACTGCGCTCCAAACCAGTGCACTCTGGGCCACTGCGCTCCAAACCAGTGCACTCTGGGCCACTGCGCTCCAAACCAGTGCACTCTGGGCCACTGCGCTCCAAACCAGTGCACTCTGGGCCACTGCGCTCCAAACCAGTGCACTCTGGGCCACTGCGCTCCAAACCAGTGCACTCTGCGCCACTGCGCTCCAAACCAGTGCACACTGCGCTCCAAACCAGTGCACACTGCGCCACTGCGCTCCAAACCAGTGCACACTGCGCTCCAAACCAGTGCACACTGCGCTCCAAACCAGTGCACACTGCGCTCCAAACCAGTGCACACTGCGCTCCAAACCAGTGCACACTGCGCTCCAAACCAGTGCACTCTGCGCCACTGAGCTCCAAACCAGTGCACTCTGCGCCACTGCGCTCAAAACCAGTGCACTCTGCGCCACTGCGCTCAAAACCAGTGCACTCTGCGCCACTGCGCTCAAAACCAGTGCACTCTGCTCCACTGCGCTCAAAACCAGTGCACTCTGCTCCACTGCGCTCAAAACCAGTGCACTCTAAGCCACTGCACTTTACGCCAATCAACTCTGCACTATTATACTTTACGCCATTTCACTCTAGGCCTGTCTGCGACGCTCCGCTCGATTAAACTCTGCTCCATTGGCATTCTACTCCTCTTCATGCCACTCCATTTTACTGCGCTCAACTCCACTCTGCCATTCTATGACACTACTCCACTCTGACACTCTACATAACTCCCTCTATGCCTCTCCATGCCACTTTACTTCTCTCTATTCCATGACCCACTACTCCGCTCTGTCAATGTACTTCGCTTTATGCCACACTACTCCACAACACTCTACGCAACACCTTCTACTCCACTCTACACCTCTCCACAACACTCTATGCCACTCCGCTCTATGATACTCTACTCAACTCTGACACTACTCTGCAGTACGCCACTCAACTCTACGCCCTTCCACTCTACAACACTCTACTCCCTCAAGGACACTCCACAACACTGTACGCTACTTCATGACACTCAACTACACTCCTCTCCACGCCAAACAACTCTACTGTACGCCACTAAGCGCCACTCTGTGCCACTCCATAACACTCCACTCTACGTCACTCTCCTTTACCCCCCCTAACCTTTAGCCATTCAGGACAGCAAGCACTCTGGTGTACAACATTGCTAAAACATATCGACCAATCCAATACCTCTTGCATTGGTGAGAGGTGAGGTATTTGTTTTTCTGTGATTTCAAATCGAGATTGTTTATAGGAAAGCAAGAGGAATGCAGACAAACCCCAGGAAAGCCGCCTGGTTCACCACTGCTCTCCAAGAAGCCAGACGCACCTGCAGACGCCTGGAGAAGAACTGGAGAAAACACCAAGACAACCCAAAACCACACCACCTACAAGGATGCCATGACGGACTACCACAACCAGATCAGAGCCACCAAGAGGAACTTCATCTACAACAAAATCCTGGCCCACTCCACCAACTCCAAGAAACTTTTCAGTGTCATTCAAGAATTCACCAACCCACGCAGTGAAGCCACAGACATCACCCCATCCCAAGACCTCTGCGACAAGCTTGGAACCTATTTCCACCTCAAGATCAAAAACCTCTACGACAACTTCATCCACCAGGCGCCACAGACTGCCCCCTGCACCCCAGAAACACCAGCCAGCCCACCATCTCCAACTGGACACCGATCACGGCCGAAGACACTGCCTCGACCATGAAAAGCATCCACTCGGGGGTGGGCACCGACCCCTGCCCCCCTCACATCTACCAGAGAGCCGCGCCCGCCATCGCACCGAACTACAACGCACCAACACCACCTTCAAAACGGGCACCTTCCCAGACGACTGGAAGCGCGCAGAAGTCAGACCCCTGCTCAAGAAGCCCCCAGCTGACCCCACCGACCTCAAGAACTATCGGCCCATCTCGCTCCTCCCCTTCGCAGCCAAAGTTACAGAGAAAACGGTCAACAGGAAACTGACACGATTCATTGAAGAGGACGCCGTCCTCGACCAGTCCCAATCCGGATTCCGAAGCAACCACAGCACAGAGACCGCCCTACTCGCCTCCACAGACGACATCCGCACCCCTCCTGGACCAAGGCCACTCCGCAGCCCTCATCCTACTCGACCGATCAGCGGCCTTCGACACCGTCTCCCACCGCATACTAGTCGCCAGACTACACGGCGCAGGCATACAAGGAACAGCCCTGGACTGGATCCGATCATTCCTCACCGGAAGAAGCCAAAGGATCAGACTCCCACCCTTCCTCTCCGACCCCACGAAAATCACCTGCGGAGTCCCACAGGGTTCATCACTGAGCCCCACCCTCTTCAACATCTACATGGCCCCCCTCGCAGCCATCGTCCGACAACACGGCCTCAACATCGTATCCTACGCCGACGACACCCAGCTCATCCTCTCCCTCACCAAAGACCCCACCACTGCCAAACTCAACTTCCAGAAAGGAATGCAAGGCGTCGCAGTCTGGATGACCAACAGCTGCCTGAAGCTTAACGCTGAGAAGACAGAAGTCCTCTTCCTCGGTACCACCCCTTCTGCATGGAACAGCACCTGGTGGCCGACCGCCCTCGGAAGCCCACCTACCCCCTCGGACCACGCCAAGAACCTCTCCATCGTACTAGACTCATCACTCCCCATGAACCGACAGGCCAACGCCGTCACCTCCAGCTGCTTCAACACCCTCCGCATCCTCCGCAAGACCTTCAAGGGGATCCCCCCCAAGGAAGACAGTCACCCACGCACTCATCACCAGCAGACTGGACTATGGAAACTCACTCTATGCCGGCATCAACAAGTCCCTACTCCGCAAACTCCAGACAATACAGAACACCGCCGCCAGACTCGTCCTCGGCATCCCCCGACACGAACACATCAGCCAACACCTACGAAGTCTCCACTGGCTCCCCGTGGAGAAAAGAGTCACTTTCAAAATCCTCATTCACGCCTACAAATGCCTATACAACAACGGACCCAAATACCTCAACGACAGAATCAACTTCCATGTACCCAAAAGAAACCTCAGATCTTTCAACCTCGCACTGGCCGAAACCCCGCACATCCACAGAGCCAGAGCAGGCCGAAGATCCTTCTCTCACATTGCAGCCAAGACCTGGAACGAGTTACCGGCAGACATCAGACGCGCCCCCTCCCTGAACACCTTCAGGAAGACCCTCAAGACCTGGCTCTTCGGCTAAACAGATCTGCGGACCCCCCTCAGCGCCTTGAGACCCTCACGGGTGAGTAGCGCGCTTACAATTCCCTGATTGATTGATATTACTCTCCCCATGGAGCCCACTCGTGCCCCCTCCTCTGCTCCAATTTGAGGCTGTCACATAACTCTTAAAGGAGGCCTGCAGGGAGGAAGTGCACGCACTTGGTGTGGGAGCAAATATTCATGTTGTGGTTCTTCTATGAAAGCACTATTGACTTTTGTTTAATGTGACCCTCTAGTGACTGACTTGCTGACTGTAAACATAAAGTTAATTAGACAAAGTACCAAACCCTTCTAATAATAACACGCATTGGCAAGCCAAAAGGTGTGGCCTACACAACTACACTTAATGAGCAATAGCCTCAGTATGTGCAAAACGTGCAGTAGCACCGTGCCATAAAAATCTAGACAACACAGTTAACTGCTTGCCAGAAAACTACAAACAGGAGCCCGTAACAACATTATTTACACTACAGTACTTAACATCCTGCCTATGACAAAACATAGTTTTTATACTATTTGGTGGATGCATGCGTTGTCTACAATGAGATAGGTGAACATGTTCCACTGAAACAACAATGGCCTACCACCAGGGCCGTCTTTAGCACTGCTGGTGTCTGGTGTGACATTCTACGCCACTTAAATCTATGCCTCTCTAATCCACTCTGCACCACTCTACTCTATGCAAGTGCCCTCTACCCCACTTTATTATGCACCCCTGCACTCTTCGCTCCTGCACTATACACTAGTCCAGTGTAGGCCACTCCACTCTGCACCACTCACCTCTAAGACAATCCACTCTATGCCACTCTACTGTGCAACACAGCACTCTACGCCAGTGCATTCTAAGGCACTACTTTATGCCACTGCATTCTACCCTGCACCACTGCATTCTACCCTGCATCACTGCATTCTACCCTGCACCACTCCAAGTATACTTTACGTCACTCCACTCTGTGCCACTCTACGCCACTGCGCTTTATGCCACTACTCTATGCTACTGCACTCTATCCTGCGCCTCTCCACTCTGCCACTGCACTCTACTTTGAAACAATTGACTCTGCACCACTGCACTCTACGCCACATTGCTCCACTCTGCAACACTGCACTCTACGTCGCTCTACTCCTCTCTGGGCCACTGCACTCTACGCTGTGCCACTCTACTCTAAACCATTGCACTCTACGCCAAGGCACTGAACACCACTTTATTCAAAACCAATGCATTCTGCCACTGGACGATACTCCACTCTATTCTACTCTGCGCCACTCTACTCTGTACTACTGAACTCTGCGCCACTCTGCTCTGCATCACCCCACTCTGCTCTTGCACTGCTGTGCTCGGCCCTGCACTGCTGTGCTCGGCCCCGCACTGCTGTGCTCGGCCCTGCACTGCTGTGCTCGGCCCTGCACTGCTGTGCTCGGCCCTGCACTGCTGTGCTCGGCCCTGCACTGCTGTGCTCGGCCCTGCACTGCTGTGCTCGGCCCGGCCCTGCTTCGCTGTGCTCGGCCCGGCCCTGCTTCGCTGTGCTCGGCCCGGCCCTGCTTCGCTGTGCTCGGCCCGGCTCCGCAGGGCTCGGCCCGCTCCGCAGGGCTCGGCCCGCTCCGCTGGGCTCGGCCCCGTTCCGCTGGGCTCTGCCCGGCCCGGCCCGGCCCCGCTCTGCTCGGCCCCGCGCCTCTCTGCTCGGCCCCGCGCCTCTCTGCTCGGCCCCGCGCCTATCTGCTCGGCCCCGCGCGCTCTCTGCTCGGCCCCGCGCGCCTCTCTGCTCGGCCCCGCGCGCCTCTCTGCTCGGCCCCGCGCGCCTCTCTGCTCGGCCCCGCGCGCCTCTCTGCTCGGCCCCGCGCGCCTCTCTGCTCGGCCCCGCGCGCCTCTCTGCTCGGCCCCGCGCGCCTCTCTGCTCGGCCCCGCGCGCCTCTCTGCTCGGCCCCGCGCGCCTCTCTGCTCGGCCCCGCGCGCCTCTCTGCTCGGCCCCGCGCGCCTCTCTGCTCGGCCCCGCGCGCCTCTCTGCTCGGCCCCGCGCGCCTCTCTGCTCGGCCCCGCGCCTCTCCGCTCGGCCCCGCGCCTCTCCGCTCGGCCCCGCGCCTCTCCGCTCGGCCCCGCGCCTCTCCGCTCGGCCCCGCGCCTCTCCGCTCGGCCCCGCGCCTCTCCGCTCGGCCCCGCGCCTCTCCGCTCGGCCCCGCGCCTCTCCGCTCGGCCCCGCGCCTCTCCGCTCGGCCCCGCGCCTCTCCGCTCGGCCCCGCGCCTCTCCGCTGCCGCGCCTCCGCGCCTCGCTCCGCTCGGCCCCGCGCCCCTCCGCTCGGCCCCGCGCCCCTCCGCTCGGCCCCGCGCCCCTCCGCTCGGCCCCGCGCCCCTCCGCTCGGCCCCGCGCCCCTCCGCTCGGCCCCGCGCCCCTCCGCTCGGCCCCGCGCCCCTCCGCTCGGCCCCGCGCCCCTCCGCTCGGCCCCGCGCCCCTCCGCTCGGCCCCGCGCCCCTCCGCTCGGCCCCGCGCCCTCCGCTCGGCCCCGCGCCCCTCCGCTCGGCCCCGCGCCCCTCCGCTCGGCCCCGCGCCCCTCCGCTCGGCCCCGCGCCCCTCCGCTCGGCCCCGCGCCCCTCCGCTCGGCCCCGCGCCTCTCCGCTCGGCCCCGCGCCTCTCCGCTCGGCCCCGCGCCTCTCCGCTCGGCCCCGCGCCTCTCCGCTCGGCCCCGCGCCTCTCCGCTCGGCCCCGCGCCTCTCCGCTCGGCCCCGCGCCTCTCCGCTCGGCCCCGCGCCTCTCCGCTCGGCCCCGCGCCTCTCCGCTCGGCCCCGCGCCTCTCCGCTCGGCCCCGCGCCTCTCCGCTCGGCCCCGCGCCTCTCCGCTCGGCCCCGCGCCTCTCCGCTCGGCCCCGCGCCTCTCCCGCTCGGCCCCGCGCCTCTCCGCTCGGCCCCGCGCCTCTCCGCTCGGCCCCGCGCCTCTCTGCTCGGCCCCGCGCCTCTCCGCTCGGCCCCGCGCCTCTCCGCTCGGCCCCGCGCCTCTCCGCTCGGCCCCGCGCCTCTCCGCTCGGCCCCGCCCCGCTCTGCTCGGCCCCGCCCCGCTCTGCTCGGCCCCGCCCCGCTCTGCTCGGCCCCGCCCCGCTCTGCTCGGCCCCGCCCCGCTCTGCTCGGCCCCGCCCCGCTCTGCTCGGCCCCGCCCCGCTCTGCTCGGCCCCGCCCCGCGCCTCCCCGCCCCGCTCTGCGCCTCCCGCTCTGCCCCGCGCCTCCCCGCTCTGCCCCGCGCCTCCCCGCTCTGCCCCGCGCCTCCCCGCTCTGCCCCGCGCCTCCCCGCTCTGCCCCGCGCCTCCCCGCTCTGCCCCGCGCCTCCCCGCTCTGCCCCGCGCCTCCCCGCTCTGCCCCGCGCCTCCCCGCTCTGCCCCGCGCCTCCCCGCTCTGCCCCGCGCCTCCCCGCTCTGCCCCGCGCCTCCCCGCTCTGCCCTGCGCCTCCCCGCTCTGCCCTGCGCCTCCCCGCTCTGCCCTGCGCCTCCCCGCTCTGCCCCGCGCCTCCCCGCTCTGCCCCGCGCCTCCCCGCTCTGCCCCGCGCCTCCCCGCTCTACATTGAAACAATCTACTGTATGCCACTCTACTCTGCGTCACTGCACTCTGTGCCACTCTACGTCACTGCACTCTACACTATTTTACTCTACGTCACTGCACTCTACACCATTTTACTCTACGTCACTGCACTCTACACCATTTTACTCTACGTCACTGTACTCTACTTCATTTTACTCAAAACCAATGCACTCTACCCCACTGTACTTTACATCACTTCACTCTAGGCAACTCTACGACACTTCAGTCTACGTACTCCACTCTGACGCTCTACACCATTAAACTCTACTTCATTCTACAACACTACTCCACTCTGATGCTCTTCGCAACTCCCTCTATGCCACTCCACTCCACTCCACTCTATTCTACGACATTCTACTCCACTCTATTTATCCTAATAGGGACTTTCTTCCACAAAAATGTAATGGGTTATGTGACCCATCAAAATGGATTTGTGTTTAGGGGCCATGGCTATTGGTGTATTTCAGACTTGCTGATCGCTACTGATATAGCATAGAAAATTTAAAAATGTAATACTTTCCAAATTCTCTCAATCTGTGCCGGGGGTTTCAGATAGTCTGCTTTCAGCTTCAGTCAGATTCAGGACAAAAATGAAATTCTTAACATTTTCTCTCCTCATGACTGTGATAACTTCTGTTCCTTATGGCTTCTACTAGAAGTTCGTGGCCTTTTCGAGTGCTGTCTGGTACCGTGTAATAATGGTGCTGTATTAGAGCATTTTATGTTTAATCTTTATGGGAGGGGTTTAGTAATTGGCTCCCACAAATTTCCTGATTTGTTTTGTTGGGTTTTTTTTTGGCCGGGCTGAAATTTATCCGGAATCAGTTCAATAAATCGTTATTCTGTGCTGTCAGGTGTTCTGCATAGATAATATCTGCCTGGCTAGATCAAATTCATTTTTGCTATTGCCACACTCTTGGTAAACGTTAGCTAGACGTCCGTGGACATCATTCTCAATAAGAAGGGTCCTTCCTTCTAGCTTTGTTCATATCAAGCATGAATTCAGGAAGGCGGTGTTAACTGTTGCCAGTGTTTATGACAACATTTCTGTCTTTGGTGCTAAGTCTTCTGTTTTGCGGAAGACAGTTGAAAATAAGACCATATGGCAGCAGCTTTCCTTTTTCGATATAGCCATTTATAATATTTAACATTAGATTATATTATATTACAAGTCCTCTAGTTTTGATCTAATTTATCAAACATTTAATATTATGCCAGTTGTTGCCACTGACGGTGAAGGGTAGGTAGTAAGCTACTTGTATTCTCAGATACAGTGTGGTACCACAATACTGACTATGTAATATCCACCTACAAAAATATTGGCTGCAGGATATCCGTATGCACAATATCAATTTAGTGTATGTGGAATTAGAATAGTAAGTCCATGCTTCGCTGTGTATTCTCAACTAGGCAGCATTGTGCAAGTAGTTCTCTTGTAGTCCATATTGTCGCAAGTCGATATTTTCATAGTCGGTATTTAACATACAATCCTAAAATAAGCAGTCAGTGTAGGTATTGTACACTTTTTTATTTAAGCTCATATTGTCGATTTGCATACATCTAAACCATGTTAATTACTTTACCATTTGTTTTATTTTTTGATGCTTGCTTTCCAAGAAAGCACTAAGGCCAACATGTATAACAGTTGTGTGCTTGCGCCCTCTTGTTGTGCCTGGACTCGAAACAAGGAGCCTGATCAGAAAAGCAAACATTTCAATCTTCTAACAATCCAGTCACTTTTGAAAACAGAGCAGAGCAGCTATTAACATTTGTAGTTTACAGCGGCTTTACCTTACAACTTAAGCAGCTTTAGTTTATTTCTTGTTATGCCTTGGAGCATATTTGCCAGGCATGATACTTTCTATCCTAGCTCTGGTCTGTTAAGTGCAAAATATCCCTCCTTTTCCATATCTATTTTCAGTGATTGCATGTGGCCATCGCTGATCTGGTTATAAACTCAGATATTCTTCCTTGATGTGGTTACATTTGCGACTACTACCGGCGCTTCGCTTCAGTCACTTTTTTATGTCTGGCTTAGTTACAGCGTAAGGAGTTTATGGCAGCCTCATATAATCAAACAAATTTGTAAATTAAAAAATAAATGCGTGTGTGGTTGGTGTGTGTGTGGTTGGTGTGTGTGTGGTTGGTGTGTGTGTGTGGTTGGTGTGTGTGTGTGTGTGTGTGGTTGGTGTGTGTGTGTGTGGTTGGTGTGTGTGTGTGTGTGGTTGGTGTGTGTGTGGTTGGTTGGTGTGTGTGTGTGTGTGTGGTTGGTGTGTGTGTGTGTGTGGTTGGTGTGTGTGTGTGTGTGGTTGGTGTGTGTGTGTGTGTGTGGTTGGTGTGTGTGTGTGTGTGTGTGGTTGGTGTGTGTGTGTGTGTGTGTGGTTGGTGTGTGTGTGTGGTGTGGTGTGTGTGGTTGGTGTGGTGTGTGTGTGTGGTTGGTGTGGTGTGTGTGGTTGGTGTGGTGTGTGTGGTTGGTGTGGTGTGTGTGTGTGTGGTTGGTGTGGTGTGTGTGTGTGTGGTTGGTGTGGTGTGTGTGGTTGGTGTGTGTGTGTGTGGTTGGTGTGGTGTGTGTGTGGTGTGTGTGTGTGTGTGTGGTTGGTGTGGTGTGTGTGTGTGTGTGTGTGGTTGGTGTGCGTGTGTGGTTGGTGTGTGTGGTTGGTGTGCGTGTGTGGTTGGTGTGCGTGTGTGGTTGGTGTGCGTGTGTGGTTGGTGTGCGTGTGTGGTTGGTGTGCGTGTGTGGTTGGTGGGGGTGTGTGTGTGTGGGGGTGTGTGTGTGGGGGTGTGTGTGGGGGTGTGTGTGGGAGGGTGTGTGTGGGGGGGGTGGGGTGGGGTGGGGGGGTGTGTGTGTGTGTGGGGGGGGGGGTGTGGGGGAGGTGTGTGTGTGTGTGGGGGTGGGTGTGTGGGGGTGTGTGGGTGTGTGTTCTCAGCCCCTCGTTTTGCTTCTGCCCACTCCAGTTTACTGCATGGGGAAGTGGGTCAGCCCATTTCAGCCACTGGCTTTTTTGCACTGCGAGTGCCAGCATTTTGGCTGTTAACATGCACTTAACTTCAGTGCCAGGGCTGGTGGACCAAAACCTAATGTCAGTGCTTTTTCCCATTCTGTAGCCTTTTAAATGTTTACCTACAGAAAACCTTTAATTGTATGTTGTTGAAAATGTATTCTGTGCAATTCCAATATTTGCCCTTTACGTCGGTCAATTGCTTATCATTGGTTGGCCTTCTTGGCAATCTCATTTGCTCGCTTATTAGTTCATGGCTTTACTTCCACTTCCTGCATTTGTCCCTCCCCAAGAGCATAGTTTTTTGTTTTTTTAAAACCATCCTTTTGATTGAATGAGTTGTATGTGCATTAGCGAACCAATTTTATAAATAAGGGCATTAATAAACCTTTGCAAGTTAACATCTATGATGCACACACCAGTAGTTGCGCATTGACAACTGGTTATTCGCACACCTCCATTTTCACAGATAGACAAAAGTAAAAGTTTCAGCTTAACTTTTTCACAAAACCCAAAAATAAATATGGATAAACACAGATAACAGCAGTGCATTAATAAGGATAAATAGAGGCGTAAATTAAAAAACAAAATAGCATTAACTGTGAGCCCTATTTATAATTCACAGAATAAAACATTGTTTAAGTGCACATTGCGTATAGCATTTCAACATTAGACTTTGAAGAAAAGGAATTTCGATAAGAAACATAATGAAATTTGGAACCGTAAGCCACACTGGCACTATTTGATAATGCAGTACTGTTATATCAATTACCATGTGTGGTGTTGCTCTCAGACTCATTTAGTTTTCTCTTTGATTATGCAGACACCTAGAAAGTGGTGATGCTGTGTATCTCTGGGGGAGTCAATTCCTATACCCTAAGGCCCAAGGCCTTTTCTTTGGGGTCAAGGTCAACAAGTTTTCATGTTACTTTGTTTGTCCAAAGGACAAGTAAGCTCAACCCCCTGCAACACAAACATTTTGTCTCTTTACAGTACGCATCTGCGAAGGAGGATTGCCTGCAACTAAGCAAGATTTGTACTTCTATTTCTAAATTGTTCAATCTTGAATACATGATTCATTAATGCAAACCCTTTACAATTTGCGCCAAGGAAAGCTGTGAGCTCAGCTTGCATTACTGACAGCAGTTGCAGGACAAAAGCGTTTACACATTTGGTAAACTTAAAACGTAGGATACTTATAATGCTCCCTATTTATATGCAGAAGCCTGAAAGCAAAATTGGTAATTGATTGCTTTAAAAAAAATTACAACTTAAAAAAGTTTTACTAAACGGGTGTGCCATTTTAGATACAATTTCTCTCAGGCGTCATTTAGTAAATTATGTTTGATGCATGCTGATATTCAAAGAATAAAATGAGAGAATCACGTTAAAACCATTATGGTCAACATGAAAATAAGTTAAGGGCTTAATTCTTAAAGAAATACACAAAAGTGCGCCCGCAGGTACATGTCCTTGCCTTGGTGCAGATTTATGTCTGACTTTAGCAGGGCGACCTGCTTGCAGCCTTCTCTGATACTGTTAGACACGTGCTGCTCACAGGGCAGGCGAGAGCGGGTAGAGCATCGCAAGCAGGACTTCCCCAGAGCGGTTCTGTATGTGGCGACTGTCTGCTTTGAAGAGGTGCAACGCATGCTCAGTGGAGTTAGGGCCCCACACACCAAGGAATGGGGCAGAGCTCACCCTCTCTCTTGACAACTGGAACCTGCTCCATATCCTATGAGAGTGGGGGAACCAAGTGCTACTCTAGAACACAGCTGATCTCCTCTCTTGGACATTGTCTCGATTAGAAAGAATGTAATCTGAATCAAGCTCTTCTATGGTACATTCTAAGAAGTGAAGACTTTGACCGACTCACGGAGTCATGTGGTGTCCTGCTCTCACTGCTGTATAAAGACTGATACCCCTTCAGAAATAATGTTATTGTGTTACAAAAAGCATAAAATGCTGGATTTGTCTTGCCTGAGGACTCGCATGAAGAGACCATGTCTCAGGGACAGAAGAACTTTCCATAGACACCCTGGTGGTCAAGGGATGCGCTTACTGCTTTTGCTGTGGGGGGAGGGTGGGCGACTCCTCTTCCCAGTAGCCACCACAGAGCCCAGGAGGAGGGGCTCCACCATTGTTGCGTGGTCTTAAGCGCAGAGAAAGACCTGTGGCGTGTGACTTGCCCGGGCCAAGAGCGGGCTCGTCCGCACCCGTCCGTGCCCAGACGTGGCTGGTGCTGGGTCACCCCTCCAGGTATTCGAAATTTTCAGTGAGGTTATTTGTGCTAATGTTTTACTAACTGTGAGACAACCCATTAGTTGAAGTGCGTGACTGGTCTTTGGGGAGCCCTTTTTTTAACTTGCTGTACTCGAACTGCTTAAGGTGAGCTTAGTACCTGGCCTAAAAGACTCTTACCGACTTTGAATGTTTTACGACCAGGATAGTGCCGTTGTTCAGAAGGGGGCTGGGTGCCATTTTAGTCTGATCATAAGCAAAAAGAAAGTTGCTTGTTAAAATAAATCTAGCAATTCCTTGGACTCCTAGCAGCATGCTGGATTCGCTTTTTTTTGTTTGAGCGGTAGGAGGTATCACAAAAGAGATTGACTTGGCCGAGCGGCTCTTGCCTCTGGACTTAGAAGATTTATCTAGAAGTCAGCCTGTCCCTACCTGCTCCATAGATTTTGCTGAATATTTTAAGATTCAGCCCAACATATCTGTTATGAACTATCGTTTTGACAGCACCCTATCAGTGGATGTAATATGAATACTCGGGGAGACCGTATTCGGACCACTAATAATGGGCCTGATGGCAGACCACAGACGAAGAGGAAAGTGAGGCATGATGAATCGCAGTCCAGCTCGGTGCCTTTCAATCTTCAGTCCCTGATGATACCCATCCTAATCAGACATTGTCAAGTACTGCCTCTTGTGCCATTGGGGCACTTTTTTTTAATAACCAATTTTATTGCATTTTACAGCTAATAACCATTGATCAGCCGTTATCACGAATCCCACCCATGCCTCCTCGCTCACCCTCTCGCCAGAATTCCACTCATCTCCTATGACTACTTGGCATCCACATGTCTTCAAACCCCGCAACCAGACCAGAATGTTCCCACCAAGCCCCCCTAAATCTTCTGCTGTCTGGGGGCATCCCCATGCCTTGTAAATAGTCTCTTCCAGCTTGACACACAAGTCCATCGCTCGTCACCAGGCCTGTATCGTTGGTGATCGGGGACGATTCTGGCAGCATACAATGTCCCTCTTGGCCAAAAAAGCGGCCAGTCCAATGAGTGTCCATTCTACCCTGGAATTGCCTACCTTTTCTAGTATACCCAACATACCTAGCATACTAGACGTCAAGTCCAGGGTGGTTTCAAAGGACCTTGGACATCTCCCGCACTATTCTTTCCTAGTAAGTGATGAAATCCGCTCCTAGCTCCCCACATCGAAAACAACCTGAATGCAGGAGCACCCCAGTCCTTCACAGCTGAACCAGCATGTAGTATGTGGTGTGTGGGTAGTTGAGCTGTATCAACCAGAGTCTTGCCAAAATGGCCAATGTTCTCGGCACCATATGGGCATCCCTCCAATGTGCCTCATCTAAGGGTCCCACCCAGATTTCACATGTGGTCTTGACAGCTGAGAATTTATCGGGGCATTGTGGATCAATGGTTTATATATTTGTGAGAGGCCCACCTTCCCCAAAGGGCCCCTGAGGAGATTATCCTCCAGTGGAGCTGAATTCCGGGTTGTACTGTAGCCCTGGGGCATGCACTGCTAGTACATGGCACAACAGAAGGTATTTATTAAATTGTGTGTTGGCCAGAGAATTCATCCTGTAGCTCTTGAGATGACATTATGACTGAGCCCACATGATGCTATCTAGACAAAGCAGTGCGAGCTCAGTAATGTATGCGGGGTCTCTCCACCCTCCAGTGAGCCAATCATTAATGACTATCAGCTGGGACGCCCAATAATGTATCCTAACATCTGGTATGCCGAGACCCCTGTCATTTGGCAGTTGACAGCATGTATCAAAGGCTATGTGAGAACGGCCCCCCTTTCCACAAAAAAACCAAATCCTAGTCGTAAAGAATCGGAACCAAGCATCCAGGTTCTGAAGAGGAAAGTTTTGTAGGACATAGAAGAGGCAGGAGACTGTCTTAATCTTAAACGGCCACCTGGCTCATCACCGAGAGTGGAAGCTCGGTTCAGCGCTGCAAATCCTCTTTAGTCCTTGCCACCAGTAGTCGCAGATTGAGACTCGAGGCCGGGTTCAGCTCCAAGCAAATAAAGACCTCCAGATATTGGAAACTGAGCCGTCCCATTGGGATATTTCTCCTCCAATGAGCCATCTCGGCACCAGAAGCAACTTGGACCAGTTGTGGTGCAGGCCAGAGGTCTCCCCAGAGAGTTCCAGGATGTGAAGTGCCTGAGGCCCCGACTCTTGCGGTTGTGCTAAGTATAATGGCACATCATCAGCATAAAGGGCAATGTGGTCTTCTCCACTGTTTCATTTCCACCTCCAGATCTGGGTATCGCATCGCGCGAGTCTCGCCAGGGGTTCAACAATTAGGGAGAAAAGGAGTGGGGACAAAGGGCAGCCCTGTCTACTCCTTCTACCTATAGGGAAAGTCTCAGAAGGCACCACGTTAACCCTAATTTGCACCCTCAGCGTGAAGTACTGCACCCCTCACCAGTCGTCTGAAGTAGAACCAATATACTGTATCCAATGCCTTCTCAAACTCTACTAAGAGAAGCACTCAACTCCCAGAGTTCGTGTCTGCGAGCCAACGCAAGATGCATGCTCCAAATATGATGCCTAATGGTACGAGTGGGCATAAAACCACATTGGTGAGGGTGGACCAACGAGGAGAGCACTGGCAGGAGTCGCCGGGCCAAGACCTTCGCGTAGATCTTAATCTTAGTGTTGATTAAGGAAATCAGTCTATAGGAGGTATACTGCTCACGGCCGTACCGGTTTCTGTATCGGCACTATCGTCGCCAGGTCTAACGCTGAAGAGAATGGACCCTTATCCACCCCTTCTGCAAAGAGGTTGAGTATGTGGGGTAGCAGGATCTCTGGGAACTGGTAATAGTACTCAACTGGGACCCCATTGAGGCCTGGCGTTCTCCCGACATTTCGCTCTGAGAGGCTTCTCCCACCTTGAGGGTCAGGTGTGCCCCAAGGGCCTCCCTCTGGGCCGCCGAGAGCACCAGCAGGGGGATGGCCCAGAGGAGTGTCCACCAGCTCTGCAGAGGGGGCCTATGTATAGAGTGTTTGATAATAGTCTGCAAAGACCTGTGCAATACGCCCTGTGGAGGTCTGTAACTGCCCACCTCAGTCTAATATCTCCAGCAAGATCCTGGTTGTCTGATCCGCCATAGCCAGCCAGTAGAGAAGCTTGCTGAACTCCTCTCCATGCTCGTAGAGCTGTTGAGTCATTACTCTCCAGCACTGGTGGGCTTCCTCAAGGGACAACTGATGGAGGGATGCACTCTCCAGCTGCTTGAGAGTGGCCGGATTCATGTCCAGATCGTATTGCTGTTCCAGTGCCCGAATCCTGGACTTACCAACATGTGAGCCTGTTTTGTCCTTTCCTTGGCTCGTATGTAGACCTTCGCCCTTCCCCTGATTGTGGCTTTGCCTGCCTCCCAAAGCCTGACTGCCGAGGAGACTGACCCTTGCTTCTCCTGAAAATAAGCCTCAATTTCGTTGGCCAGCGAGTCAGTGTAGTCCGGATCGGTCAGATACCAAGCATCGAGTCTCCACATAGGCCTTGCTGATCCCGGGGACCCAACCCTAAGCTGAACCGGTGAGTGGCCTCTGAGATCCTGTGGGTGGAACATGACCCAGGACACCCGGGAGACTTCAGTAGTGGCTAGGGGGATGAGATCGATGCGAGCAAGTGTTTGTGTGCTGCTGAGGAATGAGTATATTCCCTGGCACGGGGATGCACGTCTTCCAGATGTCGCATAGTCCTAGAGCCCTCATCCAGTCCTGGAGTGCTTTAGTCGTGCCAAGCCTGTGAGGTACTGGCCTTGCGGCCGAGTCAGTGGTAAGATCGGGGACCGCATTGAAATCCCCTGCTATGATTGTAGTCCCATATGGGAATGCAGCCAGTATTGTGTGGAAGGCAATAAGCACCTCCGCAGGAGCCTGTGGGGGAACATGGACACTGAGGAGGTTGAGCTGTTTTCCTTCTATCAGGCCCTCCTTCCCGGCATTTCTACCCAGAGCATCAGAGTAAACTTTGGTAGCCATGATGAGGCAGGACCTATGGAGAAGGATGACCACTTCTCAGGAGGCTCTGGTGAACCCAGAGTGGTATACCCTATCGAACCGATATCTGCCCAGGAAGGGGCAATGGGTGCCCATTAGGTGGGTTTCTTGGATCATCAGTATGTAAGGGGCGGCTTGTTTAGCATACCGAAGGACCGCAGTGTGTTTTATGCAGTCTAAAAACCATGCACATTCTACAAGAGGAGTGAGATAGCGGACATGTCAGTCATAGGGGGAACATGTATATTGATAGAAACCTGAGAAATGGAGTGGTGTCGGGTAGGCAGATGAATGTGTTACATTCTCTATGTGAAGAGCCGGTGCGGGCAGGTCTGGCATGTGTAAACCTAGATGTGCTGGTCTAATAAACTCAAAACAACAACTGAAAAATTAAGTTGTCCTAGCAACCCACCAAATCACCCCCACCCCATACTGCCGCTCCCCACCTCCATGCCCCCCAGAAGCGTCTGTCGGGCATATAAAACCTCATTGACGAAGCAGGATGACATCCACTCAGACCTTTCCAATCTGTGTCTTGACCGCCTCTCAGGTGCCTCCAGACTCCAAACCGCCAATGTGGGCCCATTCACTCCTCTGCTAAGTGCGGAGGTGCTCGTACAGCACTTGCTTCTGGGTCGACCCAGGGCAGCCACCAGTATCCCCAGGCCGCTGTGGAAGACCCGTGCCTCTGAGTTCCAGCAGTCAGGCAGGTCAGAGACTCTCTGCTGGATCCTGTTGCTTCTGCTGGATCCTGCCTGGTCCAAAGCTCCCTCACTGGGAGAAGGCTACATAGGTGGGAAGGAACCCTCTTTAGGTCCCCCAGCCTGGATCGAGCCACTTGAGGCTGTCAGTTCAGCAGGCCGTGATCCCTGTCTTGCATGCTGCCTTTGCCAGGTCTCCCTTTCCAGCACATGACGGGTCCAGGCGTCTCCGGCGGACAGTAAGCTGTAGTCTATACTGGCTGCCCCAGCGCCACATCAGCTTGGTAAGGAGACCTCCGGGGCTCGAAGATGGATGGATGGAGGCTCTTTTAGTGAGTGGCCACCATCTTAACGGCCATGGCCACACCCCCGCCACTAGCACACTTATTAGGGATTCGGATTGAGACATGCTATTTGCAAATTTGAGATTGATGATTCAGACATGTATCACCCTGCTAATTGGGCGCATAAGTGCATTGGGAAGTAAGGTGGCCAAATTGAATATATTGGGAGGGGGACATAGGCATGTAGAGAGTAGTCTCACTTGTTCTAGTCGCCCAGCTTATCCAGTGACCTCTAGTTTAGAGGTAGTTGATGAGGCAGCTGTTATTGCAACACATACCACCAGAAATAATGGTGTGGTATCTTGATTTGCCGAGACGGGAGTGGGGGGGGCAGGGGGGGAGCAATTTAGCACCTGCCATAGTGGTCAGCAAGGGAATGCGTCTAGGGGAGCTTTAGGAGAAATCATACCCGAGGTTCCTCCCCCCCCCCCCGTAGGAAGCCAGGTGTTACCATTGATTAGCCACCCAATGCTTGCGCCTATGTAGTTATATTAGCAGTGTCCCACTACTGATCCCCCGACATGCCTGAGACAGCTAGCTACGCATTAAAAACATTAAGTGTGCCATTGGCCGTCTAAGCATGCCAACTTTAATTTGACGGATTGGGATAATATTCTGTTGGTAAGGAGAGTTTGATGGATTGCCCCTACTAAGAAAGGTTTCCTGGTGATAGTGTGATCAATAACTGTAGATATACAAACTTTGCTTATAGTGTTCTATACAAAAGCGGGTTGAGTGTGAATCCAAGGTCCAACATTGGTATTCTACCATTAGGCTCCCCCCCCCCCTCCCCCTCCCTGCTTACTGACAATTGTCGCCAGTTGGAGGCCCCCAACAAAGAGAAAGAAAGACTGTCTTCGGAGCCTGTAAGAGTAGATAATCGCTTTGCACCACTGTCAGGTTGGTTTGAGATGGACTGACAATTGCCCAACTTTGCTTCTTTAATTTTGCATAAGGTGACTGCAGGAGCCAAAAGAGAATCCATGGAGGGAGTGGCCTTGGAACAAAACACCGTAGATTTGGTATGGTGGAATATTGCTGGATATACTGCGTAGATTGATACGTTTTTTTGGGGGGGAAACACAATTTATTGATGTTAGTTCTTTAGACAATGCTAGAAGTAAAACAAGAACAAACCTATTGTAGCATAGAGTACTCTTGTCTCTCCGCCAGTGCTCCCACCCACCAATCTCCCCCATACATTGATAAGTTTGACATTATTATCCAAGAAATCTGAGCTCTGAATATTGTGGGGGGAGGGTTTTCTCAGTTTTTGTTTTCCCCCTGTTCCCTCTCAATGTGGAATATCTATGGGAGGACTGGCCCTTCTATTGCGCTTCACTTTATTTGCCGAGGTATTTTCGATAAAGCTTACACACCTAGGCATTCAGGTTATTTGGGTTGTTCATCATGACACTTATTTATTAATAATTTAAATAATTGTGTCAATCAAGTGGAGAAGGATGGTAGTGTTACTTTGTTCAAGGTTTTTGGTATTCTTAGTTACAGATGCTCTATTGTACATAACTGTTTTAGAATCATTTTGGGCGGTGATTTTAATTTAAAAAAATTTGCACAAGTCTTACTTTGCAAACCACCTTTTTGATTAAGGATGAGTATAAGTATCAGTTGACTGGATGCTGGTGGGGGAGGGGGAGATGCTATACAGGATGTTAGTCAATCATGAGTTGGTCAGTTACACCGAAGTATTAGGCACTGCAGACTGTCAAATCCCTACTTTTTTTGGAACAGGTAGGGCCACCACCACGGACGACATTTTTATATACTCTAACCTGATTTTGACTATCGTGAAAGGGGGCACGGTGGAGAATTGCGCTAGAGATCACTGCTCTACCACTCTGACCTATAGGACCCCAAAATTCACTCCTAAATTTCTAGGGCCTATAGGTGGTAGAGCAGTAGATAAGGGACTCTGTCGTAAATGGATTGCTGCTGATTTTGCCACTGTTTGTGAGACTTAGCTATACTAATTTTCCCTTGTTTATGAGCAAATTATTGATTGAACTAGTGGTGCATGAGGATTTTGTTGACCCTTTTATTAATCTGGGGGCAATTGTTAAAACACTTTTCTTGATACCTGTTGCCACTGGCCCTAAACCTGAATGAGTTGGCTTAAGGGTATTTGTAGATCTGTAAATAATCGCCTAAGGGTGGCTCTCAACAAAATCCCAAGCGACAGTGCCTCCATTTTTGTTTTTTTGCAGTCTGAATTTAAATCCTTACTCAAAGTAAGGAAGCAGGAAGTTAAGAGATACCTAGGATAGACTTATTACTGCATGTGCAACAAAAGATGAATGTGGCTTTTGGAAGATTGTCAACTCGGGTGATCCTCTCACCAGACAAATGGAGGATGTAGGTACAATTATTTCTGCTGATAAGTGGGTGTCTCATTTCAAATCCATCTGCGAGCTCACTCTAGCTGAACCCCTTGTCTAATGATGCTTGTTTTAATAATAATGTGCTAGCCGTCTTGTTCACTTTAGAAGGAGTCAATCTTGCTGTTTCAAGTCCTAGCAAGATGGCTCCAGGCCCGGATGGCATCTCGATGGATCTTCTATAAAGCATGACCGGAGTTTTTGACTTCAATTATCACGAACTCCCTTAATTATGCTGCTGGCTTTCTCTAAGTTACCGAGCACTTGGCACTCTGCTATTATTCTACCTGTTTTAAAGAAAGGTAGTAGGCAAGATCCACGGTGCTATCGACCCTGCCAGGCTCCATTGTAATAATCGTGGGTCATATTACCTTGAGGAGAATCATGAGGTGGCCCGAGATCCCCGGTTCAGAGATGGCCTAGGTACCATTGAACACAGCCTAAACCTAACACTATTAATTCAGAAATATACTATGGCTAAGAAGTGGGCTTTATATCTGGCATTTATGAACCTTAGTTCAGCTTTTGATCGGGTTAATCAATTCAAAACTTTATTCGGGTTAGTCGATCATTGCTATTGGACATTCTAAGTGATCTAGGATTGGAATCTGAACTTATTGAGTTTCTTAGAGCCCTCCATCAACACCTTATTACCTCTTTCTGTTATGGTCCTGGGGGTGAGTGCCCTGATTATTTTTTGGGGGACTGGACCAAGGTGTGAGGCAGGGTTGTGTGTTTTGCACTAATTTTTGTTTTTGCTATATATTAATAGATTGCATGATTATCTTAATTTGCATGGATGTCCTCTCACAAAAATTAAGAATTCTCCGGTGGCTGCCCTACTATATGTGGAAAACTATGTGACTTTTATGGACATCCTTGAGCTGGAAACGAATTTTACTAAAACAAATTGTATGGCAGTGGGAAAGCAACCATCGTGGATTAGACCCATCTTTATTAAGGGGAGACTGTTGGAAAGGTTCCATAGTTTCCCTTATTTGGGCATTACATTTTACTCCCAATGTAATTAGAGGCCTTGCTTTACAGACGCGATTAATACATTTTCCCAAACAATAGGGGCTCTATTCGCCAAAAATTTAGGCTCAAAGCCCTTTTCTGCGATGTTGGAAATCTGTAAACACAATTGTTTGCCTGTTTTGTCCTTTGGAGCACCTATTTGGTGCTATAGATCAATTGATTGCCTACAGGTTGAAGTAAATATGTTCTGTAGAAAATTGTTGGGGCTACCGCCTTGCAGTTCCCACTATATTGTACACAAAGAGCTGGGGCGTACCTATGTTATGGATGAAATAAGGCTGACCCCATTAAGGCTCTGGCAATAGGTCTGGATAAGGGATAAAGCTAGCCTCAATAGAGACATCCTTGAGGATTGTTTGACCTGTGCTTACGGCTATAAAATATCTTGGCTAAATTATGGTAAAAAACTGACCAATGATCTTGGAAGATCAGATTTATTCCTAACCCCTTTGAGGATTACCAACAGAGATAAAAACTGGGGGAAGGTAAACTATTGCACAAGAAGGAAGAGTGGTAGAGAATGTGTGGAATTGTCAAAACCTTTGGTCTGGAATTTTGTAATCATCAATTCTCCCCCCTCATATGGGTCATATATTTAAGATCAGTTTTGTAACAGCAAGGTATTAAACAATTTAGACTAGCTTTGTATTTTCTGTAATCACTCTAGAATGTAACAGTTTGCTGTGCTGTAGACAGTTGTTTTTTAAATCGGCTGTATGACACTGGAAAAGTGTGATATTCTGACATTATGCTCATTGTCCGTTACCTTTTCTTGTTTTTTTGCACTTTAGATCTAATTGCAACATACAGATATTTTTAAATGTAGTACTGTAAGGCATTTTTAACTGTACGGGTTGTATACAGTTTATTTATTGTACTTTTATGGCAATTTGTATTAGCTGAATAAAGCTTGATTGATTGACTTACAGGAATTCATAAATTCACAAAAATATGCCTGGAAACCGTACTCCTAAAACGTTTGTGAATTCAATTTTCATGTGATCAAATTTACAAGTATATATTTGCTCATACGAAATATGCTGAGTAATTGCAAATTAATTTTTTATACACCTCCCCACTCCTTTTATTTCCGACCCTGGAAAAAGGTCTACTTCTGCCGTTGCCTGGAGTTCACTCCCAACCTTTGCCATTATGGGAAAGAGATGGGGGAGGAGTTTGTCAAACCCCTTAAATATAGAAAGTTAGTGGGTGTGCAAAGACTCACAGGGCATTAATAACTTGGAACTACTGCTTCCCATCTACTTTCTGCTCCTTTATGTAGTGTTGCAGAAATGTGGGAAAATCATAGTTGTGCTACACAGTTGACCGCAACGGGGCTGTTGCGCTACTCCTCTTGGACCTCTCGGCTGCCTTTGACACGGTTGACCATGACACTCTGAAACAAAGACTCTACGAAGCCGGCATAGAGGGGACTGCTCTAGACTGGATCGTGTCCTACCTTCGAAACAGAACTAATGTCATCCATACCCCACCTTTCTCGTCCAAACCATACTCCACAAAAGCAGGGGTCCCTCAAGGCTCTATCCATCTTGCCCATGCTTTTCAACATCTACATGAAGTCATTACCGGTACTGATCAATCAATTTCACCTCACGTGCTATAACTATGCAGATGACACACAAATACTCCCTCAACTGGAATGCCCCAAAGACATTGGAAACTCAGTTGTCTCAGAGCCGTGGATCAGTGGATGATTTAAATCCATCTCAAATTGAATGCTTCCAAAACGGAAATACTCACGTGTGGCGATTGGAAACATTATGACCCACTTGCTGCCTGGCCTGATGACCTGGGATCACGACCTAAAGTATTGAAGGAAGTAAGAAACCTCGGAATGACCATGGACTCCAAGCTATCAATGAATGCCCAAGTGGACAAACTGGCAAGATCAAGCTTTGTCACTCTAAAAACTCTGCGACGAATCTTCCCCCATTTGGGATTTCCACACAAGGTCCAAGCTACTATCTCCCTTGTTCTGTCCAAACTCGATTACGCCTGTAGCCTCTACCACGGATCACCTTTACCGACCATGAAAAGACTACAACGGATTAAGAACTCGGCTGCCAGACTACTCTTGCATATCAAACCGCGAGACCATATCTCACCTGCATTGGTTACCGGTTGCCGGAAGATCCACGTTCAAGCTGCTTTGTATCACCCACAAAGCGATACATGGAATGGGACTGCTCTTCATCAGGAATAAAATCACCAAACACATTCAACAAAGGAACCTCCGCTCTAGAGTGGCACCTCGCCTCAAAATCCCAAGATACAAGAAAAAAACCATGTGTGGCACATCCTTCTCTGTTCAAGCAGCCAAACTATGGAACTCTTTACGCCCCAACATAAGATCCACAGACAACCACCTTATCTTCAGAAAACTAATAAAGAATTGGCTCTTCCCCACATAAGCACCATACGCAAACAGAAATATACAGCATCTCCCTCTGTATATAAGCATTTATTTGTACTATAGAAATGTGCCTATCTTTGTGTATTGCTTTGTATAAACATGTAGAATAATTATGTTGTTAAAAAATAAATTAAATACAATTTTAAGTACAACAACACTTGAAAACCAGAGTTTATCTAATGCATCTTTAATCTACACATACTTACTTCCTTTATGCATCTATATACCTTCCATGTACTTGAATCTATATATTTATTACTTTTCTCCTAAAAAAGCATATTCAATGCACTACCCTATTTCTCATCCTATACCTCTATCAATATCTTTAATCTACATATAGTTACCTCCTTTATGCATCTATATACTTTCCACGTACTTGCGGGTCTATATATTTGTTACTTCTAATTCAGCATATCCAATGCACTACCATATTTCTCACCCTATACCTCTCTCAATATATCTTCTACCCCAACTTTCTGACTCATCTCAAACTTTTCTACTACTCTTTCCAATGCACTACCCTATTTCTCACCATATACCTCAATCAATATATTCTCTACATCCACTCTCTCATTTATCTCAAACCCCATACCACTATCATGATCCCCAAAATAACCCTTTCTAGACTCTTCCCTACTCTACTCTACCCTTCCTTGCATCATCTGACACCTTTTACTATACCGATCCCCCATTCTAAACTCTCCCCTCTGACTCTTCCCCTCCACATCCCTTTTTACTCATCCCAATTCTCCTCCTACTGCTATGACCGCCAAAACAAACAAAAAAAAGTCTAAATCCTTCACTCTTCTATCCCTCCACTATCCTTTTCAATCAAAATAACAGACCAACATATCCACTTATCAAATTTCATATTTCACTATACTAATTCACTACTAATCCTTTATGGGTTCCAAAGTAGTGTGCTACTCGCTGAAAAAGCGCTTCAACACCTCATCAGGGATAGCAAGCACTATATAAATGCAAACCTTTTTCCCCTCTATTATCCCTCCGCTACCCTTCTCTATTCAAATAACTGAATAACATATCCACCACTCAAATTACTTTCATATTTCACTATACTAATTTTCAACACTAATCCTTATGGGTTCCGGAGTAGCGGGCTACTAGTCGAAAAAGCGCTCTGACGCCTCGTCGGGTAGTAAGCGCTATATAAATGCAATTGCAATACAATTACAATATAAAAAAGAACATAAACGGAGAAGCTGTTTTCAGAGCTTGGACATAAGGACAGCACTACAATAATTTGCCATGTCCCTGCCTGGCACCAAAAAGGACAAGTGCGTATTTATTTTTTACAGGACCTTCACATTTCTGAAGCACCATGTCCATAGGGCAAGTGTATAAAATGTCACACCCCTGTGATCCAGTTTCAGATTTCTTTTGTTGCTTGTTGTTTAAACAGAAATCGCATATACATTGTATCACAGCCTGTTTGCCGATTGTAAACATTGCAGAAGTTCTGATTTAAAACAGATAATCAAGAACGTTTTTCCTTTGCATTGGTTTATGTTAACAGCCCAATTATTTTTACTATGAGGTATTCATCATCTCTTTTCTAACTTGCCTTCCAATCTGTTTTACCCTGCAGTTAAAATGGGTAAAAGTAAGCTTGAGTATACCATTTTGTAAAAATGGTGGGTGCTGTAAAAGTGAAGGCGGGCTGAACATTTCACAATTTGCATAGGACATAATTAGAGCACGGAAATGACCATTATTTGATGAGTGCGATGTTAGACTGTCTTTTAAATTGGGAAATGTTTTGTCAGTTTTCTTTTGACGTTCACATAACAAGCAGGATAAAAGCCATAAATACCTTTTTTTAAAGTTATGAACTTGATATGTGAAAGATTTTGAATTGTTCTTTGTTTTGCTGTAAGATTAATATATGCAACTTTAATTTGTTGTTTGACACAATCTTGAAAGTGAGAAGAGAGAAAGAGCAGCAGATTTTAACTAGGAGTGGACTCCTGAGTTAACGTCAAGCAGCTCAAATTAGCAAAGTCATGACCAACCACAAGGATGTTTTGGGGGAGCTGAGAAAGCTTAGGTTAGGCAAGAGAAGAAATTGACTAGGCACGTCCTGTTAGAATTCATCGTAGGTAACTGGGGGATAGATATTTTGATTGACTTGAAAAACGTAATTAATATTGAATGTTACCGTGTTTTTGGTGATAACCAATCAATTTGATAAGAATTCTTGGATAATAGTATGTGCTTGGGAAGATTTAAAAGGGTTTTTATTGTAAAATTAATTACTTTGTCAGATGGAAGATGTGTATTAATAAAGGTCAACTAATCAGCTGTCGCATTAATCTATATTCTTCAAAACAAGTGTGCAGAGTAGTAATCTGGCTGTTTGAAAGGGGATGCAGTGGCACTCATTTTGCTTATAATAAGTATTTGATATTTGGCATTAGTGACTGTCGAGGTAATGTAGAATTTCTGTTGGATACTTCTAACTGCAGATTCTTCACCTTCAGAATATCCAGAGGCGCCAGGCTGGAGCTAGAACGTTTTTCAGTATAGCTCCTGCATGCCAATAGGTGGCGTTGTGAGGCTCTGCCCCAACTACACTCTCTGAAGTGATGGCTGGAGTCGCATCAAGGCGCCACCCAACTGCACTGACGTCAATATCTTTCTTTCCGCTTCTTCGTACGCATATCTGGACCTAGCTCCTTTCTTTTTTCATGTCAGTTGACAACCTTTTCTCAACAAATTTTTTTTTTTTATGTGTGCAAGGGAATGTGTCCCTTCCTAAAACTACAGGGTTTAAGCCTTGTAGGTACTGTAGCAAGCAAATGTCTGTGACAGATCCCCATGAGGCTTCTCTCTGGTGTTTGGGGTGACTACTCCATGCTGTGTGAGGAGTGTGCCGTTATGCGCCAGAAGACTATCAAGGAAACCACGTCACGAGTGTTGACTGAAGTCTTGCAAGGGTTGCTCTTGCTTGAAGTCGACTCTGGTCCGCTCCCTCTCTTCGGTCTGGCTGCGAAAGGTCATTGCCGTAATTCAAACCTTCAGGTAAGTCAAAATCCAAAAAGAAACACAAGAAGTCCAAATGGGCCTCATCTCAGCCTTGCCAGTCTGTCTGAGAAGTTGCAAGAATGTCAGGGTTTCTCATGGTCTCGCTCCAGTTCCCTTAGAGGAGAGCAAATTCTGCAGCAAATTCCTAGGTCCACCTGAGACTCCACAACAGATTGAGATGTTTAAGGAGGCAATGCGCCACATATTCAGCACCCTGCCAGCTCCCTCTTCCACACCTTCAAGCCACATGATTTTGCAAAGGCCTCCGTCCAGTTACCAAAGGCAGGGTCTGCCTGCAGTCCAGTCTGTTTCATTCCTGACCCATTTAGGTTCTGCTCCGACTTTGGTGCTCGCTCCACGCCTTGACAATATGATCCTTGCCTGTTTTTGCCATGTCAAAGCCAGCAACTACTCCACTGATGCCAAAGGAGGATGTTGGTCCTAGTTCTGTCTGACTCTGAGCCGAATCAGTCTCTTTCTCGGCTGAAGCCACGCTCGAGCCTCGGTCCCTACATGCCCAGCACCCATACACTCAGACTCTTAAGACAGCGTCTTCGTCTAAGAGCCGCCATGCAGTGCTCCAACAACTTCTCAGATCGTATACTGACCCGAGCCAACCAGCGTTTGGTGATGATGGTGGAGACAAATTTGTCCCTCATTATGGACCTATAATAGGCCAGTGGGCTGGACAAGGGCTGGTTTCACCCCCTAGCCTTTCACTGAAAAATTACTTTATTTGCCAGGGTCAGTAGACGGGTGGCTGAAGTCTTCGATCTACAATTGCCTCCCATTGAGTTAAAAACCAGCATACCCAGGGAAGTGTTACAACCTAGACAATCCTTATTTGAATCCCTACTGCTGTTCGAGGCCCTAACCAACATCCTCGTGGATAGTTATTCCAAGACTGTTGTTGCCCACCTTTGGTGGCACGTCATCACAGACCTGCTCCTGTTGACCCTTCTTAATGCAGCACCTTCCTCCTGAGAACCTGGTAGTACAGGTTTCTACTAGCAGGGTTAACATCAGTTATTTTCCTAATAGCCCCCTGGAGACGAAAAGAATTGAGAGAGTGCATGACATTGGTCCCTAATGCTAAGACCGATCTTAAGAAAATCTACACTAAGTAGATGACTAAGATCATCGAATGAGCTCACTTTTACTTTTCAGCTATGTCTCAAAGTCAGAGCATGACTAATAAGGGTGACTGCACAGGGGCAGCAAACTATTAAATGCATTGTCAGCCAAGATTCAACATCAGTGGTCTACCTATTTTTAGGTCGAGCCTGGGCAGCGCATGCGCTGCTCTGCGAGGCATGCTTTATTCAGGAATCAACTTGAAGCACCGCCCACTCTCCGCCCATACTTATCATTGGCTTATGTCATTGTGCTTTGTAAATGTTGGCTTCTGATTTGTTGATAGGCTTATTAGTCCTTCCTTTGTACCGCCCTGTCTTTTGTTGTTACCTCCCATGAGGACTGGCCCTTTAACATGTGTCCTGACTCGGGAGCATTCTTTAGCAGCTCCGAGAACTATTTACTTAAATAATGTACACAGCACTCAGAGTACGCCAACTTCAGTAATGGCGACTGCTTCCTTACAGACTTTTCATTTGCATTTCTTGTTTTATTTGCAGCTCACCTCACTACTTTTATTTTTTTTCTATTTATTTATTAATTTATTTACAGTGGTGGCCGCGTGGGTATGCGCAGCTTGCCAAACTCTTTGCCGCTCCGTCGTGTTTTAGTAACTCAGCGCGGCGCCCGCTTAATGGGCATCATGCTATAAATTTTAAATGCGCTCCACCCCCCCTTCCCCGCTGCACGGACGCCCGCAAAGGGGTGTTGTCTTAATTAAAGAAATCTGCTTGTTTTGTTTACAAGTGCCCCATAACGAGCTTTCAAGTTAATGGTGGCTGTTCCCCTTTCTTTAGACGCGGCTCGTCTAAAGAATGGGCCGTGGCCGCTATTAAAGTGAAACCACAGCATGGGGCACTTTTACCAAAAGAAACATTTGTTTGTCAACTTGACAAGCAGATGCTTTTTTTTTTGTAAAAGTGCCCAATACAGCACTTTCACTTTAATGGCAGCTGCGCCCCTTTCTTTATACGAGCCGGGTCTAAAGTAAGGAGCGCATTCGCCATTAACGTGAAAGCGCGGCATGGGGCGCTTTTCCAAAAATAGCATTTGCAATGCAAAGGTCTCGCATTTGCAATGCAAAGGTCTCGCATTTGCGAGAGTTTAAGCTATTAATAAATAGGCTTTAAGATCGTGAACTGGCACAGTTTCGTTACATCATGACAAATGCCTAACTTTTGCTTTAACCTAATACCTACAACTTAAATCCTGCCACTACACAAGACACACATCTGGTCAAGTAAATGCAGTTTCTTTGAAATTGATTGATTCTCATTAATAAAAAAAAAAAACTAAATTGATGTGCGTCTTATTTTGTTTTAGGATTGGTATCGGAAACAGTGACACTTGGGGATCTTCAGCTGTATGGTAGGATTTCCATAGAGTGTGATTCTTGAAGATTAGCTTCCCCCAATGGATACAGCGTGAGCCATCTTCGTGGGCTGTTTCGCATCTCAAAGGTATGCAAGCTTTCTATTATCAATGATCGGGCAATTGAAGCCTTGGTGTCTACTGTGAAATTCCAGTAAGTTTCTATATCTTCTTAGAAGGACAAAGTAGCTACAAATGTATGGTGTCTGAAATTCCATTTTTGTATTACGTGGTTATTGCACAGTACAGTGGTAGAAATCTCATCTCTGGTATAAATAAAGTGTAATAATGACATTTAGTAGTTGGCATCATGTAGAGCATTAGTAGATTATTTTTCTCGGCATTTCAGCTCTAAATATCAAATTAGAAGAAGAGAATTTAGGAAAACCTGTCGGCTAATTTCAAGTTTGTGTGTTTATTGCTGGACCTCATTTATTAAATGGGTATCCTCCATTACTTTATTTTTAATTCAGCTTGCTAGACTGAGCGTCCGAAGTAGAGTTTTGGGCATGGTGTTGCAGCGTGAGTTTATAGGTTCTGTATTCAGGTGTGTAATGGGAAAAGCCGAGCACAGCTCTTAGGAAAAACCTAATTTTATCTTTATTTAAACACTCTGAGAAACGAACTCTCTAGAGTTGTAAAACATTGCCTTCAACCTTCACATATTCCGTTCTTCTTTCATTTCACTGATTCACAGAGCTCAATCTGATAATCATTCCTAGAGAACAGAACTCGTTGAATATGTTTGCTTCTTAGTGGTTGGTTAAATCCTCCCCTGCCCAGTCTGTACATCTTGAATAGCGGCCATGGATTCTTCTTCATTAGTAACTATTTAAACTTAAACACTTGGAGCTTCGAACAATTTCTGTCTTTGAACTTTATTCTTACATTTGCTTTATACGCTAAAAGATGAATGTTTTACAGGCAAATGTGAAAGGAACTGGTAAGGCCCTTCTCTATATTAAATGCACATTAAACAGTGTAATTTCTTACAGTTCACCGAGTATGCAACTAAAGAATGAAATGCAAATATCTGCCCATGCAGTTAAAAACGTAACGTGAACTGTCCTGCAAATCAGTCAAGATAAAGTTCATTAATGGTTTAAATGATTCAAACTTTACATGCACATCACGCATACTGTTTCCTATTACAAGCCCATGTGTACATGATCAATCTGAATGATAAAGAAGTAAAAGTAATACTTGTTTGCCTTTTGAAAAATGTCAGGCATTCAGTAATGGAGGTGTCTGCAAACGGGACAAAACCAGCTTTTCAGCCAGGGGCACTCAAAAATGAGGTTACCTTTGGTGCCTGGGCAACTTTCCTCCTATGGCACTAATGCAATCCCCCTGTAGCTTCTCAGGTTTTTCTGATTTACCCCTACCTATATCCTGGTCTGCCTTTTTATTCCCTTTATTTACTGCTGTCCTAAAATACTCCTCCCACGGAATGCGTTCTTTACGACACCCTGTATTTTGTGCCACGCTCATTCCTGTGCCTGGTTCTGTGTTCCTCCTCTCTTTCTATGTCTATATTACCACAAGTCCCTCTCCCCGGACAGTGTGTGTGTGTTTCTTCCTTTCTCCTCCCCTCCCCACTCCATCCTGTTCTTCTCTCCTTAGCTTGCTGGCATACAGCTGGCTGGTTCTTGGTCCTCTTGGTATTCTTGGCCCTCTGCCTGTTTCGTTTCCTTGAACACAGGGGTTTCCTAAGCCTTTCTTCTTTTTGAGCTTCTTATCCGCCATTAATTCATTTGTATTACAACATTATAAAGATAAAGTGAAGTAGGATAATCAGTGGCTCATAACAACCCTAGTCATGTTGTAATGTTAAGTGTTTTGCTGGCAGGTTTGATTTGTCACGCTTCTTAGTCACTGTTGTACTAATGATTCTATAGACTGCTCAGTATTATGGGAGGAAGGGACAGTATTTCCTTGTATTAAATGCATCTCCTTGGATTGGCGAGTTTAACGGTTTCATTCAATACCTCGCAAATAGTCCCTCCTTGTTCCTGAAAATGGCCAGTTAGCCTTGTTCTGGTTGTCTAACTGCTGAAAACACTTCAGGCCTCTCAGATTTATTATTCTGGGTAATGAGACTACAGTGAATTTGGGTAGAATTTCCGTCTTTTACCGATGTGAAGTAATGAGACTACCCCAGCAAGTATTTTATAAGAGGAGCTATTTTTGGAACTAGTAAGTGACCTTTAATATGACGTTTCTGGACCCCATGTTTAAAAATAAAATCCTTGATTTAAACAAACCTTGTTCTTCATTTTACTTAACTTAATGAAACCTCCTCTCTCTAAGTAATTAATTAGTTGCCCTAAATGGATACTTTGTTTTTACATATTTATCTTGAAATTTAGAACAAGTCTTTTTTTAAAAATCACGCCCATTTTTTCTGGCTGTTGTATCACTTAGGAGTTGTGATTGCTTGTGTACTGGAATGTGGCAGTGTTGCATTACCACACACGAGTACATCTTCTCTTACGCACACACTTGCATCATATCTCTTAAAGACACTCGCACATACTTTCAGACCATGTTTCTCTCACACAGGCTAAACACATGATCATTCGCACGTCACATTCCTCACCTTTAAGCCATGCCTCCCCCAACCCCCTCCCCCCACCCCCCCCCCACACACACACACACACACACACAAACCCTCTCCATCTCATTTACTGTGGGACAAGCTTGCAGTGCTTCTGTACATGATTGGCATTGTAATAGGTTTAGTGCTTACTCAAAATGTGTTGCTGCTTTTACCTTAAATCCCTTTACCTTTTTATAAAGGTGTATTAAACTCTACTTAGTATTCAAGGTGTTCATTGAGGCTTTCCGGTTGGATTATAATCGATAATCCAACAAGTTTCTGGGAAATTCAAAATGCTAATAGTATTGCTTTCTTTAATATTTGTCTGAACCTTTTGCTAAACTGTTTCTTCCTCTAGAGGAAACAATGTTCTCCAGTGTTAACTTTGCTATAGGGGTAGCCATGAGGATGAGACTCAAACTGAGAAAAGGGTAGCTGTAAATACCGATTTGACAAAATAATGAAGATGTATCTGCCATTAGGATGAGCACAGCTCTGGAATTCCTTTTCCACACAACGTAGGTAGGAATCTAAGGTGAGATGGCTTTTGGAAGGGCTGAGACTCGACAGAGTCACCTCATTGGTTGGCGTTCAGGTTCTTTTCATTGAGATGAGCATGCGGTTACAGGGACACTGGTTTAATTAAGGTCTTAAAAAGTTGGTTTTGTAGGCGTACAACTCTACGGTTATCGTTGCATTTCACCCTGACATCGGGGAGTAATTCATGCATGTGAATCTGTAGAAGATCCAATGCTGATAATGTATACCATTGCTCTTTTTTATCCATGTAATTGTGATGTAGTCCACATTACAAGACCCTAATGAAGCTGTACAGTAGAACCAAAGTTGTAGCAAAAACAGGAAATGCCTGCAATTAAACACTCAGTCACTATGTTTGGATTTGTTATGTTATAATGGGTCCCATTTGCTGCATAATGATTCTGGAATGCTGTAGAAAAGCTTGTTCTCTTTATTAAATCTAGTGTAGAGGCTGGTGATCTAGTGTGATCTCCTTTAGAATGAGGATGCTCAACTTGGTCCTTCTGAAAGTCCTGTATGAGGCGAAGTTGGTGGATAATGTGACTCAAGCGACAGTTTCTATACACTAACGTTTATCTCTCAATGAGCCACAAACATGAAACAAGAAGGCAATGGGAATGTTGGCAGAATCTGTGACATAAGGATGTAACCCAAGGCATTCATGTGGGCCTGGAGTTCATATTTTGCAGGAAAGGCAATAATTTAAAATGCAGCAGAATACCTAATTTACGCAGACGTATAAATTCCTGAAAGTATTTTCCATCCTTCCCTGAGGCACGTAGCTTTTAAAACACCATTGTGAAAAGATGTTTTAAATTAAACTAATTACTACCCAATAGCTGACTAAGATGTGCGCTAATTTCCACATTTTGTGGATGAGAAGATTTCCGAATTGACACAGAGCACCATAAACTAGATTCTATTGCAAATATTTCTCTCATTTCTGCTCTGTGCACTGAGGGACGTTGGAAACTTTTGGGGTATTACAGAGAAGGAATGTAACATCTACAGAAAATAGATGTTTTAAAGTTTGTAGACCCTCTGTAGCTCTTCAGTGACACCGATTCCTCACTTGCTCTGCCGTTGGTAGCAGGCTGCAGTGTTAGGCTTAGTTTGAGTTTTTATTTTTGCGCACAAAAATATTTTATTATTCTCCCCCATTTATACTGGTCTGGATGTAGGTACTTTCTTGCAAATGTAGTAAGAATTCATGCCCGGAAAATCGAAGTGAACTGTTGTCACGCCCGGATTCATTTGCACAGGTTGTAATGTAACCTTTATCGTCTTCAAAATGTTGAGAATCAGTAATAATGTTGCTTTTGAAACAAGGGTGAAGTCACACACTGAAATGCAGAACAAATAGCTTGTTTCTAATATTGTAACTTGTTGCTTACAACAACCTTGCAGCATGCTGCAATCTTGGTTCAGAAATAAGAGCAGGTTGAACACATTTTGGGGTTCATTGTGCTCTATTTTACTGTAGGGTGTATTGTGTTTCACTCTGAGTAGTGAGTGCTGTGCATATGTTATTGCTGAGCCGAGGTGCTCCTTATGGATTTTGGAAAAACGTGTATACGATGAAACGCACCTTCAGATTGGTTAACTTTTTTCTCTATTTGAGTTTCAGTAACCAGTGTTTTTAGAAAAATAAGTCTTGGTCCACAGAAAGCACCATATTGCGCTTTACACATATTGCAGACTTTATAGCCTAAAACATTAGTAATGCTGAGCTGTGATCTTCTTAATTGTGGATTAGAGGATTATTGCGGTCCCTTATACGGTATAGGGGGACACTGGAGCAGGGGCAAGGGATCGAAGCTGTCCTAATGTATTGCGGCAGCAACACTTTTTTTCGATTTGGTTGCAGTGGAGCAAGGGCAACGCTCTTTTAAAATGTGCATTCACTAAGGATGTCTCTTTACAAAATTCTTGTCTTTAATTTTGGTAAATGGAATGAGTAGAGCACAAGAGGAAGCAGAGTTTGGTGCATCCATAAGGGTAATCAGCTCATAGAACTGATTCCTTTTTGGGTCTGATACCTGTGTAGCTTTTAGCGGTCTGTTTGTGAAAGACCTCTTGTGTACCATACTAAAAACGTACAGTGGGCTTAGTCTGCCTAATGCTCATCATGGGTTGCTTTTATTGTCACTCATTTACTTACTACTTATTCAGGTCTTGCCTTCCTCTTCTTTTTGTCTCTTCCCTGGAGCATATCCTCTTTACCATCCCTTTTATTGGATAACTTGTATTCTTCCACTGCTCATATTCAGGGAACTACTTTTTCTCTATCTTTCAATAGTCCACAAAAGTGCACATTTTCCTTGTAGACGCGTACTGCTAGCGCTAAGAGGTAGTCCGCGTGCAATCAGGGATACTTTAAAAGTTTAGTACTGCATTTTCTGAAGCATTAAACGAGAGCATCTGACACCTTGCTTAAAGTTCAGTGAAGTAGCACAGGCAGTTTTATGGTAAACTGTAAACAATGTTATTTCAGTCGGTCCAAGTGTCAATCCCTATCGAGTGAGTGAGTTGGTGAGCAAGTCAGTAATGTGTATGTCAATATTAGGGCGGTGGATGTGAGCGGAGTGCACTCCCGTTGACACCACGAGGGGGCAGTGCTGGCAATGCCGCGTGGGGGTGCGGGCATAGGAGGGAGGCAGAGGTGATGGGTAAACCCTATCAACAGGAGGATTTTTCATATGCAGTGTGAACTTGTGTGGATTCATAGTTTATGTATTGTGCCTGATAGAGCCACCTTTATTGGAAGTATAATTTAATCAGTGTGGTCATTAGCTTGCAAGACCATACAGTTGATATTGGATGTTCTCTAACAGATGTTGGGCGTTGGAGGCTGTGAGAAGAGGGTCTTTTATAATGAACAATATAGCCTCCAATAAATTGCAGGTATGCACATTGGTAAGCAGCCTACTTGGACGTTTGTGGTCGTTGTTGCACTCCGCTTTTGCCATTCACCCCTGTACGGCTATTGGTGTTAATGTGCAGTTTAATATACAGTACTACCATGGTCGCTGTAAAGATGCCACTCGGTGGCGTAGCTAGACCTACTGCGACCCGGGGCGACCCCTAAGTTTGCCACCCGGTGCAGGTAAAAGCTGGGTGGGGGGTTGTTCTCGGGGGCAGGGGGGATGGTGGTAGTTGACTGACACGACTTGCTCACCTCAGCTGCTCCCCAAAAGAGATCCGCCCGGGTGGCGCCCCACCTCCCCCGCTACTCCACTGATGCCACTCCACATAATTACACTCATGAACACACAATTCCACTACACAGAATTCCAGTACACTCACTATCACATAATTACAGAGCACACCATGCCACAATTCCACTCCACACCACACAATTCCACACCACACATCACATTTCTACAACTAATATCCAATCTAACCCACATAATTCAATTACACATCACATACATAACACATAGGTAAAAGACATTTCCATTTACAGTGCCAAGAACTCGAACTCAAACATTGTATTATTTACTGATCCAAATGGTGCCTGACATTGTGGATCAGTTAAAGAAAAAAAAAAGAAAACAAACATACACAAATGGTACCCAATTCATTCCATAGGTGCGACCATGCGCTGACGCAAGTGCACATGCCGACGCCATCACGTATTTTATTTTTTAGGCTGATTCTACTCCGGATCGGCTAGAAGCATTTTGCTTTTATCTGATGTAGGAGTGCATTGGCAAAAAGTATTGGTCAGTGGGTCAAAAGGCACGACCTATTGGCTTGGCAATGCTTGTTTTCGCAGTTGCTGTGCTGTTTTAAGAACCCAAGGGCACTCCCGTCATTAGTTTTTAGGTCGAGACTGGGCAGCGCTTGCGCTGCACTGCGAGCCATGCTGTATTGCAGTATGGCATAGATGCCCCGCCCACTCTCCGCCCATATGTGTCATTGGCTTGTGTCATTGCCCTTCGTAAATGCTGGCCTCTGATTCGTTAATAGGCTTGTTAGTCCCTCCTTAGTACCGCCTTCTCTTCATTCGTAACCTGCCATGAGGACTGACCCTTTTACTTCCGTTGTTACACGGTGAGTCTTTTTTTAGTCTGTAAGCACTATTTTCTTTAAATAGTTTCTCCTACTGCAGGCACAACATGCTTTCCTGCAACATTCAGCGCGCCATGCGTGCTTTCACTTTCTAAGCAGCCCGGGACAATGACGGACACTTCTTTGAATAGGTCTCGCATTTACAAGAGTTTAAGCTATTGGCATTGTACACAACCATGCCTTTTATTTATGTGTTAATTATCAAAACATATAAATAAAAGGCATTGTCATTTACAATGCAAATAGCTTAAACTCTCGCAAATTCGAGACCTATTCCATTGCAAGTGCTTGTTGGCTGTAGCACACAGTCCAAACCACAAAAGAGCGGATTTGCTGATAAGACCCAAATAAGCAACCTTTTATGTGACAGATCGTCATATCAAGTTAGTCTAGTATTGAGGCTATGTTGGCGTTAGATTATCAGCAATCTTTTTTCTCTTAATCAAAATGTTTTCTCTTGTGCTACAACAAAAGAAGATATTTGCATTTAATGCAGAATTAAGTATCTTTCATGAACTTTTCCTAACAGTAAGATGGGTAAAAACACTTTCTTCCATTTCATTGTGGAATTGCCATCCCTGAATTCTGTGAAAGAGCATTTGAGCTTGGTAAATCTAGAGTAGTGGTTTTGAGACCAAGGGCAGTTACCATGCATTGCCACTTATCTTCTAACAGAAGCCTGCAAAAAACAAATTGTTGTATGCTAGTCTTACATCTAGGCAGCTTTTGATTCTATCCTATTGAAAGCTCCAGAAAGTTGCATTATTTTTAAGTTGTTTTTTTGTTGTCACAGCGACACATTTAAACACCTTGTTGACAATACCACATCTTAAAAACAAGATCTTCTACTTAGCGCTTTGTAATTTTCCTTCGTGACCTGAATATACCCGACAATGCAACCTATTTCTTAATTTTTATCAATTATAACAATTGTATCATTATAGAATGGTCTTCCCAATTCTTAATGCAGATGGAATTCATATATGTAGCAAAGCTAAGCCTGGTCATTTCGAGACCTTATCATTGAATTATTAAAGGTCAGATTTATTTCACATCTTAGTTTAAATACATACTTTGTGCTAATTGGAGCTATATTAATGTATACCTTTTGTTGTTATTTCAGATATTGTTACTGTTAAGTTGATTCTTTCACCGGTGAATGGTTTGAACATACACCGTTTATGTATTCTCAGTTTTTCTTTATTTGACGTTTTTAGAGTATAACTATATGAAATCATCGATTTAATTCAGATTTAATATTAGAATTTATTCTAAACCTATAGTTGAATGGATTGGCTTAATTTACAAAGAGCATAATTATTATTTTTTTTTTTTTTTAAATCATTGTAGTAAAATGCATGAACAAAACATGAAGTGATTAAAATACCAATAAAATTAATATTTAAAAGAATATGTACTGAGAGAAGCAATAATGGAGAGGAACAGACTAGTTTCTTGTGCACTGGGATGACCAGAAATGTGGGGCAGCAACTTAAAGCCTTGATCTCTCTCCAGCACATTACTTTATTTATTTTTAAGATTAAGCAAGTTAATCTTCGTGTGTCTTTAAATGTCTGTTTGGTAATACTGCTGTTGTGTATTCATAAGACACGTGTGCGCAGTTGTGAGGTATTGCCACCAGTTAGAGTAAATACCAGAACAACTCTAACATTAGTTGCAGTATTTTTGTATGCGTCCCAAGCGATTGTGTTGTAATGGAGTGCAAGGGGCTGTATTCATTCCTTGACATTCAGGTTCTGTTGAACACGTAGTATTTTTACACAAGAGTAAGTCATTCCCTCCCTAAAAGAGCCTTCGCAAAGCCAGTATTTCTATCTTTAATGTGCCAACAGATGTAAATATAAGTAGTAACAAATGCTGGTTACACTTGTTGCATGCAAAAATGATGTTTATCATGTTAAAGTTGCCCTATTAGCTTTTCCACTGTTGGGGGAAAACGTAGCAAAAAAGGATTATTTTCTGTATAGAATGCATATGAGATAAATAATTGAATAGGACATTGAGGGTGTTTTTAAACAGAAGCACTTTCTTGAAGGTAGAATGATGCATCAAACACCCAATAAATAGCATGGGTTGAGCATGTAATACTGTGGATGTAGTCCGAGCCCACTCTGTATATTTTAAAGAATTGGTAATACTGGGTCTTGAAGATCGCTGTGCTCTAAAACCAGGTCTATAAATGATTGGAACTGTGATAGGAGAATCGTCAGATAATTGCTAAGTTTTTTTGCATACCCAATATAAAGTGGAGTTTTAAAAGTTCAGTGTTTAGGTGAGCAAGCTTTTGCTACCTTGTTTTTGTGTTTGGGGGAGGGGGGTGGGGAGGGCGACAGTAGAACCTTATTGAAGTTTGCTGGCAATGTCTGTATTTGATTTGATACGTTGATTTCATTCTGCCTGCTAATGCCGTAAGCTCTGAGCACCTCTTGGGCACTTTGGGCCAGCTCCTGTCTTCCCTATTTTTGTCTTAAAGCTAGAAGCTATGATGTCCCACCTACATACTCAAAAAAATAAATAAATAAAAGGCTGCACATTACTTTGCCAAATTAAGCGTCTTTAGCCTACATAAGGGGCCCAATTCTGATCCGGATTGGAAAGCTTCCTGACTGAATGGGTTTGGGAATGCTTTCAGACCGAATCAGATCGGGAGAGTCCAACCGACCGAGTACGATGCATCAGGATGCTTCCAGATACGATTTGGTTGGACTCCCATTGACTTCAATGGGAGCCTTTGTTCCGACCGAATGCATAGGCTCCCATTGAAGAAAGGGGTGGCTGGGGAAAATCAGGCACCCTGTGGCGGGCACCCCCAGGTGCCTGCCACACTGTGCATGGCTGGTAAGGGGGGACCCATGGGTACCCCCACTGGCCCGATTGGGAAGGCTCCGGGTGCAGGGGGTCCCACTATGGGCCCCCAAAGTCTGATTCCGACTGCCAATTCGAGTCGGAAGGTAGGATTCGGAAAGGCTGTCCAAATCCAGCATCGTACTAGGTCGTTTGGAAACGTGGCCCGTTGAGATGTACGATTCTGCTCTGTACGGCTCAATCATTCCAAATGCTGTCTGTTTTGGATTGGGATATTCCCAATGCCTAACTCGCATCGTACTCGGTCGGTCGGAAACCTTTCCGAGTCGGTCGGAAAGACACATTCCCAATCCGATTTGGATTGAGCAAATGCCGTTAGGAGGCCTTCCTAACCGCATCGGAATCGGGCCCAAGGAGTGGAATAGTAGATCCATGATAGTGATTCGGGAAAAGAGAGTGCACACACAGAATTCCATGATAATCTCATTCTAAGAGGATTGTGTGTATTGTTATTACTATTGAGCAATGTGCTGAATGAAATATCTCATTCCATAATGATCATCATTCTTTTGTAATGCCAGAGGATGGTCATAATAAGACAATTGAGACACTAGCGTAAATATATTTTCATTTGATGATAAATGTATCCGACCATTTACTTTTGATTAATTTTATTTGAGAACACCTGGAAATATCTCTACCAGAAATGGTGTGCAGAGTAACTAACAAGATACCTGGAGCCAGTGTGACTTTGAACTCGTTCACATGTGATATAGATCCTTGGTGTATTAGACTAAAAGAGGGCCCCATTATGTCGCATAGCGATAATAATCGGCTTCTTTAGTGCAGTACATTAATTTATATTTGGCTCAAGTCCCAGATCGCAACAAAGACTAATGATAAGCCTGGGAAGAAAAGAGCAAGACACCTATCTGGATACCAATGTTTAAATGCATAGTTACCAATCAGTGACTTTTTCTTCTTGAGCTTTAAGTTTATATTTTTTGCTTGAGTAAATTAGTAGTTTGAGCATACATATGGGGGTGATGTGCGAGTACTCCTTTTCAGAAAAGAAAAATTTCTGACGACTTTATTTCGGAACTTGTCCTTTGTTTTGTTTTTAAATGTTAAACACTAATGCTGTTATCTTGTATGGTGGGGAAGGGATATCTTAACTACCTTCACAGCCTTCAATTTCTTGCAGAGTCCTTCCCCAAAGGAAATTTCATCCACACGTGAATGTGTTTCAAGTTGGCAAATTTCCAGCTACACAAAGTGCAAACTTCTGCAGCGGAATACAAATTCTGTACATGTCTACATTGGTTGGAGAAGAGTAGGTGATTTTACTGGTCATGTCTTTCAAGGTAGAGGTTGCAACATTTAATGTAGGTAAAGCAGAAGATGACACTTTTCTTCTCATGCAGGGATGTGGAATCCCTATAGCCCGACGCCCAGGAAATATTGTTTGGTGTCCAGGGCAATACGTTTTCATGTGTATTTTGTCCTTGGGACAAGTAGGCCCAGCCCCAGGCAGCACAAACCCTTTGGCTGCCAGTTTGCAGTACACCATTATGGATCAGGGAAGGGCACTGTCTACAGTTAAGGTAATATTTTTGTCCATATGATGATGCTGTTCAAACCTGTATTTATGGTTCATTAATTGGAAGCCTTTATTAGGTCGAGCCTCGAGTAGCGCGCAAGCGCTGCTAGGCGAGACTTTGTTAGGGGCATTTCAAAGCTGACCAGACGCTTGTGCGTCATGGCCTTTTCCCTGCGGTTACGAGCGCGGCCGACATCTGTTTCCCATTATCGTGCCCAGACGCGGGCGCGATAATTGGAAACACATGCCGGCCGTGCGGGGGAAAGGCCATGACGCACGAGCGTCTGGTCAGCTTTCGAAAGTCCCCGCTCCTCTTTTTACTAGCGCAGAGTGATGCATTTTCTACAACGTGCTTGTTAATGCTTGTTCTTACACGCTATCTCCCGGGAATTTGTGCAATCGGCGAGGGCGGGAGCGGTGACGGGGCCTGTGCTCATGCTGGGGCGGGAAGAGCGGCCCCTACCTGGCCGGGACAGGCCAGTTCCTTAAATCCGCCGGGCCCGCCTTCTGCGAGCAGAAACCGGAGCCTGCCAGTGTCTAGGAGCAATGCCAGCGTGAAGCGGAGCACCCCCCACCAGAGACGGTAAGAGCGCGGCGCCGGGAGATCCACACCCGAAGGACACCCCTGTCTCACGGACTCTTGTTTCGTTTTATAGGTCTAATTTAGAATTTGACTGATGTAGAACATCCGCCTAAAAGTAACAGATGCCCCATCCACACTGTTTACAGTGCATTGACGCATGCGCACTGCGAAGAGGGCAGACCGAACTCCAGGCACTTACTGGTCAAACATGAAGTCTTGTGGCCTGCCCTGCCAGAAGCAATGTTATATCCCCCGTTGGGCCATACCGTATAGGCCATGGTGGGTGTGGGGAGGGTGGTAGTATGTAGGGGCCTTGCTGGGGACTAGGTGATTTTGTGCCATTGGGCCATTCTCACCTAAGTTCACCTCGAGCAGCAGGGGCAGTGTGCTTTTCTTTACCCATCCCCTGCCAGGCCATCGCCCTGAGGCTATCGTCAGCTGGGGAGGGGGCGAGTAAGAGAAGTGGCCTCTCTAGGGTATTGTCACATCGGCCACCGTGTCTTTTGGGACGTGTTGAGAAGGGGTTGCAAAGAATTTGATGTGGCGTTGTGGTTAGAGCTGCCTACGTTGGAACTAGGTTTGAGTCCCAGCGTCGGCTCAACATCCTGCGATTCTGAGCAAATCACTTAATCTCCCTACCTAAAATAGAAATTAATTATGCAATGTAAGTGGTGCTCATGTACATTGCTCCAATGCCTTAGGGCCGAGTTCACACTTTATAAAACTACAAAAACATAATGAACTAAAAATACCCGGACTGATTCCATTGAGACTAGCAGATGGTGATTCATGAAAAGGACGATCTTTGAATGTGGGCCACTTTTTTGGGAGTGACCGGGCCCAATTGTGATCCCAATCCGACCCTGGAAACGGACTCTGGGATTATTCACTATGGGGCATCCAGTCGTCAAAAACCATTGTGGAGCCTCCAGGCGGCAGATCGCCATCCGCTCTGGTACGACCCCATTTCCCCGCAGTCCCCAGGCATTCTCTTTTAAATGCCTCCGCCCGAAGGAGTCCTCCTCTCTCTACCCACATCCCCCAGCAAGACAAAGAATAGCGTTGCTCAGGCTCTGTATGTGATAGCCCATCAGGCGTGCAACGCCCATTGGGCTCAAAGGGCTTCAGCCCGCCCCTCCCCCCCCTCCCCGTCCTGTTTGTCAGCCCGGGCTGACACAGCCTCTCCCGAGTACTTCCAAGGTCTTTCAAAGACCATTTAGGTGTTAACGAGGCTTTGTTGTTTATTCACCCCTTCATCTACACTCTGCCTATAGCTGGAAGAATTACCCCCCCCCCCCCAGGCCCCTTCCCCCCCCCCCCTGAAATTTGGCTCTAGTTGCGCTTCTGTAGCCCATGTGGGGAGCGGCGTAACGCATAATGATATGGGGGTTGCAGAATGAGGGGCCCATATCCCACAGATATTCATTGGCCTTCGGCTGAGAGGGGGCCCTGGTGCGCCGCAGGGGCCTGTGTTGTGCCCCTTTTGTGAGTCTGCCTGGGCTTACGTAAGTGGCAGCGTCCTGCTCCGGTATAGAGCCAGATACCGTGAGCCAAGAGGCCTCTTTCTGTTACAGTCGGAGCTGCCGTTCCGCTAACAATGTTCTTGGTGCCAGTGCCCTCGCACCCCGCTGTGTGCCCCGACAGCTAAAAGGCCCCCAAGGAAGGCATTACCAGGCAGAGAATCATGACTCGGGACCTCCTGCAAGAGCACACTAAAGACAACGCTGTCCTTGGCTCCGGTCGGATCCGCACCTCATGAAATTTCATTTTGTATTTTTGTTTGCCCATGGGCATTTCTCACACTTTACATAATTGTGTCTGGAACACTTACACGTAATGCATTTTTTTCTTTTTCCTATAATCAAATATTGTTCTTCCTGAGGTTAAAAAACATAGTTGTACTCTAATGATTTTTCGAACTCGTGACCCATCTTGTTGCTCGGATTTTTATTCAAAGTCCTTGAAACTATTGTTTTTTCTCACCTCTCTTCTTTTCACATTGTTAATAGTCTTTCCTCTTTTGTTCACTATGGCTTGCTGGCAGGTTAATCTAATGCTTTCTGGGGCGAATTCTTTGTTGTGTGCCCTGCCTAATAAACAGTAGGCATTCTGTCCTTATACTTCTAGAATCTTCTGCTGCTATTTACTCCGCTGATTATTCTATTATTTATTCTCTCTTGATTTAGGATGTTACTAGTGCGGCTGTTGCCTAATTTCGTTCTTCTCATTACCGCTCTCGCGCTGCTGACACACTGAGTCATCCCTTGGCGTTATCTTGGTGCAGAGCTGTTCATCTTTGAATAAAAAACAAGCATTGGCATAGCCAATAGGTCTCGCTTTTGGGACCTTATAAGTGTTTAGCCATGCAACAGTTGCATAACTAAATACTTATAAGGTCCCAAAAGCGAGACCTATTGGCTATACCAATGCTTGTTATTAGGGTCAGCGCTCTAAGTAAATGTTGTAAGCTCTGACTGCATTACTGACAGTATTTCCAGTATTAAAATGTTTATACGCGTTTTGAAAGTTTAGCAATATGAGGCTATGTATAATGCTCTCTAATTTTATGCAAATATTTGAAGAAGCTTGAAAGCAAGATTGATGATTCTTTGCTTTCAAAATAAAATCTTCATAAAAAAATGAAAGCAAGAAAAAAAACATTTCGCTAAACTACTGTAAAATTTCAGGTACCATTTCTTTGCAGCATCATTTAGTAACGTGTTGATGCATGCTAGTATTTCCCAAAAATATTCATAATGGAAAATCAGTGTAACCAGTTTCAATACGATTATGGGAAACAAAAATAAACCGGCATTGGCAAAACCAGTAGGTCTGAAATTGGTGGTCAGCCTTTTAGTTTTGTCAATGTGTGAATTGTTTTGGCATGGTTTTTGTAAAACCTTATTGGTGTGGGAGCTGCCGGGCCCTCACCATTATAACAAACACTGGCAAAAGCAAAAATTGCTTTTGGTCTCCAAAAGCATGCACTGCCACAGTAGTTACTGGCACTGAACAAAACTACTTTGTGTGTTGATATGCTCCTTGTGAAAGAGCAGAATGCTGTCACTCACAGTAAAGCCAGCCGATACAGAGTGAGAGACAGAATTTTAATAAACGCAAAAGGTCATGGTCAACGCCAGACCAAATTAGGGGCCCAATTATTAAAGAAAGTCTCAAAAGTGCACCCATGGTATATGTCCTTGCATTAAGTGCAGCTATACGGCTTTCTGGAATTCCCAAGAATTTACAGAAGTAGGACAAGAAATAGTACTCCTAGAAAATATTTGTGAACTGCATTTTAGCATGAGCAAATATGCATGTGTAGATTTGCTCATGGGAAAAAAGTGGTTGGAGGGAAAGTGAACTTGCAAACACTCAGATTTTCGCAACTCTGGAAGAAGGTTTACATCTGCCATTGTCAGGAGTAAATTTCCAACATTTCTCTGTATGGGAAAAGATTAGAGAAGAGTTGTTGAAAACCCTTAAAAACTTGCAAGTTAGTAGGTTTGCACAGACTCAAAAGGGCATTCTAACCCTGGAACTATTGCTTACCACTACCTTCAGCCCCAGTATGTAGATCTGCGGAAACGTGGCAACATAAGAGGATTGCAAGTATTCAAACAGTACTATGATATGAGGCCTCGCATAATCAGAGAGGCTATATCATGGCTCTTATATAATGAGAGTGCTGCCATAATTTGTCACCGCACTACATGGCACCAAAGGGACAAGTGGATTTTGTTACAGGACAAGTAGATTTATGAAGCAACCTGCCCCATGGACAAGTAGATATTTTATTAAATTCTACACCAATCATGTGATCCACTGTTTATCTAATTTTAGCAAGAGAGTCCTTGATCTTTGCCATTAGCCACAATTATCATATCGGGTGTTAGTAGCAGAGTTATAGAAATATTTATATTCTCATTTGATCTGTTAAGAGTAATTAATCATTCTCCACCATAGAATCCCCTATATATTCACAAGCTGTTTTAATATGTCACCACATCAAGGTGGGCATCCTTTGGTAAAAAAACAAATTGAACATAATAAGTCTTTAAAAAATGAAAGGACTCTTTCAATAGTCTCTTGAGCTTATTCCTACCCATGCCTCACTGCCCGCATTGAATCCTCCCTTGGGCAAGTAACCTTGCTTGTTAGTGTAGGCAAGTCCTCTTAAATCTCTGTTCATTGATCAATTCGATTGATCCACATCAAGTTGCTGTGTTAGGGGCAAGTATATCTCTAGGGATTGCACCTCTTTCCCTGCATCAGGTGGAGCATATTAAACTTGTGCTAAGAAGAAGAAAAAGGAATTATTTGAGGCATGTGCTCAGTTGTCAGAGATGTATTTCTCAGAGTATCCCACACTTCGAGTGTGTACAGTGCATGCTGCTTATCATATAATTGAGTGTGAGATACTTCAAACCTTGTCCTACAGGAGAAGAAAATAGAGAGCAAAGAAGGTGATGTGTTTTAAACAGGAATGTAGAAATGAAGGAAGAAGCTGTAAATGGTTTCTGAAACCACCACAAAATAGAAATTGAAGTTCCCAAGTCTTCCCACATCACCAAGGGAAGGACATTAAGCAATTTAGGTAAGAGGTTTTTCTTGCTACCAAGTTTCCTTCTGGTAGTTTTTATGTTTGCAGACTGCAGGAGACAGTCTCCCCGACAAAGGATAGAAAAGCCACTGAGGCTCTCCCATTGCAGGGGGGACCCAGGACCCAGAGAAGAGAATGTCTGCCCTAAAGATGTCCTCGTCCAACCCTCCCTGGCCTCATTGCCATCCAAGTACTCAGTTTCTCATCTGGTCCATATTGGTAGAGTATCATATGATTTTGCATACCAATGCAAGCAGAGGATCTCTGCTTACTGTTCTTTTTAAACCAAGAGCCAGAAGAGCGATTCCTGGCCCTTCTTTTGCTAGACTACATTTGGGAGCAAGGCACCCAGTTTTCAAGTATCAGCCCTCAGTATGGGCAAATACACTAGGAGAAGGCCATAACTCTGCTTTTTTAATGTGCATGGTTCTCTGACAGAGCTGCCTCTGAAAAGGAAAGACAGACGTTGGAAGGTATAGGCAGAAAGGCATCTGTTACTACCTCCCTTACGGCTACATGTGTGTTGCTGCTTATCATTTAGGACAGGGTGCAAAGGAGAAAAAGCAAAATTGCTCAAGGACGTTCTTCTAGTCTTTGCATTTTCAAGAATCCAATTTCTACGGTGGAGAGAGTGCTACATATGGATTTCAAAAGAGCTTTCCAGTTCTACTTTTCCTGTAGTTTGACAGCCTAGGTAATGAGAGGTTAAGGACAAGACAAGAATAGACCGATGCATTAAGTATTTGTACTGAAAGGTAATCGGGCAGCTACTAGGGAGAATGACTACCTACTTGAGGAGAGGGCATGTTGCCACTGCTGCTTTAGTGGCCTCTGGTGGATGTCTGTAGAGTGGTCAAATTTTTTAGAGCATTCGTACATGGATGCTAATGTGAAGGTTGATGATAGTGTACCTCAGGCTGTGCTGGAGAACCTATTCAAATCATTCTATATAACTTTATCTCCCACCTCCTAGAAATTGTTTGATATTCAAATAGCGTGTGAATCTGAATTTCCAGTGCTGAGAAGAATATATTGGTTATAAAAGGTGGCATTCAGCATTGGTATCCTTTATGGCGTCACATTTGACACTCTGGGCATTCCAAGTGCGTTTATATCAGTTGATTTGTACTCTGTATTGCATGTGTACATTGAACATGCTCAGAAAAAGTGTGTTGCTCGGGAGAGGGATCACTCTAGTGTGAAAGGCAGCGAGTCTTCTAAGACCCTCAATGCTGCCCGGTGCAGGGTTCCACCTCTAATTCACTTTGGGTTCGCTATCAAAATAATGAGGCAAGCGCTGGAAACTGGAAGACAAGAAAAAGGTTTATTTATCATGAGGAGATCACGTCAACTGCAGACACCGGGATGTCTGAGGGAGGTGTTCTGCTGATAACTCCTTTGGCTCTTCCTTTTATACAGGTTTGACACAATGCATTGGTTTCATCAACATGGTTACACAAGCTTGGGGTCCCCGCCCCGGGCAGGTTGTCACACAAGCCCAACAGTAATTCTCTTCCCACCCAGGTCAAACAGACAATCTTATCTTGCAGCTGGACCTTGCTTCAGGGTCTAAAACATGTGAGACCGGCCAGATCTAAGAGTCCGTTCTGTTGATAAAAACAGGTCCCATTGTTGGTAACAACAAGTCTTGCTGTTTGCAGTGCAATAAATCATGTTGCAAGAGTCTTTTTGGTGTTTGGAACCTGTTTGTGTAACTAGGTGCAGTGAGGGTAGAGTGTCCAAAGGTTTGCCTGAAAACAGAGATGAGAGGAAAAACGAGTTTGTGGCAGCAAGTGGCGCTGAGGTTTGTTGCAGCAAATAGAGTTTATAGCCCCCAGCACACGTACCAGGTCGTTCAGAGGGTCAGAGGGATGCTAGTAAGGGCAGGGTGAAACAAAGGTGACCAACAGAGTACAAAATGGCTGTGATAGATTAAAATGACTGCAACTTATGTGCACATAGAATTCCACCAGACAAGATGGCGCAGGTAATGTTCACGATTGTCGTTTTGCTTTTAACACTAGGGCCAAAAGCGTGGGTAAGAAGGACCTGAAAAAAATATTGAAAAGATCCATTTACGAGACTTTTGCTTAAAGGCATAACACGTTCTGCCCTTTTTTTGTGTTACTGGACAATTCAGAGTTTGACTTATTCCTCCAGTGTCTTGCATCCTTTTTCGTGGCTTTATTGAAAAGGTGGTGACATAAAGACCTTGCAGGACTCTAGATGCAGCGAGGCACTGTAATATGAAAAATAGTCTAAGCACTAGGTTCCATGCAGAAGAAGAAAAGAACTTGAGGTCTGCTCCTTCTTTAGATAAACATATATATTTGCTCTGCAGCCCAATGCGTTGGAGTAGAAGGAAATTACTAACATGGAGACGGAGGTCTTAAATTGTCAATATTCTTTTATTTGCACTTTCTACTATTGCTATTTCTACTTACTCTTAACAGTTTATGCACAATACATGAAATAATAAATGGAGCGATCTCTCGGGTTTGGGGGCACAGTTTGTAGTGACAGTATCCCCAGAAGCATTGCGTTTTAAGTAATACTGGTTACTATTCGTAGATTCTGCCTGCAAGGTAGATGATTCCTATTGGTAATTTTGAAGACTTAGCTTGATTGTGGTGTGAAAAAACAAAGGCTGCAGAACAGGAGGGTATGTAGATTATAGTGGCAAAACCTCTCTCTCTGCTTGTTTACCCATTGTTCAGGTTTTTATTTGCTCCCGTTTATCAACCATTTTTTGATTGTTGCAGTTATCAGATAATCTTCATATGAAGGGGTCCATTTTTCTTCAAATTATCTTTTGTTGCAGGCTTCAAGATTGAGCAGGAAGGACCACAAGCCTTATCAAGTGTTAGCTTAAATGCAAAGTAAGCGAATCACTGCAACAATGGTTATTATTCATTAATAAACTACTGTCTGTCGGGAATAGTACAATATTGAAAATCAAGCTCAAAGCCACCTACAGGCTTGAGGACGTTCACACCCTGGTGTGAAGCATGATTGTTGTTCGGCTGGACCTGTGTGAGGCCAACAATGATTGGTGCAACTAGACATCACTTGATGTCGCTCACTGCTACTGACACGGTTTCTCATTCCATCTTGTTGCAACGTCTGGGGGAGGCAGGCATAGTGGGCCCCGCTCTTGATTGGCTCTCTTCGTTTCTCGCAGGGAGGACGTTTCAGGTGACGGCCCCCCCTTTTACCGCCGGTGTGCATACCATCAAACAAGGGGTGCCCCAGGGCTCCTCCTTGAGCCCACTGCTGTTCAACTTGTACGTCCAACCCCTGGCATTGGTAGCCAAGAGTAGAGGGCTGATTATGGTCTCCTACGCCGACGATACACAGTTGGTAGTGGCTCTCTCGGACGACCCCACGCGGGGTGCTCCCAAGTTTCGGAGCAATCTCGCGGCTTAACAATTATTCTATTAAACTGGCCATGTTTAAATATGTATAGACTTATTTCAAACATTGCAGTTATGTTCTGTTACCGTTTTACAAATGCAATCAAATACATGTCTGCCAAACATGCCATTCTGGTCGGGCAGGCCTTTCTAAAGTGTAAAAGTACCCACAGTGTGATTATTAGAAGTGGGGGGTTGTGGTTTAAAAAAATATTTGGAGTCCCTTTCCTTTCGACATCTTCTCCCAGCCACCAGCTTGGCATTGCAGTTGGTGAACACCACATGTCTTTTGGGCTGATACACTCACACTTTGTGGGATTCGTTGCATGGCTGCTCCCCATGCTTCCCTTAGCGAAGTTTACCATTCTGTGTGGACATCACTGACTTACTGACTTACTAGGCAGGGCCATGGTCTCTGCGGTGGCACACCACCACCACACCCGGTTGAGGTCTACTGGACTTTCAAGGGATGTCCAATCATCACTGATAGACATGCGTTTTGACGGCTGCTGCCTATTTGGTGACAAGGTTGACACAGAGCTTGAGTGCTTCAAGGAGAGTTGTGGCACTGCCAAATCCTTGGACATTTCCTTTTGGTTTTTGTCAACAGCAACCATCCTTTCTCGCCTTCCGTGGCCATGACCGGAGCCCATGTGCCTTCGCAATGCCAACCTTAACCATCCCCCCGCCACACCAAGGCCAAGAAGCTTCCCAGTCCTTTTGTGGCTGGAAATCGGTACCCCACAGAGGGCAAGGGGCCCACACCCAGCTTACTGTCCAGTCCCCCTGCCCCTTCGGCTGCTGCAGTCTCCAAACGTCTTTACTGCACTACACGCAACACACCCATGCCATTGGCAGAATCCGGCACTGACTGCTCCAGTGGCAAGCAATAACCTCCAACAAGTGGGTGCTTCAAATTGTGCTGGGGGTTATTCTCTTCCATTCCTGCAACCCAGCCAACCCTGCCATCATTCCCAGAACGCCTGATGGAGGACCACATCTCCTTGCTCTGTCAGGAAGTGCAGGCTCTGCTGGCTAAAGGAACCATTGAGAGGGTGCTGGCATCAGAAGTAGGTTGTAGTGGTTATTCCCACTACTTCTTGATGCTGAAAAAGGACGAAGGCCTCAATCCTATCCTAGGTCTTTGGCCTCTTGACCCCTTCCTATGGAAAGAGAAATTCAAGTTTTGCAGCGTGAATCTTTCTGGATTCCCTATGCTGTGCATTATTCCGCGGTCTAGTGGTTGGGTCCGGAATCATCGTCTCTTTTTTTTTTCTTTTTTTCTCCTCGTGGCCCAGGTGGGCGTCGACGCCCCACCATTTGTTGTCCTCCCGTGACGTCGGCGCGTTTACTCCGGAAGCTCCCACCCTTGGGCGCCATCTTCAGATTCTTTTTTCCGCCGTTGGGTCTGGATCGTCACGAGGAGCTCCAGAGTTTTTGGGAAAGGAGAAAAGAGAAAAAAGCAGGAAAATACCGAGTTCTACCTCCTTCTCACCGTCTTCGTCGTCCCGGGACGACGAAGCTGGTGAGAGGTAGAAGAAACTTCGACGTCCAACGGAGAATGCGCACACAGGGGGCTCCCTGAGCGCAGGAATGGACAAGACACCATTCAAATTTTGCCGTAACTGCCACCACAAGTTCGCGCAGAAGGACCAGCACCCAGTCTGCAACCTCTGCTTGCCGATCGACCACCAAAGTAAGGATTGCAACACCTGCTCCGCATTCGCCCCCAAGACCCTCTGAGTGAGGGACAGACCGAGGAGAGCGAACTACGCCATGCAGGGGCAAGGACCACCTCAATCGCTTCGGGACCTGGGCCTCTCCAGCGGAGAAGAGGACAACATCGCCGAGGGACCAGAAGACTGCACGGTCGTAGAGACCGATAACAGGTCGACGAAGGAGGTAAGCGAGACGTCGACCCCCTAAAACCCCGGCAGACTCTCGAAAAACAGAGCCGAAGTCCTCGAAAGGAGCACTGGCGTTGAAGCAATCGACGACCACAGCTGCGTCCATGGACAAACAGGCCAGCGGATCCTTCGATAAGGACTCCCAGCCGGCGAGAGCTCTAGACAAACCCAGGTCATCGAAGCACGGTCCCGAAAAGCCGCGCTCGACGCCGAAGGGGAAAGAGCAGAAGGCAACTTCGACGTCAACATCAACGTCAACGACCTCGAAGAGAAACGCCGAAACTCTCAACGCCGAACAAGCGGCCGAAATGGAGAGGAAGAAAAGAAGGCTCGAGGCCGAAATGAACAGTATCCTCCAGAGGAAGAAGGACTTCAACGAACGGATGAGTAGATACACCATCCCTTCGAAGCCCTCGACGGTTGTCGAAGCAGAAGTCCAGGAGGAGTTCGCCGCCGACCCGCCGAAAACTCCTGAACCGGCGGAGCAACAGGACGAAGAGGGCCTGTATTATTACACGGAGGGCGATGACGACCAGCAGACACACTTTGGTTCGACGCCCTCGGAGGCTCAGGACCTGGAATGGCAGGACCTCGACGCCGAAAACCCAGAAGAGGCCGTGGAGTCGTATCCGTCGAGGCCTTCGCTGCCAGACGACATTGGCATATACAATATGGTCGTCAGGAACGCTGCTGCAACTTAGAGTGGAAATGGAGGAAGAAAAACCGAAGGCTTGTTTCCTCCTAGAGACACTGCTGCCAACCCAAACTAGGAGCCAATTCCTTCCTATGCTCCCAAGTGTGCTGGACCAAGGCAGGGAAGCTTTCAAGGAGCCATCAACCTGCAGATCTGTCACCCCAAGGACAGAGAAAAAGTACAAGCATTCCTCGAAGGATCCAGCATATATCCAAGGATCCGTACCAGCTGACTCTATTATAACAGCAACAGCCAGGAAGAGGGCCAACGTTCCCACAAACTCAGGGCCACCTCCAGACAAGGAAAGTAAGAGAATAGACCTCACAGGGAGGAAAATTGAGAGGAATGCGGCAATTCACTGGCGCATCGCCAACTCCAATGCCCTAATAAACAGGCATGCTTACCAACATTGGGAGGATGTAGGGCAGCTGCTCAAACATCTACCAGACGAACACCAGCAGAGAGCAGCGCACCTGGTGGAGGAAGGCAAGAACATGGCCAACACCTGCCTGAAGTCGGCCTTGGACGCAGCAGACACATCAAGCAGGCTTATGATGATCGGAGTAACAGAAAGAAGGCATGCCTAGCTCAGGATTTCGGGGTTCAAGGCCGAAGTCAAGAACAATATCCTGAACATACCCTTCAACGGGGAAAAGCTGTTCGGCACACCGGTGGACGAGACGCTAACACAGCTGAAGAAGGATAATGAGACTGCGAGGTCCATGGGAGCACTGCAGTTCAGAGGGATGAGAAGGGGCACCCCCTCACGGAGACCAAATGGCAGAGGAGGGAGCCAGCCGGGAACATCGCACCAGGCCTTCCAGCAGACCGATCAGGGAACCAACCAGGCGCAACAAGGTCAGCAACAGCAAGGCTGGCAGTACCAACAGAGGGGCCAGTCCTTTCGAGGGCGACCAAACGGACGAGGCCAGACTAGGAGAGGGGGACAGCAACCCGCTCCCAAGTGACTCCACGGTACCAAACGTGCCCAAACACACACAACATCACTAGTGGCGCGGCACAACAAAAGACCCAAAGAACAACCAGAAATCAACGATCATGTAACACCAGTAGGAGGCAGACTAAAACACTTCTTCCAGGAGTGGAAGAAGATAACAACGGACAAATGGATACTCAACATCATACAGTTCGGCTACTGTATAGAATTGGTAAAAAAGCCACCAAACAGGAGGCCAACCAACAAAACCCTCTCAGCAGAAGAGCTATCACTCCTATGGCAGGAAGCACAAGAACTCCTCCACAAGGAGGCTATAGAAAGGGTACCATACAAGGAAAGAAACAGGGGAGTGTACTCCAACTACTTCCTCGTACCAAGAGTAGACGAAACGTTAAGGCCCATACTGGACCTACGGTTCCTAAACAAATGCATAAAAACTCAAAAGTTAAAAATGACGTCCCTACAGGAGGTTATACCGCAGATAAGGGACGGGGATTTCATGTCCACAATAGACCTCAAGGATGCCTACCTGCACATTCACACAAGGGGAAGTCCTCGATAGAGCCAGAACAGGTGAAGATCTTCCTGGGTGCACAAATCGACACCATTCAGGGCAGGGTGTTCCCCAGCGAAAAGAGAACCCTCGCACTGCTGAAGGAGACTCGTCAATACCAGAAGGGGCAACATCCAACAGTGAGGACAGTGAGCAAGCTCATGGGGATGATGGCGTCCTGCATACACCTAGTCCCCAATATTCGACTACACATGAGACCATTCCAGGAATGGCTCCAGCAACAATGGTCACAGGCAACAGGGAGTTGGGAAGATCTAGTGGTTGTAATGCACGCAGTGCAGGAAGAGATGGCATGGTGGAACAAGGACAACATAACCAGGGGAAAACCATTTACACCACCAACGCCAACAGTGTCCATCACAACAGACGCGTCCCAAATGGGGTGGGGAGCGCATATGAACCTGCTCAAAGTAAGAGGGTTATGGACACAAACAGATGCCGTCAAACACATCAACTACCTAGAGCTGAAGACCGTGTTCCTTGCACTAAAAGCGTTCCAGAAACAGCTGTACGGGCAAAGGGTGTTGGTACAAACAGACAACACCACAACGATGTTCTACATCAACAAGCAGGGCGAAAAGCAATCAGTGGCGCTCTCGGATCTAGCGCAAGAGATATGGAGATGGGCAATCCCATTACAGATAGACCTCCTGACGATACATCTACCAGGGAAGGACAATGTGGAAGCAGACATACTCAGCAGACCGACAACAGTCTCACACGAGTGGGAGCTCAACCCGCAGGAAACGCAAAGGCTATTCAAGAAGTGGGGGACCCCACAAATAGACCTGTTTGCAACACACCAGAATGTAAAATGCCAATACTTCGCATCCAGACAGCCAGACCAACAATCCCAAGGAAATGCTATATGGATGAGCTGGTCAAAGACATTTGCCTACGCTTTTCCCCCCGATACCGCTGATACACAAGGTGCCCAGCAAGTGCAGAACAAGCAACATGACGCTAATTCTGGTAGCACCACAGTGGGCCAGGCAGTCCTGGTTCTCACAGATAGTGGAAATGGCACAGGGGCCACCACACAAGTCCCCAAAAAGAAGAGACCTGCTCTCGATGCAAAATGGGAGGGTGCTCCACCCAGAAACAGAGAGCCTCAGCCTAGCAGCTTGGCTCCTGAAGACTTGGAGTTCGCTCACCTCAAGCTCCCCCAAAGCACGCTGGCGGTGCTGCGAGAAGCAAGGAGACCCACTACATGGAAATGTTATGCAGCAAAATGGAAAAGATTCACTCAATGGTGCATCAGGGAAAATCTCCACAGGAGAATCACCAGGGAATCAACAGTGCTAAAATACTTAACACACTTGCTAAGGAGTAACCTAAGCTGCACCTCGCTAAGGGTACACCTGGCATCAATAGTAGCCTATACAAGAGGAGAAACAGGGAAAAGTTTCTTTACATCTCAGGTGGTAAAAAGATTCCTAGAGGGGGCCAAGAGAATAGCCCCTCCAAAAAGGATGCCACCGCCTGCGTGGAACCTCAATGTAGTTCTAACCCAGCTTATGAAGGCACCTTTTGAACCCTTTCACAAGGCCTCTCTACATATGCTCACAATAAAAAACGATACAAAAGGGGATGATGGACGGAACGTTTGAGCCAATCAAACACTCACCCCCAGTCAACTGATCTGGGTTTAATCCATCATCATTCTTTAGCTCACTCCACCACCCCAGTTCAGACATGGCCATATGCAAATCAGTCTGACCCTGTGCCTCATGGGAACAGCCCAGCCCGAACTGCCAAGCCATGTCTTCCCTGGACCAGAAACAAGCATCCTAGGACCGGTTTCTGGCATTTCAGCCGTCATCAGCCAGGCTTGCTTGAATCCAGTGGCAAAGCGAGCAAGGGACCCACGTCTGGGCATACCCCCGCCGACTTAGGGCGACCAAAGCGATACAAAAGGGGATGATGGACGGAACGTTTGAGCCAATCAAACACTCACCCCCAGTCAACTGATCTGGGTTTAATCCATCATCATTCTTTAGCTCACTCCACCACCCCAGTTCAGACATGGCCACAATAAAAAACGGCCTTTCTGTTAGGAATTACCTCGCTACGCAGGGTGAGCGAATTGCAGGCACTCACACTACAAGAACCCTACATTCAGATTCACAATGACAGGGTGGTAATGAGGACAGACCCACACTTCATGCCAAAGGTGGTGTCCCAGTTCCATATAAGTCAAACAATACAAATTCCAAGTTTCTTCCAGAAACCATCCACCAGCGCAGAGAGGGCACTGCACACTCTGGACGCTAGAAGAGCAGTGATGCATTACATCGAAAGGACTAAGGATTGTAGGAAAACAAAGCAATTCTTTGTGTCCTTCGCAAGCAGTTTCCTGGGCAGACCAGTGACTAAAAACACCATCGCACGATGGATCGCGCAGACAATTCAATACTGCCACAAACAAGCAGGCCATGAACTACAAGGAGCAGCACAAGCTCACTCTACCTGCAAGAAGGGAGCAACAATAGCCTTCCTGGCAAACACACCCATCCAAGACATTTGCCTGGCGGCGACATGGGCTTCAATGCACACGTTCACTAAGCACTACTGCGTGGATATACAGATGAACAAGGAAGCACAAGTAGGTCAAAAAGTGCTTCAACATATATTCAACAACCAACGCTCATCTTCCACCCAGCCGCCACACACATAGCAAACCGCTACAAAGTCTATGCACAGCATAGTGAATCCAGAAAGATTCACGCTGCAAAACGAATAGTGTCTTACCTGTCGGTGTAGTTTTGCAGCTTGAAGACTTTCTGGATTCACTAGCGAACCCACCCGCCTCCGCGAGGAAGGGGAGACTAAGAAATGGGAAAAAACCTTCAAGAGGTAGAAAGATAAACAAGGAAAAGCACAAGACAAGACAAAAAAAAAAAGAATCCGAAGATGGCGCCCAAGGGTGGGAGCTTCCGGAGGAAGCATGCCGACGTCACGGGAGGACACCAAATGGTGGGGCGTCGACGCCCACCTGGGCCAAGAGAAAAAAAAAAAAAAAAAGACTACGATTCCGGACCCAACCACTAGACCGCGGAATAATGCACAGCATAGTGAATCCAGAAAGTCTTCAAGCTGCAAAACTACACCGACAGGTAAGAAACTATTCGATACTCACCTTGACTAAGGTTCTGTCTGCCCTAGACCCCAGAGACTGGATGGTAGCATTGGACCTCCATGAAGTGTATTTCTACATCCCAGTCTTGCAGGCCCACAGGCATTAGCTGAGGCTCAAGGTAGGCCAGGAACATTTGCAGTGTGCTGTGCTCCCCTTTGGCCTCACCAGTGCTCCTCAGGCGTTCACGATAGTGATGGCGGTGGTTTCAGCACATCTGAGGAGGTCCGTGGTCCCAGTCTTCCCCTCTATCTCGATGACTGGCAGTTCAAGTCAGGCAAGCCCCAGGCAGTAGTCACCCTCTTCCAGACTATGGTGAACCTTCTGCACTCTCTGGGGTTCACTATCAACATGCTGAAGTTACACCCGACTACTTCTCAGACGCTTCCTTTTATCTGAACAATTCTGCGCTACCGCGATTACTCTCCGGAACGGAGAGTCCAGGACATTTGGGCTATGATCCCGATGTTTTGACCTCAGTCCTGGATTTCAGTAAGACTGACTCAGGCTGCTGGGTCTGATGGCCTCTTGCCAGTTAAATATGCTTGATGGCATATGCGGGCTCTACAGTGTGATCTTAAGTCCCAGTGTGCACAGCAGCACGTGAATCTCTCCACCCAGGGCTAGATTTCAGAGGAGACCGCAAAAGATCTGCAGTGGTGGTTGACGAACCAGGATTGGATCCCCCCTCTCACTTCCCCACCCGGAGCTCACACTGGTGACTGATGCACCATTTATGGGTTGGGGCGGCGCCTGGGGGAGGTGGAGATCAGAGGACTCTGGCCTCTGGCAGATTCTCCACTTCATAATACTCTTTTGGACCTGAGGGCTATCCGCTTGGCATTGAAGGTCTTCCTCCCCATGCAGGAGAAAGCTAGTTCAGGTGTTCAGACAACACCACCGACATGTGGTATTGCAACAGGCAGGGCGGAATGAGGTCATGTACCCTGTGCCAGGAGACCCAGTGCTTCTGGAATTGGCTGGAGCGCTAGGAAATTTTGCTGGTTGTGCAGCACCTGGCAGGATCGCTGAGTGCCAGGTCAAATGAGCTCAGCCACCGATGCCGCTCGGATCACATATGGCATCTACATCTGGAGGTGGCCCAAGTTTTCTTCCGAGAATAGGGAGAACCATGGCTCAAGCTATTCACCACCGCAGAGAATGCGCAAGGTCAGCACTTATGCACTTTTTTGAGTTTTCAAAGCGGCTCTCGCTCTGACACCTGATTTACATTGGAACCCAGAACTCCTGTACGTCTTCTCGCCGATACCACTCCAGCCCGGGTTTTCAAGAAGATCAGGACTGACCAGGCCCAAGTCATCCTTGTAGCTTGCATTTGGCAAGGAGGGTTTGGTATCCTGAACTCCTGAGCATGAGTGTCTGTCCTCAGATCAGGCTGCCGTTAGGGGAGGACCTCCTGTTGCAGCAACAGGTCAGGGTTCTGCAATCAAACATGTGCACACTCCACCTTCGTGCATGGCGATAGAGCGGCGATAGTTGGATGCTTTTGATATTCATCCTGAGATTTGGGAGGTCATCCTCGCAGCCAGGCATCCCTAAACAAAAACTGTATATGCCTGCAATTGGAACACATTTTTGACTTCGTGTTCCTCCTGTAACATTGATCAACTTTCTGTCTCCTTGTCGGAGGTTTTGTTTGTGCTGTTAGCCCTGCAGGGCCTTGGGCACTGTTGAAGGTTTTCTTTCAGTTTTCTGCTCTTTTTTGTGGCTTCCGGATCAGCCCATAATGTTCAAGTCACCTGTTAAACTTTTCCTTAAGTGATTGCAACATTTAAACATTTGTCCCCTCCCCCCCCCCCATTAGTCATGCCCCAGTGGAACCTCAATCTGGTTCTGACATTCCTTATGGGTTTCCCATTCCAGCCCCTGCATAACTATCCTCTGCGGCTACTGACCTTAAGACAGTATTCTTGGGGAGGGGGAGCAGCATTAGGCAGGGAGAGTCAGTGAGCTTCAGGCTCTTTCGGTTACACCTCCATACACCAGCTTTTACCCAGACAAACTAAACCATACAGGATGGTCAAGCCGAAGGTCTCCCCAGCCCATACAAACTAATAAGATGGATAATTACGCCATTGCTAAAACACAGGCCCCGGCCCCAGCCCCGGCGGGGCAGACGGAAGAAAGGGAACCGGAAGAGCTCTCACTCAAATCCATAATGGTGGCTATAACTGACCTGAGAGGCACGATAGAGTCAAAGATTGACACAGTCACCATAGAAGTAAATCTTATGAGAGCAGATTTCCGGAAAACTGCTGACAAGGTAACAACAACGGAAGGGAATATTGCGCAGCTGCAGACCACGACGGAACAATTAGAGGAGCAGGTCCAACAGTTGAAGCAACAACAGAGCGTGATGGCGGCAAAGCTCGAAGATCAGGAGGGGCGCGCAAGACGCAACAATATAAGAGTAGTGGGTGTTCCAGAGGGAATGGAGGGCCAGTGTGTGGACCTCTTTCTGGAGGACCTCCTATTAAATCAGCTGCGCCCCAAAAGACTATCTACTCACTTCACGGTGGAACGAGCACACACAGCCCCCATTCCAAAACCAGGGGCGCCACCATGGACAATAATTGCAAGGCTCCTAAATTACAGAGATCGGGATGCGATCCTCCAAGCTGCATGACTGCATGGAGACTTGCATCATGAAAATGCGACGATACGCTTCTTCCCGGACTTTACTCTACAGGTCCAAAAGATGAGGCACAGTTTTGAGGCAGTAAAAAGAGAACTGCGTAAAGAGGACATTAAGTATATGATGTTGTATCCGGCTAAGTTAAAAGTCCTGGCAGAAGGGAAATCCTGCCTCTTTGCCACTCCGGAAGAGGCCTGGGAGTGGTTGGAGGGATGGAGACGTGTGACACCAAAGGCTCCTAAGGCGAGAGAACAACTGATCCACGGGAGGCCGGATGGAGACGACAGAACGGATAAAAAAGGAGCTGAGAAATTTGGGAGAGTTGACAGACACTCCACCAATGGTGCCTGATCTGAACTTTGAGGACTCCAGGCATTGAGGACCACCGAGGTCCAAGTAAGACCGGTGAGAAGGTTCAAGAGAGGGAGTGGGGATCCGTGGAGGGAGGGCAGTAAGAGGTGAAGAATACCACCTAGATGTACGGAAACGGACAAGCATGTGATAAAGGGGCACGATGTAGTATTGTTGCAAAGGGTGCTAGCTCACCCCAGCATGGCGCAGGTTAGAAAGGGGCGACAGGCTTTCTGCAAGTTGGGGGGCGGGTAGTTCTAGACCTGTCCAGCAGGGTGGGGGTCACAAGTTGCGGGAGATAGAAAGCCGCGTTGGGCAAGGTTAAATTTTTGTTAAGTTGTTTATGCTCAGACATCTAGGATATGGATCCACACAAACGAAATGCATAGTAGACCAGGGGCACTCCAATCGGCCTGAGCCGCCAGGCAGACGGCACCTCTCACATGACCGGAGAGGAACGGCTATAAGTACCATAGAGGGGGGAACGAGGATATTGTATCATAGAATCTCACTGGATATGGTTTTAAAAATGTTAACGTGGAATGTCAGTGGGCTGGGCAGTAAAATAAAGCAAACGCTGGTGTTGCAGCATTTGAAACGGCATAGCCCAGGCATTGTGCTACTCTAGAAGACACACCTGAAAGGTAATCACTGTAAGGCGTTAAGACAGGGGGGGGTACAAGCTTCTAGCACACGTGGGATACACTACTGGCTCTAGGGGGGTGGGGATACTGATCAAGACCGTGCTCCCATTTTTACCGGGTAGGAGCTGGTGTGACAATAGGGCAGATGCGTCGCTTTAACAGGCACCTGGGACGGCAGGACACTAAACATAGGCTCAGTATACGCTCTCCTAAGATTACAAGTGGACACTCTCCCAACGCTAGGAGATATCGTACTTGGGATGCCCGTGGGGACGTTGATTCTGGCGGGGCGACATGAATTCAGTTATGGATCCAGGGATGGACAGACTATCAGGGGCAGCGGGATCAGGAGGTAAAGAGCCTCTAGAGGGATTTATAGTAGCAATGGGGCTGACAGATTTATGGAGGGCGCACAATCCTCAGACCCGACAATATGCACACTCGGCTGCACATAACAGCCATTCCAGGATAGGACTATTTGTTTACACTCCAGACGAAGTTGAGCCAGTTTAGGGGAGCGGCCCATAAGGCACGAGGGGTCTCTGATCACTCCCCGGTGGAGGTCCAACTACAGGGACATGTGCGGAATAATGGTCTGCCACCGAGATTGAACCCATGGTATTTTAGGGACAAACAGAGCAGGGAGAAATTACTGGAATGCACAACACAATACTTTAAAGAAAATGAAGGCTCAGTGGAGGAGGCGTCCACCCTATGGGAGGCATATAAAACCGTAATCAGGGGACATGTGCAAGTGCAAATAGGGATACAAAAGGAAAAAAAACACTGATCTCGAGTCGCTTGAAAGAGAGATAAGCCATCTTGAGAAGGGGATCAGCGGCGGCGAGATCTAGACTTAGAGGAAACACGCAGGCTTAAGCTCAAACAGCAAGAACTCAGACAACTGAGTGAACATAGGGCTCGCAGCCACATTAAGGGAACGCAGTGTAGGCTGTACGACATGGGGGATATAACAAATAAAATGCTTGCCTGGCTCGAAAAGAGGGATAGGGAAAGGAACTGGGTACTGGAGATCCATACTCCAGAGGGAGGCACCAATAATACCGGGGGAAGCGATAGCGTAGGCCTTCGCGCGATACTATGAGACACTTTATACCCCCTCGTCGACTCGAACGACAGAGGACTGCACAGAACTACTTGGAGAAATAAACATGCCGTCACTGACCACTGAGGTTAGAGATGCATTAGAACAGGACTTGACGACTGAAGAAATGATGAATGCCCTTATGGATCTACAATCGGGGAAGGCAGCGGGCCCTAATGGCTTACCTGTGGAAATGTATAAATGTGTAGCAAGTAGGATCGCACCTCACATACTTAATATGTACCAGGAGTCCAGGGAAAAAGGGGAACTCCCAGCGGATGTCTGGGAAGCTACAATAGTGGTAATACCAAAGAAAGGGAAAAATCTGACCGAGTGTGGATCCTATAGACCAATTTCACTATTGAATGTGGAAGCGAAAATTCTAGCAAGAGAGTTGGCGACTAGACTGCAGACAGTGATCCCAGAGTTGGTCCACCCGGACCAATCGGGATTTATGCTTCAAAGAAGCACAAGACTGAATCTTAGGAGGCTATATGGGGTGCTACACTGGGCTAAGATGGACCAGAAAGAAGATGCAGTTATACTATCGCTGGATGCGCAAATGGCATTTGATAGTGTGGAATGGGAATACACGTTTGAAACGTTGCACAGACTAGGCTTTGGCCCTAAGTTTTGCGAATGGGTAAAACTGCTATACTAAGATCCGAAGGCCAGAGTAGGGGTTAATGGGGTAGTTTCACGTCCTTTTCCGCTCAGGAAGGGCACACGTCTGGGATGCCCACTTTCGCCAATGATCTTTGCTTTGGCTCTGGAACCACTGGCAGCGTGAGTGAGAAATGATCCTGTCCTCTCAGGAATTGAGGGGGGAGGTGGATGGGAGGACAGGGTATCTCTATACGCCGACGATATATCTGACCAATCCACATAGATCAGGACACAGGATGTTACAATTTTTCCAGCTGTTTGGGAGTTACTCGGGCTATGCAATTAACTGGAACAAGTCTCTGATTTTTCCACTAAAGTGAAATATCCCCCAGCGGTTGCTTGCAGCAGTACCGCTTACTCCCAAGCATAGGTTCACATATCTTGGTATTCAAATCTCGCTAAATGAAGACGAGTTTCTGACTGACAATCTGCACCCCCAGCTACAGCGTCTGAAGAGTGACGTAGATAATTGGAGAAGGCTGCCCATATCATTAATGGGAAGGGCCGCGTTTTTAAAAATGATGTCGCTGCCCACACTCTATATTTTACAAAACACCCCGTACAGAATACCCATATCCGTGTTCCAAGGTATTGATAGTGAGCTGCGTAGGCTTTTGTGGGATGGAGGCTGCGCAAAAATTGCTCTATGCAAACTACAAAGAGGGGTCCATGTGGGAGGACTTGCGGTCCCAGACATCAGGAAATACTATTGGGCCTCACAGCTGACAGTGATAAAGGACTGGGCATTCACTGACCGCAACAACCCAGCTTTTAGGGGAGATCATTGGGCAATGGGGCAGAGAGGGTATTTAGCAGCAATCTACCGTAAAGGAGGAGAGAGACCGATTCCATCGCACACACAATCTGTGGAACGGGCCTGGCGGGAAACCTCTAGATACCTAGGATGGGAAGCAAGACTTGACAGGGAGGATGCCTTTATGGGATAGCGACATGCTTAGGGAGGTGGGAGCACTCTCTGGTTTCAAACAAAGGGAACTGCTGGGGATAGAAAAATTGGGTGACATCTGGAGAGGACACGAGCAAATAAAGTTTGAAACTCTACAAACTGAATTTGACCTGGCGAGCTCGGAAAGATATAAATATCTACAATTGACACACGCCTTGCATCGACACATCCGAGAGGGGGAAAAGCCTACGGAATATTCGCCACTAGAGGACAGATTGTTGATTGACCCCATGAGAGCCAAGGCAACCTCACTAACATAGGAAAATCCTATATAACTCACCCAACCCGGTGGATCCCTTGAGAGGAGCGTGGGAGATGGATATAGGACTCCTCAAAGATGATGATTGGGAGGAAGCGGTTCAGAGCCCGAGGGAGGCGGCGATAAGGGCCCGATTTCGTCTCATTCCACTACGCATCTTACATAGGTCGTACACATCCATAGCACAGCTACAACACATGGGTCTGGGTGTATCCAGATATTGTGTGAGGGGTTGCGGGGAGGTTGGCACCTTTTTCCACATAACTGGGATTGTGGGAGGGTACACGTCTATTGGACGGACGTAACACGAAAAGCTGTCACGAGTCACAAACCTTGAGATCCCAGTGGAACCACGTTGGCTGCTTCTATGTGTAACCGGCGAGGATAAATGGACTAAATACACACTGATATGGCTTAAAATAGCAGCAGTAGTGGCCAAAAGAAACATTGCCAGGCTATGGGGATCTAATCGCGTGCCAGAATCAAGAGACTGGGAAGTAGACATGGACTGGTGCGCAAGTGCGGAGAAGGCAATATACCTAGCAAGAGGCCCTCCCCCCCCAAAAATGGGACAGAATATGGGGTCCATGGCAGAAATATCGAGGACAATAAGCAGATAAAGGGATAGGGGGGGGCGGGGTATTGAAGATATAGAGCAACCTGAAAATTGGGCAAATAGTGTTGTATTCATTCAAATGTCAAATGTAACAGCAGGAGTGGCAATCCATACATGTATAAGGATACGCAAGTCATGTTATGATGTACTGTGTTGGGTAATAAAAAGATGTTTAAAAAATATATATATATAATTGTAATTTGCTGGTGGTTATAATTTACTCTATAGGTCCAGTGTTACATTTCATGTTGTCTGTTATACCAGAGGCAGGCAAAAGATTTTGGTATTTACCTGGGTGGTCTGTGTTATACGGAGTCCATTCGGGTATAGGTGGATTAAATCATAGGCAGCAAACAGTACCAACATACACAGAGGGGGAAAATGGATGCTGTGTGCTCGTACACCACAAAAAAGGGGTTCATCAGAGACAGCCCAGTGATTTATATGGCAACATGCACAAGACCAGAAGTGCTGTCAAATGAATAAAATAATGCCGAAAGGACAGGAAGGGAAATTGGTGACCCGAGGAGTACCCATGCACCTTTTTTAAATGACAGATTTCCATAATGAGCAAGGAACGAAGTGGAAGAGCAATCAAGAATGGCAACTTGTGTAGAAGCTGCAAACTTTAAAAGGCCCAGATGCCACTGCTGTTAATCTCAAGGCAGTGGTAACTTTGAATAGGGGCTTGCGCTCCAAGCCACTTGTGTTCCAAGCCACTTGTGTTCCCAAAGACTGTCAAAAGCAGGTGAGTCCATGTCGGGTCATGACTCGGGTACTGCCAGGCTGGCATGCATGTGCGAGGGTTGAAAACGAAACACTTGGTAGGTTGCTCCCTGACAGCACGAGCGAATCGACCCACCCCATGTTACCCTTTTGACCCCTCTTGGAGAGCCCAGTACGTTTTTCGCTTCCACTGGCTGTTTGTTGGTCTTTCTGATTTATGAGAAGCCATCCACCTGCCCTTCTAGAATTTCCTCCCAGACAACTTCCATTTTCATTGTTAATAGTAAATGACATTTCATGAACATAAACTTTGCGAACTTAAGAGTTCCTTTGCACAGTTCTATCTGGACTGCTCGCATTAAGCCCATCTTTAGAAGTGCAAGATAATAAGTAATTAATGAATTTGGCGAGTTCGCTGCAGTGCTATCAAGTGGAATATTTCGCATTATAGGAAAGCATACTCTGTGCCCTTCCTGGCTCTTTCTTCAGTTTTTGGGGTCTAGAATTGGAAATAATTATCCTACTGTTTATCTGCAAACACTGCTTGGAAGCCACCGTTTGGTCTTGGCATCTGCATACCGCTGCTTTCATTGCCCTTTTGGCATACATTCTAGGTAGGCTCTTTCAGTCTCACTTGTATAAGTCTTCAACCGAGAGTTGGAAAGCCTATTGTGCTTAAACTCTAAACTGGATCAGTAGGTTTGCTGGTGTGGGAATTTCGCTGAAAGTTGGCTCTACAATATTTGCTCAGCAGATTTTTGTGCTAAACAATAATGAGCCGCCCTGTGTAACCTTAGGCCGCATTTCATTGTTTATTGCCCACTATGACACTCCAGACAAAAGATGAGCTATGTGCAAATCCACCTTTGTTGGTCGCGCACTAGTAGGAACACTCAAGCCAGGACCCCTCTGAACGGGAACCCAAGCAATTCTAGACTGGTTTCGGACCAGTCCTTAATTTTAGCCGGTGGTTTCCGGTGCTCGCCATTGGCAGTTATTTGTCAACACCGGTGCTTGTGGCAGACGTGCTCTTTGGCTAATTTAGAGATAACCACAGCAACAGTTAATTATTAATTCAATATACATTAAAAATAACTATTAGCTGCCGCCCAAAGCCATTTTTATAGCTTTGATGGCCTGAATTATTCTGAATTGTCACACTTGTATGAGTGTGATGGTTAGTAGTTGTGTTGTTACTATCATTGGCAGCATAGCAGGCAATGCATGGTGCAAACTGCAGTGGACTCCTAACGAGAGCCCTTGTACATATTTTTGTTTTTTTTGTTTTACAAATTAAGCACTGTTTTGGCCTATCTAACCTCCATCAGCGATAGTTTGAATGTTGTGGCACAGTGAGCACAGGACCCATATCAGGGCATACCAGCAGCAGCTCCTCCGATATGGCGGAGGAGCGTTCCCTCTCCGCGCCAGCACTTTTAAAAGTGTGCGAAATAAAGCCATAATAAAACTGGTTTAAAACCTGTTTTATCATTTTATTTTTCCTTGTGCCAAGGCTTGGGGGCGTGGCCTTGGTCGTGGGGAGTGCTGGGCACTGCCTTCACTGCACATGAGGATTTGGCCTGCTGTCTCAGGCCAGCCAAACCCACATGTGCAATGACACTCGCTCCTACCCCAGCTGCATTGCTGGGGTTGGAGAGAGCAGAGCACAGGCTCCCAGTCTATCCTGGAGCGCAAATCATCAGCGCTCAGGCCAATCCTGAAGCTGCTCTCCTGCATGAGAGCGGTGTCCGGATTGGCTGCAGGGCAGGCTGGGAGCCTGTGCCTGCCTGACTGGCAGTGGAAAGGAGAGGTCAGCAGAAGAGCGCGTCGCGATCATGGAGGGTGCCAGAAAATTCTTTTTTCCATTTCTCCCGCCTCCACCCCCCCCCCCTCCCTCCCCTCTGGGCCCCCCTCTTTTCCCCGACACAAGCCGCTCCTGGGGCATACTCTTTGCATGCAGGGCAAGACATAAAGGGGGTGGGGGGAATGCTTGCAGAAAGCCACTGACAGTGGCTCAGGCCTCATTCCAGTCTATCATTTTTCACTTCTAAGCCACTCCGCAAAGAGACCAGCTTTATGCAAATCACCCTAGCTTCTGCTCCAATTGAAATAGTCTAGCCGAAACATTTTCCAATGAACTTAACCCTTGTCTTATCCTTGTTTGCTTTCCATTGCCTATAGCACAATAGTTTCAAGAAATGTTGACAATTAATAAAATTTAAAAAAAACACATTGTTTTATTGTTGATTCTGCCTTTAATCTTACTATGGGTTTATGCTAATTGCAAAACCGTGACTGAAAAGATTACTTGCATTACTTGCAGGCATCTAAATTAAATGTTAGCATTCAGGAGATAATTTTTGGCTTTTTAGTTTGACAACTGCACGGCCTAGACTACATAGGAGGCCTCACAGTTGGCCTTGTCATATTTCTTCACATGGTGCCTCACTCCACTTCAGAATTTCATTGATCATGTTAACGCTTGCTACTTCCATTATTTTATAGCTGCAATCTGTAGTAGTCAACACGTTTTAAATACAGAAGTATTGTTATCAGCATTTGAGCACTATCGGTCAAGCAAGAGGGTTCTCGCATGAATCTTTTGTCCTGGGGGCCTAGAGGACCAATCTTTGCTCCCCCACACCCATTGTATAATTACCTACAAATGTCGTCTCCTGTCTGCCAATATGGCTATTTTAAAACACCTCTATCCAATGGTGCTGAAATGTTGGATGCTACACTTTAGTAATGAGGTTTCATCCAGAGCTGCTCGAAAGTTCAGTCCCCTCTTTTGAGGTGCCACCCCTAACATTGTGATCCCCACTCTTTTTTTTTTTTTTAAACACTTTTAATTGAATTTGTTTACATTCTTACAAAACAGCAAAACACTGAAAAAACTTGAAATGGTATTTTCACCTTGATTGCTGTGAGTTGTGGTTCATCAATTACGTGCTACCTTCTGTTTCTGCAGTTTATCTGCCTAATAAAGATCTATGTTTAAGAAGTATCACGTTTATGGGATAGTATCTGGCTCAGTTCGTCTCTTGGCAAGAATGCCCTGCGCTTCTCATCTTGCCCAATGCTATTCTGTCCAGAGACCAAATTTTGGTTGATTTTTTGTAGATATCCTCTACATATGTATTACTCTCTCTACCCTCAAACACCAATCATTATTTGTACACCACTCTTCAACTGTCTGTATACTATGGCACTTTGATTATCCCTTTACTTTCAAAAATAGAGAGGAGAAAGAGAAGACCTACTAACATGGGAAGATGTGGGTCCCGGCTGGTAAATTCAGGTCATTGTACAGAGTAGTGGCCTTTGGCATGTGTGACACAACAGACTTTTCTTTCCACTGGACGACCCATTAGGCACAATTTCTGCATTATTTATATTATCAAGCAGTAACGCGGTATATTTTATATCTTCAGCATGCAGAATGTGTGCAGCTAAAACAGTATAAAAGGAGTGGTATCAGGGAGTTAGATCCTTGGTCCGGAAGAAAAGCCATGGGGTGCGGCTTGAAACATTGACCTTTAGAAAGGCAGGCATATTATTACCTATACTTTCTATCTCCCAATTTTTTTTTAACCATACCGACTAGAGGCCAGAATAAATAACATTTTACCCACTAGGCAGGTATTTTTAATTTTATTTTCCACACAAGACATCCCCACTCCTATTTTTCATCATTTGATATACACCAATAAGTGCTCCCAATTAACACGTATGTTGCAGCACGCTCTGTTCCGCAGCGGAACGGGATGGCCCGATGATGAAGCATGCCACCAAGTGACAACCCTGGTAAGTGAGGGTTATTTAAGACAACATAGCGTTTTCTTTTCTTCGTGGAGGGTTAGTCCATACAAGCAGTTGAGTTCTTTTGGGGTTTGACTATGATTACCCCCACAATCATTCTCTCTACTTGTGACCAAATATATTGAAACATAGAAAATGCTCATAGAATATGAATATGTATTATTTTTTCTACATCCTTGAGGTAAGTATCATTTTCCACTCACTCAAAATTTACAAGTTCTGTTTCTAGTGCAGTGGATTAATCTTTTGACTTTTGTCAACTCCCACTGAATAATTACTGGATTCCAGGTACCTCCACTGAGTCACTATTAAAAGCTGGGGACCACCGGCCTAAGCAATTTCTAGGAGTTGAACTGCAATTAAACAAAAAAAAAATACAAAAACAAGTATACAGGGGGCGTGGCCAAGCCGCGGGCTAAGATGGCCGCGCGGTGTTGAAGCTCCGCCGGCAGTCCGACTAAATATGCGCTGTCCCCACCCTATAGCACCTACATGATGGTGGCAGAGACGTCGCTGCATCCCTGATCCGTTGGGACATGAGCTGGGTGTCGTTCGAGTGATGGGACGCACATGGAGCAGCCCTGTCGCGAGTTCCGTCTGCGACGCAGAGCAAGGCAAGATGGCGGCCTAAAACGGCGATCGCGATCGAGCGTTGCCCCCGCAGGGGCTGGAGCGGCTGTCTGATCGGGGTTGGGTCCTGCGGTGCGGTGAGTGCCCGGGTGCCGGTTTGGTTGTCTTGGCTCCCCCCCCCGCTTCTGCACGATAAGCGCAGCTTCCGTGGCTGAGGCAGTGTCACCCAGGCGCTGTTGTGAAGGTCCGGCCACGCTCCCTCCCAACCCCCACTATCGCTATTACCTGATGCGGGGCAGGCGAGGCTGGTCCGAAAGCGACGCAGAGAGCGCGGGGGGACGAGTGTACGAGCCTGCTAAAAGCCCCCGGCGCCTGGTGTGGCCCCCGCGCGGTCCCCCACCTAAACGGTCGGAACCTCGATAGAATGCGCTAGACATTCAACAGCAGTGACCTTTGCCCCACTGTCTCCACACACAAGGCGCTATTGCTTCAAAGGGGCGGTTGCGTGCACCCTGACTGAGAATGGCCGTCGCCTGTCTCTGACGCCCGCCGACCCTCTGCACTATCCTTCTGCCAGCTCACTATTGCCATACTTAAAGCTTCTGGGGTCACTGCGGGGCCTAGCAGCTCTCAAGATACTCCTCCACCCCGACACCCCAAACGCGGCCAGTAGCATCCTGGGGGCAGCAGCGGCGGCTGGGCAGTCTCCGGTCCCTGCGCGAAGGCATGGGTCGCAAAGACCCGAAACAAAGGACACTCCCATTTGAAAAACTGGCGGAGAAAACAGCGGAGGAAGACCCCAACATGGGGGAACGGGCAGGTAGCCCTGCTGGAGATGCATCAGCCTTGGCCCCTGCAGCAGAGTGGATGCAAGAAATGAGAGCAGGTTTCAGGGCATTGGACGGTCGCTTCGACTCCCTGGACAAAACGCTCGAATCCATGGGCGCAAAGATCCAAGCGCACGACCGGCGTCTAGATGTGGCAGAGGCGCGGATCTCCGACATTGAGGATGGTACCGCACAGGCAACCAAACGACTAGATCGAATGGACCGTCTACTAAAGGAAGTGGCCAACAAGAATGAGGACCTTGAAGCACGCAGCCGCCGCAACAATGTGCGCATTCTTGGGGTTCCGGAGTCCACAGCTACGGGCCGCTTAGACATTTTTGTGGAAACTTTGCTGGCGGACATGTTTGGGAGGGACTCATTTACGCCTGGCTTTGTGGTGGAGAGAGCCCACCGCACCCTCGGTCCTCGGCCTAACCCGGGCCTCCCGCCTCGCCCCTGATAGCTCGCATCATGAACTTCCGAGACAGAGATACGGTACTGCGTTTGGCCAGGGAGCGTGGCGACGTCACCTGGCAGGGCTCAAAAATCGCTCTTTACCCTGACTTCACGGTGATGGTTCAGGATGCCAGACGCAAATTCACTGGGGTAAAAGCCGCACTCCGGAACCTTGGCCTTAAATACGGCATGTTATATCCTGCACGTCTTCGAGTGGAGGTTGAGGGCCGGGTACGTTTCTTTGACAATCCTAACGAGGTCCAAGAATTCTGTCGCACCTATAAAAACAGCAAAGGCCAGCGGCGGGACGGCAGGGACGACCCGTCTCCTCCGCACAGCGGATCCGTCGCAAGCGTGGACCTGTTCTCTGGCTCCGGTGTGGGGTGACATTGTGGACATTGTTGAGTGTTTGACCTTCCTTCCTTCCTTCAATACTTGGGGACACAATATAACTTGACTGAGTGTATTTTTCATAGTTGGGCTGCTGACGTGGCGTCGCCACCCCCCTAGGTGGATACCTTGGGTTCTTTCAGGCTGATTCGAATGTACCTGTTTATAATTGAGTTCTACTACTGTACAGTCGATTGGTACTTTGGTTTTTGTTCACAGGTTGGGGCAGGCCTTACCATTTTTGTAGTGAGGCTGGGTGGAGGGAGGGGGTTTGGGGTAGGGTTTCATGTTTTCCTTATTGATTGTCATGCATGTTGTCCTTGGTATTGGTTTATTGTCCACACCATGACATTTGTCCTCGTCGACTTTCTTAAAACTCTCAGATGGCACAGCTAGGTTTCAGCACAGGTCCCTCTAATTTGTCCCTGTTGTCATGGAATGTCAGGGGTCTTAATAATCAACGTAAACGACGGCAAGTAGTGCACTACTTGAATAGACATAACATAGACATCGCCTTTCTGCAAGAAACTCATTTACCTGTCACTGATGCGGCGCGCTTTGCTGCCAGTTGGGGTGCCCATAGGTATTTTGCCAATTATAGTAATTATGCGAGAGGCACGGCAGTTCTAATCCATAAGAGAGTCCCTTTTAGCTGCCGGCTGGTCATCCGGGACGGGGAGGGTCGGTATGTTATAGTGGTAGGATCGGTAATGGGACACAGGGTCAATCTGATTTGTGTTTACGGCCCCAATACTGACTCCCCGGGGTTTTTCCACTCCCTACACACTCAACTTTCCAAACTAGAACCTGCATTGATTATGATAGGCGGGGATTTCAATCTCCTTTTGAATCCAGGCTTGGATAGCACGTCTGGCACCGCAGACACCAAACCTAGAGCGAGGCGAGCGGTCCGTGACCTCTGTGACCAGTTTTCACTGATAGACATTTGGCGCAGGCGCAACCCCACCACTACTAATTACACACATTTCTCTGGTCAACACAACACATGGACTAGGATCGATTTTTGGTTGATCTTCCCGGATGTGTCCCCATGGTATCGAGCGTTGGAGACCCTCCCTAGGACGTACTCGGATCACTCCCCTGTTCAGCTCTGTCTCCAAGTTCCACGCCCCGAAGGGTTTGAAAGACAATGGCGCTTTCCCTGCCGCGCTCTTTTAGACGACCTTTTTTGTCATGAGGTCAGTGAAGCAATTGAAGATTACTTTACTATTAATACTGGCTCGGTCGATTCCTGGGCCGTGTTGTGGGAGGGATTCAAGGCCTACATTCGCGGTGTGTGCATATCCAAACACGCAGGGGTACTCAGAGCACTGCGCACAACACTGGCACGGCTGGAGGGAGAACTAAAAACGCTAGATGCAGAAATACAGCTCGCTACCCCTGACTCATTGCACGGTAAGAGACTAGCCCTCCTTTCCGAATACAGGGAAACAGCGGATCGTGAGATCCTTTACTTGGGTAAATATCAAACTGCTCGCAGGTACGGTGAGGGTGACCGGCCGGGTCGCACCCTAGCTCAGATCCTCAGACCGCCCTACAGTAATGCATACATCACAGAGATCCGTGATAAGGATGGAACACTTCATACAACTTCCACTGATATTAGGGACGAGTTCCTTACATACTACACGGCACTATACACATCTAGACACAGCAGTGATACAACCGCACGGGAGGACTATCTATCCGAAATTGCCTTAGTGTTCCTAGAAAAAAACATGCAGGAGTTCCTGGCGGAACCCATCACGGAGAATGAGGTACGTGGGGCAATTAAAGCACTGCGTGGTTCCTCTGCCCCGGGCCTTGACTGCTTTACCGGGGAGTTCTACAAGGCCTTTTCAGATCTTCTAGCGCCAAAACTGATTGAGGTTTATGCTGAAGCCCTGGAAAGACAATCCCTGCCTCCCACATTAAACGAAGCGGTCATCATTCTCCTTCCAAAGCCCGACAAGGATCCATCGCTTTGTGGGTCGTATAGACCACTATCGCTCTTGAATATAGATTATAAAATCCTTGCTAAAATCGTGGCCAACAGACTTTCACAATTGATGGAGTTTATTACTTCTCCGGCACAATCAGGCTTCGTCCCTCATCGCTCGACCTCATTAAACTTACGAACTCTGTTCGCAGTGTTGCTCAGAATAAATCCCGAAACTCCCGCTGCGGCTATTCTGTTAGACACAGAAAAAGCCTTTGACACACTCGAATGGCCCTTTTTTCTATCTATAATGCGTCGGATGGGTATGCCAGCAGGCTTTATAGCTATTACGAGCCTACTATACAGTCGACCCACGGCGCGACTCCGCATTAATGGCACTATATCTGGCCCATTCGCACTAACCCGTGGCACCCGTCAGGGGTGTCCACTGTCACCTCTTTTGTTTATCCTTGCCATGGACCCCTTACTGCGGCACTTCCAGGAACAACATCTCCACAGAGGACTGCAGTTTAATACAGGCCCTCTCTTGGTTTCCCTCTACGCCGATGATACCATCCTCTATGTCAGAGAACCGCATCAGAACCTAGCGCCGCTCATACGGGAAATACTCCGCTTTGGTGGACACTCCGGGCTGGGCATTAATTGGCATAAGTCAATTATTTTTCCCTTAACCAGCAGCACAGCCCCTTGGGAATGCGAGTTTCCATTGGAATGGTGCTCAGATTCTGTCAAATATCTGGGTATCCATGTGCACCTGAAACAAGACCAGATCATAAGCCTCAATTATGGTCGAGCGATGGAGCAACTGGAGAATCGGGTAGAGAAATGGTTACGCCTCCCCATATCCATGGCAGGCAGAATTGCTATAGTTAAGATGATGGTCCTCCCTACATTTTTATACCTTTTTAATAATATCCCCATGCCCCTCACCCAGAGTTTCTTTGCAGCGCTGCGATCCCTTCTTGTCCGACTGGTATGGGGTGGCAGGCAGCCTCGGGTTCGATGGAAGGTACTCACTTTACCATACGATAGAGGCGGACTGGGCGTGCCGGATTTTTATTTATACTATTTGGTAGCTCAATGTAGTTATGCCTTTGCTTGGTATCACCCAGACGCGCGGATCCCATTTCTACGCCCGGAGGCTGATTTTGTCCTCCCTGAGCAACTGGCTGCTGTCTTGCCCAGGGGCGAACCCAGAAGTCTAGTCGACATACAAACGGTCTCAACCACTAGCTGGGCTTGGAGCAAGCTCCTTCGCTATACGGGCAATTCAATTTTATATTCATCGGCCCTCCCATTACCGAACGCTCGTTGGCTCCCCATAACGGGCGAGAAACTCGTGCAACGCACATTGACTAAATTTGGTATTGCCAAAATAGGCGAGCTGTATCCTGGCGGACACATATTCTCGGACACGGAGGACACGCACTTCCATGACGCTACGTTTATGGATAGATTCGTCCTCAGACGACTTTATTCAGCATTAAGAGCTACGATAGTTGGCTTCCCGTTGGAACCGGACTCATTTGAGCCGCTGACTCTACTCATTGAGAACGAGAGTGGTACACGCATCATTTCCACACTTTATAAACTCTGCATTGCACAAGTTCCTAGTGTGGACGACAAGCTCCGCTTGGACTGGGAGACCGACTTGGGGCATCCTATTTCGGACGAACAGTGGTCCGCCTGTTGCACGGTTACCAAAACAGTGTCATTAAACAGTCGCCATAAACTACTGCACTACAAGTTTCTCCGTAGAATGTACATGACGCCAGCAAAACTACATAAAATTGACCTGGATAGGCCACATACATGCCGGAAATGTGTGCACAACACGCTGATTTCGCCCATTTGACCTGGACATGTCCTCGCATTCATTCATACTGGGACCAGGTGCACAAAACACTTGGGGACGTTCTCGGCTCACACTGGTTCCTATTCCGGGAGGTGGCACTGCTGGGCTACACAGTCAACTTTCCTAAAGCTGTCCGGCAGCTAGCTTCCCTTGGCCTCCTTTTGGCAAAACGTGAGATAGCACTACACTGGGGCAGCAGGACCTCTCCTACGACACAGGGCTGGCTGAACAGCTTAGCGTTCTGTAGTACCAATAGCGAACTCTACTCTAGCCTGCTACCCAACACAGCACGACCTAAAGACATCTGGGGCCCATATAAAGCATATATTGTCACCCTGAACAACTCTTCACTCTCCCAGCTTAATTCAGGGATTGTACCTACGGGGGTTGGCTAGGACAGTCGGTCTGCACACTGACATGTCATGTACGACATCATGATGCAGGGGGGTATATCACTCCACATCACTCTCGTTCACCCCAAATCATTGAGAGCTCTAGGACAAGGACAAAAGCGGACAAAGGGCACCGATCGACCGCTAGGATAACACTGTAGGGATCCTGCTATGCAGGCTGTGCTGTTGGGACTTGGGTGGCATGTATTATGTTACATGAGATGTTATGAGTATAATCTGAAGAGTAACCATTATGTATTAAGAGGAGAGATGAATATATTTCACTGTTATTTCTGTTATACTGTACAATGGACAACTGCACCAACTGAAACGTAATTTGTGGTCGTTTGATAATCAAAGATAAATAAAGTAAAAAAAAAAAAAAACAAGTATACAGCAAACAAATTCTCAAATATATATATTTTTTTAATGTTTTTGTTTAATTCAAATATAGAAAAGTTCTTACATTCTCAATTTTGCTTTTTTGTTTGCATAAAAGTTATTCTCTAGTATTGTATCTTTTATAGATTCACATGCTTGAATCTTCCCCGTCGTCATGGTGGGAGTCCCATGGTAGCAGTAAAATAGCAGTATTAAAACTTAACATTGAAATGGCCATAAGAATTCACTAGCTTCAGCAACCTATTACCATTGTTATAAAACATCCAAACTCTAGCCAATCAGAGCGTATACCATAGAATCTCCTTCCCCCTGCAGGGCCACCATACCTCAGATTTCTTACTGCACGTCGTGTGTTAGGGAGTCTCCCTGAGCTCTGCTCAGTCACAGTGTTTCTACTGTTGCCCTTTTGAACTCCAGCTATCTGTTCATCTTTACACTTCATATTTCCTCTGAGGTACTAGTCAGAAGTGTGAGTACCTATTTTTCTTCATAATGTCAGAGTCTAAAAAAGGGTTGTTTAGGCCCTGTAAGACTTGTGGAAAGTCCAGACTTTATTCTGAGGACCCACATAAAGAGTGTCTATACCCAGAGCACAAGCCCAGAGAATGCAAGTACTGTCTTACTTTTTCTTCAAAAACCCTCAAGGACCGTGAGGGTAGGCTGCTTCTCTGGCTGAAAAAGAAAAAAGCAGCAAAGGACTCTGACTCTGATGCTGAGGAGAAGCCCCATACCTCCTCCAAGAAGAGAAAAGAAGAAGGATCTTCTTCATTGCTTAAGGACCCTAAAAAGTCTAGGTCTCAAAGTAAGGAGAGGGTTGAGGAGAAAAGAGTGAAAAAAGACCAACCTGGTCCCACCTCATCGTCCCGCCAGAGGTCAGGTTCTGCCCCTCCGTCGACACCTCTTACTCCTTCCAGGAATTCTTTAGGTGACAGAAAGCGCTCGTCGACGGGCCTGTCGACGAAGAAATCACTGTCTACGACCTCCGGCTCCGCTTCAGCGGGCGCTCTGTCGATCTGTTTTGTCAGCGACACCAACTACGACGACGGTCAAGACAACACGGCGGCCGCGTTGACAACAGCTGTGGTGGTATCACCGTCGTCAGCCGCGATTTGGCTATCTCTGTCGGCGAGAGCTTCACCGTCGATGGTTCAGCAAGTTCATTCACCGTCGACGACTATTCTACCGCTGCAGTCTGTTGTCCCGTCGGCGATACCGTTGACAATCCCATCGGCGATCCCTTCAACGAGGGAAAAAATTGGTCTGCTTCTAAAACAGACGCATTCCCTTATGCAGGATTATTCAAAAGTTTCTCCTCTACCTCCTACTCGCCTTCTAGATAGGAGGAAGAGATGATGGGTGATCCATCCACTTTTTTGGAGGGGGCTATTCTTTTTCGGATAGGGGACATCCTACTTCTCAATGTTTGGACGCTTTCCAAGAAGACTATCCTTATGAAGAGCAGGAAGAGCAAACTCAAGAACCCTCCATAAATATCCCAGTGTCATTGGTGTCTGATCTTCGGCTAATGCTGAATGACTATTATAGGAGATTTCCTGAAGCAAATTCTACTCCACCTCCACCTCCCGTTCAGGAAGCCACCACTCCTGCATTGCGGGTAGTACCTCCGTTGCAGAAGAGCAAGACTGTAGTGCCTCCTGCGCAGGTTCCTGCGCAAAGTCTGGATGATGACGACCAGCAGTTGGAAGAAGGGGAATTACAGTTGGACCAGGATGTCCATGACGAGTGGGACGACTATGTGGCTCCGACTCCACCTTCTACCCCGCCTCCAGCCGACTCTCGGCCTGCAGATATCGGCGAATTTCACGATCTGCTAGAGCGCGCTTCCAGGACCTTTGACCTTCCCATGCATGTCAAGCAGACGGAGTGTATTTTATACGATTTTAAGCCTACTATGCAACGCTCCTCTGGTTACATTCCCATTGTAGACTTCTTATGGCAAGAAGGCCTGAAATTGATAAACGCCAGCTTCTATTCCTGCTGTGGTACCGAAGTTAGACAAGAAATACAAGGCACCTGAGGACTCTTCCCGCATGCCTGATTGGGCATCCCCGGCCTGATTCATTCATTATGCAGGCAGCTCAAAGGAGGTCGAAGAACCCTTCCTTTCTGTGTATGGCTCCGCCTGACAAGGAAGGGCGGCGATTGGATAACCTCGGCAAAAGGTTCTCCGCTTTGGCAGCCACTGCCATTAGAGCCTCCAATGCCTTGGCTATTCTTGGAAGTTATGACCGGCAGATGTGGTCCGACATCTCGGCTTTGCTGGAGTTCCTTCCAGAGGATAAAAAGAAAGAGGCACGGGAGGTGCTGTTGGAAGGAAAAAAAGCCTCTTCCGAAATGATTGCCGTGGATGTTTCGTCAATGGCCTTCAGACAGATGGCGGGAGCAGTGGTATTGAGACGACAAGGGCCTTTCGACCGGAAGTTCAGGCAAAAATTTTGGACATGCCATTCGACGGCGAATTTCTCTTTGGGAAACATGTAGATGAAGCGTTGCAGTTAATAAAAGCGGATACAGAGACAGCTTAATCTTTAGCTAACCTACAACAAAACTTTTTTACTTCCTGCAGAGGCAGAGGTCAATATCTCTCTCGCCCCGAGCTTCAACAGTGTTTCCAGCCGTGTCATCAACAGGGCTTTCGTTCACAGTACTCTTCTCAGCCCTTTCGGCAAACCTCAACACCTGTCTATTCTAGACCATCAGCACGTCGACGCCCATCATCAGGAGTTAGGGCTCACGACTCTAGCAAGAAACAATGAGGATCCACAGGCCCCTGCTACCGTAGTCCCACTTCAATTCGGCCTCGTTTGCTCCAAATTCTTCAATCAATGCAAGCTTATATCTTCTGACAAGTGGGTGCTAGACTTATTTCGCCACGGTCACACCCTGGAATTTGTTCAACAGCCTCCGAATATGCCTCCACGAAGGACTTCTCATCTTCATCTCCGTATTCTCAATACGGAGATCCAGTTGCTCTTAACCAAGCAGGCAATCGAAGAAGTGCCACCCAATCAACACAATCTTGGGTTCTATTCCCACTTCCTCTTGATAAAGAAGAAGACTGGAAAATAGAGGCAGATAATGGATTTAAGGTCATTGAACAAGTTCCTCAAATCCCAACCTTTCAGAATGTTATTGCTCCAGGAAATCCTGCTTCTAATGGATATAGGGGACTAAATGTCTTCGCTGGATCTTCTGGACTCCTATTTTCACGTTCGCATTCACCCCAAACATCGTTTTCTGAGGTTCGAGGTGACAGGGTGCCATTATCAATTCAGAGTACTATCATCCGGGCTGAAGAGAGCTCTAAGAGTCTTCACCAAGTGCTTGGCTCCAGTGGCGGCCTTTCTACGGCGAGCCGGTCACCAGGTATTCCCTTATCTGGACGACTGGTTGGTCAAGGCCCCATCGCTTCAAGCCGCCAGAAGATCGACGGACGCCTGTCTGACTCTTTCGCTCCCTGGGCTCAGAATCAACTGGGAGAAGTCCTCCCTGGTTCCCTCCAGGTCAATCGTGTTTCTAGGAGCAACTCTGGACACTACACTCTCGAAAGCTTTTCCCACAAAAGAGAGAATCTTACGACTGCAAAGGACAGTGAAGGGTCTGTCCGCAAAAAAGTATGTTTCAGTAAGGACATAAAAGTCAATGCTAGGGATGATGTCATGCTGTATCCTGCTGATTCCGAACTGTCGCCTAAGGATGAGGCCTCCAGGAGGAGCTCAACGCTCAATGGAGGCAATCTCGAGGCTCATTCGAAGACGTCATATCAATCACTCCGAGGATGGTCTCAGCAATGTCCTGGTGGGCGGTCGGAGACCATCTTTCCCAAGGCCTCTCTTTCCTCACGACAAAACCAAAGTTGGTCATGACATCGGATGCTTCCATGGACGGATGGGGGGGCTCACCTGCAAGGATTGCAGGTCCACGGAAGATGGTCGGCTCAGGAAGCACAGTGTCACATAAATCTCTTTGAACTCAAGGCGGTCTTTCTAGGTCTCCAAGCATTTCTGCCAAGAATCAGGAGGTCATTGATCCTGATTCATACGGACAACACCACCACCATGTTCTATCTGCTGAAGCAAGGTGGGAAGCAAGGTCTCAGGCTCTCTCAGTCCTGGCTCAGCAAATCTGGGAATGGTTGATAGCCCACAAGTTATCGATTCAGGTTCAGCATGTGCCAGGAGTCCAGAACGATTGGGCCGATTCCCTCAGCAGGGACACAAGGCTGTGTCACGAGTGGGAACTAAACAACAAACAGTTGCAAATGGTTTTTCACTGCTGGGGGTTTCCAACCCTAGATCTGTTAGCTACATCACTCAACAAAAAATGCAGATTCTTTGCCAGCAGGTTCCCTCAGCCAGGCTTTCTGGGAAATGCCTTCCACTTCTCTTGGGAGGGAGCGTTCGCCTACGCATTCCCTCCGTTTCCTCTCATTCCTAAAGTTCTGCAAAAGATCAAACGGGAACCTTGCAGTATCATCCTAATAGCCCTGGCGTGGGCGCGACAGTACTGGTTCACAGAGCTCTTTCGCCTATCAAGGTTTTCTCCAATTCTCTTTCAACCAAAAGAAAATCTCCTCTATGAGCCAGGGTCAAGTAGTTCATCCTCAAGTTCGCACGCTCAACTTGTCGGCTTGGCTCCTCATCACACAGAGTTCGGACAGTTAGAGATTTCTGAGGAATTTCAGACATTACTGTAGAATGCTGGAGCTCCTTCTACGATCAAATGTTACTCAGCCAAGTGGAAAAGATTCTGTATATGGTGTCCCACAAACTCTTTCGATCCCCTTTCTTCGCCACCTCAGGACGTTTTGCCTTATCTCTTAACTCTTGCCAAGGCTGGTCTGGTGCATGCGTCCATCAAAGTGCACTTAGCAGCAATCTCCAGGTACAGACGACGCTCTGGTTCTTTGTCCCTGTGGTCTAATAGACTGATAAGAGTTCATGAGAGGACTTTTCAGGGTCTATCCTCCAGTAAGACCTCCTCCAGTGCTGTGGCAATTGAATACTGTCCTGTCGTAACTTATGAAATCGCTGTTTGAACCTATTCACAAGTGTGAATTAAAGTATCTCTCTTGGAAGGTGGCTTTCCTGTTAGCCATCACATCAGCAAGACTCATTAGTGAGATTCAAGCCTTCACGACAATGGAGCCTTACCTGCAATTCTTTCCAGACAAAGTAATTCTTCGGACAAACCCATCTTTTATTCCCAAGGTGCCTTCTACATTTCATTTAAATGAGCCAGTGGTTTTGCCCTCCTTCTTTACAGCTGCTTCTTCGTCAGCTGAGAGGGCACTCCATTCTCTGGACATTAAACAATGTCTAAAATTCTACTTGCAAAGGACTCAACCTGTTAGAAAATCTACTCGGTTACTTGTTGCCTTTTCTGCCCCTAGGAAGGGTCAGGTTTTGACGCGGGTGTCTATCGCTCGCTGGGTTTCATCGGCTGGTCGCCCTCTGGTTGCCAAAGCCACAGCGCACTCAACATGTAAGGTGGCAGCTTCCTCCGTCCTGTTCGCTGGAGTGTCCTTGCCTGATATCTGCAGGGCAGCGACCTGGGCGAACGTCCATACCTTCACAAAGCATTACTGCCTCGATGGCTGGTAGAAGGCGGCTGTGGCAGTTGGTCAAGCTGCTTTGCGACGTTTATTTGCATAAGGTATGATGTTCCAAGTCTCTTCTCTACTATATAAGTGTACTGTTGTTATGATAGTATTTTATATGTTCTCGAATATTTTCCATTTTATATTTTAGCATTCTTATGCATTATTGTGAGTTCATGTTAGATGCTCTTTTTAATTACCATAAGTGGTTAGTTTTTGGGTTGGATGGTGGGATGGTTCACCTTACCCGCCGCCTCTGACCCTCTGGTACTTCTTACTATTCTGATTCAAGCATGTGAATCTATAAAAGATATAATACTGGAGAAACAATAAGTTACCTGTACACTGTGGTTCTCCAGTATTGATATCTTTTATAGATTCACATGCGACCCTCCCTCCTCCCCTTTTCAGGTTCACCTTCCATACCTCTTCATAACTTGTGGCACTCATGCTCGAAATGTGAGGTATGGTGGCCCTGCAACGGAAGGAGATTCAATGGTCTACGCTTTGATTGGCTAGAGTTTGGATGTTTTATAACAATGGTAATAGGTTGCTAAAGCTAGTGAATTCTTATGGGCATTTCAATGTTCAGTTTTAATACTGGTATTTTACTGTTACTGTGGGACTCCCACCATGACGACGGGAAAGATTCAAGCATATGAATCTATAAAAGATATCAATATTGGAGAACCACAGTGTACTGGTAAGTAACCTGTTTTTTAACTGTAATGTATTAATTTTATTTAATCTGGTAACAGTTGCGGTCCCCCTGAGTAGGCCTCAATGAACACCAGGGTTCCTCGGACCACAGGTTAAGAACCACTTTTCTAGTGTATTAAATTCTATATAGTGGGACCTATTGATGAACAATTAAGAAGGCACTGATTCTTCAGTGTTGTGCTGCAAACAAGTTTGACACTCTTTACCTATTGTTCTCCACGGAAGAGCTCATGAAGAGAGAACCACACGTTTGGGGCTATGAAAATTGAAGAGTCAAAGAAATAAATAGTTAAGTTTTGCTTCACTGGAAGAACTGCAACTTTGAAAGAAGGACCATGTTGACCGGAATTCACTGGGAGGACTACTGAGCAATGTTTCTCTTGAAATGTCCTGTTTTGAATGCTGCCACATGGAGGTTGTGTTGCAGTCCTAGATTGAGCCTCTAAATCTCATCTGATCTGTGCGTTCAAGTGGCTATTAAAGCACTAGTGCTTCATTTGTCATTTCCGTCACCTGCCTGTGATCGGTGATGCTCCTACTTCACTGTAAGCCCTAGTGCTTGCTTCCTTTCTGAGTTATCCTACCCTCCCTCATTGCCGTCTCCGTTTACCCAGATGCTAACCGTAGACCTTCTTAGATGGGTGAATTATGTGCCATAGTGCCTACCCCTAGCACACTCTAGGAGCGTTTGTTTGCCTCCAACTCTAGGCTATTCCTGTAGTTTGTGCCGGCTCTTTATTTAAGCTGGTGACGCTATAGCTGCAGTGATCTCTTCTCGAGTGTTCTCGCGTTCCTCTGCTCCAGCTCATCTACTGCACAACTTCCAGTCATGGCGAGCATCACAAACACGAATGGAGGGGGAGAGAGGACCATGCCTTTCAGCAGCTGCCATCACAGTTTCTTATACTTCTTTGAGTGTTTGGTATGTTTCATTGGAGAATGCCGGTTTTCCAATTGAAATGAACAGAGAATCAAGATTTCATTAAAGACACGGAGGCTAACATTATGCATTTGATCTTTTAATGCCACTCCTGCAGCACCTTTAAAGAACTTTAGAACTACACAACAAACTAGAACCAGAATACATAGGTTATAAGAAGTCCATGCACATAACATTCCTCCTCTTTGAATGCGCCAAAACTTTCCTTTACTCCAAAAAACGTTATCTTCCTAATTCCATTCCTCTTTCCGTGTTTTCTCCTCTTATCTTATTGCGGCGACTCTAGCTAAACAGATAAAATATTTTTCAAATTTTCATCCAGAATTTGAACACTCTCAACACTATTCCAATTTAAACAAAATAAACAACACATTTGACATGTATGTTACTTAAAACTTTATCAACATCCTCCTTCAAAATTTTTAAAGGGTTGAGGAGGGTGGGATAATGTTAGCCTCCGTGTCTTTAATGAAATCTTGATTCTCTGTTCATTTCAATTGGCGAATCGCCATTTCATTTCAAGACCGGAGGCTACCATTATGCATGCTGAAAGCCCTTCAACACCTCATTTGCAACATGTTTAACCGCTCTAAAATAGTGTCTTACAAATGCCCCAGCATTTGCCCAATCCGCTGCCTTCAAGATTTCCTCCATTCTACCTCCTGAGTAATAGGCCTTACTTGCCATAGCTCCTCTAATAGAATGTGCCTTAAACTCACTAATATCAATCCCGGCTTCCTCCATTGTCCATTTCACCCACCTTGCAATAGTTGCACTACTTACTGCCTTAAAAGGTTTAACATAAGAAATCAAAACTTTGATTCACACCATCACTTCTGTTTTCCTGTACTCTCTCAAACACTCAACCACACAATTTTCTACATTCTTCATATTTTGGATAAAACACATGAGAAGACATAGTCTTTGTTCTCTTCCAGATTTCGAAATGTATTTCCATCTGGTGTATAAAATCTACCACTCAAATCTAAAGCCTTCACATCAGAAGCTCTCCTGCAAGAGATCAAACACAACAACGTGCACAACTTCATCAAAAGTCTTTTCAAATTCAAATATCTATTTGCAGGCCATGACTCAAATAATTTCAGTAACATATTCACATCCCAAAGCACCTCATACTTAGCTCTAGGAGGTCTCCTTAATCTCATACTCTTCATAATTCTACATACTACTGGATTCCTACCTACTGACCTACTATCCACAAAAACATGACCTGCCGAAACAGCCGATCTGTAACAATTCAAAGTCCTGTAACTCAGACCTTTCTCAAACATCTCAACCAGGAAATTCACAACTTCCACTATAGGAGCCTCCAAGGGATCCAAACTCCTTTCCATGCACCAGCCACTCCACATTCTCCAAACTCCTTTGTATCTCTTTCTTGTTCCTGGTGCCCAATATTCCTCGAGTAATTCTGCAGCCTTGCTCGAAAGCCCTCTGAAACACTTGCATCTCCTGACACCTTCCCAACAAGAAGGTTCAATGCTCTGTCCTGAACCAAAGGATGTTCCCCTCCACCCCCATTGATTAAAAGACCCTCTCTTGCCGGAATCAAAAATGGGATTGCGCATGTCAATTCCATAATTGAAGGGAACCAAACCTGGAATGTCCAAAACGCAGTTACCACTACTATCTGGCATTTCTCCAACCTCACCTTCATCAGAACTCTCTGTATCATTGCAAACGGAGGAAACGCATAACCTCTCATCCCTTTCCATGACTGCTGAAATGCATCCACTGCACATGCTTCCGGATCTGGCATCCAACTGAAATAACGTTGAACCTGATAAGTTAATCTGCTCGCAAACATGTCCATCTCCAATGGACCCCCATTCTTCTTCTATCTTCCTGAAATATTCCGGATTCAGCTTCCAATCGCTGTAATCTCATATGTACCTTGAATTCCAGTCTGCTACTGTGTTCATTTCCCCTGGCAAGTACTCTGATTTGACCACAATCTTGTGTTCCATACAAAAATACCAAAACTCTTTGGCTAACTCTGTCAACTGATGAGATCTGCTCCCTCCTAAACGATTGATATAAGCCACCGCTGATATATTGTCCATCTTTATCATCAAATTCCTTCCTGTCAACATTTCTCTGAAACTTTTCACAGCATATAGACTTGCCCTCAATTCTAAACAATTTATTTGATCTCTTCTCTCCTTTGCTGACCATATTCCACCTGTCTGTATTTTTCCCAAACGTGCTCCCCCTCCTTTTGAACTTGCATCCGTCTCTAGAACAAAATCTGGAACACAACCAAAAATCGCCCGTCCATTCCAGGCCTCCAAATTCTGTAACCACCAGTTCAACTCCTCTCTCGCTTCGTTGTTCAATTGAATTCTGTCTCCATACCATAAACCATTCCTTAGCGCTTCTCCTTTCACTCTCTGTAAGGCTCGATAATGTAATGGCCCTGGGAATATAGCTTGTATTGAGGAATACAACAAACCTATCATACGAGCCAAATCCCTTAATGTAAGACATTCTTTTTTGAAAACCTGAACAATCTCCCTTTTTATTTTCTTCATCTTCTTTAATGGAAGCTGCAATTGCACTAGCATAGTATCTATCTCGAATCCCAAAAATTCTAACTTCCTCTTCGGGTCTAAAATAGACTTCTCTACAGTTATTAAAAATCCCAATTTCTCCAGTAAAATCTTGACTGTCTGCAAATCTTTCTTCAACTGCTCCTTGTCCTGAGACATTATCAAGATGTCGTCCAAATATACTGTCAGTCTTATTCCTCTTTCTCTTAAATACCCCATAACACTTCTCATAATCTTTGTGAAGCACCAAGGAGCGGTAGACCGTCCAAAAGGCATGCACAAGAATTGATAAAGTCTTCCCCTCCAACGAAATTGCAGAAACCTCTCACTGCTCTTCTCCATGGGAACTGTAAAATAAGCATCCCTTAGATCTAGTTTCACCAACCAGTCTCCTTTTTGTAACATCTCTCTCAGGCAATGAATCCCTTCCATTTTGAAATGTCTGTAAGTTACAAAACTGTTCAAATCTCTTAGATTAATAACTGGTCTCCATCCGTCTTTTTTCTGCACTAGAAATAAAGTGCTTACAAAACCTTTTGCACACTCTTTTACTTGAACAATTGCCCCTTTCATCAGCATAATCTCTATTTCGGCATCTACAATCTCCATCTTTTCCTTTGATAAACACAACTCCCTGTGTTCTTTTACCCGTTGAGGAACCTCTATAAAGTCTATCTCCAGACCCTGCACTGTTCTTATAATCCATGGGTCTCTTGTAATCTCTTTCCACTCCTTCACAAATCCTTTCAGTTGACCCCCTACCTTTCCTAGGGTAAAACCAGAAACACTCTCCGTACTCACCTTGAGATCCTTGGAAGACTCGCCTGCTTCCTCTACCAGCACACATCCCTCTTCCTCTGTTCGGGAAAAATCCACTTGCTGGCTGGAATCCTCTTGAGTATCCTCTATATTGGTTATTATATTGGGACCTTTGAATCCGTCGGCCAGTCGTAGGTCCCCGTACACTGGCCCTTCCAAAAACTCCAGTTCCAAAAACTTTTCTCATATTCACCTGGGCCTTGTCTAAAGCCGTAAATGTTGAAACGGATTTTCCATTGCTTTTAACAAGCCCTTCTCCGAAAAGCAGCCCTTTTGCATCGGCACTGGGTTTTTTTTCTGACATGTCACCCAACTTGGGACTAATCTTCATTAGAATCGCTTTCCTGCGTTCTGCCATCAAACCTGCATTTGCATTCCCTAACAAAATAATAGCCCTCTGGCTCCAACCTCTAAGTAACTCCAAATCTATTTCATTTTCATTTAAATGAGACCCTTCGGCCATATCGAAAATTCAAGCCAAAGGACCCAAGATATCAAGCAACTTATCTTGGCATTGCTTCAGAGACAGTTCTAAACCTTTTCTGGGGTCTCTTCCCATTCTAAACAAAAAACTTATCTCTGGATCTAAATTTGGTGTCACACACCTTCTCATCTATGACAGGTCTAGAACATTCAGCCTTCATAACCCTAGGCACTTCTTTCTCCAAGGGTTTCCTTATCCATTCTTTAATAAATCTACTCACGTGCTCCAAAGGCCACCAATCGCCACTTCTCGGGTGTCTGATATTTAATGGAGAAAACATCTCCTCACCCAAATGATTTTTCAAAATTTCCTTAACATCTGACCCAACATTCTCCTCAAATTCATTTTCTTGCTAAATATCTAGAACATACTCATCCTGATCTCTGTTCTCAAACGATCCCACTTCAAAATTATAGAATTCATCCTCCATTGTGTCACCTTGGACACTATTTCTCTGCGTGCCGCCAAGGACACCTTTCCTTTTTATGCCGCTTTGGATACCTTTCTTGATTGTGGTGTGAGAACCACTTTCTTATTATTTTTTTATTAATTTTATTTCCTCAACATGTTTCCTCTTCTTTGATCTTTTACCTCCTATTTCCTCATCCTCAGATATTGAAAAATATTCCTCACCAGAATCCCTTTCTTTCCTTTTCCTTTCTGTCAAAATATTGTCCATAGTTTTCTTAACTTGAGCCTTCAACTCTTTCTCAATTAACCTCTTAATCATTTCCTCACTTAATCTGTCACTTGACATCTCTCCACTCGGACCCTATTCATCATCCATTCTTAAATATTCCAAATATTAATAATAATCCTCAAATGCTAATAATTCTATTCTCTACTATAAAACTCTCCAAAAAACACACTAGCGACTCCCACTGGCGATCTCAGTACTGACTTCTGAACTGAACTGGCAGTTCAACCGTCATCCTCTGAATCGCGCCGCCGTATCGCTATTCATTTTCATCTAAAAATGTCCATTTCAAAATGGCCGCCGCAATCTCGAGTTACTAAGGCGAGACTACGGCAGCCTATACCGATCCTATCCTGCACGCGAACTAGAGACGCGCAACTAATGCGCTCGAGAAGAAGCCTCCCTCGAGACTCCCCTTCAAATTCTCAAGCGGTGCCGATAAAGCTGCCATTCCAAGCACGAGTCCATTGCTGAAGTCTCACGGAGCGAGACGCTTTGCTCGAGCCACCTCCAGGTATTTCAAATCATTACAAATAACTGCTCAGTTTGCATTTACCGCTAAAACTACTTTCTACACTTCAAAATACTCAGTTTTGTTTTTTTTAAAAACAAACTAACCTCCTATTTCCTACCTAATAAAGGTCCTAATCTCTTCTAATATAAAAACGCTTCTGAAAATTAGAAGCTTGTCCTATAAAATAAACAAACCTATTCACATTACTTAAATTATAGATATAATATAAAACATTAATAAATCTACTTTACAAAATTAAAATATAATACTATACCCATAACCTTCTTAAATTTAATCATTCAGTAAGTAAATTGATACTTCTCTCCACAGGAGCAGCATTCAAAAGAGGAGGAATGTTATGTGCATGGACTTCTTATAACCTATGTATTCTGGTTCTAGTTTGTAGTGTAGTTCTAAAGTTCTTTAAAGGTGCTGCAGGAGTGGCATTAAAAGATTAAATGCATAATGGTAGCCTCCGGTCTTGAAATGAAATTGATTTCTCTTTGCTTCTGCACCCATTTTACCGAGGTATCAGATAAGATACAGAATTTTAAGGGGAGTTAGATGTCACAAACGGAGAACTTTAATTTGTGATGGCTATTTTCATTGGCTTTGGCCCCCACCCCGCATCCCCCCCACCCCCCCTGTCCGTCCTCTCTGTCTTTTCCACACCGAATTGTATTTCTGCACAGGGGTGTGGACAAAGCTCTCCTTCAGGAGGCACATCTGACGGGGCGGAGATACCCAAAGTAGAGATGCTGGAGGGGCCTGATACACTCCACAAGATCCCCTGCATGCTCTAGGGGGCGGGTTGTACTCGACCAGGGGTCACTCTAGAGGTAGAACAGACATTTCTAAACTGGGATGGCAGCTATGTACTCTTGGTGGGGAGGCTTAATGGGATTTGTCTGCTCATTAAATGCGGGGCAGTTGCCATTCTTGAACGCTCTATTCCAAATCCTTTCCTATGATCCACACATCTCAGTGTTCCTAGGAGGTGACTTTAACTGTGTGGCAGATGCATACCTGGACAGATCCATCACCCCACTAGCCAATGCTTCAGTGATAAGAGTAGCGCAGAGTTTCCGAAACTGGCTGGGTCACTGGAAGCTTAGAGATGTATGGTGTGATTGGAACCCGGACTGGAGGGAGTTTTCCTTCTACTCCAGAGTGCATGATCTGCACATGAGACTTGATAAAGTTTTGGGCTCGGTGGGCCTGGTGGCTTGGGTCGCTCGATCGGAATATTTGGGTTGCATGTTATCCGATCATAACCCGCTCAAGATGGACTTTCATTGAGGTGGGCACACAACACACATTCTCATTTGGAGGCTCTCCCCTAGCTCCCTTTATGAGCTCACCTTCTGGGACCCTCTTGGTGACCGCATATCCGATTATTTCCTGACAAGTGTGCATACAGCCTTCTATTCCTCTGTCGCATGGAATGCGTTTAAGCTAGTCGTCGGGGGATACTGCATTGGCCAGTCGGTGTGTGTGTGCCGTTCGCTCCGATTTGAATTGACTATCATCGAGGATGATCTCTGGCACCTGGAAAATGAGATCCCAGTGTGCCCCGAAACTGCACCTGCCCTTTGTGAGGTGCGGGAAAGTGTCAGACACATGGAAAATTAAATCTCAGGATGCCCTGAAACTAGACTTGCCCTTTGTGAGGCGTGGGAATGACATTTTGAAGTGTCAGAAAAACTTCAATCCATATATAGGCGAGAGTACCTAACGAATGTGCACGTGAGGGTGGGCGAGAGGGTCGAATACTGCAGTGGCTAGTCCGATCTGAGTATCGGGGGCTCTTATCACGCAGCCAACTGGGGAACTTGTAAATTCCCAGGAGAAAACACATGATGTCTTTACAGCTCACTACAAGGCCCTATACAAGCCAGGTATTCCTTTATCTGGCGAGAAGTTTGATCTCTTTCTTAACAGAGTGACCATGCCATGGCGCACCGTGAAGGGACGAGAGACCCTGGGTGCCCCCATAGCCAAGCCAGAGATTAGAGCGGCAATTAAAAGTATGGCCCGCAGCGAAACGCCCGGGACGGATGGCTTCCCGCCGGAATTTTATACCACGCAACTGGTTCTGTGCCTTGCTGCATTTTACGCAGATGTTTTGGAACATGGTCGGCTCACGATACCACCAGGGGAGCCTTTAATAGTATAAATCCCTAAACCCTCAAGTGATGCTGCAGATGCAGCGTACTATCGACCTTAATCGATGATGAACCTCGATTACAAAATACTCAGTAAGGTCTTAGCCACTAGGCTCCAAACATATCTTCATGATCTAATACATTAGGATCAAAACCGCTTTATTCCCAAACATAACACCTCAAACAACATTAGGCATCTGTTTCATGTGCAATTCCCTGGTGCACTGGTACTCTTCATGGATATCTGGAAGGCCTTTGCTACCAATTGTTGTGAGTACCTGTGGGCGGTCATGACCAATAATTCCTTAGGTGATGTGTGGGATAAGTGGGTCATTCTGCTATGCACTGGGACGTAGGCGCGAGTGTGCACGTGTGGATGCATTTCTGAACCATTTGCTACTGGCCGGGGCACTCTGCAGGGATGCCCCATCTCTCTCTCATGTTGTTTGCACTGGAGATTGAAACATTCGCTTGTGTGCTAAAACGTGAAGTCCAGTGTGAAGTAATCCCACTCTGGAACGGGGAGCATGTGGTCTCGCTATACAGTGAAGACATGCTCATTTACTTAAGAGACGCTGACGCTAGAGTCCTGTGAAGTACTGTCTTCTTGGAAGACTTTGGGCGCGTCTCAGGCCTACATGTGAATTGGCAGAAATTTTGTGCGTTCCTGGTGTCGGTGAGACTTGAGAGGTGGCCAGCGGCAGTAATGACAGCTGGGATTCAATTGGAGCTCATGGCATTCAAGTATCTGGGGGTCAAGGTGTACCCCGCTGACATAAGCGAGGGTAATCTCGATGTGCGGCTGGAGGAGCAGTGTGGCCTTTAGGAGGACATAGCAGATCCCCACTGTTGCTCTCATACCGCTGACTAAAATGGAGTTACTCCCCCAAGTCCTGTATCCCTTTGTTAACCTCTCCATACTTGTACCGAAAGCTTGGTTCAGATCTCTTGATGTACTGTTTCGGGAGCTGATCTGTAATGCCACTTCCCGCGGGTGTTGCTGCATACATTAGAGGCCTTCGGCCGAGGGTGGCTTTGGGTTCCCTGATTATGAACTCTATTACTATGCAGCCCAACTGCAGTGGCTGGCCCGCTGGCTGGCGGGGCGCAATTTGGCAGAATAGAAGAATTTGGTGAGCTGCGCAGAGAGGGGATGCTATTATCTCTGCTTCTGGGGGATAAAATTGCCTCGCCCCTAAAACCTAGACTTCTCAGCACTTAGGTGTTGGAAGGGGACTTGCCGCCGACAGCCCTCTACACCCAGGAGGCACCACTAATGGGCTTTCCGACCGCGTGTGGAGGCTACTTCACTACCAGAAAAATTTAACCCTGGACAGCAGCTGAGGTTGAGGCCATTGGGGACGGTTACTCGGTGGGTTCCTTTTGGTCATTGGAGGTATTAATGACTGAGGCCGGCCTACCTAGAAATCCGTTCCTGACCTATGGGGGATAACCAGGGCTGTGAGCCATCTGTACAGGGTGCTGGAGACGGAACCTCCTACTCGCGAACTCTTTCAGACCACACTAATGTTTGGTGGGGCCGACATTTGATCTTGTGGCTATATAATCAGCGTTGTATACAAAAAATGTAAAGATACACCTGGGCACGGTATTTTACAAATGACGCGGGCAAAAAGACTCTAGGACAATAACAATGACAATTTAAAGGAACAAACAATTATTACTATAACTGATATAAAAAAAATTATTTTTCAGTTTTTTCTAAATTTATCAAAAACAATTCTTTTTGTAAATATATTTTTTGTGTATATGTGATTTTTTAAAATTTTAAAAAGTTTTATGTTGTCGGACTTCTCAGTGAACACATGATACAGTGATATGTATGCAGATATAAGGCTTGACAACAAACCGCCAGTCTCTGCACATCGTTTCGATATTGTGATAGTATATCATGATTGATTAATGATTTTTCTATTTTATGGAGTAATGAATTATTATTACTGTATACATGTTTGTATCTGCAGACATATCACTGTCATACGTATCCTTTATGAATTTCGTGATGGCATGAGTTTTAGATGGATTGTCCCCTTGTGTCCTGGAGAAATTGTTTAATGAACTTTTGTATATGCTTGCACATAACCATCCAAAAGGCTGAGGACTGTTCTCTTGCCATAAATTGTTATGGTTCTTAAGATTACTTCAACATGATCTCTGTATAGGTTTTAATGTTATATAGAATGTTTTGTTGTGTACTTTTATGGTTTTAATCAACTGAATAAAGTGGATATATGACTTGACTTACTCAGTCATGCTGCATAATTTGGTCCTCTCCTGCCGCCTAATTCCAGTGGCCCTTACTATACGTTTCTGAACGCAGGTTAGGAACATGTGCTTTTGTGAATCCGGGGAGCAGGTATGAAGGTTTGTAGCGCTCTGGATTTGTCATTAAATAATAGATGTAGATTTCACATTTCTCTAGGCCCATGTTGTTAATACCCTAATCAAATGTGCCTTTATTAAATTAATGTTTAATTCAAAATAAGTTAGCTTGAATATGGTTCTTGGGTAAGCACACACATGCGCCCAGAATCTTGAAGTAACCTGTTCCTAGGAGTTTGACAGGAGGATCGGCTTGACTTTTAGATGCTAAAAAGTACCCCCTGGTTCGGCCGATGAGACTCCATTCATCTCCAGTAAGGAGACTTCTGTTAAATGCTGCATTAGGAGAACGTAACATCAAGACACAGCCTGATAGCTGGCAGTACGGCATCTTGTGTGCAGAAAATTATGGTCTAAGTCTTGTGTAGGAAACAACTGGTAAAAGTGCTCGAAGTTTAGATGAAAATGGATCATTTGATTGGCTTTCAAGGTTAATTAGCGAGATCAGTTTTAGCTATTGAAAAGCTTAAGAGGTTTCATTAGCTTGTAAGAGCGGCAAATGTCTGCATTAATGATTAATACGAGGGAAGCAAATGATTTGCCTTTCAAGAGCAGCAGCAAGCCCAGTTCCAAGGTCATTAATTTACCAAAATACTGTAGGCCATTTTTTGTTTTAAAAAAAAACAAATACATTGGCGGCGTGGAGGGTTATACCATTAGAGTAACTAATGCAGAACATAAATCAAAGCCTTTAAGCATCAACAGTTTGTTAACATAAAAGGTTAAAGCAATATTACACTATAGAAGCATTTTATGAGCAAATAAACATGTTGCGTAATCCTTAATGTTGTATATCTTTTTATTTTACACAGCTCTTGTGTAGGAGAGTAGGATCTGCCTCTTATGTTGCCCCCACTTTTTTTCTGATGTTTACACTGGTTTCTGGCTATAGTCTGGCTGGGCCCCTGCTAATCAGGGTCCCAACCTCTCTGTTCTCTCTAAACGATTTGGAGTGCACTCTAGGTGCACTAGTGATTGGATACTGTGGTACCTTTATGAGTCCCTAGTATATGGTACCTTAGGTACCAAGGGCATAGGTACTCCACAGGCCTACCAGGGGCTGCAGCATGTATTATGCCACCCCTGGGAAGCAGACTAAATCTGACACCACAGGCCTGCTACTGCAGCCTGGGTGAGGAAGTGCTAGCACCCCTCACTGAGATATAGGTCCCCTATATCTCTCCTACACACACATATAAACCTATCAGTCACCCCTAAGGCAGGCCCTATCAATCCTGAGGGCAGGGTGCGTGGCTTCTATGTGAGGGGTGCCTCTGCCTGAGCAGGGCCCCTCTGCAGCTCTCAGAGTCCATTCTCTGGTGCTGTTTGTGAATGCGGTTAAACCATATACTTTTAAGTGCATTATATCCTCGCGGTAAAATGCTAACTTTGGAATGGCTGCATCGAAACATGTTGTGTTTGGTGTCAAACACCTTGGAATACTACCCCCCGCCAGTCCTGGCGGCGGGGGTAGCATTCCACCCTTCTAGAGGGATAGACATGTACCTACTGTGGAAACACTGTAGAATCCTGCAGAGCCCTGGCATCACAAAATGGATGCCACCAGTCACAGACACTCGGCTGCCCTCCTGCTGATGACCAACACTCGCAGTGGAGGAAGCCCAACAATAGATATCCTGTCCCAAGGGGGTGTGACCACCTCCCAGACAGGGTTTAGTGTATTGGGGCTGGGTGGGTGCACTCTTAGAGTGCTTTGAAGTCCTGCACTGGGGAGCAGAAGGCTCCTCTGTGCATATGCCAGTTCAAACCGGCTCAGGGGCTACCTGTCCCTGCTCTGGCGCGAAACTGGACAAAGGGAAGTGGGTGTAGCCACCCTCTCCCTGACCCTCCCATAGGTAGGGTCATAGAGCTAGTCCCTCCCTTTCTTTTAGTATAAGAGGGGAACCTGTGCATTGCACCCTAGATTTCCCTGGACGACGCTCTGAAGAAGAATCCCGGACCTTCGACGTTCCACTACCTTTGGAAGACTGAAGAATCTCCCTTGGAGTCAAGGAGTGACTCCCTGCTTGGCAGGCACCAAAAACTACAAACGACGGTCGCAAACTACGCCGCTCCCGCCGGAGTCCGAAGTCCCTGCAGCCCAAGAAGTGGATTTCCTGACTTCTCAAAGGCCATCGTGAGTCCCCAGCGAAGCTGAGGCCAGTGGACCCCAAGAGTAACGAGGAACCGCGACCCCTGGGTACTGTGCACTATTGTCGAGTGCAACCCCTCCACAACGTTCCACGAACTTGTGCTTTGGACCACGTGTGGTCCCAGCCTCCAGAAGGAATCCCTCCTAAGATCAGAGGCCTACCACGTCCCGAGTGACCGTGGGCCCCTGTGAGCGAATCCTCCCGAGGCGTCTTCGCGAGCCCTTGCCAGCCGGCTTGTGGGTCCCCAGAAGGCTTTCTAAAGAAACCGAAGGGCTCCCTGGTTGCTCCAGGCCTGCCCTGACTTACCCTCGCTGGGTGAGTCCCACAGACCTTGCTGGTCTGCGCCATTGCCTCTTCACACTTTCCCCGAGACTTGCTGTTACCAAGGCTTGTTGGCTCCGATCGAGTTGCCGACACCGCAGTAAGCTGCAGACATCGTGGGACACGCCGAATCCAGCTCCTGGTCGTCGTCGACGCCTCCTGGACCTCATGGCTGAAGAGTCAAGGCAACCGCGAGCGACCTGAATCTTGCGACGACGGTGGGCATCCATCTTCCTTGCCCCGAGTCACTGCCAAGTGACTTTGAACACTGTCCCCTCTGCTTTCAGGTCTTCCATCTTCCGAATCCAGGCTTGGATTCCTCCGGACACTTCTCCTGTCGCCGCAAGCAGCAAGTCTTCACTGGCTCCCATTGAAAACGACGCCGCGACCCGACACCAAAGAACACCTATGCACCCGGCTCCCCTGGGTGAGGTAACTTCAGCACTACGGTGCTCCTGTGGGTGTGGGCCCTAGAACTACTTACCCTGTAAGTGACTTGCTTGTAGCTTCCTCGAAGTGTCCTAAAACTCTAACTTTCCAAGTGCGACTATCGCACTGACTGCGTACATGGTTCGCGTCTGTGTTAGACACACCGCGTCCAACTCCCTTGCAATTCCATCTGTAACCGCGTCCTTCGACTCGTAGAAGGACCGATCGGTGTGTTCGCCTCGAACACGCAAGGGACCTTTAACATTGATATCTCAATCGCGTCGGAGTGCATAGACTCGTACAGGATTCGCACCGGTGCCAGGTCACCGCGTCCGTCCCCTGTGGGTCTCCTACAACTGCCTGGGGTGGTTCTTGGGGGTCCCTCGATTCTAGATGCCCTAGACCTAGGTCTAGCAAACTAAGATTGTAATATTCAATTGTGCTAAACTTATTCTGATAACATTTGACTTGTACATATGTTCCTGTCCTCTAATCTCATAAAGAGATTAGTAGAGAGTGTTTATTAATAAATACATATATATTTGATATATATACCTGTGTGGTGTCTTTTCATTTGGTGATTCAAGAGATTGTGTGGTAAAACAAGCTGCTTTACATTCCTTCAAGACTTAGCCTGAAGGCTGCTCTCCACAGCTACCACTAGGATAGCTTTCTATAAAGGTTGTCTTAAACCTATCTACCATAAGAGTCGAATTGTTCTGGTGCAAGGTGTCCACTTTAATTAGTGAACAGCATATACCAGGCCAACTTCTCACATCTATCATTTCATTAGTTATGTTTTATTGTGGAGGTTTCATTTTCAAACTGTAGGTTTTGTCTCTTTTGACATGTTAAACTTTCACTCCATTTACATAAAAAAAGTTAATGTAAATGTATGAACTGTAGCTTTTTTTTATAATGTATGCAAACGGCAGTAGCCATCAGATTACAAGAATATCTGGACTCCAACCACATCCTACCCTGCTAAAAATTAGACTTCACAACTGGATGTCATCTAACCACTGTCCTTTCACCATAGATAAAGATTAGCCTTGCTCCAAACCTACTGTTTTCACAACTTGAAACCATCAACCCTCATAAACGTAATCTTTAAATGCAAGAGGGTCACCAAAACAGCATAGCAGCGGTTCTCCTTGTATCTAGCTGATTGATGACAGTGCGCCCAGATGAACTCATCCACACCCTTCACTAGCCAGTGACTTGTGGAGTTGTACTTGCCAACCACTCCGTAATAATTCAAGAGAATGTCAATGATACTCTGCTGTATTTCCAAGTAGTCCCAAAGTTTCAAACTGCTTTCTTAATACATGGATGCCACGTGCCCATCTGAAGATAAACCTTATCAAGATGATCCATGCTCATTGCCAATGCCAGCAAACAAGCCTCAGATGGCAAACAAAAAATATGAACACCTACAATTTGATAAGTTCATTTGTTAAGTAGTGCCGGCATTGTTTTCTCATGATTTCTCATGAAGAATCTAGTGAAAGCGAATGATAAGTTGCTTACCTTGTTAAATTTCTCTCCAGTGCAAGTTATTGCAGGTTTATAGACCTACATGTCTGCCTCTTTACCTCAGGTCGCCTGGTATGTACTGTTTCAACTGAGCTTGAAGTAGTCTGTAATGTTGATGTGACGCAGTAATTTGTGCTTGGAGGATGTGAGCATGCTTTAAACTGGTTGAATCTTTTTAGCTTTATGTGCTTTGTGGTGTATGTCCCTAGCTGCATAAGAGAAGTAACTGGAACATTGTACCTTAAGGGTTAGTTGTTATCGTTTGAGTTCAAACCAGACTAAGGTTTCTGGGTCGGAATTGAGTTATTTTCTGATTAGACCTCATCTGTTAATTACCATCCATATTTTGATCATCTCAAGGACCTGAATATCTTGGGAGCATTTGCTGTATCCTTGATTAGACCCACCTTACAGGTTATACCCACCCTAGAAAGCTTACCATTGCCCCAGTTCTGCTTGTGTCAACAGAATGCGTAAGAGGTACTATCGAGCTTCAACACACTTTTACGCTGTCAGGACACCAGTAGCCAATATAAATGGTCATGTGCGACTTCATAGCACAACAAGGACTAACGCCACTGTGCACCCAAGATCATCCACCTCCACCATCTGTCCCTGCAATTACCATAGTACCGAAAGTCCTAGATTTAACAGCATCACTCTCCAACATGCAGAATACACCTTGCAAAAGTAAGTGGTAACTTACAACTTGGTACTGCTTAGGCCAACTATACCAACTGTACTTTGAAACTACACCTGACACGCAACAGTATAGTCTATCCCTGAAACCCAGTTATCCATTAATCGTGCTCTGTTGTGTCGTAAACCAAGTCCACATGAAAAGACACGAATGACCCAACCCGAAGTACTAATAGGCTATTTCAGTGGTAGATGTGTGCTGTACAAGAAAAATGTAATATAACACAGCCTAATTTATAGCCGCACTCCAAAGCTTTTTTCTAAACACAAAGAAATCCAGCCGGGGACTTCAGATGCTAAAGTCCTTACCTGTAATAATGAGTTGAATACAATTATATCTGACCTGAACTCTTGATTAACGCTTAATGTGTAAAAGTATACTAGTAACTTTAACCACATGGAATATAAAAGGAGAGAGCTATAGCCTCCCACCACAGTGTTGTCCTACCCACCACTCCTCATTCCTCCCTTGCTTGAGAGAACCTTACTGCTCCACCCTACTTTCTGCTCATCAGGATCGTAATTGGTGCTGGTCTAAGCTGATGCATATAGAATAAAAATTGTGTGTCTCATTTGCCAACTGTATTGTCCTTATGCTGTCTGTTTGCTCTTGACTTTTAAGTAGCACTTTGATAGTACATCTTTACATTTCTATTCTATTGTACTGCAGTGGATTGTGCCCCAATGTTAATATATAGAATTATAGATGAGTAACAGTGAATTACGGGGATGTTTTTCACAGAGGAATTTTGATAACATCAAATAGACTAGAGCAAAGCTCCAGTAGTCTGGGATATCACTTGGAACAAAGCGGTGAAAAACATTCCTGTAATTAACTTTTTACCCATCTATAATTTTGCTATGTATGTCCCAGAAATCTACTCCTGTTTTCAACTGTTGCGCAGGGACAGAGAAGTAATGGGAAGCCATATACTCAACCTGGGACCAGCCCCCACAGCCTGGGACGACTAGTGGTGGCCTGCCGCACTAGGAACCTCTCCCACCCCTATGGACCACGCACGCAACCTCAGCATCATACTGGACTCCTCGCTCACAATGAACTACCAAATCAACGCAGTATCCGCATCCTGCTTCCACGCGCTCTGCCTGCTTCGAAAGACATTTAGTGTATCCCCACAGAATCCAGAAAGATGGTCATCCACCCACTCCTCACCAGCAGACTTGACTACGGCAACGCATTCTACGCCGGCGTCACCCAGAAACACCTCAGGAAACAACAGAACGTCCAAAACGCCGCAGCCAGACTGGTCCTCTAACTCCCCTGCCGCAGCCACATAACACAACAACTCCATTGGCTCCCAGTCAACAAGAGAATCGCCTTCAAGCTCCTCACACATGCCTATAAAGCTCGCCATGACGCAGGACCAGCATATCTAAACCACCCCTTCGAATTCCACGTACACGGCAGACAGCTTTGCTCCGCCCAACTTGCCATGGCCTCCGTCTCACAGATCCACAAGACCAGAACCAGAGGAAGATCCTTCTCCTACCTCGATGACCCAATTCAGGAAGGACCTCAAGACCTGACACTTCTACTGAATCTCCACGCCCACACGGATCAGGAGCCCCTCTGACCCCAAGCACCTTGAGACCCTCACGGGTAAGTATCTGTGCTATATAAACTCCTGATTGATTGACATGACCTCTTTTGGGTGTCCAAAACGTATACAAATTTTTATATATATATATATATATATATATATATATATATATATATTTATTCCTGTTCCACCGTTCACCACTACTTCCTTTTCCTCAGGAACAAACGGAGACGAACCCAGGCTTCGTGCAAAATTTAAACTTTAATCGTCCTTCACCACAACCGCCATGACGCGTTTCGGCCTCACTCGGCCTTGATCACATGACGCGCTTAGGAGTTACACAAACTCTTTTAAAGTGCCAGGTGCCTCACTCATGCAAATCTCATTTAGACAGACAAAGAGAAAATACTTCACGGCTATCTTACATGAAAACTGTGCAAATTCAGCAAAAATAATATTACATTTAATTGTCTATACAGGATTAGATGTTAATATGACATTTATGTATATACTAAAACCAATCTGTATATAAATATTAAATACATAAAGAGGTAGAATATAAATAATTCAACAAAGTTAAAAGGCATATTAAACTTTTTTAAATTTCTATATCAAAATTGAATGATACTAAAAAAGCCCATAAATATATTTGTAAAATACATAGCTCTTATAAAAATATTTTTGTTGATAAAAAAAATGTAACCCTTTTTGCTGATCATGAGTATTATCGTCCTAGCACAATTCTTTTTCATTTAGCCAGTATAACTCATCTCATAGTTTGTCTAAAAAGTGCTAAAAAAGTGCTTATGTAAAATTATCGTGGATTGCCAGGAACAACCCCTGTCCCATGGCTATTTATTAACTATATATATATATCCTGCATTCCTCTCCTCCAGAAGCGGTGCCCGCTCGTTTCCAGTGCAACTCTTACAGGCTCCAAGAGAACCCAGCGAAAACTGCCTGGGATTCCTTATGACTTATCAACGGTGGGTAACAGCTTCTGTTAACTACTATTGCCACTACATAGGAGTGAGTTACTTAAATTCAGTTATTCATGCTAGTGGCTCTCTACCAGAGCCATACATAACAGAGTAAACTTACAACTAGTTATCCGCTACCCTGCCACGCTCCTGCTCTAAGTGAATGCATGGGTCTTAAAATCCTGTACTACAGTAAACTTACTAGTATCAACTGAAACTAATGAATTCTGTATGTGAACTTACCATGCTGGCTCTTCCAGTTTGATGGTTTCTGTGTGTTGTATGCAGTAGATGAAAAGTTCCCTTTTTGTACAGTAGTGGCGTGTTCTTTGTGATAGATGACAGCAACCCTGGATTATGGAAGCCAGGGAAGGTTGGTTAAACCACAGAGACTGGGAATGCCCGCCTCTCCAGTAGATGACTGGCAAAGAATAATGCAGCCTTTTAACAGTGGTGCTGTTTGCTGCGTAAAGTTATTGGCCAAAAAGTCAATCTGGTTTTCATTTTCCGTAAAAGTAGAATTTTTTTTCCATCGGTTACAACTGATGAAAGAAGTCTCCTTTACAAAAGAGTTAAAGAAAGCATCAAGCGTTACCTCGTGGCCATACTTGCAGTATTTATGAAGTTTGCACGTCCAGCTATTTACACTTTCACAAAATGCATTAGTTCCAAATGTTTTTGGAAGGCAGAGCTGCTTTGGCTAAACAGAGTGGCCTTCTGTTTGAAAGAACTGATTTGTGCAACTTTCCAATCGATTGCAGTTTCCTAAGAGTGATGTAATGAAGCTACATTTTAAATTCTCTCTTCATCTGAAAGGGTACCTTACAATAGCCTAAGTATGCAAGAAAAGCTTTAATACTCATGTCTCAAGAAGCCATTGTAGGAATTTCTTTTAATGTTTAAATAGAAAGTCTCGTCTAAGACTGGACATGCGTTGTCTGTTGCAAGAACCTTTTGGTAATTTACAAGGGGCTTCGAGGCAGCTCATTGCTTACCTTTGGCTGACTTCATAGTGACTCATTTGCTTCTTATTAGTCAGCTTCTGTAGGCTTCCTTCCCCTTTGTGAGTTTGTCCTCTGGAGCATAGACCCATTACTGCGTCCTTCTACTGCTGTGCTACTTCTTTCTTTTTGTTTAAGCACTCTGAGAGTGTGTTTTTTTCAGCTGTACCCCTGGTGTGCTTCTCCCCCCTCTGTATTCCTCCCCAGTTCCTACAGCTCACCCTCCTTCGGTTGTCAGCGCGCTTGCCCCCAGCCCCATCGCCCACTCTGTCTTCCATGTGCTTGCCCCCAGAACCTCCTGCCTGCCCCCCTCCCACCGCATTCTCTCTCCCTTCTTCCATGCTAATTTTGCTTTTTGTAAAAAAAAATAAAAAAAAGCCTTAGTGCTGGTCACGTCCTAGCACTTTTATTACTTTGGGCCATGCTGCACAGCAACTGCACTGCTTTAGAGCATGGCTGCAAACATTGTCAAAGCCTCTCATCTACTTACAATTTGCCTCCAACAAGTCCAGCCCAAAATAAAGCCCTGCTTTTTCCACAAGGTCTAAATTTTGATCTACTATCCACGCTGCCACTACAGTTAGGAGGCCACTTTTTCCTCTTTCTTTTTTTGTTTTTGTTTTAGTGACTGGAGGTATTTTTTTGTGAATAATGCTCCAATTCACATTTTAATATTGTAAAGCAGCAGCAACCTTTCTCCTTTTAATTTGGTTCACAAACATAGCTACTTAAAAAAATCGTAGTAGCTTTTACTTGTTTATTTTTCCACTTTCTAAAAGGCCATATTTCTGTAAATCTCAAAATAAAAATCATCTGACATGTTTCTGTACTCTTTCTTTTTCTTGCTACTTAGTCAAAGGGCTCCGCTTTCTTTCCAGTCCTGCCGCATTTGTGTATTGTACTTTTAGAGGTGTAAATACATGTGTATGTAGGATCACCAGAAGTTTCTGCAGGTGGGTCTAACAGTTCAGCTTTTACTGTAGATTGTAATTTGCCTACCATAAGGACTGTTGTCATCCCTTTGTTTTACTTATTAATAGTGCCTCTGTATATTTAGAAGTCAGAACTGACTGTTAGTAACACATTATATGCACAGGTGTGCCCAATAAAGTAACTCACCTAGCATAAAATGAAAAGGTATTCACACAGTCCTTGTATTCCACACAAATGGCAGATACTATTTTGAAAAACTTTTGATTATTTGGCTCCAACTTTGTATAGGGCCTACTTTGTGAAGCACTAGTGCTTGTAATTAATTGCCAGCAGCCAGGATTCTATAGCAGGACCGGAGGCTCAGATTATGGTCATCTCTTCCTTACTTTATTGCTCAGCAGCCTTAACTTGCCTCTATTGGTTGTTTTTCTGGACTGTACAAAGACTCATGGGATTTGTAGTTTTTTGTTATTACATGCTTGTTAAAGCTGCTGAGCAAACAAATAAGGAAGAGAGAAGCATAATCTACACCTCCGCGTCCTTAATGGAATTGAAACTTTCCTTTATGATAGCTAGGAAATTTTATATTCAAAGTGTAATCTTGTCTTGTTAAATAAGAAGGAATTTCCAACCATTTTTTCTGCTCCATATTGCCCATAACTTGATATGCAGCCTAGATAGTCTTCACTATACCAGTTTGTTAATGGTAGAGCAGCTCAATAGCTTTGCATTTTGGCAATCGAGCAGAAAGATGTGCTCTGCAGCATTCCCTGTTCTTACAGTGACCCAGGCGAGCAGGATACATCTCATTTGTGCAGTTTAGTTTATTTTATACTTGGATCATTTATGCAGGGTGGCCCAAAGATTTGTTTTGTGTGTGCATTTTTGCCTTTAAACCTATATGTGGCGCTTCCTGTGTACAGGATAGACAAACTAATGTTTGATGATTTGCGTACAAGGCTGTTGAGCGCCTGTCTACTTGTACGCAAAAGTGAGATGGCCTAGAGAAAAAGTAGTCTCTTTATGCAAGTCCTAATTCAGGATTGCCTAGGTTTCCCTCAATTTAGGGCTGACTGCATGTGGCTTGCATGGCTGTTTGCTTGCCGGACAGCTTGCAGGGCGAAGTACATTGTGGCATGGCCATTTCCTGGGGTGATGGTGTTAATTTCTACAAGAGGACAGGGTTCTCTCCTCTCAATTCTCCCTGTGTGAGCCATGTTGTGCCTGGCTATATGTATCCACAGTGTCATATGTGCAAGGCTAACTGCTTAGCCCTCTGCATGCATGGTGGCCTACCAAGGTGCTTGTGTGCCAAGCTCATTAGATGTGTACCGGGGCTGACTGAGCCTCGCGTATCCTGTGCACTCGCATAAGATTTAGCCTGTCATCTATGGTTGCTTAAAACTGATTGTACAAACTGTCTGTTCTCCTTGCTGCCTGTGCACATTATCTCCCCACAAGAGGGCAGAGAGCAAGATTGGGAACATAGCAAAAAAAAGGCTAGCGATAGATGGTCTATACCGAGAACAGAAATGTCTGAGCTGGTTTGGGGCTATCAAGAGGATTAGGGCAGAGCAACTGTTAATCCTAACAGGGTGATGGGACAGTGGTATGATTTAAATGGAACCTGATTCGACAAAGCTAGAGAGGGGCTGTAGAGGGGTAAAGGACATTCTGTTTGAACAGATCAAGATGGATAACAGCACTAGACTAGGAATTATGATGGTAGGTGCACTTTGGAGTCTTGACCTGATATAGCTAGATTTCCGGTCTTTCGTACATATTTAAGCTTTGAATTTAAAGCTGGGACAGAGCTACACTGGGAGCGTGGAGGGAGGTGAAAACTGCAATTGGAATAATGGAAGAGAGCTCTGTTTGAATATAGAGAAGGAAAGGCTCAAGCTAGAATGATACTGAACAGAAGCAGATTGATGGCGGATTTGATGAGTAGGACAATAGGAACAGTCCAGCCTAAACTGCCAGGGCAGGTCCTCCCTGAACTAGAACACAAGCAACCCAAGACCAGTTTTGCCTTGATTAGGGCTTCTCAGTCGGTTTGACTTGATTGGAGCTTATCAGTTGGTTTGTTTGTATATCTGTTCAGAGAGGATCTGGCCTGGCAGATCGGGCTCCAATATTCCTATTGAGGAAGAGTCAAAACTGATTTACATATGACTGGGTCCAAACTGAGGTGGCTTTTGAGTAAAAGAATGATGGGTTGGAATGCTACCCCAGCGATTTCCAGTGGTTAGACTAATTGCAAGCGTCCTTTCATCACCTTTTGTGTGTGCTGAATTACAAAGATCTCACATCTTCAAGCATCGCCTTATCTGTTTAGCAGCAACTCACAATATCTTTCTCCTTAAATAAGCATTCTGTAGAGTGATCAGCACAGAACTGCCTGGGTCCACATTATTTTGTTTGAATCTGTCATGTAATCTGACTGCGGAAATCGCCACCTTTTTGAGCTGCGTCCATCTCTACATCTAGCAGATGTGCAAGGACGCTACTCATTTCGTCCTTCAGAGTCCTCTCTGAGCTGCACAGGGACACACTACTTTTCGTCAGGGGTGTCCTGTGTAAGTCGTCCAAGCATTCCAGTTTAGAGTCCAGTAGCAGAATATTGTCTTTCACATTGGTTTTGAAAGCCTCCAGGCCTCTCCACAAGTGGCCTTCAGACTGTCACTGCACACGAACACCTCTTGATCTTTCTGCCCAAATCCCCCCTTTCCATTTTGTTTGTGAGAACTTGGACTTTGGAATCCAGTACTCTTAATGGTTTAAAAAAAAAAGTAAGGGGGGCGTGTCCAAGATGGCGGCGCGGTAGGACGCAGGATCATGTCCCTCCGGCACCGCCGATCATAAGCATTGTTACATCGCCTGCTTCCCGGACCATCGGATCACGCAAACACCGGGAGTGGCTTGGTCTCACTACGGGGCATCTCTGAACCGACGAGCACTATTGTCGGTGCGGCGGCGGCGGAGCTAGGAGCCCCTGAACGGCGAGGGCCTTGGAGACCTTGTGGGTGACGGCGGCAGAGACCCGGGCCCAGGCCGGGAGAGTGGCGCTGGGAGAGGTGCCGATGGCGTGGTCCTGCGGCGGCGCCGAGTGTCGAGCGCCCGCCGGTGACGGTGCGCCCGACTCCAGGTGCTGGCCGGGGGCTGTGAACGCCGGTACTTCCGACGTTGGAGGGAGCGCACTGGGCAACCCGCGGACCCCGGCGAGCTGATTAAGGCCCCGCGACGCGGATCCCACTGACACGGAGGTGGAGGCCCGCAGTAGGACGCGCAGCGAGTATCTACCCTCGCACACCCAACGGAAGTACACGTCCTGGCCTGGGTGGGTGAGGTGGGCTGCGGGGGAAGCCTGGAGACCCGCTGGTCAGCGGACGGTGCGCCCGGCACAAGGGCCCCACGACTGCGTACCCCCGCTCCGCATAGGGCGGGATCCTTGTCGCTTGCCAAGAGCCTGCCCCCCCCTCCACACCGGTCAGATTAGCGCTGGGAGTGTGTGTTCGGGCCCGAACCGACGAGGTGGGCCTCTGGTGGGGCCTAACGGTCTGCAGGTCGGCGGACGGGGTGATTAGCCTGTGGGCCCTGTGAGGAGCGGCGCGGGCTGCGAGAGGCATCGAGAACCAACGCAGTGCATGGGGTGAGGGACATTACACCCACTGCTCGATCCGCGGTCCCCTGCTGCACGAGGAGGACCGGACATTGGCCTGACCTCCCGGTGAGTCGGTTTGTTGGGGCCCCATACGCCTGTGATAAGCCGAGGCTCCTACCGGGGAGTGATAGGTGGAAGAGGACCCCATATTGGGCGACATTGGAGGTCGGGCTGGGGAGGTCCCCCATCGATCCGCGGCCCGGTGGACAGACTGCACCCAGTGTGCGCTGGCCCTCTTGGGGCTCCTCCGCTGACGACACGCCGTTGGGCCTCCCTGGATTAGTGTTGTCCCCGTTTCGCTGGGAGGCTGCAGGAGCATAACGACCAGCATTGAGGGGCCCGTACATTCCACGCAGTTGCCGTTCCACTCTTGCTTTGGTGGCTGCGGCGCCCGTGGCTGGGACCGATTACCCGGCGGCGTTGGGCGGCGACTTACGCCATGGCAGCAGCGCGTTCCAAAAGGGAGAAGTCGCTGAAAGAGCTTCTTTTGAAACAAGCTGGGCAGGCCCCATCCACGGGCGAGAGAGCTCCGGGACCGATGGAGGGTGACGACGCGCCGGCGACCAGGGGGTTTATGGTGGAGCTGTTCACAGCTATAAAAGAAGATATTCAGGACCTCCGGAACCAGCTCGCAGCAGACCTAAAAGAAGTGCGTCGAGAGGTGGACAACATCAGGGAGAGGGTGGCGACCCTTGAGGAGCATGATGTGAGCAGAGACGAAGAGATCCACCATTTACAACAGGATGTCCTACGCCTACAAGAGCAGAACTTGGATCTCCAGGCCGCCGCAGAGGATTTGGAAAATCGGTCACGGCGGAACAATGTTCGGATCAGAGGGGTTCCATGGAAAGAGGAGGGGGACGATCTTCGAGCCTATGTCGGGGCTCTATTCAAGCACATCTTGGGCGACGATGGCGAGGCTGACATACAAATGGACAGAGCTCACAGAGTGGGACTTCCCCGTGGCAACAAGGCGCCCCCGCCCGACATTCTTGTGTGCGTCCATGATTATCCAGTGAAGGAGCGCATAATACGGAAGGCAAGAGAGGCCCAACCTCTGCAGTTCCGCGGCCAACATCCCGCCATTTATCAGGACTTAGCTGCTTCCACACTCTCTAAGCGCCGAGAGTTCAAAGTTGTGACCACATATCTACGAGAGCAGAATATTCCCTACTCCTGGGGACACCCTTTTCGCCTCATCTTTAAGCACGGGGGAAGGCTGCTGCAGCTCCGCTCGCTCTCTGAGGCGCTGGAGATCCTGGGCCTCGAAGATGCCGGTCCGGTGGAGGTGGGAGAACGATCCAAGGGGCCTCGCCCACGGCGTAGCGATGGTTGGCAGCCTGTGGGAAAGGCAACCCCAGTCAAGAAACCCGACCAAGCTACGAGGGATAAGGAGAGGGAGGCGGTCATTGCCACCCTTTCGCAAGCTTCAGAGCGTCCAGCCACTCCGTGAGCAGTGCTACTGATGGTTCCGGACTGGGCTTCCAGGAAAGGTGCCGGGGGGATGGCACGGACTACTTATGGACCTCTTGGATGCCGTCCCTGCAGGTAGGCGGCCACATCTCGGTCCCGCTCCAGGCCGGAACGATGGGTCGATCCCGTCCTGCTGGACTTCCCTTACTCCGACAGACTTTGGTCATGTTTCCTTTTTGACGTTGTTATTGTTTATTGGGTTGGGGTGGGTTCTCTCCTCGGTGCGTTTCTCGCTGCTGCAGCGTACACTGGCGACTTGCGCGCGGCCCCCTTCTATCCCTTTCGCGGCACAGGTCGGCGCGCGCTCCCACATAGCTCCCTGTTTTCTCTTCCGCCCCGCTGGATCTTAAAATAGTTAGCCTCAATGCCCGAGGCCTTAACAATCCAGTCAAGCGGAAGGCGGTCTTGTCCTTATTAGAATACTCGGGAGGAGACATCTGCCTCATTCAAGAAACTCACCTGTTACAGGCCGACACCCACCGTATGAGGCACAGTCACTTCCCTCTCCAGTTCTGGTCCTCTACAGCTAGCAAGAAAGGGGGAGTGGCCGTTCTGGTTGCCAAACACTTTAGGGGCTCTGTGGTGGGGACAGTCCCCGAGATTAAGGGGCGCCTACTAGCGCTGCGGCTGCACGTAGGCTCTTCTGCTTGTACGGTTGCTTCCATCTATTCTCCTAACGACCGTCCTGAGACGTTCTTGCTAGAGGCCTGTGCTGAGGTGCTGCATTCCCCGCACCCAGTGGTAGTTATAGGAGGCGACTTGAACCTTGTGATGAATGGGGATCGGGATCGCTCTGGTTCTCGCGTGGGCAGCGCTGGTGCCCTATCTGCGAAAGGCGGAGATTGGCTGCGGGAGGTTGGGATTCGGGATGCCTGGCGCTGTTTGCACCCCACCGAAGTTGATTTTTCCTATTATTCGGCCGCACATAAAACGTATGCCCGTCTTGACTATTTCCTCGTTACTTCTGCTGCCTGGGCCCTGGTCACGGACTCTTCCATCGAGCCTCGGGCCCTTTCCGACCATGCACACATTACCCTAACGCTGCGCTTCCCCTCCGTAGGTTCGACTTTCACACCGCGCTGGCGCCTGCGTGACTCCCTGCTCCGATCCCCTGACGTAGTTACTGACATCCGGCGCTGCATCACGGACTATATAATGATTAATGACAGGTCGGATACTCCACTTTCCTCAGTGTGGGAGGCCCTGAAGCTGGTGGTGCGCGGTGCCTTTATCGCAAAAGCCGCTTATGACAACAAGTCCAGACGGGCGAAGCGGGCGGAGCTCGAGGCTTCCGTCAAAGAACTTGAGACAATCCATAAGCGCACAGGCGCCCATCGTATCTGGCGGCAGCTAGAGAGAGAGCGCCTTCAACTGCGCCGTTTGGATCTCGATCGGGCTGAATATGCTGTAATCCGCCTGAAGCATAAGTACTTTGTCGGCACCAATAAAGGGGGTCGGATGTTGGCGCACTGTTTGCGCAGTCAGCAAGAAGCGCACTCGGTCAAGTCATTGAGGGACGCGCGTGGACTCCTCCTCACGGGCGACGCTCAAATAGTCTCGGCCTTCCGGTCATTCTACCAGTCACTGTATACGGCTGACCCCACCTTGTTGTCAGACCCCACCGAGTACCTGGGGGATGCGGCAGTCACATCACTGCCTGAGGGGGAAGCTGCCGCCCTTGATTTCGGCAATCGCCCAATTGAAGTTACAAAAGGCCCCGGGTCCGGATGGCTTCGGTGCCCTTTTCTATAAAACCTACTGCACGGAAATCGCTCCGCTACTCACCCGCTTATTTAATTCATTTGGGGACACAGGTTCGCTTTCCCCCTCTATGCCACAGGCGTCCATCTCAGTTATTCTCAAGCCGGGCAAGGACCCGGATCGATGTGGCTCATACCGGCTGATCTCCTTGTTGAATATTGATGCAAAGCTGTTCTCCAGTATTTTGGCGCACAGGTTGAACCCTCATATGCCGGGCCTCGTGGACCCTGACCAGTCGGGCTTTGTCCCGGGGCGCCAATGTGGGGACAATACCAAACGCCTTTGCCATCTCCTCGACAAGGTCCGACGGTCCGGAGAGGTAGCCCTTTTCCTGGCGATAGACGCGGAGAAGGCATTCGACCGGGTGCATTGGCCGTATCTCTTCGCCACTTTAGAGCGCTTTGGGATGGGCCCCCGGTTCAGAAGCTGGATCGCAAGCATTTACAGCTCCCCCAAAGCGGCGGTTAGAGTCAATGGCTTACTGTCTGAGCACTTTGAGGTGGGACGAGGGACGAGGCAGGGATGCCCCCTTTCCCCCTGCTTTTCGCTCTATACATGGAGCCCCTGGCTCAACGACTGCGTGACAACCCTCTTGCACAGGGCATCCCTTTTGGATTAGACCGCCATCTCATTAATTTATATGCAGATGACCTCATATTCTCGATCGCCCACCCCACATCCTCTCTACCAGCCATTATGCAGGACCTCCAGACATTTAGCCAGTTTTCTGGGTTTAAAATTAACATGCAAAAATCCCAGGTGCTTAATGTTACCGCTAGCCCACGCACAGAGGCGACCCTTCGGCTCCGCTTCCCATTCGACTGGGTATCTGGAGGACTTGAATACCTAGGCCTGACCCTTCACAAGAGTTTGACGCAAACGGCGGAAGTGAACTACACTGCCCTGCTATCCCGGGTCCGTGCAGACCTCCAGCGTTGGCGTCGTCTTCCCCTCTCATGGTCGGGGAGGCTATCCGCGATTAAAATGAATATCTTACCCCGAGCCCTATATTTATTTCAAACGTTGCCGCTTGAACCCCCACCACGCGTCCTTCAACAGATACAAACAGCGATTGAGGGCTTTGTCTGGGGTCCGATCTCACCGCGAATATCCAAGGCTCCGCTGCAGCGACCTAAGAAGTATGGAGGAGTAGCGTTTCCAAACATCACCCGATACTTCTATGCTTCCCTCATACGCTACATTGTAGAATGGAACCGTCCAATGACGGAGAAGTATTGGGTCTTCATGGACCAGACGGTCGCTGGTCATCATATCTGGCGGGACGCCTGGTTACCCAGGTCTGCTCGTGCTTGGGGACTCTATTCCTCACCGGTTACTCGCCCCACGATGCTTGCCTGGGACAGAGTCTGCCAGAAGGCGAACCTGACTTCTTTCCCTTCCCCCCCCCCTGACCCCGCTATTTTCCAATCCTGCTTTTCCTCCAGGAATGGCCGTTAAGACAGCGGCACGCTGGACTGCGGAGGGTTGCAAACGTATAGGGCACCTGTATGATATCCGGGGTCTTATACCCTTTAAGGACCTACAATTGGACTACCATTTACCTGACACGGACGTCTACTTGCACTCCCAACTGCTCCACTGGGTTACTGCACCGGGGACGCGTCCCCTGGCCTGCCGCCCTATGAAGCAGTTCGAGAAATGGATCCTTAACAAAAAAGAGGATAAAGGCCTTATCTCCGAAATCTACTCCTTTCTTAACTCCACACCCATAAGATCTCGTGCCGCTGGGCAGAAGCGATGGGAGGTGGAGCTGGGGCGCGCGCTATCGGACAAAGAATGGAAGACATTTTTTTCCGAGCGCACCATACGGCATATTCCTCGAACCATACCGAGACAGCTTTTAAAATTGCTACCTATTGGTACTACACCCCAGAAAGGCTATCCAGATGGCAAACTCAATGCAACGGTCTCTGCTGGCGGGGATGCGGTAACCCCGGGTCACTTATCCACTTACTTTGGCACTGCCCTAAATTAACTCGTTACTGGGAACATATTTTAGACGACATCAACTTGGCCTTCAACACTACTATCCCCAGACTTCCTGCCTACACGCTCTTGGGGCTTCCTAATGCGCTAACCTTTCCCTTGCGCTCGACTAGGGGGCGGCAGATGGCCCTGGCATTGAATGCAGCGCATAGGGTTTTATTGTCACGGTGGAAATCTGACAAGATACCCGACCACACACACTGGTTACACCAACTATGGAATCTTTTGGCGATGGAGAGACTCTCCATGGTGGCGGCGGTTAAGGACAAGGACTATGCTAAAATCTGGGCCCCTTTCTTGACTATTCTCTCCACTGAATTCCGTGAATTGACCTGCCCACAATATCTTCGCATCTTGAAACTGGTCCCGGATAACACTGCGGCCACCCCCTAATTATGTATCTGGCTATCCTTAGCTCCCCGTAGGCTCCGCGGCCCACATTGACACTGCACGGCCCTTGGCATGTCACATAGGCGTCTAGTTGCTCTCAAGCTCACCGAGGAGAGGGGGTGGGGGTGGGATTGGGGTTGTGGTTATTATTGTGTTTTATTATCTTTTTGTTTTATTCTTGTTCAATTGTGGAACACCTCTTAGAACCTGCGGCCCTGTGTGTGTCACCCTCTAACGGACATGATCTCCCTGGTTCCCGAGGGACTGGCACACTCCTCAAGGCTTCCACTACAAGGCCTTTTCCCCTGCCCCCCCTTCATTTGGACGCGGCCGGCCCTGATGGGTTGTAGGCGACATGCTGTGTTAATTGGGGCTGTCTACTTCGCACTGTGTCCTACCGATATAACGTCGGATGGTGAGCCGGCCCGATGGGTTGTAGGCGAGTCATTACTGTATCTCTGCTTGTGTTCCATCAATAAAAACAGATTTAATACAAAAAAAAAAAGTAATCTTACCTGACATTTTGACCATGTCTGACCTTATCGCAGTAATCGAGCAAGGGAGTGTGTCCTTTCCAGGATTGAGATCCTGCTCCTTACTTGCCTCGGTCAATGGCGCTTTGTTCTTTTCCGTTGTTCCACCTCAGGAACTAAAACAAGTTCTCCTCTTTACACCTTTTTGTTTGCCATGATTTACAGGCAAAGAAACTGGAGAAGATCTTACCTGGCAGCACTCCTTTCTAGAGTGTTGTTGTGTGATCACGTTTGTCTCTACAAGTAAGATTTAGTGTGGCCCAGGAGTCGGGCAGGGTTCAGCCTCCCCAGCCATGTCCATAGTTTAAGAACGTGCCAAGCCTCCAGTGGTTATTCCCACATTCCACCAGCCAGTCCCGCCAGTCACTGCTTCCCTAGGTGCCATCTTGACAGTTCCAGGTGCGTCCACTCTCTTATGCTGCCCACAGTTGTGTTACTGGTCCTCATGCTGCCTTACTCTCACTCAGTCAGTAGCCCAGTGGTCTGTCGCCCATACCGCATGTCTCCGCCAGATCTGCTCTCGGCCTGCATAAGGAGAACAATTGCACTCCGTCTTCTCTGAAGAGATACCTTTTTCAGTGGTCTTCTTCCTGGCAGGTATACCTCCACCATATTTCCCTAGCCTGGGTGACACCGGCCCCTCACTTGGAACGTACACGGCTGGTGAAACGGGGCTGAATTCAGGATCCTCTAAAAGGTGCCACTGCCTTGGACAGTTGACCCGGCCCTCCCCAAAGTTTTTTCTTATTTAAATTCTCCTTGTTAGCAGGGTTTGTCAGATTACCATTGTTTCCTGCCATCTGTGATTTGACTCTTGGTATACTTTTTTCACCTTCACATCAAATTTATAGGCCACTGGTATAAATATTGGAAAAAGTTTGGTTATGAAGAAATAAACCCAACATCTGCAGACTTTGCTACTTAGCCCTAAAATAACTTGCAGTTCTCAGCCCTTTAAAGTCTGAAAAATCTTCCAAAACGTTGAGAATTCTGTTGTGGAACCACATAATATTTAACCATTTTTCTTTTTTTTTCCTTTTTTGTCGAGAGTTGAACTGGAAAACCTCTCGTTATTGGAAAAATACATCTACAACACTCTTTTTAGCCAACTCCTATTTAAATTAATAAAAAAGCCTTTCTTAGTGTTTTGATGTTATGTTTGTGTTTGAGTCGAGATATCCTGGTGCAGATGTCACACTTGTTTTGGCTTCTGGATTTCTGGCGATTGGTTTATTCTTAACTAATGGGCTGTTGTCTGTGTTTCACTATGGGGCAGTCTCTTTGCTTTAGAGTCACTCGAAAGATATGAATTGCTTCCTCAGATGCAATTGAGCACGCAGCTTTGAACCTGAAGTTGAGATGTACTTCTTCAAATCTCTGTGCTGTGTCTGAACATATCCCAACTTTCTCGCTTCCTTGGGCAGTTCTGCCTTTGTGCCTGTGGTGCACTGCACATCGATTAATCTTTTTCTTGTGATTTAGGGTTTTGTATCGGTTGCTTTGGTGGAGATGCCTCCTTGAGGAAAAGCTTTCATTTTATAGTTCTTTGTAAAATATCATTCAACCTTCAACATTAGTAATTCAGAGTCGTTGAAATACTGGCATAAAATGTAATTCTTAGCTTCAAGTCCAAACGTGCCGCAAGTTACTTGAACTAAAGCGGAACTTGCATGCCATTCTTTTCTCGGCGCACGAAGTTGGTCTCACTCTGATGATTTAATGTTCGTTGTTTTTGTGAGGAGAGACTCAACAATAAAGTCAATCAGTGTATGTATCTTGGGAACTTAATGTATTCTTACAAAGTAAAGGATCACTGTACGAGAACAATAAAGCAATATACCATAAATTCAAGAATGGGGAGGCTTTAGAGGAGAGAGAGAGAAGATAGCAGTTGAGAAAATAATTAGAGTGTAGTCTGCAGGAGTTGGAGAGCGCTGAAATGGATAAGGTGAGGGCCATGAATGATGTCCATGACTGAAACTTTCTGATGTACTTGTTTTGAGGAGCATGATGGGAGATGTTTTGTTTCAGAAGTTTATCAGGGTCTGTTAAAAGCGGGCTTTACTGTTTTGATATTCTAATTTAAGTTCTACCTGGATACCCAGGTCCTGTTCCCACTCACTATTGTGTTGTCAAGTCTGCAGGGTCTCGTGCCCTATTAGGTGCTCTATTAGGTGTCTATACAGTATCAAGATTGTACCCTTGGTGCAATTAATTTGGGCAGCTGTAGTACAAAAGGGGGTCTTGGTTCTAGTGGCATTTGTTCGCATAGTGGGCTGAGTTACCCAGTGTCGGGTCTGTGCTTAACACAGCCTCTCTGAGTCTGGGACCTCATACATTTCTTTGCATTGTTGAAAATAGATAGGGGTCTAGGCCTTGTACATGTCAGAAATCATTTTACAGCCCCTGTCTTTCCAGTTTCTGAAGGACTGGACCTCGAGGACAGGAGTGAATCCCGGGTTATAGTGAATGGGGGTATTGGGGCCCATGTAAGACACCTGGCCTTGTGTGCTCACTTATCTATCCCATGCCCCGAGAGGCATGGTGACAGGGGTGCTGATGTATGCGGTTAAGTCGCCAGTTTTTGTTCGAGGCCAGAGTGGACCACTCCACTACCACCCTCAGTTGTGCTACAGCATAATAGTGGGGAATGCTAGGTACAGAGAGACCCCTACTTTCCCCCGGCAGTCATTACTTCCGTAGAGAATCGTGGAGCCTTCCCTTTCCAGATGAAATCAGTCCGCTTCCGTTGGATGCTGTGAAGGTAGGGCGAGTCAAGCCAAATGGAAGAGCTTGGAATAGGTAGAGAAGCCGAGGCAAAATGTTCATCTTTATGTCGTTACCTCTACCTAGCAAAGAGAGCATCAAATTTCTCCATGTTTGGAGGTCCTTCAGAATTGTTGTAAGTAAGGGCGGGGGTGGGGGTAATTAGCCATAAAAAGGTTGAGACATTCTGCAGGAGTCTGACACCCAGGTATTTAATGGAGGTATTGTCCCACCTAAATGGGAAGGCAGATGACTACCTATTGGCCTCTTCTGCTGACAGTGTAAAGTTGTGGATCTCTGATTTATCATAGATGACTTTGTACCCGAGGCGGTGTCATATGCCTGGAGGAGTGTTGCCACTGCCGGTAGTGAAGGGTCCTGGGCCCCCACTGTTAGAAGAACGTTGTCAGGATAAAGAGAGATTTCGAATTCTCGAGGTCCAAATTTAAGTGCCATTACCGTTTCAGTCTGTGTAATCCAGCATGCCAAGAGTTCTGTAAAGAGTGCAAATAAGAGCAGTGAGATGGGACATCCCTGCCTCGTGCCCTGGGAGAGTTAAAATGGGCCAGAGAGGTGACTGTTGAGCGCGACTCTAGCCACAGGGGAGGAATAGCTTACGAATATCCTATTGAGGAAATGTGGAACCATTTTCTGGATCATGAGGAGCAAGAAACGCCAATCCACCCTGTCAGTCCTTCTGTGCATCTAAGGACTAAAGCACTGCAGGGAATTCTTTGAGAGGCCTTTTCTACTAAGTGTATGGCTGTGCGAATGAGGTCGTGTGTCTGGCGTCCTGGGATAAACCCACTCTGGTGGGAGTGCACCCGAGTGGGAAGGACTTCCTTAAGTCGGGTGGCCAGAATTTTAGTATATAATTTGGCATTAATCTTCAGCAAGGCTATAGGCCTGTAGGACGCAAACACCTTGAGGTCCTTATTGGGTTTGCTGACAACCATAACCACTGCTTCGCCCATAGGAGACACCCTCCTCCCTGGGGCGCAGTAATAGAACAGGGACGAAAGCTTCTGTACTATTTGACAGGAGTATGTTTTATAAAATTGGGCTGTAAAGCCGTTTTAAGTCCGAAGTATTTCATTTGATTTTAGGGTTTTGATAGCTAGGCTTACCTCTCCCAGAAGAATCAGGTGTTCTAGGGAGTTTCTTTGCACCTCTGTTAATTGTTAGAGGTCCAGGAATATCCTCCCACTTTCTGATGGTGGCATGGACCTCATGTAGAGGTCAGCGTAAAAATTGCAGAACTCTTCCACCTTCTGCCCGTCCTCAATCAATGTGACCCCTACCTCATTTATCCGTTCTTTGACATATTCTTTCTCCTTTTACCCCTCCGTTATCTGGCTAGGAGGGTACCGACTTTGTCACCTGCTACATACGAGCGCTTCTTAAGAGGAAGCAGGAAAATTTCAGCTTTACTAGTGTAGTGCATCCGTAATTGGCATCCGTAAGGGTGTGTGTAATTCGACGGGAGGGCTGACGCCGTTGATAGTCTTCCAAGTCTTTGATCTCTTGCTCTAATCGGTGTACCTCTATTTTGCGAAGACGTGTGTGTTCAGTTGCAGTTGCTATAAAGTGCCTCGTATGACTGCCTTAAATGCATCCCAGACCCCCCAGATTGAGCCCCCTCTTCGTTATGGTCGAAGTACTCGGTTATGTGGTGTTCTATCTCGTCTCTAATGACGGCATCGCGGAGTAAGGACAGATGAAGCCTCCAGTTCCCCGGATGTCTCCTCATCCTCAGGTCCAGCTACACCATGATGGGTGCTGGATCCGAGACCAAAATGGGACCAATCCTCAAATCTGATCCATCCCATCAAGAAGTTGCTCACAAATATGTAATCTATTAGCGAGCGAGTGAGTTTGGTGGACATTGGAATAATATGTAAAGGCTGAGCATGTCGTTATTGAGCTCTCGCCGGGCATCTTGCAAGCCCAGCTCTGTCAGGGACATTTGCAGTTTTTTTTGAGAAAGCACCCGTGTGTGAATTGTCGCCCCAGTCTCTCTCCCCCGCCACCCTCCCATCTTTGTGCAGGTCCCCTGCAAAGTTGAAATCTTCAGTGAGGATGATCTCTCCTCGGGCCACCCCAGCTAGCAGCTCTAGAAAGTTAATCAAAAGAGTCCTGGGCAGTGTTCGGAGCGTACATGGTGGCAATCGTGAGAGGGTGACCCTCCAGCGCACCCACCAGAAAAATAAATTTACTGTCTTTGTCTGTGTATACCTTGGACACCTTCAGAGGGAGATTATGCCGCACATATATGGCTACTCCCCTCTGTTTAGTGGTTGCGAAGAGTCGAAACTCATCGGGAATGCCCCATGCCTGAATTTACCCTGGTCTTTACGTAAGAAGTGAGTTTCCTGTAAGCATATGACATCCGGTGCTGCGTCTCGTAATGCCCACCAGATAGCAACCTACTTATTGGGTGAGTTCAACTCTTGGGTGTTAAGTGAAGTTATCTGTAACATTGTCTAGTCTGGAGCAACAATCTTCGCGTATAACTGGGCAGATGAAGGGTCAATGGTGATCGCTATAGTGTACATTGTATCGGCCCCTCCATAACCAATCATCCCCAAACGCAAAACAAAACAACACCACCACAAACTAATTGTGAAAAGTGTATAAATGAAATACCCAGGGTGGCACCGCTCCACCCCCGTGGACCGGCAGGTGGGGGCATCTATCGCCCATGTCCCATCAGGGTAAGAGGGCAGGGAAGCCTTCCTCTTTTTTTAGTGCGGCACTCACCAGACCAGAAAGTACCATCCAGGTGAGGCAACTCTGCCGGAAAAAAGGTTTCTGTTCTCCCTCCTGCTCCCCACAGGACCTGCTAATTGAAACTTGCTCCTGTCGCCACTGTGTCCCAGTCATGGGGTGCGATCAGGGCCACTCTCAGTGCTAAATAAGGGGCTTCCTTCCCTCCTAGCATTATTCCTTTTCCCCTGGACGTGCCAACAGTACCTCGTGTGGACCAACCGAGGCCCCAGCCATGTTCCAAAGATTGCACCGGCTGGGAATTCCAGCCCAGACAGCCCGGGTCCAAACGGTCTGCTACTTAGTCGGTGCTGTGTGATGGGTAGGTTTAATCCCTTCCAGTTTTGTGTTCCCAGTGGTGTCAGTTGTTCCTCCAATGCTCCCAAGGGGGCACTGGTGCTCTGCCTGGCATGGTCGCCTTCCCAGCTGTGTCTGCAGGTGTGAGGTTCAGAAGGGACGCCACTTGTTGCATCTCAGAGACCGTATGACGCTTGGCGCCCACTTCAAAGCAGAGCCCAAAAGGATATGCCCACCTATATCTAATTCCGTCCTCTCGCGCTTCCTGGCGAAAGGTCGGAATGCTGCACACCGTCATAAAGTTAGGTGGGAGACATCCTGAACTACTGTGTGGGAGTGATCCTGGAACTGCATATCGCACACTTTCCTGGCCTGCTATAAAATTTTCTATTTGTCCGAGAAATATAGAATTTTATGAGCACATCCCTGAGACTCTGTGATTGAGTTTGTGTTCTGGGGCCCAAACGGTGCAGCCTATCTATCTGACCCTCTGGATTGTTGTCCCCCAGCAGGGAGGAAAACATTCCGACCACGAAGTGTTCGAGAATGGGCTCGTGTATCTGGTTTACTGCGCTATGAAATTTTTTGAAAAAACAACCAATGGTTATTCAGTCACATTCCAATCCAATACCTCTGCCTCAACGCCAGTAAGAGCAGGGGATTCACACTTTTTTTGGTTCTGATTCAGGCCCAAATTATGAAAAATGTATGCAATAACATTATTTCCATTTAAAAATCTAATATAAATATTATGCTAAAATTTCAATATACATGAAGCAATAAATTGCAAAGTAAAATACATTTTAAAAACAAATCACAAAATGTTAAACATTAAAAAAAAAAAAAAACGAAATAAAAAATAATGCGAGGTGTCAGACAGTAGGGAAAGTGTTTAACTCTCGAACTGTCAGATTCCCACTCCAACCTGAACAGCAGTAAGGAAATTGCTGGACTTTGTAAGGGACAGATTTACTATTCCCTTGCCCAAGTTAAAAAAAACATTTTTTTAAATGAAGAAAATATATTTCAGCAATGACATGAATATATTTAACATTATAAAGTGTATATACATAATTAATAATTAAGATTATTTGAAAGAACAATGTAAATAAAATACTAAAAAAAATATTTGCCAGTTGAAAACACTAAATATATATTTTTTAAAACTTTCCACCCTACTACGCTAAAACCTAATGTCCACAAAAGTACTAGAACACAATAATAGTAAACATACATTTACAGAATACTATAAAAATATTATATAAAAAAATATAATGAATGTAAAATATATTAAAAACAATTAAATAATTCACATAATCAACTTAACCAGATAGAAGTTTAAAAATTACCTGTGTTTTAAATCTATGAAATGTATGTATTTAATCAAATTAAAACATTACAATTTATAAAATAAACATTAATGGATATCAAATATATATTAAAACCCTACAAACCCAACCATCCAACAAATTCAAATAAATAAAACATTTTTTTAAATATATATCCAAAGCAAAAATAAAACTAAACTTAAAATTCATATAAAATAACTTGTAATTCAAAAGTTAATAAATCATAGCAAAATAATTGAATGATATAAAAATTTATTAAAGACAATAAACTTTTACAAAAATATTCCTACCTACAACATTCTGTCCCACGATATTCATAACATCACAATAATTTTTGCTCAATATTTGTATGCAACAATATTTTTGCAACATTGTTTGCGTCTTTAACTCGTGCGTCTGTAGTTTAAAAAATACTTTGTGTGATATATATATATATATATATATATATATTAGTGATGGGGGAGATGTAATGGGGGCACTCGTGAGAATGGAACGATGCATTAGACAGCCAAGAACATGATGGTGATACAGAAATACTCCTGTAGGCTGATCAGAGATGTGGTTGGCAATGTGTCTCACTTTCGGCTTAAAGGGGCCATCCAGTGTAGGGGAAAAACACGTCTTTTTTTTATCCAGTCTTGCATCTCTAATCATAACGACAATAACCATTCAAATGTTTTTGTTTGGTGTTAGTTGTGGTTTTGAGTTGCATTGTGACATCTTTGACTGAATTGCTCCTTTAAAGAGACTGATCCAACTAAGTCAGTAATTTGAAGGAGTGATCTAAAACTTTTCTATGCATATTATAAGCAGTAGCAAGAAAGGTATTCCTCCGGGACTCGCGCAGGATCCAGCAGCTCGCCAGGAACTTATGCCGGTCCTACACAAACCCCCCTCACTCTTACGAGCAGGCGGAGCGAGGGGTAGGTTCACGGCAATGGATTCCGGCTGAACTACTCTGTCCCCGTGGATGCCGCTTGCATTTTGACAGTGCTTGCGTGTCATCCACTGTAGCTCGTCTCTCTTGCTCTGCTCAACTATTGGCAAACCCTTCTTTTACTTTCCAACCATTAGGAAGTTAACAACTGTAACGTATACCCTCTGCCTGTACTCGCTGGAGTCTTATAACCACCCACATCGGGTGAGTCTTATGCTGCAAAAACTTGACGGTGGTTGGTTTTCCACCACCTTCACCTCAGTACTTTGTTGTCTTTCACGTATGTCACGTTTTGCTTCCCTGTTTTTACCCGGCTAAACACTGCTTTAGTTGCACTAACCACCATTGTATGAGATTTGGCATGTTTTTACTTGAGAGGCTGCTTTGTCTATTTTCAGTTGATCAATTATGATTTATGTTATTGTAATTTTTTTGTCCTTTTATTTGTATAGGTTGGTCCATCTCCTAAAAAGGTACCTCAAAGCTAGGTTTCTGAGAGCTTGGTTCACCCCTGAGAGAATCACCCGGCCAACCACTGTGTAGATAGTGTAGTTACATCCTTTGGTCCTGACGAATCGCCACGTGATCCCTGACACGCAAGGCGAGAAACATGTTGACCACTAATTTGTAGCCACCTCTGACCATTATATCAGCGGTGACATCACTGCTGTTTTTAATTGGGCCCAGTAGGCTCGCAGATTAAATTGATTTTGTAGTACCATTGCGCCCCATTTTATCCCTTCCCACACCATTCCTTCACGTACCCTATCCACATCTACACCACGAGGCCCCACACCTAACGGCTTGGGAAAAAGATCTCTGACAAAGAGCCCCTCATAGGGTGCCCATCAGGCATTGCAGCGCCGGCCTGACGAGGAGCATACCCTATGATGAAGCATGGCACCCAACCGGGTGTGTGAGGGCCCCTTTTCCCAAATTGGGAGACACCCCGTCTTCACCTTCGGGTAAGGGTGTTTTACCGACCTAGCCTCTGCCTCCTTCCTTCCACCCATAGGAACTACATACCTCTTCTTCTGAGCCTATGTAGGTGCCACTCCTGTGCGCTGATGTTGCCTTTCTTTCCACGCCAGCAGACTCCGATCTGGAGCTAACGCTCATCTCTTTGAGACCCTTATCTTAATCAAAAAGTTGTTTTACAGTCTGCAAGTGACCTATCCGCTCCAAAAACAACAGGTTTTAAGCCCTGTAAAGACTGTCGCAAACAAATGTCTGATCTTCATCAGATTTGCCTGGGGTTCGCCATGACTCTAGGCCTCAGGTGACTGCGTCAATAAACCCGAAGGCCATATGACACACTGAAGTAAAACTGTACATCCCCAAACACCGGAAAACTCTGCGAGAAGATGGTCCACGTTGAAAGTTCGGTCCTGGTTGTGTTCGAGATCTAGAAGTCGCAGGAGTCATTCCATTGGTCAGTCTTCGTCTCAATCAAAGTCTTTGGGTAAGTCGAAGAAAAAAACACAGAAAATCTAACTGGGACTCTGCCACTCACACTCCCCTGAGATGGCGTGGGGCAGAGCCATACGTCACTATCGCGCTCCCACATTAGTTTGACTTTGGAGATGATCCCTCAACTTGTTCTGGCGCAACCAGAGTTTCCAGGGCTGTCTGCTACTCCAAAGCAAATTAAAGAGTTCTGCAAGGCCATGCTCAGACTCATTGCATCCTTGCTGACTCCCGCTGGCCTTCCACCTGGATTACCATCGGGGGGGTTTCACCCTTTGTCCCAGCTGGACCCTCCGAGCCCTCTGTTCACGCCGGTTCCCGGTACTTGGACAACTCCATCAACGCTGGAAGGCAAGGCCCTCATTGTCCTCTCTGCTGCATAGTTGCTGTCTGTTTGACCTCGGCTGTGCTCGGGCACCGTGGAGGCCCCACTTCCTCTGCGAGATCTGCCTCCACTAAGACAAGGGCACACCCTGCAGTCCATTTTTAACATGGATTCAGACAGTGATTAAGATGCGGATGAGCCAACCTTATCACGAGGAGAATTGGTATGATGGAACACTGCTGCTCAAGCCCAAGAAATTTAATAAGCTTAAAACATACAATCGTACATTCTCTGGCATCGCCCCGAGAATTTGGAACTCCCTCCCAGTGGAAACAAGACTGATTCCCTCTACACTTGCCTTCAAAAGGGAAGTCATAAATCTACTAATGAACAATGCGTTGAACTAGATGCTGTGCTCCTCTTGCCGCTAAGTTACTGTATACTGTCTCGCTTGTTCCTGTTGTTTATTGCCCTATGTGTCGGTCTCTCCCAACCTGCCTCCTTTGTCCTCCTCAATTTCATCTTGCACCTGCTGTATTTTGTCCCACTGTCAGCCTGATTTCTCTCCCCTAGCTGTTCCTTTGTTTACTTAAACTGTATGTAAAGCGCCCCGATACCCTTCTGGGTCATGTTCGCACTATACAAAACTCTACAGCAGAAGGTCAATGGCTCCTCTCACTCACTGGGGAGAGTGCTTCTTAATCCATGGTAGGATGTGGGCCCCCCTTTTACCAAGGCCCATATGGATACTTTAAGGGTATGGGCCAAACCTTGCTCTGGCCTCCGGTTAACCCAAGATTGCATGACACCAGTGGCTGGCAACTCTGCATTTTTATCTCAGCACCCTTCTCTTGAAAGCTAGGTGGTGCAGGCGTCTATTAGTAAGACTAACCCAAACACATTCCCCACTGCTCCCCTCCCGGGAGTGAAAACGGATGGAGACGTTCGGGAAACGAGTCTTCTCATCCATCGGCCTTGTGCTGTGATTAGTGAATGCTAGCTGCCTAATGGGGCACTATTTCCTTGCCCCTTGGGATTCAGTGGCTCCTGTTGTTCCAGGGACCCTTGAAGAGCCTCAACCTGTCCTCGCCCAGGCCATAAAGGATGGTCATGACACGGCCAAATTCACAATTGGTTGTGGCTTGGACACCACCAATTCAATCTGCCGGGCCATTCACTGCCACACTTGGTGCTGTCCATCACTTTTTCAGGCCATGTCTAGTCATCTCTCATGAATATGCTGTTTGCTTGCCTGTTTGTGGACAAGGCAGACTCCGCTCTCATGTGGTTCAAGGAGAGCAGGGCAATGGCACGCTCCATGGGCATGTCTGCCCCACCTCGCAAACTCATCAGCCCATCCTCTCCTTTCATGGCTTCAGCAGAGTAGTCCACACCGCCAACCAATCCATTCTCCACAAGGCACCCTGCAATTTCGCGGTTGAGGCCATGTTACTCACCGCCTCCACAGTCGGGAGCCTGGCAGACGAATGGTCCTTGGCAGGCCAAATTTTGAACAACCTGTTATGGTCTGGATGGTCTTGGGGCAATGCAGCAGAATCATCATTGAAACGTCAGCATACAATGCAATAGCAAAGAACAATTTCTCATGACTGGTGCTAAGCTGGGTGTTACCCAGACCGTACAAGTTGACCAGTAGGACTGTGTATCTGAAAGAAACAGTTAGTTATAGATACCTTAGAATTACCCCCAGGCGTCAGTCTGGATCCGGAAAGTTTTTTCGTCAGCAGTACCTCTGCGTGTCGAAAAGTGGCGTCGTTCGGCTCCGTGTCCGTAGTTGGCGTCGTGGTCGCCGGAATGACGTCGCAGTAGCTACCTAGATGCTGCAATCGCGCGCTGAAGTCAGTTCTTTCTTTTTCCGCGCCAGCCAGCGCAGATCCAGAGAGAGCGGTGCCTCCAGTCATTTTTTGACTGAACTTTTTGAGCGACTTCTGTCGACGTCTTTTTGAGTCTTACCGACTCCTGGTGCACGTAGGGATGACCGGCTTCAAGGCCTGCGGTTGCTGTTCCCGCATGATGTCGGTAACGGATCCGCACCGCGTGTGCCTCTTTTGCCTGGAGCGCGACCACGACCCAAGTCGTGCTCCGACTGCCGAACCATGGCTCCGAAGTCTTTGCGGGAGCGGTCCCGAAAGCTTCTTGAACGCCGGCAGTAGGCTCCGCGCCGTTCGAGGTTCCGGTCGCGAAGGAGGTCGAGGGACCGGTCGCGGAGCCATCACCACTCGTCATCCAAGTCTTCGCACTCTGGGTCAGGTAAGTCGAAGCACAAGAAGTGTAAGAAGCATCGTCGCTCTTCGACTTCTCCCTGTCGGTCGGCTGACGCGACGAGGGATGCGGGCGGTGCCACTCCCGCGGCTCCGCGTGCGGAGCCTGAAGGGTCGACTCGGAGCTTCCCTCCCTTTCCGGGACCCGGAGCGCCCCCTGCCCAGCTTAGTCAGTTTTGCGAAGCCATGCATGCCATCTTTGGGCAGCCCTACTCCGCCGGCGCGACTTCGGGCTGCGCAGACTCGGTTGGGGGGCCTAGGCCTTCCCTGCCGGTGGCTCCGGCCGCAGGGCCCCCATGGATCCAGGCCTGGATCCGGATTGGCGCCGGTCGATCTTGTGACACCTCCACCGGCGCCGACTCCACCGGCACCGCGTCCGCTGCCGACGCCGGCTGGACCTCCAGCCGGCGTTGACCCCGGCTCCCACCTCCAGGTGGATATGGAGTCGGACCCGCGTCGGCCGGCGCCGATGGGTACTTTTGTGCCTGCATTCCACCCTGGCCATTTTCAGCCAGTTTGGCAGCCAGAGGAGGATGAGGAAGACTGGGAGGGGTCTGAGGACCCTCTCACTGCTCAGTTGGAGTACAACCAGGACTGGAGAGAGGACCTGGGGGATGCCAGTGGTCTTGACACTTCACCAGACCATGGCATGTTGTCTCCTCCTACCGTGGCTACGGAGGAGGGAGCGTCTTACGCAGTGGTGTTGCGTAGGGTGACCGAGGCCCTAAACCTCGAGCTACCTACTGTGGCAGTCAGGACTAACCTCCTGACAGAGGTGCTTCAACCGGCAGCAAGCTCTTCGGAGCCCCTGCTGCCGTTTAATGAGGCCCTTACGGACATCGTTTTGGGCACCTGGTCCAGGCCCACCACAGGGGCTCCTGTGGATAGGATGGTTGCCGGACGCCACCGCCCGGCTCCGGGCGACCCCACTTTCCTCTCCCAACACCCTTCCCCCGAGTGCTTGGTGGTCCAAGCCTCATCGTCCCAAAGCACATTCCCTCCCGCACCACCGGACAGGGAATCCAAGAAGCTGGATCAGCTTGGGAAGAAGTTGTTTTCTTCCTCCAGCTTAGGGCTGCGGTCGGTGAACACCGCATGCCTCTTGGGCCGTTATTCCCACTCTGTGTGGGATACGGTGGCGCAAGTGCTGCCTCAGTGTCCGGAGGAGGCCCGGACCGTGCTCTCCCGTGCTGTTGCCGAGGGGAGAGACGCAGCAAAGTTCGCCATTCGTTGTGGACTGGACACTGCTGAGTCACTGGGTAGGACCATTTCAACGTTGGTGGCGCTTCGCCATCGCGCCTGGTTGAGGACGACTGGCTTTTCTGGGGATGTCCAGAACACCTTGATGGACATGCCTTTTGATGGCCGTCGACAAGGCAGGCAGTGTGCTAGAGCCCTGCACGGTCTGCTTTTCGCCCCTTTCGTGGCCACGGAAGGGGTGCCCCAACACGTTCCTTTCAGAGCCACAGGCCAGCGCAAGCTGTTCCACCTCAGCGCGGCCGGGGACGTGGGAACCACCGCCGTGGTTCTGGGGGCCAGCGAGCACGCCAGTCCACCACCGCCCCCTCTGCAGTAGCCTCCAAACCCTCCTAGTCCGACCTTTCAGGGCCACCAAACGCCAGTGGGCGGCAGGATCCGCCATCACCTCCCCCACTGGCGCACCATCACGTCGGACAGGTGGGTTTTGCAAATAGTCCGAAGGGGCTACTCCCTCCCCTTCGAGACTACCCCTCCCTCCATGCCACCCAAGTACCATCGCATGTCGGAGGATCATCTGTCCCTTCTCCAACAGGAAGTTACGGCTCTCTTGGCCAAAGGAGCCATCGAGCGCGTCCCTGCCCCAGAAGTAGGTCGTGGTTGTTATTCCCACTACTTTCTGGTGCCCAAGAAGGACAAGGGCCTGCGTCCTATCTTGGATCTCGGGGACGTCAACCGCTTTCTCTGGAAGAAGAAGTTCAAAATGTTGACCCTGGCTCGGGTCTTGTCTGCCCTCGACCCTGGAGACTGGATGGTAGCGTTGGACTTGCAGGACGCCTATTTCCACATCCCCGTCCTGCCGGCCCACCGGCGTTACCTGCGGTTCATGGTAGGCCACGAGCACTTTCAGTTTACCGTGCTCCCCTTTGGCCTTACCAGTGCCCCTCGGGTGTTCACGAAAGTGATGGCAGTGGTCGCAGCTGATCTGCGCAGATCAAGGGTTCCAGTCTTCCCCTATCTCGACGTATGGTTGTTGAAGGCGGGCTCGCCCCAGGTAGTCGTTTCCCAACTCCAGACTACGGCCGACCTCCTGCATTCGCTGGGGTTTTCCATCAATGTGCGGAAGTCACACCTGACCCCCCCCCCCTCTCAGAAGCTCCTCTTCATCGGAGCGGTTCTGGACACGGTGCAGTTTCGGGTTTATCCTCCCGAACAGCGAGTCCGGGATATTTGGGCTATGATTCCGATCTTTCGGCCTCTATCCCGGGTTTCGGTCAGAGTGACTCTTGAGGCTGCTGGGCCTCATGGCCTCCTGCATCCTGCTGGTCGATCATGCCAGGTGGCATATGCGGGCTCTGCAGTGGGACCTGAAGTTCCAGTCGGCGCAGCATCAGGGGAATCTGTCCGATTGTGTCCAGATCTTGGAGGGCACTGCACGACAATTGCAGTCGTGGCTCATGAACCAGGATTGGGTCAACGGCAGATCCCTCTCCCTTCCCCAACCAGAACACACAGTGGTGACAGACGCGTCCCTTCTGGGATGGGGCGGCCACATGGGAGAGGCGGAGATCAGAGGCCTCTGGTCTCCGGCGGAGTCCGGGCTCCACATCAACCTTCTGGAGCTGCGGGCGATCCGGCTTGCACTGAAAGCATTCCTTCCCTCTGTCCGGGGAAGAGTAGTGCAGGTGTTCACGGACAACACCACCGCCATGTGGTACTGCAACAAACAAGGCAGGCTGGGGTCGTGGACCCTATGTCAAGAGGCACTCCCCCTCTGGACATGGCTGGAACATCAGGTTATATCCCTGGTGGTTCAACACCTGACAGGTTCCCTGAACGCAAGGGCGGACAAACTCCGCTGCAGCTGCATGATGGATCACGAATGGCGTCTTCACTCGGTGGTGGTGTAAGGTCTCTTTCAACAGTGGGGAGAGCCTTGGTTAGATCTATTCGCCACCGAAGAGAACGCGCAATGTCAGCAATTCTGCACGTTTTTCGTCGCGAGTGGATTTGCGGTCTTTTGTATGCCTTTCCGCCTATACCACTTCTGCCTAGAGTGCTGAAGATCAAGTGCGACCGGGCCCAAGTCATTCTTGTGGCTCCGGATTGGGCACGAAGAGTCTGGTATCCCGAGCTGCTCAACATGGCCATCGATCCTCCGATCCGCCTGCCTCTTCAGGAGGATCTTCTGTCGCAACAGCAGGGGACGGTCCTCCACCCGAACCTGTCCAGCCTCCACCTCCTTGCGTGGAGATTGAGCGGCGGCAGTTGACGTCATTGGACTTGCCTCCCGAAGTTTGTGATGTAATCTTGTTAGCCAGGCGTCCCTCCACTAAGACTGTATACGCTTGCCGATGGAACAAATGTGTGGCATGGTGCACAGCACAGGCTGTGGATCCCCTTTCTGCCCCCCTTTCTGAGGTCCTCTTGTTCCTCCTTTCTTTGGCCCAGCAGGGCTCTGCTCTGGGCACTATCAAGGGCTATCTTTCGGCCATTTCTGCCTTTCTTCGGCTTCCTGATCAGCCTTCTCTCTTCAAGTCCCCGGTTGTTAATCGTTTCTTAAAAGGCATAACTCTTCTTTTTCCTCCTATCCCCTTCGTTATGCCTCAGTGGGACTTGAATCTGGTCTTGACCTATTTGATGTGCGCTGCCTTTGAGCCACTTCACAACTGTCCTTTAAGACTTTTAACTCTTAAGACTGCATTCCTGGTGGCCATCACATCTGCCAGAAGAGAGTGAGTGAGCTCCAGGCTCTTTCATCCAAACCTCCTTTTCTGGCTGTACATCCGGACAAGGTTGTCCTAAGAACTTGTCCATCCTTCCTTCCCAAGGTGGTCACCTCCTTTCATATTGGGCAGACCATCACTTTGCCCACCTTCTTTCCGCCTCCGCATCCTTCGAAAGAGGAAGAGAGGCTCCACCGTCTGGACCCAAAACGTGCGCTTTCCTTTTATCTGGATCGCACCAAACCGTTCCGGGTGGACGACCAGCTCTTTGTTGGGCGCCAAGAAAGGTCGGGCCGTACACAAACGGACCATTTCTAGATGGGTCGTTTTGTGTATTAAAGCCTGCTATTCTTTAGCTAAAAAGGAGCCTCCAGTGGGGCTACGTGCCCATTCCACCAGGGCGACGGCAGCCACTACTGCTTTGGGAGGAGGAGTTCCTCTGCATGACATTTGCCAGGCAGCGACGTGGGCATCCTTACACACGTTCACTAAACACTATTGCCTGGACTGCCAAGTCCGGAGAGACAGCTTCTTTGGCCATTCTGTTCTCCAGGACTTTCTGGTGTGAACTTGGTTCGCAGACCCACCTCCAGGGTTGGTATTGCTGGGGTGTCTATTCCAAGGTAAGGAATCTATAACTAACTGTTTCTTTCAGATGAACAAGTTACTTACCTTCAGTAATGATATATCTGTAAGAAACCTAGGTTAGTTATAGATTCCTTACCGCCCCACCCATCCTCCCCGTTCTGCGAACTGACTTCTAGGGTTAAGGACATCCTTTCAGGGCCCTAGTTTTGTGCACCAGTGGTCAGTGTCTTGCATGGCTCTGCGTTTCTGGCGCGGAAGGTCGTGTACAGAACTGACGTCAGCGCGCGAGGGCGGCGTCTAAGTAGCTACCGCGACGTCATCCCGGCGACCACGACGCCAACGACGGACGCGGAGCCGAACAATGCCACCTTTCGACGCGCAGAGGTACTGCTGACGAAAAAACTTTCCGGATACAGTCTGACGCCTAGGGGTAATTCTAAGGTAAGGAATCTATAACTAACCTATGTTTCTTACAGATATATCGTTACCGAAGGTAAGTAACTTGTTCGTTTGGTATGTGCTCTTATCCTATTTTGAGTGAAAGGCCCAGAAAATTCTTTTACTCCCCATATGAAGTGGGAGTCCACCAGTGTGCCCTAGGATTAGGCCTAAGAGTGCCTCCATGCTCCCTCAGAAACTGTTTGGCATGCAAGTTTGTTTGGTGCACCATTTCCTCAAGGAAGTCAACATCCAAAAAGAGATGGACGTACTCAATAGGCAGAACGTTTGCTGTATAAACTTTGTATCTAGTGTTCGCAGTGACTGGGGAATTATGGCCTGCGCTAAATTGGGGACTGCTTGTGTGCCCCCTTACTTTTTAGGTCTCGCCTGAGCCAGCGCATGCGCTGCTCTGGCGAGAGTTTTAGTAAGCGGGTTTTGGAAGTGCAAACAGCAGTTTGCTGGCGACCAGCTTGCGTTCACGCGAGCGTGCACGCGCGATCAGGCGCCATATGGCTTCCCTCGCCATCTGCTCGCGATTACTTTCACTTTCGCGGCCGCGTCAGTTTTTTTTTTCCTTCTGTCTTCTCTCTCGTCATTGCACCCTTGTTGTTGCTTGCAGTCGCCTGTCGTTTTCAGCATGGCTGTCTTTGAGCCCAGAACAGCTTGTACATGCTGTGAGCGTTTTCAGGCATGCTGATTACGTAGAGCCTACGCACTAAAACATGTGCCTGACAAAATGATTTTGAAACGGGCAGTGACTTTTTAATATCTTGTGCCACATGCAAGAGAAATGAAACATCCTCACTTTATTCCGCCCCAAACCTACCTTACTTGTATTTAAAGGGAAAGAAACCTCGCAGAACTCACTATGAACTCTACTTGCCTGATCTCACATCTCTTTTCAGGAGTTACTATTTCCACCCTAGTACCTTGACTGCTCTTCCAGTCCCAGGGTGGATGCTAATGTGACTGTCTTGTCGCCTATAGATTGTTTTCAGAGTCAAATTTGTGGTTTCATTCTGAGATCTCTGTGTGTTATAAGCATCACAGGATGGCAGCCCATGCTGTGCACTGCCTCCCCTTCTGGTCTGCCCCCTACACCTTCTGGTCTCCCCCCAGTACAAAACATAGGGGCACCCGGTGTTTTATTCTGGAATGTTTCTAAAGTATATTAAGGAATGCCTTTTCTTTCAGAGACACTAAGGACTTCTCTTGTGTGGCATGCTTGCAGGAACATCTTCCATCTACTCTGAGAGTGTGGAATCCCTAATTTACCCGTGTAAGGGTTGCCATTATTTCTAACAGGCTTTACATACAATTTCCACCTTCTTTAGAACGGTGATATTTGCACTGCCTTGTTTGTATGGGGTACCAGTGCTCCACTATGAAACTATTCGTAGGTAAGGGTACCCACATGAACACTTGGGTTGCTCACTGGACTATGCAGGTTTTTATTGCTTTTTGAGCTACACAGCCGACGCTGAGGATCGTCTTTCCACTTTGGTTTCTTAGGACGATCGCTCGTAAAAGTATTGCTACTGGGTCCTGCATATTCCTACTAGAGGTAAGCTTATAAATGTGTTTTGCTTTTTTTCTCGAACATCATTTTGTCACTGGCAAAAATAATGGGCATTATCTCTCTTTCACATATTGATGAGAATCAATTGTCTTTCTGGATCTTTATCGCTTGCTTCCAACAGTACTTACGTGGGCAATTTTGCTTTGCCAAATTATTTTCTACACACAGAATATACTATTAAGTAATACAATTCTGTTTTACAAACTTGTTAACCTCTCATACTCCTGTCCCGACACCTTGAAATCACGTATGTGGTGTTGACATTTTGACACACTTTTCAGGACTGCATATATGATACCCCTCAATAGGGGAGCTGTTCCTGCTGGCAATGGTAACGGCATTCCTTTTTTGTAAACATTTGTATTGAGTTTACTTTATAATGTACAGCACCACAAGAGGGTTGAAGGAACAGAAACTGTAATGTCACACAGACACCATCGGAATGTGACAATCGCATGATTACACTGGAATTGTATTCATTTTTATCGCACTCAGATATACAATATTTCAGTCAAAGTAATCCTTAATGGTAAGGTCCCATCACTTAAGGTAGGTCTTTATTGGGTGCATCAGTAAGTTTAGTCAAACGGTAACTGCATTACTAAGTGCAAATCATCAAACAGTAAACAACCTAGCAATGTTATGGTCCCAGTGTAGTTTGACCACTTCTTCTAGCAGCGTGCTCCAGCATTCTCTGTGGCAACAGCTTTGCAGTCCTCCTCTGGCGAGCACCCGACAGCTCAGGGTAGGTCACTCCTCACCTAGCACATGAGTGCTGCCCATCTTGATACCCTGACTGCTGCTCTCCTTTGTACCACGTTGAGTTCAGCATTTTTGACTCTGCTCCCTTCTCAATAGTTGAAGAATAGCGAAAGACCCTCAGTTAAGCCAGATGTCCATGGCGGTTATGTGACGTTACCCCGCATGCATTTACCCCGCAGTTTTTACTCCGCAAAATCTTTTACAACGCAGGGCTTTACAACGCAATTCGTTACAACGCATTCCCCATTCCAACGCAATTACTATTCTAACTCGAGGGGGGCGTTAGTTTGGGGAATGCGTTGTAACAGTTTTGCGGTGTAAAGCCCTGCGTTGTAACAGTTATTGCGGAGTAAAAAATGCTGGGTAAAGCCATGCAAAGTAAAAAATGCGGGGTAAACAACGTTTCCCTTCCATGGCAGATGATTGTTGCTCCTTTTCTGTCTGTGAACAACAGCCAGTCTTCTCATTGAACCTCAGCTCCCTGCTACTTGGGCCTCATCTTCTTCTGCAAATTAGCACTTCGCTTTCAGATACACTTCAGCTCTCTTCGTTTCCCTCAGCCGGAAGTAGTATAGCACTGATGGAGCACGGTCTTGTCCTTAAAGACTCTCTGGGGTTCATTCAAAACCTTTACTCTCCAAATTCTTGTTTGTTGTAATGGTAATGAAGTGCAGCCTTACATGTAGAACAAAAAACCAGGACACAGCAATGTTCAAAAAAGGCTCAACCGATCTTCATTTAGGCAGCATGGTAGATAAGCAGATTCAATGCAGACCACCCATCACAAGCTAGGATGTTATCAGTTAACTTTCCAGGTTATTTCTTTCTCTGGGCACACAGTTGACAATGGTAGACATCTAGTAGAAGACTAGTTCCACTATCTTATCCATTCCTGAAATTCAACCATCACATAAAGGAAAGAGACAACCCAGGAAATCTCAACATTCTCTGAACCTTTAAATTCAATTAAAAAAAATTCTAGGCACAGTCCTAAAGGAATGCAGGATAAACCAGCATTGGCATAGCCAATAGGTCTCGCCTTTGGGACCTTATAAGTGTTTAGTTATCCAGCACAATATCCTTAGTGCAACAACATCAACTGTTGCATGGCTAAACACTTATAAGGTCCCAAAGGCGAGACCTATTGGCTATGCCAATGCTTGTTTTACCACGCACCTACTTACACACCCACTCAGAGACTCATGCACCCAGTGATAGACCCACTCACACTCGTGCATCCATTCTCAGACCCACTTAGAGACCCTTGCATGCTCTCAGATCTACTTAGACATTCACCTCACCTACTCACAGACCCACTCACACTCATGCACCTAGTCACTGATCCACTTAGAGACTCATGTACCCACTCAGAAACTCCTGTAATCACTCACAGACACACTCAGTCACAAACTATTTACAGACACATTTAGACACTCATGCAGCCACTTACAGACCCAATTAGAGACCCTTGCACGCTCTCAGTTCTACTTAGACACTCATACACCCAGTGACAGTCCCACTCAGACACACGTGCCGACTCATAGACCCACTCATAGACTCACACAAACACTCAGACCCACACACACGTACGTATACAGTCACACACACAAACACGTATACAGTCACACAAACACACGTACGTACACAGTCACTAACACTAATGTACCTTTACGGCCACCCACACACCCACTCTCAAAGGTTACAGGTTACAGTTAAGAAATATAATTTTTTTAAATGTTGAAATTCACTGAAAAAAACTAAGATTACAGGGACGTTCTAGTTAGGCTCATATTTCACTGATACAAAACCGGTGAAATTCAGCAGTTATAGTTGCCTAAGCTAACTATATCTTACGCTCCCGCAATGCGCTGCTTATGACCTCTCATATTACACGACTTATGACATGGTCAGTGACATCACTGATGACATCATTGATGACATCGCAAATGGCATCACTGATGGTATATCATCCACAGAACCACTCACACACCCACTCACACCCCCCATACAACCTCTCATACCCCCCATACAACCTCTCATACACCCACACAACCACTCACACACCCACTCACAGACCCATACAGCTACTGACACTCACTCACAGCGCCACTCGCAGACCCACAGCGCCACTCGCAGACCCACAGCGACACTCGCAGACCCACACAGCCACCCGCAGACCCACGCAGCTATTAACAGAGCTACTCACTTACCCATACAGCGATTCACACATCAAACAAACTGTTTTTTTTCACAGAAAACATTTGAAAGTTTTAATGTGCATTTTGGGATGTGTGTATTACCTTAAGACTACGTAATTCCAAAGTAGTCAGTATTTTATATATAAGCAAGGAGTCACTTGAGAACCAGTTTAGCTCACCTGTGATCAAGGCTCCTGAAGAGAGCTGAAACGCATCAGGACTAATCAAGCATGTTGCTACATAACGAGCAGTTACTGAATAAAGCGCCTTGCTTGTTCTGAAGTTTGATGCACGGTGTGCTTGTTCGTGTGGTGAGGAAGTGTGTTTCTGGTATATGGAACGGGGTGCTCCATCCCTGTAACGTCGTGCCGCCCTGCTAAGGGTCTGTGGCTACTCTGCGACGTAAAGAGAGAGAGAGGCACACATTCTCTCTCTCGCTCTTTCTTTCTCTCTTTCTCTCTTTCTCTCTTTCTCTCTTTCTCTCTTTCTTTCTTTCTCTCCCCCCCCCCCCCAACAATCCCTCCCTCAAACGTGAGGAGGCATCCTGTGGCTCACAATCCCCCACCGACGGCAGACAGAGCACTCCCCTCCTTGTTCCTCCACATCTGGTGGGGATGTGTGATGCCAGCGCACCTCGCTTCCCCCTGACATCACAGATTAGCAAGAGGGGGGCAGAGGCCGAAGTGAGAGATCTCGCTTTGCCCCCACCCTTGGCTGTTTAAAAAAAAAAAGAAACTTCTGGTGCAATCATCGGATGTTTCCTTTAAATCCTCCCCACCATCAGCCAGTGGCAGACAGACGCACTGGGGAGTGTGTGAGGGCTGACGCCCTCGCTAAAGGGGTAAAAGTGGTGATGATCTAGCATATTGTTAAATTCTCAGAGTTATTACTTGGCTGAGACCCTTGTCTTTTTTTCTCCACAATTAAAAAAGATTGCTGACAAAAATCATCTGGTGTATGTAAGATCTTGAAATGGCATTCTTCACTCCAGGTCTGCTATTTTTTTTTACTTATTAGGGTCAGTTCCTCCTCTGGAAACACTAATAAGGGGTGGGGAATAGCAGCGTTCCTGGGGTAGCCATAATTTTTGTAGTGCAAACCCATTATAGCTTGCAGTATCCATGCATCTGACATTAATTTCCTCTCATTTGGGCGTACTTCGCCAGTCTGCCACCAACTTTGACATAGAACAAAGGTAGAACACTTTCTGAAGTAATTTCCTGCGTTGGTCATGTCTCTAGATAGACCTGTGTTGCCCCTTGCTTTCCTGCCTCCTGTAGAGTGGAAGAAGCCTCCAAATCTTGTCTGGCCGGCTAAGTGTCCCCTACCTCATTTAGCCCCAGGGAAATCTTGATGGTGAAGTCCTTTTTGATCGATGCTTGGGCTTTGTCAAGGAAAGTGAAGGTAGAACCTAACCTGCACAGTTCTTTGATGAAAGGGTCTCCAAAGAGACCCCTGAGGGCAACTGCCCCCGGCTTTCGATGAAGCCAAATCCCCTAATTTGGGATCTACTTTTATGAGGAGGGACATGTGACGTTTATTGGGTGAGATCGCACATTTAACGATACCTAGGAAGATTATGGCCCTCTGTACCCAGCAGGACAAAATATTGGGAGATATAAGGGACTCAGACTGTTTCTCTTCTTCTGCACATATTCAGGATCTTAGAGGTCCTGCCATATCCAGGAGCTTGTCTTGGTCAGGACCCTCAAGAGCGATCGATCCCCTTCTTCGGGTCTTTAATGTATTTGGCCAGAAAAGTAGCCGTTTCGGCATAAATTTTGGGAGCTATGGAGACTTCCCATTCCAAGAAGGGTTAAAGCATTTTCATCAGTTACAAATGTTTTCGTCCACATAGGACACCAATTTGTCTTCTGGGGCCCTTTCTGTGGTATATGGGTGATAGATAACCTGTGGGTCAAGCATATCTGATGCAGGAAAATTATCATTTAGAGCGCCATCGGTTGAGAGTACCTCGGTGGGCTTACCTAGGGCACCAGGACCAAGTTGAGTCTTGCTCCCTGTCTGAATCGCTTGGAGAGTCATCTGCAGGGTCATGGTTTGAGGATCCAGTTCCTTCTGATATGGAGAAGGGGTTGCTGGAATTCCTAGGGGTCCCCGGGAGATATGGGTCCTTCATGGGGCGGCCTTCAATGGAAATAGTGCTATTTTAAGTCGGTCAAAGGCATCCCCCGGGGGGGTTGGATGCCCTTGGACATTTAGACTTTGCTTTAGAAGCTGCTGAAGGTGGTCTTGGAGGTTCTGAGTATCCAGAAGGACCATATGGTCTACTCTCCATGTGAGGGGTTCTGCGTGGCAAGTCACTGATTGTAAGCTGTTCTCCAGGGGCATTAAGTCATTAGAGACAGCTTTTTGAACTGAGGGGGTCTACACCCTCTGCCAGGTGAATTCCACCTCCTCCTCTTGTAGAAATGAGGCATCACCCCTTGCATCATGGTGAATGGTCTGCCTGAGGCAGGGAATTTGGTGCAGCGAGAGGCGCAAAAAATGCAGACAAGTCCTGAATTGGCAACCCCCATCCCCTCAGAGAGGTATTAAGGTTAACAAAAGGTTTTATTATGAGTACCAAAGCGTATAGACAGGGGCATAAAAAAAGGCAGTGGGAGACACTGCACTCTGTATTTGCACGGGTTAGGCCTGAGTTGTCCCCAAACACAGAGGGCTGAGATTAGTCCGATTCAGACCCCTAATATGGGGAGTCAGGCACAAGGTCTTGCGAGGCGGAGATGATATCCACTGAGCCGTAAATTAAATGTATTTTAGGTGTGTTTTCACCGTTTGCCAGTCTCCTGCATGGCCGTCGTGGAGCCCTGTCTCCTGGAAGCGTGGTCAAGCTCCGGGCCAACATGCATGAGAAAGGTGTTGAACAGGACAAGAGCGGCACATGAAGTTCACCCTCTGGCTGTTGGAGCACCACACTGTGCAGATGCATATCCACATTTCATTATAGGAGCCACCCAGGAATCGTCCAGACCAAATCCACCCTGTCTTGGCCGTAGGAGGGAAACATACATTTTAAATAGGCTAAAAGACAGGCTTTTTGATCGCAAGCCAGTCAACGACATCCTCGATGACCACTCAGGCCTTCGCATCGGAATCAGCAGGTGCACGATGCATCTTGACGTAGGACTTCGCATCGCAAGCCCCTCGTCTGCGACTGCATCTGCGACACAGGACCTCGCATCCTAGCTTTGCAGGTCCTAGGAATCGCTGCTACACGACGCATCCTTGACGTGGGACTCTGCATCGCTCCACAAACAGGTTTTAAGGTACTCTTGTTCAGTGGGCCTAACTGGATCTCTGTAGCCGGCCTACTCGCCATCGTGTTTGGCCTGAACTTGTGACTTTGTCCCCGGTCTGGTGCAACAAGATATCCACAGTTGGCGCTTTATACTTTTTGGCGTGATTTTCACTTAAATCTTTAAAATTGTATTTCTCCTGGTCTACTGATTTGATATTTGTTGTTTTGAACGTAAATTATTTATTACATTTTACTCTAGTTTTCTAAATTGATGTGGGATTTTGTGTTGTGCTGTTTCGCTTCATTACTGTTTGAAGTGCTGCATAAATACTTTACACATTCCCTCTAAGTTAAGTGTGACTGATCGGTGCCAAGTTACCAGAGGGTTAAGCACAAGTTAATTTAGGGTTTGCTTGTGACTTCACCCTAACAGATAATTCTGGTTGCTGCTTGAAAAGTTTTACCCCCTCAACCAGTAACCCAATTTCTTACAAAGAGACACTACTATCATCAGGTACCTAACACACCTGTATAAACTTTCATACACATCACTAAATGTACTCCTGTCTGCTATAGTGGTGTGAAGAAATGGCTCTCCAAGGAGTTTCTTAAATACACCAGTCATTAGAAGATTCTCAGAAGGAGCTAATAGAGTGCACAGCCAAAGTCTGCATCTATGCCAATGTGGAACCTGAACCATGTGCTTGCACAGGTAATGAAGCCTCCTTTATAGAGTGGGGCTCAAATACTTAATGTTAAGACTGCATTCTTTAATGCCATCACTTCACTGCGTAGTGTCTGTGAGTTAGACACTTGCAACATAGAACCTTACCTCCTGATATAGATTCCTGAGCCAGACTCGATTTTTAGGTTGAGCCTGGGCAGCACATGCGCTGCTCTGCAAGGCATGCTGTATTGTGGTAGGTACTTGAAGCTCCGCCCACTCTCCGCCCATATTTTTCATTGGCTTGGGTCATTGTCCTTTGTAAACTCGGGCTCTTCAACAGTCAATAGGCTTAGTAGTCCCTCCTTAGTACCGCCTTGTCTCATCGTGTAACCTCCCTTGAGGACTGGCCCTCTTACATGTGTTACTCGGTAAGCTTTAATTACAGCCTCGGAGCACTATTTTGTTTACATTGTTTTCACCTGCCTCCTGTTGCAGGCAGGACACGCTCTCTCCTAACACTTTATTTTTTTTATGGAACGGCACGCCACAGTGGCGGCCACGCCTTTGGTTTATTTGCGGCGCCGAACGCAGCTGCATGTTTTTTAAATAATATTTAGTCACTTTTTTTGGGTTGTTTCCAAGCGCCCCAAGCCGCGCTTGCATGTTAATAGAGGCTACACCCCTTTCTTTAGATGTGCCGCGTCTGTTTGGAAGGTACTTCTGGCGGATGTTGGGTTTGGTTTGCTGTTATTATTCCTTGAGGTCACTGGGTTGGTTGAGAAGGTTTCTTCAATCCTGGTTGAACGTTGTGCTCTTCTGTCTTGGCAGGATGCCATTTATCGCAAGTGCCTAGGTAAGCGTGTTTTCTTCGTTTGGGTCGTCTGTTGATAGTCTCCTCTAGGGTTGTTGAGGGGTCAGACCTCCGTGACTGTTCAGAGGGTGGAGGGCGGTAAAGTGTCCGATGCCTCAACGAACCTATGGTAATAGAGCTGGTCTTGTGAGGTTTACTCGTTCATGACAATGGGAAATCCCTTCCCCATTACTGGTAGTGTACTTGAAAGTGTGTCGGAACGAGTAAGGAGAAATCCAGTATCTGAACTCATACCTTTATGCCTAACTCTCACCTTGGCTTTTATCACGATGTATGTTCCACCTTGTATAGCCCTGAGGAAGCCCCAGGCCAGATGGCCGATAACATGGGGCGAAACACGTGTTGGCTATAGAATGCTCTCACTTGGCTACGAAACACGAGAAAAATAAATTGGAATTGACTCCAGGAAATACTTGATTTCTCCTTACTCGTTCCGACACACTTTCAAGTACACTAATGTAATGTCCAGCCAGGTACTTAGTTTTTTTTATTGGCAAGTCTTTGAATGAATGAGAGATTTATTTAGTGCACGGCCACTCGGAAGAGTGTCCCGGCGCTATAGGAGAGACAAAATGATACACAGCCATCCAAGAAAGCCCTAAATCCCTAATCGTACTACATAACTGAATACTGCACAATCCAACCAGTGAAATATACAGGGTGTCATAAGTACAGTGAGGCACTACACCCTCCTTCTCTCCCCCCCCCCCTCACAATTCTCACTCCTATTGTGGTTGAGAACGTGCTATTACCAGCCGCAGTACTCTATGGGGATAGCCAGGTTTTTTGCTCTGGGGTAAATCACCCCAAATGGTATCACTGGTTTAGGAGCAACTCAGTTCAGTGACATTTTCATTGCTTTTTTTTTTTTTAGAAAATAGTCTCAAGCAGGCGGGTGGACTTGCCCATGCACCTCTATCTTTTATTCCCAGTTACAGGGTAAGCCCTGCAGTTTACCAGCGGATCGTTCATGGTAGTCTGGGGTCTGACAAGTTGCACTCCTGCCCTCATTGTGACGTCTCTTGCAGGGACTACAGCGGCAGCCACATTCAGGACCAGGTTTGAGTGATGGGCTCTGTGAGGTGGATCTGCATGTTACAAATTTTTGGCACTGGCTTCTGCAGGCGGAGCTTACAGCAGTTGCAGTCTCCAGGCCCTATCCTTCATGATGGTGTTTAGGGCAGTTGCTGCCTCTGCATAGATAAGGGCACTCTGCTTCGGCAGCGTCATGGCTTTTCTCTCCTTATTGGTAGTGGCAGCACCAGTCTCTTGAGCATCGTGGTAGGCTACAGGGCAACTTGGTAACATATGCTCTGTTACAGTCTTGATACAGCCCACTCATGAACTATGCAGAGCATCCGTGGGGTCGACTTACTAACAACGTGATCCTCCCTGGCTCACTGTCTTGGGTCATCTGCTTTCTCTGGGTGCTCCTCACGCAGGGAAAATGCTAAGCTTCTCTTCATAAAGGTTCAGGCCCACTCATTCTCCCTCTCTGGGGGTAGCCTTCTAGAATCCTTAGACCGACCATCACCTCATGAATAAAATGTTGACTTCTGACACTGTCCCCTCACCTTTGGGAGACTAGTTGCCTGGCAGACACCAGCCTTTGTTTCACAACAGCTCTTCAAGTACTCTGTGGAGCACTGCCTTCCTTTGTCCAAAAAAACTTGAACAAAGTGTTGTGGTTTGGATCTGACATTTATGCACATTTTTCAGACCGAGGATGACCTTATCTGCTGTCTATGCCTTCAGAACCAGTTTGGGTTATTTCTCTTTCAAAAATTATTTCCTGGCTGCGCTTCAGATGCAGCCTTTGTGCAGAGTGATAGCTTGCACATTGTGTAGCAATGGGGGCTGGCTCTAAGCAGGAATATCCAAAACATGAACACAGTGAAGTGTGGCTCTCTGCAACTGGATGTCATCTGCTTTCTTGAAGCAGTAGTTAGAGACAAATAAATGGACAAGCCTTACCTATAAGCATCCTCACTTTACCACAAAAACAGCAGCCCCACCCCTTGCCTCTTTCATCTACCAGATCGCAGTGCTCAAGAAGAACTGATCAGCATTCCATTTCCAACAAGGAATTTTTAAAGGTAGCCCTGTCTCCATCCTCCTCACTTCAGTGTCTGGATCTCCATCCTATAGTCACAGGATTGCATGAAATACACTTCCACTGTCTAAGAAAGCTGGCTCATCCTCGGTCTTGTGCGATGCTAAACCACGGGCATCCACATACCCGTGGCCCTAGAACTCTGAACAGAGTCTGACTACCATCCATGTGACACACAAACTCGCTGCACAAATACACATTGGACATGCACATAGTATGTCAGCGCGAGGTTCTGGGTTTCACATCACAGCGGAACTTTATATGAGATGGGTCAATAGGCAACATTCTTACACACAGAAAAAAATAGGCTAGTCACTATATATTTGAAAAACTGGGCACAAAGCTGACACAATCCGCTTTGTGATACTCCCTGGGCTTGGACTATAGTTCATTGCCTACTGTAAAAGCATGCGTGGTGCACTGCTTCAAGTGACAGAACAGTTTCTGGGCCTCTCTTTTTTCAAGACCGGCCTAGGCATCTGTGCACATGCTAAATTAGGGTGTGACGCCCAGGTCAAAATAAGTCTGGATATCAATTTAACTTGCAATTGGACACTTATGTTAGGAAACACACCCTTGCACGGGACAGTCCCCTCCCGAAAGTAGCATAAAGGAAAATGCTTTGTATAGGCACCATTCAATCAATCAATAGGACATTTATACAGCGCGCGGCTAACTCCAACAGAGGAGTCCCGGCGCTAGCAGCGGATCCAGTAGAGGAAAGAAGAGGGGAATGGGCTACGAGTGGTCAAACAACCAGGTCTTCAATGTTTTCCGAAATACTTGTTCTGTCTCTGCCTTACGAAGGTGGTCAGGCATCGAGTTCCACAGAGACGCAGTTCTCACTGAGAAAGCTCGACCACCGATCCTGGCTTTAGCAAAACGGGGGATCCTAAGAAGTTGCTGGAGATTGGATCTCAGGGCCCTAGTCTGGTGATATTTCCGGAGTCTCTGTCTCAGGTACGCAGGGCCCTTATCCCTGGAAGCTCTGTAGGCGATGGTCAGCACCTTAAACTCTATCCTCCTTTGGACAGGCAGCCAATGGAGGCTCCGCAGATGGGGAGAGATGCGGTGACGAAACGGCACATTGCTAATGAGTCTGGCTGCCGCATTCTGAATAACCTGCAGTCTTTGGGTCAAATAAACTGGAAGACCCAAGTATAGGCTATTTGCGTAATCCAACTAAGATGTAACCATAGCGTAAACCACAGTCTTCCTACAGTCCATAGGTAGGAGATGGAGGAATCTCCGCAAGGCTTTTAGTTTCCAGAAACAGGCCGAGGAGACTTGGCAGATCTGGGCTTTGCAAGAGAGTTGCGTGTCAAATTTAAACCCCAGATTCCTAGCAGAATCCACTGGGATGGATGGGGGGTTTAGCTCCGACGGCCACCAGAGATTGGAGGTTGGAGGAGAGGGTTGATTGAAAAACAATACCTCCGTTTTGTCGGCATTTAATTTCAGGCAACAATCCATCATCCAGGTCGAGATGTTGATCAGACAGTTCTTAAAGTTATCGAAAGCTGCCTCCGAGTGGTCTTTAAAAGAGAACACCAGCTGAGTATCATCAGCATAGGAGACCGCTTTCACTCCCCATTGCTCACCTAGAGAAGCAAGCGGGGTAAGATAAACATTAAATAACGTGGGGCTCAGAGCTGAACCCTAGGGCACCCCACACATAAGGGGTTTGGGTGAGGAGATGTGGGGACAGAGCAGTACTTGCTGCTACCGGCCCTCTAACGAGCGGAACCAGGCCAGCGTGGCACCCATCACTCCCAGGAGCTCAAGTCTCTCCAGTAGGATATGGTGAGACACCGTGTCAAACGCTGCGGATAAATCCAACATCACAAGCATTGCGCAGCTGCCCTGGTCTAAGGCTTAACGTACAGATTCCGCTATTTCCAAAAGGGCTGTCTCTGTACTATAACCAGATCTAAATCCGGATTGGGAGTCGTGAAGACAATTGTTAGTCAAGGAAATTAGACAATTGCTTCTGGACTTCCTTCTCAAGGATTTTGGCCGGGACAGGCAGGAGGGAGATAGGCCTAAAATTCTTGAGCTCCGCTGGATCGGCGTCTGCTTTTTTCAGAATCGGCAAGACATAGGCCGCTTTCCAGGTGGTAGGGTAGATGCCCGTCATCAGAGAGGAGTTCCAAATAGGGTTGAGTTGCTGATTGAACCAATCGGCCATCAGTTTAAAATACTTAGCCGGGCAAGGATCACCGGGCGAACCTGATGTACATTTACTCAATTCTAGCAGCGACGCTTCTGCGCCAAACGCACTGAACTCGGACCAGATTCTAGGCGGGTCTGGAGTAGATTTAGGCGTGGTAAGAGACCCAGGCGGGGAGAAAGAAGAATAAATAGATTGAACTTTCTCCTGAAAAAAGTAGATAAGTCCTCACAAAGAGAAGCCGAGGGAACGATGGTGCTCTCCAAAGCCAACGGTTTAATAGTCTTGAACAATCTTGAAGACTTCTTTAACTGAATTATCAGAGGACTTTATTTGATTGGCAATATAGTCTCTGATTGTATTACGTTTTAACCCATGGATTTTTTTTTAAAGCTGTTCTGTAGGCGCACTTAGCCTCTGGATTGTAGGCTTTGCGCCAAGCACGCTCCAGCTTCTTACATAAGCTTTTCTCCACACGGAGATCCGAGGTGAACCAGGGGGCAGAGGGTTTCTTCCTGGCCGATTTCATAGTTTTAAACGGGGCTACTCTGTCCATGGCAGATGTGACCCGCCGTTGAAGGTACATACATCCCTACTAGGGTCACCCGACTGCTCAAATGGGGCCGACTTTAACGCAGGACCCAGAGACACAGGGGAGACCTTTCTCCGGTCTCGCCTTTTTTCATACTTTGGGCTGGCAATATTGTGCCATGGAGTGCCAGTCCAGCTGAAAGGAACTAAGCAATGGTCCGACCAGGTTAGAGGTAGCGGAGCCTCCACATTCAAGGTGGGATTGCTTGAAAAAATGAGATCCAACATGTGGCCAGCCTTATGGGTGGGTCCACACACCTTTTGAACCAGATTCACGCCCTTGAGAGTGTCTGCCAGCTGAGTGACCAGGGAGCAGTTACTATTGTCCATGTGGACATTAAAGTCTCCGAGGAGTGTAAAATTAGCATGCCTCAACGATAGGTGTGCGATGGTACCACATAGCTCAAGCAGATGGCTGGCGAGAGTATCCGGAGGTCTATAGACCAGCAATCCTGCAATGGAAGATGCAGGGGAGGTTTTAATACAAAAAGACAGTGCCTCAATCATCCCAGTGCTATCAATTCTCTTGCACAAAATTTCCCAGTCATCTCTTAGAATCACCGCAAGCCCGCCCCCCACTTTGTTGCCAGCTCGATTGGCAGTGACAATCCGAAAACCCACAGGTATCGCCAGCAAAATATCAGGATTGGTACTTTCTTTTAACCACGTTTCGGTCACCACCATTGGTCAAAGATGCCTTCATTAAATAGACATTACAAAGCAGATAACGTTCAGCAGTTCGAGGTGTTCAAGAGCATGTTCCATTCCTTATATAAAGAACACTGTTTAGACAAATTGCTGATATTCGCTTTTACCTTTCAAGTGACTTCTGAAAATTGAGATGTCCTGACAGTTCATGGGACTTCTCAGAGAGCCTTTCAATCACATTCTCTATCAAAATTGACATGAACTGAAGTGCAGAGCCGTGATTCAGTCAAGCATTAGTCACTTTAAGCCTAAACGGCTTTCCAAGATGGGTGCTATGAACTTTCGTTTGATATTTGCTGAGCAGTTTGTACATGCCTAGGCACATTGAGAAAGCATTGATGGCTAAAGCAAGGAGCCCATTGTGGCCGTTGGAAGTGAACTACTGTTGCATAAACCTGGTCTGGCAGGTTTGGTCTGTTCTCAACGTCAGTGTTCTGGTTCCTTTGGAATGTGCATAGATATTTTGTTCTCGGAAGTCACTTCAACACACCTATGAAAATGATCCATGTAATATGAAACACAATTCAATAGTAACAAGGTGAACAGTAAAGACAAACACCCAAATTACTGTCCAGCTGGCTTTTGTACATGTAAAGCTTTCCTTTATTGCAAGAACATGGCTGAATTTGGCCTAATAGTCGGATGAATGGGTAAGGTACTGTGTGTAAATTACACGTGTAATAATCCCAATACTTAGTGCCTCGTGATGTTTTTAATAGTTATCTCCTGATTGGCTTTGTACAGACTTCTGCACATCAATTTGTGGGCCAGAGGACCGACTGCTCCACCACTTTGAAAATGTATATTATTTTGCACATCATGGAGAAGGCTTATGGAATGCGAAATACCTTGCTATGGTGCTAAAATGTCAGTTGTATGGGCCCACACATTGTTTCTTAATTTCAATCAATCAATCAATCATAGCATTTGTAGAGCGCACTACATACCCGTGAGGGTCTCAAGGCGCTGGGGGGGGGGGGCGAGGGGTGCTGCTACTGCTCGAAGAGCCAGGTCTTGAGGAGTCTTCTGAAGGTCAGCAGGTCTTGGGTCTGCCGTAGGTGGATGGGGAGGGTGTTCCAGGTTTTGGCGGCGAGGTGGGAGAAGGATCTGCCGCCGGAGGTCGCTCTTCGGATGCGGGGGATTGTGGCGAGGGCGAGGTCGGCGGAGCGAAGCTGGCGGGCGGGGGTGTAGAGGCGGAGTCGTCTGTTGAGGTACGTAGGTCTGGTGTTGTGGAGAGCCTTGTGTGCGTGGGTGAGGAGCTTGAAGGTTATCCTCTTGTTGACGGGGAGCCAGTGCAGGTCTCTCGTGAGGGGTGATGTGGCTGCGGCGAGGGATGTCGAGGATCAGGCGTGCAGAGGCGTTCTGGATGCGTTGCAGCCGCTTCAGGAGTTTGGCCGAGGCTCCAGCGTAGAGGGCGTTTCCGTAGTCCAGCCTGCTGCTGACGAGGGCCTGGGTGACCGTTCTTCTCGTTTCGGTGGGGATCCACTTGTAGATCTTGCGGAGGGTGTTGAAGCAGGAGGAAGAGACGGCGTTGACCTGCTTAGTCATGGAGAGGGTGGAGTCGAGGATGACTCCTAGGTTGCGTGGGTGTTGGAGCTGTTCCCAGTGCGGTCGGCCACCAGGAGTCGTCCCAGGCCGAGGGGGTGGAACCGAGGATGAGGACCTCCGCCTTGTCAGAGTTCAGCTTCAGTCGGCTGTTCCTCATCCATTCGGCGACGGCCTTCATTCCTTCGTGGAGGTTGGTTTTGGCGGTGTAGGGGTCTTTGGTGAGGGAGAGAATCAGCTGGGTGTCATCGGCGTAAGATGATGTTGAGGTCGTGCAGTCGGGCGACGTGGGCGAGTGGTGCCATGTAGATGTTGAACAGCGTTGGGCCGAGGGATGAGCCCTGGGGTACGCCGCAGATGATCTCGGTGGCCTCGGAGCGGAAGGGGGGGAGGCGGACGCTCTGTGTTCTGCCGGAGAGGAAGGAGGTGGTCCAGTCCAGGGCCTTCTCTTGGATTCCGGCGTCGTGGAGGCGTGTGCGTAGTGTGTGGTGGCATACTGTGTCGAAGGCGGCTGACAGGTCCAGGAGGATGAGGGCCGCGGTCTCTCTGTTGTCTAGCAGGGTCCTGATGTCGTCGGTGGCGGCGATGAGGGCAGTTTCGGTGCTGTGGTTGCTGCGAAACCCGGACTGGGACGGGTCCAGGATGCTGTTCTCCTCGAGGTAGCGGGTCAGTTGTTTGTTGACGGTCTTCTCGATGACCTTCGCCAGGAATGGGAGCTGGGAGATGGGCCGGAAGTTCGTGAGGGCCTTGGGGTCCGCCTTGGGTTTCTTGAGTAAGGCGTTGATCTCGGCGTGCTTCCAGCTTTCCGGGAAGGTTGCTGTCTCGAAGGAGATGTTGATCGCTTTCCGGAGATGGGGTGCGATGGCGGTGCTGGCTTTGTTGAAGATGTGGTGTGGGCATGGGTCTGACGGAGGTCCGGAGTGGATGGTGTTCATGATCTTGATGGTGTCTTGGTCGTTTATGTTGGTCCAGGAGAGCAGGCGGTTGGTGCGGATGTTGGTCGTGGGGGCGGAGATCTCAGTGGTTGTCGGGGCGATCGTGGTGTTGAAGCTGTCGTGGATGTCAGCGATCTTGCGATGGAAGAAGGTGGCCAGCGAGTTGCACAGGTCTTGCGAAGGTGGGATGTCGTTGGTGTTGGGGTTGGAGAGTTCCTTCACAATGTTGAAGAGCTCTTTGCTGTTGTGTGCGTTGTTGTCTAGGCGGTCTTTGAAGGAGGCCCTTTTGGCGGATCTGATGAGGTGATGGTGTCTGCGGGTGGCGTTCTTGTGGGCTGTGTAGCTGTCCGGTGTTTGTTCGCGGTGCCAGTTCTTCTCCAGCTTTCGGCAGGTTTGCTTGGAGGCCCGGAGGTCTTCAGTGAACCAGCTGGCTTTCTTGCTGGTGTGGCTGTTGGAGGGTTTCTTTAGCGGGGCGAGGGTGTTGGCGCAGTCGTCGATCCACTGTCTGAGGTTGCGGTGTCGGGGTCGGTGGGGTCGGCGGGAGGGCGCCGGGCTAGGGTGGTGGTTAGCTGGTCTTCGGTGACTTTGCTCCAGCGGCGGCGAGGCAACTGTTTGGTGCGGTGGTGCGTGGTGGCTTTCTGGAAGGTGAAGTGGATGCAGCGATGGTCGGTCCAGTGGAGTTCGGTGGTGTGACTGAAGGTGAAGGTTATTATTTGGAACATAAACTTTTTGCTGTCCTTTTAGGTCTGTGTACATGCAGCTAAAGCTCTTATATGAATCCATGTGATAGTTATTCAAAAAATGTATTGTAATTAGTAGTGCTTGAAGTTTTTTTTTGGTTCAGTCCCTGATTAATGTCCTATTTTTTTTAATAGATTGTCGTTGCGTGGGTGTGTTGTCAATCAAAGCCTTGGCATTTCGAGGATGGTTAGATTAACACATTTGATCTGCCAGAAACTCCTCAGAGTAACCCTTCCGCCGTTTTCCAAAATGGCGGCTATAATAGAGGAAGAAGACATATTTAGGAATGAAACAGTAATGGTTTTTAATCCTTTTACGTTTACACCAAACAAAGTTTATGATCTGAATATGAAAAAAAAGATTATCACTCCTGTTTTAGACACACTTTCGTAGTTCACTTTATTTGTTTCAGCAATCGCTCGTGGTACATTTAAAGAATATTGAACATTTGAGAAGAGCATATCGACAGGGACATCTTTTTGTAGCACAGGTTTTGCAAGTACATGTACTTGTAATTTCAGTGGGTAGAGGCTTTAGAAATTTCACAGGTTTTAGCACCCCATCCATATCTTTCCTACCAAATTCACACGGATATTTCTCTACATATGCATGACCCAAAACATTTGCACATCTTCTGTTCAAGTAGAACGCTTTTTTAATGCGTCCACGCACATAGTACGATGTCAGTGGAAGGTCAATTAGCGGGACTGATTTCTTGAACTCACTGTACCGAAGATCGTCAAATGTGTGACAGTCGAAACTCATTTTCCACATACGCACAAGGTATTTTTTTACGTCTTTAAAGTCACATTCTTCTTCTGTCTCAGCAAATCCTTTTTCAAACTTCATAGGCTCAGCAGTTAAAGCTCCAAGCTTTGTTCTAATTTTGCTCATAGTGTCATCACCCAAAAGATTGTGCCTCGATAAGAACACTGGGCATCTCTGGGTCAAGTTTCTTGTACAGAATATGAAGCAGAATTAAATCTCTTTTCTCGCCTGTTCCATAACGTGTCCCATAACTCTGACAATCCCTGACTTATGAACATTGCAACAAATCTAAGTAGCACAGTAATAACTTGAATACATTCTCCGAGCAATCAGCAAATCACTCCTGAGATCGTGATATCAGTAGTTTTGTTCTTTATTTTCATATCTTGTACAGCTTGTCATAAGAAATAGTTCCAATACCTGACTGGTAGAATGTGTACGCTCCCTATAAGTCCAATCAGGCAAATGTACAGAATAGGTACATATTAGTCTACATGTAACGTATCTTCGGGAGAGTACTCCCACCACGTTGTTGACTCGAACAAAATTTCGTTGTTCAGAGAGACGTGTTGGAAATGGTTTTTATGACGATCAGGAAATTGTGTTGACTCAATTACCACTGGACAAGCCCTGAAGAGGTCTGCTGCAATATCTCAGTGTAGATGAAACATGTGTTGGCAAGGGCAAAGTGTGCTGTACAAGATATGAAAATAAAGAACAAAACTATTGATGCCTCGATCTCAAGAGTGATTTGCTGAGTGCTTGGAGAATGTATTCAAATTTTGGACCTTCCTATTGATGAAGAATTGGTGGCTCTCCCTCCTCCTGTGCACCGGACAAATATGCATCTGTTGCGTTTTGTTTTGAATTGATATTGATGATACTGTGGTAGTGTGCACCCGTTCTTCCTAGCCACCAACTTATCTGCATTTAGCACAGTAATAACATCTGTGTCATTTGACAGTACAGTGACTCAATTGGAACCATTTCGAACAGCCCTCTCAACATGTGTCACAAGGCCAGCTACCTCCAATTTGCTGTTAAGTTCTTGAACAATATGGCCTATACCTTTTGAATATATCTCTGCAGGCACCAACATACTCATGGACAATCATTCCACTTACAATAATTGGAAATTCAGTGTTCACTGAAGCATCAGCAATGTTTTGGCAAGTGAACATCTCCAAGTTTATCTTGTTCCATGTTGATAACCAGAATTTATCAAGTTGCACAGGTATAGGTGTGGAATTGTTGATGCAGGTAAGGTCAATTGTTCCACTTGTAGACATTCGTCTGATACTCTCACATTCTTTGACAGATAGTTCAAGATAACTGTCAAAGACAATGTGCAGTTCTTGCAAGGTGCACACTGACTTTGATATCTGTAGAACAGTCTGAACGACCTCTCTTGTTTTGCATGGATGAAATCTTGACCATTCGCAACTGTAACATAGAGTCCACAACAACAGCAGTTCTCAGTGAGGACACCTTTTTGATTTGAAATTCTTCAGGTGAAAGTTTTTTTTTCGAGCTCTTGTACAAGTTGTGCTTCACTGGTTTGATTGCAGCATCTCCATCAAATAATGCGTTTGTTGGAAGAAGATCATGCGACAGAATGTCCTAGGTAATTCAACCCTTTCTTTTGCTACATCCATCTCTCAATGTGCTTGTGAAAGTTGTAATTTTGGAACCTGTTTTGTAGTGGCTGGTTGGACGAAACTCTTTCTATGTCAATTTAAGCGTGGAAGTTTAGCTTTAGTGATTGTCAAACAGCTTTTTCTCTTTCAATACAAATCTCTCCTGCTTCAGTTCTGCGTAAAGTTTAGTTCCATGTTCCAGGACATCTAGGAGACATGTCTTTACATCGTTATCCACATATTATTTGGTCACGAAATTGTGTAGTCGCTAAGGCTCAGCCATTTTAAAGGTGTTTCCTTGCTGCTGCATGAAATGAAGAAGGCTGTCAACATGTTTATTAAATCTTTCCCCTCTCTTTCCCACAAGTTAGGGGTGAGTAACCGTGTCACGATGGTCCATTAATTTTGAATTTGTCATCTCTCTGAAAACATTTCAAATAGAAAGTACTTCATGGTAAATTAGCTGCCATTGAGCAGCACATTCACTTTTACGTGTCTGACCAACAATTCCCTTGGAACTTTTCTGTGATCACTGAATCGTCTGTTCCAGTTTCATATCTGGAGCCACAGCATTGAACCTTCCCTCTGTCTTTCACCACAAAATGTCTTTGGATGAATATTCTGTAGAGGTATGATTTTTCCACCTCTAGCTTCTTCACTCTTTCCAAATACCAGGATCCATATCTCAGGTAGTTCATGCAATTACATTCGCAAAACACAGTAATCAGTGACTCCACCGTATTCACTTGCAGCTCCCAATCAACTTCCCCATCAGCAGGTACCAAGTTTTTCACCAGAACTATCATATATAAAACATTTTCCCACTACTTGCAAAGTTCTGATTTTTCTTCACATTCTTTGACAAATTCTACAAACTTGGTTTTCCGATTTTGAACTAAGTGTATTGAACATTGCCTGGTTTTGCATTATGTCTTTTGAATGAAGTGCACACTGAACCTTGTTCCCTTCTGAGATAAGATATGCAAAACCTAATTTGTCATTCTTGGTCCAGAAAGCATTCCAACACAATGTTTCCATAGCCTCTGATATAATGAGCATACCTTGTAACAAAGGAACATAATGAGTTCTGCTCAATACTGACTGAACGGTTATACTTCCAAAGATTTTATCCTCAATAAGTGCATCGTCTATGCCACATCTACTGAGATAACTTCCTGCACACCGCAACACAACTTTTGTCATGTGGACAATGCACATCATTGGATAAAGATCATCAAACTCTAGAGGATTGCTTATAAAAATGTCATCTACAATACGGAAAACACTTTCATCGCAGAAAATTGGCAGAGTAGGCTGGTCTTCAAGCTGAGCACGCACATTTTAGAAATTTTTTGGAGCTGTGTGTACTGCTGCATAGTTTGTGACTGGAGGTATTACTGGTAACCCAACCTTCTTCAGTTGAACTGTAATCTGGGAGATCAGAGAATGAATTCCAGCCCCTTCATCCTTCATCGAATAAACGATATGATAAATTCACTTAAATCCGCTTTGCGGACCGCAGCATCAGGTAAAAGAAGATCCATGTCCTCAGCAACTTTGAAACTTTCTGGTAGACTGGGACGTGTTGATGGCTTGTAGTGATTTTGCACACGTTGGCAAGGCAGTTGGGTTATAAGTTTGCAGCTTAGTTTGTTATTGCCCTCAGGTGACGCAGCTTGTTTTCCAGCAGCTACTTCATTGATACAGTCTTGAAAAATCAACATGGCAGTATCATGTGTGCTGGATGTTTCAGACACAGAAGAGCTGTCTTCAAAGTCAAAATTTTCAAGAGCAGCAATTGTAAGTCCTTTCCTGGTAAAATGACTTGGAAGTGGTTTGCTGTCGGATTCACAAGATTTTACAGCATGAGCTGCCGACAAGTTCCTGCTCCATACTATGTCATTATAACTTGTTGTGCCTATTAGCTTTCTACTTTTCCACTTGTCATAGATTGCGTGGGCAGTTCATCATATGTAGCGGAGTTTTCTTTTTGCCGTGATGTAATTCATATAACCGGAAAAGACAGTACATTTGCACAGCATGAGCCTGTCGGTTCATGGGATTGTCTTCCACTTTTTCGCTTAGATCTTCAAAGCCATCATCAATGTTGTTGGCTTCTGTTTCGAACTCAAGAACTTTAGTTTGTAACAGTTTTGCTTTTCATATATTAGGCAATGATGTAAAAGATGTTTAGACAACATCAGGCATTCTTGTTGACTCCCATGATTTGCGGAGCACTGGAGCATCACAAAATTTGTCATTAAGTCCAAAATCTAAATCTTTCAACACGTTTCTTAAAATGGTTCCTGCTGATTTTACTGCATGCTGTGATCTTATTTTGGCAGCAAGAACTTCAGGAGTCAAATCGGCTGAGAACACCATAAGTGGTTCATTCTTTTTGTTAGACTGACAAAAATGAATTCTGTGATTGTACATTCTCACCAGAAAAATCTTCATTTCATTATTATGGATCAATACAGTTTCATCAGTGTTACCATTATTTCTCTGATCTCACGGAGTGTGAACCCGTCGCCAGCACTCAAAAGAGCCTTTAAAACTTAATTTGCTTTTTCAAAGAGTGCAGGTTTAACTGAAGGGTGGCAGTTACGTTGCTGCTGGGAGCTCATTGTACATTCATATTTTCGAATGTATGCACGCATGCAGTTTGGATGGGCATACAAATCCTCTGCAAATATATTCACCTCGCTGTTAAGATCAGCTGCTTGGCTGAAAACGTCATCTTGGAAGAAAGTAGCTGCAGATAGAAACATGTTTTCCTTTGAGACTCACCTACTCTGTACTTTGTTCTTTCGTCAGTCCCTTTGGCTCTTGTTCTGGCTAAAGCACAGATAACACATTGAAGATCCTCTGCTTTCTGATAAGTTGTTGGAGGTGGATGAGGGGTAGCCATCGAAGTGGATGGTCATTGGGTTTGGTTGTCATTGCTTTCTCAGACGACTCGGATTCTTGTTGTAATTCACTGGTTTCTGCTATATTTCACACATTTTTTCTAGGCTTTTTTCCATTGTATACGACTTGTAGCACTTGTTACAATGATAACATATTTGTTCCCTTTCACCCGTCAGTTTCAATCTTTTGTGAATTTCATCTTACCATATTTCTGCAGCATCTCAAACTCTTTTTGTCCTGCCGCAGTTTGTTAGCTTTTCTTTCGGATTATTTTGGCAAATTACACATTTTTCTTTGTTGAAGGAGTCCTTAGATTTTGTACTTAGCAACACTCTGTCAGGAGGTAAAGATCCTCTGCCAGTAAAGATCCTCTGCTACCACCTGCTTTGCTCATGGTTACAAATTTGAATCCACGGAAAACCTGAAACAAAAACAATATTAAAATAAATACCAATTTGATAGCTAGAACACATCATTATAGAGCCGCAATTTTGGAAAATGGTAAAAGGGTTAATCTGAAGAGTTATTATCTGTCTCTATAAGGCTACTTGACCCCCAAAACCTATGTTTTGACACTGCAATGAAGGATATAGGTCTCATTGTTCCTGAAATATTACGTCATCACTGCAACACATTTGCCATTTTTAAAAATGTCGTCCAGAAAAATTCAGCCCGGATTAGCTATATCTACCCAAGCTAAATTACTTCTCTAATGATACAAAAACACAAATCAAAAATGAAAATCTCTGGACAACAATGTCTTTACAGAGGTGTATCAAGGGGCCAGGACTAAAAGTACCTGCTATGAAATATTTGACTATATCTGTATTTTAAGTTCATCTTGTTGTTTTTAATGGGAGTTTGTGGGTTCTAATAGACAGTATGACAAACAACGGTGCATGGCTTAACACAGTTCGTAAAAAGGGTCTGGACTAAGAGCTGATATCCGCGGGTGTTGCTGAAACCTCAGCCTGCTTCGCGCTTGAGGCTAAAGTGCTGCCTAGTGACTGGTGAGATGCTGAGTAATAAAGTAGTGGGGCTGCACCTGACATCCGCCGTAAAAAGGACGAGGCCTTGAGGGAGGCTGTTACATCGACCGGCAGACTGCTAAGAGATAAGCACCCGATTTCCCACATGTGAAAGCTGGCAACGCTGATTGAGACACTGCATAAAGAACTATCACAAAGACATTCTCAAGAGACTTTGTCAGCAGGGTTGCAAATATACAGCCATAACACTTGAGACGATTGTATGCTTGTTGGTAGCGAAGTGATCATGGTGCTTTGACAGGTCCCAGGGTACAATAAACCTTCATAGGGCTATGCATATAGTGAAGAGGATTTGCCTATCCAGTGCAGAATTTTGCACACCTTCCACCTGCCTGAAAAGATGGTCCGAAAAATAATGCAGCGTAGTTAGGGTCCGAGTCATTCTAAGGTCTGTGGCCTTCCCATCCTGAGACCTATTTTGATTAATGAGAAATTCATAGCAGTGAGAATAAACAAAGTAAACTACGTGAGCGGTAGCACAGCTGAAGTGCGCTGCCCAAGAGAATATTACTGTCTCATTCCACAGAGGAGCTGGAAATCAAACCTGTGAATGGTTGTGACTGAAAATGAGACTTGTAAGATGCTTGTCTTACACCCACTGTTGATCTGGATGGAACACACACTATATCACATCGCTGGGTGCACTTTATTATGCACCCGGCGACTTGAGTTATGGAAACATTTTAAAGGTTGGATGAATTTAATTTAAAAAATAAATGTGTTGAAAATAAATTTTATTTTTTCATAAAAATGCATTGCTTACTTTACATTTAAGGGCTTCAATTAATTAAACACAAATGACAATACATATAGATCTTTTTAGGTTTTGGCACTAGGGATAGTGTTTTGACAAGTGTCAAACCTAAGGATGGAGCATAAGATAACTCCTGTTCTCATTTTACAGTTTCACCAGCTCTTTTGTGGTCAAAAATTGAATCCGTCTTATTTGAATAGTGTTTTTCAAGAACCCATTATTAGGGTTGAATTCTCCTAACAAATTGATGTTTCAAATAATAAATTGGATTTCATGTTATGTTTTAAAGTAAATGTAGTTTTTGAATATTTTGATTGATATGTGCAATAATTTATCCTAGTTCTGACTGGGCAGTAGAATATACAACTTTTCTGTGCTCTACTGCCGGACCGGAGTTCTCGTTGCACAATAAAATAGAAGCTTCTGTAAACCCACTCAGTTAAAGAAGATGAATGAAAAATTTCCTAGCTATCGTGAAGGAAAGTTTCAATTCTATTAAGGACGCGGAGGCGAGGATTAGGCTTTACTTTCTCCATTTATTTTGGTCCAGCAGCTTTATTAAGAAAATATTAACAATAATAAACTGCATTTCCCATGATGCAAGGGAAATGGAAAGCGAAAAAGTCCAACAAAGCGTCCAATCCTGAAATAGGGCATCCAATAACTTCCCCCCCGGACGCTCTACCCTCCTCTTTCTTCCTGCGACCACATCAAGCCAGTCTTCGGTTATTCCTGTTTGTTGGCGTCTGTACCTAAATCAAAGAAGGATAGTTGTAACTCTGAGATAGGGAAACAACACGTTCGTCTACAGGTAACAATGAGTTAATATTTTGAGTGAGAACAAACAACAACTGGGCACTGTCAAATAGATATAATTGAAAACATTTTACTCACCACCATATGTAGGAATTATGGGAGGGTCAACTGCATGGTTGGGCTAATCCTCGCCTCCGCGTCCTTAATAGAATTGAAACTTTCTTTCACAATAGCTAGGAAATTTTTCATTCTATGGCAGGACCGGAGGCTTTGGATTAGGCTAGTTTAAAGCTTATCCACCACCAAAGATGCCAGTGATACCACTGGTTTAAAATAAAATCTTTTGAAGGTGGAGTCTGAGGACCAGTCCATGGCGTTAAGGATGTCTTCCAGCTGCGCCCCCAGGGAAAAAGCTTTTGATGCTATTGCACCCCGAACAGAATGAGCCCCGAAGCGGAAAGTATCTATCCCTGCCTCCTGCATCGCCCAGCGAACCCATCTCGCAATCGTTGGGGATGAGACTGCCCCTTGTGGTTTAGTGAGGGCTATGAATAGTTGTCTGACGCCCTGTGTGCGTATGTCTATTGTCGCCACTTCATAGACCTTGAGCGCGCTGACCACACATAACTTAGGGACATCAGGAAAAGCAGGATAGGATACCGATCTTGAATTGCATTTGGTTCTTCTAGAAGTATGAAAAGTAACCCCTTCCGGGGTGAAGACTCTCCCCGTAAGATCCAGGGCCCTCACGTCGAAAACTCTGCGACAGGATATCAAACATAGAAGGGTTGCTAGTTTCGCCGACATCTGTTTCCTGGACAAGTAGTTATTGGATGGCCATAATCGAAACAACTCTAAGACTTTAACATCCCATAGAACTGAATACCGAGGCTCCAGGGGCACGGAGAGTCTGATACCCCTCAGTAGCTTACACACTAGCGGATGCTCGCCTACTGGATGACCGTCTACCGGAATATGGCCCGCTGATATCGCTGACCGAAATGTATTGATAGACCTATAAGCCAGGCCCTCCTTTGCCAAAGAGGCTAAGAAATTATGGATGTAGACATCTGCCCCCATCGGATCCACCTGTTGTCGAAGGCACCAACTCCCCCATCGATACCAGGCGGAACGGTATCTCATGTTAGTGCTCTCTGCCCAAGATTTTGCAAGCAAGGAGGCAGTGTCTGCCGAAAGGCCTGCCACTTTCCAGCGTTGCCTGTAACCCGCCAGGCCATCAGGTGAAGACCGCCCGTGAGAAGGAGGTGATGGGGATTCCCTTGAGGATCTTGGAGAAGACACTGACCGTGGGGTAGACAGATTGGAAAATCCCAGGAAAGTTCCATCAGAACTGGAAACCAGGCTTGTGACCTCCAAATCGGGGTGATCACCACTAGATCCGCCTGTTGTCTCCTCACCTGGGTTGACACTCTCATTATCATTGCGAAGGGGGGAAATGCGTAACCCCGTTCCGCACTCCAGTCCTGAAGGAATGCATCCACCGCCAACGCTTCTGGATCTGGACGCCAACTGTAGTACCTCTCCAGTTGGGCATCCAGACGGGAAGCAAAGAGTTAGAGAAGGGGCCCCAACAACATTGGAGTTCTTGGAATACCTTGGGATGTAGCTTCCAAAGACTGGTGTCCTTCCAATGGCGAGAACACCAGTCCGCCACCTGGTTGGACGTTCCCGTAAGGTGTTCCGCCGATAGTGATATTTGGTTGGACAGACAGTACTCCCAGAGATCTCGTGCCAGGTTGGATAGAGCCCTGGACTTCGTCCCTCCTAGATGGTTGATGTAGCGAATCGCTGCTACTTTGTCCATCTTGAGTAGGACACAACATTGGACCTTGTCTCTGGTCCAGCATTTCATCGTGAACGATCCTGCCATTAATTCCAGGCAGTTTATGTGAAGACCCTGTTCGGCTAAAGACCATTTTCCGCCGGTAGAAACATCTCCGCAACGGGCACCCCAGCCGGAACTGCTGGCATCTGACTCTATCACAAGTTCGGGTTGAGATCCAAAGATGGCCCGGCCATTCCAAGCTTCCATGTGGGAGATCCACCATTGTAACTCGGTTTTGGCCTCCTCCGAGAGGGGCACAAACTGGGAGTAAGTGAGACCCTTGCGAAGGTGAGAACATTTGAGGCGTTGGAGGGCCCTGTAGCGGAGGGGACTCGGAAATATGGCCTGTATTGATGACGATAGAAGGCCCACCACTCTGGCCAGGTGGTGCAATGAAATTGTGGGTTTCGCCAGCGTACGCCTCAGTTCGTGTCTGATCTTGGATAACTTGCGAGAATGAAGGGACAGAGTCGCACTGACAGTCTATCATGAAACCCAGGAATTGCATCCTCTGAGATGGGATAAGGTCTGATTTGGATTCGTTGATCACAAACCCTAGAGATTCTAAAAGGCTTAACGCCTGTTGCAACTGGACGAGCAAGCGGTGAGGACACTGACTCATGATAAGAATATCATCCAGATAGATAATCCGCCTGACGCCTTCCGATCTGAGGCTCTTCACCACTGGCTTCATCACCTTGGTGAAGCACCACGGAGCGGAGGATAGACCGAAAGGAAGGGAGGTGAACTTGAAAATCTGAGATTTCCATTGGAACTGAAGAAAGCGTCTGTGAGGAGAAAAAATTGGTTCCGTAAGGTACGCGTCTTTGAGGTCCAAACGGACCATCCAGTCCTGTTTCTGTAGGAGGTCCCTGAGTAGGTGAATACCCTCCATTTTGAAGTGACAGTAAATTAGCCACTCGTTGAACTCCTTGAGGTTGATTACAGGGCGATAGCCCCCATCCCGCTTCTCTACAAGAAAGATGTTGCTGAGGAAACCCGTGGGTGCAAGGTTGAAGGTATGATCGCTTCCTTCTGCAAAAGTTCCGAAATTTCTTGGTCTATTAGCTCTATCTGATCTGTCGGAAAAACCAGGGGTTTTGGGCACACCAGTTGAGTCGGGAACTCGAAAAACTCTATCTGGAAACCTCTGACAGTCTGCAAAACCCAGGCATCTGAGGTTAGCGAAGACCAATTGTGTAGAAAAAATTGTAATCTGCCCCCTATTTTCACCTCCCCCGAGCACTGCGCTCTCACCTTGCTGATTGTTGTAGGAACCATTTCCTCTTCCTCTGCCACCCCTGCGGCGTGGGTATGATCTGGTGGGGTAGAAGTTGCCAAATTTCTCAGAGTCCTGCCACTGTCCTTTACGGGGTTCCGCAGACTTGTAGGAGGCTTATTTGAAGGGACGGCCGGTCGAGCGCCCCCTGCCATGACCGGCTGCGCCAAAAACACGTGGGGTGAAGAGGCGTTTTATGGACGTTTGGGCCTTGTCCAGAGAGTTAAAGGTATTTACAAACTTACCTAACTCCTTTACAAAGGGGTCTCCAAAGAGATTACCCTCTGCTACTGGACCAGCCTCTGAGGTGGCCAGTTCCCCTAACTTAGGGTCTATCTTTATCAGTAGAGATCTGCGACGCTGCGTAGAGATGTTCGCGTTCCCTAAAAAGATAATCGCCCTCTGAGCCCAGCTAGAGAGGGTCTCTTGGGAAATAAGGCTGCCCGAGGCTTTGGCATCTTCCACGATGTCTAGTATCTTAGCCAGGGGACCTGCTGTGTCCAGGAGCTTATCCTGGTACGCCCTCCATGAGCGGTCTATGCCTTTCTTAGAATCACGAATGAATTTGGCTAAAAACGTGGCCATCTTGGGGTCCACCTCCGGCGTGACGGCAACTTTCCCATCAAGAGGCACTCCCTTGGGCACTCTGCTCTTAGGCAACTCCTAACCTCTTTGTCCAGAGGTTTATGTAGCCTGGCCGCCATATAGGCTGCTACCTTAGGGGCTGGGACCCATTCCGCTGATCTTGGATGTAAGAGGTCATCGGGGTTCAACATATCGTCTGCATCAGGATTTACCGCGTGGTCTACCTTTGCCGGGCGCCATGGCCTGCCGGAGTCACCATCTCATCAGAAGTCTGGGGGGACTCATCGGGGTCACCTGTGGGCACAGCATCCGGGTAACTCGAGGGTCCCGCCAGGTCCTCTGAGGGTTTAGCTGGAGTTGAGGGGGGCTGGGCATCCATAAATGCCTTCTTTAGACGCGCGAAAGCGTCGGTATCAACGCCAGCGTCATCGGTGCGCTTTCTTTTGGGATCTGTGGCGTTAGTAGAGGCCTGACCTGGAGGTAAGGGGTTCTTAGCCCCAGACGTGTCTACCCTCTGATCGAGGGGTTGTAGACACTGGGCCTGAAGTTCATCTTTTTTCCTCTCCAGGGGCGCAACCACTTGTGTAACCGCCTTGAGGATGGAGGTATCCATCACCTGGCAAAAATGATAGTCAATGGGAAGGTAGGTAATTTCCTCCTCTTCCTCCTCATAATAGTCCTCAAAGTCCTCCATAACTCCTTACAGTCGGGGACTATGGACAGAAAAAAGGGGGGATTAAAATAGGGCAAACCCTGAATTTATCTGTCTTGAAATTGGCAATATAGGGCTTAGCCCTGGGACCACTGATCTCTACTGGTGTTGAGGGTAATGTCCTGCCTGGGCTGGTCCCTTCAAATATGACACTAATCTTACCCGGTTCGTGGGTGTCGGGCCCCAGGCAGGGGCTCTCGTTTATTGGCCCAAGCATTAAAACTCTAAGAAAATGCTTTTATTTAATCTAATCTTCCCCCGCGTAATGGCAGCTGTACGGCCGTGCGAGTCTCTCCGTAACTGACACTGATGACAAAGACTCGCCGGCCTGCAGGGGTAGAGACGCGCAGAGCGCACAAAATCGGGCGCGCAGTCCCCTAGCGGCAGGAGGGCCGCACCGCGCCGAGAGCCTGACGAGAGAAGAACGGTCGCGGAGGAGCGAGAGACACTCCCGCGGCCGTGAACAATGAAACAATTATTGCCGCGCGCTTCGCTTGAGGCATACAATACAGCAATACTCGCGCAAAGGCAAGAAACACCAATTTAGCGCAATTATTGTCCAAAACAGTACAATTATAAAGGGAAGAAACGAGGCACTTATCTTGATACTGCTGGAGCAGCGAAGAAAGAGGAGGTTAGGGCATCCGCGGGAGAAGTTATTGGATGCCCTGTTTCAGGATTGGACGCTTTGTTGGACTTTTCCGCTTTCCATTTCCCTTGCATCATGGGAAATGTAGTTATTGTTGATGTGTTCTTAATAAAGCTGCTGGAGCAAAATAAATGGAGAAAGTAAAGCCTAATCCGAAGCCTCCGGTCCTGCCATAGAATCTAGTAACTCTTAACCATACCTTCTTCTGACATATCCTTAGATAGCTGACTATATGTTTCGTGCAATCTTTGCAGTGAATGCAATAAGCTCAGTGCTGATTCAAAAGTCACAGAAGCCTTTGATAACATGGGGAGTGAGGAAATTCACTTCACGTTTTGCTTTACATTTTTCATGTTACATATTTAACTATGTGAGGAATGGATACGGGCTTTGGGCCTGACATGTTACAAGATCAAATAACTTGTTTTTTCTTGTTAATTTGCGATGACTTAAGCACCTTCCATTACTTTCACAGGTAAGGTATGATGACCTCACTCTTAGGGGTTTGCAGAGATTGATGAACGTGGGCCTCCCTCTTCTGAAAGGAAGACAAAGTCTGAGAAATCCAAGCCATCAGTACCTCAAAATTAGTTCGAGAAAATATGAAAGAAACTTCATTGCTTCTTTATCTTGGGAGATTGCATTTTACTTTCTGATTTATTTCTTTTAGTTGTACTGTTTGCTGTATTGGAGCTTTCATTTATTTTAGCCTTATTAAGTCAGTTGTGTTTAAGATTTTTTTTAATACAGCTTGCCAAGAGGATTGAGCCTATCAAATTTGGTCCTTCCTAGATGAGGAACAGAGACCAATTCAATTCAGTTCAGTTGGAAACTGGAAAAAGTTCAACCTTTGCCAAAAATGTGAGCCAGTCATACAACCATTGCCAGTCTCCGTGAATAATAATTGTTTTAATTACTTTTGCTTGGGGAAACAACCCGACCTACAGACTACTGCGTCAGTCGTTCCGGCATAGTGAACCCTAAGTTGACGCAATCAAAACACGAAACAAAGTATGCCACTAGAAATGGTCTGACTGGTTAAAAAAATATATATACATTACACCCTGCATGGAATAAGGTGCTTGCCCTACCCTTTTTGATAAAGGTAATTATTGCTTACAGATTGAGGTGTTAGCTCATAAGGTGCTGATTAATAATGGTTGTTGGTGTTCACTTTATTTCTATATGTCGTATTGTAGTCTTTGATAGTAGCAATGTAAACACAGCATTATAGCCTGGGTTATGTATTCATCGAGTCAAAAGTGACACTTACTAGAGCTTGCCTGGATGAAAGATTGCTTGCAGGAGCCATGTTTTGAGCAAAAACATCACATCAGTTTACAGGGAGAGATTGTGAATGGTGCTGGTAGCTGCTGTAAATTTTTGTCATATATTTATTTCTGTGTCACTAAGTTGCTGCTCCTAGGTTGGCACAATTGTTTTAAATTTCCAAATACCTAACAGTAGTTGTTGGAAATATAAACCTGTCCGCATGCTTTCCCAGAGTATTCCATGTATGAGCTGTTATTTTTGTCATCCCAGATTATTCATTGCATGATGTAGATAGCATGTTCCACTATTATATTCAATTCCAGCTACATCCACGTCATTGTGGACAGTTTCTAAGAAAAGCTACTTAGCCTTCAATTTTGAATTCCATCTCTTCGAGGCTGTGCAACTCTGTTCTCTGTCACTATGTGCAACTGGTATCAATTTTACAAAACCGGTCACATGTATCCACTATGCCAGATGTTCACTTTTAGACTAAGAGAATGCTTATGTGTCGCTTCTATTCTTCACATCGATGATCAGTTTTCGCTGGTAGTCAAAGTCCCACAAATTCTTGCAGTGACCAAGATAAAAAATAAGGCAACTGGACTTTTATTCATTTAACTTTTGAGTACCATTGATGGACCTTGACTGGCTCACTGAGCATTTCTTATGACCATCAACATCAGAGTAACCCCTCATAGTAGCCCAGTGGTAACCCCATAGGTTTGAAGATTAAAACATTTCAGCATTATGGACAGCTAGAGCTATCCTTTGTCCCGAAACTTGATAAGACAACATTGGACGTTGTGTCCTCTGTGCAGAAATGCGAACAACAGAACAGTAAACGCACTGCAGACCCTGCTCAAAAGCTTAAATTGAATCTAGCATTTTCGAACGCTTGGTGCTAGAAATGTGACACTGTAACCATTTATTAGAATAATTGGTGTTCTATAGTGTTAAGTTATTGCTTTTCAAGTGCTTATCCTAAATCTTGTCATTCATCTGAATACGATCCGAAGATGTTCAATCAATTTGCTGCCCAAAATAATTCAATAAGTAAAACCAACTCTTTACCACCAAGAAGAACGTGCATTGAAACATCTTAATATTACCTTAAAGAGCATGAATCTGTGCAGTAAAATTGTATTTTTTTTCTAACCAATACAGCATGGGTTTAAGAACTGAAACTTTGTCACCCTTAAAACGTGGCCTTGTGGAATAATAGAAACTGGGATTGAGGCAAAGAGAGATTGCACCTATCCTTAGTGAGACAATTCCTGTATGGACGCACAAGGTGCTAAGGACCAGAGATCCAATGCCCCTAAATCTCCTAAGATACAAAGTATCTCACAATATCATAAACCACATAAAGGTCCAGCACACTTAAATTAAATTCAAATTTTTACACAAGTAATAGATCATATTCCAACATTTGTAGTTCATATTTCAAAAGACAACAGAATCAGTAGTTCAGCAGAGCTGTTCCTTTAAGTTCTTCATTGATAACTTCTTTTATTCAGCATGAAACAAAAACCGTAGCCAACGCGCTTCGTCCTCTCGGACTTCTTCAGGGCTACAAACAATGTATATATATATATACAAAATTAATATACAAATTTTACAAAATTTACACAACAATTAAAAGCTATATCACAACATTTAAAAACCTTAGGGTTAAAAAACCCATAACTAATTTCACACTTCTTAATTCATATTCCATAAAACCAGTTCCCTTAAGTGCTGGTGACTATTTCACACCATATCCAATAGAATTTCTGCTGAAAATACCATAGTTTCATTCATGATCCACATTTGTATATGTTGCAAAACATGACCTAATCATGCTCCCTTACTATTTGTAACCAAATTTATTTAAAGTCCCGGTGGGTAGATACACACAAATCAGAATAACAGGCATTAGGTTCCACTATATCATACATGAAAAGTTAGCAATTCTTACCAAAAAACACATTGTCTGCAAATCTTGACTGTATTCCTTCACTTAAAAGATTTTCCTTTTTTAAGGATCAGTATGTGCTTTAATCTAAGGGTAAAGTAAAACATAACAGACATTCGTTTATCCTATTCCGTCATATGTATAAAAGGAAATTAGTATTATTACAGAGCATATAGGTGTCCATACCTTATATATCTTGTGAGGTATAGAGTGTTAGTCTATCCTCTATTATCAGGTACGAGCAGTGAACAGTCAACCCAGTTCCGGACACAAGTGTCCTCTAAATTATTTCATAGGCACCTATATAGAAAGAAGGATGGGGGAGAGGGTATCCTTAGTTGTATTAGTGGCAATTCCCTTGTAAGCCTTAAGTATTCTAAACCTTATTTTAAAATAGTGCTGCAAGCAACATATTTGGCCAACCGGATGTTGCTTTTCTTCAGGTCACTATATTATTATTTTTATTCAAGATGGCGTGTAAAAAAAGTTTTGTAGGTAGCTGTCTGGTTAAAGCCCATCTTAAGTAATCAGTATTGGTAATACCATTCAAAATATTATGCAAGACTTTCCCAGATGGCTTTTTAGTTTAAAACCAATGCAGAACGGGGCAAAATTCATATTCATAATTGTTTACGTATCAGGCTGTTATAGGGATAGAGGCATTTTAACCCTTTACACTGTCCCCACAATGATGTTCCAATGTATATCGAACATAAGCTGACAACTCAGTTTTGCGAGGAAGTATAATGTATATAGCGGGTAGATCCTATTTAACATGCTCCTATAGTTTTTAAAAAGTAACAACATCCTCCTTGAGTGTAAGACCCTTTGGAATGTAAGACCCTTTGGAGTGAAATCACAAGGAAAGCGAACTAGATGGTAAATCTTATTTAGTATATTCCTGCAGTTAAAAAATAGCAACCACTTCTTCTATGGAGTATGAGACCCTTTGGCATCAACCCACAAAGATTAGCGATGTAAAGAAGTAAAGAATTAAGAAAAAGTCCTATATAGCGCGAGCGAAAGAACTTACTTTCAGTCATCCGTCAGGAGGCAAAGTGTTGTGGCGTCCGTGTTCGTGCAGATGCGGTGTTCTGCTCTCAGTTTAAATAGCCCGCCTGGATCTGTCATATTGCTTTCACCTGGGCGTTAAATCGCGTGAGGGCTCAAGTATTTCGAAGCTTAGCCGACGCCATTTTGGAATGGTACCAAACTTTCGCAACCACTATATGTTAGAAGGGTTGCACAATGATATTATTACTCCAGATCTCACATCTTCGTTTTTAAAATGCGTGTGAGATTTATTACATATTTAGTCACCTATTTTGTTTAATTTGCTCTCAAACTCAAGAGAATTGTTCATTTCAATGCCCGACATCAGTTCGCTACAAGGAGGCTAGAAATCTGTACATTAATGGGCGCCATATTGAAGTAGAGTTTTACATCGATAAAGCGGGGACGCTTTACACATATATTTCACGCTTCACTATATATGCATTCGCGGTATAAGATATATATATATATATTGCAAGGACGTATTTATGGATGTTAATATTATATTTTAATTAAACACGTTACTCGGGAAACACGCCATGTTTCCCGTATATTGAAAGAACACCATATATTTGTCACTCGCTAAGCTGAACTGTTTTGTGGGTGCGAAAATAAATCAGTCCCCCTAAATGGGACCATAAGCTTTTCAAAATATGTGAATAGGACAGCCGTCCATAGTTGTGATAAACACCATTATGTGCAATGTGAGCGCCATATTAAAATGGAGTGCATAACATAGAAGCAACCGGATTTTATCCTAAAATACAGACAATATTTTGTCCAACTATATATCAAAAGATATTTTTTGGGCTCCGCATGTTTCTAAATGCATTAATTAGCAAATCAACTTTAAAATATATTAAAACAACGTACCATATCGACATACTAGGATTCGAACGTGGCTTCAAGAAGAAAAATTATATTCATACTTCACTGAGCAGCTTTAAGTAAAAGTCTCATTTTACTATACAAAATGACATTAATACAAGAAGTTTAAACAAAAACTGGTTCATAGACTATTTATAAGGGTCCCTGGTTGGCTCCTAAACCAATACGGCGAGGTTTGCTGTTGGACTTAAGGACCATCTATTGCTGATGTTTATATTTAAAATGAGAAATTGATCAGCATGTCTGACCTGCTATTGCTTTAATTCTTCAGAGCTGGTGCTTCAGTAAGGCCCTTTCGTAAGCCCTGACATCCCTTTTGCATTTTACTGCTCGCACTGGAAAACATTTTCAGGTACATGCATTGAAAGCGAATATGTATGTGGATTGCTTCCGATCGAGGTTGATGTATTAAACGTTGCCAGAATCACCTGTTTTCATTGATTTTGTGCCGCACAGATTTGAAAGAGGTCGTTGTTAGCTGCTGCTGCCAAACTTGTCAACTTAATGTTGCTGTTCTAGGCTCCCTGCCAAAAAGGTTGCTGTTTTCCGGTTTTCACACTACCCAGGGTTTTTTTTCTCAATGCAACTTGAGCTCACTTGCAGAAGCCTAGTTTGGGATTCGCGGCACATGAATTATGTACGGTTGAGATAGTCATTCTAAAAACCTTGGCTGCGAGGCCTGGATCGGTGCTCTTATGTGGTGCCCCATATTTATTTGCAGCACATCAAATCACCCCAACTTGAACTGTCTTCCTGTTTAATACATGTGATGGCGAAGTTATGGTTGAGAAAAATGACTTAAGTCTGATCCTGTTTCATAGATCCATAGGGCACTACAGGGCTTTGGTTTGGCATATCTAAATTTAAGAAACAAATATTTGACCAAAAGTTTTAAACTGGCTGTGGATGTAGCATTTGGCATTGATAACCAACCAAAAAGAGACCTAGTGTTCCCCAGCTACTCGTTGCAATAGGAAAGCAGATATGATGAGAAAAGGACAGATAGTGTGTTGTAAGGAAGATTGAAAGTACGCGGTCTTTCCAGCTACCCACTTTATCCTTGACATCTCCAAGTGGGTACTCCAGCTTTGGAGTGTGAAGGTAGCAACACCCATCATGGTCCACACAGCTTGTCCACTGACACCAAGGGCAATACTCATTTTGTATTGTTCAGCTTGATGGATTGAGGCGTAGGCTTTACAGGGGCAGGCGACAGTTGTCAGCCTCAGTAGGAGTACATTTTTTCCCCCCTTTCTCATACTATGGTATGCTGGCGGGGAACAAGTTGACCCCTGCCACTGCTAAAGGTTCTCGATCATAGCATGTCATAGATGTATTTTTCCAAAACCTTGCATTTACATTTGTGCTGTGCAGGCTTTTGATTTATATTACTTAAATAGCATGCTCATAGCATATTCTTTCCCTGCTTCTACACAACAGCCTTCTGCTCCCTCTGACGCAGGTAACCTCTGGGCTCTCCACCCTTCCCCTTGTGTCCCTGCACCCCATCCTCAATGATATGGGATCCTGCCTGGAAAGAAACAGGACTTTATGCCTGGCCTTTTTGATAACCTGATCATCTTCCACAAATCTCCCTATATTTCAAAACCATGCAGTCTGGTGACTACTTGTGAAGGTGCCTTTATTGCCTGTTTTTCCTAGTTTAAGTGTTTTTAATTCCATAGAGGACCATGTGGTTTGGGGGCCACAGATAAATGGAACTAGCATAATCGAGTCTGGAAGAGATCAAAGCAGTTGTTACAGGTTTTAGGGCACCCTGAGATAGGATCCGGACTAAGTTCCTGATCATTTTTAGCATAGAAACGCATTTATCAAGGAGCATCTTGAGGCTCATCCTTGTAACGATCGCCCAATAAAATCATTAATTCCGTAGTGTAAACTTTCTTAAGCAGACTCATGGTGCCTTTGGTATCTGAAGGATTTATGTTTTTACATTTTGTCCACACTGTTCCACAATATTGATCAATTCATTTTTTCTAAGCTTGCAAGACCTGCTGGAGGTCATCTAGATTGAAGACAGCTTGGATAAATGTATCCTATCATGCCCAAAAGTTTTTTCTCCGGGCAAAGGATGGATATTACAAAAGAATTTAAAAAGCAAGTGACAGAACCATTTGTGAATAGACTTTTTCAGCAAATACCAATTTATCCAGGACATGATTTCTACCATTGAACTGGATGCAATATGATGGTTGGTTGGGCAGGAATTTTGTTTCTCTGCTCTACACCAAAAAAGTTATGGAAAGAGCTCTCACTAATTTGGAAGAAAGTTAGAGGTTGGCCAACTTAGGGCCTTTTTTGTTTTGCTGTAATCTCATTACATGTATTTCTTTTGAGAAAACAAAAACAGTAAAACTTTGTGACTTATTGGTATTAATCTCTCAATCGAAAATCTTGAATGGAAAATTGAATTCAGTTGGCTGTAGATATTTTCCCTTTGTCTGCCCAATCACTGGTAGGAAACTGTCAGTCTTGATTCATAAAGCTGACCAGTACCCGTGTCATTTCACGTTAGAAAAATAAATGGGTTGTGAATTGGGTAAGCTAATCTGTGTTCCTGAGACCCCTTATCGAAGGGTCAAAATAACAAGGGCCAAAGGCTAAATCCAAGAGCCAGGGCTTCACAAACCCCCTATGTCATAGCACTCCCTTCCCACCTGTCCCTGGTAATTAAGCTGGTACCTTGGAGATTTATAAAAAAAATATACATGCTGCCCCCTTATCCAAAATTGGTCTTTACAAGACCAGAGTGCTGAATAACGCCCTGTCTGGCTGGCAATGGACAGCAGTGCAAACCGTTCTGTTGCACTCTTCCCCAGCTTGCTCCTGTCTTGGCTATCAGGCTGGAGAGTAGTGTTGGTTTGACGACCTTCTCCATTTAATCTCCCCCCAACAGTGTGCCCAACATTAGGAAGGCCCTGCCAACCATTGCCGGAGTTCAGAAATATTCTGCCATTCCACCGGGTAATAAAATAAACACTTACAAGGAATGTGTTCCTACATTAAAAACATCAAAATAAAATCATGAACTGTATAAATTTCTTCATAAATTTCCAGACTGGAAATACAGACTTGTTCCTATAGTTAACCATCATATGTATATTTGGTGTAAGTTAGGTGAAATGTTCAGGTACAACGTAATGTTTTAAACTGTAAAAACCACAGACATTCACCAGCTATAGCTATCTCAAGTAACTATAACTCGTGCCATAAGGTAACTATAACTTGCGTCCCAGCCATGCAAAGTTTTCTCATCAATAATTTCATTGCAAATCTTATAGTGATATTATCAATTATGTCATAGAAGATGTCATGAGTGATGTAATATGTAGGTTAATTAGCAGTGCATGGTGAGAGCACGAGTTATAGTGTTATATTCCATATAGGTACCCTATATAGGCACAGGTAACATCGAAACCTTTCACCAACATCCGTCCCTACATTACATACATAACGGTTCTTAGGCACTGACCTTTTACCTAGATATGACACTGCACCCAGAACGCGGGTTTTTCCCTGGTTCGATTCTCATACATTATGCATGAGGCTTCTTGGAAGCACAGCAGGACTAACTGTAGGATTACCATCTCCTGTATAATATCTCTATATAGAGTTCAGGCCCGACGTCATCCTTTAGGCCGACACAGTAACACAGCAAGGTAGGACCCCTAGGGAGACCTATGGGTGTATATATACAACACATCTTGCTTAGGAAGATAGAGGAGACTGTGGCTTCCCGGCTGACACACTGACCAGAGACGCTGAGGTTCCTGCATGCAGATACTCCAGCTAGCAGTGGTCTAACATCCCTCGCAGGGTGTCCAACTCGAGACCAGGACGGGGTCCCACATTCTCTAATTCTCAGGTAATGGGGTGGACTAGATCCTAGAGGGATTCTTGGTATAACACCTACATAGATGCTAGGTACATTTAGGTACATCTAGTTACGGAGGCATCGTAGGAGTACGCACCTTTTATCATGTGTTTTATGTAATTGTATATATTCATGATTTCAGCAAGATGGTAGAACTATACCATCCTTTTACTTTCATAGTATTGCTAATTGTATATCTCTGCTACTGTCTAATGGTTGTTGCTGCTCATCTATTATACACTGGAATAACAACTGTTCAATAAATACTTATTGAAACACCCAGACTGTTTATTCTGTGTAACTCTCTGAGACAAACTAAGTGAGCACGAGTGACTGAGCGAAAGGTAGTATATTGTTTCCACGGTCCTGAGGGATCAGGGTTGTCATGTTCTGAGGTTGCCAAGAACTATTCTCTCCCAGATAAGAGGAGACTAGTGGCACTGTGAGCTAGCTAATACAGACAGGCTAACGTATCCAGTGGGGGTGCATGGAATCCGTCCACCACCAATCCCACAGTTTGTTATCCAAAACGCGCAGATACTGTATAGGTAATATAGGAACTACACGACATGGCGCCGTCAACGTTGGTTGGGTACTTATTTAATAGTAGAATCTGAGTAGCTCAGTCGTGCTATTCTCAGAGACCCCTACTCACAAAACACCAGAGCCGTCTGGAGTGGGTGGGCACAAACTCCGCCACAGCTGTGTAGGCGAGAAATCCTATTTATTGGCTGTTGGTTAATCAAGATTGAAGGACACATTGTTCCTAAATTGTGCAAGAACACCTTATCTTAGTTCCCTTGAAAAACTTCTTCTTTACAAAATGACTGAGGACAGAAATAACGAAGAATTGGACCCAATGCAACCAAATCTGCCCCTCACAGACGAGGACGATGCAGACGCAATACAAATTGCACCAAACTTTAGAAATATAGTCACCCTGAAACTACTAGCACATGGTTTATCAGCTAGGGGTGGCATAGTAGTTTTCGTGATTGAGGCACACGAATCAAACAAAACAGAGGTATTTTATTTGTGGGTTACATTCCCATCAGCAAATGCGAGAACAAAAACATTTCACTCCTACACGGAAGGAGATGCACCAGCGGACTATTATCCATTCGAGGATATAGAGGTTCCGCTCACGTACCAGGTACACTTATACTGGTTTAAAGGCGCCCTACCCCACATAAGAAGAAGAGTAAGACTCGGCCCGCTCGGAAGAGAAGGGGCAACATGGCCGATATTAGCGGCCTACACACCACTTCCCGACATTGAAACAATGCCGCAGCCAGACTTACTCTTACAACACAAGGATTTAATTAAAATCTACAGAAACTTGACACAATTCGTCATAAGGACACTCACAGTCCAACCAGCAATAGTTGCAACAAATGGAACTTAATTTCAGGGTAAAGCAACTAAAATTACACCACAAACATTACACGCCTTAATGGGTAAAATGCCCACAAAACGCGAACAAATACCATTCTGGGTAGCTCAGAAAATAACGCAGCTAGAGGCAGTATTCCCGAATACTACCCCGTATGAAAAACACAAAATGCTAACAATCTGCTTGCCCATGGGGATAACACCACAATTAGAGGATTGTACCACTTGGGGTACAGTCTTTGCTGCCATTTATACCAGAACTCATGGTATCCCGTCATTAGCAGTAGTACCTGATGTATTGAGACAGATACAAAATGAGTACGGAGCAGAACCTGCCCTAAACTTAGGGATGAAGTTACTTGGTAACTATGCCCAGGTATCAGCCATAATACTAGCTAACATTAAGGGGGAAGCAGCTTCAGTGGCCATCCGCCAACGCCTGAGGGAGTTCGATCCTTTAGAACAGGAACACGAACTACCCAAAATAATTGAAACTGCGCATGCAGAATTAGGCAGAGCTAGTTTGGGTGGGAAAGCTTTAAAACCACAATTGATGGGCAGTCCTGAAAAGGACACTTCCAAGCAGACACGTGCTTCAACTAAGAAGAAGTGGGACAATAAAAAACAAAACTTTAAAGGAAATAGATCTCAATCCCGAGGTAGATCTCCTCCACAGGAGCCCTCCGAAAAGAAGTACAACCTTAGGAATAGGGATAATATTAGGAAACCTGACGGGTATCAGGATACTGATACTCATTCCTATAGTTCCTTTCAGGGTTCATTGAAAAACTCCGAGAGGGAAGGACGGTCAGAAAGACAAGAAGAGCGTACAAAGTCCAGAGACAAGCAGCACGCTCAAGAGTACACTTCTAAAAAAGAAGAGAAACCAAAGCAAAAGCCACAGTTCAAAAAGAAGTTGCAGGTCTAAAGATCAGACATGCCCAGAATTCTGAGGACTCGACTACTGAACGGAGAATGGGCTCTGGCGATGCTAGACAGTGCGGCAGAAGTAACAATAGCTCGCGAGAACCTGAAGGAATTTCTGGTGACAGCGGACTTCAATGATTATATCACGGTGGAAACACCTGATACTAGGGTAAGCGTCCCACATAAAGTATATGAAATAAAGCTCCAAATTGAGGGGGACAAATGTAGAACAGTGAGAAGTCTCTTTTGGGAGAACCTGACGTTTGGCTATGATATTTTATTAGCTGAACAAGATTGGCCACCAGCATTCGTCATGGATTGCCCTAAAGGAGAAACAGTAATTCTTCCGGCATTCTCAGACCATATTCCCAGGCACTTGCAACACACATATGCGCAGGAGTGGGCGGTAGCCCAGGCTCCGGCATTATACAAAAACCATGTTGGATGGGATGAGGATTCAACCCACCACATAATTCCTTTATAAAATACTCCGAGCTGCACAGAGGCAGTATCCAATAAAGCAAGAAGCTAAAAAACAGGTCAGGGAGATCTTGGATCAACTTGAATACCAAGGGGTGATCGAAAATTGCACCTCACAAATGAACAATCCTTTGTTTCCTGTCATGAAACCTGACAACACATATAGTCTAGTTTTAGATTACAGACATTTAAACACTTGCACAAAGACATTTGCAGTCCAAAATGCACACAGTGCCGCATTAATGAATAACATTGTGAGGAAAAAATATAAAACACTTGATATCTCAAATGGATTTTTCTGCCAAAATATAGCACCTGAAAGCAGGTATCTAACAGCCTTCTCAGTGCTAGGGACCCAGCGTAAATTTTGTCGACTCACCCAGGGGTATAAGAACAGCCCGGGGTTGTTTTCGGCCAGAGTAACTGAGTTACTTCAAAATTTGGATGAAGAGGCATTGTCCTATGTGGATATTTATCTAACGGACGATGACCTAGAGGAGCACTTGAACAGAGTGGTTACCATTATTTTGGGATTTGCCTCTGAGGGCTACAAATTCAACTTTAAAAAGTCAAAAATTGCCCACCTCAGTGTCCTGTTTTTAGGATATGAGCTTTCAAGTGAAGGAAAAAGCCTGGCAGCCAATTTTTTTGAAAAATGCGCGCTGTTCCAACCTCCAAAATCATTGAAAGATTTACAGTCAATTCTGGGATTCCTAAATTTTGGTAGAACATACATTTTGGATTACTCAGAAAGAGTGAAACCTTTCTACGATTTAATAAAACCTGATTTTTCAGTAAGACAATGGACACAGGAACATACAGATACACTTTGTTCCTTACAAGCTGACATGATAGCTTCCAAACACTTAGACACGCGTAAACGTTCGCAACCTGGTGATCCGTATAGTTGCGGGTTAATCTTGGTACACCTATCTAACATATAATGAAGGTGAAACGGTACCAATTGCATACAAATCACATTTGTGCACAAATGCTGAGATGCGCTTCGCATCTACAGAAAAAATTCTAACCGCAGTACAGACTGCTGTAGTGAGAGAACATTGGCTCGGTATTTGAGTATCTTTAAGAATTTGAGCTACTGGATACTTTTTTGTATACAAAATAGTAGAGGTCCCATCCAGTTAGCTTTGGACCCAAGCCTTCCATTGGTCCCAGTTTGTAGAGCGGGCATTGTCCGCAAGGCTTCAAGTATCAATTTTTAGCAAACATTCACAATACATTTGCCCAGTGTGCCTCATATTCCCACTGGGTAATAAGGCATGTCAGACAAGGACACTCTCTCCTTTACAGAAGACCATATACAAAAACTTATTTCAGACCCCACTTTATTTTCCACTGTTACACTTAGCACCACTGCTAAACAACAAAATGTTTAGGAGAAACTATTGAGACTCCAAAAAAAAAAACACGTTAGGACAGAGCTACACGACCACTTTTTAGTCGAACATCTCAAAGCCGGTACTATACCATTGGGACTTCAGATAAAGAATGTTCCAGTAATTTTCATAGAAGATCCAGAATATAAAAAAGGATTTAGCTTCATCAGCACCAAATGTAGTCGTGACCTTATGGTGCATACCATCGAGACAGCTCAAAGGATTTGTAAGAAAGAAATCGAAGAGATAGAGGAACAGATAAAAGCCATACAGGACAATCATACGACTGGTGAAGCAAAAGCATTACTTGTAAAAATAGAAAGACATTTCTACCTTCAAAGACAACACTATTACATTCAAAGTGAATAAATTTGAAAAAGACAAAAAAGCTTTCAATATTGAATCAGTGTACCCCTATCTAAAGGAAGACTTTTACACTAGATCTGATTCCCAGAGATTTTTATCAGATTACCAAGGCCGTTCGAGATGCAAGTTTTTGACCTTTTCAGAGACATCCTCTTCAGAATCAACAGGGAAATCAGACGTAGGGGAAGGACCATCCAATCAAAATCAACAAAGGAAGTCCTCTTTTTTAGGGGCAGGTCAACAAAAGAAAGAACGATACAAACCGCAACCGTGGGAGATGCGGACCCGCTGTCAATATTACAAAACTTAACAAAATCTTCGGTCATCAACCTATCAAATGTTCTCACTAAGGAACAATTAGAAGTTTTAGAACTAGGCCTAACCTTTGTTCCCTGGGTTAAATCTGATTTTACTTTACTTAAAATGGAAGCTATGGAACTATTCAGAAAGATACGCCTACGGGCTTTCTTTGAAGATAAAGAAGATACTACCAGCACAGAAGCCACAGGCCTACGGAAAAGATCTAACTTTTGTCCACCAACTCACAACATCCCCAAAGATGTAGTAGCATTCGAACAGGCTACACTATCTGCTCTCAATGCACTACCTAAGAAAAACATTTTCATGAGGAACAATATCTTGCGTGAACAAAGAAGTGCTATCAAATCACTTAAAGAACAGAAAACAACTGTAAAGCCCGCCGATAAAGGCGGTGCAATTGTGGTATGGTCTAAGGAAGCGTATCTCCAAGAAGGTAGAAGTCATGTCCAGAATCCTTTGTGGTACCGTCTCATTTCAATGGATCCACCCAAGGAAATTCAGAACGAAATTGGCAAAATTGTGACTGAAGGAGCTGACTTAGGAATCCTTGGTCCAAAAGAAGCAGAATACCTAGTGAACAAATATCCCCGCATTCCAGTAATGTACTTTCTACCGAAAGTACATAAGAACGTTACACAACCACCCGGGAGACCAATTTTGTCTGGTTGCGAGTCCGTCTTAGAACCGCTTGCCAAATATGTCGACATTTTCCTGAAACCTTTCCAGCCAGAAGTTCCCTCACACTTGAGAGACACCATGGAATTTATCAATAAAACCGAAGGTTTCGAGTTCGATCCATCACGGCACATCCTAGTATCAATCAGTGACGTCTTTATACACCCAAATCCCCCAGGAAGATGCCCTAGACGCAATTGAATTTTACCTAGAACAAAGACGGAGAACACACAGAGTTCCCACGGAATTTATTCTTCGACTTGCATCACTGTGCTCACGGAAAAATTTCTTCAAATTTGATGATGATTTTTTCATACAAATCAAAGGGACAGCCATGTGTTGTCCCTTTGCTCCAGAGATGGCAGTATTATACATGGCCAGGTATGAACATCACTACATATACAACAATAATCCCTACAAAGACCGAATTGTCAAATGGTACCGGATGTGGAAGTTAAAGTTTCATTAACAGGACTTATCACGACTTTGCATACCAAGCCAACAGACCAGAATAATGCACTACATTATACAAGCCATCATCCTCAAAATTTGAAAGACAACTTGCCATACGGTCAGTTTTTACGCATTAGACGCAATTGCTCAAGAAGAGAAACATTTACTTGTCAAGAAGCACAAACCACCAATGGACCGTTTGGTGTGCGTGACCACATTCGGACCTTACACCAACCCGTTTAAAAAGATCATCAAGAGTAACTGGCACCTAATAGAAGGTTCCATAAGCAATATAGGTCAACCGCTATTCGCCCTAAAATAAAACTGGAGTATTGGTCAATATATAGTTTGTGACGCAGAAACGGAGACCCGGCGTATTGACACACTCCGTTCTATGTTGAATATGAATCCAGTACAGGGACACCACAAATGTGGCAACTGCTCGATTTGTAGCTTGACCATTGAAGGCACCATTTTCACTGACGGTCAGACCAGTTGGCAACACAATGAATTCACCAATTGTAAAACACGAAATGTGGTGTATGCCATACAATGTTCGTTTGAATATCTACATTGGCAAAACCAATCAAGAGGTGAAACAAAGGATTGTACAGCATCGCTCCCGGATCAAAAACAAAATATTAACAGCCCCCATGGTATCCCATTTTGTTGAAAAAAGTCACACTGACAAAGACTTCAAGTGGACCGTACTCTGTCCTATTTTACCTAATCCTCGAGGAGGAGATGTAGAACACTTATTGTTGCGCAAAGAAGCCTACTGTATCATGAAATTTGATACAGTTTACAAAGGGTTAAATGAGATGTCTGAGATTGCCAGATTATAGACACATGTATTCTTTTACTGTGAACATAAAAAACTGTGGGTACTCCCCCAAACTTTTTTTTCTAACTAATCTGGTTTGAAAACAGTCCTTTTCGAGGTGCTAAGCCCATTCCAGCACTTAACTCCCTACCACACATCCCATACCATTTGGGGTTTAACAGGGACAGCTCCCAGTTCGATTTACAGACACACGCAATTCTACTTGTGACTCAATTTCCCATAATGCATTTGGTGTTGAACTCTTCTCTTTTAATTTGTAAATCCAGTTCAGACTTTACTTTCAACCAACATAGTCTATAACACTTAGGCACCCACTAGAAAAGTTCCCAGCTCTATCGAATAGATGGCACAATCGTTTTGGAAACAGGCAAGTGACTCGGTTACATGTCCTTTTGAAGTTTGTTACCAGCGCGCAGCCACTAGCAAGACGTTAACTTAATTAGCACCCGATTTAGTTAGGGGTTTTCCTTCACCATATGGCCTTCGAATCACTCGCTTTACCACCGGCGCGTAGCCACCAGCAAGACGTTAAGCTAATGAGTACCCGATTTAGATATGGGGTTTCTCTTTGGCTTTCGAATCACTCGTAGCAAGGCGGCTTCAATTTTCTTTCGAAATCTGTTACCAGCGCTTAGCTACCGGCAAGATGCTCACGTTTACCCCAATTAACATCGGATCTGCATGCGGAGCCGTTTTTCACCTCATGTTTTTTGAACCACTCGCAGTCGTGTTGCCACTGTTTAAATACGCCTGATTGAATACTGGGGGAAGAAATCCACACTTAATTTGGGATCTCGTATAAAAAAACATGCTTTACAAACATAACCCGTAACATAAAAACGAGGGTTTCTGATTTAACTTCAAGCAGCTTCAGGGCGATATGGACATTTTTAGTGCTAAAATAGAAAACGCTTCTTTGCAGTTGTCAGCAACGTGGAATGAACAGCACACACGCTACATATAAACACACTCTAATGACCATCATTAGCGTAACAGTGTATCTTATGCACGTCACAGAAATAAATCTGCACTCTCTCCTTAATTTATTTTAACAATAGGGGGCTGAGAGCTCAATATGACTGTCACATTTCTTATAATAGGTTTCACAACATCCCATACAGTTTGACCCGAGAATAAAAGAACTGACTATCGAAATTGTTACCATCAGTTGATTCAGGCAAGTCTCTTATTTACCCTTCGGTAAAAAGTACGTTTCACTTTTAATAATGTGCAGCTAAATCATCATCATCCCTCATTCTCTCCAACAGGCCATAACTACGCTACTTTTTTAGCAAACCTTCAACCATCAAGGAGGATTACAGCTAAAAAGAGGTACACTTAATAGATAGGTGTAGCAATGGAAAATATACATCCCACAATTTGATTGTTAGGTGTTAGTAACATACACCCCGTTTTTTCTTCTTTTTAACAGACACCACCATGTCCAGGTCCTGATGAAAAACCCTTAATAGTGACTGGGTTGGAAACGCGTTGACCGCGGCATCTGGGATAAGACATCCTCTAAGTGCTCAGGGAGAAAGCTTTCAATTAATTCCCCTCCCTTGCTGACAACACTTTAAATCGGAGGCCCCAGAGCTGTGCACAGAGGCAGGAGACAACACACATGTAGCGTTTATACAGTTTGGTTCTTTACTCCGCCCAAGTGCTATTACTCTTTTTTTCAGTCAAGGACTGGTGCCTATATTGAGCTATCCAGTGTTCAATCAACTGCATAATTTTGGCAATTTAAAGTATATGTTGATATTTGATGCACAATTGTAAATATATGTTGTTTGTCATACACTTGTAAAATCGTGAAATGTTTATGCAACTCAAATTATTTTATTTTTTGTTATCCTTGACAATGACGTGATTTGAATGAACTTAACTTTTCTGAACAAAAGTATAAAGAAAAGTGGAATTAATCACACAAGCTTGTGAATTCAGTACATTGGCTCAGTATTTGAGTATCTTTGAGAATTTGAGCTACTGGATACTTTTTTTGTATACAAAATAGTAGAGGTCCCATCGAGTTAGCTTTGGACCCAAGCCTTCCATTGGTCCCAGTAGTGAGAGAAAGAGCACTGGCTCAGGGGAGACGAATAATAGTAGTTACTCCGGTTCCAGCCTTAGAGGCTGCGACAAAGGCAAGCTTTCCTAATGCTAAAGCCTTACATCTGAGATGGATACAATGGGCTAATTCTCTTACTGCAACAGATGTAGAATACAGGTACGACCCAAATTTAAAGACACAAGCATTCCTGCAATACGAACAAGAATATCCTCTACCAAACGAAATAATGCCTCTAGATCAGTATGAATATATCATTTACACTAACTGATCTGCTCAACCGGCCATAGGGAGTAAGCAACAATATAGCGCAGCATGTGCAATCGTTAAAGGTCGCATGCAGGATGGAAAATTCCACCCGAGTTGCACAAAGACGCAGTCCCTAGGAGACTGCACGGCACAGTTGGCAGAGTTATAAGCGCCGATACTGGCACTGGGAAATACGGATCGAGAATTCCCCACACTAATTGTGTGCGATTCCTTTTACTGTGTGCAGTCTTACAATGAATATTTGCAGTACTGGGTTCAAAACGGGTTCAAAGATGCAAAAGGTGGCACAATTAAGCATAAAATGCTATGGGAACAGGTAGTGGAGTTGAAAACCGAACTACCGAGGGCTCACGTGATACATACACGGAGTCATCAGCGTGATGGCATTCACGTTGAAGGGAATTCATTGGCTGATGAAGCTGCATAGGGGGCTGTACGCACGGCTTCCGTAGCTGCAATCACTCGTTCTAAAACGAGAATAGACGGTGAGATTATGGTAGCTATTAATGCAACCCGCAAAAACAGCGGAGCAGTACCAAAAAGGTTTCCACTCGAGTACTCCTACAAGTTAGATGCCAATAACATTCCATTTGCTCAGATTCCTGGAGTGGGGGATAGAGTAATTCCAAACATGGATCGCAGGTTAGGTTTAATTCTAGCAGCACACAAAGGGATAGGTTCTGCACATGCAGGAGTTACGACGACTATTTCTTTGTTGAAACAACGCTATTGGTGGCCTGAATTAACAAAGCAGACTAAGGGCTATGTCTTGAAATGCGACATCTGTCAGCAGATGAAAGGTTCCACCGTAACACGTCCAGCGCAGACACCGCTGTTAATATATGACAAACCACTAGCGTGTGTTTATCTGAAAGAGACACGTTAGTGACAGATTCCTTACCTTAGAATATCCCCAGGCGTCAGGCTGGATCCGGAAAGTTTTTTGCGTAGCAGTACCCTTGCGCGTCGGTAGGCGGCGTCGTGCGGCTCCGCGTCCGTCGTCGGCGTCGTGATCGCCGGGATGACGTCGCGGGCAGTACTTAGGCGCCGCCCCTGCGCGCTGACGTCAGTTCTTCTTTTTCCGCGCCAGTAAGCGCAGATCCGGGAAGAGCAGTGCCCTAGTCACTTTTTGACTATCTTTTTGTGAAATTTTTCACTGTTCTCTTCAACGAGTCTTCACGACTCCTAAGGTGTCGTAGGGATGCCCGGCTTTAAGCCCTGCGGGGTATGTGGTCGTATGATGTCCATCACGGACCCCCACCTCGAGTGTCTCTTCTGCCTCGGCCGAGGCCACGACACGAAGTCGTGCCCTGACTGCCGGAAACTTCATCCGAAGGCTTTGCGAGAGCGGTCTCGAAAGCTCCTTGAAGTCCGGCAGTCGGCTCCGCGCCGCAGCAAGCCCCGGTCCCGGGAGAAGTCGAGGGGCCGGACGCGGAGTCCCCGCCGTTCGTCGGAATCCAAGTCTTCGCGCTCCTCCGGTAAGTCGAAGCACAAGAAGTCTAAGCGGCGTCATCGCTCTAAGACTTCGCCTCGCCGGTCGCGCGACTCGGCTGAGGTCCCTGTCGGCACCGTCCCCGCCCCGCGGCCCCGGACGTGCCTGTCGAGTTGCCCCCGCATTACCCGTTCTTCCCGGGTTCGGGGGCGACTCCGGCCGAACTACAGAAATTCCTGTCGGCCATGGCCCGCCTCTTCGGGCCTCAAGGTCCCTCCGGTGCGCCTTCGGGCCCCGCGGGCCCAGATGGGGTTGCTCCGGCGTCGCCGTCGACTCCGGTCCCGGCGTCGCCTGTCCCACCAGCCTTCGTCCCGGCCTCGGCTCCGGCCCCGGCCTCGACCCCGGTTCCGGTGGTGCCGCAACCTCCATCGACGCCGGTTGACCTAACCACGCCTCCGCCGACGCCGATGTCCCCGGTGCCGTTTCCGACGCCGTCCGGGGCTCCGGGCGGCGTCGTTCCCGGTTCTCCCCGGGTCCGGACATGGAGCCGGACCGGCGTCGCCCGACGCCGGTTCCGGCGCCGATGAGGCCTTGGGTCCCTTATGTCCCTCCTCCTCCATCTTTTCAACCTGAGGAGGACCAGGAGAGCTGGGAGGGGTCTGACGACCCTCTCACACAACAGTGCGAGTTTGACCCGGACTGGGTTGAGGAACTTGGGGATGCCAGTGGGCTGGATACCTCCCCCGACTCTGGCATGCTGTCTCCTCCCGTGGCAACGGAGGAGGGGGCTAATTTTGCAACGGTGTTGCGTAGAGCTGCTGGAGCCTTAAATCTCCAGTTGCCTACAGTGGCCGTCAGGACTAACGTCCTGACTGAAGTGCTTCAGCCGGCGGCCTCCTCTTCGGAGCCTGTGCTGCCGTTCAACGATGCACTCACTGACGTTCTTTTGGGTGCCTGGTCCAAACCCACCACAGGGGCTCCTGTGGATAGGAACGTGGCCCGACGCCATCGCCCGGCTCCGGGCGACCCCTGTTTCTCTCCCAACACCCCACCCCTGAGAGCTTGGTTGTCCAAGCCTCTGCCTCCCAAACAGCCTTCCCTACCGCCCCTCCGGATAGGGAATCCAAGCGCCTGGATCACTTTGGGAAGAAGGCTTTCTCTTCCTCCAGTGCTGGCTTGCGGTCTGTTAATACCGCTTGCCTCTTGGGCCGATACACCCACTCCCTGTGGGATTCGGTGGCTGATGTTTTGCCGCAGTGTTCTGAGGAGGTCCAGACACTGCTTACCCGCGCTATTGCGGAAGGGCGTGATGCGGCTAAGTATACCATCCGCTGTGGCCTTGATACCGCCGACTCGCTGGGCAGATCGCTTGCAACGACGGTGGCGCTGCGTCGCCACGCCTGGCTGAGAACCACTGGTTTTTCAGGGGATGTCCAGAATACTCTCATGGACATGCCCTTTGATGGAGTCGGTCTCTTTGGTTCAAAGGCGGACCATGCGCTGGAGCGTTTCAAGGATTCACGGGCTACTGCTAAGTCCCTGGGCCTTGCTGTTGTGCGCCCTCCGCAAACGTCTGCTTTTCGCCCCTTTCGTGGCCACGGAAGGGGCGCCCAGTCACGTCCACAGCCCGGCCAACGGCCCGCGCAGCAAGCGCCTTCGCGTGGCCGAGGACGTGGATACCGCCGTGGCGGTTCGGGCAACCAGCGTGCGGGTCAGGCCACCACCTCCAACCCGTCCGCGGCCTCCAAGCCCTCCTAGTCCCTCCTTTCAGGTGCACAGCACGCCAGTCGGGGGCAGGGTCCGCCATCACCTTCACCACTGGCGTCCCATCACCTCGGACAAGTGGGTCTTGGACATTGTCCGAAGGGGCTACTCCCTCCCCTTCGAGACCACCCCCCAGCCATGCCACCTCAATTCCACCGCATGTCAGGGGATCACTTGGTGCTTCTACAGAAGGAAGTCACGGCCCTCTTGGCCAAGAGGGCCATCGAGCATGTTCCGACCCCAGAAGTAGGGCGTGGTTGCTACTCCCACTACTTTCTGGTGCCCAAAAAGGACAAGGAGGACATGCGTCCTATCTTGGACCTCCGGAACGTCAATCGCTTCCTCCGGAAGGAGAAGTTCAAGATGCTCACCCTAGCTCAGGTCTTCACTGCCCTCGACCCCGGAGACTGGTTGGTAGCGTTGGACTTGCAGGACGCCTATTTCCACATCCCCGTCCTGCCGGCCCACCGGCGTTACCTTCGGTTCACGGTAGGCCTCGAGCATTTTCAGTTCACCGTGCTCCCCTTTGGCCTTACCAGTGCCCCTCGGGTGTTCACGAAAGTGATGGCGGTGGTCGCAGCTCATCTGCGCCGGGCAGGGGTTTCAGTCTTCCCCTACCTCGACGACTGGCTGCTGAAGGCGGGCTCGTCCCAGGCAGTTGTCTCCCACCTCCAGACTACGGCCGAACTCCTGCACTCGCTGGGGTTCTCCATCAATGTGCCAAAGTCGCATCTGATTCCTTCTCCACAGCTCCTTTTCATCGGAGCAGTTCTGGACACGACGCAGTTTCGGGCCTATCCTCCCGAACGGCGAGTCCGGGATATTCAGGCTATGATTCCGATCTTTCAGCCCTTATCCTGGGTTTCGGTACGGATGACCCTGAGGCTGCTGGGCCTCATGGCCTCCTGCATCCTGCTGGTCACTCATGCCAGATGGCATATGCGGGCTCTGCAGTGGGACCTGAAGTTCCAGTGGGCGCAGCACCAGGGCGACCTGTCCGATCACGTCCAGATCTCGGAGGGGACTGCAAAACAGTTGCAGTGGTGGCTCTCGAACCGGCAATGGGTCATGGGCAGATCCCTCTCCCTTCCCCAGCCAGAGCACACAGTTGTGACGGACGCGTCCCTTCTGGGATGGGGCGGTCACATGGGAGAGGCGGAGATCAGAGGCCTCTGGTCTCCGGCGGAGTCCCGGCTCCATATCAACCTTCTGGAGCTCCGGGCGATCCGACTTGCACTCAAGGCATTCCTTCCCTCTGTCAAAGGGAAGGTAGTGCAGGTGTTCACAGACAACACCACTGCCATGTGGTACTGCAACAAACAAGGCGGGGTGGGGTCGTGGACCCTTTGTCAGGAGGCTCTGCGCCTCTGGACATGGCTGGAACACCAGGGCATGTTCCTGGTGGTTCAACACCTGGCAGGTTCCCTGAACGCCAGGGCGGACGAACTCAGCCGCAGGTGCATGATGGATCACGAATGGCGTCTTCACTCGGAAGTGGCGCAAGGACTCTTTCTACAGTGGGGAGAGCCTTGGTTAGATCTATTCGCCACCGAAGAGAACGCGCAATGTCATCAGTTCTGCGCGTTGGAATTTCCAAGGCGGCACTCGCTCTGCGACGCTTTTCGTCACGAGTGGAGTTGCGGTCTATTGTACGCCTTTCCGCCTATACCACTTCTACCCAGAGTGTTGAAGAAGATTCGGCACGACCGGGCCCAAGTCATTCTTGTGGCTCCGGACTGGGCTCGAAGAGTTTGGTATCCCGAGCTACTCAGTATGAGCGTAGATCCCCGATCCGTCTGCCTCTTCGGGAGGATCTTCTGTCGCAGCAGCAGGGGACGGTCCTCCACCCGAACCTGTCCAGTCTACACCTGCTTGCGTGGAGATTGAGCGGCGGCAGTTGATTCCTTTCGACTTGCCTCCCAAAGTTTATGATGTGATTCTGGCAGCCAGGCGTCCCTCCACTAAGGTGGTATACGCCTGCAGGTGGAACAAATTTGTGGCATGGTGCACAGCAAAGGCTGTGGATCCCCTTTCTGCCCCTCTTTCTGAGGTCCTTCTGTTCCTTCTCTCTCTGGCCCAACAGGGTTCTGCCCTGGGTACCATCAAGGGTTATCTTTGTGCTATCTCGGCCTTCCTCAGGCTCCCTGATCAGCCCTCCCTTTTCAAGTCCCCTGTTGTTAACAGGTTCTTAAAAGGCGTTACTCACCTCTTCCCTCCTGTTCCGTTTGTGATGCCTCAGTGGGACTTAAACTTGGTTCTTACCTTTTTAATGTGCGCTCCCTTTGAGCCTCTACATAACTGTCCTCTTCGTCTTCTGACTCTGAAGACAGCCTTTCTGGTGGCCATCACCTCCGCTCGGCGGGTGAGTGAGCTCCAGGCTCTATCTTGCAAACCTCCCTTTCTGTCTGTTCATCCAGACAAGGTTGTTCTTCGGACGCGTCCGTCCTTCTTGCCAAAGGTGGTTACTGCTTTCCACATTGGGCAGACCATCACTTTGCCCACCTTCTTTCCGCCTCCGCATCCTTCCAGAGAGGAAGAGAGGCTCCACCGTCTGGACCCAAAACGTGCGCTCTCCTTCTATATTGACCGCACAAAACACTTCCGGGTGGATGACCAGCTCTTTATTGGCTACGTGGGCGCCAAAAAGGTCGGGCGGTGCACAAGAGGACCATCTCCCGCTGGGTTACCTTGTGCATCAAAACCTGCTATTCTTTGGCTAAAAAGGAGCCTCCTGTTGGGCTGCGTGCCCATTCCACCAGGGCAACGGCTGCTACCACGGCCTTGGGCCGCGGTGTTCCGCTGCCGGTTATCTGTCAGGCAGCTACGTGGGCCTCGCTGCACACGTTTACAAAGCATTACTGCCTTGACAGTCAGGTCCGGAGGGACGGCTTCTTTGGCCGTTCTGTCCTCCAGGACTTCCTTGTCTGATCTTTGTTCGCAGACCCACCACCGGGGTTGGTATTGCTGGGGTATCTATTCTAAGGTAAGGAATCTGTCACTAACGTGTCTCTTTCAGATGCACAAGTTACTAACTTGTGTAACGATATATCTGTAAGAGACAGTAGTTAGTGACAGATTCCTTACCGCCCCACCCATCCTCCCCGTTCTGCGAACTGATTTCTAGGGTTAAGGACATCCCTTTCAGGGCCCTAGTATTTTTCAGACACCTATGTCAGCTTCTTGCATGGCTCTGCGTTCCTGGCGCGGAAAGTCGTGTACAGAACTGACGTCAGCGCGCAGGGGCGGCGCCTAAGTACTGCCCGCGACGTCATCCCGGCGATCACGACGCCGACGACGGACGCGGAGCCGCACGACGCCGCCTACCGACGCGCAAGGGTACTGCTACGCAAAAAACTTTCCGGATCCAGCCTGACGCCTGGGGATATTCTAAGGTAAGGAATCTGTCACTAACTACTGTCTCTTACAGATATATCGTTACACAAGTTAGTAACTTGTGCATTTGGACCACTGCGGCCCTTTACAAAGAGATGGGGCTTACAAGTATATCATGGTTGCAGTGGATTCCTGCTCGAGATTCTTATGGGTGTGGCCCCAGCGCTCGGCTGACGCTCGAACTGTTATAAAAGATTTGCAAGTCTTTATAGGGACATACGCAATTGGCACATTGCATTCTGACCAGGGCCCTGCGTTTAGCTCTCAGGCTTACAAGGAGGCCATGCGAGGATTGGGAGTAGCATTGCGGTACTCATCTCCGTACCATCCCGAGGGAAATTCGGTAGTGGAGAGAAAAAACCGAGACTGAAAGCAATCTTTAACAGCTAGAGTATTAGGCACGGGTGAAAGTTGGGTAAAATATCTGTATGGAGTTCAGCGTGCACTTAACAACATGCCAAGAAGTTCTCTAGGGGGTATCGCTGCATATGAAGTCCTATTTGGGACAAGAATGTGGGTACCTGATCTTGATTGTGAAGGCACAGTGGCGAATGAAAAGCCTTTTGACATCCATGATCGTTTGGCTGTTGTACAGGGTCTAAATGAATCCAGGACACAACAAAGTAATGTCCACCTGAAGCAGACTGCCACTGGGGAAGTCAAATCAGTCACGACAAGACCTGTCTGGATCCCAAAAGTCAGGGATCTGGTCAGAGAGAAAATAGCGGACAAAAAAAGAATTTGTGCCATCCTACAGAAAGCCTGTACCACTCCTAGCAATTGAAGGAACAAGAACTGTACTTCTGCCGCCTCTTGCCGGAAAAAAGGAGAAAAGATTTGTCTCAATTGACCTAATCAAACCACACTATGTGGCCGATACTAAGCAGTAGGCCATGTGGACTCCAAAGTAGCAGACGCCCTCCTCTCGCTACAAGTCAAGAAGTTCAAACGGAAAGACTCATCACGTTCGAAGAGCCTCCAACACGGAATGAAGGACTAAGCAACAATGCTATGGAACTCGTTCCTCTTGAACCTGAAGTTCAAATTCAAAATCAAACTCCGAATCAAAAACAACTCGCTATTCGACCAAATACAAACCACGATTTCTACAAATCCTGATGCAATTTCAACAATTGATCTTACTGCTTCTGGCTACTTCATAAACTTTGATACATTTTCTTTGGATCCAAGTGAACCTGAAACGATGCCAGCCAAAACCAAACAATCACGCAAACCGCAAATAAAAGACTTACTGAACTTTCTTAAAAAGACTTACCTGGTGTGACTCTGGGTAGAACTATGGATAATCACTGGGATACTTTTCTTTCTTTTCTGGGTAGGCTTGGTAATAGTTTTTAGTATTAATGGGAAATGCATTCGACAAAGCTCTGCAGCCCAAAAGGTGAACTTACTTGTAAAACCACACCAATCATCTCATCGAGAACAGAGAGACTGGTCATCAGTGAACATTACAGCAGTTTCTATACCTGATGGTATAGTGTGGGGCAAGGTTGATTTCGATATATTTGGTCCGACAGAAATTTTAAAAATCCCTCATTTATTTAAAATATCATTGAGCGATATCATTACCTCAAGTACATTTTCCGATGATTGGGATTTTGAAACTGTTAATAACATATCTGATTTGGAAAAATCTGCTGCGTTTTCCAATAGTGAAACATTGCAAAGCACATCAGATTTCGAGAGTATGTATTGTTATCAACATTATGGTCATCACTTTTTGCATAAATCTGCTAATCCTAGAAATGTGTTCACATACCACCAGTAGGAATATTGTCCAACACCGCCGAAAGGCAGTTAAACATTTACACAGAAGTTTCCATGTTTTTCGGGGTTTAATATGTCTGACCCAGCATCATATTACTATAAGGTTGCACCAACATCAGCACAGAAAAATATGTTGACAAACACCAAACAGATTTACTCTGCTTCCTTTATTGCCCAGTTGTCTGAACAAGGTTTCGACTTGTGGAAAGACACCATAGACCTGAAATCAGTCTGGGGTACTAGGGAATGGCAGGTACAGGGGACAGAAGCTTTGTTTAGAGCATGCCTCAACCCTCAACAAATCATGTTTTTGAACGAGACAGCGCAACAGACTCTTGCCTTGGACTAGCTAAGAGCAAGGACTTGAACACACCTGGGGTGCCAACTCCATCACACACCGGGGACAATATAACCTCACAAAAAGAGATTACAGTAGATGACATCATACAATACAACAGATCAGACCCCAATTGGAGGAAATGGTTGATTTGGTCCGCAGACACTAATAGTTGTCAAGCAAGATTCATGGGTAAAACCGAAGGGTTTAGTATCCATAGGCCAGATCCATGTTATGTACAGAGACAACATCCGGGGGTAGTGACATCCTACATAGTTGAGAAGTTGTGCCTTGATTGACTTAAAACCTCAATCAACACTCACACAGGTGAAACAACACTTATCCTTACTATCACTTATCCTTACTATCACAGGACGTGGATCTTTAGGGATTTTCTAATGGGTCCCATGAAGCCACGTCAGAAACGTTTCTATTATGCTGTCTATAATGAAATATGGAAAATATCCCAACAAGAGGCCGCAGAGAGACTACGGGAAATAGCTCAGGAAATATGCAAATGGGCCAATTCAAGGAGAATCAGCCTACAGACAATTCACCTGCTAGGAAAGGACAACACCGAAGCAGACCAACTCAGCAGACCAACTCAGCAGACAGAACAGCAGCTCACACGAATGGGAGATAAAACAAAGGAACCTACAACAGGTCTTAAACCTCTGGGGAACTCTAGAAATGGACCTATCCGCAACAATGGAGAACAAAAACTGCCAATTCTTCTCCTCCAGGTTTCAACACCACTTATCAAGAGGGATTCCCTGTCGCTAAACTGGTCAAGGACATTTACATGTGCTTTTCGTCCGATTCCTCTGCTACAAAACGTACTGAAAAAAGCCAGACAACCAGGAACAAATCAAATTCTCATAGCCCCTCAATGGGCAAGGCAGACCTGTTACTCAAGCCTACGCAAACTGTCCAGGGGACAGAGGATCAAATTCAAAGCAGAGAAGGATCTTCTCACAATGCAAAGGGGTCACAATTTTCACCCGAAACCAGAGACCCTCAGCCTAAAACCTGGTGCCTTAATACATAGAGTTCTGACATTTAAACTTACTGCAAAGAACAATGGAGATACTAAAGTAGGCAAGAAAACAAACCACAAGACAATGCTACACAGCTAAATGGAAATGGTACACCATATGGTGTACAGAGAACAATACCCTAAATTCAATTTCCACACAGAAAACCATTCTCGTATATCTTACACACTTGCTTGACAGCAACATCAACTACTCAAGTCGCACCTGGCAGCAATTGTAGCCTACACCAGGGGAGATTAATGTAAACGTTTCTTCACAGCACCAGTCATCAAAAGATTCCTGGACGGCTCCCAAGGAAGGTGCCGGCCCCAATGTGGAGCTTAAACACAGTTCTAACACAACTAATGACCGAACCATTCGAGCCCATGCACAAAGCAGAACTCTGATACATCACTAGAAAGACAGCCTTCTTAATAGCTATGACATCTCTACGGAGAGTAAGTAAACTATAGCCATTAACTATTGAGGAACCATACATACAAATCCACAATCGCAAGGTTATCCTAAGGGCAAACCCTCAATTCCTACCCAAGGTAGTAAGCAAATTCCACATGAACCAAAGCTAGCAGTCTTCTTCAAAAACCCACAAACACGACTAGAAAAAAACCTTCATACCCTGGACGTAAGAAGGGCTTTACTATACTATCTACAGGAGACAAAACAATTCCGTAAAGGGAATCAGTTGTTATTCTCTGACTCCAAGTTCAACAAAGGAGCACCCGTGTGACAAAGGTGACATTTGCAGATTCGATTATAGAGGCAATTCAAGTATGCTATGTCTCACCAGGAAAAACTCTCAACTCACGGCCCAAAGCCCACTCACCAAGGAAAAAAGGGGCAACCCTGGCCTTCATGGCCAATATGCTAATAGACACTATATGTGCAGTGGCAACATGGGCATTCCGCACACCTTCACCGAACTTACTGCGTGGATATACAGATGACTAAGGAATTTCAAGTGGGGCAAAAGGTACTTGTACACCTGTTCGCAAAATCTTCCTCATCTTACCACAGCCACCCCAAGGAGGGGAAAACCGTTACATAATCTAATTAATAGTAGGAAATTCTCCCTCTATATGGTCGCCGGCTTGGTGGCCAACTATGCTGGGACCTGCTCCGTCTCCAAAGACTGAGGTGAAAAATCTGGGAGTATGGATGGACTCTAAACTATCCTTTGATGCCCAGATCAAAAGAACGAGAGGGAAATGTTTCGGAATCCTGAAGATCCTCAGGAAAACCCTGGACATTCTTCCTATTTCTGCCAGAAAAACCTTGATCCATGCCCTGGTCACGACAAGACTGGATTACGGGAATGTGCTGCTCTTGGGCGCAACTAAAAAGGGTCTTCAGAAACTGCAATCCATCCAGAATGCAGCTGCCCGTCTGGCTCTGAACCTGCCAAGAAGGGCACCTTCTAAGAATGCATTGGAAACACTGCACTGGTTGCCTGTTCAGAAGCGGATCATGTTCAAGGCACTGTGTTTTGGTCATTGTATTCTGCAGAAAAAAGGCCCTACATATCTGCACAACCTACTCCTACCATATATGACGGAACGCCAGTTAAGATCTACTGGGACACATCAGGTCAAAGTCCCAAGGATAAAGAGAGCACGCATGGGCGCACGCTCTTATAGCTATCTGGCAGCCAAGAGCTGGAATGAGCTTCCCATGTCCCTTCGGGAGGAACAATCGCAAAGTTTTTCGCAAAAAATTAAAAACATGGCTTTTTATACAGTAGATAAGAGCCATATTCGAACTGCAGGTAAATGATTCTTGGAAGTGTCAGTTGAAGGATATAGCGCGGGGACACACCAGTTGGTGTAACCAGGCGCTTTATAAATCTAAAACTCAAACTCAAACTCACAGCATGTGAATCCAGAAAAGGATTCATGCTGCAGAACTAAATGGTTACTTACCAGTAGGAGTAGTTTTGCAGCTTGAAGAGTTTTCTGGTTTCACGTGCGACCCACCCACCTCTCCTCAGAGGAGGAATGCAAACAGGTGGGAAAAGAAGATCACGTAAATAAAGAACTAAAGACAACGAGATTTAAGACATACCCTATTTTACCAAGTAGGGAAAAGGGGAAAAAATTATCTGAAGATGGCTACCACGCACAGGAACTTCTGGGGCTCTGCCTGACGTCACACAAGGGATGGACCTAACACTAAATGGTGGTCGACGACTGCCCCAAAAAAGAAAAAAACCAGAGACAATTCCGGACCCAACCACTAGATGGCGGAATACAGAAAACTCTTCAAGCTGCAAAACTACTCCTACTGGTAAGTAACCATTTTGTCCAAGATTAACCAGAAAACAATAAGGTTAGGTTTAAACTCTTTTTGTAAATAGATAATCACCAAAATTAAACTTGTACATAGATCATTCTCTGGTTGCTCTTCAGCAACCGTTATTTGGGAACTGTCAATTCAATCTTTCTTAAATTACTAATCATTCTTGTAGAAATCAGGGTAAGCAGGTGCTCATTTAGTCTTCCCTTTCAATGAGTGTGCCAGACACAAAACCATCAATATTCGAATTCTGTTACAACCTAGTCTTGCAATAGGATAATATGATAGTTATAAGTAGATCAAACTGACTCCCCTTTACACATTGGTAAAAACCATGAATGTACCAGCTACAGAATCTTAGGTTGTGAGAGAACTCCAAGTCCTGTGCAGGTGAATCATAGTAAGACCAAGGTTCAACATAAGCATGATCAGATAATGAGTAACAATTTTATTTAAAAAAATAAAAAATATTAAAACAAAATCGGTGAGAGACTCATTTGGGCATCGATCAGTAGTAAACAATTGGTAAATTGCCTCATTTTGCTCAGGACTGTGCCCCAGAGTATCCCAGTAAGTCAGATCTAGGACGGGTGTTATTTATTACCTGTTGTTGGTGTAAACATACTTGATTGTTCACCAGGCTGTATGTTGGGACAATGTATACGTTCCCTGACTGTTTAACGGTTAGACTTCTATTGCCAAACTTATTGTCAAACCAAGGGTATTTAGGCTGTCGTTTTCTTTACAAATTGTATAAACTGTGAACAGTGATGTAAAGTTCACTTTCGTCATTTCACTCCCTTTTTCTGTTATAACGAAACCCATTGCTTTCAGCTCAGTTGAGCTGATATCTACTAAATCTGGAATTTATTTGAACAGGTAGAGGTTTCAATCTGTTCAAAGGGCAAAGTTTCTTTGCTTTTTTCCCTTTAGGATTTATATAAAAAAAACAAGAGCGCAGTGCCCATATTCATCCAAAACCTATTTATATAACCTTTTAGAGGTTTGGATTTTAGATACTTTACTTTATTAGTGAAACTATTGCATTCGAACCACCTATCACTCTTGATTCTAACATATTATTGTTGTCATAAATGCTGGTCTCTGAAATATAATAGTGATCATCAGACAAGGATGTTAACTGTTGGGGTTTCCCTTCCTTTAGAGGAGTAGAAATATTTTGTCCAAAACTTTTTTTATAGAGCTTGAGAAGAGATAATTTAATATCTGTCTCATTTGAGAGCTGTACATTTTTCTCAGTTACGCTTCCTGTATTAGTGGAATTTATGTTCCCTTTACTTCGCGTATCACTGGACTTCGTTTTTTTCTTTTTTTTACTTTAGTATCTACTTGGTCTTTACTGGACCTAAGGATATGGGTAGACCGTTAAGGTTGTTCCATTTTGTAGCTTACAAATAGGCGCAAATAACAGTAATCCTATTACTTAAAAGGTAATAAATTAATCGTTTGATTTTCTCTATTTATCAATACTAGTCTTGGCACTAGATCTGCTCAGCCTTCAGCAGAATAACACAAAATGGAGAAAAAATGACAGCCTTCGCTGCGAAGCACCACTTCCTATTCAATTTCAGGTACACGCAAAAAGTCTTCAGCTAACCAACTCCACAAACAGCACCCAGGCTTCGCAGGCGACATGTCTATGATGGCTGCACACGGCCGATATTCAGCCTCAACACACCGTTGCGAACAGCAGGCTGCACTGGGGCTGCCTTCACTGGAATGGCTCCCGCACAGCCACACCCAGAAATGCACCTCCACCATTTGAGCTCCAACTTAAGGCAGACTCCCAGGCTCCTTCGCTTTGTAGCTCAAAACCAGGCCGAGTGCATGATATACAGTGTGTTGGGGAGTAAGCCACTAAACCAGGGATACAAGTTGTGGGTGCCTGTGCCTGAGCCTGTACCATTGACCAAAAGCACATGGTGTCACTATAACTTGACGGAGGCGATGTATCCCTAAGACTAGCCTGGGGCTGCTCCTTCTTCAACTGTAGCACCACCAAGGGCCTACGGCTGCACACCCCCATGGTTACAAATGAACTCCCCTCAGGGCCACCAACATGTGAGCCACCACACCGTCATCTCCTCGCTGCTCTCTCTGCGTTTCTCGATGCCTCCTCCCAGTGTTAAATACTCCAGGTGAAGAGCTGCCGGCCAACTAGTGGCATTTGCCCCAGTATGCTCTAGATAACTCTGGCTTCAGCGACGGCTGTGGAGGCGCCTCGCCCCCAAACAGCCCCCGGGAGGGCATATGGCAGACCGTATGCACTTGTGCCTCACATGATTAAATGTGAACTCAAGCCCCCCGCTATGAAATGATAGGAGCTGAGAGAGAGTCAGCATTTGAGCCCTGCTGCAAACTCTCCGCCCCCAGGAATAGCGTCCTTCCCAACGAGAAGGTTTTTTTACCATACCTTTTTGGTTACAGGCACCAGGCATTGCTTCTAACTTTGGCATTTACACTGTGTATAACATTTATCCCACCACACACTAGAAATAGCATTTTTGTTGTGCTAATGCCTGGCATTCAATAAATATCAGTTTGAAACCCTCAACTCATGTTGACCCTTTCTCTATACCCTGTGCACATAGGCTAAATCTGTCCCTTGAGGATGTTACACAGAGTGAATTTCCTTCAACCACACTTTGGCGCTCACCTATTATCAGTAACTGTAATTGTCTCTAGCATTGCTATATGTTTTGTGGTGTGATTATTGGCCATTTGTTTGGTGCACCCTCATCTTTCACCCCCTATGCATTACGTTTAATGTTTTAGTTATTCAGTGATCTTAGCAAAGATGGAATTGGTGATGGCATATCTGATGCTATGAGTGATGTCATCCATGACATCATTGGAAGATGTCATCAGTGATGATAACCATAAAGTCATGACCAGCAGTGGTGGAGGGTGTTACTTGTGGTTTGTGCAGCTGACTGTAATTTTCAAATTGCACTGGTTATAGCATTGCAGCCTCAATGTCACATTCACTGTAGTTTTTTTAAGTGGGAAAGGTATCTCTGATAAATACATATGTATGAAACAATTGGTTGTCTGCCTTTTGACAGTGCAGCTGTCAAACAGACCTATTGATATCAATATACATAAAGTGGACTTTAAACCATTGGTTCTTATCTACCAGCCTCTTTTAGTCATTCACTTAAGAGTCCATGATGTCTTGGCTCAGCCCAGTGGCATAGTCATCTCTCACCTAATGCTGTTGGCTCTTTGGCTGTATCCTTCGTCTCCTCACAGGTGCTTGCATTGAAATGCAGGAGGCACTACTTTACAGCTGTTGCTCTGCCCACTCCTGCTATCTCTTTCCATTACAAAAATGTATTGGGCAGGCTTTGAAGAGTTCATCTTTTTTACATTTGATGGTTAATTTGCTAATAACAAATATTGATCCACTGAGGTACAGAAAATAAAAATGTCTTAAAATATACAATTATAATTGGATGAGACTGCATGCTTTTTCCTGTCAATCATTTAGGTATCCTTGGATCACTGATGGATACATGGTTCCAAGTGGTCTGATTGACTGGCCATCTCAGTAGAATATTGCGGCTCCCATTGTGTAATGCTAAGGAACCTTGAGTGTTTGCAGATAATGCATTGCTCAAGAAAGATTTAAGCAGAAGAGGGGCTGTGGAGAAGGTGGGGATGACGAGCACATCCTTCAAAAATATATCTTTTGTATTGCATGATTATTTGTTCTAAACAGGGCTATGGAATGTCACTACATTATGTGATCCGAAGAAACTTCAAATATTTGCAGCTTCTGTGTTGCAAAAAAATGGTGGGTTATAAGTGGGATAGGAAAACAGTCCCTGATCGCAAGGAGGTTGTGGGGTTATCTCAGAAGATTGTGCCCTAAAATAAAAAAGGACACATGATTGCCATATTATTCCTACATATGCATCCCCTCCCTCAGTCCATGCTTTCAACTGTGAAGCACATTTCTGAGAGACAGGTGTGTCAAAGGCTCTGATGTGCAATGCAGTTGAAATGCCATACAACAGGCATGTGTAAAGAAAAATGGATTGTTGAGAGAAAAATACTAATGAACTGTTTATGGGTTGTGCGACCCAAACTAAATGCGTAGGAGTTAGGGCAAATGTACGATTGTTTGTCAGTTTAGAGGTTGCTGATAATGGCTTTTAGCAATTTCTAAACCGGCAAGCAAATGTACATTTGCCCTATCTCATACGTCTCCTAAGTAACTTTCCTTTTTGGTGTGATTACATAAGGGGTGTGGCGCATATGGCACTTTCCTTTATATGGTAACTTTGCTTATTGAGGCTTCAGCTATTCATGATGGTTGTATGACGTAACAACGAATGCAACCACCACGAATGCCTTTTCAATGACGTCAGTACAGCACATGCGTCATTACCACACATGCATTCACAACGAAAAAAGATTAATCGCTTGTGCCCTTACCACGCATGCCTTTACCACGAACATTTCATTGTAATGGCATGATTGGTAAAGAGATGTGCGTGGTAAAAATGTAATAGATAAGTATAAACCCATCCCTTCTTACACTAACAAACCACATACTAGTATCTACGCGCATATATACATGTACCAACACCCACCAACCCACAAAATCACATGCACAGCGGGTCAACACACGTACCGTAGCCTCATAGCAAGCATATTATGCCCATCTCTATATTTCTATCACCACACACCTTACAAGCACACACTATCAAACTCATAACTGAACACACACAACCACGTTTCAACCCACAAGGTAGGCAGGAGCACAGAGCAATGCAACATCAATTTTTACATTGCAACAACCCAGATATGGCACCCTCTTAGTCTCGCAGCAGGACTCTTTCCCAGCTCTTACCACCCTCTTAGTGGTCCCAAGGTGGTCTGTTGAAAAGCTCAGCAGGCGCCCTAAGCATTTGCACGCAGGTGTCACCCTGCTGTTACAGTTCGAGCCACGGTGTACTGGGGGCGAGTCGGAGTGGGGTTTAGGAAACAACAGTGTTTGTCATAATTAAAGCCGGGTGGCTTTCCATGACGGGCGGCGCCGCAGAAGCTGCTTATACTTCCTGTATGGATCTGTGTTGTGCCTGGCGTCTACAAGTCCAGGTGATTGTATTGTACGTACCATGCACTTAAACTTTCGCCACGCATATGCTTTTAACATTTAAATTTGTTGTAAAGGCATGCGTGGTAAAAGGCATATTCGTGGCAATGGACATGCGTAGTAAAAGCATGCTCGTTGTAAAGGGGTCTTGGTAATGGTTGTGCGTAGTTATGACCGCTTAGGAATGGCCGTTTCCCATTCATGATATGATATATATGGCTTTATGTATTAGTGAAGGTCAATGATAATCTTTTGTGGCAACCTTTACTAGACCCCCAAACCAACACAATAACTAAGTGTATTTGAATTAGACATCACAACTTCAATACAGAAGGCGAGTATTGACTGCATCAGATAGTGTATCAATTAGAGTGAGACAGAGTTCTGTTTATCAAAGTCAAAAAAACAATCCCCTTGGGAACAGATATACCACCACAACAACTGATTCTCACATCCACCACCAAACTTAGTATCAATCACCCAGAGTCAACCCAACACAGCGGTGCAAATTACATGAACTCTAAAATCAAATCAAAGAAACACATTTTTCCCTCTTTTCAATTTATTAAAATTATATATGTACATATTCTAGCTAATCACAATGTTAAAAGCATTTTATAAGGCAATTTAATACTCAAATATGCCATTCAAAAACAACTAATCACAAATACAATAACAGGTTAAAAAACACACAACTACAGCGAGTGGGAAAACAGCAAGAAAAAATGTTTTCAAATCAAGAAGACATCACAATTATCAGACAAAATAGGATATTAATGCACACAATTAGATTAACAAATTCTTGTTCAATGATAGTCATAAAGTGTTGCACTTGTCATTAATCCGTGATGTATTCAACAACAAAGCATCAACGCGTTTCGGTGGGTCCAACGAAATATCACCCCCACCTTCTTCAGGAAAGCCAATATCTTCCCACCTTGCTTCAATGTTTCTAAATGAGATACAATAAAATAAAACATATATAACGACCATTATGAGTTGATTGAAAAGCTCACAATTAACATCCTCTGTGGGTTACACCCAAGCACTCGAACATTCAAACTTTCGGGCATACTTCCAAATCTCACCGGAACTACCATTAATCTCCACCATACTTCATTCGCTCAATAACTCAGCGACATAGGGCAAGCATGTCTCAAAGTCGAATTGCTGCCCCTCTGGGGTACAGTTTAGTGATGCCAACTCCGTTGCTCTCAAACATTAAAACAACCAAACATACTTCCAGTTACCATTGAACTACCACCCGTCTCAACCATACTTCATTCACTCATTTGCCCATACAATAGAGGGCAAACATACCTACAAATAAAAATACTGCCCAACTAAGGTATAGTTCAGAAATACGGGCTACGTTCCTCTCCGTACAAAGCTACAAAAATACAAAAGGGATAAAACACCATCAGGTTCTCATCCTACTTTCTCTGGGCTCTGTCACAGCGTACTACACTTCTTTATCCCCAGGTTTTTTGGCAGTTTTTTTCTTGGTGACCCCTGTTGAGACATAATTGAGATGATTTTATGTTTTGTATGTGTTTCTTAGTCACAACCCTGGTCCTTTTGCCAGGTAGCCTCGAGTTGAAGCTCCTAACCTGACCATAACTGGTAAGCAATTATTGTGTCTATACTCTTGTATCTGATATCCTGATGGCGGGATCACAATTTAACTTTGGTTAAATCATCAGAGTGGATGAGCATTCTCCCACCCCATGTGTTTTTATGGAGGTATAGGGCTCGCTGTTCTTCACGCATAATTTAGTAATGTGTAAATTACATTGTACTTATTGTCTCATGGTTTATCTTTATATTGTTTTTACTCTTGAAAGGTATTCGACAGCAGTGGATCTTGAGCACCTTCCCCAGATTACTGGTTGTAACTTTTATATTATTCAAATTTTTCAAACTGTCAGAGTGACTATCTTATGGTCCTGGAGAATGCCCCACACCTCATCAAGAGTAATAATAGTGCAGAAACATGTTGACCAGACTTTCTCTCTGGGGCTGAATTTCTTCCCCTGTTTTGCTTTTAATTCTATCCTTAGGGGCACCAAGAGATAGTTTTAGTTTACTCTCTTCCAATTGCACACTGTACCATCACCCACACCCTTCACTGACATAGGGATTATTCATCCAGAAGAGCTCCTCCTCATTGTAGGAGCTGTATCCCACACCATCACCATCTGTTGTGTGCGGAGGAACCCTATGATGAAGTAGGCCACCTAAGGGTGGGTGAGGTTTCTCGTCCTTAGAAATATCTACTTCTAGCTTGTTAGAGACAGCACCGTTCCTTACTTAGTGACAAGTGTTATCACAGTGTATAGAACTGGGTCTTTCGTGTGTTTTTGACAATGGTTGGAGCTAGTAAAATCTCTGATTTGTCCACAGTGCCCAAAACATGATCTCTATTTTAGTTCCCAATCCCCCACAATATCCCTCATCCCCGCCTGGGTTTTTAAGTAACTGTGTTCGAGGCATATGAGCTGTAGATCGTATACTTGTGCATAGATCGCCATCTGGTGTTGGGCCCGGATGTCTGCACTTTGTTTTTGTCTTGGAAGAAGTCTTTGTAGTCACGAGGTAGGTGACTCCTCCTTAGGACGATAGTGCGCATGGGCATCGACTCCATCTCCAGATTGTTTTTTTCCGCCATCGGGTTCGGATGTGATTTGTTGCGCGCCGGGTCAGTGTCGTTTTCGGACCCCCTTTGACGCGCAATCCCTCTCCACTTGACGGTATTGTCTCGATCGCGTTTCCTTTTCGACGCGGATCTTCAAAATATATAAAATCCTCGACCTTCGACGTGGGCCGTTGGACCTATCCGCGCCGACCACGCCAGCAGTCAATGGAAAGGACTCCTTTCAAAAAATGCCCCGGGTGTGGTGCTAAGTTCCCACACACTGATTTACACGAGGTTTGTAACCTCTGCCTCTCCCCGGAGCACGAAGATAAAAACTGCGAGGCCTGTTCATCTTTCAGGTCGAAGAAAACCATCTGTGACCGTCGGGCTCGACGTCACGAAATGTCTCACGGAAGCAGCTCGATTCCGGACATCTTCGGAGCAGATCCCAATCTCCAGCCGGAACAACAAGCGGATGAAGGAGAGAGCTCTGTCTCTGAAGCCGACGACTCCGATGTCAAAGACCAGGAAGTCACCCCGGCTCAGTGGTCCGTGAGTACCGAAACCCCTCTCCCAACCAAAACCAAACCTAAGGCTCCGGTAACACCTTCGCCCTCGGGCTCAGGTCGACACCGACAACACACTTCAGACATCCCGCCCTCAGGCCCGGCGATGAAACAAAAAGAAAAGCCTTCCGGCTCGGGATCGAGCCAACCCCATTCCGGTGCTGATAAACCACCTTCGGCACCGAAGTCCAAAACCAAGGACGTGCCACGCCCTTCTTCGTCGGCGCCGAAGCCCTCGGCATCGAAACAAACTAAGGACAAACATTCGGAGCCGAAAAAGTCTTGGAGCCGAAAAAGTCTTTGGAGCCGAAAAAACACTCGGAGCCACAAACTCCTATACAAAAAGCTAAAGAGTCCAAGACACCACAGAAAGCTTCGGAGACACGGGCTAAACAACATTCTGACCCTAAATCTTTGGCACCGACAAAGGACATTGTACCCGTACAACAACTTCCAACAGATTTTTCGGATCCGAAACAAAAGACTCTCTGCATTGACCCAGAGACTGGCAAAGTTGTCGCCAAGCCGCCTAAAAAGAGAAAATTGGACACTTCAGAACACCCTGAAATACCCATGAAGCGAAAAGAGATGGGCATTAACACTACTATACTCTCTCTCCTTCTCCAGATGATCCAAATCTACTAATTTCTCCAGCACACTCCCCACAACATACATTTTCACCTCAACCACGGGATGATGAAGATGTCTATAGTGATCAGGGTTGGAATGGAGACCCAGATAATGATGTCGCAGATACCATTCCACACAATCCAGATCCTTGGGATGATTACAACACAGATCCCGACCCACACAATGACCCGGACCTGTATCCCTCTAGGCCATCACCACCAGATGACAATATTGGGTTTGCGCAACTCATTAATAGAGCTGCCCAGTACCAAGGGGTACAGTTACACTCTGACCCTTTAGAGGAAGACTTTTTACTGGAAACATTTACACCCACACAAAAGTCCACACACACCCTGCCAATGTTAAAAGGCATGTTGAAACATGCACCAGAAGTTTTTAAGGACCCCGTCAGAGCCAGGGTTCTTAACAGAATAGACAAAAAATACAAGGCCGCTCCCAATGACCCAGTATACATTAAGGGTCAAATCCCTCTAGATTCTCTTGTAGTGTCTAATGCACGCAAGAGAGCAAATTCACAAAGCACAGGCGACACCCCTCCTCCTGATAAGGAATCCAAACTTATAGACGCATCTGGAAAACGCATCGCATCACAAGCTGCAAATCATTGGCGGATTGCCAATGCCCAAGCTTTGTTGGCCAGATATGACAGAGTTCACTATGATGAGCTTGGAAAGCTAATGCAACATCTTCCTGACCAATTTAAAGACAAAGCTAATGACCTTATACAGGAGGGAAAATTAATAACAAATACGTCCATCAAATGTGCGCTTGATGCAGCCGACACTGCCTCTCGTGCTATTAATACCAGCGTTTTGTTACACAGGCACGCTTGGCCCCTAATCTCCGGATTCAAACAGGAAGTGCAGTCCACTATTCTTAATCAGCCCTTTGACCAAGAGCATCTTTTTGGGCCCACAGTAGATAAATCTTTAGAGAAGATAAAAAAGGATACGGAGACTGCCAAGGCCATGGGGGCCTTGCAAACCCCTAGAGATTCTTTTCGTCGCTCATTTTACAGGGCTGGCTCCAAAACTATTGGCTCGGAGCATCCCTCTTCTTCCTATAAAAGCCCCAATCAAAACAATTCCTCCAGAGGATACTTTCGCGGAGGGTACAGAGGCAACAATGGTAAGGGAAGAGGTCGCGCTAACAATACCCGCACCTCTCCTACCACTAAGCAGTGACTTCCCTTCACTTCCCCCCCATCATCCCACTCCTGTCGGGGGACGCCTCACAGTTCCTACCTGTCTGGAATTCTATCACAACAGACAAGTGGGTAAGACAAATTATCCAGTATGGTTATTGCCTGCAACTCACCTCTACACCCCCAAATATCCCTCCCAGACAACGTCCAATGTCTTCAGAGCATCTGACTCTTCTAAAACAAGAGGTTCTCTCTCTATTCCATAAACATGCAGTATGAACCAGTCCCCTTGCCTCATCAAGGCACAGGGGTTTACTCCCTCTACTTTCTAATCCCAAAAAAGGACGGCTCTCTCAGACCAATTCTGGACCTCAGACCGTTAAACCTCTACATTGTCAGACCACTTCCACATGGTCCCTCTCCAACAGGTGCTCCCACTGCTTCAACAAGGCGACTTTCTCTCCACTCTAGATCTAAAGGACGCCTACTTTCATATTCCCATTCACCCCGCTCACAGGAAATATCTCAGGTTCGTGGTGGACGGTCAACACTATCAATTCAAAGTCCTTCCCTTCGGAGGGACTACAGCACCCAGAGTCTTCACCAGGTGCCTCGCAGTAGTAGCAGCCCACTTACAAAGACAACACATTCACGTGTTCCCTTATCTGGACGACTGGCTCATAAAAGCCAAGTCACACAGCAGCTGTGTACAACACACATACAAAACAATTCAGCTGCTTCACAACTTGGGATTCACGGTGAATCTCACCAAATCCCACCTCCAACTGTCCAACACACAACAATACCTAGGTGCTACAATAGACACTTCAAAAGCTTTAGCATACCCCAACCCTCTCAGGATTAGCAGTATACAAGCTCTAATATCCAAATTTCAGCCTCAACACATTACCAGCTCGAGTGTTCATGCAGTTGATCGGGATGATGGCCTCTTGCATTCTCATCGTCCCTTATGCAAGACTCCAAATGTGTCCCTTACAGGAGTGTTTGGCATGCGAGTGGAACCAGGCTCTAGGTCAGCTAACAGATCTGATGTTGGTGGACAGCCGCACACATCGCTCTCTGCAGTGGTGGAACACACAAAACCTTTCCAAAGGGCGGCCGTTCCTCGACCCGGTTCCACAGACAGTGCTAACAGCAGACGCTTCGCTCACTGGCTGGAGAGCTCATCTTCACAACCATACCATCCAGGGTATATGGACCCCTCGACAAAAGCAGCACCACATAAATTACCTAGAACTACTGGCAATTTTTCTAGCACTAAAATCCTTTCAACTCCATCTAGTAGGCAAAGCTGTCCTAGTTCCTACAGACATGACAGCAATGTACTACATACAGAAACATGGCGGGACACGCTCTCTACAGCTTTCACACCTAGCTCAAAGCATATGGAGATGGGCCATTCCGCAAAACATATATCTTCTTGCAGAACACCTCCCAGTGGTACACAATCAGGTGGCAGATCTGCTCAGTCGTCAAACACAGCAAATCCACGAATGGGAACTTCATCCTCAAGTTCGTCTTCCATTCTTTCATACGTGGGGTCAGCCACAAATAGATCTGTTCGCCACACTTCAAAACACAAAATGCCCAAGCTTCGCGTACAGGTATCCATACCCATTGTCCAAAGGCAATGCGCTATGGATGAACTGGTCAAACAAATTTGCTTACGCTTGCTCCAACATGGGCTCGACAACCATGGTTCACAACCATCTTGGAACTATCAGTAGTTCCTCATCAAAAACTGCGCCTCTCATCCAAGCTTCTCACTCAGAACCATGGAGAAATAAGGCATCCAGATCCCAATCAATTCAATCTTGCGATCTGGCTCTTGAAGTCTTAGAGTTCGGTTACCTCAATCTCCCACCAGACTGCATGAACATCATTAAAGAAGCTAGACGTCCTACCACCAGAGCTTGTTACGGCGCAAAGTGGAAACGATTTGTAATTTACTGTACAAATAACAAAATCAACCCACTAGATGCTTCTATTCAAAACATCATATGCTATGTCCTACACCTACAACAATGTAACCTAGCATATACATCCATAAGACTACATCTTGCTGCAATAGCAGCTTATGTCCAAAACAGACAACACTTGTCCTTGTTTAGAGTACCCGCTATTAAAGCATTTATAGAAGGACTTAAAAGAATAATTCCACCTAGAGCTCCACCCTCTCCAGTATGGAGTTTAAATATTGTTCTTACTAGACTCATGGGTCCCCCTTTTGAACCTCTGCACAAATGCGAACTACAGTACCTCACTTGGAAAGTAGCCTTCCTAGTCGCTATCACATCTCTCAGAAGAGTTGGTGAACTCCAGGCATTAACCATACAAGAACCATTTTTACAAATCCATCATAACAAAGTGGTTCTTAGGCCTAACCCAAATTTTTTACCTAAAGTCGTTTCTGCCTTCCATCTTAACCAGTCTGTTGAACTCCCAGTTTTTTTCCCACAACCAGACTCAGTGGCAGAACGGGCTCTTCACACATTAGACGTTAAAAGAGCAATACTTTACTACATTGAAAGGACAAAATCCTTTAGGAAAACTAAACAACTCTTTGTGGCTTTCTCCCCACCTCATAAGGGCGATCCCATTTCCAAAGCGGGTATTGCAAGGTGGATTGTGAAATGCATCCAAATATGCTATCTTAAAGCCAAACGCACACTAACCATTCCCCCTAGAGCTCATTCCACACGCAAACTAGGGGCTTCTATGGCATTCTTAGGGAACGTTCCCCTAGATGATATCTGCAAAGCAGCAACTTGGTCTACACCACACACTTTCACAAAACACTATTGTATAGATGTGCAAGCAAAACAACAAGCTAGTGTGGGCCAGGCTGTATTAAGAACACTTTTTCAAACCACTGCAACAGATACAGGTAGCCACCGCTAAGGAGGTAACTGCTGTATAGTCTATGCACAAGTATACGATCTACAGCTCATATGCCTCGAACGGAAAATGCTACTTACCAGTATGCATCTGTTCTTGGCATGTAGAGCTGTAGATTCATATACGCCCACCCACCTCCCCGGATACCTCTATCTGTTCCAGTACTATCTTACTTAGATACATTACACATGGGCATCTTTTATATTTCTTACTAACTCCATCATAACCCTCCATGGCAAAACAATCTGGAGATGGAGTCGATGCCCATGCGCACTATCGTCCTAAGGAGGAGTTACCTACCTCGTGACTACAAAGACTTCTTCCAAGACAAAAACAAAGTGCAAACATCCGAGCCCAACACCAGATGGCGATCTATGCACAAGTATACAAATCTACAGCTCTACATGCCAAGAACAGATGCATACTGGTAAGTAGCATTTTCCTTTTTCTTGATGCTATAGCTGGAGTTCTGACAGTTACATTATTGTATATGATCATGGTAAGCCATTGGCTCTACAGCTTCATCACCTGGGACATGAGTGGGGGATCGCATTAGGTGCTGAGACTCATGGTATAGCTAAAGGGCATCCGTGAGGGAGTAACCGAGGTAGCAGAGACACATTGTGCCTTTAAAGAGGCATCGAGCCTTGAAGTTATCTTGGCCAAATCTTGTCTGTTCCCATTAAATTCCGCCTGCCCTGCACAAACCTTTGTGATGGACAGACATCAAGTACGCTAGAAAAATTTGACCTTCCGCTATTTGAGTATAAACATTTATCATTCCAATAAATATCTGCTAGATGGTAACACACTGTGTGTGGTCTGCTCCCTAAAAAGTCACTACCTCTATCAGTCCCAGGCAGAGTTGTCCTGACTAAGATGACGATGCTTCCACTGTTACTTTATTATTTCTCCAACTTACTGCTCTCAGTACCCAGAACTCTTTTTTTTTTTTTTTGCACCTTACGCAGCATGATAGGAGAATTCATATGGAACAATGGTAGACGTAGATTGACGCTGGCTAAACACCAGTTACCCACAAATCATGGATCCTGGGTGCCCTGGACTTTGAAGAGTTCTATCTGGCAGCACAGTTGCAATGGCCTCTCAATGGCTTGCTGGCCGGCACTTACATGAAGCAGGGGGCCCACACCAATCAACTGACACTATACAGCACTTGCAAAATCGTTTTCCCTGGTGGCCAGAACCGGTACCCACTAATCGACTGATGCACATAGCGCTCGTCAGTTTTCGCAGAGCTTTGAACATTGCGTCTGACACAGTGCCATACGCACCTGAGATCCCCTGGAGGTGCCTCTGCAGTTTTGGAGTGGGCTCTGCATCGGGACCCGATGCGTAGTGGGAGAACTCCATAATTAGTTGCTATTGACTGAACAATGCAGGTTATCTGTGGGCCAATTCTTGACACATCAGCACACACTGATTACATTCACTACCACATGGAATAATACTGATACGAGCCGCCCTTCCACCTGTTGCCTCAAACACTTTTGCACCATCGTACCCGGTCGTAGCCTGATCTCATGGTTTGTTAAGGTGATCCCAAAATGTACCGAAGCTCCTCTGTCAGATCTCCTCGCCAAATAGGATACAGGCCATCGGTGCCCTCTTACTTAAAGGACGGGACAAAGCTCTGTCCCTTCAGCACAATGTGTTATTAAATACTAGGTTCCAATACATCTAGTTCAACATACTTCATAGGGCATACTTGACGCCTACACGTCTTCAATATTTTACCTTGCAGCCAGTGCCAATTGTCCTTGCTGCCTTGCTCCCAATGCAGACATTACACATGTTCTGGACCTACTCAGTTATATCCTCTTACTGATGTGAATTATGCACCATATTGACTGGGAACCAGCTACTTTTTACTCTAGAGAGCTGTCTCTTAGAATTATTCGAGCGCCCCAAAACAGGAAAAGTTGTCAGTAGGTTTATATAAACCTCACCCTCTTATTGACTAGGCGCTTCATCACCATGAAATGGAAATCCTCTTCTCTAGCTAATGTACTTCGGTGGGTGGAGACTGAGTTCGGGGGTCTGTGCAGGGAGGAGGCCAGGGGACTATGCAAGCACCCCTTTGCAGCACTATACGATGAACTGATTATTTCCTTCGTCAGACCCTCTGGAGTGACTGTGCTGGAATGCATCTCACGATCTCTTACCCTTACAACCACCACTACATTGGTGGCTGTCTGTTACGCTTTACCTTTCCTCCCCTCACAGGTACCCACAGCCTTTCGTGTATACCATGCAGTACCCTTGTCGTGCATTACGGACTGGTGGTGGGGATTGTAAACTAGACAAAATGTCCAGAATTATTACATGCTTTCCCATTGTTACACTCCATATGAACTATTGCCAGACTTGTCGCCATTTTGTTCTCGTTCTTTTCTTTCGCTTTCTCCTCAACTTCCAGTTAGGTAGTTTATCTATGTACCTTCTTGGACCCTTCAATTTCTACCATGTTAGCTGCGATGCTGGTTCAGACTAATGTTTTGATTACACAAACGATATACTCTATCGTTGCTGCCAAAGGTAGATGCTGATTCCATATATACTGTAAGATAGCCGTGATTCTGTAGACACTGTTGTGGAAGCTGTGTAACCTGTTACCCAAAAACATGTGGTAATGTTTTTTTTTTGTTTTTTTAAGATGATCATGGTAAAGGGTTTTTGATAGAAAATGTTTTCCTTTCTTATTGAAAATTGAACAAGACTATCCTTTTTAGCCTTGGAAACACTTACCAGTACCAGTGTTACTTGAAAAGGCATTCTCAAATACTTCTCCCAGGGAAAAATTAACAAAAAGGTTTGGAGAAGTGTTTGTTGACAGAATTTTAATTCAGCAGCACCTCATCAGAAACTGATCTGTCACATTACAGTTAAACAAATTACTGGCACAGAAGATCGAAGCCTGCTTTTACTCAAAATCCAACCTACTTCATACGTATGAACAGCAGTATTGTAATGTTTACAAACCTTTTTCAGAGCAGTACTTGGAACAGTAAGGCAGTAAAAAGTTTAAAAGATTAGTTTGATATTGGATGATTACCTTGTCTTGGCAATAACATGGCCCATACTAATTACTATATTCACTGATGTATATTTCTGGCAGATATATCACCTTATGAATATCCTCCAGGTTCCAGACACTGGAAAAATTTTCCCAAGCAGTAGCACTCCAGTGCCATCATGTGCTGCAATGTGACTTTACCTGCCCAGGAGCAAACAACATCGGAGTAAATAAGGCAGCAATCAGCCATTGTCAGTTTTTTTCTACACCTCATTGAAGGTGATCTGGAGCTCTTCTTGGTTCTTCACTGACCAGAATCCTCTGCTTTTGATGGTGACTAGGTCAAATGTCTCCTCCAAAGATTTCAGGGTTCAGACCCTGTTGCCCATGCTGTAAGATGTCTTTGTTGAACCGTGTATGTTGGTGTTTTGGCTCCGAACATGACCCTGTGGCCTGCGACTCATGTTCATTAATGCACCTGAAGGCCACCAGAGATCTGGACCAAGCTACTTTTGACTAAGGTCTACTGTGATAGGCCAAAGCATATGCCTGCTGTTAACTCCTCAACAGGGAACAGTCTCTCAAAACATATTCCCACAGCAAACAACGAGAAGCGCCATAGGAAGGAGAAATGCCGATTTATTCAAAAACCAGTGACTGGCTCTCGGGACCATTTGGAGCCTCAACACAGTTACCCAAACACCAGACTCTTCCTCATCATTGGAGCACATTCTGGCTTTAAAAAACGATGATCGTGGGATTCCAGACTCTATTAAATGACACACTGCAGGTTGTGGCTTCCATCAATCCATCCTGGATATTTTCAACACAACGCTACCCTGTAGGCTACTCTTCAAGGATGACCCCGCTCCTGGAGGTTTGGAGATTCTGTGACTGATACCAGTCCTCCCCAGACTCTGGCCTTGACACAGTTACTGACAAAGCCTGTTCCTTCCAGGGTACATAACCCCAACGACCCCCTTCTCCCCCCCACCCCCTTCTGTGTGCTTGGTGCTACCCTTGAAGAGTTTAGTTCTGACTTAAAAACCCTTGAGTTGGTTGAGATTATCACTGACAAAATTAAGTTCTGAATCTGATGCTCTAGTCATGCTCGACAAAGATTATGGCTGCACTGAACAGGATGTGAATAAGGATGTGAATAGCTTACCTTCTCTTCCTGGATTTACAAAATGCAAGAGACCCGGGTACATCTTCAGAACAGGACTTCTTACCCCTCTGACCTCCTTCAGAGGACGCCTCTGCTCACTTCAGTGGTATGAAAAAAGCTGAAGCTCTAGAATTGACTTAGCCACTACCAAAGCCAAACCTAACACATTGACAGAAATCAAGCATCCTTCCTCCATAGTCTTGTGACCTCTGCAGCCCTTCGCTATTGCAATTGGAGCCTATACTGTTTGCCTGGGAGGAACTCTTCTATGACCTGGCAATCAACAATGCTGGGCAAAGCGGGCCTTCACCTTGTGAAACAATCTTGTATTCACACCCCTCTCCGGATACCCTGTTTTTCCAAATTTCTTTTGCCATGTTTTACCCGAAGCCCTTTCCTGTGGTTCTTTAAGACGAATAGTCAAGAGGCAGGCCTCTATGGGGCAAGAAGTCTTTACTTCTGACAGCCTGTCCCTTTGCACTGTGAATGCCACGTCCCTTCTGGGCTGCTGTGTCCACGGTGTATGGGAACTGGTGAAACTGACCATAATCAGTTTATCAAATGACACGAAAAAGGCCCGTTTCTCATATAGTGTATGGTTTGGATGCTTTCTGAACAGATCTTGAAATTCAGTCTGGGTCCCTGAACATCCTGGGTCGATCCATGGACATAGCAGTCCTGCTGATTTGTGTTCCACAGGCATTTCAGGAGATGACCAACAATAGGATATGCCCTTCAATGGCAAGTAGCAGTTTGGAGAAAAGACCGACTCCTTCCTGGCGCTCCTCTAAAACAGAAGAGTTATGGTGCTCTCACTGGTACTTGCCTCTCTGGTCAAACAATTCTTCCAGCAGAACAGGAAGTTTTGAACCTACTCTGGGGCACAACAGTCCAGCAGCCCCAACCTTCACAGTCAATCCAGATGTCCCAGATAATGCACCACATTTTTATTTGTGGGGGGGGGGGGGAGAGAGGTGGTTCTAGGGACGCCATCGGCACCAACCACTCTAGGTATTGCTGTCTTCTGATGGCTCTTCTGCCTCATGCATCTGAATATACCCACCACCCCCATTTAACTTCAGCTGGGAGAGAGGTTATCCCATTTCTACAGTAGTTTAGAGACTAGCACTATGGATCCCTGGATCATCCACTTAATCCACAAGGACCGTACCCTACCTTTTCTGTCCTCAACGCTGGACTGCCCTCACTGGCACATGCCTCGTTTCTGGAGGTGGAAACTGTTGTCCTGCTGACCACAGGGGCCATATGGATAATACCTCTGGAGGAAATGGACATTCAGTTTCATTCTCTTTTCTTCTTAGTCCTCAAGAATGAAGGTCTGAGGCCAATCCTGAACCTTCACCTCTTCAGCTTTTTCATTTGGTAGGATAAGTTCAAGATGCTGTCCCTGAGAAAGGTATCACCGCTCCCAATGCCGGGTATCGGGTAGTGTCTTTGGACCACTGGGATGCCAACTGTTATCCACTTGTCCTACCCACCCATAGGTGCTAATTGAGGTTCACAGTGGGTCTCAGCACTACCAGTTCACAGTTTGGTGTGGCCTGATGACTGCTTCATGGCTGTTCACCAAGATGATGGCCAGGTTAGCAGCTCTACTGCGGGGGTCAGGAGCCCGTATATTTTTGTATTTGGTTGACCGGTTGATGAAGGGAGAGTCTCCTGCATTGGTTAGGGATCATGTTCAGCACATCATAACTCTTCCTAACGACCTGAACTTCACACTCGGCACCAGGAAAACCAATCTCGAACCAAGACAGAGGCTGACATTGATATCAACGGTCCTAGACATAATCCTCATGAATGCCTTTCCTTCTCCTCAGAAGATGGTAGGTATTCGGGATATGATTCAAATCCTAATTCTATCATTCCTGTGCCTGTTTGGTCGGATGGCTTCATGCATCCTGTTGGTGCCACACAGCGAATTTTAGCTTTCAGTGATGTTTAAAGAGGCACTGGCACTAGTATCAGAGGTGCCTGTTCGATTGCTTTCGGATTTTCTACTATAGGCTCCATTATCCTGATTTGCCACTGGTGAATGTGCGCCTCCAATTTGTTGATATTCATCACTTTAGTCCTACGTAGTTGCATGGTACTGTGGTTCTGGATGCCTTCTTGTTGAGCCGGGATGCCTATCTGTGCAATGTTATAATACGGTCTGCATCGAAGCAGCAACTTACACATAAACATGTTAGAGCTGCATGCAGTCCATCTTGGCAGGAAGGCCTTCCTCAATACCATCCAATGAAATAGCATCCTAATTCTGCCAGCCTACATTACCATTATTCATTACATTAACCGGCATGGTGAGGATGGGGGGGAGGATGAAATGGCGGGGATGGCGGCACTCAAGGACTACGTGTTACAAGGTGATGAAACTCTGAAGGTAGTCCCAGCAGTTGGGCATTTTCTCTGTTGCAACACACCCCGCAGGCACTCTACATCGGGTCTCCAACCTTTTCTGTAATAAGAGCTACATATTTTCAATGAAAATCACCCCGAGCTACTTATATTATTAGTCTTGTAACAGTGACCACATCAGAGAAGATTACATTTTTGCCCACCCCATGCAAGATTACTAGCAGTGATAATCTTTGGTGCATGAGGCAGGCATCCAGCAGTAACAAAAAAGTATTTACCAACTTAGAATACCTTCACACAGTAATACATAACAGCCATAGCTGCAATTCTCCTGCCAGCTAGCACTCCCATATCCGTTTTAAATATATTTTTGAAATTTAACCATTTTCTAAAAACATCAGCTTAGGAGTTCTGAAAATGCACACATTTTCGTCTCAAATGCATACTTTTCAATATTGGGATACATATATTATTTCATCCAAGCAAAAGCTTCTAATTTTGTAGGTTGGGCTACACACAAGCTACTTACAGGTGGCTGGAGAGCTACTGGTTGGAGAAGCCTGCACATGATTAGATTATCTGAATTGCCTTTCTTTGAGGTCGTGGAGCAGAAACTTTATCCAAAAGTAAAGGAAATTATCTTTTACAGATTGGGGTGTCTGTGCTGAGGAATGCTTTCAGGGTTGACCTTTAACAAGGCCTGCTGTGCGCTTTCCCTTTGATCCCATTTCTATTGAGAGTCCTGTGGAAGGTGTGAGAGCATCTAGTACAGCGGATTGCGATTGCTCTGGATTGTGTGTGGAGGAATTGTTTCAACGTGGCTGTCTCCTTGTTCCTCTCCCACACAGGATGAAACTTGCTCTTAAAGCAGGGTGGCCAGGTCCTTCATCCCAATCTCCAAGAGCTATTGATGCACGTGTGAAGATTGATTTGTTTCAGCTAGAGCCAATGTGTTTGCCACCCGAAGTTGCCGATGTCTTCTTTGCTGCCAGGAAATACTCCACGCAATCATTTTTAGTGTGTTGGGGGGGAAAAAATTTGCTCAGTGATGCGAGTGGAAATGTCTGAATGCATTTCAGTCTTGCCTTTCTATTTTCTATGCTTTGCATCTCTTGCCCTGCAGGGCCTTGCCATACCAACCATAAAAGGTTACTTAGCTGCTCTGTCCACCTTCATGCATCTCTCTGCTCAGCCTTCTTTCTAGGGTATTTGCGAGGCATGTTTTTTAAGGTTTTCTTTACTTGTTTTCATCCACTCTTTTATTGGGCCTCAGAGGGATTTGAATAGTCTGTTAATGTTCCTTTAGGAATCCCCATTTGAGTCGTTGCACAGTTGCCTGGTTCGACTTCTGACTGAAAAACGTCTTAGTGGTGAAAAGTTTGGCCCTTAAGGTTGGTGAACTCCAGCTACTCTTGGTCTGATATCGATTCAGTTTTCTTCTACTCTGAACAAACTGGTTCTTTGTACTTATGCATATTTCTTACTGAGAGTGGCATCTGTCTTTCATATCGGTCAGTCCATTACTCTTCCATTGTTTTTCTCTCCTCATCCCACCAAGGAGGGGTAGTGGCTGCATAGACTTGACTTCAGGCATGCAGTGTCTTACTACATCGACTGTACAAAACAGGAATGGGTTCATGATTAGCTCTTTCTGGGCTTCACTGGTGCTAAGGGCAAAGTAATAAGCAAGTGCACCATTTCGCTTTGGATTACTGTTCGAAATGTGTTTCTGGTTGGCAAAGGTATGCACCCTGTCCAAGCAAAAGCCACAATTCTTGTCAGGGTAAGCTAGATACACACTAAAAGATAACCTGTGCTCACCCTCTGATAGATTGGCACAGAGCAGTCAGGCTTATCTAAAGAGGCAATGTATAAAGTACTTGTGCAACACAAACACACAGTAACACCATGAATACACCACAAAGAGACTCTACGCAGGTTTAGAAAAATAGATCATTATATTACGAACAAAACAAGACCTAAACGACAAAAATCCAATGTTTAGAAGTTGACATATCGAATTTTAAAGGAATAAATGCAGTAAAGCGCTTAGAAGCAAGTAGTTCTAAAAAGGCTACTTTAGTTCGTGCTGGACCGGTGGAAAGTCAAAGTTCGGGCCGACAGCGATGGAGCACCGGCCGACTACAGGCCCCGGTAAACAGAATACCTTTCCTGGTCGCAAACAACGAGATGCATCTATTTTCTCCACACAGTGAAGGCGATGCGTCAATTCCGAAGAGAGGCATTGAGCGCTGCGCAGGATTCTGCCACGCTTTCAAGGGGATGTGTCGATCTCACCAAGTGTATTAAGGAATTCCCTATGCTAGCCTGTGAGAGGAGTAGGCCTCACAGTAGTGAAAAACGAAATAGGATGTTTGTCACTACAAAACATACCAGTACATGTCCTACCTTTCATTTACACAGCACCCTGCTATTAGGGCTACCTAGTGCATAATTTAGGGGTGACTTATGTGCAATAAAAGTGGCGTTTCAAGCTTGGCAAGTAGTTTTATATGTCAAGTCAAAGTGGCAGTACACTGCACAAACAGGCACTGCCATGGCAGGCCTGAGACCGGTTTGAAAGACTACTTCTGTGGGTGACACAATCAGTGCTGCAGGGCCACTAGTAGCATTTATTTGTCAGGCCCTGGGTATATGGTATACAACTTTACAAGGGACTTACAAGTAAATCAAATATGCCAACCAGATGTAAACCAATTATACCTTGTTTAGATGAGGGAGCACATGCACTTCAGCACTGGTCAGCAGTGGCAGAGTTCCCAGAGTCCTAAAGTCAACAAAAAGGTCAGAAAAAGAGGAGGTGGAAGGCAAAATGTTTGGGGTGACCCTTCAGAGAGGGTCCATTTCAATGATTACCCTCTCTTAGTCTACTATGCCTTGGCTTAGATAACCCTTCCAGCTGGCATCCGTGTCCGCACCTACCAGAGGCGTTCAGATGGTTTACTTCTAGCTGGACACTTATTCATCTTTACATATTTGTTAAAAAATAACTGTTTGACTGCTCAAGCATGCAGTGATGAATACTTTGCTAAAGCTGTGTTGCATGACTTCACCGGTTAATCGGACCTACTCAATCTCACCTCACAAGGAGGTATAGTTTTGGGATTCATTGATAAGTTGAGGAATCTGATGGAATAAAGCCATCAGACTAAAGTTACTTACCTTTGGTGACAGTAATTCTGGTTGATGGTATAGCTAGCTACAGATTCCTCTCCACCCTCCCTCCTCCCTTGAGTTAGTACCATAATTGTTAAGATCTGTATGTCAGATAGTTTATTGTTGTTGATTATCTTTCTGTTCTTATCCGCAAGCTTGAATGGCGTGTGGAAAAAGTACAAGAACAAGTGCCAGTGTGCTGCCTTATACTTCCTTGTCATCACATCCTGTGTGGGCAGAGTTGTGGCTGAGGCCACATGGTGCCACCTGACCGCACTGGAGAGCAGATGCTTAAGTGGGGGAGGGGGAATCCTGCATCTTGTCTGGTGCCAGGGGGATATTCATAAGGTGACGAATCTGAAGGAAGATCTACTATCCACCAGAAATATTAATACAGAAGGTAACTAACATTTTCTCTGAGAGCTCCTAAAAGATCTTCTGAAAACAAATAATTTCCAGTTTTTGATTCTCTGATTTTGCAATTGTAGATTCGAAGGACATATTCTCCCAGTGATCCCAGAGCTAGAGTGAAAGGACTACAACATTGCCGCACAGGCAATATTTAAGACCCCGTTTCCAACAAACTCTAGTTTGTAAGTTATGAATGTCTAACTATTTTTTCAGATGTTACCAGACTTGAACTTTTTTTTTCAGACTAAGAACCTAAGCAGTTCATGCAGTTTGAAGACCCAAGGATGTCATTTATTTTATTACTGATGTAGATACTGTTTGTGATTTAGAAACATCAGTAACATTGTGCAAGGCAATAAGGAAAAACTGATTCAAGAGGGTAAGTAAACTAATTTAAAACAAAAAATGGTAAAGCCAGTATGTCTTTCTTTCTGGATCTAGGACTTTGCCCATGGTTTTTAGCCTTGCTGCACCGAATCCCCATGTTGTGCAGCATGATAAGAAAAAAAAAGGCGCTATTACATGGCAGTAGTGTCATTATATAGGTGCACACCTATAAAATGACACCAAATATTTTATTTATTTATTTTTAACCGCGGGTGGAAGGCCTCGCAGAAGGCCAAAGTGGGAGAAAGCAATACAGGGGGCACGGGTTGTGGGGGAAGCAACGTAGGTGGGACAGAAGCAACACCGAGGGTGTGAGTGGAGATTACAAGCAACAGGCGAGAAAGAGAAAAGGAGAGTGTGGGTGGGGGAAGCATCACAGGAAAGAAGCAACATTGAGCAGGCGGGCAAGAAGCACACGTGTGAGAAAGCAACGTGTGATGTACACAAGGGCGAGCGTACTATAGAACGAAGCAGGGAGAAGCATGTGGGTGAGACAACACTGAATGCAGTGGGAGAGAACTACATGAGGGAGATGCTGGGAAACACATGCACTTTTATGGAGTGATTAACCCAAAAGAAAAAAGGTAGTGCTTGAAAAGCAAGTAGTGGAAGTGTAGAAGCCAGCCAATCAAGAGATAGTTAAGATGCTATTCTTCATGGGAAGGACAAACACAAGATTGAGAAGCTGGGACATGAATAAGAAGCAGGCAAATGAGTGGCAAGAAAAACAACCAATGATTAGCAATGGTGGACTCAAAGCACCTATTTGTTTTTGGTAAGTCTACAGACACTGCATGAACTGTCTAGTAGGCCCGACCAAAAAGCTACAGCTAGCCAATTAGCAAATGGGAGAGTTAAAAAAAAAAAAAAAAAAAAAAAAAGAAAAACGGTAAAAGTTGGTTTTTTACAGTGAAATGTTTATTTAAATAAATGCGAAAATGTTAAGCATGTGCTCCTGGTCAACATTAGTTGCTTTTCTAGATGGGAATAAAGCCAGTGTTCGCTTTAAGCCCAATTTGTAGCAAAGGTAAGCAGCTGACTAGGTGAATGTTTTGATAATGTCATCTAATAACCAATTTGTTTAAACGGGAAATGCTCTACCAGCTCTCATGGTACACTTGCATTAACTGAGTTTGTAAAATAGCGAGGTAGATCTGATGAAAATGTAGGGATGTCGTGTCGGAGCCAGGAAGGGGAATGCACTGTTGCTCCAATAGAATGATGAAGGACATTAACTATTTACTGTAACTGAGACAAAATAGAAAATTAGACTTTATTCCACTAACACGTGGAAGAGATTCAGAGTTTGAAGTGCTTGCAACCTGGTTGGAAGGAAGGAAATCCTCCAGGTCCATGCTGTTACTGTAAGGGTCATTTGCTCGTATACTTCTTGCTTTTCAGACATGAACGGTTGTCTTGTTCAGGAAAGTATAGTAGACTTTGAAATGATGAGGTGATTGCCTTACCTTTTTTAAGCAAACCATTGTGAGAGATTACCTTATCTTTTGAGTTAATGGTTTCAGAGCAGTTTCAGTATAAGAAAAGGCTAATACTGCCAACTCTATCACTTGTTCCTCATTGGATGCTCTCTGGTCAAGTCCACCAGTATCTTGGGCGCCTTGCTATCCAGACAGTTTATATAGACAAAATCTGATGCACTTGGATACAGTTTTGAACGTTGCCCCCCACCCCTCGCTAGGCCCTTGAAGGGCAAAGTCATTCATTGATTCTTAACTTTGTCTTTGTCCAGGATAGTATGGTATGATGATAAAGATGGGGGGGAAAGGATCATTTCTGTTTCAGTGTGTGTGTATATGTTAGAATTGGGGTTGGCTAGGGTATGCATCTAAGCCAGGCAGAACCCACCACTCTAGTCAGGGCAAGTAAGTTACACACCAAAGCTTGGTGCAGAGCAGATAGGCTTATCATCAGAGGCAATGTGTAAAGCGTTTGCGCAACACACTCGTACAGAAATATCATGACTACACCACAAAAGAGGCTTCACACAGGATTGTATAAAAATATATATAGTATATTCTACATAAAACCAGACCACAACAACATGAATCATAAATACTATGCATCCAATGCTATTACTCCAATAGTACTCGTTGTCCTGGACAATGCGAGGCAAAAATGACATACATCAGGAAATACTTAAAGCAAGAAATGCAGCAGAAAAGCACATGAACTACCATATATCATCGTCAAAACATAAATACTTTACAAGTAATACAGGCTTGTTTAGAGGGAAATACATGGAATCCACATATAACCATAAAAATATAGGGCACAGCGCTCCTACTAGCAGGGTTACAGTAGATTTGTGAGCCTAACTGAAGCGAGTGTATTTAGGCGTAAAACGTAGGGCACAGGAGCACCTGGACACCTACTAAACGTTGTACAGTAGTTTCTTTGGTTGGGGCTTGAATGCTCAATACTCTTCGGTTTCCCCCAGTAGTACTACGCCATTCTTCCGGTACTCCACAGAGGTGTAACCACTATCAGGTGGAGGAGAGGGCAATGCTCCCCAAAGTCGGTCCCAAGTGAAGGAGAGGTCTGTGAGGAAGTGCACTGAGTCTGCAATCCCTGATACCCGCAAACTTGCGGCACAGCTACAAGCTCCCAATACCTTTAGAATCCAGCTGCCTATGGGTGTGCCGTGCAGCTACACTTGCCAAATACCTCAGGACCCAGGTACCACACTGATCTGCTCTCGGTTGTCCGAGGGGACCCGGCACCCGACTGTGACGTCTAGACGATACAGTGCTGGGCCGACAAGATCGCCCCAGGGGATCAGAACCGCCCATAGTCACGCTGGTCTCCTCCCTGTAGGTGTGTCTTACAGGAAGCCCGGTTCCTACGGCAAAGTGGGTGGGTGGCCTAGGAAGTATTTCTTTTGATCCAGTGGTGCTCTCCCTCAAGTGCGGCGCTGGGATACACACACCGGCCTAAGTGTATAGCTTGCATGGAAGATGAGGAGCGGAGCAAGCGCTGGCTTCGGTGACAGAAGCCGAGCACTCAACACGCACTGACTTGATATAACACGGAGCTATCAGCAGCGCATGCTGAGAAAGCGCTGGACTTAGTGACAGAAATAGACCACTCAACACTCGCTGACTTGTACTTCTCCCAGAAAGTGTCCACACTCCAGGTTTTGGGGGCATACGAAGCGCTCCAACTGTGCTGTGCTTGTCAGGCAAGTCTCCTCACTCAGCACACTGCTGCCGGACTCTGAAGAGACCGGGTCCCATGGCATAGGTGCTGCAATGCAGCCTTTTATGGCCCTAAGGTTACCAAAACAGCGGACAAGTCAACAAGCCCTTGGAGAGCACTGGGGCACAAAAAGGTGGGCAGGCAGCAGGCCAGCACATAAGGCAGGCTGCAGAGTAGCAGTCCCTCCAGCAGGCCAACACAACACAGCAGGTAGTCCAAACGACGGTTCCTCCTGGCAGCACAGCAGTCCTCTGGCAATGTGCAGATTGTAAAGCCAGCAGTGTCTGGTCACAAGTCCCACTCAGTGACTCAAAACATGGGGTTAGAGCTCGAATACTTATACTCGAAATTGTCTTTGATAAAGGGATGACTTGAAAGGAACCTTTAGAAGTGTGCAACAATTCTTTTCAACCCAGCCCTGGCTCCAGACAATCAGTGGGGAGGGATAAATCAGCCCTTTGTGTGAGGGCAGGACACAACCTATTCAGATCTAAGTGTGAACCACCTCTCTCTCTACCAGCCCAGGAAAGCTATCAGTATGCAGATGTATCCCCTGTCACACCCAGCCCTTCCTGTGTTGTGGCTGGTTGGAAAGTATGCACAAATTGTAGCTGTCACCTAGCTTAGACGTATATTGGAGTCAGGCTCCAAAGCACAGAGTCATAAACACAGAGAAATGCCCATTTTCTTAAAGTGCCATTTCTAAAATAGTAATGTAAAATCTTAACTACACCAGGTAGCAGGATTTATCACCACTATTCTAAACAAACCAAACATGGCAACGCCACTCCTTTCTGATCAGGAATTTCCACTTAAGAGTATATAAGGAAATTCCCAATGCCAGCCTATGAGAGTAGTAGGCCTCACAGCATTGGAAAACGAAATAGGTGGTTTGTCACTACCAGGACATGTCACGCATAAAGAAAGGCACATGTCCTCCCTTTTACTTACACAGCACCCTGTCCTTAAAGCTACTTAGGGCCTACCTTAGGGGTGTCCAATGTATAATAAAAGTGAAGTAAATGCTTGGCAAGTAGTTTTAAATGCCAAGTCAGAGTGGCAGTAAACTGTGCACACAGGACCTGCGGTGGCAGGCCTGAGACCAGTTTGAAAGGCTACGTCTGTGGGTGGCACAAGCAGTGCTGCAGGCCCACTAGTAGCATTTAATTTACAGGCCCTGGTTATATGGGATACATACTTTACAAGGGACTTACAAGTAAGTCATATATGCCAGACAGGTGTAAACCAATCGTACCTCGTTGAGGGGAGAGAGCACATGCAATTTAGCACTGATTAGCAGTGGTAAAGTGCCCAGAATCCTAAAGCCAACAAAAAGGTCAGGAAAAAATGGCTGAGGAATGCAAAATGTTTGAGGATAACCCTGCAGAATGGGCCAGGTCAACAGTATATATGCCATGTGTACTTGTATACGCATGTATGCAAGTATATATGTATGCTGGGTATGCTGTGTTTTACTGTCCTTGTGTGTGTGCAAGTCGTACTGAAGCATAGGGCCACATTTTCTTAGAGTAAAAGCCAAAGTGATTGGCTTTGTCGATGTTTTTTTAATCGAGTGTACAGAATTGTTTTTCAGATGAAGGAAAAAGTAAATTATATATGTGTTCAATGGGCTTTCCCTAATCCTACGACGGCAGACTATCTGAAGGAATAGGAAGGGGGGGGGAGGAAGCGTATGCATGGAAATCACCTGAAAGCTTGCATTTCGATGAAAAACAGGTGGGAAACTTTGTAAATAGGGGAAAGTAAGCGTCTGTAATCTGTAGGCACAAGTCTACGTACGCATCAGGCCGGCCAGGAGTTTTCACGTGAATCGGGTCTCAAATAACCGCTCCTCGTCTTCTAAAATACAGTTAAGTATGAATTTAATCGTTTTCTGTGGCAGTAAAAGGGAGCGGACAACAAACTACCTAAAGTTTCCTACGGATTTATATTTTGTTATGTATATGGTAATAGTCCCATTATTGGCAACACACCCCACCCACACCACAACAGAGTATGCATGCATAAATAAATACACAACACAACTTTTGTTTGGGAAAAACATTGCTGCAGGTTTATTCCATACAAAGTATGCAATATGGTAGGTTATCTTACGGGCGATCCAAGGGCAGGCAGCTGTAACCAACCTATGCTGCCCTGCCCGCCTGAGGAGCCAAGCACTGTGGAGAACCCAATCAACGCTACCCTTATGGGGGTGATCCCCTTACTGGATCACGTGACACATTGGTCCCTTATTACTCACGCCCCTTTCAGGGCGGAGCGTAGCAAGGCAAGCCCCCGGTTGTTCAGGCCCACAACCGCCCGAAGGACTAACGGGGCGCCGACGTAATTGTTCCAGGATTCTCCCATAAGGCTCCTGGGATTTGGCTCTGGCACCCCTATTGTGCTCTTGCAGAGGTACCCTTCTGTACCCATATGCTTCCAGATCGCCCTGTAACTCCGCCTGCAACGACAAAAAAACCATTACAATGCCCTCTGTACTTCGCCTGCCAGCCTCACGCCGGGTAAGCGGTAGGGTGGGAGACTGCGTGTCTGGCGCAAAAGAGGACTCCAGGATGGACGGGGGAGGCCTAAATACCCTCCCCACCTCCCCGGCGCGCCGGAAATGACGCGCCTAGTGCGCCTAAGGTAGGGGGGACTCCTCCCTGAGTCCCGACATTTAGAGGGGGTGGGGTAGTGCCCAAATGGCACTAAAGGGCCGCCCTTTTAGGGTGGCCCCCTGCGGGGGCCGCAGGCAGCCGCATAGTCCCATTATTGGCAACACACCCCACCCACACCACAACAGAGTATGCATGCATAAATAAATACACAACACAACTTTTGTTTGGGAAAAACATAGCTGCAGGTTTATTCCATACAAAGTATGCAATATGGTGGGTTATCTTACGGGCGATCCAAGGACAGGCAGCTGTAACCAACCTATGCTGCCCTGCCCGCCTGATGAGCCAAGCACTGTGGAGAACCCAATCAGCGCTACCCTTATGGGGGTGATCCCCTTACTGGATCACATGACACATTGGTCCCTTATTACTCACGCCCCTTTCAGGGCGGAGCGTAGCAAGGCAAGCCCCCGGTTGTTCAGGCCCACAACCGCCCGAAGGACTAACGGGGCGCCGACGTAATTGTTCCAGGATCCTCCCATGAGGCTCCTGGGATTTGGCGCTGGCACCCCTATTGTGCTCTTGCAGAGGTACCCTTCTGTACCCATATGCTTCCAGATTGCCCTGTAACTCCGCCAAAGCTCTGGAGGCGGCCCCCGTCGCCTAAAGAGCCCCCCACCGCAACCGCTAATTTCTCACCTGCAACCTGCTATTTCCAGGGCCACCAGTGACAAGTGAACCCCATCCGTATCAAAATAGCCCTTCACCTTCATTTGGGTCAGCTCAAGTCTGATGAAACCAAAGCCCCTTTGGTCTGTGAACTTGCGCATTGCACTATTCACCCTTTTGCGTGAATGTTCCACCGCCTCAACTGACTTGGCCCCGTGCCAAACCAAGCGCGGCACTATTTCAGACCAAAAGCTCATCCCAGAATCCCAGACCATTCTGATCTGCGAACTTACTCCTTGAACTGTTCACTCTCTTTCGGGAATGTTCAATGGCCTCCTCTGACTCAGCCCTGTGCCACCTCTGCGAGGGATAATCTCAGACCACCAGAGCTCACATTGACCCATGTCTTTGCTGATCTCACCTAAGTCAGCCCTCATTGCTTGCAACAATGCCCCCCTACCCCTGGCAGTGAGGTCGGTGCCTCCTAAGTGGATCACCAAGATGTTAGGGCACCTTCCCCCCCCGCTCCCCCAGCCAGTCTCTGCTCCAATCTGTTCGTGGCTGCTCCATCTCATTCCGGGGAACCCCATCCAGACAAACTGCATCTGGGAAACCGCTCGGAGCGATTTATCCTTCTCCGGGAGGTACAACTGCCTCACATTATCTGTAGGACTTGATGGCCTCCCAGGGGGAGCTCTACTCTTATGATAGCTATATTATGGGACAGCAGCACCCGTGTTGGATGACCGCTTCCACAACCAGCCTATCTACTGAGGCTATCAGGGCAAGGAATATTGTGCTTCACTGAAGCAACCCAAAACCTGCCCATAGAGCAGGCACATACTCCGTTGCCGTTGACCAGACATTTGCACCAGACCTTTTTGATTGTTAAACCATGGTGATCAGGAATGCTCGTATAGCGCACCCCAATGCAGTCACAGCACCCTGTTCGGAGTGAAAACTTCCTCCATCTGCCAGGCTTGCTTAACTAAAGCTCGATCCCGTGACCCTTGGAGCTCAATCCAGCTAGAGCCTAGTTCACTCAGTTATCCCTGGAATGATTGCGCTCCACAAATTCAAAGCCACATTCAGCTTGCCTTCTAGTCACCTTAAAATTCAGGGTGGGACATACATATCCCACCTGACCAGGGAGTCGTGTGTATATTACCGATGATACTATTAGAATCTAAGGTTCCCAGTGTCAATTGGTGACTATCCCGCCGTGGAATATGTGACATTAAGCAAGGGAGTCTACGTGTACTCGCCACTATCCCTCCTTTCGTACAGTAATTTTGCCTTTACAGTTTAATCTGTGGTATTCGCCCCCAGACTTCCCAGGCTGCGTACTGCTGGCCATGTGCGCAGCTGCTGACCTAAAGAGGGAATCTCCTGGTTGCAACTTGCAATAAAACAACGCCCGCCTGAATGTGCTACGTTGTAAGCGATTAAGTGCCTAACATATCTCTTCCCCTTGAAAAGATGCCATGTATGCGCCTGAACACATGTATCCCCAATCTATGGGACAGCAGCCCACTGGTTAGGTGACTGCTCCCACAAACCGCCTGTGTACTTTGGCTATCCGGGCAAGAAGTTTTACGTTTAACTGAAGCAACCCATAACCTGCCCGTGGAGCAGAGTGCACACATTTTGTTGCGGTTGACCCGACGTTTGCACCGTCCTTTTTGATTGCTAGATCGTGGCTCACCGGAATGTTCCTAACCAGAAGTATGTGCTACTGAGCAAGTGGGTCCTCATGCACTTGCCAGGGATCCCTTATTCCTTATGGGAATTACGCCTGCTCAGTTCCCACAGTGGTCAACCCCATAGGCTTTCCTGGTTTGTGATTCTGTCTGATTTAATCCAGTGTGCCCTGTCTGTAATAAAGTGCCTAACATTCGGGATTGGCGAAGCCCTTGTTTACCCGCATGCTAGATTATTCCCAAATTTGGGGGGGTTCACGCTGCCCACCCTGTGCAGCCCCCAGCAGTGTAAAATTACCTGCTCCGTTAAATTTTAATTTTCTTGAATACTGGACGTACTAAATGTTCTTTTTACATAATGAAATCACAAAAATGGAAAGGAACGTCTTATAGTGATTTTTTTTTTTTTTTTTAAGCAGACTTTATTGATTTTCAAAGAAAATGCCAAAAGGACAGCGGTACAATCACATGGGCAATGCAAAGGAGCAGTTAGGTAGACAAAATACATTGCAAATACAATCATCAGTATTCCTAAGATCCTCGTAGATCCAGTCGCAACCGGGTTCTCATCAAAAGGCCCTTGTGAGCGGTCAGTTGACCACTCTCCCTCCCAGCGGTCGATATAGCCCTCAGGTTATCAATTCTCCGCGCCCAATACAGCCTAATAGCGAATTTCAAACAAGGATCCCTAAATCCCCCCCCCCCCCCAGGCATGCCGTTGATTCGATGAGATACCTACATGGTCAGCTAAACCCCGTACTTGCCGCATAGACCGCATCCTAATGAGGTCCAGGGACACCAGAGGAATTCGTTGCCAAGTCCGCCCCGGACTCAAGCACCCATCATTTCATTAAGCCTCACTCAGCCACACTCAGCCTGTGCCCCCTCAGCCCCATCTGGCACTCCCTCGTCGTCTTCAATTGGGTGCTTAACTAGTTCCACAAGCGCCACCCACGCCCGCGCCATATCCATTGATTTCTCACTCTCAGTGCTGCGCTTAGCCTGGCGAAGCCTGCAGTTCCCTTCACTCTCTGCCCACCTCCCAAACTCACCGTGCCAACGCACAAGAGAAGGCCCTCTGCACGCCTTCCAACGGGTAGTAAGCTCTCTTTTTGCCAGGACCAGCCCCAAATCAATGAACTTGCTGGTGACCTTGGTCTTAGCAGTGTGTGGAAACCAATGGAGCAAACAAGCCCCTGGCGTCATGGCTATCTCCCTCTCCGTCACTGTCGTCAAAGTAGTCGTCACCCCTTGCCAGTAGTCCCTCAACTGTGGGCATTCCCAGAACATGTGTAAAAACCCCGCCCCCTCTAAGGCACACCGGGGACATGCAGTCGACGCCCCAAAATAGTCGTTGATCTTGCCGGGAGTTCAGTATGCTCTATGTAGCACATAGAATTGGATCAGATGAAAGCGCGCATTCCTAGTGCTTTTCCATGCTCTCTCAACAACCTCCCCCCATGGTTTCTCTTCAATGGGTGCCCCCAAATCCACTTCCCATTTAATGCGTAGCGCCGTCAGCGGTTGACGCAGGTCCTGGGTAATCCTCCGATACAGACAGGTCACCGCTTTAATAGTTCCCGCTGCCATCACTATGTATTGACAAGCGAGAGACCGTTTAGGCTCCACCAGTCCTCCCCGCCAGTGCCTTCTAATAGCCGCCTTGAGGGCCGCATGAAATAGAAAGTCCCCTCTTGGGAGATCATGACGCTCCATGAGGTCATTGAAGGGAAGGAGGTTTCCATCCTCGTAGAGATCCCCAATTGCAATGATCCCTGCCTCCTCCCAGGTTCGCAGCTTGCTCCAGTCCCCTCCATGGGGTAGCACCTCGCACATTCCCAGCGGGATCTCGGGTGCATATGGAACTCGGACGCGCGACCTCCTATTCCGTCGCGTCCAGCACTGTCGCACCACTTGCAAATCCAGCGGCATTGCCCCATCTCTCAGCGGCGCCCGCAACAATACACTAGACAACAGACGCCAGCTCGGATCTGCCCCCCCCCCCGTCTTCCTCCGGCTGCCGTATACGGCCCGCCACCCATTTTGTGACCCATTGAAGCTGCGCCGCATGATAATAGGCCTCGAGGTCCGTCAGTGCAAGACCCCCTTCTGCCCTGGGCCGTTGCATTGTGACCAGGGCAACCCTCCTTCTCCCGTTCCCCCATAAGAACCCTGTGAACATGGTGTTGAGCTGTGTAAACAACCTACGCGGTATCCAAACAGGGAGTGTCCCAAAGTAATAGAGGAATCTTGGGAGGATGACCATCTTTACCAGGGCAACTCTGCCCGCTACAGATAAAGGAAGAGTCCCCCAAAAATCGAAACAAGCCTTGGTACTGCATATCGCTCGCCCCACGTTGCCTTCCAAAAGGTCCTCCAAGTCATGGTAGATCCAGGTTCCCAAATAAGGTAAACAGTGGGACTCCCATGGGACCCCTGCTACACTCTGTAAATCCATCCTGTCTGACTTGGTAGGGAACAAGCACGACTTGGTCCAATTCACGCGGAGTCCCGCAATTCTCCCCAAAGTCTCCAGCAAGTCCTTCGCTCCCCGTAGTGCGTCTCCCGAGTTGGCCAGGAGCAGGAGCATATCGTCTGCGTACAGCGCTATGTGCTGCATCTGCCCCTCCACCATCAAGCCCGAGTAGAATCTCCCGGTCCTTGTATGTGCAGCCAGGGGTTCCACCGCCAGGGCAAACAACAGAGGGGACAAAGGGCACCCCTGCCTCGTCCCTCGAGCCACCTCACAGGCAACAGAGATCAAGCCCCCCGTCCTGACCCTGGCGGTGGAAGCACTATATAACAGCGCGGTCCACTTTATAAAATTGTCCCCCAAGCCAAACTCCCGTAGAACATTAAAAAGGTAAGGCCACTCCAGGCTATCAAAAGCCTTCTCAAGGTCGACTGCAAAAATACAGTCCTCGTCTTTATCATAGGTGTCGGACCCCAAGATGCGCATGAGTCTACGAACATTCATTGCCGTATTTCGGGATGGTATAAATCCAGCTTGATCCCTATGAACTAGCGCTGTCATATGTGGCAATAGACGACTAGCCAGTACCCGACTCAAGATCTTGTAGTCTAGGTTAGGCATCGCAAGGGGCCTATAAGAGGAGCGATCCCAAGCGGGTTTGCCCGGTTTGAGGAGGGGGACTATGATTGCTTCTCGGGTGGAAGCAGGGAGGACACCCTCCTGCCGCGCTCTGTTGTACATTGCTACTAGGGAAGGAACCAGGGCCTCCGCATAGGCCGCATAAAATTCCACTGGCAGTACGTCTGTGCCCGGGGTCTTGTTCCTGGCCATATGTTTTATAGCACTCCGCACTTCACCCGCCTCAATGTCCCTACCAAGATCTTCAGCCTCATCCGCCTCAAGTTTAGGGAGACCTGCTCCCGGCAAAAGGTCCTCATCTCCGGGGAGCCCAGGGCCCAGTCTACTCTGATATAGCGTAGTATAATACTGCAAGAATTAGTCATTGATACCTCGTTGGGTATAAAAAACGTTGTCTCCCTGGCCTCTCAGTTCTAATATCACTGTCCCTCTCCGTGCTGGGTTGGCCAACCATGCAAGCAGCGCACCAGACTTGTCCCGCTCCGCATGCACCCTATCCGTATAGGCCTTATAATCGAAACATCGTAATCTTTCGACTTGAACCGCCATCTCTTCCCTGGCCGCAAGCAGCTCATCATGCTTGTCCGGCTGCTCGGGGCGCTCTTGCTCTACCTCACGTAGCTTCTGCTCCGCCCTTGCTGTATCCTGTGGCAGCACTTTCCGCACTCCCACCACTTCTCCTATGCAGCGCCCTCTAATCACCGACTTAAAAGCATCCCACTCAACAAGTAGAGTGGATGCCGTGTTAATGTTAAGCAGAAAATACTCTTCGATTGCTGTCCCTACAGTGTGACGAAACACTGAGTCTTCTAATGTTTCCGGTCTGAGTCGCCACGTGGGGATGGCAGGCCGATCCCGCAGCCAGTGTAGTACCGCCAGCAGCGGATTATGATCGGATGATGTTCTAGCTAAATATTCGCTGTGCACCATTCCCCAATGTACGTCCGGAGAACAAAGGATCGAGTCCAGCCTAACATGCAGGTCATGCAGCGACGAGAAGTAAGAATAATCTCTATCGGCGGGATGATGGGCCCTCCATGTATCAGTCAATCCCCACTGTTGCTGCCAGGCTCGCCGCGCCGCCGCCAATCTATGTACAGGGGCGTCTACAAGAGGAGGATGGGAGCGGTCCAATGAGACGTCAGTTATACATTTGAAGCCGCCCCCCAATAACAGAGCCTCTCAGCATAGGCGCCAGGTTTCCAGACAGACGTGCAAAGAACGAGGCTTGATCAATGTTAGGGGCATATATACTCCCTAGTGCAATATCTCTCCCATCCAGGCGCCCCGTCACCACAACATACCTACCCTCCGGGTCAATCAGCTGGCCAGTGCACTGGAATGGGACCCCGGCCCTGATCCAAATCAGCACCCCCCGTGCAAAAGCCGAATATGTGGTACAGAACACCTGCCCCCGCCATCTGCGCTGTAACGCCAGGCCCTCCTGTTTAAGTGGGTTTCCTGCAGTAGGGCAATCTGGACCCCTCTTCGTGTAAGATATGTATGTATCTTGTGACGGCGTTGCATAGTATGCATCCCCCTGATGTTCCAGGACAAGCACTTAATACCTACGGCGGTTCCCATGGCGTATCCTCCCTTATGTTACCTTCCTCGTCCCCCCCCAACGGCATGCCTGGCCCCAAAAACCCCCTCCCTCCCCCCACCCTCCCTATTCCCAATTTTCCCCAACTCCCGTTCCCCAGGACAGGTCCCCTCAAACTAGTTCCCATCCAAACTTGCACTACTAAACTGTGCACCCAAAAGACAAAAATGTGGTGAGGCGTGTGTTGACCCCATGGGACCCACAGCTCCTCCTGGTCCCCCCCCCCCCCTCTATATTAGCTCGGGGCCCTCCAGCAATTCTGTTCAGCCAGTATCACCAGCCCTCCTTCCACAGAACATAGCCCATTCACTGGTTCATTCTGAGTAGTGATGCAAGTCCCTCTCACCCATCCGACGGTCTGCCTGTCACACTATTATATGCGCAGTCTACGGAGTGACCACTGGCAATTCAGTCTCCGAGTCCCCTGCTGTGCTTCCAGGCGGAGAGTTCTCAGATCCACCCAGCTCTCGTCCAGTGGAGACAGAGGCTGGGCTGGCCTCGCCCCGACTGATCTCTGCAACTGCTTGCACCGCTCTGTCCCTCTCGAGGCGACGATCAAGCGGCGGGAGGGCTCTCGGCGAACCCCCATGTATAGGTGTTCCCCTCCCCGTGCTGTCTGTCGCAGAATTCCACCTGGGCCTCGTCTGGCGCATCTCTAGCCACTGCGAAGCCTCGTGTGGAGTTGTGAAGAAGTGTGTTTCTGTATTGTCTACCACCCGCAGGCGCGCCGGGAAGAGCATGGCATAAGGTATGTGAAGATGACGCAATTTTCGTTTTAGGGCGAGAAAGGAGGCGCGCTGCTTCTGGACCTCCCTGGTGAAGTCCGGGAACAACATCACCTTGGAGTTCTCGATTTGGAGATGTTGCTTCCCCCGGGCCTGCTGCAAAAGATGGTCTCTGTCACGATAATGCAACAGCCTCACCACCATCGGCCGCGGCGGCGCTCCCGGCTTCAGAGGCCTGGCCGGGACTCTATGGGCCCGCTCAAGGGCGAAGAATGGTGAGAGGCCTTCAGGGGCAACCTCCGCCTTAAGCCACCCCTCCAGATACCGTACAGCGTCATCTCCTTCCGCCCGCTCCGGTATTCCCACTATACGGATGTTATTCCTGCGGGAGCGCCCTTCGCTGTCCTCTGCTCTCGCTTCCAAGATGCGAACTTTGCCCTCCACCAACTTTAAGGAGCGTTGCAAGGTGGATATCGCATCCGGGACCTCCTCCAGAGCTTTCTCAGTCACTTTCACCCGATCTTTGATTTTCTTGTGGTCGTCCTTGAGTAGCGAGAGGTCCACCCCAATGGCATCAATTTTTGTCTCGAGAACCTCCCTTGACGAGGTAATGGCTTGCATTATGTCCTCCAGTGTGAGGCTCCTCGGGGCAGCTACACTGTGGGGCTCCGCCACTTCCTCTTCATCGTCAGATTGGTGCCCCGCTCCATCCATCCGGAGGGCCGCGAAGCCTTTTTTTTGGATACCCGCCCCATCACTGCGGGTCGCCGAGGGCCGCGTCGATTCTCACCAAGCGCGAGAGTACACAATCACCAATGCCGCCCTGTGGCCCTCTCTGGCTGGTCGAACAGGTCCCCGTAGGAACGCAGGAGAGGTCAAATCGCACCGAGGTGTTCCGCATCAACGCAGTCTGATCCAACAGGCCCTCAGGTCCCTCGGAGCAACTTGATATTCTCCCCTCCCTCATGATCATAGTGATAGCGCTCCCGCGCTCCTCAGTCAGCGCAACACGGCGACGAATGCAGTAGTTCTAGCTTCCTTCACCCAGTGCCAACCTCCAGCATCTATGTCTCCTTCACCGGGTCTCCCCCGAATTCAGTCTCCTGTCCCACAACCACATCGGATTGCTCCACCGGCCCACTAGATCAAGACCCCAGCCAGCGCCCACTGTAGTAGTCTTCCCAGATATGGCGCCTTACACGTGATAGAGCTGCAGCTCCTGGGTTAGGGCCCTTCCAACCTCTCACATCTTCTCGCTTGTAGGCAGCCGCCAGGATCACGGAGGAGCAGGTTCTCCCCGGTCCTCAGGTTCACCCAGACCTCGCTCTCTGTATCACCGGCCCTTGTCGGGAGAGGTTTCAGGATGGCGCAAAGTGCAGTCACTCCCTCAGTCAGTTGGCAGCGGTGATGCCTTCCATGTACGGGGCAGACGGATGTCCTCGTTCTGTGGGGGCTTCAGGCTGTCACCCCGGATCACACAAGGGCAATCAGCAGTCACTCAGCGAGTCTGCGGCCCCTTCCAAGACAGCAGCACAATTCCAGTTCCCTGTCAGGGTGCAGTAGCCAGGCAGTAGCACAGCACCACTCTCTTTACTGTTCCTTATGGCAGCGCCCAGCTATGAAGCTACGCATCCCTCCCAGGCATCCAGGTCAACAGTCCCCAGTCCACGAGGTGTCACGCAGCTTACGCCCCAGTTAGTCCAACGTGCTTCTCAGCCTTCTTTGTGTGCAGGATCCCGCACCGACAGTGGCGCATGCTGGACTCCACGCGATACTCCCCCTGTAATTCACCGCAGGCTCGGGGTCTCCTTGGTCCACTGCACTCGCCACTTTGGCAGCTCTCCGCCTGCCCCGCTCTCCGCTACCAAAGAGTTATATTCAAGTCCAGGTGCTAAGAGCAGGGTATGGTTGTCTGTTCAGGGGGGTCACTGTTAAGAACAAAACGACAATCATGAACATTCTGCGCCATCTTGTCTGATGAAAGTTCCTACGTGCACATAAACTACAGTCATTCTGATTGACCACAGCCATTTTGTACTCTGTTGGTCACCTTCATTTCACCCTGTCCTCTAGCAGCCTTCTGACTCTCTGACCAAACCTGATATGTGTGCTGGGGGCTATAAACTATTTCCACGACAAACATCAACATCACCTGCTGCCTCAAACTCGTCTTTCCTCTCATCCCTGCACAAACAGGTTACAAATACCAAACAGACTCTTGTAAGCATGGTTTATTGCACTGCACACAGAAAGACTTGTTTTTGCCAACAATGGGACCTGTTTTTATCAACAGAACGGACTCTTAGATCTGGCCGGTCTCACTTGTGTTTAGACCCTGAAGCAAGGTCCAGCTGCAATTAAATTGTCTGTTTTTGACCTGGGCGGGAGGAGAGTTAATGTTTGGGCTTGTGTAACCATGTTGATGAAACCATGTTGGGCTTGTGTAACCATGCTGATGAAACAATGTCGGGCTTGTGTGACAACCTGCCCGGGGCGGAGACTCCAAGCTTGTAACCATGATAAATGAAACAAATACATTGTGTAAAACCTGTATAAAAGGAAGAGCCAAAAGCATTGCCAGTAGAACACCTCCCTGAAGACATCCTGGTGTCAGCAGTTGACGTGGTCTCCTCTAAGAGTAATAAACCTTTTCTTGCCTTCCAGCTTCCAGCGCCTGCCTCGTTATTTTAGATAGTGAATCCAAAGTGGATTAAAGGTGACCTTGCGCCGGGCAGCATTGGGGATCTCAGGAGACTCGCTGCTTTTCACAAATTGGCGACCCAACGGGGGGCCCATCAGAGACACGTGGGTCCAGTAGAGAGGTCCTAACGACGGAGTGAACGACTAAATGATTGGAGTGCACCTGCCTGAAAGAGACCCTCGTCTGGCTGCCAATCGACTGAACTTCACCGGTTCTGAACGGACCTCTCTCGAGTGACCTGCGGTCCTGACTGGGGCCTTACAGGAACGCCGCATTGATTGTTGGAGTAAGAGGACAACCAGGCGCTGGAAGGGGAATACGAAGAACTGTCCATACGGTCCGGGTAAGGTCGTGAGAAAACATGACTTAAATTGATTGATTGATAGAAATACTAGTATTCCTTTTTGAGTTATTTGAGACATTCCCTGCTTGCAAACAACGTAGAATAGGAATATTCTCTCTTTGCAGACAGCGAAGGACAGGTAGTGCAGACTTTTGTCTAACATTAATTGAGATATTCATTTTGACCGCTAAATACGTCATGCCTGTTTTCTCTAGATTGTTTGATTGTTTTGGACCGGACCGTTTGTTAGAGGTCAGTCATCCGGCACCGCCGGAAGGCACCCCTAACAAGGACATGTACGTAAAATATGGATTAGCCACCGTAGCTTATAGCAAACTATGGCATAAGTACACTAGGAAGGACTGGGTAAATCAGTGGCCACTGACGGGATCTTTCGATCCCGCTAAAATAGAAACGTTAGAATTAGCTCTCCACAAAAAGAAAGCTAGACCAGCCATGTTTGATAGTTTTGGTTTATGGCGAAAAGAGGCAGCTCAACGAAAGAAAAGAGACGAAGCTAGACAAGATAAAGAAAAGCGAAAATCAGCTTACCAAGCCTGTAAAAAGTTAGAAGAAGAACTAAAAGAAAAGGAAATCGATAAAAGGAACAGGAATCAAAATATCAGGTCAATGCCCTGTTAGAACGCCCTTAACTCTTTACCCCCGAGTTACCAGCAAAACAGGGGGTAGATGATGATTTATTGTTAGGTCCCCCAATGATATACATGCCACCCCCTTATGCCCCTACTCATCCCGTAGTACAACGCCAGGACCCCCAAAGTATAGCTGAAGATGGCACGATCGCCTCAGTCTCCACCGCCTCTGCTCCCACCGAGCCATCCACACCAAATGCCTCATCAAAGGAGGCAGTAATAGAGGTAGGAACCAAGGAAATAGGAGCGCCCAGGGTCCCGCGATTAAGTAAAAATGAGCGAGCAGGCATTGATAAAATAGTTAAAACCCTCATAGATAGGAAAGAAACAGAAGAACACGTAACAGACATATGCGACTCCTATGTTGAAAACCGCAAACGATACTTTATTGTACGTCTCTGTTACCACACCCTTACTGCATATGAAGAGAAGTACCAAGACGTAGGGCCCGAGCGATTAGTTGGCTCTCTACAGGAAGGTAGACATCGGAGATGAAGGCGACAACGATGTTGCAGAACTATTTTCATCCACACTAGAAGTATTGCGTCACCTCATAGAACAAGGACAGATAGATAGGGACAGGACAACTAAGGTAGCAGGACCCCCAGTGGAAAAAACAGATAGCATGATGCCAATAAAAGAAGCTGCCCCTTACTGGGTACCTCCTAGAGGACAAGGGACTAATGACGATATAAACCATCAAGACGCTAGAGGAAGGGTGGTCTACAATTGGGTGTATCAGCCATGGGACAGACAGGACATCCTGACCTTCCGTAAATCTTTGCCGGATTTACGAAAGAACCCCACCGCCTTTTACACCGAGCTAGGTACCGCTCTGGGATCAACAATAATGACACTTGCCGACATAGACTTGTTCTTCGGGTTATGTTTGCCAGCAGATGTGTGGAAACAGGTTAGGAAAGTAGACCATACCGAACTGTTTGGTCATACCTGGGAACAACTCGACACACTAGATAAACAGCGGAACCCTGGTCAAAAACCAGTTTAAGCAATATTAGACCTCCCTGACAAAATAGTACAGAAAGTGAAAACGCTGATCCCAGAGAAAAAGATAGACTGGTCCATAGTAACCGCATGCCGCCAGAAACCACAAGATGACGTCTCAGAGTACTTCTCCAGATTTGAAACTGTGTTCTCTGATTACAGTGGACAAGACATGTCCACCGCAACCGGACACCACTTATTTGTGCAGAACTACGTCAAAGGATTACTGCCAGATGTATCCCAGAAACTACAAGCCAGCGAAAGTAGTTGGGCAGCATCTAAACCGACGGCCATTCTCCAAATGGCCCAGTACTACGAGCATCAGAGAAACGAAAATGACAGGGCTACAGAAAGGAAAAAGAAGGACTTGAAGGAAAGGGTAATGATAGCACAACTCCAGGGGGCGAATACAGGAGGGGAGCAATATAGGGGAGGAAACCAGCAGAATACCCCTAGAGTACAGCCACCTAGGAACAATCCATCTACATCATATGTAGGACGCCAAGACCTAGGACAGGATCAATGTGCATTTTGCAAAAAATATGGACACTGGAAATCCCAATGCCCGGCTTTGTTAGGAGCTGCTAGGGGCAGAGGAGCGAGGGAAATAGCAAGTGGACAGAGAGGAAGAGGACGTGGAAGAGGGTACGCAAGTGAAGCAAGCGAGGAAAGGCCAGGAAGAATGAACGCATTTGACCATCCCAGACAGAATCAGTACCAACAGACAGATTATGACAATACGTACGACTTTGCATAGGACAGCCAGGGGCAAGGAAGGGATCCAGTCGAGCTCTGCGTTGATCAGCAACGCCCTTATGTTACCGCTGAGGTCCTGGGCACAAGGTCGCCATTTTTGGTAGACACAGGAGCAACACGTAGTGCACTATCCAAACGACTGATTCCAAAGGCACCCTTGTCAGGCTCACATGTGACCTCAATAGGATTTGACGGTACGCCCTCCACCAACCCTTTGTCCCGACCCATCCCTTTTAATCTTGACAGCAATGGCGTCGAAACGACATTCCTCCTCTCATCTAACACCCCAGACGCCATTATGGGCCTCGACCTTTTGAAACACTTCCATGCGACTATCAGATGCTCACCAGACGGAGTGCGTGTCATCCTGTATGACAACCCCCAACGCCATAGAGAGAACCCTTTTCAGCACATGTTTTCCATCTCTGAGACTGACACATCCCTACTGGACACTTTGCCATCACACTTATGGGCTAGGGCTGATTCAGACGTAGGACGAATGATGATTGACCCAGTACACGTAACAATACGACAGGACGCAACCCTACCGAAGGTACCGCAGTACAAAATATCGCCAGAGGGTGAGAAAGCACTAACAGAGATCATATACTCTTTGGTAGAGGCAGGGGTGGTAGAGGAAGTAGTGAGCAACATTTGTAACAGTCCCATACTACCGATTGTAAAGAGACAGGGAGAGGGAGATGGGAAAGCCTACCGCTTCATCATTGACCTGCGGGAGGTAAACAAAATCGTAGTACCACAATACCCAGTAGTTTCCGACATCACGACAATTTTGACTTTAATCCCCTCCACTGCCACCACCTTCACTGTGATCGACCTCAAGAACGCCTTCTTTTCCATACCTATACACGAGGACAGCCGCTATCTTTTTGGATTTACCCTAAATTCCCGTTCGTATAGATTTTGTAGAGCACCTCAGGGGTACACTGAGAGCCCAAGTATCTATAGCCAGGCGCTTAAAAGACAGTTGGACGCCATACAATTGCCAGATGGAGTGGCACTAATACAATATGTAGACGACATCCTTCTAGCAGCAGACACCATACCAATAGCCGTCACAGCCACCATCAAACTACTCCATTTCCTTGCTGAGAATGGTCACAAGGTCTCCCGAAAGAAACTGCAGTTCTGTAAATCACAAGTGACCTATTTGGGTCACCTTTATCAAAAGAAGGGAGAAAACTCACGCCTGACAGGATCCAGACAATTCTAGGCACCCCTGTCCCCAAAAATCAGAAGCAAGTCCGCTCTTTGATAGGCCTCACCTCGTTTTGCAGACAGTGGTTACCGAACTTTAGCCTCATTGTCAAACCCCTTCTCTCCCTCCTAGCTAAGGACATCCCCTCACCTCTCCCCTGGACCCCCGAATGCCAGACAGCCTTTAAAGAACTACGCAATACCCTTTGCTCAGCACCAGTCCTAGGAACCCCAGATTACTCCAAACCATTCTTCCTCTACACACACGAAAGGGAGGGATGTGCATTGTCTGTCCTAACACAATCAATTGGTCACAAACAACGCCCTTGTGCATATTTTTCTGCCACCCTCGATCCAGTAGCCAGAGCACTGCCAGCGTGCCTGCGCGCTGTGGCAGCTGCAGCAGTATCAATACGCCAGAGCGAAGGAATAGTGCTCTCCAATCCAGTCACTGTTTTAGTACCCCATGCAGTCGACACACTACTGAACCAGACCAAAACCCAACACTTGACTAGCGCCCGACTGACAGGATATGAGTTGACCCTGCTAGCACCGCACATTACCCTAAAGCGATGCACCACCCTCAATCCAGCCACGCTGTTACCCCTACCCGAGAACGATCCTAACGTGGCTCCACTACACGACTGTGTGACACTAACCGATGAACAAACAAAAAGTAGAGTAGACCTCAGAGACACCGCCTTTCTAGAGCCAGATGGAGAACTATGTGTGGATGGTTCGTGCATCAAACTCCCCGACGGCACCACCTCAGCTGCATACGCTGTCACCACAGCCCGAACCATTCTAGAAACAGCCCGTATTGCCCAACGTTCCGCCCAGGCAGCAGAACTCATTGCCCTCACACGAGCATGTATTTTAGCAGCTGGCACGACAGTTAACATATACACCGACAGCCAATACGCCTTCGGGGTGGTTCACCATTTCGGGATTCTATGGAAAGAAAGAGGGTTCCTGACTTCACACGGTACACCCATCCTGCATGGAGATTTAGTCTCCGCCTTGACGGAAGCAGTCCTCCTCCCCAAAAAGCTAGCAGTGATAAAATGCCAAGCACATAGGAAAGTGACAGATCTCATTGGACAGGGAAATGCGCTAGCAGACGTTACTGCCCGAGCCACGGCAGAAGACAGAACTATGACACGAATGTATGTGACCAGGTCACAAGCTGAACAATGGACTGATGCTAGGACCACTGTAAGGGACATACAGACTACAGGCACACAAGACGAATTGACCGAGTGGGAAAAGGTGGGACTAAAAGATGAGGAAGATTGCTGGAGAACTAAAGACGGAAATAAATGGCTGTTACCCAATGCCTACCTCATCCCCATATTGACCATGGCACATTTACCAGCACACATAGGCTCCACCCCCATGATTGAACTAATCACAAGAGTATGGCATAATGTCAAGATAACAGAATCTGCAAAGCGCCTAGTACAACAATGTATAGTATGCCTACAACACAACCCAGGGAAAGGGACAGTAGTACCACGGGGAGGGTTTGGAGTCTCTGATCACCCCTTTGAAGTCCTTCAAATGGATTACATCCAACTAGAGAGATGCCATGGTCTAAAATATGTCCTGGTGGTTGTGTGCGCTTTTATCAAATGGGTGGAGGCATATCCCACCCGCGACAATACTGCCATAGCCACTGCAAAAGTATTGTTGAAAGAATTCTTCCCCGGTACGGCCTTTGCAGAATTTTATGGAGCGACAACGGCCCACACTTCGTAGCCGAAGTGATACAGAACATACTGAAAGGGTTGGGGTAAAACAAAATTCCATGCCGTCTTCCACCCCCAATCAGCGGGCCTGGTAGAGAGACACAATGTAACATTGAAACTAAAGCTAGCCAAAATAGTTGCCACAACCGGGTTGAAATGGCCCGACGCCCTTCCATTGGCATTGCTATCAATGCGCTCCACCCCGACCAAACACAGACTGACCCCGTATGAAGTGGTCTTCGGCAGACCTATGAACATTTGGGCGGCACCAAGACCCACCTCCATTAACGATGTCCCGAACATATTAATGTCAGACTATCTGCATAAATTGACAAACGAGCTAACAATTATCCACCAACAGGTGCAGCAAGCCTTGCCTGACGTATCCAGGGGCCCAGGACATGTGATAAAGCCTGGGGACTTCATCCTAGTTCGCAACTTCCAAAGAACGAAGAATCTGGAGCCCAGGTGGACGGGCCCCTGGCAAGTCTTGATCACCACTCGAACTGCCCTCCGAGTGGAAGGAAAAAGAAATTGGCTGCACGCCCACCACTGCAAGAAAGTCCCTCCAACGCTGGCAACCTGTGAAGAGGTGGAGGTGCAAGAGGAAGTACTCGCAAAAGACCGACCAGCTCTGAGTTGCTACCCACAAGAAGACACCCTCCAACTGTCTGAATTTCCCGACCCCACGGTGCCATCCAAGGAAGGGTACAACCTAAGATCGACAAAAGGGGAGCTCCAACAACCAGGCCACTAACTGAGTCAGAGTCTCAGATCGGTAGCACAGCCAAACAACGCTACCAGGAAAAACACCAGACAAAAGTCTGTGGTCCTAACAGTTGGTGAGCTCCTCGAAGATGATGGAAGAAACTAAACACCTGCAATGCCACCGCAAAGACACCAAGACTTTTGAACTGCACAGTACAAAGACAATTGCACTTGTAGCTGCATTTCTCACCTGCCTCCTACTAATGGTCACACTCTGGATCATTGAAGAGAATGCACCTGCATACAGAACATTGTCACCAACCATGCAACCAATCACAAAGAAAGAACACTACCTGGTATCACTACCGCCACATCTCCGAGAACGACGCAAAGACTTCTGGAATAATTCTTTCGTACAGATGCTGCACCAGCACAATCTTGCCACCAATGCCACTAACTGTTGGGTCTGTGGGCTGCTACCACATGCCACTGAACATTCCATCCCTTTCATCCCTTCACCCTTTTCTGTTCATGGATCTTGCCTTGCCTGGATGATGCTCCTACAAGAAAGTTACAAAGACAATGCCACTTCCGATGGGACAATCGCTCAGTTCTACAACGAGTTCTGGCTAAACCAAACAGGAAGAACAGCAGCTCCCTTTGCCCTCACACCTCCAATACGACATTCCCAATGAATGTCCCCTCCAAAGAACGAGTGGAAATACAAGTGTTCAATAATCCTGTCAGAGCCACATTTTCCTACCTGAAGAAAAGAACTGCTGCAACACTGACTGTGGCCCTATCTGTGGTGAACGTCTCTGGCCTTGTATGCATTGAAGGCCGTGGGACTAAGAATGTGGGTCACAGCACTTGTAACATTGTAAGGACTTTGAACACTGCCAACCCTCCAGCATTTGTTGCATCACCCAATATGTACTTTGTCTGTGGAACCAAAGCCTACACCTGGCTCCCAAGAAACTGGGGGCACGTGCTACATCGCTTTTGTTTTGCCACCGACCTACACAGCCCCTGCAGAGCATCATCGAGAAAAGCGTTCTAAAGATACTGATCAAGCAGACTCTGCCGCATCACAGTTCATTGACGCAGCAAAAGGGCTCGTCCCGCTATGGGGTCCGATGGCAAACAGCCGAGCCATCAGACATCTGTCTCAAGCGGTAGAAACCGCCCTGAACGTCACAGCTGGCATCCTCACCAACAACACTGCCGAGCTTCAAGCGGTCCGTCTGGTGGCCCTACAAAACCGCATGGTCCTGGACGTGGTACTAGCGGATCGTGGAGGAGCATGTCGCATCATTGGTGCCAGTTGCTGCATATACATCCCTGATAATTCACCCTCTGTCTATGAAGCAATCGAACATCTCCACAGACTGTCTTCAGAAATTCATCAAGGATCAGAGACTTGGACAATTGGAAGTTGGCTTTGGGGCATCTTGAAGGACTGGGGTTGGAAAATATCAATGTTTCTCTTGGTCCCAGTATTGGCAATATGTGGTTGCTGTTTGGGTGTACACTGTATACCACCTTTGTGTTCTCTTTGCATAAGTGCCTTGCGCCCTAAGAATATGGACACTCAGTTAACAAAAATGAGAGTAATGTATGAACAAGAAATACAGGACATTATGGAGATCGAAATAGACTGACAAGATGGCTAGTTATGTTCAAAGGGGCGACTGTTAAGAACAAAACGACAATCATGAACATTCTGCGCCATCTTGTCTGATGAAAGTTCCTACGTGCACATAAACTACAGTCATTCTGATTGACCACAGCCATTTTGTACTCTGTTGGTCACCTTCATTTCACCCTGTCCTCTAGCAGCCTTCTGACTCTCTGACCAAACCTGATATGTGTGCTGGGGCTATAAACTATTTCCACGACAAACATCAACATCACCTGCTGCCTCAAACTCGTCTTTCCTCTCATCCCTGCACAAACAGGTTACAAATACCAAACAGACTCTTGTAAGCATGGTTTATTGCACTGCACACAGCAAGACTTGTTTTTGCCAACAATGGGACCTGTTTTTATCAACAGAACGGACTCTTAGATCTGGCCGGTCTCACTTGTGTTTAGACCCTGAAGCAAGGTCCAGCTGCAATTAAATTGTCTGTTTTTGACCTGGGCGGGAGGAGAGTTAATGTTTGGGCTTGTGTAACCATGTTGATGAAACCATGTTGGGCTTGTGTAACCATGCTGATGAAACAATGTCGGGCTTGTGTGACAACCTGCCCGGGGCGGAGACTCCAAGCTTGTAACCATGATAAATGAAACAAATACATTGTGTAAAACCTGTATAAAAGGAAGAGCCAAAAGCATTGCCAGTAGAACACCTCCCTGAAGACATCCTGGTGTCAGCAGTTGACGTGGTCTCCTCTAAGAGTAATAAACCTTTTTCTTGCCTTCCAGCTTCCAGCGCCTGCCTCGTTATTTTAGATAGTGAATCCAAAGTGGATTAAAGGTGACCTTGCGCCGGGCAGCATTGGGGATCTCAGGAGACTCGCTGCTTTTCACATCAGGGTGCTACAATCGCCGCTCTCAATCGGCGGCCGCAATCACCCCCGCGATCTGCCTGGGGTATGCCGTGCCGCCATCTTGAAGTCAGGCTCCCTCTGCCGAGCGCGCCCCAAGCCTCGCCTCACCTCTATTTCCAGGCCGCCTGCCCTCTCACGGATGGGCGCTCGCTGTCCTCCTGCTCCTGCACTCCACCCCGCCGTTCAGCAGGCTCAGTCGGCGCGTTGGGCTCCCTTACCGGCAGAGGCTTCCATGACGAGGTGCGGCCGCCATTTTGCCCGCGACCCAGCCGGAGCGCGAGCAGGGAGAACAAACGCTGGTTTCTACGTTCCCCGGCTCTCCGGCGCTTCAAAACTGTACCCAGATGGGCACCAGGGCTTCCGCCTCCAGCTATGGTGCCAGGGGCCCCCCCAGCTGCTCAGGATAAATTGCTGTGTAGGGAGGCCACTGAGGAGCTCCAAGGTCCGCTACTCCCTCATCGGCGCCAAGCCACGCCCCCTGGAACGTCTTATAGTGATGTCCATATCAACAATTTATTATTGTATTTCTTCAGCAAACAGTTCTTTTTACATAGTAGCCTTTTGTGCTTGACACCTTGTTTAGCCAATTATTGGGACAGCAGCACATATGTTGTCTGACATCGTCCCCAACCAACCTGGCGAATCTAGCTATCCGGGTGGGGCATTTGAGCTTACTGACGCAACATGTCCCCTACCCTCGGTTCTGGAGTGCACTTACTTCGCCCCGTTGACCAGACCATTGCACAGACCTGTTTGGTTGCTAAAACCTTGTTGCACATTAATGGTGTCAAATCTGGTTTAAAAGAATATATGTATTGTGCCCACTATAGGAGACACTTCACCCTTTCGTGGAGTGACAACTTACGCAGATCCCAGGCTTGCTTAACTGCCGTCCGATCATCGATGCACAGTGCCTGCTATCCAGCTGGGACCTTAGCGGCTTAAACCAGCCAGGGTGTCGAACTCCAACATTCCCAGTTTCCTGTATAGCTGCAGCTCACCATCAGTGGATCCGCTGGGACCCTTCTGCATCCCTGCAGATGACCTTGTTACTTAATACCGCCCCTTACTGCCCTTGCCAGTCACTCGACGACACCTGGCAACAAAAATGCCCAGCGGCTTGGTGCGGAAGATTTTTTAGCCCAACGTACCCCAGTCTGTGTTTCCAGCATTTATCCTTTATAAGGGCTCCAGGTTGTGTGAAGTGTGTGACGCTGTCCTGGCAAGGCATACCCCATAGCTTGTCCCACCTTGGTGACTATCCCGCCCTGGAATAAGTGACAGTAAGCCAGGGAGTCCTCGTGTACTTCCTAATTATCCCTCCTTTCGTACAGGACTTTTGCCTTTACAGTTTAATCTGTGGTATTTGCCCCCAGGCTTCCCCAGCTGCGTACTGCTGGCCATGCGAGCAGCTGCTGACGTTAATGAAGAAATCTCCCGATTGCAACTCGCCATAAAACACCGCCCGCCTTAATGTGCAACGTTGTAAGTGAGTAAGTGCCTAACTTATATCTCTTCCCCTTGAGAAGATACCACAAATCGCATCGTCATGGGAACCTTGCGAAGCACACCATTTCCACCTGGGCGTGTCTCTAAATGAGAATGGCTCCACACAGCCGTAAGGCCAGGGACACACCTCTATTAAACTTATTTACTGGTTTGTGCCACTAGACACCCTTCTGGTTGGTGATGCGGAACCTCCCAATCCAGCATAAGCTGACAGTCTGGCGTTGCCGTCACACCACCCGTGTCCCTTGACTCACCCTCCAACCTCCTGTGCAATAGTCATACTGCTAAGTGGGCAATCAATTCCACATCCCTCATCTGCACCCAGACTTCCCAGGCAGCTTCATTGCTGCCAATGTGGGCAGTTGCTGACGTTGAGGGAATCTCACGCTTGCAACTACAGCGATTTATTTTAATTAAACGATACTGTGTATCTGAATGAACTATGCACAGGTAATTGAAACGCTCACATGTGTAGTTGCTGTGAACAACAAGGTGGATGGCCAGGATGTTATGGGGAAGGGCAAGTTAGTATAGCTAAATTATTCCTTGATGATCTGTATGGGTCCAACCCAACACTTAAAGAAATGCTTGCTTTCAGGGTGTAGGTGTTGCAGCCTGCATATAATACGCTAAGAAAAGAGTGCACTTGCTCTGTGATCCCCTGGCCTTCCTTTATGCCCAGGGTTACCCAAGGCAACGCTTCAATTCTGAACTGATGGGACTGTGCAAGGGCTGTAATAAGTCTTCGCCTGCATAAGTCACCCACAAACAAGTTGGCCCTGACTAACTTTGCGTTCTGGTGCCAGATTAGGAAAAGCGTTTCCCATGTTCGTCAACTCCTGTGCTGTTCTGCGCACACTCTTCCCAGGCCATATAAGTTGCACAACTTAAAACTGCACGGGTTCGCTTTCCTATCACCAATGCTATGCCCCTTTTTAAAACATCGTTTGACCTTCTTGCGCAAGTGGTCATTTGGCTGACAGCCCAGTAGGACCTAGCCGTGACTGAGTTGGGAGCTAACTCACTGTGAGGGCCCCGCTTCCGGAGAGGTTAGAACACGTGGCCTTCCGCCAGGAGGGTTTCTTCGCTTAATAATCTGACCATTATTCCTACAAGGAATTCCCCGTGTGCAGTTCAAACTGTATATTTCTGCCCACAATGCGAGGGTCCCCTTACATTGATATCAAGATTCCCAGTGTCATGTCATAATGCAGCCCACCAGTTTGTGGGTCCTACCGGGACCCTTCTGCCTCCTGTCTGTTACCCCGGTATGTGATACATCTCACTTAACGTACATGCCTGTCACTCAACCGACTCCTAACCACCCTAAACGCAATGCCTCCAAATCCTCAAAGCGCCACTCCGTCTCACCTGGCAGAAAGTCACCGGGGATGACCGGTGACCACTGAAGGGGGGGGGAAAGGATCCGTACAAAGACCTTACAGACTGGAACTCGCGCTATGTTCCTGCGCCCCAACCGCTGGGCCGGACCGACAAGCCACACTGCTTATTAGCACCCACCGCATGATGCAGGTAGGTAGGTAGTTGCCTTGCCCGAATGGATCCTGTGTACTCGAGGGAGCCATGCATTTTCAGATTGAGGTAGCTAGAGGCGGATGCACTCTATTGCCCCCGCCATATGACACCTGTCTACATTCTACATGTAGTAAAACGTGTAGCTGTTTCTCAATAGTGTATCTTGACATATCACATACAAAGGGACTCACCATCTGCACCTGTTTTGGCAGACGCCATGTCTCCCATCCAGTGGCCCCAGGAGAGAGTCAAATACGAGTCGACCGCCTCAAACCTTTCCAAGACCCCAGTCATCAGCGGAGGACTCTTCGGTTCCTGATTTGGGGAGCTTGGTGTGGGCAGTGCTGTGAGTGCGCGGCTTCTATAATCCCTGACGGATGGACTTTGCACAGGGCTCTAGTGACTGTGCTGAGTTCACAGCAATCACAACAGAAAACGTGTTGTCCACAGGTTAGCCAAGATGGACGTGGACCAGAGTTAGGTTTCAAAACTAAACCATATGAGTAATGTCCTAAAAGTGACTTGTCTCTAGTACGGTGTGAATCCCATCTCTTCCAGCCACCGAGCACAGGTAGTGTTCCTTACCGTTGGGATACGTTCCTTTGGCCCAAGGCTCAAAGAAGGTTTGACTAAATTGCCCCAGGAAGACAAACCTTTAATAGGTGGCCGAGAATGGCTGGTTCCACACCTCACCCGCCGTTGTGATTTCAGAGAGCACGGTGGGACTTTTGTTTCTGTCGTCTCTTATGGGGTCACAAGAGTACAAAAGAACCCAGAAACCGTTAATAAGGTGGTAATATAACGGGGAAAAATGCCTGTTCTTTGGCTGTGAGAAGCGCACTACAGCAGTAGCAAATCAAGTCAAAAAGGCTGCCCGACCATTTGCTTTGGTCAGGACCAGACTTGTGGCCTTAACACCCTACAGCCCCATGGCAGTGGGGAACATTGTAAAATTATCGGATTATAGCTGTCCCTCCAGTTACATGCCTGGGAAAAGCTGAAATGCCAACTGGCCCTTCGCTGGGTAATAAACACCCAAGCTATGTACATATTTTACACAGGTTGAGAAGCAGCTCTGGACCCGACTATGTCCAAACTGCATGCACATTTAGTGCCTCAGACGCCAAAAGTTTGCACACAACTAGAGACAGAATGGCGCACCGGAATCCGGTCCAATGGAGGTCAGTTCCACTGAATAATGCTCCTGGGTACGGGGGCTAAACCGAAATGTAAACCCCACAGTTAACCCCATGTTATTAAAACGTGAATATGGGTAGAAACCAACTGCCCGTACCAAACCACCGGAAAGGTTGAGGCACTTGCTTGCTCAGTGAACTATCAGGTGGACAGGTGAACTTTTCAGGGCTGCTTTTGGTTACCAGTCAGGCTGTCACATCAAGGTCACAAGGTGCAAATTTTCATTCTTCTGACAAAGGGCACCTTTACCACATGGCCAGCTTCTGTCATTCAAGCACGTAGAATAACCCAGACCAACCAACATCACAGCACTGCATATTGCAGCAATTAGTGAATGTTGTCCTCGTGACACTAGGCCCTGCTCCTTAAACTCCACAGCCGGCTGGGCGCACTTTAAATTCACCCCCTTAATACAGTACACCTCCTTAACAGCAGGCCATATTTCTAAGTAAGTAACCTTGCTGTTTTAATTGCAATTACGATTAACACCATTGGAGCACCAGGATTTGACACAGGACCTCGTGCCATATATGTCCTTAGCTCTTTGGGGACACTAGCGGGGATCTGGGTACACTCTGTGAAGCAAAGTTGAGCACGAGGGGGTCACCCCCCCCTCCCCCCCTTTGCCGCACCTGAAATTGCCTGGAGCTACCGAGGGTAAACCCGGGGGGCTCGCGCCGCCCCTGTGCCCCGTGTAGCTGGCGTAACCACGCATTGCGACGTGGCGCCTGATGCGATCGAGGACAATAATTCCGGGGTGACCCTTTGTCGCCTGGCACCAGCTGGCTCGGGCGCCCGCCCACGCCCCGGAATGCCAAATGCACCGCGACCCGCTGGATGCCACGCCTGACCCGGGCGGGGTCCCAGGCTTGCAAGTGGCTGCGCGCCCCTGTACCTCAGCCTGTGACCCCCATCATTCCAGTTACGGCATCTAAGCAGTACCTACTGCCCAGCGGAACGAGGGGTGTCGTACGCAGCGCTGTTCCCCCAGCTCACCGTGACGTGAACACACAAACCTCAGACAAGCATCGGCAGCGCCCCCCTAGCGGTACCTGTACACCCAGGACGCGCACCCTCTTTCGGGCCGTATCAAATGGATACCACCATAGTCACATGAAGAGGGGATCGAGGCCCCTGCCAGCCACGCGGCTCCCACTTGCACCGATAGCAGCCCGCACAGAGCCTCAGTAAAGACTGGAGCCCTGAACCAGAACCCCAGCCATGCTCGGCCTACCGGCAGCATGCCCGCGCAGGCCGCGGCCCTGGCGCCCGCCCAGCCTGAAATGGTGCAGCAGAGGAAACTATGCGGATGCCCTCCCCCCCTCCCCCCCACGCAGCACAGGCCTACACGGGCCGTCGGCCCCGGGATAGCGCGGCTGACATGACCGCGCCGGCGGCAAGCACCGCTCCTGGCTGGTGGTCCGGGCCCCTTGGAAGCAGGCAGCAAGGGCCCTGCTGGCCAAGCTACCGGAGGTGAGGGAGCACGCGGCGCCCGTTGCGCTCCACCCCCCGCCCCGCGATAAGTGCTCCTGCACCCCACGCCGCTCTGAAGCTGGAGCCTGGCAGGACTCCTGGCCCTCTCTCACCCCGGGCCGGCGCGAAGCCGGGTCCTGCCCCGGGCCGTGCCCCGGGCCGCACGACATGTCCGAGTGGCCTAGGCCATAGCTACTGGCCTATGCGTGCCGGGAGCTGCCCAAACCCCACTTCGACCTCAGGCGGACAGAAGCCTCGGCGATGGTGGGCTAGGCCCCGTGAGGGGGGGGTTGACTCACTGCGCACACCGCTCATGGCGGTCTCGGCACACGTCCAACGGCACACGTCCAAACGACGGCGTGTCTGGCGCAAAAGAGGACTCCAGGATGGACGGGGGAGGCCTAAATACCCTCCCCACCTCCCCGGCGCGCCGGAAATTACGCGCCTAGTGCGCCTAAGGTAGGGGGAACTCTTCCCTGAATCCCGACATTTAGAGGGGGTGGGGTAGTGCCCAAATGGCACTAAAGGGCCGCCCTTTCAGGGTGGCCCCCCTGCGGGGGCCGCGGGCAGCCGCAAATTGACGTTTTTTTCTTGGTCCCAGGGCCGGCTTTAGGGTGGTGCGACCGGTGCCACTGCACCGGGTGCTGACTAAACATGGGGGCGCCTGTTTGCTTAAAAGCACCTGCTGCCGCGTTCCTGGCCTCCAGCAATTTTCAGTCAACAATTAAAATGTCAAGAAAACTCCAGTGATTAATGTTCTTCCTGGCAAGATCAGAGTTTTGTCTAGTAGAAGTTTTGACTCGTGGAAGTTTTGAAGGTAGCACAGAGGGTAATATGCCTGCTGCAAAGAGCATGTGCCATGCAGATCACAAAGTGAATATAATGTAAACAGGTCAGTGGGTTACTGCTTTTGTCAGAGACTTCCTTTTGTTAGTTTCAGTTTACAGTGAGCTATTAACTGTCATCAAAGAACTGCGTGCAGACTTCAAGGTATAGATTAGAGCGTATGGATTTTTCCCCCAGACTTTTATTATTGTAATGTTGCAAAAAGGGTTCATTTGGGTACAAATCAGTTCTTGTTATAAAAGAGAGCCCCCAATCCATTGTGTTACATTTTAAAATCAGTTTGTGCTTCTCCAGACCAAGTACTCTTCAACTACTGCCTACCTGTATGGATGACGTGAATCCACCCCTTGTTGTCCTCGGTCTTATGTAACATTTACTATACACTGATTTACCCACCTATGATTGATTGTCTCTGTGTAATGCATGTGTTATCTAAAGTGCTCTGACAACCTTCACTTTTATGAGTGTCGCTATAAAATTAATTAAATGCATCTGAGAGAGAAGTTATCGAGACCGTTAAAGGGTGGTAGTGAGGGTATCCGTGACTGAGGTGGTTGTTGGGGGCACCCAAAAACATTGTTGCACTGTGCGCCACCAGTGCTAAAGCCGGCCCTGCTTGTTCCTAACCCTTTTCAAGTCCATTGCGAGCTATTAAATCCATAATGCGGTAAGTAGCGTAGTGAGTGAAAGGTGGAACTGTTTTCCATTTTCTCTGAAACTTCTTTATTGTAATAATTGGCAAAATATTTTTTTTAAAAGTACATAACAAATCGCACACACGTAAATAACATAATTTGACATCTGGTTACGCAGCTCGGGCAGTCCTTAACGCCTTGCATGGTACTATGCCATGGTTGGCTCTCCCGACAGAGCGGGTTTTCTCCCAACTGAGAACAAGCGGATTTGTTATTTTGGTGGGGGAGGGGTTGTTTGTCTTGCCTCTAACTTGTCAGGCTGTCAATTAAGCAGGAGCCTTAGAAATGCCAAATTATAGCACTGGCACAGACGGTGTCCCATCCAAGAGAATGCTCCAGTTTTAAGTTGTTTAAAAAAATATTGTGCTCGAGTTAAAGAGCGAAGGGGCGTCCGTGTGTTTTTTATGTATTTGTATCTCGAACGGAAATGCTGATCGGAGATGTTACAGTCCGAACTTTAAATTTCACATTTGCTGCTTGACAAAACAGATTAAGGCGCAGTGGAGTGTAGAGGGAATACAAAATAAATAGTGATCCGGGTGCACTTTGACCAAGTGATGTCTATGGGGGAAGGAATGCTTCGATGCCGTTTACTTAAAAAGAAAAAAAAATGAATCGAGGGAGCTCATTGCCTGAACGTTAATGACACCAACATTGTTTTCCCGTTCTTTCTCAATTTGGCTGCTGCCTCGTAGTCTGACTCCTGAGTTTGTGTAAAGGGGTGGAGCGGAGCGTGTGCAGACTCTCCAGCCAATCAACTGCGTGAGAGCTGTGGTTATGAAAAAAATCTCAGCCTTGCCGGGTGTACTTTGCTTTTCGCTAAAACAGAAATTAGAAGCATATGATTTGAAACTCTAGTAAAATGACAGCCCTGAACCGGAATGGAACTGAGTTGGCAAACTGAGAGGCCGGTCGAGTAGCAGTTCTACAGTGTTTATGGCACACTGAGAGAGCAGTGTTTAAAACCCACAAACGCCCTTCCCCGTGTGTCAGTCCTACACTTATTTTGAGAGCGTTTATACACGTTTCGCTGGTGCTGGCGGCAGTCACAAGAGGGGCACTTAAACGACCGTCTACAGAATTAGCGTTGAATGCCTATCGGACATTTTGTCACATTGCGGGGTACAGAACGGGAACTTTTGAAGGCGTTGAGGTTTGAAAAGTTCCTGCCATTTGAGAGCGAAAGGCGTATACTAATCTCAAAACGTAAATGTATATTCAGACTGCAAAACATTTATTAATCGTGATGAATGCCTTAAGAGACTCAAAAGGTATATTGGGGTCACTTCTTTCTTTTTTGTTGTGTAATGCCAGGTTTACATTCTCGATAACATTCCGAACGTGGTTGGTTCTTAGGTGCCAGTGTGAAAAGAGGTAAAAAAAATAAAAAAAGAAATTTGACAACATATCTGAATTAAGTAACCCAAAAATGCTTAAAAGGGAAAGGCCTAGGTGACATGTTGCCAACACTTTAGAAAGGGCTGAAAAGCTAGCTCCCGCTCGACAAAACCATAGTCAGTAAAGTAATTTATTAAGTAGTAGCGGGGACAGCTTAGTGTGGCCAATTTTGTGGCTTCAGGTAGTTATTTTGCTTGACCCGAATAATCGGGGTATACCGACTTTCCTGGCTTCGCAAGCAAACCATAAAATCACGTAAACGTACATTCTTTTTTTTTTACATAACGTTATTTTTATTTGCAAGTTGCCTTCCACTGGTACCCACGTGACAGTTTCATTTTTAGTAGTATGCTAGAGACATTTAAGCTGTTTATCAAGCCTCGTTTTCCCCAAAAATGTATAATAAAAATATACATACAGGGACTTTTTGTCCGCCCTCCTCCTCCATTGATCTGGTCAAGTGTCATTTACATCGTTGGGGCAACGGGTCAACAACCCACTTAAGCTTTTGGCTGTCTTCACTGAGTGAAAGTATTTTGCTTTCGGGCATTTGCACCTTCCTCTAAAAAGTAGTCCATTTCTTTCCCACGGCTAGTAGACCAATCTCTGCTTCCATTTCTTCAGAATGTATTTTGCATACATCTGCATGCAGCATTTAGACATTTTTACTTTTTATTACTTTTTTAAGTAGATTTTGCGCTTTTAATGTCTATCGCACATGTTTGCAAAATAAATAAATCAGAGGCTTGCCTAGCCAGACGTGTGTGTGTGTGTGTGTCGTCGTTTGTTTTGTTGTTAGCCGAGGCTTTTTGATTTTCCTAAAATTGTTTATTTAATATACTTGTACTGACTTTCAGCCATCTCTCTTAATCCAATGGATCTGTTGTCATTCACACCTTTCTCCCACTGGTTGCAACATACAGCATTGGGTAGTGGATCAGCCCACTTAAGTCATTGGCTAACTTCACTGTGAGTGACGTCATACTGCTCTTTCTCATGGAGCACGACCGTGCTCAAAGTAGTTCCAGTCAGTGCCAGAAATTACTTCGGCAATGTGTGCTTTTTTGAAACCTAAAAAAATATTTACATTATCAAGGGCGCTGCAACTCCACTAACAATAAAGTTGTATAAAATTCATGACAAAACAAAAGAAGCTTTGCCACTACTGAAAAGCTGACTGCCAGTGCCAGACCATTGCTTGTTTTTATTTATTATGGGGTTATCCACTGCTCTGTGTCTGATCCCCTAGGCCCCAGAATGCATCTTTTACATTTACAAATGCAGAAGAAAGAAAGCAGCATTGATTGATTGATATAGCTGGTTCGCAACTGTCCTTGAATACTGTTTTCCAAATGATTGATAATTTTCTTGCACTGAGTATGGTCTGCCCTTGTTAAGTCATGAATAAAATACTGAAATTTAAGGTAAATGTAGAACTATAAACGCATTTTAAAGCTACCTTTTCTTTTATTGTTCTTAGGAATACGGTGTGCAGTTGTATGACATAAACAAGAAAAGAAAACTTATAAGGTAAGGATTTATGTTTCCGCTTGTATTGAATTCACAAATATAAGAAACGCTGTGTACAATATCAAATTCTAAATTCTAACAACCATAAATTAATATTAGCTGCCTACACTGATAATTTGATATAACCCTGCTTTCGTAAGAAGCAGAGTAATCCTTAGCCCTGTGTTGAATTGAGTCAAGATTGGCAAATCTAAAATTTGGTTAGTATCTGAAATGTCAGTGCTGTACAGAAGTTACAGGATTTCCTTAGAAACCATTTGTTTAACAGAAAGTGCACAAACCCATGGTGCAAAAACTGTAGCCATCCTGTTCTGCGTTCCAGCCACTTTTTGCTCACACCCATTTATACTTTAATTTAAAGCCACATTAGTCTCTCCCCTAACAATCTTGTCTCCTTAATTGAAAATAAGTGTCTATGTGCTCAGTAGGTAGGATCGCGAAAGAATGGGTTCTAATAAAGGTAACCAGGAACTTAGGATTCTTATTGTAATTTTGTATTTGGAAGGCATTTGCAGAATCTGGTACAAAATATTATATTTACCTTTCTTCATGTTGTAATCATTTTATAATTGATTTATTATTGCTGTCCAAATCTTTCAAAGTTTATCTTCATAGTTAGGGGAGATAGTTTGGTATCATGCTGATTTAGTGATCAATTTTGCTGTAAGTGGAGAAAGTGCTGCAATTGAATGCTGGCAGTTCAATTCATGTATTTAAAATGCGTATTATTGGCTAAGAAGTTTTTCAACAATAAAATTAACATTACATTATTCTACAATAGCACATTTCATAGCATTATCTTACAAAGCAACAATCTCTAGCATTAACCCCTTCTTCAAGAATTCATACAAAATACCCCAAACCATTTATAAACTTCTTACTTTCTCCCATTCCAGCAGCAAACAAGCTTTTTCAGTCTGAAACCTTAGATATTTTCCTAAGCCATTCTGAAAAACTTGGACTATTTTGCAGATTCCACTGCTGCATTATTATGGATCTAGCAATTAACATAGATATAACATCAGTTTCGTCTCTTATTTATGCCTTTAACATGTGAGACAAACCCCAGCAATGCAATTGCCAAGTCCTGTGAGATTTGCATTAAATATTTTGTATTTTAGTACTAGAAATATAAATAAGTCACCCAAATTGTGTTAACGTAGGGTAAGACCATGCTGTATGTAATCAATTTCCTGCAACAGTTTTTTTGACATTGAAAGCACTGTGGTTCAGATGTCACATTAATGTTGTGCAGAAAAAATAGAAGTATGATAAATTAACCATTTTGCCAAAAAATCAATTCTCGTAAAATTAACTCCCCTGACTGTAGTAATATTGTTTCTATATCTTCATAGCCAAGGTAAAATTATCCTCTTTTCCCTATTTTTGCACCATCTTCTAAAAATTCTTGCTTTTTTAAGAATCTAATGAGTTTCCTATGCCCCTCACCTGTCTACTTACAACATTCATATGCCAAAACGCCAGGAACATTGATTAAAATGGGTTCAGCATTAGCTGGTAAATGTTGAATCCAATTATACAACCGCATGAACCAGGTCTTGTGCCCTCTAAAGCAGCTTTCCAGCAAGTGCCAAGATTTCCATCCCTTACTAGTGTTGAGACACTACGTTTATTATTCCACACCATTGCCATCTCAAAATGTCTCCCAACTCTTGTTCTTGTGATATCACATCTTGTAACTGGTTCTGGCATTAATATAAGGAATAGAAAATATTTATATAACTGGTTTCCCTTTTAAAAAAAAAACATTGGAAGTCCTTTGTAGCAAACTGTTTTTGGGCATTTAGTCATTTTTAGTATATTTGAAAATGTTAACTTATTAATTCGGAAACAAGATTGTCAGAATATGTCCGGTTTCTAAAACTAGTGCAGTAAGCAGCAAACTCAGTAAAGTAATACAATTTCAAGTTACACAGTGCTAAGCATCCTACTTTAGATAAATAGTGTGAAGTGTCATCCTTGGTGCACTATTCCCCTCAATAAATTATGCAAACATCTCTTCAATCTTTTTAAAAAGCTTATCATATAAAATACAAGGAGCAGCAGAGAAAAGGAAAGTAACAAGTGGAGAAATCAATATTTTGATTAATGCAATACATCCTATAACAGTTAAATGTGTGGGAAGAGGGACTATAGCATGTTAATCAGTGGCACAATTACATTCATATAAGTCTACTAGATCCAACAACGCATACATGCTTAGATATATATTAATGCTCTTAAACTCTTTCTGCACTATTTTTGGAAGAACCTCAGGCATGGTATTGAACAGCAGGTTTCAGCTTTTTGTGTGATTTATTTATTTTTTATATCCTCCATTCTCCTTCAACATGCTAAACATTTGTTGTGCATTGTCAATGTTAACAGTTTTGGTTATAAGAATTAAAATTGGATCGTCCGCATACAATTGCAATTTAGACCTATTGTCTACTTGTTAACAAACTCTGAATTTTTCACTTAATGCTATTGCAAGTGGATCTAAAAAATATATAAATAAAATCGTGGATGATTGGCTTAGTGTCTATGTTTACTATCAAAGTTCCTGCTTATTTAGAATGAAAATTATATGAGACCTATTAAAAACTGACCTTGTTATCTGGGAGGGAAAGCCAAATACTTTTAAAATATACTATAACCTCTCCCAGCTTAAAAGGTCAAATGCTTTTCCAGCATTGAACAGCATAACTGTAGGTATTTTATTATTTGCAAAAAACATCATTAGCCCCAATCAAATAGTTTACTAAAGCTGCATACCGTGATGACATTCTGATCTTTATGAAATAACACATTTGCAAATTTAGCTGTCCTCACAGGTATATCTTTACTACTTTTGAGTAGTCCATGTTTAATAATGTTATTGAGCAATAGGGATTCGGATTATCTGACTTTTATCCATGCTTTAAAAAGCTGACCACCGTTACTGTATTAAAGGATTGCGGTACTTTATCTCTTTTTAATATGTAATTGGCTAGTGTACATAAATGTTTACCCATCGAGCCACCAAACATTAGATAAAACTAAGCAATAAATCCATACTGTCCACACCTTCCCATTAGATGATGTTCTTACAATCTCTAATATTTCGTCTTTAGAAAAAGTTTTTATCAATTGTGAGGCTGCTTCATAACTCAGTCTAGCGATTGGTAAGGATTTAAAAAAGACTCAAAAGTGGCTTGTATTCATAATAATATATCTTTGTGGGATTGCTCATTCTCATGTTATTATTTGTATTGCATATTCCGCTTATTTTATTTCTTTTTGCTTTTTCCTGACTTTCTGACCAAGCTAGAAGTTAACCAGAAATCTAATTTTCTCTATAGAATTTTTGCAATTATTTTCATTTAACTGTTCTTCCTTATAGTAATCATTAAAAAAAAAAACGTATGCTCTTTCTCATTCTTGCCTGTTCACTGGGGAAATATTTATAGGGAATTTGTTTTGAGCATGACTGATCTTTCACTCCATATCCACAATCTTTAATTATTTTTTTTTTATTTAAACTGATGTTATGAAAGATTATTCTTCCAAACAGGGGAAGATGAGGCAATATAAACATGCAAAGCGATCTAAGGTATGCAAGTAGATAAACAAAAAGTCGTTGATTGCAGTCTTGGATTCTTTATTTCAAGTGTGCTCAATTTGAATCAGTGTAGACAGTCAACACGTTTCGCCCAAACATAGGCTTCTTCAGGGCTGTAATGGCATACAATATATAGGTATTTTAGGATCCGTGTAACAAAGACTGCAAGTTTCTATTTGTGGTCAAGTGGCAGCTGACCATTTGAGGTGGGCAATATCTACACTTTATGTGACTAAGCCTAGGTAGTGCAGTTCTCTATAACCCAGCTGCCTTTTTCTATTTTTGCAAAGATTATTCTTCCCCTTAAAGTTGCTTTAAAAACTTTGTATTTCACAGAAAAATCTGTATTTCCTTCAGTGCATTCCAAAATGTTTCCACAAATCCTTGGCACACTTTTTATACAGTGTAAGCTTAATGAGTTATAATCCGTTTTCCAGTGTTGTATCTTTCATAGATTCACATACTTGAATCTTCCCTGTCGTCATGGTGGGAGTCCCACGATACCAATAATATAAGCAGTGTTAAAGCATTAGCAGTATAAACCCCGTTGAAAAACAAATAGATATTGGTAGCAATTCATTTTTTTTTTTTTTTTTTTACAGCATTCAAACTTCAACCAATCAGAACAGAGTTCCATAAGCACTATACCCCTGCAGACCCACCATACATCAGATTTCTAACCGTGTGTCGTGTGATAGGGAGTCACCCTGGGCTGTGCTCAGTCAGTGTTTCCACTGCGCTTCTGTTCAATGTTTGACCTGACATCTATCCAGTTACACCGCAACCCTCCAAGAAACATCTGAGTTACTGTGGATTTGATTTACTTTGGTTATTTTCTTCATGTCTGAGGGCAAAAAAAGGCTTTTCAGGCCTTGTAAGTCCTGTGGAGAGGTCTAGTCTCTTCTCCGAAGACCCCACCCTACAAAGAATGCTTATATTGCCTATATCCTCAATGCAAGCCAAAAGAGTGCAAGTGCTGTCGCACTTTTTCAGCCAAGACCCTCAAGGATTGTAATGCCAGGTTGCTTCTCTGGTTGCTGAAGAGGAGGACTCTCACCGAGTCAGATTCAGAGTGTGAGGAGAAGGGTCATTCCTCCTCAAGAGAAAGAAAAGAAGGGACATCCCTCTCTGACAGACTCAAAAAGATGTAAGTCTCAAAGCAGTGAGACCAGTAGTGAGAGGGCAAGGAGCCGGCAGGTCCGTCTTCTTCTCATGGAAAAACTGTCTCCTCACCTTTATCTGCTCATTCAACTCCATTCAAGGAGCCACCGATAAAGAAAACCTGTCCGTCGACGAAGATCGCCCGTCGATGACCCCTGTGACGACGCCAACATGTACGACCGCTGTGACCAGAACGACGATGACCGTTACCTTGTCAACGAGACAGTCTCAATCGACATGAATTTTGTCGACAACTGAAGCAGGGCCGTCAACTTCTGATGTCCGTCTGTCGACGAAGATTACATCCGGGGCTACGTCGTTGACGACCCCGTCGACAATCCCCTCAACGGCAGTAAAGGATACTTCCTACATTTCTCACAAGGGCATGACTCCATCTATGCCGCATAACTTATCCAAAGTATCCCCTTTGCCTCCGGTACGCCTGTTGGAACTTCACGAATCCAGGGTTGAAAGTCTTTTTGGACCAGCCTATAGCCCATCTCAGCTCGTCTAATGTCAAAACACTGAGGAAGCTGAAAAGGAACAGCCTACATATTTGAAAATTGATTCTTTTTTGTTTGCTCACCATTCATCAGTCAGCTCAGGAGTACAACACTTTCCTTGAACACTATCCATATGAGGAACCGGATGAGGATCAACAGCATGCACAATCTATATTGACCCCTGTATCATTGGTCAATGATTGCACTGCATGATCAATGACTATTCTAAGAGGTTCCTGGATGCCAATGCCCCAACTCTGCAGCCTTCCATCACTATAAGGGACACTAGTTGACAGTGACCAACAGCCTGGTAAGGAGAAAGTCCTGCAGACTCAAGAGATTATCCTGAATGGGATGATTACATTGCTCCAATATCGGATTCAGCCATTCCTACTCCGGCAGACTCCCCTCCATTAGATAATGGCGGATTCCACAACCTTCTTGAAAGAGCGTCTAAACATTTTGATCTTCCTCTGAATGCTTTTTATGTGATTTTTAAAGCTGAGGCCCAGCACTTAACGAGATCCATACCTATAGTGAATTTTATCTGGCAGGAGGGATCAAAACTTATGAAACCACCAGCTTCAGTGGCGGCTGTCATCCCGAAGCTGGATAAAAAAATACAAGGCTCCAGAGAACTTGCCAGCTTGCCTTATTGGCCAGCCCCGACCGGACTCTGTTATAAGGCAGGTGGCTCAGAGGTGTGCAAAGAATCCATCTTCATCGTGCACAGCTCCTCCTGATAAAGAAGGACGAAGGCTGAACAACATAGGGAATAGATTTTCGGCCATGGTAGTGACTTCCATTAGAGCCTCCATCGCTGTAGCCATCCTTGGGAGATACGATCATCAGATGTCGTCTGACTTGTAACTGCTCCTAGAGTATCTACTGGAGGATAAGAAGAAGGAGCCCCTAAAATTCGTAATGGAAGGGGAGAAGGCCTAGTCTGAGATAATAGATGTAGCCATCGATATTTCAGCCACGGCCTTCCATCAGATGGCAGGGGCAGCAGTTTTACGTCACCAGGGAGGACTGAAGGCGACGTCGTTTCGACCAGAGGTTCAGTCAAAGATCCTCGATATGCCCTTCGACGGGAAAATTGTATTCGGGAAGCATGTGGACGATGCGTGGCAGTCCATCAAATTGGATACTGAGACTGCTTGTTCACTTGGCACTTTTCAGCAAAGGCGATTCTAGGCTTTTTGTGGCAAAGGCAGAGAACAATTCACTTTCCGACCGTCCTTTCAACAGGCCAGATACTAACCCTACTCTCAGCAGGGGTTTTGAGCTCCATACTCGGCACAACAATCTTACGGACCTACTGCAGCAGCCGCCTACTCTAGGCAATCAATGCGTCGACGTCCTCCGACTGGAGGAAAGTCTCAGGACAATTCTAGTAGGCAGTGATGTAAAGCAAGCACCTGTCGCCTCAGTCCCTCCTCAATTTGGAAATTCCCTATCCAAATTCTTTAATCCCTGGAAGCTCATTTCTTCCGACAGATGGGTGTTAGACATAATCCACCATGGTCACATCCCGGAATTTGTTTTATAAGCCTCCCAGTCTCCCTCCACAAGTCTGCACATCGTCATCTAGCAAGTTTGAAGAGGAAAATTCAGTCCATACTATCCAAACAGGTGATAGGAGGTTCCTCAAGGCCAGCACTATTTAGGATTCTATTCCAACTTATTCATCATCAGAAAGAAGTCCAGAAAGAGAAGACAAGTAATGGATATGAGACTATTGAACAAGTTCATCAAAAAGAAGCCCTACAGGATGTTACCTCTTCAAGAGATCCTGCCACTAGTGGACAAATGGGACTACATGATTTGCTAGATGCATAATTTCATATCCTCATACGTCCGAAACATAGGAAGTAGCTAAGATTCGAGGTGGCAGGGTGCCATTACCATTTCAAGATGCTCCCTTTCGGATTAAGGTCGGCTCCCAGAGTCTTCACCAAATGCATGGCTCCAGTGGCAGCTTTTCTCAGACATTCAGGGTACCAGGTGTTCCTGTACCTAGACGACTGGTTAATAAAGGGCCCCACTCTTCGCATGGCAAAACAGTCAACCAAAGCCTGTCTTCAATCAAGTCTCTAGGTCTCAAACTTAGCAACGCAAAAATCGACGATGTTTCTGGGAGCCATCCTAGACACAACAGTGTCAAAAGCCTTTCCGACAGAAGAGAGGATTCTCTGCCTAACATCAATCACAGAATTCCTATCTGCAAAAGAGTTCACTTTGGTAAGGAAGTTCAAGTTCATGTTGGGGATCATGTCATCCTGCATCTCATTGATTCCCAACTGTCGTCTTCGCATGTGGCCTCTACAGGAGCAGCTAGATGCTCAGTGGGTCCCTCGCCGGATCCTTTAAGGACCTGATGGCAATCACGCCATCAATGAGGTCTGCAGTGTATTGGTGGATGATCAAGGGAAATATCTTGGGTTCTTTTGTTTCTTCCTGTGATTACCCAGGTGGTAATGACGACGGATGCTTACCAGGAGGGATGGGGAGCACATTTACAGGACTCTGAGGTTCATAAAATGGTCCAGTCAAGAAGCTCTGTCACATATAAACCTCCTAGAGCTGAAAGCAGTGTTTCTGGGTTTTCAAGCCTTTCTTCCCAGACTCCACTACTCATCTGTTCTGATGAGAACAGACAACACTGCGACCATGCTCTATCTCACCAAACAGTAACAAACTACAGGAGGTAGCCCATAAACCCTAAAGAGACTAGGGCAATAATCTATAACAAACAACAATGTCTCAAGGGTATCGTTTCAAAGGACAAATATACAAGCATGTGTAATGACACAGTTAGTTCTACAGGATTTAATCCAAAGGGGAAAGAAACCAGGGAAATATATCATTTAAGTGAAGAATATATTTAATGTATATACATGCTGGACATATTAACTTCATATTCAAGCACATGGATCAGTAGCACTGCGTTACATTCAATGGCATGTAACCAACAAAATACTGTGCACAAGTGCTCGTGAAGTGTAGTGACGGCGCAAGTGACACATGACGTGGTATAAACAGTGAGGAGGATGGGCGCAAACAACAAGTGAAATAAAAAACCACGATTTACATGTTCAGGATACCACGACAATAAATGACAAGAAAAATCAATTTTTAATTGTGTAGGGTATCCATGATTGGGGCGCCAAGAGTTCCACTGTGGGAGTCGACGGCGTTTCGGCCTGCAAAAGTCTTAGGCCATCATCAGGACCAGGTTACATTAGTTCAATTGCAGTGTCTTAACGTCCAAGAGGGATTAATCCCAGAATTGAACTTGGACCTATTAGAATGTTGCTGGAAAGTTCCAATTTCAAAGATATTAAGTATCGAAACGTAGGACAGAGAACAGCCGAAGAGTCTGTCTGTCTATCAGGAATGAATCACAGGTCGCCGGCAGGAATCAGGCTTTCTTTCCCCTTTGGATTAAATCCTGTAGAACTAACTGTGTCATTACACATGCTTGTATATTTGTCCTATCTCACCAAACAGTAGGGACACGGTCGCAGCCTCTATCCACACAAGCGCAACAGATTTGGGAATAGTTACGTCTCAACAACATTTCCCTAAAAATAGAGCATGTCCTGGGGGTACAGAACGTGTTGGCGAATACTCTAAGCCGAACCGACAAGCAATGCCACGAGTGGGAACTAAGCCACCAACAGTTAAGGCAAATTTTTCAGCGTTGGTGTTCTCCGAACCTGGATCTTTTCGCCACTCGTGAAGCCTGAACTTCAGCAGATACCCTCAACCAGGGTCCTGGGGAAACGCATTCCACTTCGCATGGACAGGAATGTTCACATATGCATTCCCTCCATTTCTACTCATTCCTAAAGTCATACAGAAAATGAAGGCGGAGCCATGCTATCATGGCCAAGGCAGTATTGGTTCAAAGAGCTTCTTCGCCTATCAGAGTGCCCGTACATACCATTCTAGCCAGAGGAAGACCTGCTGTCGATGAATGAGGGGCAGGTTGTTCATCCGCAAATCGGTTCTCTCAATTTATTAGCTTGGCTCCTCACGACACAGAGTTCGGTACTCTTAAGTCTACCAGAAGAGTGTGCTTCGATTCTACAGAATGCGTGTGCTGCATCTACAAACAAATGTTATTCCGCAAGGTGGAGAAGATTTTGTTCTTGGTGTACATCTCAGTCTTGTCACCCTCTCTTGTCTACACCAGAGCAGATTCTCCCTTATCTGCTGCAACTTTCAGAATTAGGACTCACCCACGCATCTATTAAGGTTCATTTAGCAGCCAGATCAGAAGACGTCTTGGACAGTTGTTTTTGTGGTCTAAAAGGCTTGTGAAGGAGTTCATGAAGGGAATTTTTCAGGTCTACGCTCCCTTTAAAGCCTCCTCCTGTGATATGGCAGCTAAACTCAATTTTAACATAGATCATGTAATCTCCTTTGAGCTGATACATAAAGCTGACAAACTTTCTCTCTTGGAAGCTTGCCTTGCTTTTAGCTATCACATCTGCAAAAAGGAAAAGTGAGATCCAAGCTTTCATAGTCCAAGAGCCTTATTTATAATTTCGGGAAGGCAGGGTAATCCTTAGGAGTAACCCTAAGTTCATACCAAAGGTGCCCACATCTTTTCACCTCAACACACCTGTTATCTGTTACCTGAATATCCCCAGGCGTCAGACTGGATCCGGAAAGTTTTCGTCAGCAGTACCCCTGCGCGTCGGTAGATGGCGTCGTGCGGCTCCGCGTCCGCATCGTGGTCGCCGAGATGACGTCGCGGGCGCTACTTAGATGACGCCCACACGCGCTGACGTCAGTTCTGTACACGACTTTCCGCGCCAGGAACGCAGAGCCATGCAAGATACTGACCACTGGTGCATCGAAACTAGGGCCCTGAAAGGGATGACCTTAACCCTAGAAATCAGTTCGCAGAACGGGGAGGATGGGTGGGGCGGTAAGGAATCTATCACTACTAATGTTTCTTACAGATATATCGTTACCGAAGGTAAGTAACTTGTCCATCTGAAAGAAACACATAGTGATAGATTCCTCACCTTAGAATAGATACCCCAGCAATACCAACCCCGGTGGTGGGTCTGCAAACTAAGATCACACCAGAAAGTCACAGAGAACAGAACGGCCAAAGAAGCCGTCTCTCCGGACTTGGCTGTCTAGGCAATAATGCTTGGTAAACGTGTGCAGCGAGGCCCACGTGGCTGCCTGACAGATGTCTTGCAGGGGGACACCATGTCCCAATGCAGTAGTGACTGCGGTAGCTCTGGTGGAATGAGCACGCAGCCCCACCGGAGGTTCTTTTTTAGCCAAAGAGTAACAGGCTTTGATACATAAGACAACCCAGCGGGAGATGGTTCTCTTATGGACCGCCCGACCTTTCTTAGTGCCAACGTAGCCAACAAAAAGCTGGTCGTCCATCCGGAACTGCTGTGAGCGGTTGAGATAAAAAGAAAGCGCACGTTTTGGGTCCAGACGGTGGAGCCGCTCTTCCTCTCTGGAAGAATGCGGAGGCAGAAAGAAGGTGGGCAAGGTAATAGTCTGCCCAATGTGAAAGGCCGTAACCACTTTTGGCAAAAAGGAAGGACGGGGCCTGAGCACAACCTTGTCCGGATGGACTGAAAGGAAAGGAGGCTTACAAAAAAGAGCCTGGAGCTCACTCACCCGCCTGGCGGAAGTGATGGCCACCAGGAAGGCAGTCTTTAAAGTCAAAAGACGAAGAGGACAGTTGTGAAGGGGCTCAAAAGGAGCGCACATCAAGTATGTCAGAACCAGATTCAAGTCCCACTGAGGCATCACAAAAGGAATAGGAGGAAAAAGGTGTGTAATGCCTTTAAGAAATCTATTTACAACAGGGGACTTGAAAAGAGAGGGCTGATCAGGGAGCCTGAGAAAGGTCGAAATAGCAGAAAGGTAGCCCTTGATAGTGCCCAGAGCAGAGCCCTGCTGGGCTAAAGAGAGAAGGAACAGTAGTACTTCAGAAAGAGGGGCAGAAAGGGGATCCACAGGCTTTGCTGGAAACCATGCCACAAATTTGTTCCACCTGCAGGCGTATACCACTTTAGTAGAGGGACGCCTGGCTGCCAGAATAACGTCACAAACTTCAGGAGGCAAGTCGAAGGGAATAAACTGCCGCCGCTCAATCTCCACGCAAAGAGGTGGAGGCTGGACAGGTTCGGGTGGAGGACCGTCCCCTGCTGCTGCGACAGAAGATTCTCCCAAAGAGGCAGTCTGATCGGAGGATCGATGCTCATACTGAGTAGCTCGGGATACCATACTCTTCGAGCCCAGTCCGGAACCACAAGAATTACTTGGGCCCGGTCGCGCCTGATCTTCTTCAGCACTCTGGGCAGAAGCGGTATAGGCGGAAAGGCGTACAACCGACCGCAACTCCACTCGCGACGAAAAGCGTCGCAGAGCGAGTGCCGCCTTGGAAATTCCAACGCGCAGAACTGATGACATTGCGCATTCTCTTCGGTACGCGAATAGATCTAACCAAGGCTCTCCCCACTGCTGAAAGAGACCTTGCACCACCTCCGAGTGAAGACGCCATTCGTGATCGAGCATGCACCTGCGGCTGAGTTCGTCCGCCCTGGCGTTCAGAGAACCTGCCAGGTGTTGAACCACTAGAGACATGCCCTGATGTTCCAGCCATGTTCAGAGATGCAGAGCCTCCTGACAGAGGGTCCACGACCCCACCCCGCCTTGTTTGTTGCAGTACCACATGGCGGTGGTGTTGTCCGTGAACACCTGCACTACTCTCCCTTCCCCAGACAGAAAAGACACACACGGTGCGGGTCCGTCACCGACATCATGCGGTGACAATCCCCGCAGGACTTAAAACCGGGCATCCTAACTGCACCAGGAGTCGAAGACTCGATGAAAAAATAGAGACAAAAAGCCTCAAAAAGTCAGTCAAAAATTGACTGGGGGTTCCTGCTCTTCCCGGATCTGTGCTTGCTGGCGCGGAAAAAGAAAGAACTGACGTCAGCGCGCGTGGGCGGCGTCTAAGTAGCGCCCGCGACGTCATCTTGGCGACCACGACGCCAACAACGGACGCGGAGCCGCACGACGCCACCTACCGACGCGCAGGGGTACTGCTGACGAAAACTTTCCGGATCCAGTCTGACGCCTGGGGATATTCTAAGGTAAGGAATCTATCACTACTAATGTTTCTTACAGATCTATCGTTACCGAAGGTAATTAACTTGTCCATTACTGACTGACTTCTGTAATCCCTCATCTCCTGCAGAGCGGACTTTGCAATTTTTGGACATCAAACATTTTTTAAAGTTCTGTCTGGAAAGAAAGAAAAAACCTTCAGGAAGTCAAACCAACTCATGATCTCCTTTGCACCACCAAGAAAAAGACGGGCTTTATCACTGGCAAGCATTGCTCGCTGCAACTATAGCTTTCGATCAGAAGGCTGGAAGACCACTATCTGCGAAGGCCCATTCTACCCAGAAGGTAGCAACCTCTTCCTTGTTTGCAGGTGTTAGTGCCTGACATCTGCTGGGCAGCAACGTGGGTTAACGTCCACACCTTCACCAAGCACTACTGTCTGGATGCATGGAGGAAGGCAGATGTGGCAGTTAGACAAGCTGCGATGAGACGCCGGTTTGCTTAAAGTACACAATGTTTTGAATATTGTTGTTTTCATTATGGTATATTATGAATCTCTTTATCTCTTCCTCTTACTTTATTATTAAACTGTCATGTAATACTTTTGAATATTAGTGTTATACACTTTTCTAAGATGGATATGACTGTATTATTTCTATTTTGATCATGGTGGGATGGTTCGCCTTACCCACCTCCATTGTTTTACTTGACACTGCTTACTAGTCTGATCCAAGCATGTGAATCTACGTACGATACAATACTGGAGAAGAAACAAGTTACGTACTTGTACACTGCTTATGGATATCTTTCATAGATTCACATGCAACCCTACCTCCTCCCCATTAAGGCTCACCACTTAATACCTATGTTCGAGGCATATGTGCTGTAGATACACATGCTTTGCATACTCCTGCCATCTAGTGTTGGGTCCGGATGTTTGCAAGTTGTTTATCTTCAAAGAAGTCTTTCCAAGTCACAAGATAAGGTGACTCCTCCTTTCGGTAATAGTATGCATGGGCATCGACTCCATTGTTAGATTGTTTTCTTTCCGCCATCAGGTTCGGGCGTGTATTGCTGCGCTCCGATTCAAAACCGTCCTTTGGGTTCCCCTCGGTGCGCAGTCCACTGTACCCTCGACTATATTGAATTGAATAGGGAACTTATAAAGCGCATACTGTCACTCCGAAAGGAGCATCCTGGCGCTATCTGGTTAAGGTCAAGCATGCTGAAGGAGGAACCTATATAAGAGAGTGACAGACTTCATCTGGTATACCAAAGATCCAGGTCTTTAAAGCCTTCCTGAACTGTTTTTCTGTTTCGAGGCGTCTCAGTTTGTCTGGCAGAAGGTTCCATGCTCTGGTTCCTAAGACCGTAACTGATTTTCCTCCCCTGGTTTTGCATCTGTAACTGGGGGTTTTAAGAAGATGCGCTGAGGAAGATCTGAGGGTCCTAGTTGTGGTATAAGGGGTGAATCTTACGGACAGGTAAGTTGGGCCCTGTTTGTGTGCTGCTCTAAAAGTAATAGAGGATTTTGAATAGAATTCTCTTATGTACGGGGAGCCAATGGAGAGCTTTTAGAGCAGCCGATGCGGAGGCCCTACGCGGAAGTTTCAGGACCAGACGAGCTGCCGCGTGTGGACCACCTGTAATCTCTTCAGTGTAGATTTATTGATCCCTGCCAGAAGGCTGTTACTGTAGTCCAAGCGTGAAAGAATCAACACCACTGCCACTGTTTTCCTAGCCGCTAGGGGGATCAAATCGAAGAATTTTTTTTAGCGTTTTGATTAGACCAAAACAGGTTCCTGCCACTTTTAGTACATGAGGTTTAAAAGAAAGGGGAGCATCAAATAATACTCCCAGATTTTTTGCAACGTCAACCGTAGCCGGGGAGCTATGACATCATCCGGCCATCAGGCCCTGGGTTGAAAAGGGTTATCTTTCCCCATCAGAAGAATATCTGTCTTGTCCGTATTGCACCGGAGATGATTATCTTTCATCCACTGGATGACTGCTGAGAAGCAGAGCTTGAAGTTTGCTTCCGCCGACGAAGAATCTTTGTCCAGAGATAGAATCAGCTGGGTATCGTCGGCATAAGATGTGACTTCAATCCCAAAGGACGAGATGAGAGAGATAAGGGGGGACATGTATATATTGAATAGGAGCGGGCTAAGGGAAGAGCCCAGGGGTACTCCAGCTGTGATGGACCGTTCAGGGGAAAGGAAGGTGGCCAATGAGACCGCTTGCCTGCGGTTGGTCAGGAAGGACTTGATCCAGGTCAGGACGGTATTTGAAATGCCGCTGGATTTTATTCGAGCCAGAAGTATCTCATGGGAAATGGTGTCAAATGCCGCAGACAAATCGAGCAGGATCAGTACTGCTTTCCTGCCTTTGTCTGCGATAAATTTCAGTGTGTCTGATATTTCTAATAGGGCGGACTCTGTGGAATGGTTTGGGTGAAATCCTGATTGGCGTGGATGGAATAACATAGAGGTCTCGAAGAATTTCGAAAGCTCTTTATTGACAAATCTTTCCGTAATCTTCCCCAGAATTGGTAGCAAGGATATAGGACGGAGATTCGATAGGTTAGAGATGTCTACATTCTGCTTTTTCTTTAAGGGTTTCACTATAGCAAGTTTCCATTCGTCAGGGACTGTACCAGTGAGGAATGATGACTTTACGATGTGGTTAATCACTGGGTTGACTATGTGTAACATTTGATGTAAAATCCTTGGGGGACAAGCGTCCAATGGTGAGCCTGATTTACAGGCTGCGATTGCTGACCATGTGTCCTCCAATGAGACTGGTTGAAAATCTTGCATGTTAGGCCTACTATCCGCAGGGCCCAGTTCCTGATCTATGTTGGATTCTGGTATCATAACTGTTCCAAAATCCTTTTGAATGGTCTTTATCTTGTCATCAAAATAATTTGCGATTTCATTGCATAGGGTCTGAGAGGGGGGAATTTCTTTATGCAATACTTTAGGATCAGTAAAGGATTTTACAATCGCAAAAATCAGTTTTTGATCGTTATTGGCCTCCACTATTTTGTTCTGAAAGTAATTTCTTTTTGCTATTTTGATGGATGTCTGATATAGTTTCCTACTTATTTGAAAGCTTGTCGGTCTACTGGGTCCTAAGCCCTTCTCCATCTGCGTTCTGACTGCTTGCATTGGAGACGTTGTTTAGCTAGATCTGGGGTGAACCAGGGGTCTTTGTAAAATTTGGCTTTGCTTCTCTTCCTGGAAGGTTTAAGAGGTATTAGTTCGTCACTTATTGACGTCATCCAGGTGTGAAAGCGATGGGAGTCCTCTGTACAATCCCCAATGAGGGCTGGAGTACGATCTTGTGCAATTTTGGCCAGCATAGGGTTGGAGGCCAGTTGAGACCACTTACGCCTGGGCTGTATCACAACCGCCTTCTTGGCTATATAAGTGGTATTGGGTATTATGATTTTCAGAGGAATGAAATCGTGGTCCGACCATATTTGGGTTATAGGAGGGTCAGTTGAGAGGAGGGGAAAATTAGTGCAAACCCCATCCAGTGTATGCCCTGCCCAATGTGTCGACGATCCTACTAGTTGACATAATCCAAATGGTTTGATTATTTCCCTGAAGGTAGCCACCCCTGGTTCGCTACCATTTTCCAAATGGAGATTAAAGTCTCCAAGAATGGTGAAATTAGCGTATCTGAGCAGGTAGTGGCTAAGCGTTTCCCCTAGAGTATCTAGTAAAGTGGTGGGCGATAGACAAGTGCTCCGGAAAAAGAGAGAGAGGGATTTATTGTGAGGCAGAAGCCAAGGCTTTCTGCTCCCTTGAGAGAGTGTAGATCGAAGTTTTTACATTGTGTAGTGTGTCCCTGTAAATGATGGCCAACCCCCCTCCTCTATCCGCTCCTCTATCCTTCCTACAAATTGTGTAGTTGGTGGGGGGAGAAGTGTGCAGCAACAATATCTGGGTTGCACTTATCATTTAGCCAGGTTTCAGTTATACACATATAGTCTAATTCATTTTCTACAATTAACTCTCTAATATCCAATGCGTGTTTAACCATAGAACGGGCATTAATCAGTCCCCCTTTAATCGTAAGACCAGGAGTGGGATCTTTTTTCTTTCCGGTCTTTGTGTGCTCTGGGTCAATAAAGGGTAGCTCAACACGACAGCTAATACAGGTAACAGGTCCTGCAACTTTGTTAACTTTTAAATGAATATCACATTCACCGTAGGTGTCCAGTTTCCTTAGTGACGTGGGCGCGAGCGGCTCACCTGGCTTAAAACCAGCAGTATGGCTGGCGCTGGCGCGCCGCCGGCGCGTCCGCTGCGCATCTGGTGATACATGTCTTTTAAGTAGTCGGGCAAACTCCCGCCACCGACCCTATAGCCTACCGGAAGTGGGGGTGGCCTAGGTGGGATGGAGCGGGGTTACACAGCGTTTTTCAGTGCAATTGGCAACAAGGATGCCGCGACGGACCGGAAACGCTACGATCTGTGCAAAATGCAAGTACAAATGTGCAAGCAAGCGTGATTTATAATAAAATCAACTATGTGCTGACATTAGAGACCAACAAAAGTGCCCTATCAGTAGGTAAAAAGCAAGTATCTTAGCTTGGGTTGAAAGCAAGTATCTGAGCTAAAAATAAAGTTTTAAAAAGACAAATTCCCTTTTTAAAAATAGCGTTTTTCAATTCCCCCTTTCCTTTTTATGCCGACCTTAATATTGTATCGTATGTGTTTTCCCCTCTCCGCGTATTGATTAGATCGGCAAAGTTTCCAGCTTCGGTTGAAAACATCGTGGGCGGCCTTCAGGCCTAGCTGCGTCAGTCCAGCCGCCTGCAGATGGAACGGACTCCGTTTCAATTCTGTCCTCGGTGCGACTCGAAGTACCCTCACTCCGATCTACACCAAGTCTGCAACTTGTGCCTCTCACCGGAGCACAAGGAAGAACATTGTGAGGCTTGTCCGTCGTTTCATTCGAGAAAGACCCTTCGGGATCTTCTGGCTCGATGACGAGAAATGCAGCACCAAAGCATTCAACATACTCTGGATATCTTTGGAGAAGAATCTGAACACGAAGAAGCGATGGCTGCGGACGAAGAGGGGGCCTTTTTGGACCCAGAATCGGATTCAGACTTTGAAATCGAATTGTAGTCCGACGTTCCAGTGGGACAGGGTGCCATGAGTACTAAAGCCCCCTTACCACATAAACTCTCTTTCTCTAAAGATACGGCTTTGGCACCACCTCTGCCTTCAGGCCTTGGTCGGCACCGAGACGATGTTTCCGATGCCCCGCCCTCGGCACCAAAACAAATAGTCAAGCCTTCCGGCTCGGGATCGAGTCGAGACAAATAGTCTTCAGATTCAAAACATTCCACTCCAAAAAACAAATCTGGTTCGGTGCTGAAATCTTCAGCTTCAAAACACAAGTCTGCTTAAGGACCGAAACCTTCCGCTTCGAAGGATAAAAGGGACTAGTTTGGTTCGGCACCGAAAACTTTGGAGCCAAAATCAAAACAAGATCTCCCAGATCCCCCGGAACCGATCTTGGATGTCATGAAGGACAGATTAGACCCGAAACAGAAAAAGACAAAGCTATACATCAACTGAGATACTGGACACATTTTAGCTAAAACTCCTTCAAAAAAGAAAGTTAGTTTAGAGGACACTGGGTATAAGATTCCTCTTAAGAAGAAGAAGGACATTGCCACAAGTCCTATCCACCATACTTTGCCATCCTCTCCACCTCCACCATTTTCACCATTACTACAACTGCCAGCCTCAGATCCACTACACATAACCCCACAGGGGTCTCCTCATACACAGCCTGATTTAGGAGATAATGATGATGACGATGACAATGTTCCTTTACCAACAGATCCATACAATGATTATAATATTGATCCACACATGGATAATGATCCAGATTTATACCCTGCAAAACCATCACCTCTGGGTGATAATGTATCTTATCAAGAGCTGATTTCCAGAGCAGCAGCTTATCATGGAGTTACACTGCACAAAGAGACTTTCGATGACTACTTTTTATTTGAGACACTAGCGTCTTCACATAGAACTAGTCAGAGTCTCCCTATGTTGAAAGGCATGATGAGGAATGCAGATGAGATTTTTAAAGACCCTGTTCGTGCCCGTATTTTAACACTTAGGGTTAACGAGAAATACAAACCATCATCATCTGATCCTGCTTTTATTAAAGGACAGCCACCCTTCGACTCACTGGTAGTTTCTAATGCTCGTAAAAGAGCAAACTCACAGACCTCTGAAGATGCACCTCCCCCAGATAAAGAGTCTAAATTAATTGACGCATCCGGTAAAAGTGGCTGCTCAAGCCGCTAACCACTGGCGGATTGCCAACACACAGGCCTACTAGCTAGGTATGCCAGGGCACACTTGGACGAGATGGAAAGCCTACTTCAATACCTCCCAGAAGAGCGCAAGAAAAAGGCACAAGAACTAGTCCAAGAAGGAAAACGTATATTTAATTCTCCTATTAGATGTGCTCTAGATGCTGCTGATACTGCAGCGAGAGAAGTCAACACCAGCATTCTTTTATGTCGACATGCCTGGCTTAGGATTTCAGGTTTTAAACCAGTTGCTTCTCAAACAAGAGGTACAAGCTCTTTTAGCAAAAGGAGCCATAGAAACAGTTCCGCTACAGTACCAAGGTTCAGGGGTTTACTCTCTATACTTTCTAATCCCCCAAAAAGATGGCTCCTTAAGACCAATTTTGGATCCAAGGACATTAATTCTGTACATACTATCAGAACTTTTCCACATGATCACGCTTCAATGAGTACTTCCACTTCTACAGCAAGGCGATTTTATGTCCACACTGGACTTAAGACGCATACTTTCACATTCCGGTTCACCTAGCAGATCACAAATATCTCAGATTTGTGATAGCAGGAAAATACAATCAGTTCAAAGTACTCCCATTCGGAGAAACTACTGCTCCCAGAGTATTCACAAAACGTCTAGCAGTAGTAGCAAAACATCTCCGAAGACAACAGATTCATGTCTTCCCATACCTAGACGACTGGCTCATCAAAGCAAGCACACACCAAAAATGTTTACAACACAATCAGACTACATTAGACCTACTCTACCAATTGGGTTTCACGGTCAATGCACAGAAGTCTCATCTTCAGCCTTCACAAATGCAGTCCTATCTGCAAGCAACTCTAAACACTCGCACAGCTCTAGCCTCTCCTAATGCAGCCAGAATTCGAAATATTCAAACTCTGTTACTACAGTTTCAGACCAACCAATACGTAGCAGTCAGGACTTTCATGCAACTGTCTGGAATGATGGCATCCTGCATTGCAATAGTGCCTCATGCAAGGTTACACATGCGTCCCCTACAAGAATGCTTAGCACGACAGTGGAATCGGTCTCCGGGTCAATTAACAGATCTAGTGTTGGTAGACAGCCACACCCATCTTTCTTGTCAGTGGTGGAACACATGAAACTTATCAAAAGGGCAGCCCTTCATCAACCCTGTTCCACATATCGTGCTAACAGCAGGCGCATCTCTCACAGGTTGGGGTGCCCATATCCACAATTTGACAATTCAGGGATTATGGGACAACACGCTCAAAAGTCTTCACATCAACTATCTAGAGCTTCTAGCTGTGTATCTAGCACTGAAAGCTTTTCAGTCTCACCTCATAGGGAAAGTTGTCTTAGTCCGCACGGACAATATTACAGCTATGTACAAAAACAAGGGGGGGGGGGCACACTCTCTGCAACTGTTGCGCCTCTCTCAGACCATTTGGCGTTGGGCAATCGATCACAGAATTCATCTTCTTGCAGAGGACCTCCCAGGAGTGAACAATCAAATTGCTGACCTCCTCAGCAGGATTTGGCAACAAATACACGAGTGGGAACTTCATCCCCAAGTTCTCCTTCCATACTTTCAACAATGGGGATTTCCACAAATAGATCTGTTTGCCACAGTGGACAACTCAAAATGCCAAAACTTTGCCTCCAGCTTCCCACACCCTCTATCCAAAGGCAGTGCCCTATGGATGAGTTGATCAGGGATATTTGCCTATGCTTTTCCGCCTCTCCCTCTCCTTCCATTTCTGGTTCGGAAGCTCATGCAAACATACCTCACACTGATTTTGGTGGCTCCCACATGGGCCAGTCAACCGTGGTTCACCACACTCTTGGAACTATCAGTGGTTTCACATCAAAAGCTGCATCTCAATTTCACACTTCTCACTCAGAACCATGGAGAAATCAGACACCCAAACCCCAAGGAGCTCAATCTAGCGATTTGGCTCCTGAAGTCAGAGTTTGGATACTTAAGTTTGCCACCAGATTGTATGACTATTCTTAAGGAAGCAAGAAAGCCCACCACCAGAGCATGTTATACAGCAATATGGAAAAGATTTGTTGTATATTGTAACAACAATATTGATCCGCTAGATGCCTCTATCCAAAATATTATTTATCTTTTGCATCTACAGCATTCTGGTCTAGCCTACACATCCATTTGATTGCATCTTGCAGCAGTAGCCACATATTTGCAAAACAGACAACATTTATCTTTGTTCAAAGTTCCAGTAATTAAAGCCTTTATGGAGGGTCTGAAAAGAGTAATACCACCCAAAATTCCTCCTGCACCACTTTGGAATCTAACCATTGTGCTTACAAGACTCATGGGTCCACCTTTTGAGCCATTACACAATTTTCCGTTGGTTTCTTACATGGAAAGTTGCCTTCCTCCTTGCTATCACTTCATTAAGAAGAGTTGGTGAGCTACAAGCATTAACCTTAGAAGAACCATTCTTTCAACTTCATAAAGATAGAGTAGTTCTTCTTACCAACCCAAAATTCCTTCCAAAAGTGGTTTCTGCTTTTCATATTAACCAATCAGTTGAGTTAGCTGTTTTCTTTCCTCAACCTGACTCAGTAGCAGAAAGAGCTCTTCATACACTTGATGTCAAAAGAGCGTTATTATACTATATTGAAAGAACAAAAAATCTTCATAAAACAAAACAACTGTTTGTTGCATTTGCTACACCTCACAAAGGCAATCCTATCTCTAAATCGAGTATTTCAAGATGGATTGTTAAATGCATTCAAACTTGGTATGCTAAAGCTAAAATAACTTTTATCTGTACCTCCTAGAGCACATTCCACTCGTAAAATAGGAGCATCTATGCCCTTTTTAGGTAACATTCCTATAGCTGACATTTGTAAGGCAGCAACATGGTCCACACCACACACATTTACCAAGCATTATTGTGTGGATGTGTTAGCACGTCAACAAGCCAATGTAGGGCAAGCAGTGCTAAAAACACTTTTTCAAACAACTGCAACACCTACCAGTTAGCCGCCGCTTTGGGAGAATACTGCTATATGGTCTATGCAAAGCATATGTATCTACAGCACACATGCCTCGAACAAATTATGTTACTTACCCAGTAAGTATCTCTTCTTGGCATGTAGAGCTGTAGATTCACATGCACCCTCCCACCTCCCTGGGCGCCTGTAGTTGTTGCAGTTCTCATTATTTACATTACATACCCATGGACATCTTTGTACTACACTCACTCCATTCTCACCCTCTTGCGGGAAAACAGTCTAACAATGGATTCGATGACCATGCGCACTACCACCGAAAGGAGGAGTCACCTTACCTTGTGACTGGGAAAGACTTCTTCGAAGAAAAACAACTTGTAAACATCCGAACCCAACACTGGATGGCAGGATTATGCAAAGCATGTGAATCTACAGCTCTACATGCTAAGAACAGATGCTTACTGGGTAAGTAACATTATATATATATATATCTCCAAGCTCCAAAGTACCCAACGTACTTCGTGGGGCAGCAACGGATTTAGCATATCCACCTGCACACCGAGGCCCATCTGGGGGCATTCAATGTCACAGCAGCAACATTGCGCGCTCCATTTGGAGATAAAGGACACTACAAGGCCGATAATGCTCTGCCAGTCGCGGCAGAGCGTCCCATTCAGGGCATGCATTGGAGCATTTAAATAATGAGGGCGGTGTCCTATGCGCCTTCAATTGCCAAAGCCTCTGAAGAGGAGTGGAGACACTTCGAAACGCGTTAAGCATCCATGGCACATTGAACTGCTTAAAGTTATTGTTGTACTGGTGGACTGTATACCATAAAGGCTCTTTAGGAGCATGTTGCTGCTCGAGTGCCCCTTGTACATTGGGTACCTGGAGCTTGGATATATATATATATATATATATATATATATATATATCTATATCTATATATCTATATATCTATATATATATATATATATATATATATCTATATCTATATATCTATATCTATATCTATATCTATATCTATATATATATATATATCTATATCTATATCTATATCTATATCTATATCTATATCTATATATATATCTATATCTATATCTATATCTATATCTATATCTATATCTATATCTATATCTATATATCTATATCTATATCTATATCTATATCTATATCTATATCTATATCTATATCTATATCTATATCTATATCTATATCTATATCTATATCTATATCTATATCTATATCTATATCTATATCTATGTCTATAGTCTATGTCTATGTCTATGTCTATGTCTATGTCTATGTCTATGTCTATGTCTATGTCTCTGTATCTCTGTCTCTGTCTCTGTCTCTGTCTCTGTCTCTGTCTCTCTGTCTCTATCTCTCTGTCTCTCTAGTCTCTCTGTCTCTCTGTCTCTCTATCTCTGTCTCTCTGTCTCTCTGTCTCTCTGTCTCTCTGTCTCTCTCTGTCTCTCTGTCTCTCTGTCTCTCTGTCTCTCTGTCTCTCTGTCTCTCTGTCTCTCTGTCTCTCTCGTCTCTCTGTCTCTCTGTCTCTCTGTCTCTCTGTCTCTCTGTCTCTCTGTCTCTCTGTCTCTCTGTCTCTCTGTCTCTCTGTCTCTCTGTCTCTCTGTCTCTCTGTCTCTCTGTCTCTCTGTCTCTCCTGTCTCTCTGTCTCTCTGTCTCTCTGTCTCTCTCTGTCTCTCTGCTCTCTCTGTCTCTCTGTCTCTCTGTCTCTCTGTCTCTCTGTCTCTCTATCTCTCTGTCTCTCTGTCTCTCTGTCTCTCTGTCTCTCTGTCTCTATCTCTCTGTCTCTCTGTCTCTCTGTCTCTCTTGTCTCTCTGTCTCTCTGTCTCTCTGCTCTATCTCTCGTCTCTCTGCTCTCTCTCTATCTCTCTATCTCTCTATCTCTCTATCTCTCTATCTCTCTATCTCTCTATCTCTCTATCTCTCTATCTCTCTATCTCTCTATCTCTATCTCTCTGTCTCTCTATCTCTCTGTCTCTCTATCTCTCTATCTCTCTGTCTCTCTATCTCTCTATCTCTCTGTCTCTCTATCTCTCTATCTCTCTGTCTCTCTATCTCTCTATCTCTCTATCTCTCTATCTCTCTATCTCTCTATCTCTCCTATCTCTCTATCTCTCTATCTCTCTATCTCTCTATCTCTCTATCTCTCTATCTCTCTGTCTCTCTATCTCTCTATCTCTCTATCTCTCTCTATCTCTCTATCTCTCTATCTCTCTGTCTTCTCTATCTCTCTATCTCTCTCTATCTCTCTATCTCTCTATCTCTCTATCTCTCTATCTCTCTATCTCTCTATCTCTCTGTCTCTATCTCTCTGTCTCTCTATCTCTCTATCTCTCTATCTCTCTATCTCTCTATCTCTCTATCTCTCTATCTCTCTGTCTCTCTATCTCTCTATCTCTCTCTATCTCTCTATCTCTCTATCTCTCTATCTCTCTATCTCTCTATCTCTCTATCTCTATCTCTCTATCTCTCTATCTCTCCCTATCTCTCTATCTCTCTATCTCTCTATCTCTCTATCTCTCTATCTCTATCTCTCTATCTCTCTATCTCTCTATCTCTCTATCTCTCTATCTCTCTATCTCTCTATCTCTCTATCTCTCTATCTCTCTATCTCTCTATCTCTCTATCTCTCATCTCTCTCTCTATCTCTCTATCTCTCTATCTCTCTATCTCTCTATCTCTCTATCTCTCTATCTCTCTATCTCTCTATCTCTCTATCTCTATCTCTCTATCTCTCTATCTCTCTATCTCTCTATCTCTCTATCTCTCTCTCATCTCTATCTCTCTATCTCTCTATCTCTCTATCTCTATCTCTCTATCTCTCTATCTCTCTATCTCTCTATCTCTCTATCTCTCTATCTCTCTATCTCTCTATCTCTCTATCTCTACTCTCTCTATCTCTCTATCTCTCTATCTCTCTATCTCTCTATCTCTCTCTATCTCTCTCTATCTCTCTATCTCTCTATCTCTCTATCTCTCTCTATCTCTCTATCTCTCTATCTCTCTATCTCTCTATCTCTCTATCTCTCTATCTCTCTATCTCTCTATCTCTCTATCTCTCTATCTCTCTATCTCTCTCTCTCTATCTCTCTCTCTCTATCTCTCTCTCTATATCTCTCTATCTCTCTATCTCTCTATCTCTCTATCTCTCTATCTCTCTATCTCTCTATCTCTCTATCTCTCTATCTCTCTATCTCTCTATCTCTCTATCTCTCTATCTCTCTATCTCTCTATCTCTCTATCTCTATCTCTCTATCTCTCTATCTCTCTATCTCTATCTCTCTATCTCTCTATCTCTCATCATCTCTATCTATCTCTATATCTCTATATCTCTATATCTCTCTATCTCTCATATCTCTATATCTCTCTATCTCTCTCATCTCTATCTATCTCTCTATCTCTCTCTATCTCTCTCTATCTCTCTCTATCTCTCTCTCTCTCTCTCTCTCTCTCTCTCATCTCTCTATCTCTCTCTCTCTCTCTCTATCTCTCTCTATCTCTCTCTATCTCTCTCTCTATCTCTCTCTATCTCTCTATCTCTATATCTCTCTATCTCTCTATATCTCTCTATATCTCTCTATATCTCTCTATATCTCTATATCTTCTATATCTCTCTATATCTCTCTATATACTCTCTATATCTCTCATATCTCTCTATATCTCTCTTATATCTCTCTATATCTCTCTATATCTCTCTCATATCTCTATATCTCTCTCTATATCTCTCTATATCTCTCTATATCTCTCTATATCTCTCTATATCTCTCTATATCTCTCTATATCTCTCTCTATATCTCTCTATATCTCTCTCTATCTCTCTCTATCTCTCTATCTCTCTCTCTATCTCTCTCTCTATCTCTCTATCTCTCTCTATCTCTCTCTATCTCTCTATATCTCTCTCTATATCTCTCTCTATCATCTCTCTCTATCTCTCTCTCTCTCTCTATCTCTCTCTATCTCTCTCTATCTCTCTCTATCTCTCTCTATCTTCTCTCTATCTCTCTCTCTATCTCTCTCTATCTCTCTCTATCTCTCTCTATCTCTCTCTCTATCTCTCTCTATCTCTCTCTATCTCTCTCTATCTCTCTCTATCTCTCTCTATCTCTCTCTATCTCTCTCTATCTCTCTCTATCTCTCTCTATCTCTCTCTATCTCTATCTCTCTATATCTCTCTATATCTCTCTATATCTCTCTCTATATCTCTCTATATCTCTCTATATCTCTCTATATCTCTCTATATCTCTCTCTATATCTCTCTATATCTCTATATCTCTCTATATCTCTCTATATCTCTCTATCTCTCTATCTCTCTATATCTCTCTATATCTCTCTATATCTCTCTCTATATCTCTCTATATCTCTCTATATCTCTCTATATCTCTCTATTATCTCTCTATATCTCTCTATATCTCTCTCTATATCTCTCTATATCTCTCTATATATCTCTCTATATCTCTCTATATCTCTATCTCTCTCTATCTCTCTCTATCTCTCTCTCTATCTCTCTCTCTCTATCTCTCTCTATCTCTCTCTATCTCTCTATATCTCTCTATATCTCTCTATATCTCTCTATATCTCTCTCTATCTCTCTCTCTATCTCTCTCTATCTCTCTCTATCTCTCTCATCTCTCTCTATCTCTCTCTATCTCTCTATCTCTCTCTATCTCTCTATATCTCTCCTATATCTCTCTCTCTATCTCTCTCTATATCTCTCTATATCTCTATATCTCTCTATATCTCTCATATCTCTCTATATCTCTCTATATCTCTCTATATCTCTCTATATCTCTCTATATCTCTCTATACTCTCTATATCTCTCTATATCTCTCTATATCTCTCTATATCTCTCTCTCTCCTATATATATCTCTCTCTATATATATCTCTCTCTATATATACTCTCTCTATATATATCTTCTCTATATATACTCTCTCTATATATATCTCTCTCTATATATATCTCTCTATATATATATCTCTCTATATATATATCTCTTATATATATATCTCTCTATATATATATCTCTCTATATACATATCTTCTATATATATATCTCTCTATATCTCATACATCTCTATATATATCTCTCTATATATATCTCTATATATATCTCTCTATATATATCTCTATATATATCTCTCATATATATCTTCATATATATCTCTCTATATATATCTCTCTATATATCTCTCTATATATATCTTCTATATATATCTCTATATATATCTCTTATATATATCTCTATATATATCTCTATATATATCTCTATATATATCTCTATATATATCTCTCTATATATATCTCTATATATATCTCTATATATCTCTATATATATCTCTATATATATCTCTCTATATATATCTCTATATATATCTCTCTATATATATCTCTCTATATATATCTCTATATATATCTCTCTATATATATCTCTCTATATATCTTCTATATATATCTCTCTATATATATCTCTTATATATATCTCTCTATATATATCTCTCTATATATATCTCTCTATATATATCTCTCTATATATATCTCTCTATATATATCTCTCTATATATATCTCTCTATATATATCTCTCTATATATATCTCTCTATATATATCTCTCTATATATATCTCTATATATATCTCTCTATATATATCTCTCTATATATATCTCTCTATATATATATCTCTCTATATATATCTCTCTATATATATCTCTCTATATATATCTCTATATATATCTCTCTATATATATCTCTCTATATATATCTCTCTATATATATCTCTCTATATATATCTCTCTATATATATCTCTCTATATATATCTTCTCTATATATATATCTCTATATATATATATCTCTCTATATATATATCTCTCTATATATATTATCTCTCTAATATATATATCTCTCTATATATATATCTCTACTCTATATATATTCTCTCTATATATATATCTCTCTATATATATATCTCTCTATATATATATCTCTCTATATATATCTCGTAGGGGCTCTCAAATTCCCCTTCCCACTTGGAGCATGATGACTGTGTTTTCTTTTTTTATTAAGTTAGTTTGCAACATTAAGTGTTCGGCTTCATGAGTAAAAAAAATATATCGTCAGTAGAAGAATAAACATCTTTGTAGGCTGCCCAACAGAGAAGCAGCCTCCCTTAACAAGAAAGGTTTGGCCCTTAGTATACATGTCAGTTTTCACAGGTCCCTGCTTGACGGGCATGACAATAACAGAACTCTCCCGTTGGTCGTCCTGGCATGAAAATGTACAGGAAATAAAGCTTAAGGGGGGTGGGGTGTGTGTAAGTGTAATGTTTATCTGCTCCCAAAGGTGATCCCCCTCTTTCTCTCCTTCCTTTTCCTTGCTTCTGACATGGGCGTCTCTTTCACAATCAGTAACTCCTTATTTATCGATCACCACTTGTTTCTCCAGATGGCGGTTTTTCTAGTTGGGCTCCTTAATTTACATTAACTTAATTGTTTTCCAGATCAGAAACTCTGGGTTAGCCCCTTACTCCCAATATGCCCTCCACTGCCACCAGAGATCAAGCAACACACTGGCCAGAGTCCATTTTGGGTCATTTCCTCTGACATTATTGCTTTTGTGGGCCAGTTTGCTACATAAATGTCTAATTATAAGAATGTTGATTATAAAGGAGATAAAAGCTTTTTTTCAAATTAATGATGTGTGGTGCACTACTTTATGGTATTGGAAGCTGCCATTACACAGCTTTCCCGTAAAAAAAAAAGAAGCCAATATTTAAAAAAAAAAAAAAAAAAAAAAGAAAATATCTGTAAAGGAAAATGAATCCGTATATGTTGAGGATCAAATGGAAGATTACTTAAATATATTAAAATTAGTCTGAAATTAATGTAACCCGATATTTTTAAATACAAGCATAGAAAGAAATGAAATTGATGCATTCATTTTCCGGGAGCAAGGGGAAACGTCAGGTGAACTACTGGCAGATAGGTTAAAATTTAGATGAGTCTAGAAAGGATTGATCTTTGAGCATGAAAATCATGGTCACCTCAAAGCACTGATAACATTTTTATGAAGAACTGTACAGGAAAAAATTTACCTTCTCAGTGTGAAGGTACCTTGGATTTGTTATAAACAAGGTTAATCTCCCCACTGTACATGATAATGCAAGTAAAATTACCAGTGAGAACATAGCTTTGGCAGTATGTTATTTGAAGCTTAAAAAATTATCTGGAGTGCGTGAATTTCCCATTGATTTCCTTTTTCCCTAAATCTTTCAGGAACTGCTTGTCCTTAGTTTAGGAAAAGCATTTGTTGAAATTATTGAAAGGGACTTAGTAATGGAATCTATGGGATTAGCATTTATCAAGTTTACACTAAAACTGCAGAGGGATCACACAAAATGGTGCTATTTTGGGCCTATATTCCTTTAAAATGTTTCTGATCTTTTTTCTAAAAATAGGACACTCCAAGCCTTGAAAAAAATCATACGTAAATAAATTCTTAAACAAGATTTTTAGCTGCATAGCAGAGCTTTGTTAATATTTGAGAACTGTTTAACATTATTGGTTAGCATGACATAAGTTCAGAACCTTTGGCAGCAGTAAGCATGGAAGCTGAATGAGTTGGTTGAAATTACTTGCAGTGTGTGCTTTGAAGTATAGGTTTGGTCTGTCCTTTAACTTATTTGAGGATAACCATCTTCGTAAATGGGATGATATAAAAAATATTCAGTTTTGAGCGAGGAACACCTCCAAGGTGTTCTTTATAGTCTTTTGACATTTGGTGTTATAGCCTCTGTGTGCAACTGCAGTGCAATTGAATCATTTTGAGAGGCACACGTTGCCATTCAAATCTCGTCCAGATTAAGCTTGTTGAGGACTTTAAGCAAAGGGCCACAGTGCGCTGCAAACTGTAACTATGCTGTCGGGAGCGATAGTGTATGCCTTTTAAAGGGGAGCTTCCATCTGCCATATTTTTGGGGGGCATTGAGTGGTCCATAAAACAAAAACCCGTTGCCTATCAAAACCTGATGAATAAAAACAATTCTTACTTGTGTTATTTATTTTCGTAATGAGTTTGATGCAGTCAATCACTCATGCGTGTTAGAAAAGCCAAAGTGTACTTTGTTCACTAAACTTTCTTCGGGCTGCCAGACAATTTAAAATATACATCATTTATGTTTAATTTTGAAATAGCAACCCTAAGCCATATGTATTCATAAAATTTGAATATATTCTATCCGGTCATGCTATGACCAATTTGAGGTAATATTTTAGAATACTCGAAAAATATTTTGTGTCTCTCCTAATAAGCCACACACAGGACATGTGATGTGGTACATTTAAGACTTTAATCGAAGCTTCTTATTTCAACTGAAATAATGGAAAAGAGGTACAGCGAGCCTATTACAGTTTTTTTTTAAATAAACTAATTTCTACACTTGATACTAGTCAGCTTTTGCCTTGAAAACATGTACCAAGTTTATTATTTCCACAATCTCCATGATTTGTTACTACAGTTGGACTGCAGTAGTACATAGAGCCCTAATTTTACACCATGGCATGTGAGGTGACTGACATAACATGGGCATTAGAGATACAGCCCCAGAATGGATTAGACCTTTTTTGACCAGCAGTTCTCAAGTATTAATTTTAACCACCCTTCAGGAAGGAGGAAGAGAAGCCACAGAAGTGACTGCATCAGCGTTGTCTTTTTGTGCCCTTCTCTCACCCAAACCAACTTCCTGGTGCGTTCTGCAGAGGCAGACCCTTCACTGAAGTGGGAGCTAGTGTGAGAATTTGGACCTGGTGTGCGTTTCCACATTGAACTTGGAGCTCAAATTCAGCTGATGGGAGAGACTTGGGGAGACTGTGACACTGCACATCTTCAGCTGGGGTCAATAGTCATCATGGTGTCCAAAGTCAACTAAGTGTGGAGAAGAGAATCAGCATTCACTAGCAAGCAAGTGTGCTTGAGTGGAGGCTTGTACAGATACCTATGGCTCCGGATTCAAAAAGTAGAAGGTGGGGTGTTTCGTTTGATAAAATGCCAAAAGCCAAATATGCCTGGCAAGCTGTCTTGTCTTCTGATTCTCCTCTTCCCAGGCGAGCTGTAGGGCGGGCGATGGGGCATAAATCTGAATGACATGCAATGTTTTCTGGCACTGTATACAGTGGGTTTACTGGTTAGGCTGTTGTGGTGTTTGAGACATTTTGAGGGCCAGTTAAGGCAGTGCCCTCTGCGAGAGCTTGGAGGATGGGTCTCATCAAGTTAGCAGCTGCTGGGATTGAGTATATTGGTGAAAATTGACTGCCGGTGTAGCATTACCCTAGTCTAGTGGTTTCCTCTTAGCTTACTTCCCATCCATTTCCTCACACCCTTGCAAGTGCCGCCATTTTAGAGGATGTAAAACTCCATTACATTTATCAGTAATCTATTGAAACTGTCATTCCTTTGTTAATGGAATCCGCAGAGCTCTCTAAAGATCTTACCTCGGGCTAGCATTGGTGCCTAGGATAAACCAGTAGAAGATGAGTGCACACCCACGTTGAAAATGATTTTTGAATTAATCACAGCTCATAAAGTGGAGACTTGGCCTGATAGACAGCGGGCGAGGAATGCAACTTACAAATTACTGGAGGCAGTGCGGAAGATGGCAAAGGCCTGCACTAACGTAGGGGAACATGTCAAAGAACTTGAAGAGCGTACTTTTGCACTCGAGACGGATAGAACGCAAGCCAGTGAAAAGCTAGTAGTCATTAGGCCCGTATTCTGGACTTGCGCCACATAGGGACAGTTCCTCACGCATCGTGCCATTCAGCATTCCCTTCATTGATACTGGTCTGTAGGCAATGCCGAGTCGGAGAGACAGACACTCCTTCAATCCCTTTACACTAGGAGTTTGGGACGTAGACATGCACCTGGTTTATTAACTATGGCATATCACTCACATCACTACAAGATGAATCGGAGCCAGAGGCTGGGAGAGAGCTTCATGGAAATTACTGGTCAGACAACCTAGTCTATCCTTACTTGGTATCCTACAAAGCCAAATTTAATCTCATCCAATATTTCATTCTGCACAGGATTTACCTATATCCAGCAGCTATTAACAAATGTTTCTTGCTGGAAGAGGCCCGCTTCCCATGCTGCTCTGATGATTCAGTGGATTTCCTACACATTCCTCATTGGGCGAATCAATGTAGATTGGTTAGCATTAGCCCTGGGAGTATATAAACAATAAAAAAGGATAGTGTCCTCCTTCTTTGCCAACCTTGCACTTCTAGTAGCCAAGCGTGTTATCACCTTGAATTGAAAGGCCAGAGCACCTACCTCCTTTGAAACCAGGTCCAACACTTTACTCTCAGCCTCGGGTCACTTGATGAGAGTTCTCTACAGAGAAGATACTAGAGCCCTTTGCAGAAGTCCCATCACCAGTGACTGGGAAGCCTTATTAGAAGGCTTGACTGTACATCATGCCCATCCTCATCAGAAATTCCTCCCTTCTACTGCTTCCACAACATGTCTACTGCTATGGCTTTTCATCATAACCAGCACTCTGATAAGAAAAATTGCTGCTCCCCTTCTTTTATCTTTCTGGCTACACCAACTCCTTACTGTTCCAAAACGTACTACCTCAGACTGATGCGCCCATCTACCACTCGCACAACACAGTCAGGTCTAGTTTGACTAAAGCCCCATTTTTTTCCCCCATTTCCACCCATAAGCCTCCCTTTCTCCCCAGTTAGCTATGTGGCCTGATACAAACAGATGCTTAAAAATATTACAATAAGATACTACCTGTTAATAGCATATGTACAGTGCATAATGTGCCCTATTGAACTGCTAACGCTTCTAATGAAATAGAACTTTTCTTACATGATATGTCTTGATACATTGTCAAAGTATTCATACACTAGTGCCAAGTTTGATTTTAATGTGCAATACAATGTAGCAATATAAAAAGCAAAAAGTAAATGCCAAGAAAGAGTGTTTGAAAATGAGGCCCTTATTCTGCACATAAACATCAGAGATGCTCATAGATTTCCTCAAAGACTGGTTGTGCCAGAATCTTCACTGAAGCCTGGAGCAATATTGGTATTTTTTGGTAATTGTCTTCTACAAAGGATTTATGAAAAAGCACTTCTGTAAAAGATTAGCGTAGGGGGTATCTTCTCATTGCTAGACTATTCTACTGACATACAACAGTGGGAAGAAGGTGGCATTTACAATATGATGATTATTCCATTACAAGCCAATAATTGCCAAGCCCATCTCCTGCGTGTTGAAAGTTTTTATAGTCTCAATCTCATGTGTTTACATCGAAGGTTAAAGTGTAGGGTTTTCTAGATTCTCTCTTAAAGTGGAGAGGGGCTGAAAGAGAGAAAAAGGAAAAAAAAGATAGGAGGCATTCTCGTTTTATACTAGTTGTCCTATGCTACATTTGAGGAATGTTGCTCTGTTTTTTCCTTTTAATTAGCATTTTTCCCTTTTTTTTTTGTTGAAACCAACCAGACAGCGCTGCTGTCTGGTTAGTTAACGACTTCTTGGGAACATTCGGAAAGCTTCCTGGGAATGCATCCCCACATTGCTTACCATTGACTTTTTGGTTTGTAACTCACATTTTTTGCTTTATGTTTGCTGGCTCTCTTTGTTTTAGGCTGTCCAGCTTGAGTTTGTCCCTTTCCTTCCCTTACCCAAACCCTATTTACTGTATTCTTCCACCAGTACTGGATATCTGTAAACATGCCTTTAAATCTTTTTCTTACCGTGTCACATTTGCTGTGCATTCAAAGACAGAGGTCAAATGTCAGGTTCTGTCTTCCAGGGAGCTTGGTGTTTACTTTTCTTTCTCGGACTTCAAAGTGAGAGGATTTATTTGACAATCATGCTGGCTACTGGGGGTGTGCTTGAGAAAGGCTGTACAATGTAATTTTTTTTCAAACATCCATTAAATTTTAATGTTTGTAAATGAACTGTGCGGATATTTCAGAAGATATCACAATTGGAAGGTTTAAATTAAGTGTATTTTTTGGTAATTCTGAAGTGTGGCGAAAAAAAATATTTTAATACGATCAAAACAACTCAATACACTAAGTGGTGACATTTCCACACATTATCCTTTGTGTGCTGTATACTTTTATTAGTGGAACTATGCCTGTGCAAATGTAATGGTAATTTCAATTGAAAATGTGTTGTCTGTAATGGCAGTGCGCTCCCACATCATGCATTCTCCACTTTACCCCATTCCACACCACTCCACACTGTGTCGCTGCACTTTACGGTACTCCACTTTACGCCACCCTATGCCACTTCACTCTTCGCCTCTCTACTCCACACTTCTCTACTATGCACCACTCCAGTCTGCGGCGCTCCAGTCTGCGCCGCTCCAGTCTGCGCCGCTCCAGTCTGCGCCGCTCTGCGCCGCTCCACTCTGCGCCACTCCACTCTGCGCCACCCTACTCTGCAACACTGCACTCTACTCTAATGCACTTTACTCTGTACCACTGCACGTTTCCCAGTGTACTGTATGCCAATCCACTCTAACCTACTCTGCCCTTTACGCCACTGCACTCTACTGTGCACCGCTCTACTCTGAAACAATCCACTCTGCGCCACTCCGCTCTGTGCCTCTCCATGCTACTCCACTCTACGCCACTTTACTCAAAACCAATGCACTCTACGCCAATTTACTATGCACCACTGCACTCTAAGGCACTATACTCTACGGCACTATACTCTACAGCACTTTGCGCCACTTCACTCTACGCCATTGTGCTTTGATCACTGCACTCCACGTCATTGTGCTTTGATCACTGCACTCTACGCCATTGTGCTTTGATCACTGCACTCTACGCCACTCTATTCTGCACCACTCTACGCCACTGCACTCCACGCCAATGCACTCTGCCACGCTGCACCACTGCATTCTCTGACACTGCACTACTGCATTCTCTGACACTGCACTCTACGCTGCATCACTCTCCTCTACCCTGCACACTCTCCTCTACCCTGCACCACTCTCCTCTACCCTGCACCACTCTCCTCTACCCTGCACCTCTCTCCTCTACCCTGCACCACTCTCCTCTACCCTGCACCACTTTACCCTACCCTGCACCACTCTACCCTACCCTGCACCACTCTCCTCTGGTCTGCACCACTCCATTCTTTGCCACTTCATTGTACGCCACTCTTCTCTGCACCGCTGCACTCTGCCACTGAATTCTACTCTGCACCACTCTACTGCACTCTACACCAATGCATTGTATGCCACTGCACTCTACCCCACTCTACCCCACTCTACTCTGCATTGCTCCACTCTACGCCACTGCAGTCTACGCCAGTCCACTCTAAACCACTCTAATCTTCACCACTGCACTGTGTGCAAAAGGCTGTACGCCACAGCACTCTACTCTTTCTACTCTATGCCACTGCACTTTGCCACTGCACTCTGCCACTGCACTCTGCCACTGCACACTGCACTCTACCTTGCGCCACTCCATGCCATTCTACTCTACGAAGCTGCATTCAGTGCCACTGCACTCAGCGCCAGTGCATTTTACACCACTTTACTCAAAACCAAAACACTTTACCCCCACCTGCTCTGCACCACTGCACATCACTATCCTTTACACCATTCCACTGTACATCACTTTACGCCACTGCACTCTACACCTCTGCACTCTACTCTGCAACACTGCCCTCTCCGCCACTAAACTCTACACCACGTTACTCTGAATCACTGCACTCTACTCTATGCCACTCTACGCCACTCTAATCTACTGTGCACCACTGCACTCTGACACTGCACTCTACGCCCCTCTACTCTGTGCCAGTGCACTCTACTCAATTCTACTATGGACCACTGCACTCTGCACCACTCCAGTCTAGTTCAATCCACTCCAGGCCACTACTCTGTCACTCCACTCTACCCTGCACCACTCCTCTCTACGCCACTTCCCTCTACTCTGAAACAGTCTACTCTAGGCCACTGCACTGTACGCCACTCGACTCCACTCTGCTCCACTCCGCTCCACTCCACTCCACTCCACTCTACCCTGCACTACTCCACTCTACCCTGCACCACTCCACTCTACCCTGCACCACTCCACTCTACCCTGCACCACTCCACTCTACCCTGCACCACGCCACTCTACCCTGCACCACTCCACTCTACCCTGCACCACTCCACCTCTACCCTGCACCACTCCACTCTACCCTGCACCACTCCACTCTACCCCTGCACCACTCCACTCTACCCTGCACCACTCCACTCTACCCTGCACCACTCCACTCTACCCTGCACCACTCCACTCTACCCTGCACCACTCCACTCTACCCTGCACCACTCCACTCTACCCTGCACCACTCCACTCTACCCTGCACCACTCCACTTCACCCTGCACCACTCCACTCTGCACCACTCCACTCTACCCTGCACCACTCCACTCTAGTCCACTCTATCCTGCACCACTCCGCTTTACTCCATCCTGCACCACTCCACTTTACTCTGAAACTATCTACTCTACGGCACTGCACTCTATGCCACTCCATTCTGTGCCAGTGGACTGTGTGCCACTCTACCCTGCACCACTCCACTCTACCCTGCACCGCTCCACTCTACCCTGCACCGCTCCACTCTACCCTGCACCGCTCCACTCTACCCTGCACCGCTCCACTCTACCCTGCACCGCTCCACTCTACCCTGCACCGCTCCACTCTACCCTGCACCGCTCCACTCTACCCTGCACCGCTCCCTGCACCGCTCCCTGCACCGCTCCCTGCACCGCTCCCTGCACCGCTCCCTGCACCGCTCCCTGCACCGCTCCCTGCACCGCTCCCTGCACCGCTCCCTGCACCGCTCCCTGCACCGCTCTACTCTACCCTGCACCGCTCTACTCTACCCTGCACCGCTCTACTCTACCCTGCACCGCTCTACTCTACCCTGCACCGCTCCACTCTACCTGCACCACTCCACTGTATGCCACTTCAATTTACTCTGAAACAATCTATTTTATTTCACTGTACTCTGTGTGCCACTGCACTTTATTCCACTCTACTCCACTGCTTTCTACGCTGCATCATTGCACGCTGCTCTGCACCACTCTACGCCACTGCCCTCTACACTACTTTACTCTAAACCACTGCGCTCTATGGCAATGTACTCAACACCACTTTACTAAAAACCAATGCACTCTATGCCACTATATTCTACTCTTTGCCTCTCAGCTCTACTCTGTACTCTGACACTCTACATTGCAAGACTGCACTCTCTGCCACTGAATTCAGCGCCACTACTCTACACCATTCCACTCTACACCACTGCACGCTACAAACCTCTACACTATTGCGCTCTGTCACTGCACCGCAACTCCAGACCTTTGCAAACTCCGGACTGTCCAGAACCCCACAGCCAGACTGATCCTCGACATCCACCATCGCAGTCACATCTCCCAATATCTGCATGATCTCCACTGGCTTCCAGTCGAAAGAAGAATAACCTTCAAACTCCTCACCCACGCATACAAGGCACTTCACAACACTGGACCCGCATACCTGAACAGTCTGCTCTTTCCACGCACCCAAAATACACCTGCGATCAGCCCAGCTCTCTGTCCACATCCCTTGTATCAACAAGACTAGAACAGGAGGAAAGTCCTTCGCCTACTTCGCAACCAAAACCTGGAACACCCTACCCATCCACCTCAGGCAATCTCCCATGTTGCCCCAGTTCAGGAAGGACCTCAAGACCTGGCTCTTCAGATGACCTCAGCACGCTACGAAGCCATCCCCATCTCCCCCCGCGCCTTGAGACCCTCACAGGTGAGTAGTTGCGCTTTCCAACCCCTGATTGATTGATTGACTGCACTCTACGCCACTCTGTTCTACTCTGCACCACAGCATTCTACGCCACTGCTCCACAGTCCGCAACCCAATAATGGCAGTAAACTCAGATACAGCTTTTTTGGGGGAGAGGAAGAGGGACAAAGGCCAATACCCAAAAGGAGAGGGGTCAGCAAAAAACAGACTCCCAAGAGTCGCATCTCCTGCCCAGGACTCTAGTAGAGGGCGGAATAGAGGGATTACTCCCTAAATTTGGGGAAGGGGGTCAGTCACCTCAACAAATGAATACTAAACATAATAAAACATGGCTACTGCATCGAACTCTCCAAAACAACACTTCAATTCCACCCAGGTAGATGTCACACTCAAGGGAAGAAATACTACAACTACTCCAGGTGAAAATGTGAGCCATAGAAAGAGTTCCTCCAAGACAACTCGAAAGGGTTTACTCATCGTACTTCCTCATACTAAAGCAAGAACAGACCTTGAGACCAATCCTTGACCTCGGACATCTAAACAGGTTCCTATGAACTTAAGTCTTCAAGATGACAACACAACTAGTCATTCTACTCATAAAAAGGAGAGAGTACGTAGCCATGGTAGACCTAAATGATGCCTACCTGCATATCCTAGTGAACCACAAACATGGGCAGTATCTCATGTTGGTCATAGACAAGGTACACTATTAGTTCAATGTGTTACCTTTTGGCATAAAATATGTGCCAAGGGTTTTTATAGAATGGCTAGTGGTGGTGGCCACATATTTGAGGAGGTAGTGCATGACGGTCTACCCCTACTTAGACGACAGGCTGGTAAAAGCAAGTTTCTAAACGGCAGTGTCATTACAACGTACATACCTTGATGGAGACATTACACAGGCTAAGATTCTTAGTAAAACTAGAAAACTCATCTCCATTACTGGAACAAGAGAAGATTTTCTTGGGAGCAGTTCAAGAACAGCAAAGGCCTACCCCGGAGAATCAAGGCACTAGCAGCCCAAACTCACCTTTACCAGAAGGGGCAATCTCTGACAGCGAGGGCAATAATGAAATTATCTGAAAGAGACAATTAGTTATGGATTCCTCACCTTAGAATTACCCCCAGGCGTCAGACTGGTTCCAGAGAATTTTTTCCTCAGCAGTACCTCTGCGCGTCGATAGGTGGCGTCGGTCGGCTCGGCGTTCGTTGTTGGCGTCGTGGTCGCCGGGATAACATCGCGGTATCTACTTAGACGCCGCCATTGCGCGCTGATGTCCGTTCTTTCTTTTTCCGCGCCAGCCAAGCACAGATCCGGAGAGAGCGGTACCTCGAGTCACTTTTGGACTCAGTTTTTGCGACTTTTGTCGACACCTTTTTTGAGTCGATCGACTCCTGGTGCACGGAGGGATGTCACGTCGGACTGGCTTCAAGGCTTGCGACTCCTGTCGCAAACTGATGTCGGTCATGGACCTGCACCTCGTGTGCCTTTGGTGCCTGGAGCATGACCACGACCCGAAGTCGTGCTCCAACTGCCGGGCCATGAACCTGAAGTCTTTGCGAGAGCTGTCCCGAAAGCTTCTCAAGGCCCGGCAGTCCGCCGTTCGAGGTCCCGGTCGAGAGGGAGGTCGTGGGAACGGTCACGGAGCCGCCACACCACCACTCGTCATCGAAGTCTTCGTCTTCGGGTAAGTCGAAGCACAAGAAGAAGGCGAAAAAGCATCGTCGCTCTTCGCGTTCTCCCCTGCCGACGCGGGAAGCAGGAGGTAGTCGTCCGTCTCCGCCCGCAGAGCCTGTTAGGTCAACTCCAGCCTTCCCTCCCTTCCGGGGAGCCGGAGTGACCCCTGCCCAGCTTCGTACATTTTACGAAGCCTTGCATTCCATCTTTGGGCAGCCCGACCCTGCTGGCGCGCCTTCGGGCCCCGCAAACTCGGTTGGGGGCTCTAGACCTTTGATGTCGGTGGCTTCGGCAACGGCGCCGCAGGGCCCCCAAGGATCCAGTCCTGGATCCGGATCGGCGCCGGTCGACCTTGTGACACCTCCTCCGGCGCCGAATCCAGTGATGACACCCCCACCGACTCCGACGCCGGTTGTGTCCCCAGCCGGCATCGGCCCCGGCCTCCCCCTCGGACACGGAGCTGGACCGACGTCGGAACCGACGCCGACCGGTACTTTTGTACCCCTGTTCTCCCCTGAGGTTTCCTACCATCCTGAGTGGCTACCAGGAGAGGGTGAGGAGGACTGGGAGGGGTCTGTAGACCCTCTTGCAGACCAGTTGGAGGAACTGGACTGGAGAGAGGAGTTGGGTGATGCCAGTGGTCTGGACACCTCCCCAGACCTTGACATGCTATCTCCCCCTACCGTGGCTACGGAGGAGGGTGCATCTTACGCAGTGGTGTTGCATAGGGCAGCCGAGGCCTTAAACCTCGAGCTTCCTACAGTGGCGGTCAGGACTAACCTCCTGACAGAGGTGCTTCAACTGGCAGCTGCCTCTTCGGAGCCTTTGCTGCCGTTCAATGAGGCCCTTACGGTCATCCTTTTGGGCACTTGGTCCAAGCCCAACACAGGGGCTCCTGTGGACAGGATGATTGCCCGACGCCACCGCCCGGCCCCGGTCTACCCCATTTTCCTCTCTTCCCATCCTACCCCTGAGAGCTTGGTAGTCCAAGCTTCCACGTCCAAAGGCGTATTCCCTAATGCACCACCTGATAGGGAATCCAAGAAGCTGGACCACCTTGGGAAGATGTTTTCTTCCTCCAGCTTGGGACTGCGGTCGGTGAACACTGCATGTCTATTGGGCCGCTACTCCCACTCGGTGTGGGACACGGTTGTGCAGGTCCTGCCACAGTGCCCGGAGGAGGCCCGGGCCATTCTCTCCCGTGCTGTTGCCGAAGGGAGCGACGCAGCGAAGTTCACCATCCGGTGTGGGCTGAGACGCTACGCCTGGTTGAGGTCCACTGACTTTTCGGGGATGTCCAAGCAACGCTTTTGGACGTGCCCTTTGATGGCCGTCGCCTGTTTGGCGACAAGGCAGACAGCGCACTCCAGCACTTTAAGGATTCTCGGGCTATGGCCAGAACCATAGGCCTCGCTTCCACCTCCTGCCCTGCGCAGTCTGCCTTTTGTGGCTCCGGAAGGGGTGCCCCACCACGTTCCGACCAGGGCCACAGACCTGCGCAAGCTTTCCAGCCTCTGTGCGGCCGGGGACATGGGACCCACCTCTGTGGGTCTGGGGGCCAGCGGGCGGGCCAGTCCACCAGCGCCCCCTCTGCAGCAGCCTCCAAGCCCTCCTAGTCCGACCTTTCAGGGCCACCTTTTGCCAGTGGGCAGCAGGATTCGCCATCACCTCCCCACTGGCTCAACATCACGTCGTACAGGTGGGTTTTGCAGATAGTCCGAAGGGGCTACTCCCTCCCCTTCGAGACTACCCCTCCCTCCATGCCACCTCAGACCCATCGCATGTCGGAGGATCACTTGGCCCTTCTCCAACAGGAAGTTTTTTTGTTGTTTTTTTTTAAACAAAGTTTTATTAGCTATTTTCAATGATATACAATACAGACCCTATTATGCTTTAAACACGTGAGATGACACCCTCAGCCTTGTAGCCTTCGCCTTTGTAACATATACAATAAGATGGTCGTGTCTCAGAAAATGGCATTCTTAGCACCTTTCTTATTTTACCCACCACCCGAACAATCCGTGGAGAAAGCGCTCCCGCAATGTCAAATACATGCATATCAGTGTCCTGGCAATCACGACCACCTAGCCGGGCAGGTAGTACTCGTCACATAGTGTCACAGTCTGCAATAATAAAACCTAACAATCCCAACTAAAATTTCCCTCCCCCCTCCCTACAGTCCTTTATTCACATTCAAATAACATCTTTTCGGGTGATCGCCCACACAAAGCCCAGCTGACAGTGTTACATTTTGAGACCAACATCAATATAGAAGCGACGCTTCGCAGTATTCAACCTCAGCCAGTGAGCTATTATCACATGGATATTAGTAACGTGTGCAATTCGGGTTCTTGGTATCCGCAGGCATTATTGCGAGTTGCTACGAGATTCCACAATTTCCACCTCCTGCATTTTGAGGGATTCTAATATTGTAACCCACTCCAGTGCTATCGGGGTTTTTCGTAACCCTCTGGCCTCCTCTCGCCTTAGGGCCGCACTTTCTGCACTACCCCACCTGATCACCTCGCTATGCCACATATGTATGGGGGGTGGTTTCTTGGACTTCCACCGCATAGTGATGGCTCGTATTGCTAGGATTAATGACAAGTTCGCAAATCTGTATTGTACCTTATGTTTCGAGGGGGACTTATGGAGGCCCAGGATACATTCCTCCACAGTGTTGTCTACTTCCTTCTGTATGACTGCAGAAATGAGCCGTCTGACCGAGACCCAGTATCTCCCTAATTGAGTGCAGGACCACAGCATATGTGCCAGCTCAGCGCCACCTGCGTGGCATCTAGGGCAGTGGTGTTGTGTTTGCGGAAACATTTTGTCCAGTCTATGAGGGGTAAGGTAGGCCCTGTGGAGCACCATGGTTTGGATAAATTTAAATTTAGCGTTTCTGGTAAGCTTTCTAGGGTGTTCTATAATGTTCCCCCACTCCTTTTCTTCTATGGCCCGTCCGACGTCTCCCGACCATGCATCCTGTAACTGGATGAGGGCTATTCCCGCATGTGCACGAATCCCCACGTACAGCCATTTCACTAAGTGTCTGCCTTGTCCCATATATTATAGCATTTTGACTAATTCGTGTGTATCTGGTTCCTATCGGTGCGGGGCCCAATGCGTTTTTACATATTGTGACACAGCCGCATGTAGAATGTACAGATGATCCGGCACTCCCGTGGTCCTGACAAAGTTATCATAATCTAACAATTGCCCCTCATGGAACAGGTCCGATACCGTGCTAACTCCTGCTTCGGTCCAGGGGGCAATAGTGCGGCGTGTTATGCGTCCCGCCGTCAATGGTATGCCCACCAGGGGGGTGTTACCTGCATAGGCAGGGTGCGTGTTCGTGTAATGAAGTGCTGCTTTCCAGCACTGCAGCGCTGTACGCAACAATGTAGGGAGCACTTGTGGGAGTTTACAGCGTGGTAGCAATAGTGTGTGTAAGGCTCCTGATGCCAGGTCGCGCTCGGTGTACCCTATTTCTTTAAGATTACGTCCGGCCGTCCAGAAGGATAGCCACTGCAACTGACAGGCGTAATAGTAGGCTCTTAAGGTCTGGGACCCCGAGTCCCCCTTTGTCCGTACCGAGTTGGAGCTTTTTGAGACTAATCCTCCGCCTGCCAGATCCCCAAATGAGATCGACGAGCATGGTATTTAAAAGTACGCTGTGGGAGCAGTACTGGCAAATTCGTAAAGTAGTAAACTAGCCTCGGGAGGACTACCATTTTTGTAATAGCCACCCTACCTATGACCGACAGCGGCAACGTAATCCAAAAGGCAATACTAGCTCGAAGGGCTCGAATTGCCCTGTGTAGGTTGCCGTCCAGCAGATCGATGGGAGTCCGGTAGATATGTATGCCCAGGTATTTAAATGTATGTGACGCAACTTGTATCACCATTTGCCCGAAAGGAACAGTCATCAGTAGTGCCTGTTCCCGGAAGAAAAAGGCGTGAGATTTCGTCGGATTAACAGCAAAGCCCGATATACTTTCGAAAACAGTAAATATCTCCGCCAGAGGTGTTAAATCGGTCCTAAGGTCTTTGACATAGAGGATAATGTCATCCGCGTATGCCGAGAAAAGGTGTATGGTGGGCCCGATCGGAATACCCATCTCTTGTGCGTCCGTTCGCAATTTAATAGTCAGGGGCTCCAGAGCCAGTATAAACAGGAGTGGCGATAGTGGGCACCCCTGCCTCGTCCCTCGGAATATCGGGTATGCAGCTGAGATATGGCCTCCAGTACGGACGCGAGCCGTGTGGGCTTGGTATAACAGGCGGAGCCATTTAAGATAATCCTCCGGTAGCCCAAATTTACCCAGTGCCTTAAACAAGTATTCCCAGGTTAGTGTGTCAAACGCTTGGCAGAGGTCCAGCGACACGCAGCCAGCGTGAGTGTAGTGTGGTGGGGCAGCCGACATCAGGTAATGCAATCTCCTGGTGTTCAAAGACGTGATACGGGCCGGCAAAAAACCTGTTTGATCTATGTGTATTAGTTTATGCAGGAGGGGTAGGAGCCTATTTGCCAGAATCTTACTAAGGATTTTATATTCCGTTGCCAGTAGCGACAATGGACGGTAGCCTGCCATGTCGGTGGGGTCCCTACCCAGTTTCGGGAGTGTGACCGTCAACGCTTGTGCTGTAGTGAGTGGCAATTCGCCTTTCTCCAATGCCGTGTTGTACAGGAGTTCCAAGTGGGGCAGGAGGGAATCCCCGAAAGTGTCGTAAAATTCTGCTGGCAACTTGTCCAGGCCAGGGGTTTTATTGCGGGGTAGCCCTCTGATCGCCAGTTTTATCTCCACTGTGGTAATCGGGCCTGAAAGTTCCTTTAAGGGAGGTGGTTGTGGGCACGTCAGGGTATGTAAGAAGTCATCAATTTGTGTGCCCATACTATCTGTAGGCTTGCTATAAAGCGAGGCATAGTAATGGTAAAAGGCTGTGTTGATGTCATTTTGTGTATGTGCTGTACCACCCTCCAAGGTAGTGACCTCCCTAATCACCGTGGCCGGGGGGGGTCATCCTTCAATACTTTCGCCAACAGCGCCCCTGATTTGTCCGCTTCCGTATGTGTTCTCTGTGTGTATCGCTGGTAATCTATAGTTCGAAGGGATTCTAACAGTTCCGCATGTTGTATGCGGACTTCTTGAAGTAGCCCCTGCTTCCCCCTATCTCGCGCTGCCTCCTGTTCTAGGCGATCCATCTTGTGTTCCGTGTCAATGAGGGATTTATTAACCTCCTGCCGAGCCCCTACAGTCGTGCTGATGGCCCTTCCGCGTCTACCTGCCTTAAAGGCGTCCCATTCAATTAAACCACTAGAAGCTGTATTGCTATTTTCAGTAAAGTAATGGGAAATGGTGTCGGCCATAGCGGCACGGAACACTGTGTCCTCTAACAATTGTGGCCATAGTCTCCATGTTGGCACCGGGGTAGGTACTCTGCCCCATGTGATCGTTAGCTCCAGATGATTGTGATCCGAAAAGGTTTTCGCAAGGTATGTAGTGTGCGTTACCTGCATTGCGATGTTAGAGCAGTAAATTCTATCTATTCTGGTATGCAACATGTGAACCGGGGAGTAAAACGAGTATTCTCTGTACGTCGGGTGTCGCATCCTCCACACATCACACAGAGCCCAACTAGTAGCCCAGCCACAAAGTGCCTTCGCCTGCTTAATTACTCCTGCACCGTTCAGGGGTGGATGGGACCTATCTAAGGAAATGTCCATAATCGTGTTGCAGTCCCCTCCTATAATCCAGGGGTGTGCTTCTCATCCTGCCAGTGCCAGGTTCAGGGTGGTAAAGAAACTTTTTTTGGTCAGGATTTGGTGCATATATGCTACCCAGCACTACCATTTGGCCATCAAGGGATCCGCGTACAAATATATAGCGCCCTTGCTTGTCTATTCGGTGTTACAGTGACGTGAAGGGCACCCCGTGCCGGATCCAAATAGTGACTCCCCGTGCATACCCCGAGTAGCTAGTGGTGAAAACCTGCCCCCTCCATTTCTTCCGGAGCTTTACCGCCTCCTGACGCATGTGGGATTCTTGCAAATATACTATTTGCGCCTTTCTCCTTAGTAATTGGGCGTGTATCCTATGGCGTTTCTGTATGGAGCCCAGTCCCCTAACGTTCCACGTTACAATGTTAAACTGACTAAGTGTATGCATTGATAGATTTTATTGGTCCTGCAGTCAGACCAAGACTCATGTGTGACAGTGACCAGCCTACGCGGTACTAACAAAGAAATAGGACCGTACCCCTCCCCAAAACCCCCAATACTCGGTCCGGTCGTAGAACTATACCGGACCACAAAACAAAGCGCAGTAAGCAGAACTATACCCTGAACCACAACAGCATTCGCAGATTGGGGGACATCGCCAACGCCGTCCACAGAGCGCGGGTCACGCTCCATTATGACATCGAGTTCCGAACCTCACGGAACCCGGGCTCAAGAAATTATAAACACATTCCATAACGCTGCACCATACATGTAGTTTACCGCAAAACGAAAAGGATATCACATCAGCGCTCCGGTTCAGTTCGTATATGATGGCACCATACTGTTGTCAGCCAAACAGTCCATCCGCCGTTTGAGGGGTTACGGAGGGAAACAGAGCCACGCTACCCTCGGAGTCCGATTTGTTCAGATCTTCTGCGGAAGAGACTGAGTCTTCTACAAGCGCAGACTGTCAAAGTAGCGGCCGCCAGTAGTGCCTTCTCCCTGCCCTGTTGTTGTTGCTGCGACGTTGGATTAGGTCGTCGGGAGTCTCCACGTAGACGTCTACTTCGGCGGACGCCAGGCCGTTCCGCACGATTGGAGCTGTGTTGAGTACTTTGGGAGGCGTTATCACCGGTCTCTGCGGGGTCCATTACCTCCAGCCACTCTTCGGCGTCTTCTGGGCTTTCAAAGAAATGAGTCTTGCGGTCATAGATGACCTTCAAACGGGCTGGGAAGAGAAGGGCATTCTTGAGGTTCAGGTCTCTCAATTTCCTCTTGACGGCCATGAAAGAGGAGCGCTGTCGCTGTACCATTAGTGTGTAGTCCGGGTACAGCGAGATGCGTGCATTCTCAAAGTGTATCTGGCCCAGCTTCCGTGCTTTTTGCAGTAGTGTGTCCCTGTCCCTATAATTTAACAGCCGGACAATGAGGGGACGCGGTGGGGCGCCCGGTTTGGGCTGACCGGTGGGTATTCTGTGCGCTTGTTCCACACAGTATTGGGTGGAGAGACCCTCCGGGGCAACGTGTTCGCGGAACCACTGTTCCATATACGTAGCCGGGTCCCATCCCTCGCAGCGCTCCGGCAGGCCAATGACTCGGACGTTGTTCCGCCTTGTCCTTCCCTCCGCGTCTTCCACCCGGTCCAGCAGGGTGGTAACTTGCTTCTGTAGTTGCTGCACTTGGGTCGTGGTCTGAGCCTGCTGCGGGGAGAGATCCGCCAGCGCCATGGTATTATCTATCACCTTGTCCGACAGTTTAGCGTGGTCCGCTTTGAGTAGCGTGAGACCCGTCGTGAGAGCTCCGATTTGTTGTTCAATGGCTCTCCTCTAGTCCCTGACCTCCTGCAGAATCAGGTCTAGTTTGTCCACAGGCTCCGTCACAGCTGTGGGCGGGATGCAGCTGGGCAACTGTGATACTCCACTAAGGTCCACATGCGCCATTGCGGGGTCCGCGCTGGGCCCAGCGTCCTGCTGCTTCCCTCTATTGCGGCCCATCACCGTCGGGCAGACCGTGGGAGGCCACCGGCGCGTCCCCTCCTCGCGTAGTTGGAGCAGGCGGGGAGTCGGGCGTATTACAGCTCAGCAAAGTCGGTCTCACAACCCCCGGGGCCTACTCCATATGCAGGTCACAGCTAGTGCCCGGGACAGCCCCGGTCACGACGTTCCCCAGAACAGGACTCCGCGGAAACCCCAGCATACTCCGGCAGCACAACATGTGCAGGAATAGGTGCCCCACCAGGGCCGAGACCAGGGCCGCCCAGGAAGCAATGCACACAAGTATCCAGTGCCCCACGCAGATCCGCGGGGGGCCCCCTGTCGCCGAGGAGACAAGCTCTCCACAAATGCCTTCAACACCCTGCTTCCTCCCTTCCAGCAGGGGCAGCCAGCTTGTCTACAGTGTCAGCACTCTCCAGGTAGTCCACAGTTCAATTGCTGGGCACTCAGTATGGCAGGCACTCCTTCCGGGGGGGGGGCCCCCACCACCAGCAAACCTGTCTCTCCGCCTGGGGTGGCCCCCGCAGTCCAGCACTATCGGAGCAGCGCTCCTCTCTGTGCGCCCGACTTAGGCCACAACTCATCCCCGGGAATCAATGCACACAAGTGTCCACTGCCCCACGCAGACCCGCGGGGGCCCCTGTCGCCGTGGACACAAGCTCTCCACAAATGCGGCCTTCAACACACTGCTTCCTCCCTTCCAGCAGGGGCAGCCAGCTAGTCCACAGTGTCAGCACTCTCCAGGTATTCCACAATTCAATTGCTGGGCACTCAATATGGCAGGCACTCCTTCCAGGGGGGGGCCCCCACCACCAGCAAACCTGTCTCTCCCCCCGGGGGAGCCGCCGCAGTCCAGCACTATCGGATCAGCGCTCCCTCTCTGTGCGCCCGACTTAGGCCGCAATTCATCCCCGGGACTTGCGTAGATCAGCCCCGGGGATTACTCACAATGCGCGGCTGCTGCCAGCAGTCACAGCCGGTCCGGTCCGCCACAGAGTGCAGGATTGACAAGGGAGCACTCCGCCCCCGTCCGGACACCTTCCGCCGGCCCTCTGCTGCAGAGCAGCCACCGCCAGGGGCCGGCCTCTATACCGCCAGCGGGCGGGTTCCCGACAGCAGGCCCGGCACAGCTCCCCACGCAACTCAAAAGGCCCCGGGCATCATCGAGTCCCGATGCCAGGCAGCAGACGCGCCGAGAGCCGGTCCAACTATCGCCCCCACTCCGCTGGCTTTAGGGTGCACCGAAAAGGGCACTTTGGTGCAGCGCGAATCGGATATACACAGGATGTAGGAGCCCGGGTCCGGAGCTCCGCTAAAATGCAGCCGCCATGTTCGGCTGTCGGCCACGCCCCCCTCCAACAGGAAGTTACGGCTCTCTTGGCCAAGGGAGCCATCGAGCGAGTCACAGAAGTAGGTCGTGGTTGTTTTTCCCACTACTTTCTGGTGCCCAAGAAGGACAAAGGCCTGCGTCCTATCTTGGATCTTCGGAACGTCAACCGCTTCCTCCGGAAGGAGAAGTTCAAGATGTTGACATTGGCTCAGGTCCTGTCTGCCCTGGAGACTGGATGGTAGCGTTGGACTTGCAGTAAGCTTATTTTCACATCCCCGTCCTGCCAGCCCATCAGCGTTACCTACGGTTCACGGTAGGCCACGAGCACTTTGTTTACCGTGCTTCCCTTCGGCCTTACCAGCGCCCCTCGGGTGTTCACGAAAGTGATGGCGGTGGTCGCAGATCAGCGGTTCCAGTCTTCCCCCTATCTTGACGACTGGCTGTTGAAGGCGGGCTCGCCCCAGGCTGTCGTCTCCCACCTCCAGACTATGGCCGACCTCCTGCATTCGCTGGGGTTCACCATCAATGTGCCGAAGTCACACCTGATCCGCTCTCAGAAGCTCCTTTTCATCAGATCGGATCAGTTCTGGACACAGCGCAGTTTCGGGCTTATCCTCCCGAGCAGCGAGTCCGGGATATTCGGGCTATGATTCCGATCTTTCAGCCTCTATCCCGGGTTTCGGTCAGAATGACCCTGAGGCTACTGGGCCTCTTGGCCTCCTGCATCCTGCTGGTGGACTATGCCAGGTGGCATATGCGGGCTCTGCAGTGGGACCTGAAGTTGCAGTGGGCACAGCATCAGGGGAATCTTTCCGATTGCATCCAGATCTCGGAGGGCACTGCACATCAATTGCAGTGGTGGCTCACGAACCGGGATTGGGTCAACGGCAGATCCCTCTGGGAGAGGTGGAGATCAGAGGCCTCTGGTCTCCGGCAGAGTCCGGGCTCCATATCAACATTCTGGAGCTTCGGGCGTTTCTTCTTGCACTAAAGGCATTCCTTCCCTCTGTCAGGGGAAGTGCAGTGAAGGTGTTCACGGATAGCACCACCGCCATGTGGTATTGCAACAAACAAGGCGGGGTGGGGTCGTGGACCCTATGTCAGGAGGCTCTCCACCTTTGGACATGACTGGAACATCAGGGCATATCTCTGGTGTTTCAACACCTGGCAGGTTCTCTGAACCCCAGGGCGGACGAGCTCAGCCGCAGGTGCATGATGGATCACGAATGGCATCTTCACTCGGAGGTGGTGCACGGTCTCTTTCAGCAGTGGGGAGAGCCTTGGTTAAATTTATTCGCCACAGAAGAGAACGCGCAATGTCAGCAGTTCTGCGCATTGGAATTTCCAAGGCGGCACTCGCTCAGAGACGCTTTTAGTCGCGAGTGGAGTTGCGGTCTTCTATACACCTTTCCGCCTATACCACTTCTGCCCAGAGTGCTGAAGATCAGGCGCGACCGGGCCCAAGTCATTCTTGTGGCTCCGAATTGGGCACGAAGAGTCTGGTATCCCAAGCTCTTACACATGACCATCGATCCTCCGATCAGACTGCCTCTTCGGGAGGATCTTCTGTCGCAGCAGCAGGGGACGGTCCTCCATCCGAACCTGTCCAGCCTCCACCTCCTTGCGTGGAGATTGAGCGGCGACAGTTGACAGCTTTCGACCTTCCTCCCGAAGTCTGTAATGTTATCTTGGCAGCCAGGCGTCCCTCCACCAAAACTGTATACACCTGTAGATGGAACAAATTTGTGGCATGGTGCGCAGCAAAGGCTGTGGATCCCCTTTCTGCCCCCCTTACAGAGGTTCTCCTCTTCATTCTTTCTTTGGCCCAGCAGGGCTCTGCTCTGGACACTCTCAAAGGCTATCTTTTGGCCATTTCGGCCTTCCTTCGGCTGCCTGACCAGCCTTCTCTCTTCAAGTCCCCCATTGTAAATCGCTTCCTTAAGGGCATTACCCACTTGTTTCCTCCAACTCCTTTCGTGATGCCCCAGTGGGACTTGAACCTGGTTCTTTCTTATCTTATGTGTGCTCCCTTCGAGCCGCTACATAACTGTCCTCTCAGACTCTTAACCCTTAAAACTGCCTTTCTGGTTGCCATCACCTCTGCTCGCAGGGTGAGTGAGCTACAGGCCCTTTCTTCTATGCCCCCTTTCCTGGCTGTTCATCCAGACAAGGTTCTCCTTCACACTAGGCCTTCTTTCCTCCCCAAAGTGGTTACCTCTTTCCATATAGGACAGACGATCACTTTGCCCACCTTCTTTCCGCATCCTTCTAAAGAGGAAGGGAGGCTCCACCGTCTGGATCTAAAACATGCGCTTTCGTTCTATCTGGATCGCACAAAACAATTCCGGGTGGATGACCAACTCTTTGTTGGTTATGTGAGCTCCAAGAAAGGTCTGGCCGTGCAAAAACAAACCATCTCCCGATGGGTCGTTCTTTGCATCAAAATCTGCTATTCCTTAGCGAAAAAAGGAACCTCCAGTTGGGTTGCGGGCCCATTCCACTAGGGCGACGGCAGCCACTACTGCTTTGGGACGTGGAGTCCCCCTTCTTGACATCTGCCAGGCAGTTACGTGGGCTTCACTGCACACGTTTACCAAACACTACTGCCTGGACAGCCAAGTCCGGAGGGACGGCTTCTTCGGCCGTTCAGTTCTCTGGGACTTTCTGGTGTGAACTTGGTTCGCAGACCCACCACCGGGGTTGGTATTGCTGGGGTATCTATTCTAAAGTGAGGAATCATTAACTAATTGTCTCTTTCAGAAGAACGAGTTACTTACCTTCAGTAACGATATATCTGTAAGAGACATAGATTAGTTATGGATTCCTCACCGCCCCACCCATCCTCCCCGTTCTGCGAACTGATTTCTAGGGTAAGGGACTCCGTCTTTTAGGGCCCTAGTTTTCATGCACCAGTGGACAGTGTCTTCCATGGCTCTGCACTTCTGGCGTGGAATGTCATGTAAAGAACTGACGACAGCGCACGAGGGCGGCGTCCAAGTAGATACCGCGACGTCATCCCGGCGACCACGACGCCAACGACGAAAGCTGAGTCGACCGACGCCACCTATCGACGCGCAGAGGTACTGCTGAGGAAAAAATTCTCCGGATCCAGTCTGACGCCTCGGGGTAATTCTAAGGTGAGGAATCCATAACTAATCTGTCTCTTACAGATATATCGTTACCGAAGGCAAGTTACTTGTTCAATAGGTATGATGGAATCCTCCTGATACCACAAGCCATATTGCACATGCACCCAATCCAGAAATGGTAGTACAACAAATGGCCACAAACCACTGGTAATTGGGAGGGTCTAGTGGTAGTCACTGAAGGGATTCAGAAAGCAATAGTGGTGGAGTCTGTTACCTTGGGAAGACCTTTAAAGCTAACAACTCTAACAGTGACTATCACTGTGGAAGCATCCTACACAGTATGCACCTTGTATACCTCAAAACCACGGTTTAGTGGAGCACAACAGACCAGTCAAATATATAAACCTGTTTGTACTCAAGACTGTTCCTGGCACTTAAAGCCTTCCAAGTACAAGAAAAGGGCAAAACGGTGCTGACGAAAACAAACAGTATGACCATGATGTTCTGTCTCAGCAAGCAGGGGGGAACGAGGTTCAACCCGCTGTCAAAATAAACCCAAGACACATGGAAATGGGTGATTCAGACAAGGACCACACTGATAGTGATACATCAACCAAGCGTTAAAAATGTAAAAGCAGACAAGCTGAGCTGACACATCCCACAAATGTAAGCTAAAGCAGCATTAAACGCTGGAAGATATTTTCTGCAGATGGGGCACCCCAGACAAAACTGTTCGCAAGCCCATAGAACACGAAATACTTACAATTCACATCCAGGTATACGCATCAACTATCTTGGGGAAATACCCTATTGATAAACTGGCCAGGGTCACGTATGTAGGACTTTCCACTGATTCCACTGATCCCATTGATAATCTACAAATTAACACTCAAACATCACCCTCATCCTAATAGCCCCACAGTGAGCCAGGCAGGCATGGTTCTCGGACCTTGTGGAAATCTCATGGGGGAAAGAATGTCTTCCAGCAACATAGGGCCTGTTCACGGTGCAGAGGGGGGATAGCTCTGCCAGCGCTGGAACCAGCCATTATATGCCTGGCAGCCTGTCTCCTGAGTACCTAGAGTTCGGTCATCCATCTCCGCCTCTCACTCAGATTCATGGAAATCCATGTACACGCAAATGTTACACCGCTAAGTGGAACATATATATCCACTCGTGTAAGAAACAAGGCCTCATGGATATTAGAACAGTGAGCACCACGGTCCTAACAGACCTAACCCACCTGCTAAAAAGCAGCCCTCACTCAAAGTCCACCTGGCCAGCATTGTGGCAATCAGCAGAGGAATCCGGGGGGGGCCAACTTCTTTACACTACCAGTTGTGAAAAGTTTCCTAGAGGGAGCAAAAAAGGTAGCCTCACCAAGGGCTGCACCCACCTCGGTCGAACTTAAATATTGTACTTACTCAACTGTTGACGGAGCCATTTGAGCCTATGCACTAGTCAGAACTCAAATTCCCGACATTGAAGACCGCCTTTCTAGTGGCCATCACTTCTCTACATAGTCAGTGAACTACAAGCGCTCACCATCTTAAAACCATAGTGATTCATAATGTCAGCGAGGTCATGAGGACTAACCCCAATTTCTCCCTAGGGTTGTCGCACTTCCATGTTACTCAAGCGGTATAGCACCCTGCTTTCTTCAAAATGCCAAAGCCGCATGTGTAAAATGCCCTGCACACGCTGGACCAACAGAGGGCAGTCATATAGTACCTCCAAGAAAAGCAAAGAACCTGAGGAAGAGGAGTCAGTTTGTTGTCTCATTTGCATAGGCAAGCCGGGGCACACCAGTAACCAAGGGAACCATTACACGTTGGATATTGCAAACAATCCAAACGTGCCACGGAAGAGCAGGAGACTCACTAGTGACAAGGCCAAGGGCATACTCCACAAGCAAGGGAGCAACACTGACCTTCATAGCAAATGTGTCCATCAACGACATTTGTATGGCAGCGACATGGTCCGCCATACAGAACTTCACAAAGCATTACTGTTTAGACATCCAGATAGAGAGAGAAACGCAAGTTGGAGAGAGTACTAAAACACCTGGTTGGGAGTTCAGGCGCATCTCAACCCAACTTCCCCAAGGAGACAGATAACACTGCAAAGTCAATGGACAGCATGTGAATCCAGAAAAAAATCATGCTACAAAAGGAAATGGTTACTTACCTAGACGAGTAGTATTGCACCTTGAAGAGCTTTCTGGATGTACATGCGACCCGCCTGCCTTCCAGAAAATGACAGGGGCAAACCGGCAAAACCAACAACCCAGCTAATGGAGAGGAATTGTAAGCACCTTCAAGTCCCCAAAGAGGGAAAAAGGAATCTTAAGATGGCAACTATATACAGGAAGTTCTGAAGAGCACTTCGGACATCAAAGGGGATGGACATAGCACCAAATTGTGGTTGATAATGACACCCACAAAAAAAAAACATAAAAAAGGAGAAGGCGTGATTCTGGTCCTAACCACTAAATGACAAAATAATACACCACATGTGAATCCAGAAAGTCTTCAAGCTGCAAAACTACTCCCACATGTCAGTAACCATTTTGTTCTGTTGCATAGTTTTAGATAAATAATTTAAAAACTATGTAGGCAAGTTTGCATAGTTAGAAAGGTTACACAGTTATTATATAGAAGTGCCTTGTCTGGTGGTCTTGGTTGCACGATTATGTGAAGAAACACTTGCTTTCCCAACTGCATTTGAAACAAAAAAGTAAGGCATAATAAGGTGCAAGTAAAATGTACACAATACAATAAATATGAGGCATGTGTGAAAGAAATTACAGGGTTCACCACCAAATAGTAAATGAGTTAAAATAGACAGATTATTCCAGATGTAGGGTGCTACCACTGTGACTAATCAGTCACCTTTGTTTATATCTGGTTATGGAATTAACAAGGACACACTCTTCTGTTGAGCATCTCGTGCATGTCCAGCCAGTGTCTATCCTTTTTCTTGATTCCTTTTTTTTTTTTAGCAAACACATAAATGCAATAAAGAAACAGTAACCACTCAGCCAGAGTCCATGCCAGTCTCATTTGAAGTACCAAAGGATTCTTCATAGCCGCCCCTTTTATTTAATACCTATTTGGGTCCTCTCATCTTCTCGCTTGAGCTGTGCTTTTTCACTTATGACTGTCACACAACTGTTAGTAAAGCTGGCACCTGTTCAAATAAAGGATAACATAAAGGCACAGGTTGTCAGCCCGCAGTGCCCATTGGATGAGCCACATGGACCTAAAAATTAACCCCACTAAAATACACATCCTCGTGGGCTGAGAGCCAAGTAGATCATGGCCTCCGATCTGAAGTTAGGAACTGGGAGATTGTCCAAAACCTCTAGTTAAGGTGAAACATGTAGACGTCGGAATGGATGGCATGCCATCTGTGGATCCACCTGTCCCAAACGAGTTGTAAAATTGTTTTCACTGTGAGTGACAAGAAACATTTTTTTCCTTTTCTAAGCTTTTTGTATGAGACACACAAATTGCGTTGATACTTGCTAAAATTACCCTACAATTTCTTACTGTTGGGCCCCCTAAAGATGGTTAACAGCAACTTCAGGGTCCTGCGACTCCAATATTAGCGCTGATTATATCACAACATCCCATCACACCAGCATTTGGAGCCCTTTACAGCCGTCCAGTAAGAAAAAGCTCTTTGTATTGCCCAGAGAGCACGTCAATGATTAGGCCATGTATCTATTGAAGAAAATATCGTACTCTGTGCCAAAATGAACAGTAGTTTAAGTACAGGGGTCTCTATTAAATATACCAAGATACATTGAAGTACTCTCAGGTGGGCACACTGTTCATGTGTATGGGCCCCAAAACCTGGAATGCATTACTATAGTGTCTGAAATAAATTGTAACCTTTGTTCTAAGCAAGCACCGAAGCTCTCCTTTGAAAAAAAATGTACATTTGATCTGCTAAAGATCGTCAAGTCCGACTACAGCATCCAGTGATGGTCACGTTCGTGGCACTTTAAATTGTCCAGTCACAGCTAATAAATTCCTTCACCAGAAGCCTCCTTTTTGACAAAAGAAGTAAATGTTTTCTGTAGGCTTTGTTTTATCCAGCATTTTTCACTTCATATAGATACATCAAGAGGTAATATTCATTATAAGTCAAAAAGTTATGGAAGAGGATATTTTTCAAAAGCTGTTACCCTGCAAGGCAAGTCCATTCAAGTTAATGTTAGATCTAAATAGCAATGAAAAGAATTATTCAAGGAACATAATATTTTCCCATACAACTGATTTGGAAGTTTTTACATAAAACGGTTTTTGGATCTCAGACTTGCAAAAAATCAAATAGTAAATAATCCTAAATGGAAACATTGAAAACATCCTGGTTAATATGGAGAAGCCAATGATGTTTGTTTTTTTCAAGCCCTCAAAGTGTTGGTCTTTTTCCTGTAAAGCAACTGCTTCCTAATATTTTCCTTTTGCATCTTTTGTGTATGGTTGATAAACAGTCTTTTGATTGCTTTAACTGGTGTTTTTTTATCACTGTTTTCACGAAAAATATCTTGCACACAGTCAATGCAGATGATCAGTTCAATACTACATCCTTAGAGCAAAGCTGTGTTTTCTGCTCAAATAAGTTTGGAATACATGATCTTGTGTCACTGGTGGTGTGGCACACCCAACACTTAACATGCCCTCTTCATTGTGTGAACATATTCCTAAAACATTCCCTGGTGGTCTTCAGTTTCATCTGTCCAGAAGGTAAGACATCTGCTGTAAGTGAAGAGTTGCAGTGCATGAAATTCCCAGATCTACCTGCCATTTAAACGTTTCTTTGCAGAGGTATTGAAATAAAATGGAAGGAGCATGATCTTGGGAAACTGGTAATGAGAAAGGGTTTTGTTTGGAATTTTTTTTTGAGCAAGCAAGTTGGCTGGTAATATTGATGCCAATTGTTTACAAAACAATACAACATGAGGTATATATCACCATATAATGCAATCCTCTCATCTGTTGCACTATTCAGAACTCTCACTATTCACCTCAGATAAACAGCCGCACAATAAAAGAATCCGCTTTGGGTACTGAATCTTCAGCTTTGGGTCATGTGATCAAGAAAGATAGAGGTAACCTATCTTGATTGGTGTAAAATTGACGGCAGCAATTCTTGGCAACATAAAAAGTTCATATCAGTCAGATTTGATTTGCAATTTACTGTTTGTTGTAAATGTAGTTGGAAAGACCACCTGTTGTTGAACAGTGATTCAGGTTGTCCCATTTGTTTAATTCACTCCTTTGTAGGGCTTGGTGCTGTGCTTTATTTTCTTGTATTTGCACCTTTGCCAAGTGATGCAAGCCGTTCTGTTAAGACAAGTGAAATTTGGACGAATTAAATTACTATTTTCCATTGATATTTAATTCAGCAAACTCAAGGACATTAATTTATTGGAAATGTATTTTCTGAACTCGACAGGCATGTTAAAGTTACTTTCTTATAAAAATGCCCTTTAAGTAATTTCCCTTGTAGGGTTTCCATTACTGAAAGAAGTAGGTTTCCTACCCTGTAAAACGTTTAGTAGAAAATGGGCAATTTTTTAATACACCCCCCCACTAATAGGAAGCATCATACTATTAAAGTTGTACCAGCAATTACCATTTACATGTACTATGGATTTGTTTTATGGAGATATATGTGTATATATTTGTGTGCGTTTTTTGTAGCGTGGCTTGTAGATGCATATACTCTGCATACTCCTGCCATCTAGTGTTTGGCCCGGATGTTTCCAACTTGTTTTCTTTAAAGGCATTTGAGTCACCAGACTGGTTGTGACTCCCCCCTTTATCCACATTCCAACAGCACACTGGATCCACCTCAGATTGTTTTCTTCCGTCATTAAGCTCAGACGGTTGGGAACACTACTATGAAGTAGACTTGTTTAAATGCACTGGGGCTTCAACTTCTTGGGTGCGCTTCGGGTCCAGCAGCTCCCTTCTTCAGCCCCGAGTTCGAAAACAACTGTTGAGGTGTGTGTGTGTCTGTAGATACACATGCTTAGCATACTTCCGCCATCTAATGTTGAGTCCGGATATGTGCAAGTTGTTTTTCTTCAAATAAGTGTTTCGAGTCATGAGGTAAAGTGCTCCTCCTCCCGGTGATAAAGCGCATCGGCTCCATTGTTAGATTGTTGTCTTTCCGCTGTCAAGTTCGGAGGTATTTGGTGGCGCTCCGGTTCGAGACTGCTTCGGGCTAAATACAGAACATCTCGCAGTCAGTTCGGAGAGCTGCTTTTGCTGCCTTTGGGCCTTGCCCTTTCAGGCCTATTCTTTTCACCATCGGCTTCCACCCGCAATGTGCTGGTAATGGAATGGACTCCCTTTCATTTTGTCCCTCCTGCCGCGCAAAATATCTGAGGACCAACCTTCATCTATGTCTGTCCCTAAATCACAGATAAGAAGACTGAAGCTTGTCAATCTTTCCGATCGAAAAAACATTGAGGGACCGTCGGGCACGTTGGAGAGAAATGCAGCGCTGGGAGATCGAGAATACACCCGTCATCTTCAGGCAGCTAGATGTCGAAGAACACAAGGAAGAAATCCTGGAAGCCCCTGTGGCTGAGGAAGAGGCTTTCTCCGGCCAAGAATCTTCATCCGACTCAGAGATAGAAAGAAGTCTCCAGATCGAAGACATTTCTCCGGGTCAAAGTACCTTGAGTACACGTGCCCCTGTAAAATGTACTATTAGTCACTCGGACCAAGTGAATATATGGCTTCCGAACTTCCACTGCCAAAAGGCCATGGAAGGCACCAAACGTCCAATACGGATGCCCCACCCTTGGGCTCAGCTCTGAAAATGACTCTGCTTCGTCCTGACCAGCTTCGGTTCTGAGCCATTCAATGAATTCCTCGGCTCCCAGCACCCCATGGCCCGACAAACCGGTTCCGAGCTCTTTGGCACCGAAAGACAAACTTCTTTCGGCACCGAAAGACAAACTTCTTTCGGCACCGAAAGACCAAGATCCACTTCGGCACCGGAGAAAAAACTTAGTTCATTTCCGAAACCTGTGATTTACACAACAGCCTTGCTTACAGAACCAATCCTCTAGGTTATGCAGGAGCTGCTCAATCTGAGGCAAAAGACGTTACATATCTAGCCTCAAACTGGTTGAGTGGTAGCAAAAGCTTTATAGCCTCAGCCTCAAACATCTCAGCACCAGCTTTATTTTGAAGTGGCCAATATACCACCGCCTCCTAAAAAGAAGAAAAAGGACAGAGCCACCAGTCCTATGCCTCCTCCTTCACCACCACCACAACCACCTCCTCCACCTCTTTCTCTACCACCAGCTTCACCACATCAGTCATACACTGGTACAGGGGACAATACACCATAGGGGTCTCCACAATCTCCTCTTGGAGATGATGATGGAGGAGATGATTCACATTCTTAACCTACAGATCCCTAGGACTACTATTATGTTGATCCTCCAGGGGATACTGACCCAGCCAGACCATCACCTCCTGATGACACTTCTTACCAGGACGTTATTGCTAGGGCAGCTGCTTATCACCAGGTCCCATTACATAAAGACACTATTGAGGATGATTTCCTATTTGAAACCCTCTCCAATACCCATTGGGTGACTCCATACCACCCCATGTTAAAAGGCTTGATCCAACATGCTGAAGATATATTTAAAGACCTTGTTAGAGCACAAATCTTTACACCTGGGGTAGATACAAAATATAAAGCGGTACCATCTGACTATATATATATATTTTTATTTATATATATTTTTTTTTATATATATATATATATATATATATATATATATATATATAGACATCTTCCTCCAAACTCTTTAGTTTGTTCCAATGGATGGAAAAGAGCTCATTCGCAGACCTCAGCTGATGCTCCTCCGCCTGACAAAGAGTCAAAACTTATTGACGCTTCAATCAAGAGGGTGGCTGTGCAAGCTTCCATTCATTAACGCATCGCTAACAGCCAGACTTTCTTAGCGAGATATGATAGAGCACATTGGGATGAAATGGAGGATCTCCTCCATCATCTCCCTGAGCAATTCAGAAAAAGGGACAAGAAATTGTTACTGAGGGGAAACTAAATTCTAATAATTCCATCAGATGTGCCCTAGATTCAGCAGACACAGCTGCTAGAGGCATAAACACCAGCATATTACTACGTAGGCATGCATTGCTGCTTGTGTCTGGATTTAAACTAGAGGTACAACAGAATTTCCTAAATGTACCATTTGACGAGGAACATCTGTTTGGTCCCCAATTGGACCAAGCATTAGGAAAAATAAAAAAAGATAATGAGGTAGCCAAATCAATGGGAGCTTTACAAACCTCCACTACTCGTGGCTCCCCACATATAAGCAAGGCCCCAAGACTACATCTTCCGATGCCTCTACATCTTCCTACAGACAACAGAATCAAGCTTCCCCTTCTAGAAGATACTGTAGGAGTACATACAGAGGGAATAATTCTAAAGGACGCGTTAGAGGTGCCTCCATACGCACCAAAACCTCCACCCCAAAGCAGTGGCTTCCTTCTCATTCCACCGACTATTAAACACCTGTTGGGAGCGGACTACAACAATTTTTCAATTCTTGGAAAACCCAAACATCAGATCAGTGGGTGTTGGGCATCATCCACCATGGTTATTGTCTGGAGCTCATCACTACACCACCAAACATTCCACCTCGCAGACGCAATCTTTGTGTAGAGCATCAACATCTCCTAAAACAGGAAGTAGAAGCTCTCTTGCTAAAGGGAGCCTTTGATCCAGTCCGTCTTCAGTATCAAGGCATAGGAGTATACACCCTATGCTTTCTCATTCCAAAAAAAGACCGATCATTAAGGCCCACATTAGACCTCAGGCCTTTAAATCCTTGCATACCGTCAGAACACTTCATAGGGTGACTCTTCAGGATGTGATTCCATTGCTTCAAAAGGCGACTTTGTCAGCACTAGACTTAAAGGAGGCTTACTTCCATATTCCCAGTCATCCAGCTCATCGCAAATACCTCAGAATTGTTATAACAGGAAAGTGTTACCAATTCAAAGTACCATTCGGAGTCACAACTGCTCCTCGTGTGTTCTCTAAGTGCCTAGCAGTGGTAGAGCACCTCTGCGCAGACAAAACATTAATGTCTTCCCATATCTCGACGACTGGCTCATAAAAGCCAATATGCTTCTCTTGTGTCAAATACACACTCACAATAAGCATACAAAAATCACATCTTCAACCATTAGAGGTTCCCCGTACTTAGGGGCCATACTCAACACATAGTTGGGTTTAGCCTACCCAAATATCACCAGAATCCAATATTCAAACAGTGTTGCACAAATTCCAACCCAATCAAAGCATAACAGTCAAAAAAGTTGAGCAACTCCTGGGCATGATTGCATCCTGCATTGCTATAGTACCACATGCTAGACTGCACATGTGTCTGCTGTAAGAATGTCTAACACACCAGTGGTCACAATCACAGGGCCACTCACAGGATCTAGTGTTGGTAGACAACCCACTGATTGCTCTCTGCAGCGGTGGAACACAGAAAATTTGTCAAAGGGGCAGCCTTTTCTCAACCCTGTTCCCCAGATCTTTCTAACGGCGGATGCATCACTTACAGGATGGGGTGCTCACCTACACCATCTAACAGTCCAGGGTCTTTGGGAACCCAAACACCAAGGTCTCCGTATTAATTACCTCGAGCTACAAGTTGTTCACTTGGCTTTGAAAGCATTTATACGCCACTTCACAGGCAAAGTTGTCTTGGTCTGCACGGACAACATGACAACCATGTTCTATTTACAAAAACAGGGGAGGGGGAGTGGGGTGGGACTCTCTACAATTGCCACTTCTATCTCAGACCATTTGTCGTTGGGCAATACATCAAAACATTCACCTACTAGCGTAACACATTCCTGGAAAGAACAACCAGATTGCCGACCACCTAAGCCGGATGTGGCAACAAGTCCACGAATGGGAACTCCACCTTCAAGTTCTTCTCCCAAACTTTCACAGGTCAGGGTTTCCACAGATAGACCTCTTCACAACCACAGAAAACACAAAATGCCCAAACTTCACCTCCAGGTTATCACACTCTCAATCCAAGGGCAATGCTCTATGGATGAACTGGTCAGGGATATTTGCCTATGCTTTTCCACCTCTCCCTCTTTTTCCATTTGTGGTTCGGAAGAGCTCAGGCAAACGTCTCTGACTCTCGTCCTGGTAGCACCCACTTGGGCTCGCCAGCCATGCTTCACCATGCTACTAGAACTATCAGTAGTTCCCCACGAGAAGCTTCCTCTTCACGCAGAACTTCTCACTCAGAAGCATGGAGAAATGCGGCACCCAAAGGAATTCAACCTTGCGATTTGGCTCCTGAAGTCATAGAATTTGGTTATTTAAATCTCCCATCAGAATGTATTACCATTCTTAAAGAAGCTTGTTGACCAACAACTAGAGCGTGTTATGCAGCGAAATAGAAACGGTATGTTTTCTACTGTCATAACAAAAAGCATTAATCCACTTGACACAACTGTACAAAACATTGTCTGTTACCTTCATTTACTGACCTCTAGCTTTGCTTATAAATCCATACATCTACATTTAGCTGCAATTGCTGCCTACTTGCAAAATAGGCAGCAACTATCTTTGTTCTAAGGGCCAGTTATTAAGGCGTTCATGGAAGGCCTTAAAAGAGTAGTTCCACCTAGGGAACCACCCATACCTATATGGAATCTCAATATTGTACTTATTAGACTTACGGGTCCACCATTTGAACTACTGCACAAATGATCCCTGCAATTCTTATCTTGGAAAGTTGCATTTCTAGTGGCCATTACCTCACTAAGGCGTGTCAGTGAGCTCCAGGCTTTCACCTTGGAGGAATTTTTCTTCCAACAACATAAAAATAGGGTGGTTCTTAGAAGAAATCCAAAATTTCTTCCAAAGGTGGATTCATCTTTTCACCTTAATCAATCAGTTGAACTACCTACTTTCTTTCCACAACCAGATTCAGTTGCGGAAAGGGCCCTTCATATACTGAATGTCAGAAGAGCTCCTATGTATTATATTGATAGAACTAAACAGTTCCATAAGACTAAACAGCTTTTTATTGCTTTTTCTCCCCCTCACACAGGAAAGCCCATAACAAAGTTAGGCATTTCTAGATGGATAATTAAATGCATTCATTCAAACATGTTATGCCAAAGCTAAAAGAACGTTGCCCACACCACCTAGGGCACACTCTACTTGTAAGATAGGAACTTCCATGGCTTTCCTGGGCAATATTCCAATAGCTGATATTTGCAAAGCAGCCATGTTCTACACCACACACTTTCACTAAACATTATTGTATGGATGTTTTAGCACGCCAACAAGCCAATATAGGTCAGGCAGTGCTACGTCCCTCTTTCAAACAACTTCAACACCCACAGGTTTTGCAGCATGAATCCTTTTCTGGATTCACATCCTGTGCATTATTCCGCCATCTAGTGGTTGGGTCCGGAATAGTCTTCTTTTTTTTTTCTTGTTTTTGATGTCCTTTGGTGCCAGGTACGTCCCCTGTGTGACATGAGATGGCGCCCTGGAGGTTGTTGTGCGTAGTAGCCATCTTCAGACTCTTTTTTTCCGCCGTTTGGTCTGGAAGCAAGAGGGGACGCTACTGAAAATTGCAGAAAAACCCTGAAAATCACGTTTTTTAAAGAAAAACCTAAACATTGCATCGCCGACACGACCGGAGAACACACCGGGCCTTCTGAGACGACTTCTTCAATACAGAATACCGCCACCAGCAGGACGAATGGTTAGACAAATGGCGAGGTAGGGGCCATGGAAAAGACCCCCTTCAAATTCTGTCCCGAGTGCCACCACAAATTCGCCCAAAGTGATCCCCACGAAGTGTGCAACCTCTGTTTACCCAAGGATCACAAGGACAAGGATTGCGAGGCTTGCACGGTTTACCTGTCGAAGACTTTCAGGGCACGCCGAAAGCAGAGAGAGGGCCACTACGCGACAATGGCCCAGGGACAGAAGAAACCTTCCTTGAAGTACTTGGGTCTCTTCAGCGACGAGGAGGACCAAGGGGTCCCAGCAGAATCGATGCACGAAGGTTCGGACGTCGAATTTCTCGAGGGAGACTGAGAAAAATCGCGCCCAGAAAACAATGGCGAAAGACGCAGAGAAAAAGACAGACAAGGTAAGACACCCACACCCAATGGAACCGATGGGGCCACGAAAAAAAGGCACAGCTGAAGGCAGCCCCGACGCCGAATACAAAGGCGATCGAAGGTCAGCCGCGATCCAAAGAACCCCACGTGATACCAAGGGTTAAGAAGAAGTACAAACTTTCCTCCAAGAATCCTAAGTATATACAAGGAAATACTGTACCAGACTCTTATCTTTGTCACCACAGCAAGGAAGAGGGGCAACGGCCTTTCCAACACTGGTCCACCTCCAGAGAAAGAGAGCAAAAAAATGGACATGGTGGGCAGAAAAATAGAAAAGGAGTCAGCTACGCAATGGCGCATAGCAAACTCAAGTGCCCTGTTAAACAGGTATGGTCACCAGCAATGGGAGGACATCGAGGAGCTCATCAACAAGCTCCCAGAAGAAGACAGGAAAAGAGGAAGATCCATTGTATAGGAAGGCAAGAATATTGCAAATACATGCCTAAAGTCAGCACTCGATGCAGCAGACACTGCCAGCAGACAATTGTGCACAGGTACCACACTAAGGAGATATGCCTGGCTGAGAATATCCAGCTTTAAGCAGGAGGTGCAGACCTCAATCATTAACAGACCATTCACAGTGGACGCCTTGTTAGGCAAAGAAGTCGACAAAACACTCCAACAAATAAAAAAGGACAACGAAACTGCAAGAGCTATGGGAGCCCTGCAACAAAGAGGAGCTTTCAAAAGAGGAGGTTTTAACGGACGGAAACCCACATGAAAAGGAGCCTTTGCACAAGGACAACAAATACCTCATCCACAGCAGGGCCAAGGAAACGGTCAATAGTCAAGACAACAGACCGGATATCAAGGCTGGTAACAACAGCCAAAGCAGTCCTTTCGTGGAAGGGGATGAGGCAGAGGCCAACCCTCCAGAGGAAGAGGAAACGGATCAAACTGACTCATGCACAAAAGAAGACCCACACACAACACCAGTGAATACCTGCAACAATGGCAAAATATCATGACGGCCAACTGGATATTAAATATGATAAAATATGGGCATTGCATAAAGCTGACAAAGACACCACCAGCAAAACGTCCAAAAATAATAAGGTACCACAAATCAGAACTCACACAGTTGAGATCAGAAATCCAAGAGCTTTTTCAAAAACCAGCAATAAATCTGTACCAAAGGAAGACCTTTTCAAAGGAAACTACTCACCATATTTCCTAGTGCCCAAGTAAGACCTTACACTGAGACCCATCCTAGACCTAAGGTTCATAAACAAGTTCATCTTAACGCAACATTCCAAGACGACTACTCTTCAAGAAATAATACCACAAATTCAAAGGGAAGATTATATGGCAACAATAGACCTCAAAGACGCATACTTGCACATTCCCATGAACAAAAACCACAAAGTATCTCAGATTCCTACACGAAGGAACACACTATCAGTTAAAGGTGCTACCTTTCGGAATAAAATCAGCACCACGAGTCTTCACTAAGTGCCTGGCCTCAGTGGCAGCACACCTACGAAAGGAAGGAATGCATGTCTATCCCTATCTAGACAACTGGCTTATAAGGGCAAATACAAGACAAAGATGTCACAAACATGTTTGAACAGTAATCTTCACACTCCAAAAGCGAGCATTCTCAATAAATCACAAGAAGTCATCCACAAAGCCAGAACAAGAAAAAATCTTCTTATGGGCAAGACTCAACTCAGTACTTGCACGAGCTTATCCAACGCGAAACAGGATACAAGCCATCAAGCAGGAAACATCATTTTACCAGCTGGGTCGATCTCTGACAGTGAGGAGAGTCATGAAACTCATGGGCATGATAGCATCATGCATCCCACGCATTCCTCATGCCCGCCTCCATATTCGACCCTTCCAGGAATGACTTTTCAACAATTGGTCACATGCCACAGGGAGTTGGGAAGATCTAGTGGTTGTTACGCAGAAGCTGCAGACAGAAATACAATGGTGGGCATCCAGGAAGATAACACTAGGCAGACCTTTCAAAAGCCCAACTCCCTCTACGACAATAACAGATGCATCTCACAGCGGGTGGAAAGCGCACCTCGGCCAATTGAAGATACAAGATTAGTGGAACGACCTCGACTCCATAAAACACATCAATTACCTAGAAATGAAAACAGTCCTCCTAGCACTAAAGTTGTTCCAGAAACATCCGTAGGCAGGCGGTTTTAATTCAAACAGACAACACCACCACAGTGTTCTACCTCAACAAACAGGGGGGTACGAAGTCATTCCCACTCAGCAACCAAGCACAACAAATCTGGAAATGTGATTTCTCACAAAATCAATATACAAACAATACATATGCCAGGGATATACAACACAATGGCAGATCAATTGAGCAGGCAGAACAACTGCTCCCACGATTGGGAATTGAAGCAGAAGACGATACAATACATCTTCAAACTCTGGGGGACACCAAAAATAGACCTATTTGCAACAATACAGAACAAGAAATCCCAGTTCTTTGCCTCCAGGTTTCATCACCACCCTTCAAAAGGGAATGCCCTGTCGCCAAACTGGTCAGAGACATTTGCCTACGCTTTTCCACCAATACCCCTAATCCAAAGAGTCCTAGAAAAAGCAAGACAACCGGGAACAAACCTAATTCTCATTGCTCCACAATGGGACAGACAAACATGGTACTCAAGTCTGCTAGAACTGTCCAAGGGACGAATAATCAAACTCAAGGCAGACAGGGACCTACTAACAATACAACAAATCTTCCACCCAGAGCCAGCGACACTACGCCTAGCGGCCTGGCACCTGAGCACGTAGAGCTTGGTCATCTAAACTTGCGTCAGCGAACAATGGAAATTCTAAAGAAGGCAAGAAAAAAAACCGCAAGACAATGCAATGCCGCAAAATGGAAAAGATACACCACTTGGTGCACAACAAACAATCTGATGGACTCAATCTCCACACAAGAAACAGTGGTCATATATCTAACACACCTCCTAGACAGCCACATCAACTACTCAAGACTAAAAGTACACCTCGCAGCTTATTGTAGCCTACACCTGAGGAAAATCATGCAAGAGCTTCACAAAACCTGTGATAAAGACATTCCTAGAGGGATCTAAAAGAATTGCACCCCCAAGGACGTCTCCAGCTCCCATGTGGAGTTTAAACCGAGTCCTCACGCAACTTATGACGGAACCATTTGAGCCCATGCACAAAGCAGACCTCAAGCATGTCACTTTAAAGACAGCATTTTTAATAGCTGTCACACCTTTACGAATAGTAAGTGAAATGCAAGCATTAACCTTAGAAGAGCCATACATTCAAATCTATAAGGACAAAGTAATCCTAAGAACAAATCCTCAATTCTTACCCAAGGTGGTGTCTTAAGTATCACTTAAATCAAAGCATTCTCCTACCAGTCGTCTTCAAAAACCTGCAAACAAAAGGAGAAAAGAGTCTCCATACCCTGGATGTAAGGAGAGCTCTACTGTACTATCTACAGAGAACAGAGCAAGCTCGCAAGAGCAAACAACTGTTGGTTGCATACTCTCATACCAAGAGAGGAACACCTGTCACAAAAGCAACAATTGCCCGATGGCTAGTCCAAACCATCCAACTATGCTATGCCGCTGCGGGGAAAACCCTAAGCGTACGGCCCAAAGCTCACTCAACTAGGAAAAGAGGAGCAACCCTAGCATTCATGGCCAATGTGCCAATAGACCCCATATGTGCTGCAGCAACATGGACATCTCCACACACTTTCACCAAGCATTACTGTGTGGACATACAGATGAATAAGGAAGCACAAGTAGGACAAAGAGTACTTCAACACCTGTTCGCAAAGTCTTCCTCTTACCACAGCCTCCACAAGAAGGGAGAAACCGCTACGTAATCTGATACACAGCATGTGAATCCAGAAAAGGATTCATGCTGCACAACGAAATGGTTACTTACCAGTAGGAGTAGTTTTGCAGCTTGAAGAGTTTTCTGGATTCACATGCAACCCACCCAGCCTCCTCCTACAAGGAATACAAACAGGTGGGGAACTATAATTAACAATTCACTAGTACCATCTATAAGACTAAAACACAGAAAAAAGAATACTTTTCAAGCTGCAAAAGTACTCCTACTGGTAAGTAACATTTCGTTTTGCAGCATGACTCCTTTTCTGGATTCACATGCTGTGCATTATTCCGCCATCTAGTGGTTGGGTCCAGAATAGTCTTTTTTTTGGGCGTCCATTTGGTGCCAGGTCCGTCCCTTGTGTGACGTCAGACGGCGCCCTGGAGGTTGTTGTGCATAGTAGCCATCTTCAGATTCTTTTTTCTGCAGTTGGGCCTGGAAGCAAGAGGGGATGCTAACGAAAATTGAAGAACAAACCCGAAAATAATAGTTTTTTAAAGAAAAACCTAACCATTGCATCGACGACCCGACCGGAGAACACACCCGGCCTTCGGAGACGACGTCTTCAATACAGAATACCGCCACCACCACGACGAATGGTTCGACAAATGGCGAGGTAGGGTCGTGGAAAAGACCCTCTTCAAATTCTGCCCAGAGTGCCACCACAAATTCGCCCAACGTGATCCACACGAGGTGTGCAACCTCTGTTTGCCCAAGGACAAGGATTGCGAGGCCTGCGCGGTGTTTCTCTCGAAGACTCTCAGGGCACGCCGAAAGCAGAGAGTGGGCCACTACGCGATAATGGCCCAAGGACAGAAGAAACTTTCCTTGAAGGACTTGGGTCTCTCCAGCGACGAGGAGTACCAAGGGGTCCCAGCAGAATCGTCGCACGAAGGTTCGGACGTCGAAATTCTCGAGGGAGACTCCGAGAAAAATCGCACCCAGAAAAAGACGGCGAAAGACACAGAGCAAAAGACGGACAAGGTAAGACACCCACACCCGTTGGAACCGAAGGGCCACGAAAAAAAGGCGCAGCCGAAGGCAGCCCCAACGCCGAATAAAAAGGCGGTTGAAAGTCAGCCGCGGTTCAAAGAACCCCACGGAACCCGGCCGACGTTGCAGTTCATTTACATTATCTTACTTGCTTTTACATCTCTTTACTGACACTTTTACTCCATTCTCACTCGCTTGCAGGAAAACAATCTAACAATGGAGCCCATGCACATTATCACCGAGAGGAGGAGTCACTTTGCCTCGTGACTCAAAACACTTTTTCGAAGAAAAGCAACTTGCACACATCCGGACCCAACACTAGATGGCGGAAGTATGCTAAACATGTGAATCTGCAGCACTATATGCCATGAAGAGATGCTTACAGGGTAAGTAACCTAATCCTTTTGCATAAAGAGTGGGGTCCGTTTGCTCAGAGTGGTCTTAGGAACCGACACCCAGGATGTTTTCATGCATTGTAGCCTTGAACCATCATTTCCAACCAACCCTACTAAAGGCCGCTCGAAAATGCACCAAGGATAACGTTATGAAATGCACTCATTCCGTGTTTGTCTTAGGTCGAACTCAAAACACCCTTGAGCGGTACACTTTGAGGTCTTCAATCTCTGCCTTTCTGAGCATGGTGAGACATTTTGTTATACCTGCCTTGCCTTCAACTGTAGGAAGACTCTCTCATATCAGCAGAGAGGGTGGGCACATCACAAGATTCAGAAGCAAGTGTTGTCAGGGGCCCCACATTTTTGTTGGCAAATAAATGCTGAGTGCCCAGGCAGATGATGCCGGTCCATCAGCATTCTGGCATGCCAAGCGCCAGAAGGTCTAGAGGCAAACTTCTCAGTCTGTTCTGAGATCGAGGAGGAGATCAAGTTTTTGAGTCGGAAGTCCCACAGACACCAGACTCTGTGCCAAAGACCCGATTAATGCTATGTTCACTAGGCGCGCCTCAAGCCAAATGCCCAATGGCTGAGGCAGAGCTCTGCTCCTGCAGGAGTAGGGGTTTGAGGCAGGAGTTGAGCAGAAAACTGCATAAACTGTTGTGTACAGCACCCCCAGCCGGTAAGTTTTTTGGACTTTAAAGGTTGCATTGGCACCAGTGAGGGTCCCACTGAAGCTCACTATGCTGCACTGCCCCTCAGCACTGAAAAGCCGCACTCTGGCAAAATCACCCCAGCGCTGGCAAGATGCTCCCAAAAAACTCTTTCGAAGTGGACTCTGAAGACCACCACTCAGCTGGCACTGAAGTCACCCTCGACATCAAGGTCAGACATCTCAGAGGTTTTTGTCTTTTGTAAAGCTGGGGGATGTAGTGGATGAAAAGCAAAAGAAAATATCCATCCAGACATGGGTAAGATTCTTTCCTAAACCGCATCTCTAGACCTCCGCTGTTAACTGAAGAAAAGACACCTCACAGAGCAGGAGCTTGAGCTTCCTCCTAAGCACTTAAGCCTGAAAAGGGTCCAGTACTCTGCCACCAATCCTATACCCTTCCCATCACTACTAACCACACCCCCCTCCTCCACCACGACCGCTCCAATCACACTCTCCTCCATGTGAACACACAAGATAAAGATTCAGAGTCAAGCAGCCTTTCTGATCCCCAGGACCTCTATGATGAACGTTTTAGGCCACTGAAAGACATTTGAGGATTATGCTGTGGACCCACAGAATGACAGTCTTGGAGCAATACAGTGCCAAGCCACTTCTTCATACCATGCAGTATTTCAGAGGGCAGCATAGCATCAGCATTTAAAATTCCATATGGTGGAGGATGAGGATGACTTTCTAGTCAAAACCGTGTTCCAATCCATATGCATGGTACACTATTTACTGATGAACAAGGGGATGCAAAAGTCTGCTAATGACAATTTTGAGGAGCCGGTAAAGGCTAGGATATTAACCCCACAAATAGAGAAAAAATATAAGCCTAACATGGATGACCCAACTTACCTTAGGTGATGATGGTTCTAAACTGCTCGGTTGTGTGTAGCCTCTTTCAAGCCATTGGACAACCCCCCTCCACCCCCGCCTGACAAAGACCAAGAAAATCGATGTAGCAGAGAAGATGGTAGCGCTTGGAGCAGCAATACATTGGCGTATTGCCAACTTGCTAGGCCTCCTCTCCAAATTCGATTGAAGCCACAGAGGAGGTGAAGGATCTGGTGAAGCACCTACTAGAGGCACATAGGAAGAGGGGACAGGAATTGGTTGCTGAAGGCAAAACTATTTGCTGTCCCCTCAACGCAGCAGACTCTCCAGTGGGGAGCATTAATGCTGGCATCGTCCTTTGAGGGAACGCTTGGCTTAGGATGTCCGGGTTTAGGCCTGAGGTGCAGCAACATTTATTAAACGTATCTTTTGAGAATGAGCTTCTCCAGTATTGTATTTTTCATTGATTCACATGCTTGAATCTTCCCTGTCGTCATGGTGGGAATCCCACGGTAACAGTAATAAAAGCTGTGCTAATACATAAGCATTAGGAATCACATTGAGAACAATAGACATTGCTAACCAATTCACATTTTTTTAATGCATCCAAACTTCAACCAATTAGAGTGAGACCCTGAAGCACTTATCCCCTGCAGAGCAACCGTACCTCCTATTTCTGCCAACACTTCGTGTGTTAGGGAGTCTCCCTGACCTCTGCTCAGCCAAAGTGGTGTTCTTGTCAAAGTTTGACCTGTCAACCTTCCAAACTAATCTTTGACCTTCACGCAACTTCTAAGGTAGAGTCTGAAGCCAAGACTTTTCTCTGAGGACCCCCACAAGGAATGCCTTCATTGCCTGCACCCTCACCATAAACCAAAGGAGTGCAGACATTGTTGGACCGTCTCAGTCAAAACCTTAAAATGCTCTTTCTTTGTCTCCAGAAGAAGAGGGCTCTCTGATTCTGACTCTGAGGGTGAAGAAAGGGGGCATTTTTCCTCAAGGAAGCAAAAAATGAGGGCTCATTCCCATCTCCAAGAGGGTGAAATCCCATAGCAGTAATACCAGTTCTGAGAGAGCTTGGGAGTAAGGGACCTGCTGAGCCTACTTCCTCTCATTGAAAGACTCCTTCTTCCCCTTCATCAGTTCCTGTGACACCTTTTAAGCAACCTTCAATGAAGAAAATCTGTCAGTTGATGGATCCGCTGTCGAAGATCATCCCATCGATGGCTGAATCAACGACGGGGAAGGCGTCAGCTTATGCAGACCCCTCTATGCCTGTGACGACAAAGGCGTTGGTGACTCCGATGACTAGAATGATGACAACATCTTCGTCATTGGTGAAGCTATTGATGACGACCACATCGTCGTCAAAGAGACCATCATCAACAGCAAGAATATCGACGGCACCACCGTCGACACCCTCAGTCCCATCTAAGACAACCACGCTCCTGTCTACAAAGTTTTCCTCAGAGCCATCGTTGTCGATGGTCTGTCGACGGCCATAAAAGAGACTTTTTTCATCTCTGATGTAGTTCCAACACCCATGCACAAGGATCCTACCAAGGTATCTCCTCTACCCCCAGTGTGTCTTCTGGAAATGCAGGAGTCTGGTGATGAGGGTCTGTTTGGCCCAGCCAACAGCCCAACACAACTCTGTGTTAAATGCCAGGACACTAATGAGTAAGATGCTGATCAGGGCACTTCTAGATGCTTAGAAGGTGACTTCTGTTTTCTGGACAAGCATCGACATTCCGTTCAGGGTTATGACACCTTTCAGGAGCATTATCCATATGATGACTATTACGAAAAGCAGCACTGTGAGCAAGAGGACGATGTTACAGTCCTTGTATCTCTAGTCACTGATTTGCGCATTATGCTGAACGATTATTATAAAAGATTCATAGAGGCGAATGCCCCGTCGCAACATACTTTGGCACGTTCAGAAGCTCCGGAGGTAGTATCCCTTCTAGAAATTCCTCTGGGCTCACAGCAAAATGGAAGAACAGTGCCTCCCATTACAATACGGAATGACTTTATGGATAGTAATGGGGATCAACAGCCAGAGGACGGTGAGGTTTCTTCTGGGTCAACAAGGGATCATATGGAATGGGATTATTATGTGGCTTCATTATCTTCCTCACTTTCACCAGTCCTGGCTGATTCACCTCCAGCTGGTATTGGAGATTTTCACAAGCTCATCGAAAGAGCCTATCCTGGTCAAGCAAACTGAATGCTTCCTTTATGACTTTAAGGATTCGGCTCAACGACCAATCTTATTCATCCCCATAGTGGAGTATATTTGGCAGGAGGGGTTGAAGCTGATGAAGACCCCAACTTCAGTGGCAGCTGTGGTCCCCAAGTTAGACAAAAAAAATAAGGCGCCAGACAACTCACCAACATGCCTCATTGGTTATCCTCACCCTAACTCCGTCATTATGCAGTCAGCCTAACTGCGCTCTAAAAATCCTTCTTCTCCTTGCTCTACCCCTCCAGATAAGTATGGTAGAAGGTTAGATAATATCAGTAAGCACTTCTCTGCTATGGCAGCAAGATCTATCAGAGCCTCCAATGCGTTGGCCACATTGGGGAGATATGACCATCAGATGTGGTCAGACATGCCAGCAATACTGGAATTTCTCCCAAAGGATAAAAAGAAGGAAGCGAAGGAGATTCTTCAAGAGGGTGAGAAAGCCTTGGATAGCTCCTCCACAGCGTTCCGTCCGGTGGCAGGGGCCGCTGTCCTATGTCACGAGGGTTTGCTAAAGACACCTTCGTTTCTCCTCATTGGTGTTTCTGAGTGCAATTCTGGATAAAAAAACTCACAGGCTTTCCCAACTGTGGAGAGAATATATCGCCTCAGGACACTAACGGCTTCCCTCTTCGGAAGAAAGTTCACTTCTGTCTTGGTCAATGTTGGGAATTATGTCATCTTGTATCCTGTTTTACCAACCTGTCATCTTCGCATGCGAATGTTGCAAGATCTACTAGACGATCAATGGGTTCAATGCCAGGGAACCTTTGAGGACAGTATCGATTACCTTGACTATGAAGTTGGCAATGGCTTGATGAAAAGACACAGCAAATATCTCTCAGTTCCTATTGTGCATTCCTGTGCAGCCCCACATCGTTATGACAACAGTTGCTTCCCTGGAAGGCTGGGTTGCTCATTTGCAGTACTTGCAGATTCATGGAAGATTGTCTGTGCAGGAGGCTTTGTCGCACATAAAGCTTCTGGAATTTAAAGCTGTTTACCTGGACTTCCAGCCTTTTCTTCCCAGGTTCTGCAATTCCTCTGTTTGTTAGAACAGACAATACCACAACAATTTTCTATCTCACCAATGAAGGAGGAATGAGATCACAGATCTTGTCCGCTCGAGCTCTGGAAAATTGGCAATGGTTCAGTTCCACAAAGTCACTCTGAGAGTGGCACAGGTTCCGGGAGTAGAGAACGAATGGGCGGATTCCTTACGCAGAACAGATAAACAGTGCCACAGGTGGGAAGTGAATGAGTGGCAGGTACTGCAGGTGTTTCATCAATGGGGTACTCCAGTTCTGGATCTCTTCACCACCTTTCAAAACAAGAAAATGCAGGATGTACGCTAGCAGGTTTCACAGAAAAGGTCTTGGTGAAATGCTTTCCAGCTGGTTTGGACAGGAATGTTCGCTTACACGTTCCTTCCCTTTCTGCTGATTCCCAAAGTCATTCGCAAGATGAAGCCAGAGCCATACCGGCTCATTCTGATAGCTCCAGAGTGGCCAAACCAGTTTTGGTTCACAAAGCTTCTTCTCCTATCGTAGAGTCCGCATAGTCAATTCCAAGTGATGGAAGATCTTCTCTCTATGAACAAGGGTCGGGTGGTCCATCCACAGATATGTTCGTTCAGCGTGTCAGCTTGGCACCTCACGTCAATGACTTTGGGACGTTAAACTTGCCAGAGGATTGGAGGACGATTCTCCAGCACTCTCGTGCGGACACCACAAGTAAAAGCTATGCGTACAGATGGAAAAAAATTTGTTCATGGTGTAGCTCTAATGATCTGCATCCACTCAGATACTCCGTTATCTGCTATATCTGGCTGAATCGGGACTGGCATATTCCTCCATAAAGGTCCATCTGGCAGCTGTGTCCAGATTTCGGAGGGGAACTGGGGAGCTCTCGTTATGGTCCAATAGACTAATTAAGAGTTTATGAAAGGCCTTTTTAGGGTCTGTCCTCCTTTGAAGACTCCCCCTGTGGTGTACAGCAACTCAACACAGTCTTGTCTCAGCTCATGAGTCCTTTTGAACCAATTCATAAGGCAGATATGAAATCTGTTTCTTGGAAAGTGGCTTTTCTATTGGCACTTACTTTTGCTAGGAGGATAAGTGAGATTCACGCCTTTACAATTCATGAACCATACTTACATTTTCAGGGTGACAGTCCTATTATGAACTAGTCCCAAGTTTGTTCCGAAAGTGCCAACCTTGTTTCACCTAAACAAACCTATTGTTTTACCATCATTCTTCAGAAAACCTTCGTCCACAGCAGAGAGAGCCTTACATTCTCTAGATGTCAGACGATGTCTTATATTCTACCTCGATAGAACCAAGGCTTGTAGGAAATCTGATCAACTCCTGATTTCATTTACTCCACAGAGAAAGGGTAAGGCTTTATCACTGGCAAGTATTGCTCGTTGGGTCTCTGCAGCCATCACCTTTTACCATGAGAAAGCAGGAATACCTTTGACTGCAGGGGTGAAAGCACATTCTACAAGAAAGGTTGCTGCTTCTTCCAAACTGTTTGCAGGCGTATTGTTGCCAGACATCTGCAGGGCGGCGATGTGGGCTAATGCCCACACCTTCATGAAGCATTATTGTCTGTGTTTAGTGACTAAGGCGAAGTTGCGGTTGGGCAGGTGGTGTTATGTGACCTGTTTCATTGAGGTACACAATGTTTGGTTATCTTCATATGCTGTATGTTTATGGTGCTTTTTGGATAAGTATGTTGCGATGTTATGTAATGCTTTTCACAGCTTCATGTTATATTCATGCTAGTGAGATTGATCTCAAATTCTGTTTCTTTCATGGTGAGATGGTTTGCCTTACCCACTATCATTTTCTCTTTGGTACTGCTTACTAGTCTGATTCAAGCTTGGGAATCTATGAAAGATACAATACTGGAGAGAAAACAAGTTACTTACCTGTACACTGTGGTTCTTCACTATTGATATCTTTCATAGATTCACCTGCAGCCCTCCCTCCTCCCCGTTAAGGCTCGCCACTCTTTATACCTCTTATTTTCCTTTATTTGCACTCTCGCTCGAAATCTGAGGTATGGTGGCTCTGCAGGGGATGAGTGCTTCAGGGTCACTTCTCTGATTGGTTGTGGTTGGATTAAATTAAAACAATTTGAGCTGGCTAGCAATGTCTATTGTTCTCAATGTGATTCCTAATGCTTATGTATTAGCACTGCTTTTATTACTGTTACCATGGGACTCCCACCCCGACGATGGGGAAGGTTCAAGCATGTGAATCAATTAAAGATATCAATACTGGAGAACTACAGTGTACAGGCCAGTAACTTGTTTTTATCAGTTTGGTCTTAAAGATGTGCCGGATGCTCAAGGAAATAAGTATATGAACATAACTAAGTCCGTGGGTACCTTTCAGTCCTAAGTCCGCTTTCAGCAAACCAGGGGAAATCCCAGATCAGGACGCCCAAATCAGACTCCCTTATTAGCCATACCAGTACTTCTTTCAAGACCTTCCTTATTAGCCATACCAGTAGTTCCTTCAAGACCCCAATAGCCTTAGTACTTCCATAGAAGATCCTATTGAGAGAATGGGTATGGTAATGGCAGAGGTAGCACCACAATGGGCTTCTCTGTTGCAAAGCAGTGACTCCGCGTCCTTTCCCCCCCGAACACATAACACCTCTCGAGGGAAGGCAAAGGCACTTCCTAGCACAGTGAGAAGTACCTCACCTCAGTTCAATGGGTACTACCCGTTGTGTGGGAAGGTTACTGCCTCAAAGTTAGCCCCCTCACCGCCCCCATCCCCTAACATCTCACCCCTCCACCATGTACTGAGTTTACACCACCTTGACTTTCTAGAAGAGGTTCAGGCCCTCTTACAAAATGGTCCAATATAACCAGTGTCTGCAAACCAATGTGGCATGAGGGTATATTCCCTGTACTTTTTAATTGACAAAGGACGGCATCCGCTTGTCGATCCTTAGCCACTGACCAAGTTCATCCTATCTATACATTTTCATATGGGCAGTCTACAGTGCGTCATCCCTCGCCTGTGCCAAGTTATATTAATTTCTACGCTCTATCTGAAAGATGCATACTTTCATATCCCTATCCACGAATGCATCATCTGTACCTCTGGTTCATGGTTAGTGGACAATGCTACCAGTTCATGGTGCTACCCTTCGGAGACAGTACAGCTCCAATAGTGTTCATAAAGTTCTTAACGATACTAGCAAAGCGCCTGTGTAGAAATGCCATTCACATCTTTCCATACTTAAATGACTGGCTGATCAACAGCTGCAGCAAATGACAATGCCTAGCACATACTAAGAAAACAGGTTTTTTGCTCCACATATTAGGCCTCGCCTTCAGTTCGAAATAATCGCAATTCCAACCTCCACAAATGCACCTATTCTTCAGGTCAGTCATCAGCGCAGTGACAGGCAAAGCATACCCCAAAGACCAGAGGGTGAGGGCATTCCAACAGATGCTGCCTCTTTTTCAGACATGCAGTCTCATTACTGTTTGAACTGTCATGAAACTGTTTTGAATGATGTCTTCACACAGCAGTTGTACTTTATGCCTCATTGCATATGCGCCCTCTACAGTAATGTTTCACGCAGTAGTGGGCACAAGCGGAAGAGCATTGGGGGGGATCTAGTGTTGGTAAGAACCAAAGCTGTGCACAAAAAGCTTTGGTGAAACCGCAACAATGAGTTAGTTGCTCTACTGACCCTTTCTAGACCCCCCTTCTGCAAGTGACCATTACCACTGATGTCTTTCTCCTGGGCTGTTGAGCTCTACTTTGCAAGATCGAACCCTCAGCCGTATGGGTGCCATATAAACTACCTGGAGCCACAAGCCATCAGACTTGCCCTAAAAGTGTTCCTCCCACATATACAAGGGAAAACAGTACTACGGAATACAGACAACATAACAGCCTTGTTTTGTATACAGAAAGAAGCAGGTTGCCACCCACTCCCACGCCTCTCTGCACTAGTACAGCAAATTTGACACTGGGCAATCCACAACAACATTAACCTACTGGCAAAACATTTGCTGGGAGTTGCGAACAACTTTGCGGATCTGCTCAGCAGGACGCATTAACAAATCCACAAGTGGGAACTTCCTCCACAAGTACTTCCAACAATGGGGGGATATCAACAATAGACCTCTTTCCCACTCCAGAAAAGTTGAAATGGTTAACTTTGTTCATCTCCAGGTATCCGTACTCACAGTCCACATGCTGTGCACTGTGGATGAACTGGTCAGGTCAAGCAGCGAAAGAGTTAAAGGCCCATTGGTTTTAATAAATGCATTTCACACTGTCGGGCCTACTACTTTTTTCCATAACTTTTCATAATAAACAGACCAGACCTATAGCATCTAACATAATATTTTCCTTGTGAACCAATCAAAGCCATATATAGGCTTCAACATTAGCTTGTGATCTTAATGAACTGAGGCGTCCTATATTGCAAATAAGTTGCCAACCATCAGGGGCAGGCATACAATTACATACATATGCAAAATAAATATATGGCAGAACTGTAGGTAGTGTCTGTGAAAAGGATATAACTAGGATTTTCACGTTGCAAATCTTCATCTCCAAGTGTTTGTCAGAGGGGGTAACCAACAACAAAACTCTTGCCAACAATGGTAATCTGTCAGATTCCACATACAAAATATCTGTCTACAGCTTTTAACACAGTATAATGATACTCTACAATTAAAGGCCTTTAGGTATTAACAAACGATTTCCAAAATAAAGTGGTCAGGCTTGCTGCCTTTGGAATAACTTTTCATAATTTACATGTCAAATCAGCTTTATTCGATTTTCAAGTCAAAAACCATAAAAGCGTACAATTTTAAAAACAAGTGACACATTACAATACACTGTTAAATTCGATCTTAAATCATCCACATTATAAAAAGAAACTAAAATCAATTGACACTAAATCCTAACGATTTACGTTATATGATTTCAATTACAGATGGTTTTCCTGCACTTAATTGTACTTTTTAAAAATAGGGCAATATATCGTGAAAAACATTCATTTTCTAACAGTTGCAGTGCAAAAAAGGCTGGGCGGCATTGCTTCAAGCCCCACAGTTTTAACATAGGTTTAATCCACCTCCTCCTTTGTGCAATATAGGATTTACAAAATAGTACTACATGCATTGAGGATTGCGGAGACACTTCGTCGCATGGACAATCCCTTAGAGTTTTAGACCAGTCATTTATGGTGGGGAAACTGACCAAACGGTGGAAAGTACCAAGTCTAAAACGAGTCAGGACGAGTCTATCATACCCACTTGGTATGTTAATTAAATAAGGCTGAATACCAAAGGTACTTAGGAGCATTTGGTTGGATTGTACCGTGGGTCGTGATGTCTCGTCGACATATCTAATTGCCTCCAAGTGCGTCATACAACATTTTTTAAAAGCCTTTCTAGAGATAGAACAGATAGAAACAGGGCCATTGTAGTATTCTGGTTGTCCCAGGTCAGTCATAAAGTCTTTTATATATTTTAGCCAACAAATCTCTAGTGCAAAGTCTGATTTGAGGCTGTCTCTTATGACGTCACGATTAAATGCAGTTTTAGCTGAGGACCAAATCCGATGCCATAGCAGAACCTGTTGGGCTTTTATTATATCTTAAATATATGGTAACCCTAGTTCTGCATGGCAGATGTAAGTTGAAGTGCTACGTGTAACCGCCAACAAGAATGTTAAAAAGGCGTTCTCAACCTTCTGGATTTGTTTTACGTCACAGTATCCCCATATTCCGGCACCGTATGTGGCCGTACTAACACATTTGGCTCGATAAATATGGAGCAGCTCAACTGGGGGTCTTCTACCTAGTTTCCTCAAAGTTAACCAGAGCTGCCGTTGCTCTCAAAAAATAATTTACTAATCTTGACGGCCTGGCACCATGATCCCTTATGGTCGAATAAGATGCCTAGATAGGGGTATGTGGGGGTGGTTTCCACCTTTTTGCTGTCAATGTAAATATCTCTGCACTTAATGCTGCCTTTCCCACATCTCATTATAAAAGTTTTAGTCGTGTTCACTCTCAGGCCTACATTTTTCATATACTCATTGTAATTATCAAGTGCCCGTTGTAGACCCACTGGTGTTCGGGCCATTATTACTGCGTCGTCCGCGTAGAGAAGGGCGGGTAGGGGACGGCTGGATATCTGTGGTAGGGCTCAAGGGAAAGTGATCGCTCATGGCGTTCTTATGCGTTTTATAACCTAGGAGTCGTATCATGTATCTATTCGGGATGATTATAAAATCTATAATTGTGCTCAAACCTCTCCCGTTGAAAGTCTGGGTAAAAGGAATAGATGGAGAGCATAATACATTTGCAAAGCCCAGATCAAAAGCGAATAACATCTCATTTAAAAGATCTCCGTAAGTTGAATGAGGAAAATGGGTAAGGATACAGTTGTCATCATCCAGCAGACCACAAGTTACATCTCCATTTGGTGAACACAAAGCAATGTTAAAATCCCCTCCCCATACAAAGAAAACCTCCTCTGCGTTTTCATTCTGTATCTCATTCAGAACGTTCATAAGTTGTTTCAAAATAACCACCACATAATCCTTCGGGCATTATTATAAAAATTGATCAGAACAATACAATTACGAATGTCCGTGTTTAGGATCACAATTTGATAATAGGTCTCTAATCGTAAAAGATGTTTTGTGGACGTTCACCATATTTGAAACGTATATGCTGAGACCACTCTTGGGCCTCCCGTAAGTAGACGGGATTGCAGGCATGTGGAAAGTCTTAAAGCCATTCATATGTATTGCATCCACTGTCCATGTTTCTTGGAGGCAAAGTATGTTGAATTTCCCAACAAATTCATGCCAAAGGTGATTTGTCAACTTGGATCGTAAACCAGCAATGTTCCAAAATAAGACAGAAACACTATTCACATTATCAATAGTCATTTGCCCTACCTAATGATGTAGTGGTAAACAAAGATGCCTCGTGGCTCTGGTCCGTATCTATCACAAGTCCTGCCTCCCACCTACGGATAGGAATATCGGGTCTAATGTGTATGTTTTCTACTGGGGGATCTCTATATTCCTTACCTATACCCCTGGCTCCTGGGGAATCCTTCTTGGGACTAAGGCCAATTGTTTCCGGGGCTGTTGTATGGTCTGGTGATCTGCTTGGATTGCGTAAGACATGTTCATTTAGTCAATCTACCTCGTCTAGGGAGGGAAGGAGTTCAAATCGGTTTCCCACCGCAACATTATATGTATACTGGGTTCTTTCGTTGGTATCTCTTCTGTTACTTCCCAACCCCGATTTAAAGGGTGGTTGGTAGAAGAAACCCAGAGGTAGTATATTGATACCAAATGTCGTTACTGTGTTATTACCTGCCTTCCATAGAATATTCTCCACTAACTGAGGCGTCTTAAACGTCAAAACCACACAATACCCTGGTAAGGTTTTCCGGTCTCTACCAAGCCAGCTAACTCTTAGGGCCATCTTAAATTCCATAAATAGTTGTTCCGTAAGCTCTACCTTTGTACCCATCCAGTGCAGGGACTTATTTCTTAAGGTATCCCACGATTCTGTATCCTGTGCCCTCAATCTGGGTACATTTGCGAGGATGACTGTATATGGAGTAACAGCTGGAGGTAAATCCAAGCAGATTAGTTCAGATGGGGCTATCCTATTGGATAGGGGCATGCTGCCATGATTAAGTATCTGGCTGGAACTGCGTACTCTTATGTCAGCATCCTTACTGCCCCTATTTATCTTAGCATTAAATTGTTGGTGAATTGGAGAAATCGTAAAAGAGTCTAAAGGGATATTTTAGACTGCCTGAAGGGGCTTGATAGTGTGAAGCCCTGTGGCCATTCCGTTAGGTGTGGCGATGTGCTGCTCATTATGCACTTTGGTTCTCTCTAATCTATTAAGTTCTCCAACACACTCATGGCTACTATGGTGAGTTATGTGGTTGGCTGCCCCTTCCTTGGCCAAAAAGTTGGTTAATCTTACTTCTATCTGGGCGACTCTTTCCTCTATTGTAGCCAGTGTGTTTCTTAAAAAGGCGTCTAGTTTTACCACTAGAGAAGTTAGATTCCCTATTTCATTGGCCTGGGATTTAGTCTTAACCCTGTTTCCTACTTCTGATGGGGTGCATTTTTTGTTAGCTTTAAACGTTTTATTACGTGGTTTAAGTGGTGTGGGCCTAATTACCGTACTATTTTTTCCACCCTCTTCAGCGCCCACAATTAGCTTGCGCACAGCTGCTGAATTTCTTTGTCGTTTCGACGGGGGCTGTGTGAAAGATTCATGATCGCGGAGTATTATGTGGTCCGACACATTTTGTATGCAACCATTCTGAGGTATAATATCTTTTGGGGACCCAGAGGAAGAACCAGCCACTACGGCTGTTTCCTCGTTTGGCCCACGGGTTGCACCCAGTGTTCCTGTGATCAATGACTCTTCAACTGTAGATATCTGCTTTTCTATGGCCCCCATGGCCCCTGTGAGATGGCTCATAAGCGTTTGATGTGTTCTCCTAGGGACTTTTTTTGTGGATGGGGACTGAACAGTTATGGCCTTTCTCTTCCCCATATTATACTATCAGATGTATATGACGAGGACTGCGAATATAAGTACACAAAGATAGAAGCTTATATACCAATTAATTTAACACGTATACATAAACAATCGGGATGGACAAATAGAGGATATAACTTTCTAACACTTCCACGTCCCAGGTGAAGTATACATTTGCGTACAAATATAAGATATGGCAGTTTTTAAAGAGCTATTCGCTGATGTTAGAGGGTTAAGCCCCGTGTTTGGAGACGTCCAAGTCCTCGCTTACCTCCACTTTAAGCAGTTTATATGTGTCACCTCCACTCGAGACTCCAATAAGCACGTTCTCTCGGAGTCTATAAGACACGAAGCCCCGATGAGTATAACCACAGGCCAAGTGGGAGAGCCCAGCTCAGCCTCTTTTGGGCTCTGACGGGCTAAGACGGGCCCGTCTTCGCCCGGGCACGCCCCCGCAAGCGTCCCGCACTGCGGGACTGCGGCGTTGCTTTTACGGCGTTTCAGCCGTGTCTCCTCCTCTCAGCAGCAAAGGGCCGTTGAAAAGTGCAGTGTGCAGGGTCCCAGGTCCAGGCCAGAAGGAAAGTGACGAGTGCAGGTCTCCCGCGCTGCGGGGCTGCGGCGTTGCTTTTAGGGCGTTTCAGCCATGTCTCCTCCTCTCAGCATCAAGAGGCCGTTGAAAAGTGCAGGGTCCCAGGTCCAGGCCAGAAGGAAAGTGACGAGTGCAGGTAATAAACATGTCAAACGTATGGCATCTTGCATACATTTTTCGAAACAACCAATCAGTCCTATAGTCTTTATTATTGGCTTGTCCACCTAACTGACTCAAGACTACTGAATTCTACATATGCTTTAGCACCAGGCAACCCTCAGTCGTATAGTCAGACAATTATGGCTACACAAAATTACTGTTGGCAAAAAATATTCAACCACTCCTAAGAGGGTTAACTAGGATGATCAAAGTGCAGATATTATACCTGCAGTGTTTCTCAGAGAGGTAAACCAGAAAGGGAAACCAACACCAAAACCCATGCTTACTAAAGTGACCTTGGAGAATCAAGGTAATGCAATACTTGTCTACAGGTTTTAACACAACGTACTAACAAAGGCCCTTTGTCTTTGATATATTTGCACAATAAAGTCGAGCCTATAGCATTTGTCATAGCTTCTTATGATAAAGAGACTATACTTGGAGCTTCTGACATAACTTTTTCTAATGGAATAAACAGGCCTATAGCATAGTCATTAGTTTGTTACCAAAACCAACTCAGGTCAACGATATTCCATGTAAGCATTTTCACAAGAAAACTGGCTTTACACAGTTATGTAATTATAAATGCATACAAAAAACAGTTGTCAAAACAATATACAGTCTTTTCTAATGCGGCATAACAAGGATTCTTAAAGTGCAAATAGTCTACCCCTAGGGATTTTCATAGGTGTAACCAACACCTAAACCCTTTCCTGCTATGGTAATCTGTAAGATTGCGTGTAACAAAACACCTATCTGCAAGGTTTAATACTGTATAATGATCCAACTTTAAAGGCCTTGTGGCTTTCACTTAGGTTTTTTTAGGTCTTGCAGACCTGCGTTGCAGCGCGCATGCGCTGCTCGCTCTGCAAGGCTTATTGTAATCGAGGAGATTTCAGAAGTGGAGTTGAAGCCCCGCCCATCATTCTCATTGGCTGGCGTCATCGTTTATGCTAAACGCTGGCTTCCGATTGAAAATGAGGCTTCTTTGTTACCGCCCTGTCTCCTTTTGGGACGGCCCATCCGGACTGGATCGTTTGCTTGCGGCGTTACACGGTGGGCTTTATATGGTGAGTGAGCACTATTTTTAACATGGACACTGATGGGGACAATGGCGGCTGCAGCGCTATGTGCTCAAAATTGTATGTTTTTGATTTATTACTTTAATGAGCGCAGCGCCTGGCGACTGCTAGGGACACCGCGCTCACTTTATTTATATTTTTCATTATGTTAAGCGTGGCGTCCACTTCAGGGACACCGCGCTCTGTTTGTTTTTTGTTTACTTTAAAACTGAGCGCGGCGCCGCTTCAAGGACACCGCGCTCAGTGTTAAAGTAAAAAGAAAAAAAAGAAACCGAGCGCGGTGTCCTTGAAGCAGCGCTGCGCTCAGTTTTAAACTTAACATAAATGCTTGTTTTTTTACCTCAGTGGTGCCCCGCGCACCAAGGCACTCATTGGCTCCGAGGACATGTCCACATTCTCACTCAAGCCCATCACTTCCCTAATAGTGCTAGTGTCTGCATACAACCAGTTTCTTTCGCCTTTGTTCTGGGTGCCACTCAGGCTCAGCTCAAACTGCTTAAATCGGTTGAAACGTGTCTTGTACTCCGCTTATCCGCAAGAGAAAGGGAAGTGAGAGAAAACAAGAAATGACACGGGAGAGGGCGTGGCGCTACAAATGGGGAACCAGGTTCGAGTCTCGTGGTCAGCTCAACATCCCGTGATTCTGGGTAAAATCACTTAATCCCCCCCCCCCCCCGCTTAAAAAAGTAATATGACCTTGTGTAATGCTAACTGTTGCTTCTGTGAAAGCGCTCTAATACATAACGCCGCTGTGCAACGTCTATGCGCTGACCGGGTCACACTGCTTTTTCTTTTAAAAACGTTAAGACGCGCTGCATAGCAGCTAGCGCTGCTGTGTAGCATGTCTGAACAAGCATTTGCAATGCAATAGGTCTCGCGTTTACGCGAGTTTAAGCTATTGGCATTGTAAATGACAATGCCTTTTATGTTTTAAAAACAAAAACAAAAAGCATTGTTTGTTATTTGCAATGTCAATTGCATTGCAATTGCTTGTTTCTATATGGGGGACGAAGTGGCAAATTGCAGGTGCGGACCCCTCGGTGGAAAAAAACAAAAAAAAACAGGCCTTGGAAAACTACGAGGTTGGACTTTTTGTTACAGGAGCAAAAAGAACAGATGATGGACAGAATGCTGAACAATGCAAACATTCCCCCAGTCACAGATCTGGGTTTAATCCACTGTTTTTTTTTTTTGCTCACCATGCCACCCCAGTTTGGACCCAGCCATATGCAAACGAGTCTTGTCCCTGCTCCTCATGGGAACAGTCCAGCCCGAACTGCTAGGCCAGGCCCTCCCTGGACCGGAAACGAGCATCCTGGGACCGGTTGTAGGGTATCACCCCTCATCAGCTAGGCTAGCTTGAATCCAGTGGCACACGGAGCAAGAAACACATGCACTCCCCAGAGTCCTGAAAGAAAAGTAGTTCCCTGAATGTGAGCAGTGGAAGAACATAAGTCATCCAATCAAAAGGATGGTAAAAAGACGGCTCACTAGGGACGAGACAAACACAAGAAGAGGGAGACAAGCCATTGAATAAGAAGCAAATACATGTGTGACAATAAAGCCAGCCAGTGGTTAGCAGTATGCAGCATTTAAGCCCACTATATCATTTTGGTATGGTCCTTAAGAGGCTTTTGCGCCTCAGACAGTTGAATGCTGACCAATGAAGACCTTTTTTAATGCGTGTAGGAAGGGTGACATGAAATTAATAAATAATTCCTCTATTGCTAACCTTCTGTCAACACCTGTCATATACCCTATATTCTTTTTTGGGGATTTTGTTGAAAGATTATTAAAAGCAGATTCAGTTGACTGTATAGGTGAAGGTTAGGTTTGATGTGATCGCTTTTCATGTTTTATTCTGTTACATCCCAGACTGTTACTGGCATCTGGATTTCTTGGGTAATAATTTACTTTTTGTATAAATTTGAGCTAAATTTTGACAAAATGTGGTATTTCAGCAAAGAGGATGGCAACTGGAGCAAAAAGCTGACATGTTTATTCTGATTGTTCATTACATTCACAGACTTTTCAGTTTCTGCGTGGTCTTTCTCTTAAAATAATTAGGATTTGCTCTCCATGTATTTTGCAGAAATATGTATTAAAGTTTTTGTTAGTATGGTGGGTGCAGTTGTGCTATTTCTCTGTCTGTAGACAGATGTAAATCACATTGACACACCCAGTAGCTTTGGCTTTTTCATTGTATAACGCCTTTGTAAGCTGGACATGGTATGCCCATTTTTACAGAGCCGTCTGCGACCATGATGAATGGTACTTTCATTAAGTACTACTCCATGATACATTCCATGGCTATTCACAAAGGGCCAGTCGAAAACATAAACACAGTCCACAACTATATTTGTTAAGCAGATTAATCTGCACATGAAAGCTTACTACTGAGGGGTAAATGTTATAGTGGCTCAGGGAATGACCCTTTATTGTATGTAGCTCCTCCATAATGGGAGGAGCAAAGGGAAAATCAAAGAGATACAGGGACAGCCATGCAAACCCAACAATATGCCAACAAATGTTGAAGGCAGGTCGAATACTCGAATGTTACCACACTTTTACTCATGTTTTACTACAGCTAAAATGTATTTTAAGCAAGGGCTGAAGATAGGAATAATGATGACCCACTCTGCGCCTGGCCTGACGATCTGGGACCACCTCCTAAAGTATCTCAGTAAGTGAAAAAACCTTGCTACTGATGCAACCAAATGATTGCTTTAGATGCAATCTGCCAGAGGCAGGGGACTGGACACATATATTTTTCACTTGTCCGAGATTACAACACTTTTGGGATGAGGATTTTAGGTTTATTAGTAAATGTGTTTCATTAGCTATCCTTCCATGTGCATCGTTGGCGCGATTTGGTTTCTCTTATGTAGTTGATCAGCTCTCATTATACAAGCAATTTTTCGTTTCCCTAGCCATAGCAGTAGCCAGATCCTTAATTTTACAGAATTGGAGATCTCAGAAAATACCGACAATGGCCCAGTGGCTACACAAGAAGGAGAGGACTTACAAATTTGAGGAGGCCTACGCGAAGAGGATGGGGGCGGTGCAGAGATTTGGGATGACATGGGAGGGCTGTGTTGCAATCACACACATAAATGATACTATGTGACTTATCTATGGGGAATTTCCAGGCGAAGACTGTAATCATACAGGTCATCAAGCTAGGGGTCATATGCTATCACAGATTTGATGTTTAGAATGCTGGTATTGTATATCATGTAAAATGGGACATGAATTTGCGTTGTCTTTTACTGTACATTTTAAATGTGAGACTCAATATGCAATAGGTTTTATCTTCTTTGCCTCTCAGTATATTTTGTGTATCATATTTATCATGTACTAATGGATTATGAAATTTGTTATACTTATTGTCTGTTTATTATATGTGATTGGAGAGTCTGCACATTTGTATGCATGTTTTCTACGCTCAATAAAAAAAATAAAAAAAAGTAAAAAAACCTTGGAATTACCATGGACTCCAAATTATCAATGAATGCCCTAATTGAGAAATTCAAGATCAAGCTTCATTACTGTGAAAACTTCGACAAAAGAACCTCTGCTCGAGATTGGCACCTCGCCTCAGAACCGCACCATACAAGAAAAAACCATAGGTGGCACATCTTTCTCTGTTCATGCAGCAAAACTATGGATTTCATTACTCCCAAACATAAGATCCACAGATAACTATCTTACCTTCAGAAGACTACTCGAGTTAGCTCTTTCCTACTTAACCACCATACTCAAACTTAATGTACCGCATCCCAGTGTTTTTAAACATTTATTATTTGGTTATATGTATGTATCTAGATATATGTATTTCTATTGTGCAAATATGTATAACAAAGTTTTAAAAATATATAGCTATTCTTTAGGTCTGCTTAAGAAATGTATATATTACTTATAGTTAAATATATATTGTTGTATGCTTAACATGATTATAGGTCACTGCATAGTTTTCATGCGAGTTATTTGATTAGATGCTTATGGATCCCTGTTTTATTAATCTATCACTATGTATGTAAATATCATAACTATCTACAGGTGCTTCACTATTGAAATATTGAGGAAAAGATAAAATAAAAAAAGAAAATTACCTTCAAGTACTGCAACACCTGAACAATACAACTTAAAATCTCGCTATATAGTATTCCTTATACCTTTTCTATGTAGTTATGTATCTATATATTTGTTACTCCTACTAAAGAAGAAAAATATATATCTACATGTGTACCTTTTCAATGCAGTTCTGTATCTATATATTTATTACTTTATTCCTACTGTGAAAGTAGAAAAAAATAACAAAACATCTTTGACTCTCTCCAATGCACTACTCTGTCTCACCCTATATTTCTCCCAATATATCCTCTACCTCCACTCGCTGACTCAACCCAAATTTCATTCTACTACTATGATCTCCAAAATAAACCTTTCCAGACTCTTCCCCCTCTATCCCTCCTTGGCTCACCCAAAACCTAGTTTTACTACTATGATCTTCCATGCACCCCTTTTTCAATTCTACCCTCATGTATCCCTCCTTTGACTCATCCCAAACCTCATTTTACTGCTATGATTTCCCAAACTACTTTCTAGAGACTCTTCCATCTCTCCTTTTACTCTTCCCAAGCGTCATCTTGCTACTATGATCTCCTAAATAACACTTTCAAGACTCTTTCCGCTTCTATCCCTCCATTATCCTGTTCAATGTAACTAACAGACTTGCATGTCCACAGCTCAAATGAACTCCTATTACCCTATACTATTCCACCACTAATCCTTTTTTGGTTCAGTAGTAGCGTGCTACTCTCCGAAATGTGCTTCAGCGCCTCGTCAGGGGTAGGAAGTGCCATATAAATAAATACAATTACACAATGTCGCTTGAACGAAGAGTGGTAGTACAACATATAAATAATAGGGTTGTGGAAGAACTCCACCAGGGAAAAGGGGGAAAAATAGCTTAAATGTTTGCTTGCCCTAAACAGGCCATAACTATATCTCTCTCTCTCTCTTTCTCTCATAAACACACACAGCATTGTATGGAAAATGCGCTTAACATAGAAGAGCAAAAACATATTACCAAATGTCAGAACACTTTTTATACAAGGGTTAATAACAATGACAACAACTTGAGCCTACTCCTCCCCAGCTACAAGGTCTCACATTGCCAATCAGTCATACACAGGATGTCCTTGGTGGTCCTCATCATGGGCATCACGGGTATAGACCTACCATTAGACCCTTTTGTGATACTATTGGTTCACCCAGTTGAGGATAGAGCATACCCTTTGTATTCTCACATTGGAAAGCTGATTACATGCTTCTTATTGGCGGGCATGCTAAATCTTGCTCAGTGTTGGAAGTAAAGCACCCCACCCCCAATTGGCACATGGTGGACTAAAATCTAGTTCATCTATTCAATGGAAAAATTGGCTGCAATCATAAGGGCTAGGATAAACCATTTCGAAAAAACATGGAAACCTTTCAGAATGTACCTTAAAAATCAGAATGGGGTTGGCGAATGACGAGATACAGCTGTGACCTGGTGAGGAAGGGATGATTACCTTGATATGAAACACATTGATGATGCTGAGCACTGTGGCTCTCTACTGCCAAGATCTGGGATATACATGTTTCCTCCTTTCCCCATGCCTCTTCCCCCTGAACTGGAATGCCCTGTGGGCCACTTTTATTAGCAAAAAATAAGGAAACTTCTTTATCTCTCCACAGTGATTTCCCCTCCCTCCCTTTCTTTGCTGTTTTTCTTTGGATTGTCTCTCTCCCAAATTTGCCTGATCATGTTTCCAAAGGCTCTTGATAATTCTGCTGCAATGTACATTTTAGTTAGCCAAGATCAGGAGGTGATTTTTATAGAACATTTAATTGTTTGATTTAAAGGAATTAATTTGAGATACTGAAAATATACCATGGATTCAATGTTATGATTTGAACTACGGTTTTTGTGGTGTTTGAAGAAAATGTGTGTGTGTGTGTGTGTGTGTGTGTGTGTGTGTACTTTCCTTACCAGGAGGCCAACAGAGTTAGCAGATATTCTACACCACAGTACAGTTTATTGCAGTATGTTGTAAGTAATAATTGCAAATATTTTATTGGTACAGTGTGAAGTATCTTCAACTGCAATGTAAATATTTTTGTGTAATAGAAACCTAATCATTCGCACTACTTTCGTCACTGTAGTGAAAAAATATCCAACTGGGCAGGTTGCCTTTTTGTTTTGTTTTTTACTCTGACTATATTTAAATTAAATACCTACATTTTTAGCATTGTCAGTGTATCTCATCTTGATTACAGAGAGCCTTTGAGTTGATCTTCACCAAGAAATGCGTTCATATGGGTATTGTGGACTCTAGTTGCGTTTATCAAGACTTCTACACAGTGAAGGCCACATCCTTTTGTAACAGTTAGAAGACCGCAAAAGCAACACCTACACAAAATAAGTCACTATCTACTCACCTTAGTGCCCAGTAGACTTTGAACGTAGCTCTAATTCCTTCAACCTGCTAAGCAAGACCTTAGTGCTCGCTAGACTCTGGGCACAGTGCAACTGCCTTATAGCCAGCTAAGCATGAGCATTAGATTATTAATATCTGTCTTGTATAGGATGCAGGTAGAAACAAGGCTTTGTTTACAGCAGATTGATGTTTAAAAGAGAAATCATATGCAACTTCAATGGTGTTATCTGTATCAGTGGTGATAAATGACATCAGCTATTGATCTTATTTGTGATGAAATCTGGGGCAAGTGCAATCATGGAGCAGTGAATTGGGTATGTGTCTTAGTTGTGTAGTTAACCATAAATAGCACATTTCTGGGGTTTTGGATTTTGAATCAAAACCACTTTGTCCCTTTAGCTGAGTTTTAATGGAAGTCACTGTTTTCCTTTGATATTTTGCAATGTGAGTAATAAACTATTATTTAGCAAAGCTTTTTGGTGAATTTACTTAATAATTTACTTGCCCTGTTATGTTATGTTACTGGAAATTAGTATAGGTCAAACGACTCACTCCTGAATGTGTATCTCGGTGCTCCACCAAATCAACACAAGACAATCAAAATAGCCAGGTCTTCAGAAGTTTTTGAACCTACCAAAATCTGGTCAGGAGTGAATGTGGAGGGGGGCTTGTTCCAGTGGTGGAGGGCAAGGTAGGAAAAAGACTGCTGCCGTATCTTGAAGTATGAATCCGGCGGGAACATAACAGCAGTTCATCCTTGAATCTAAGTTTTTTGTTTGGGCAGTACTGAGTAAGCTTTGCCTGTAGGTAAGCCGGGCCCTTGCCAACTAAAGATTTATAGATATGAGACAGAAGCTTGAACAAGGACCACTTTCTTACAGTTAGCCAGTGAAGAACTTTTAGCGTGGGGCCTGACTTGGAGCCAGGAGGGAGCTTACAAACCAGGTGCGCTGCCATGGTTTGGACTACCTGCAGTTTGGAAAGAATCATTAGCCGCTACCAACAGGGCACTTCCATAGTCAAGGCGAATCCTAATGAGAGCTTGAAGGAGAGTTCTCCTTGACCTCAACGAAAGCCACTGGAACACTTTTTTAAGCAGGCGCAAAATACCAAAACAGGCACCACAGGCGTACATAACCTGTTCTGTCATAGAAAGTTTCTCATCGACCATAAAGCCAAGATTTTTAACTGCTAGTACAAGAAGCTGAAGCCAACTCTGAAGGCCACCACTCTTCCAACCAGTAGGCCTGTGCCTTGCCAAACAGCAGCATCTCAGGCTTGCCTTCATTAAGTTGTAAGCAGTTGAGTCTCATCCCAGTAGCAATCTTCTTCATGCAGTCAATAAATCTGATTTTAGTGTTTTACAGATCTTGCCCAAATGATATGATTAATTGGGTATCCTCTGCATAGGATATTATGTCAAAGACACAGGATTTAACAATATGAGCACGGGGCACATAGATGTTCAAGAGTAGGGCTCAGGGAGGAGTCCTGAGGGACCCCCTTTCCCAAGAACATGGTCCGAGGTTTAAAAGGATCAAGTGAGACCATCTGGATCCTATTTTCCCAAAACTCTTTAAGCCAGTCCAAGGCCTTGCTATGAATGCCTATCTCAGAGTCTTTGAACCAGGATGGAATGTGAGACTGTATCAAAAGCGGCTAATAGGTCAGCTAGAACCAGCATTGCCGAAGTGCCAGCATCTAATAAGTCTGATGGAATAGACTACAGCCACCAAAGCGGTTTCTGTGCTGTGGAATGCTCTAAAGCCAGATTTAGTGGGTTTCACTAAGTGGTGCCTCCAACACCTTACCCAGAAGGGGAAGGAGCGAAATAGGCCAATAGCTGGTAAGCTAGTTAGGATCAGCATTGGTTTCCTTTAGGATAGGGGTAACCCACGCTGATTTCCACTCCAGCGGCATTTTCGCTGACTCCAAGGATAACTTAAAAAAAAAAAGACGTGATGGAAGGCGTCAATAAAGTTGACCAAGTGGCAACTATGTGAGGGGGCAGGGGTCCGAGGAAGAGCCAGATTTAACTTTGTCCAGCTTATACAGCACTTTCTTTTGAGAAATGGGCACAAACTTCTCTAGGAATACGGGGGTGGGGGGGTAGAATTATAGATAGGAGAAAAAGCAAGTTCTGATAATGTAATGGGAAAGTTCTGATCTGTTTTTGTGATCCCCCCTCAAAGTGGTCAGCAAGTAAGTTACACAACACTTGTGAAGCGGGAATAGCAGGTATGCAGGCAAGAGGCTTTGTGAATGTATTAAGCTCCCTGAATAATTCTTTAGCAGAATTGCAAGCCCGTTCAATCCCATTAATAGTATGAAATCTACACGCTTCTGTGATCTTCCTATGATAAACCACTAGAACAAGTTTGTATGGCTTTTTATCTGAAGAGGATTTAGTGATACGCCATCTCCTTTCCAGTCTTCTACAGGACGTTTTCTATATTCTCAGTTCCTTGGAGTACCAAGGGGCATGATGTCTATTGGAATCGGAAAAGCCCTGTTTAAGGAGGGGCAACATCCAGGGCCTGTAGAAAGGAGCTGTGTTACTCTGTTAGGGCAGTGTTTGCTGTCATTATTCTTTATTTCTGGAGCGTGAAAAGCTGTTATTAAAGGGGGGTGGGGGGGGTAAATGTTTCCAGGACATCACTGGACTTCTATCCACCCTCTTACGCTTACAGGACCCAACTGAGCTCGGAAATTGAAAACTAATAGAATAGTGATTAGTCCAGACTAAAGGCTGGGGAGAATCGATGTCTAAGTGCCGAAAGTTCGTGAGCACTAAGTCCAAAGTGTGGCCGGTTGTGTGTATGGAGCCAGCGACCTTCTGGTGCAACCCTAGCATTCCAAGATCGGGAAACAGTTGAGTGTTAAATCCATGTTGGAGGCATCTTGCGCGTGATAATTAAAATCACCCACCAAAAGGAGGTTATCCGTGGCAAGCGCATGCAGCACCAGATGTTCTGCCAGCTTATGGCTGATGTCTTGGAGCCAGGAGAGCGGTAGACTAAAGTGCCCTTCCTGAAATCTCCAAAGAGTGTCTCTAAGTACTCATGGGGACAGAGCACCGAGCACAGGGTGAGCGACCCGGGTACTAGAGCCTGTTGTGGACAGCTTTTGACCATATGCAATGGCTTCTGAAAGAGAAGATCTGTATAGGATTCTACACAAAGCAAGGGCTTTGGCAGTACCCTGTACCACACTCCCCTACCTCTATAGTTTGCAACTGGGACCTACGTGCTCTCAGTGGCGAACCATGCTTTCGGCCTTTTGCCAGTCTCTAACCCCAGCCCCCCTCCCCCACCCAATCCAACCCTAATGATTTGACCAAGTGCCTCAGGCTCCAGGCGCAGAGTGTAATTTTCAGGAGATTCCCTACTAAGTTTTTTTTTTCTCTTCTCATAGTGCATTTTAGCCTTTGCTTATTTTTGTACTCTGCAGGAGCTGGGAGTGCCCCATCTGTTCTCTGTGGGGAAGATAGGGCTCTGCAGAGCTTATTCATTTGTATTATTTTATGGGAGCTGTGCGCACCTCTGAAGGTTTTTTTATGGGGCCCACTCTGAGAGGAGGGCAAGTACCTGTGTCTTTAAAAATGTTTTACCTCTATCTGCTTATGTGGATGTTAGAAAGTTGACTACTGCTTTGGGTGGGAGGAGGAAGTATAAATGGTGGGAATGCAGAATATTTATGTTTCAGAGACATGCCAGACGGGCTAAAATTGTGATTGATTCAAAAATATTTACTGTGTACTATTTGAACCGTTGCTACACAAACCTTTATTGCAGTCTCAGTAAATTATTATTTACTGAAAGAACTTAAGTTAAAAAACGTAAAGCATATAATCTTGTGGATTAGATCCAGGGATGATTTATTCATAGTGTGTACAGTATGTTAAGTGCAGCTGTAGGGGTATGGTCAATGTTTGAATAACACTACTGTGAATATCTCATGACTGGCAATATCATTGACCAGTTGGTTGAATGTTTGATCTCCATGAGTTTGCCAAGAGGGAAAGATTTTGCTCTATTGGGTTTTCAGTAAGAGGACAGAAATCAACTTAGTATTACACTCTGAGAGCACATATTTTCCCCATTTAATAGGGAGCATCCTTTATTAGGAATTGCTCCGAATCGAAGGAATTGTACAGCCAAGCGTGAATTTCTGTGGCTAAATGAGGAAGCACTGCCTTATATTCAAGCAGCATGGGTACTCTACTCATGTGTTGGAGACTGCTTGTAAGAAAGCAAAGCTACAGAATAAATCTAGCCTCCTTTTTGCTGATACTAAATGTACCACCACCACCACCACCACCACCACCACCGCAGTAAGAAAGAAGGACATGGGAGTGATGTGGAGAGACCTAATAAAAATGTTGCATCCAACTTGCAATGGTTAGAATTGTCTTTAGACTGATTTACATGCACTTACGATGCATCATGCAATTAATGTGTTAATAGGAAACATGTACATATACATAATTGATTAGTAAACCAATGTGTAAGGTTTACAATAAAACTAGTCTTCTTGACTATTAAGTGTCAGAATAAACTTGGTTTGTTGAAAACCCTTTATGGCGGTTGGAGTGTAAAAAAATAAAATGGCTTTAATAGTCCTGTATAAAAATCCAGGTTTTGTTATCACCCTGAAGAAGCCCTGTAACTGATAAAAAATGTGAGTGAGTGTATTAACATTAATATCTGCAGAATAGAAAGTAAATACATTTGGGTGATGTTTTTTCTTTGCCTTTGATTGTCTGTGATTGGTTTGGTGCAAAGTGTTCGACCTTCCCTTGGTGTTGAATATTTATATATATCCATAAAAAAAAATGTAAAAGGACAATTATGTGAATGGTGTGCAAATGTTGGTTACAGCTAACACCTTGTTTTGAGCTTTTTAAAAGCCTGCTCCAGGCTGTGGCTGCTCCGACAGAGAACGATATGTCAGCCATGTGTGAAGGTTTCATCTAGTTTTGGTCATCTCAAGCAGATTATGATGTGAGAAATGTAGTTTGTGGTAGGGTTTATGTAATTTGGACATTGATGGGATGAAGTCTGAAGTATGGTAAGAAGCTAGATAAACAGTAGTGAGGGTTTCGAGCAATATTTAAGAACACACTGGCACACAGTAAAGGCTGAATGAGGGTGATGTGTTCTGTTATGGAGAGACCTAGTATCAGGTTAGGTGATTAATTTTGTACCAGGTTTGTTCTTCATTCGTTTTCCTGCCATTTCTAAGTGGGATTGATTGCCTTAGTCTAGCCTATATTGAATTGTGGCATTGATTACTGATGCACGTAAATCCAGGTTGATGAAAACTAGCATTTTTCCTGATCTCTCAAATTAGTGAAAGCCATAGGAATGCATACTCCAACTACTTGTCTCAAGATACATTGGTATCCGTGTAGATGCTTAAGCTCCAAACTGATTGGAAGAAAGTAGGAGGAGGGGCAATTACTTCATGGCCAGCCGTCACAGTTCAATTTTTGGAGATCATACTTCATAACTTATAATTCGGTTTTTGTGGGTTAAAGTTTAAGAAACTGGCAGACGACCACGACCTGGCCAAAGTTTATTTGAATGGATAGATCAGTTGACTGACACTTTCTTAGAAATACTGAAAATGAGCTGCAAACATGAGATCCCCTTATTTGTTCGAATAACTTGATGAGTGGCTAAATGTATATGAGAAATACCAGAGGGGCCGAGATGGACCCTTGCGGGACAACACAGCTGAATTTCTTTTTTCTGGATTTGAGTTGAAGTCAGTCAAAAGGTTTGGTTTTTGTTAGTAATAACAGATTCTAAGCAGTCCAATGCAGCATCTGTGATTCTAATATCTTGGCGTCTTTTAAGATGGATGGCATTGTTAATGGTATTGAAGGACATAGGTAAAAAGAACCAGCACTCAAATTCCTCTGATGTCCACCATTTTTCTATAGTCCCCCAGGACAGGAGTGACTGCTAGTTCTGCATTGTGTCTTTGACATAAACCTACATGGAAGAAATTTAAGTGGCCTTTCTCTTCAATGCAGGTCTGTACCTATGTGAAAACTAGCTTTTCAAGTACTTTATTCACATGTAATAGTGCTGAAATAATGCTGAAGTTATTGATGTCTTTGAATGGAAAGGAATGTTTTTTTCAGTAGACGTTTCTTTGTGCTGGGGGAAGTAACCTGTTGCTGGAGAGTAGGTAAATATGCTGGACCAGCTCTGGAACAAGACACTGGCCTACTGGTTTCATTAGATGAGCAGGCAGAGATCAGCAGGTGAAGGAGAGGGGTGTCATTGACGAGAGTGCCATGGTAATTTATACCTCTGTGACTGGACAAAATTACTTAAACTGACTTACATATTTGACTTCCTGTGATTGACACTTTATGGTGGGAATCAGTGGAGGAGGAATAGTTTCCTTAGGGATGCCTTCTAAATTTTGAGACCGTTAAGAACAAATTGGAGAAGCTGTTTAAAAGGATGGCTTTGTGGGGTAGTGTAGTTTGATAGACTGTTGAGGTTTTTAGGCTTGAAATACATAAGGGCCTTTGTTTAAGTTGGGAGCGTCTGTGGAAGAAGTAAGCTTATATGGCTTTCATTTTTTGAAAAACATTTTTAATTGGCATTCTCAGTTTTTCTCAGTTTACATCTTAAGGCGATCAGGCAGTGCTAAAAGTCATATATGCAAGTACTCTGGCGATATGTTGCACATTTACATTTAGTATTTCCACCAAACGCCCAGAGCATTAAGGACGCACTCAACAACTGGTGCAAAACCATCCGGTTTATTTCACACGGCAAACCAACATCTTCATTCCGGTTTTTAAAATCCTTATGCCTGACGCGTTTCGAGGCTCCAGCCTCTTATTCATAGGCAGCTTAGTGAATGCCTGACAGAAAGCTCTTAATTAGCAAGCTAATTAACTGCATGCTGTTGTATTACCGCCCTAAGTGGGCGTTGCTGAGTGCATGTTTGCTCCACTTTGTGTAAATGCATGCTGGGATTTATAGAGAGGCTGCGTGGTGGGAACGAGTCCACGCCCGATATGTAGCACAACTGATGCGGTAAAGATAACCAATGCTCTATCCGGAGCCCTACTTAAGGGTAAAACATTTTTGCTGCAAAGAATGATAACAGAACCCACTCAGGGTCAAAAGTGCTCTCAGTACGGACTATAAATCCCAGCATGCATTTACACAAAGTGGAGCAAACATGCACTTAGCAACGCCCACTTAGGGGGGTGATACAACAGCATGCAGTTAATTAGCTTGCTAATTAAGAGCTTTCTGTCAGGCATTCACTAAGCTGCCTATGAATAAGAGGCTGGAGCCTCGAATCGCGTCGGGCATAAGGATTTTAAAAACCGGAATGAAGATGTTGGTTTGCCTGTGTGAAATAAACTGGATGGTTTTGCACCAGTTGTTGAGTGCGTCCTTAATGCTCTAGGCGTTTGATGGAAATACATGGACGCGGCAGCCCTGCCGTGGAGGACTGCACCATCTCAACATCAAAGAGGCATCAGGATTTTAAAAACCGGAATGAAGATGTTGGTTTGCCTGTGTGAAATAAACCGGATGGTTTTGCACCAGTTGTTGAGTCCCTAATCCTCTGGGCGTTTGGTGGATTTACGTTTAGTTCTACGTTGCTTACAAACATCAGCCTTTACGTAGCATGACCTTTATCGTTACATAGTGTACACCAGTACTTGTAAACTTGCATGGAACTGTTACCCCCACCCCCCCGCCTCACCCCTCCCAAATTCTAGTCCGTCCCTGAAGAGTTGAGTTTTAGGTCCCTTCTATATAAGTAGTTGTGCAACGGTTGTGAAGTGATGTGTATACAGTTCTTCCCTCTGTTTCTGGCCAGTGGTCGTTTGCTGTTGGATATGCGCTATGTTTGCCTCCGTCACCTTTCACTTGTATCTATTAGGTTCGTGGGAGTAATGTCTGGCTGTCATTCTAATATCTTAGCCATGTAACAATGTTTTATTGGCGCCATCATTGAAGGGGTAGGTCAGCTCATCCCATTGTCCTCCTATGGAGTTTTGTAAACCTGGCTTTTATGACATTTTCTTGATAAACAAATGTAATAAAATGCTTAAAAAAATCAATGTGAGGAGATTGGTTGTGATTTATCGGAACAAAAGGAGCAACTAGATTTACTCCAATTACAATTGAGAAGGCTTCTGCTTTTACTTGAAACACATTTGGAATCTGTACTGAGTTTAACAGAGGCCAATCCTAGCTGCAGTAGGTGAACACAACCTAAAATAACAGAAGTACCAAATCAAAAGCATTAAATTGAAGTAATCTGTTATTCGCATCTTAAAACTTGAAATATTTTACATAGCTACATGCTATAACATTGATCCCTGTACTCCACTACATAGTACACCTGCCCACTCCCATTCTCCCTATGACCAACAGAACCTTCCTTCATTATCCCCCTCCTCTTCTCAACTCAGTGTGAACACGCCAGGCCGCCCTCCCCCCCCTAGTCTATCTCACCTCCCCACAAGTACAAACACAGCTCCTGCTTCAGCCTGCTCTCCCCAGCCTTTTTTTTTTTTTTACTCTTCTACCGGCACACATTCTATCCTCACAACACCTCCTGCCCTGACTGGAGCTCCTAGTCTGTCACCTCGCCACTGGTACGGTCACAACACCTACTTCAATCGGCAGTCCTGTGCCTTTCCTCCTCTCCTCCCAGCACACATCCCAGCCTATCTCTGACTCTTGCCCTTACTGGATCTCCATTTGCATTCCCTTCCAATACCTGCAAATCTCCTCAAATGAAAAGTTATTCTCAACCAACTCTAAAAACCAGACCCCACTCATTAACCAAACCAGTATTTCAACTCATTTCCCCTAATACCATCCTTGAATCCCTCTCCTGATTGCCTATCTTTGCTGACTCTTCACAGATTGATGTCCTGTCGCAAGCAGTTTCTCAACTTTCACTATTTGTCCATGCTCAGTTGCTATCCGCACCATAATTCACATCCAAGCTGGCACACCCAAAGAATAATCCCTGGGATGAAAATCTCTCTAGTAACAACCGGGAACCCAGGCCCAACAGAACTAAACCTGCTACAGATGCTTCCTTAGTGATCTAGTTGAAAGATATAGTCTCTCAAATGTTAGCAACAAACCTGTCCATAACCCTATCCAAGACAACCTCCCCATCCTCACCATATGGTACCGCAGACTTCCTCGTTCATAACCACTATCGAGGAAGAAGGGTTTGTCCAATCTCACTTTTGTTCCCATTTAGCTCCCTAAAGATCCCCTCTTCAAAAACATTCACTCATTGATGCACTGTCTGTTCCATAGTTGTGGATATGCAGTTAAACATTGCTTGGATCTCTCAGACACGATTATGATAATCATCCTAGATACCTTGGTCTTGACAAGACTTGGCTCAGTGATGCTTCAATCAATGTCCTAGACATTCTTCTCCCACAGTGTACTCCATCCTCCATTGCGACCGAGAAGTCAGACATGGTGTTGGAGTAGCAGTAATTCATAGGGACATGCTAACCTTAAAATTACTTCCTACTGAGCGCTTTCTCTGCTTTCATTGTCCCTCTCTTAGAATCTCTCCAAAGACTTCTAATCTCAGAATGAATGTCATTTTCGACCCTCCAGGTGAAAGCTGATCATTTGTTGAGGAAATCGTGTTTTTTGTTGTTTTTGTTTTGTTTTTGCAGCTTGAGACTTGTCTTTCTTGGCGCCTTAAATCTACATTGCGGTGAGAAAAAACAACAAACCTGTTAATCTTTTCTACAAAACAATTACCTTTTTGAGCCTGCAAAAAGCCACACACTGCAAAGAAGACGTTCTCGGTTTAATACATATTGTATACTATCTACATCATCTCCTTCCTTGTCCACCTTTCCTATTTCTTCCTTTCCAGGTTTTATGAGTATCTCAGATATTGTATCTTTTGATATCTGTATTATGATTTTTGTGTTTAGAAATCCGAGAGGTTAACATTTCATAGTAATTTATTATGTGGCCATAATTTGATGTATTGTTTAATTCTCTTTTTTTGAAGTATTGTTTATATATTGACATGTACTTCTCAATATACAAAAAAAAAAGCTGGCTGGGTCTAAAGAAGTCCACAGCTGACACCAATGACCTCAACAACTTCCACCCAGTATCAAAATGTCCCTTCTGGACGGTGTTAGAAAGCTGTGTAGCCTCACAGGTATCCCTTCATATTCAGGCCAATAACCTTCTCAATGTCTTCCAGTCTAGTTTCAGACAAGTACACAGCACTGAAGTGGCTGTTTTACAAATTATGGCTGATTCTCTCCTTCCTATTTGTGCTTTTGGACTTCTTGGCTGCCTTTAATACAGTCATTTACTGTGCTCTGATTAGCACCCTGAAGAAACAAATGGTTATTGGTGGTGCAATCCTAAACTGGATGGCACCATTTGTGATCAGTTGTCTAACTGATCACGAATAGTTAAAATAGTGTGCTTTGTTTCTAGGAAGGTTAACCTAAATCGAGGGGTTCCATTGGGCGGGATTCTATGCCCTACCCTGTATAATCTATATCTCAAACCACTCTGAGTAACTCTGAAATTCTTTATCACCAATATGCTGATAATACCCAGATCTGCTTGAAGATTTCGTGCCCAAATGACATCCTTCTACTTTCCAAAATCTTCAGCAGGATTTAAAAGTGGGTGGCCAACCACCACCTAAAATGCAGCCCAACAAAAACTGAATTCCTTGTAAATACACCAAAATAAAATCTTCCTGCAAGAGAGGCTTGATTCCTTTTCTCCTTTGAACTGCAAACAGATCATTTGGAGAATGCTAAATCCTTGATGTATTCTAGACATTCGCCATAACCTTCAGAAGCAAATCATCTATAGCCAAGAGGTCCGCCACCAACTTAAATTGCTGTGTGCCATCAGGCAATTTGTCCCTCAGCCAGACCTGAAAATTATTCTAGGCGCTGGTACTGTCCAGATTGGATTATGTGAACTCTCTCCTCTCTGGTCTCCCTCAAGTACATCTGGCACGCCTGAGAGCAGTGCTTCATGCAGCTGGTCGCTTATTGACAAGTCACAAAAGCATTTATCACATTACTCCTGTTCTTCGCACCCTACAATTGAAGCAAGAGCCCTATTTAAGATTGCATGCATCACCCACAAAGCCATGCCCTCTTACTGAAAATCTCTCGCGCTTGATGGGGATCTGGAAATGCTAAAGCACTCCTGCTGGAACCTCCAACATTCAGACAAGAATGTTTTATAAAAACACGCATTGAACTCCGAATCCTCCTATTTTAGAGACATGTATGATGAAGCTATGATCACTTCTTCGCATCCCCTTTTCACTTATCCAATCTAGCCAGATAGTCTACCTCACCCTTCTCACCTGATTCAAATTGCTGGATTTATGGGCTATCTTTGTTGCTTATCTGTTATTTTTTATGTTGATTGTTATCCAAATTCGTCTTGTTTACTTGTAAAGCATTCTGATGCCCTTTGGCCAAGTTAACGTTATATAATACTGCAAAAGTAAAAATAATGTTTCCATCTTCTAAAAGCAGGTGTGAGACACAAACCTCTTGAAGACTTTTTGAGGATTGCATATTGATCATTCATAGTTACATAAGTGGAGGTAGACAAAATCATAGAAGAAAATAAGAGCATGAATAGTTTAGCAAGTTACTTCATGTAACCCTGAGTGTGAACCAAGGCAGGCACGAAATAGGATTTATTTATTCTGAATGTTGGAAATGGCCACCAATTACAGTACTCCCCTGCATGCTGCTTGCTAATGATGGCTTCCTTAAATTTGTTCCTAACTGCGATTAGCAGGTACTCCCATTTTCTTTAATACTCAGACTTTATTGAGGTTTTTATTGGATTACTATAAAAGGGCCACTACCTATATGAAATATATAAACGTGCAGATTTTGATTTAATATCTGTGAAACAATGACATACCTTAAATTGAAACTTTATCAGAATGTGACTCTTAAATCAGTCGTTTAATAAGATATAATGTTGCAAAGAAAGATAATGTGGTTAAGGTGCATATAAAATCCTGACTAACGTCCGGCCTTATTTCCGTTTTAGAACAAAGTGGAGAATGCCTACATTTAACAAATCTTTGGAGTTCAAACAAACTAACATCGAAGTTTTTTTAGAGTAACTGAAAGGTAAGCTATTACAATAAAGAAATGCATCTTGCTGAGCTTTACATAGGTAAAGCATGTCTGCTTTATTTTCTTTGAGCTTTTTATAGACAATGTATGTGTCTGTGTAATGTGTACTTTAATGTAAAATATCCATACTTCTGATCATAGACACCTTTATACTCTGTCACTTAACAATGTGTCTTTGTAATGATGTGTTGAAGTCTCATAAAAAAAAATATTGCTTTGTTGGACATAAAAGGAGAAATGGGATCGGAGGCAGGCAAGGCAAAATGAAAAAGAAATCTGATTGTTGAAATGATGCGTTAAGGAAAAAAAACAACAATTAATGCTGTTCCTTGTATTGTGGAATACAGATAGGTAAACATACAACTAATTGAATACTTAAGGGGAGAAGATTAGGAAAGGGTATCTACTGGATTGTAAATCATAATTCATTGAAAGATTTAAAAAAAAAAAAAATGTTTGTTAATCCATTAATTGAGAACCTCTTTACTCCATGTATGTATTTTTTCTTTAATTCAAAAAACGAACTTGCTGATGCTCAAACTGCACTGCAGTTAGAGTGTGTATTTTGCATTTTTACTTGCAAATTCCATTTTTGCAAATAGTGTGCTGAAGTGGGGGGCAGGAGTGTGGCACATCTGGTGTCATTGAAATAATCTGGTGCTGTGTATGGCAATTCTATTGTTGGTCTTTTTATCACTTTTGCACCACTAGAAGAAACTTTCGGTCATAAGAAGGATGATGTGAAATTTTTTTTTTTGCCGTTTTGTCTTACCACTTCACTCTAAATTAAGCAATCCCTGCAATTAACAAAGGTGTATACGGTTTTGTACCAGTTGGCAAGTGTACACACCTATCGTGGTTGGGAATTCACAAACGTGGGTTTTATTCTGACTGCAGCCCTCATTATGGCGATTTGTTTCCCTTGTTAGGCTCACGTAGTGGCCATATTAAAAGTTGCCTGGCTCAAAGTTTACACGCACCGATCTGAAAGGAAAGGCTTAGTCACCTTGTTTTAAAGATGTTATGCTTTTGTGTTGTTTCTCACCGTTACTTTAGATACTTATAGTTTATCAGTATTCCCACCTCGTAGGGGAGCCTGTGTGGTGCGAAGAGGTTGCTGGACCCCAGTTTGTCCCGTTTCATTACCCATCAGTTTTAAAACATCCAAAGCGTTTCATTCCGCTTCAGAAACTTGGCCGCACCCCTTGATGCCGGCCCTTTTAAAGGACAGTGTAATGTGTCTGCGCTGAAGGCATGCCAAAGTCAAGGCCGTCTGCGGCCGGACTGCACCAGGTCCCCTGGCTGTTTCCCCATTGTGGCGTAATCGAGGGAAGCCCTTAATGAGCATTAAAGGACAGGTGCGTAGGACCCCATCCTTGTGGGTTTGCTGAGCCCTCCCATAAAATTGCTCTTGCGGATACTTTATATCAACCTTTAGACTACACTAGTAACCACCGCCTGAATGACACATTTACACTAACTGCAAGGAAAATACCGGGAGTTGGCCATGCCATGCCAGGACCGGCCCTAGGGCCCCAGATAGAGGTGAAGTTATTCTAGATGAAGGGCATGCACCGAGGTTGGGTAGCGGGGGGGACACGGGATGGGGTCAGTGAAGGATGGAGTTTATATGAGGCCTAGTGACCAGGATGCTCAAGATGTGATTTACCTTACTGAAGTCCCTAAACTCTCCAGGGCTGGGTATGAAGACCAGGATTCGTTAAAAAGCAAAGTCACTCACTGGTTGAGATCTACCCGCCACTGTTATTCCATCATTAGAGATGATCTCAAAGCTGTAGAAAGATTTAGTTCACCTGGGGCCATTAGGGACACGATAGAAGTTAGTTTTTTTGACAAGGGCATGGTCACTGGCCTATTGCCGATTGATTCCCGTACTATCCCTCCTGCAAATACATCCATCTCCATTAGGTATAGACGCCCTCCAAGATTGGAGCCTGCGTCCCATAGACTTTTTGGGGTCGGACCATTCCCTTGCCCCCGTGGAGTAGGAAATGGCCAAAGATGACTACAGCCTGGCAATAGAATGAACCTTACAATGCTGTGGGGAGCGCGTGTGAACGCTCCTCTCCCAGACGCACAGCGTGAGTGGATATTGTATCCTACTCTGAATTCGACTTTTTAACTTTAATCATATTCATCCCATTTAATCCACAATGTTTGCCAGAACTTTCATGTTGTCCTTTTCTTTATCCACATGTATGCGTCCTGCATTTTGAATGCTTCCCATATTTCAGTGTGCCCATCCGGACCTCTCCAAAATACGAACAAAATGCAGAGAATCGTTAAGAGCAGCATCTTCTTTATTAGGAACCCAATGCATTTCGGGCTGATGTCAAGCCCTTCGTCAGGGTAACTGGAAGTTAACAGTTTGAAAACAACCATTACTAAATATCCTCTATGTAACATAATCATCACATCAATTCATGATTCATTATACAAAAAATTATCCTCTTGTGCTTATTACTCTAACCGTAATCAAAAATTGCGTTTAAACTCAAAAATTTTGATTACGGTTAGAGTAATAAGCACAAGGGGATAATTTTTTGTATAATGAATCATGAATTGATGTGATGATTATGTTACATAGAGGATATTTAGTAATGGTTGTTTTCAAACTGTTAACTTCCAGTTACCCTGACGAAGGGCTTGATATCAGCCCGAAATGCATTGGGTTCCTAATAAAGAAGATGCTGCTCTTAACGATTCTCTGCATTTTGTTCGTATTTTGGAGAGGTCCGGATGGGCACACTGAAATATGGGAAGCATTCAAAATGCAGGACGCTATAATGTGGATAAAGAAAGGACAACATGAAAGTTCTGGCAAACATTGTGGATTAAATGGGATGAGTATGATTAAAGTTAAAAAGTCGAATTCAGAGTAGGATACAATATCCACTCACGCTGTGCGTCTGGGAGAGGAGCGTTCACACGCGCTCCCCACAGCATTGGACTCATCAAATGGTGCATTAGGGCAAGGCACAGCCCAGTTTCGCACGCAACTCTTTAAAGTTTGAAAATTTAGAATATATGCAGAGAAACGACGGTGTGCATACCACCTCTTATGATGTTTCAAGTTCGTTGCCCCCCCCGTTGGTTTTTGCACCCGGATTTAAAGAAACACTTGAATGTAGGATGTTCTCAGTAAAGATTCCATGTATGGCGTAAACAGCAAATTCTTATGAATATCATCTGAAATTTTGGATATTTCTGAGAGTGAACAAACGGACGGGTTATGTCCATGTAACATTTAGAATTCATGATATTTTTTGAATAAGTAAAAAGCTTGTTTTGGGTTTAGTATTATATTGGCGGTGACAATCACGAGTCGAATGGAAGTGCATTATGGGAGTTATAGTCTGGAGGTTGATTTGGGGAGTCAGGTGATTGAGTTAATTGTTTTCAAATGGGATGGGCGGAGCATGCGTGGTTTGAAAGTGGGATTTAACAGCGGGTTCGTTACACGGGAGAGAACAGCTGTTAGTGGCGCACGTCGTGCGGCAAATGAGATTATCGAGTGAGCAGGTACGTACGTAGTTGGTCTGTGTGGTCTAAGGACGTGTTAATAAGTATGGTATAGTGAGTTAGTTGGTTGTTTTGAAGATGTGTGAGTGGAGTGAGTGCGGTGATTGTATGATTGTAGGAAGATGAGAGAGAGGTAAATTGTGTGCAAGATCGGAGCTGAGGTGGGTTGTTTCTTGAATGATGGTGAATATGAGTGGTTTAGTAGAATGTGTGATAGAGAGCATGGGTAGAATGGGGAGAATGTGACTTGTTGATGGGGGAATAGGTGGTTATACGAAGCATAGAAAGGGAGGGGCTTGATACCAGAGGGGAACGTGGTTTTACACATGTATAGTTTTGCACAGCACGGGTTGGGGAGTGAACAAAAATGGTTGGGGGTTTAAGGGGAGGCACAAAGTTTGAGTTTAAACGCAGTTTTTGATTACGGTTAGAGTAATAAGCACAAGGGGATAATTTTTTGTATAATGAATCATGAATTGATGTGATGATTATGTTACATAGAGGATATTTAGTAATGGTTGTTTTCAAACTGTTAACTTCCAGTTACCCCTGACGAAGGGCTTGACATCAGCCCGAAATGCATTGGGTTCCTAATAAAGAAGATGCTGCTCTTAACGATTCTCTGCATTTTGTTCGTATTTTGGAGAGGTCCGGATGGGCACACTGAAATATGGGAAGCATTCAAAATGCAGGACGCTATAATGTGGATAAAGAAAAGGACAACATGAAAGTTCTGGCAAACATTGTGGATTAAATGGGATGAATATGATTAAAGTTAAAAAGTCGAATTCAGAGTAGGATACAATATCCACTCACGCTGTGCGTCTGGGAGAGGAGCGTTCACACGCGCTCCCCACAGCATTGTACTCATCAAATGGTGCATTAGGGCAAGGCACAGCCCAGTTTCGCACGCAACTCTTTAAAGTTTGAAAATTTGGAATATATGCAGAGAAACGATGGTGTGCATACCAACTCTTATGAGGAATAGAATGAACCTTGACAGAAACATTGGGTGTTCAGGGCCCCTCATTATTTCTGCCTCCACCAGAAGTCCCAACACTCCGAGGTTCAGCAATTAATACTGAGACTGGCTGCGAGCCTTCTACCGTAAATGCAAATAGCGGTATGTCCCCTAGATGTGGTACTGAAGGAGGGGCTCCAGTCCTCCCTCTTCTAAAGGTCCTAGTCTGGAATGTGGCAGGGATTTCAAAATTGCTTTCTGACCCAGATTGGTGTAGCCTTGTAGACTCTTATGATGTAATCCTATTTCAGGAAACCTGGAGCTTGTCTACTCCTTTTAGAAGCGGTTTCTCTACCTATGGCATTGATGCCACCAGGAAAGAGCAGGGTAGACCCTCCGGAGGTCTAGCCGTTTGGGTGAAAAACACTCTGGGGTTTAAAGTCAAGCTCCTCTGTTGATTCGCAGGATATTTTAGCCTTTGAGTTGACCTTGTATAGTGGTTGGAAGATTAGAATTTTTAATGTCTATAATAGAGTGGTTCGTGCCCTAGAGGAAACAAATACAATTTACATACTAGACCACGCTCTGGCTGAGTACTCTGATGGTGTTCCTGTACTAGTGGCGGGTGATTTTAATTGCACTTTTGAATCCTTTGCCTTTACCCCTCCAGATTTGACTGAGGACTGGGATCGTGCGTGGTCAATCCCACATCTAGATTTACCGAAAGTGAGATGGACGAAGAGAGGAGGCCAGGTGTTAGCTCTTACCCTACAACATGACTTAAGAGCAACAAACGGGAGAACCAGGTCTGATCCCAAAGGGGAGTGCACTTTTAACAGACCTGGCCACACAAGTAAAATTGACTATTGTTTAGTAACTCTCAATCTCTGGCCCCTAGTGGATGATATGGTGGTGGTAAAAAGAATAGAGAGTGATCATAACGCTCTTGCCCTTACTCTCAAAAAACCTGACACTCCTCAACCTGATATCGGGGGGTGTCCGGATTTGGGTGTTCTTTCTGTTACAAATAACCAAAGGTCAATCAAGTGGGATTGGATGGAGGAGCATCCGGAAGCCCTTGAAGTAGTTAAAAGTAAAGCACGCCGGGTGATCGAGGAGCTAACTAAACTCCCCGTTAAAGATGCCGTTGTGAGTTTGGGATCTTGCCACCAGTTGTTTTATAGTGAAATGAGAGACATGCTCAGCCAGCCTCCTAAAGCACGGAAAAGGGGGGGGTGGGGGGCGACACTGTTTAGACCCGCTGCAGATTTCTAAGAGTGCCTGGTACAATAAGGACTGCAGGAAAGCGAAGGGGTGCTTATTTGTGAAGTAAAACGAAAGGCACGTTCTGAGGTCATGATCTGCAGAGCCATGTATAGGCAAGCCATTGAGAAAGCTAAAAAGGAATGGGAGGGTTCTCTGGTTCTCCCTACACACCGCACTGACAGACAAAGACCCCAAGTGTTTTTGGAGAAAAGCAGCATACTGGCTAAAGGGAAATAGGGCAGCCTTAGAATATACCGTCCAGCCAGAAGAGTGGGTTGCTCACTTTAGCTCTCTCTATGGTAAAGGTATCCTAGAAACCCATGAGGCCAGTGAAATGTGGGTTGAGGCCCTAGGTGGGGATGCTGATACTCTAGTTTTCTCCATTGAGGAAACCCAAATGGCGATCTCATCTTGCGTGCCCGCGCTTGCCCCTGGCCCAGACAGAATCCCTAATGATCTGTATAGAGAGGATAAATCCCTCTGGGACTCCTACATTAATCTGGTAACAAATTTGATTGTCTGGTGCTGCCATGCCAGCATTGTGGCAGATTGCAGAGATAGTGCCCATCTACAAAAAAGGGGACAGAGCCAAGCCGGGGAGTTACAGGCCGATTAGCCTCATTGACTCTCTTCAGAAATTTTTATGTAAGCAGATTTTAGGAAGGATCCATGATTGGATGTTCGAGTTTCAAATTTTGAGTGAATTTCAAGCAGGCTTCCGCACTAAAATTAGTATCCTGGACCAGGCCTTCCGTCTTCTGTGTATCTACTGGAAGGAAGTAGTTGTTAAGGGGGGGGAATTATATGTGGCCTTTGTCGATCTGCGCACAGCGTTTGACCTTGTACCCCGGGCCAGACTCTGGAGAGTTTTGAAAGATATGGGCTTGCCGGGCAACCTTTTAGATATTTTAATTAGACTTCACTCATCAAATGCAGCACAGGTTAGGTGTGGGGAAAACAACCAAGTAACAGGAACCTTCCCAGTCCAACGAGGAGTGAGACCGGGATGTGTGTTAGCCCCCACACTTTTTACTCTTTTTATCAATGGGGTGGTAGATTTTATAGATAGAGATGGCTGTGATGCCCCTAAAATCGGCATAAGAAGAGTGCCCGCACTACTCTTTGCCGATGACACTCTTTTAATTTCCAAATCTCCGCAGGGTCTACAACAACTTCTGAATTATTTTATAAGGTTTTGTGATGAAAGGGGTCTGGTTTTAAATGAGGCCAAAACCAAGTACATGATTTTTAATACTGGCAAGGCTAAATTGTCCAAAAGACCTGTATTGGCTGGTAGTATCAAATTGGAGCAAGTTGAAGTCTTTGACTACTTAGGTATCCGTCTGACTCCTTCGATCCACTGGGGTGCCCATATCGAGAAAGTAAAGCTACAACTAATCCACCACTGTGCCCACAGTAGTAAAATCCATAGGAAGACGGTCTCTCGTCAAATTGCTCCAGCACTTGAAATTTACAACATCAAGGTCCTAGGGGGGGCACTTTATGGTGCAGAGCTGTGGGCTATGGGCAATTCAACCTGCCTTACTGTCATTGAAAATCGTTTCCTAAGATCATTGGTAGATCTCCCATCCAGCTCCCCCCTGATACCTCTGTACATGGACCTTGCCCACAGACAGCTGGCACATAAGTTGAACTATAAACTTTTGATGTTTTGGTATAGGCTATGGACAGTGGAAGAACTTGAAACCTATTGAGAGGCCTTGTCCGATCTTCAAAAATTTCCCAGGGCCACATTGATTAGGTGGTTTACCTCTTTAAGGGAACTGCTAGGGAGGATGGGGATGGAGGCATTCTGGTCCAACCCGGAAAGTATGACCCAAGTACCAAGGGCAAAGCTCAAAGAAATGTATTGGGAGTTGATACTTGTAAAGGATCTGGCAAAACCTGTGACTAGTCTGACTAATGACTTTTTTGAATTTTAAATCTGTCCCCTGTTTCGAGACTAGTATGGATGAAATTGTTCCCCCCCCCCTTGGCACGTAAACTGTTTTTACAGTTCCGCTATAAGACTTTACCCACCAAATTGTTTTGTTCCAAGTGGTCCCGTAATGCTTTTATTGATCTGTGCCCTGTGTGTAAAGCCTGCCCGGAATCTATTGTCAATCTACTTTTCTTTTGCCCACACTATTTATCCTTGAGGAAAAAATGGATACTTCCTTTGTGTAGATTGGCAGGGCCGGGCCATTATCTTGAGGTGCTGAGAATCTTGTGTACTTACACACGGAGATTAATGGTTTATGGCCTCTCAAGATTTTGGTATGCACTGTGGATCAGGCGTGGGAAATCATTTGCATGAACCACTTTATTCTCTTATAATTTGTCGCACCCTGCATTTGTAAAACTATTTTATGGTAATGTTTTTTTAACATTTATCTGACAATGTCTTTATATCTTTGTTTTATTCACTCGTGCTTCGTACTTTTTATGATCTTCGTGATCGAAATAAAGTTGATGATGATAGCTATGATATTGCCAGAATAGATCGACAAGCCAAACGCGGCGGTGGGATCGCGATTGTATGTCTCAATCATTTTAAGGCCACGTTTCAGCTTGTCGCTCAGCTTGATTGTGAAGCCCTTTTGTTCAATTTGAAACTCAACAACGCTAACTCCTTTAATGGCATCCTCGTATATCGCCTGCATGGACCTAGAGACAAATTCATCCAAACTCTACTGGAGTTGACTGAATCCTGCACGGAGCTCCCCAATTTTACTATTCTGGGTGATTTAAATTTTCAGTTAGAGCTATTCGAAAACAGTGACACAGAACACCTAGTCAATAGCCTCCACAGTTTTGACCTCACGCAGATAGTAAACCTACCAACTCATCAGGCCAACCACACATTAGACTGAGTATTCACCAATAACTCTGATTTGAGTTTTGAAAACGTTCTACCACTAACTTGGACAAACCATATAGCCATTTTTCTCAAGCTTAAAGTTCCTTTTAATAACTCCCTTAGTCGCAAAACTTATACTTCTATCAAGTTCTGCCCTTGGCAGAAAATCGACAAACGGGAACTCGACATTGTTTTGTGTTCAAGTCCTATATTAGGAAGTAATGTAGCCTCAGCCACCACTAATTTCGCTAACTGGATTGACTCCGCAGTCACCCTACTGGCCCCTGGAAAAACGGTAACTAACCATGAAAAGAAACAGTCTACCCCCTGGTACTCAACGGGCCTAAAAAACTCAAACAAAAATGTAGACATCATGAACATAGTGGAGAAAAGACAACTGTCCTGAAGAAAAAATCAAATGTAAATCTATCATTAATGATCATAAATTCCTAATCATTTCAGAAAAATCGAGATACTTTACAGACAAAATCAATTGGGCGAAAGACTCCACCAAGAAGCTGTTTAAAATAGTAAAAATCTTATATAACTGTAACAATAATGCCATCAGTCCTGATCAATCCCTATGCAACAAACTAGCTGATTTCTTTCAGTCTAAGGTAAACCTTATTTTTCAGGATTTCACCTCTAATCATAATGTTACCTCTATGGATGTTCACAACCCAACACCTACATCTTTAGAAGTTTTGGAAGCTAATATATGTGCTTCTCCTAAAGTTCGTACCAGCTTTACCCCCCCCTCTCTGAGGTGGAAGTATCCAAACTCATTGAAACCACCAAATCTGATGCGCCATCCGACCCCTGCCGTCCCCTTGTTTTACATAGGGTTTCTAACAGTGTCAGTCAATCTTCCTGAACTGCTGAATAAAATAGTGGTTTCAGGATACTTTCAGACAGCATTGAGAAAGGCTTTGGTACTTCCTTTGCAACAAAAACCCTCTCTTGACCCCCAGGATGTGAAGAGCTAACGGCCCATTTCACGTCTTATTTCCAATATCCTGGAGAAGGCAATGAATGAGGAGATCATGTCTTTTCTGAATGATAACCATCTTAGTTCGTGGCTGCCACTGAGGAAATCAGAATGATAGTCGATAAGGGAGGGAAGGCTGCGCTGATTCTTCTCTATTTTGTTGGACAAGTTTGATAAAGCTAACCATTCATTACTTATCAACCTACTCGAGAGCATTGGCATTAAAGACTCAGCACTTGCCCTCCTTAGTTCCTTTCTGTCTGACAGAGACTATATCTCAGAACCCTTCTCGCTCTCCCCTGTGGTGTACCCCAAAGATCTGCCCTGAGGCCCTACACTTTTTAATGCCTATGTCACCACCCTGGCCAACCTCATCCAGTCTTGAGGTTTTTTTGTTATTTCTTATGCTGACGACATGCAAATAGTAGAGTCAGTCTCATCCAATGTTCAGTTTGTGGCCAAAAAGTTTAAGACCTGCTTGGCGCAAATAGTGATTTGGATGTAGAAAAACTGTCTTAAATTAAACTCCTACAAGACGAGGTGCTACTATTTGGAAATAATGCCGCCCTTTGGAACACCCTCCTGGGGGCCTCCCAACGTAGGTCCACTCCCTCCACCAGTGCAGAAAGGCAAAAATGTAGGAGTCTTGTTTGATGGAAAACTCTGCTTCTCTGATCAAATCAACTAGGTTACCTCCTCTTGTTTCTTTCTGCTTTGAACTCTGGAAAAGATCTTTCCCTTCAGTGCCCCAGGCTTGCAAAAATGGTCATCATGGCTCGCGTCATCTCAAGGATTGATTACTGTAATGCTCTGTACATTAGTATCCAGCAGTGCCTGCTGCAAAAACTTAAATCCCTTCAAAGTGCAGCAGCCCGGCTGCTCGTGAAAATTCCTAAATTTAGTCTGGTCTCCCAAATCATCTTTAGCCTCCACTGGCTACCAATCTGTGAGAGGATTAAATTCAAAGCGCTCTGACTGGTCCATAAAGCTGGCCCTGAATATTTCCAAAAGATCTTATGCTGGCATGTGCCCAGCCGCAATCTTCGGTCCAACTCAGCCAGTTGGTGGCCATCCCCAGAATTAATAAAGCCAGATAGGGTGGTAGGAGTTTCTCCTATTCTGTCTGTAAACTACGGAACTCCATGCCCCTTCAACTAAGATCCCAGTCAAATTTACTACAATTCAGGAAAATGCTAAAAACCCTGGCTTTTCACACTCTTTTCCAAATAGGTCTCTGTTTTTGTTGGCTCTCTCTTGGACGCTAGCGTCAAGGCGCCTCCAGGCATTCGTGCGCTTTACAAGCTGCTTACCTGCTTACTTGTCTTATAAATTATCTTTAAAAAACAAAAAAATGCACCTGAGTGTATAACTGAAAATAGATTGATAAGCATTGATTACACAGAGTTCTTCTGATTGTGTCCCCTCAATGGGACTTTTGGTTTTAGTTGTGTTTAACAATCCATCTGTGTTTGCTTGATCTGAGGGGCATACTTGGTGTGCAGGGGGAAGTCAGGTTTTGCAAATATGTTAGACCTCTTCTCTCCTGGAATTTGAAGATTGTGAATATGAGTTTGAATTTGATCCTCTGTGCAGCCAGGAGCTAGTGGAGGTTTTTAGGGCTGCTGTGATTTGCTCTGATTTCTTTAAACTAAGGCATTTTGTGGCTGCTTGATTTTGTACCCTCTGAAGTTTTTTGTAGGTCCTTTTTAAGTGCTGTGATGTAGAATTTCAATTTTCAAGGTGAGTGTGACAGGACAAGTAATGTGGGCCACTCGGATTGCTCAGTCACTTCTATCCTTTATTATTCGAATGATAGGAAGTCTCTTGATTAGATGTCCATAATACACAAACAGTCTTCTTCTCAAGGGCTCCTGAACATCTCTTCCACTTCGTTCCAGGCTTCCTCAGTCTCGCAGCACCCTCGGGAAAAACTAAATTAAAAGACCATTATTGTTTAGTTCTGTTTCTTCACCCTTCACCAAGGAAACTCCTCCGTGAATACAACAGACCGTAAGTGCCGGTTTAAGCAAAACCGCGGTTTCTTATGCAAAGTGCAGCGGGTGGTCTCTGTGCCGTTCCACTATTTCCTCCCCACAACAGAACTGTACGCTAGACTAGATGGTATCGGAAACTGAAACCTAAGTATCCTGCACCTTCCCAGTGCCTAAAAACAAGCTCACATAAACCCAAACCCTCTCCCAGCACAAACCCGACCTCCAGGACATGCAAGGGAGTGTACCACACTTGCCTGAGGCCGGGTCCCACGTCCAGAGTCCCGGCGGTCTTGCCCAGTGCGTCTGCCCTCGGGTGCTCTCTCTTGGCAATCGCACTCCTTGACTCCTCAACCGTGGGGATGTCCTCTCTCTGTCTTTTCCGCAGGACTCGCCCAACCTCCGACCTCGGCTACCATGTCCGTCGCTCCTTCGTCCGTGTCTCTTACACCGCTCTTCGCTTTCCTCAAAACCGCCGAAGACGTTGACACAGCTGAGCTTCCTTTTTCTTGAGAGCGCAGCCCCGCCTACTCATGCAACGAGTCCCGGGATGGCCTGTTGAACCCATCCGAGTCATGAAGAAGAAAAACACTAGCGCGTATTGTTCCAGTACCTCCGGGGTCCTCGCTTCGTTGGGGCAAGTTCAACACGCTACATTGAGATAGTATCAATTCCTCGATAAGTTTGTCTTTGTTGGGAAAGAGGTGTGATCTTTCTGGTCATCATGAGTTGTTAATTAGTGCTTTTGACTACTGTTGCAATCCAGGGTTTGAAGGAAAGGCCTTTGGTAACCCAGAGCCTGATGTTTCTGACTGACTGGTTGATCGATACGGTGTCTCCTAGTTTGCACTTGGGAATTTAAATTTAAGCTGCTTCTTGAGCTCTTGCTAGTTACTACAATTTCTGCTCATGAACCATTTTGAAGGAGGTAGCTGCCCTTCAGCCAGTGGTAGACCTGTTTCAGGCATGGTATGATATTCATACTTTAATTTGAGAGGTGACCTAGTGGGACGCAGATTTGAATGTTGTCTCCGTACATTTTGAATTTAAATTGGTATTGAGAGATGTGCTAAGGATGGTATGTAAAATTTAAAAAGTAATGTTGATGGGGAATCTTTGGGGTAGTCCTCTGCTAATGGGTTTTTTAATTGCACTTTATGCCACTTTTATTCTCTCAGTTTCAAGTCGATTGGGGAAGACTTTGTGGTGTTTTGTGTCATAAGGTGCTAATTGGTTGAGTAGAATAAGAATTTCAGATTGTTCTTCATCAAGGTAGGAAAAGAGATGATCTTGGATATCAGAGATGGCAGTTTTCTTGCCCCCTTTTCATCAGAAACCTGATTGTCTGATGTGAAATCGATTGTCTGCTTCGTTGTGGACTTTATTATCTAAGGTCGGTAGGACTTCACAGAATTGGCAGGATATGATTGGGCTTGGAGGGGTTTCAGAACTTCAGAGTCCATTATTTCTAGATAGATTTTTGATAGTTTACTTTGGTTTGCAGCTTAGTTGTCTTGGTTTGCATAATCTGACATTTTTGATTTTTAGATGGTTTGTGGTAATTTCTTACATTTTCTTCATAGACTTCTCTGTGGGTTTGACATTTCCCCCCATCTAGTTCGCTATTTTTTTTAATTTTTTTTTTTTATGTTTTAGGTTGGGCAGATTTTTTTCAAGCCATTTGTTAAAGGATTTATTATCTGGCTAAAGTTCTTCTTTAAGTTGAAGCGGGCCTCAATGTTGAGAGTGGGCATGCCTCTGTGAAGGTCTGTAGGAATTAGGGTCAACCATGAGGTGGGTACAATTGTTTCTTTGGTGGTAGGTAGTGTAAATAAAATAGGTTTAGGGTGTCCTGCTCTCTGAGTAGGACCTGCGAACGATTGAGTGTACCCTATAGCTTGGTTTATTCTAGGGCGTATTTTGGGATCTTCTAGTATGAGAATATTTTGAGATGTGGTTTTAATGGAAATGGTTAGATCAGAGACTTTTTAGAGGAATGTTGAGGAGTACCCTGTTTTTTTAATATATCATGGTTAAAGTAAAGACTTCGTTTGGACTGATTCGTGCTGTTACATGTTCGAAGGAGGAGTATTTGGGCTTTACAATCTCTTAGCATGCAATTGATTTGTGGAAAATGATGGTCCTCCTTTTTTAACACTGGTTCTATTTTTGAGTATGCTCTTCTAATTGGTTAGACGTATGGTATTAAAATGGTATGGGCTATTAGAAGTGAATCATTTTACTTTGATTCCTAGAATGAAGCACTTCTCTTCAATTAGGTTTTGTTCTTCTAGTGTTTGGTTGTAAAATGGGCATTTACGAGCCCAACTTTAAATGGTTTACACTTGAAATTGAGGTGTTTAAGTTGTTCAATGTTACATGAGTCCAGGAAGGGTGTTTGTAGGTAGCTGGCTGGTGGCTTAGTTGTGTTGCTACCTCACCTGACAGTGAAGGGTGTATGTGTTATTTGGGAGTAGGAATCTGGGAAATCGGGATGCATGTGGCTTGAGGAGTCTAGATCTCTGTGTATGTGCTCTGAAAATTGGGATTGGGTAGGGGAGTTGTAGAGCTAGGAATTGTTCGCAGATGTGATAACGGGGTCATGATCGAGAAAATTGAAACCTGGATTGTGGGGTTTTGGTGGGTACTCCACTTAGTTGTGCTGTCTTGTGGTTGTAGTAGGAATCAAGTTTTGAGAGATGCATGGCGTCTTCACCATAGGGGTGTTCGTGTCCTATAGACTGATGGTAACATCAATTCCAATCTTACTTTCCTCTGTATTTTTTAGCATTTTGATGATTTTGAGGAGGCCGCTGAAGGTCTACCTCCTAATTTGGGTGTCTTCCATATAAAATAGTAGAGTTTTTTATTTTTTATTTGAATGATATGAATGTTTGACCATCGGTTATTCTGTACAAGACGTCAGAAGAGACTTCTTAAATTGGCATGTCATTGTTCAAGAAATTTTAAATTGTGTGACCTCCTGAACCCGAAAGGTTATCCGCGACCGGGAGGCAAAGCTTTACATTGCAGAACACAAGAAGAGGAGGTGGTCAAAGCACCTGTCCCACTCCCTCTCCAAGTCACATTCCCGGTTACAAGGCTGTTACCGCAAATGATGCACTTCATGGCCGAAGTTTTCAGGTAAGTCCAAGCATAAAAACAAAATAACAGAGCGAGACTCTCCTCCATCCTGCTACTCTAGCTCGAAGGAGAAGGTGCAGGGGCATCAAGATGAACAATGCACTCCTTTAAAGTCCCTGATTCCTGAACAGATTCCTCAGCTGGTCCTGTCGCGTCCTGAGTTCCCTGGTCTGTCATTGACCGTGCAGTAGATAGCGGCCATCAAGAAGGCCATGCTGCAAATCTTTGGCGTGATTTAGACACCCTCTGGTGTGCCTTCGGGCCCCATGGAGCTACCGAGGCCTCCATTCATAATACCTCTAGCGCATCCTCCAGCTATCCTTTTGGGACTTGTTACTGGGTTCGTACCAACTCCAGTACTCACTCCCATACTACCAGAAGATTCACACTGGGTCCGTTGCGCCAATGCCTATACAGACTCCACCGGCGCCAGTAGGTGACTTAGTGCCCACACCGATGTCGGACCCCAAACTGACGTCAGCCTGATGTCAACCGATGTCTCACTACAAAATCACAAAAGTGCAACTAGTTGTCATAGCACCTCCCCTGTGCCAGGTCCCTTTGCTACTTAGGTCTCATTTGTCTCCCCCGTGATTTGTCTTTGCTCATCTCGGTTTCTTTTTTCACTGCTTTTGCTGCTGTCTTGTCTTTTCCTCAGTTCCGCTTTGCTTTTGCTGCTCTTACTGCTGCTTGTCTTTTGCTCATCTGTTTCACACTTGCTGCTGCTGGCCGTTTAGCTGTACTGTTTTTCCCATCTACATAGTCCTTGAGTCTCTGTTGTTTTGTATCTGTGTTGCCCGTTTTCTCCTCCTGCTGTTTCTGCTGCTCTTTTCTTCCCACTGTTTCGCTCCTTCCCTCCCACTTCCTGCTTCTCGCCTGCCCCGCCCCTCCCTCTTCCCAGGATATACTTAATGGAGGCCGCAGCTAGGCCATGCCGCTGATGTGCCAAAGGCAAGCTCGTCTTAGCCCTCCCAGCATCAGGAAACCTGGTTCTCCTGCCTCCCGCAAATGCACCGCCGCCCCCTCAGATCCCAGGCAGTGCATAAGGAACAGGGGTACACCCCTGTTACTCATGCACTGCCTTGAGGAACTCTCCTTAATTGGTGTGCACAACCTCACACCGACCGTTTATTGCTGATCCTTCAGATATACACTTCAGCCAATACATTACTTTTTTGAGGCTCTCTCCTTCTTTTTGTAGCCTACTCAGTAATTTATTATTTCATTACAGGTGTCCCTTATTGTTAGGTCCTGATGAGACCCCCTATTGATTGTGGGGTCAAAACGCTGTCGACACACATTAAAAAAACGAGCTATCTTCCAGCCTCCCTACTATTGCGTTAGAAGGCTGTCAGTAACTATAAACAGCAAATAATTTCAAAATATCTTTTTGTGTGCAATTATGATTCTCTTTGTCATATCTTTACCCGTGAATATTACCATTGAGTATAACTATTATAAATGATACACATTGTCCACAGGAACCACTGTTCCTTGTTATAGATTAGGTACCCTGGTTCCTTGTTTTTCTTTAAACACGCCAGCTTCTGTAATACCATTCTCCAATTCATCGCCCTACTCGCCATCGACTCGAAGCACTACATCTTCCTCTGAGGCCTCAATTTTCACCTCAGCTACCTCAATGACCGCAACATCATCAACTTCCTCGAAAGCATGAATAACATCGGCCTCACCCAACTAGTCACCGACCCCATACGCTCTATCCCATCTTCACAGCAAGAGACAGACTCAATTACAGCCATGTCACCGAGCTCACCTGGACAGACCACACCATCGTCTGCTTCAGCATCGCAGGATCTCCCGGCACCGCCTCCAAGCCACCTGTCACCTCACACCGCAGCTGGGGCAAATTATCAGAGAGCCAGTGGACTGACGCCCTCAACACCGCCTGGCCCGACATTGCAACCAACCTAGAACACTGACAGAGTCGCCTTGTCAATCCCACCAGACTCAAAAGACCCACCAAAAAAGCCGGTTGGAACACCACAGAACTAAGAGCTGCAAAACACAGCTGCAAGCGACTAGAAACAAAATGTCGCACCAGCAAAGAGCCCTCAGACTGAGCCACCTTCAAGGCATCCCTTAGCCTATATCACCATCTACTGAAAGACCAAAAGGAACGCCCTAGCCAACTGCATCAATACCAGCTCTAACGACAGCAAAAAACTCTTCAACATTGTCAGAGATTTTGCCAATCCTTTAGCCATTGAAAACATCATTACCTCTTCTCAGGAACTCTTCAGCTCCCTGGCGGACTTCTTACAGGATAAGATCTCCACCATCTACAAAAACTTCGAACCCCAACCCACCGCTGCCGACACCCTCCGTCTCCTTGCTCCCATGAATGCTGACCTCGATGCAACATTCAACCACCTCCTGAACAGCTCACCACACAAAGCGCAACAGCTATCATGAACTTCGCCCACTCAGGAGCTCCCACGGACTACTGCCCCCACCACGTTTTCAACCTCGGGAGCAAGATGATCATCAGCGAGCTCACTGCCATTTTCAACTCGTCAATAATCACAGCCTCCTTCCCTGAAGCATGGAAACACGCAGAAGTCTAACCCCTTCTCAAGAAACCCTCTATTGACTCCAGCGAATACAAGAACTACCGTCCCATCTTGCTGCTCCCCTTTCTTGCCAGAGTTCTTGAAAAAGCCATCAACCGCCAACTCACGGAACACCTGGAAATCACAATTTTCTGGACTCCTCTCAATGTGAATTTCGCACAAACCACAGCACCGAAACTGCCCTGATTGCTGAACCGGACGACATCAGAATACTCCTCGACCAGGGAGAAATGGTGGCCCTGATCCTCCTCGACCTCTCAGCAGCATTTTACACTGTATCCCACCACGCCCATATCTAGAGGCTTCATCACATCAGAATCCAAGAAAACGCCCTCAAATGGATCGCCTCTTTCCTCAACAGAAGAACCCAGAGACTCCGCCCACCACCTTTCACCTCAGAAGCCAAGAACATCATCTGCAATGTCCCTCAAAGCTTGTCTCTCAGCCCCTACACTGTTCAACATCTACATGACACCCTCGGCCGATATAGTCAGAACCCATGGAATGAACATCATATCCTATGCAGACGACAACCAGCTCATCCTCTCACTATCAGAAGACCCTTCCACCATGAAGGCCAACATTCGCAGGTGCATGACGAGCATCGCTGACTGGATAAAAAACAACTGCTTAAAACTCTAAACAGACAAAACGGTAGTGCTGATCTTCGGGAACAACACCTCCCCGTGGAACGACTCCTGGTGGCCCTCTGAACTAGGACCAGCGCCCACTCAGATCACGCACGCAACCATGGCATCATTCTAGACAACAAGCTCACCATGAAAAGCCAGATCAACGCTGTCTCCTTGCCTGCTTCCTCACTCTTCGCATGCTCTGTAAAATCTTCAAATGGCTCCCTGTCAACATCAAACGAACCATCACTCAAGCCCTAGTCACCAGCCGGCTGGACTACGGCAATGCACTCTACGTAGTAATCACCTCGCACCACCTGAAGAGACCACAGACCATACAGAACTCAGCAGCCAGACTCCTCATGGACCTCCCCAAATGGACACACACCACTCCCCACCTCACGAAGCTCCACTAGCTCCCCATTCAGAAGAGGAGTCAATTCAAGATGCCAATCCCCATCTACAATGCCCTTCACAACCAAGGACTAGCATACATCAACCACCGCCTGAAAGTCCACCAACCCTCCAGGCACCTACATTCTGCCTCCCACTCCCTTGCGCACACCCCCCGCATCCACCGAAGCGACAGCGGAAGATGCTCCTTCTCCTTCCTCGTGGCAAAATCCTGGAACAACCTCCCCCTTCATGAAAGGAGCTCATCCTCTCTTCTGAAATTCAGGAAAGGAACAAGACCTGGCTGTTGATCTGAATCCCTTAGCAACATGTTCTCAGCGCCTGGATACCCTCACGTGTGATTAGCCGCACTCTATAAATCCGATTTGATAGCACCTGATTCTAGCCTGATACATTTACTGAGACACAACTATTAGCAGAGGCTCCATTTTCTTTTTGGCTCTGATTCTGCCCTTGTACAAGAAACATATAGGGTCACTCAGGGCAGATGAGGAGGAATAGGTGTAGGGGGGTGAGCAACTCCTCCTTCACTATACTGATGATGCACTGTACTGATGATGCACTGTACTTGGATTTGCAAAATGCCAGTGGGCTTGACACGTTCTGTGAAACAGAACTTGACAAGCACATGGGCCACCCACGGAATAAAGTGCTTGTTTGCAGTGATGGTTTGGAGGAAAGCTGAGGTGCTCGGTCTGCAGTTCCCTTCCATTAAGACAAGAACACATGTTCGGACAGAAATACTCCCAGAAGGGTCAGCGTCAGAGTCTTTCTTACCATTTAATGATGCCCTTACTGATGCTTTGATGGCAGCTTTGTCTAAGCTTTGTTCTTGCCCATCAGTCAGCTGGCAAAGTAGCCTGGCGACAGACCTGTGCCTGGTGATTTGGACTTCCTAACCAGGCACCCTGCAGCCGAGACCCTCGTGCAGGCTTCAACTAGGAAGGTCAATCCTAATTTCGTCCTGAACAATCCTCACGATAGGAAATCCAAACGGAATGACATATTTGGTAAAAGAATGTTTGCTTCTGTAAGCTTGCCTCATCGGTCCATAAATGCAATTTGTTTAGGCAGGTACAAGCATGCTCTGTGGCATATGGCCAGAGATCTTGCCAGTGTTCCCGGAGAACCTCAAAGCTTTTCTGGGTCAGACAGTACATGATACAATTAATTGTGTGTAATCCGTGCAGGCCTGTATACTTTTAGATTGCATTGGCAGAGCCATTGTCACCAGTGTAGTGCTGAGAAGGCAAGCATAGAAGAGGTCGACCAGATTCTCTAGTGGTGTACATAAAATCATCCTTACTGGATATGTCCTTCGATTGGCCCAGAGTGTCTGGAAAGGTTTAAAGAAAGGTGATCTACTACATGTTCTTTGGGTTAATTGGCGTCAGTGAAACAATTTACTTTTCAGTTAATAAAATTCAGAGGCTATTCAAGAGGTTGTAGGCAATGCAAGCCTTCCTAACCAGTTGTACTGCAGATAGTTCAGTGCTTTTGTGGCTGTGGCTAAGGACGTGGCACCCGCAGGCCCCTTATAGGGCAGCAGAACAACAGTTCACCAATACCCCTCTGCAACGGCTAGCAAGCCACTTTATATTATCTTCAACTGGTCATGCCTGGTCGGTAAAAGGCATGATTAAACATTTCCTCCCTGGCTGGAGATACAATATGTTAAACAATGGATCTTATAGATCAGTGGTTCTTAATCATTTGACTTTTGAGGACCCTCACTTCATCATTACTGGGACCCGCAGACCCCACAGAATCATTGGAATCTGCGGACTCCCACAGTCCTTAATCGAAGCCGGGGAACCGACCTAAGCATTTTCGATAATTTGAACCGCAAAATCACAAAAAATACAGATACACACATTGATCAAACAATACACAAATAATAATTTAATTCACTAACAAATATAACAAAATCAAAATTTTAATTTTAATAGAACGGTTGGAGCATTTCTAAATTAAATTGAAGCCACTCATCATCCATATTATATTCGGAATCGTTCACATCACGGGCGACCACACGCGCGGCTGGTGTGGAGTCTACTTTTCTCATTAGGCGACGGACGTATCATGGTCTGGCCTCTTGATGCTCGTTCACCACTTCATGAGTATGTGCTCCACTAGCGGATATTACCCTTTGTTTATTTGATGAAGGACGTCACTGCGGTTAATGCTTATTAGCTCTGATTTACACTAGCGGCTATATTTTTGGAAATTCGGTCTCAATATATGATCGTTTTGAGTTCATGCCAGATCTTCATTCTTACTTTTCATCTGTGTCGTGGACCTTCTGCCTACAACATTGTCATTGTGCCTTGAGAAAGTCTGAATACAGATGTGTACAGACGAAACACGTGTTGGCTTCAGTATTTGCTGGGAATTTCTTTAACATCAATAAAAAGAATTTTTTCAACGGAAGGTGTTTGTGGATTACCTCTTAAGCCCTGCACAGGATTGGAATATATTATACTCGCCTTATGACTACAGGGATTGACTTTTTCATGTTATGATGAACAAAGGTCCAACACGTTCGTTTTGGATTTATTTTAACTAATAAGGGTGTGCTGTACCAGCTTCTTTCTTAATATTCATCATCCATATTATATTCTGTTTGATGCACTGCTCCCACAAATCAATCTGAGGATACTAAATTCATTTTTAGGCTCCAATTTCTAATTTCTTCACACTTAAAAAATGTTTTAAAATTTTCAATTGTACATTTTGCTTCTTTATTTATATACTTTATTAATCTGTTAATGTTATTTAATTTTCTAAGCTGTTTTGGACCCTGGAGTAGGCTTCGCAGCCCCCGGTAGTCCCTGGACCACAGGTTAAGAACCACTGTTAAGATCATTCAAAATGATTACACCCTATCCTTCGTTTCGTCACCACCTCATCTTCCTCCCACCCCAGAAATGAATATTGAAGGAGAACTTGACAATCCTAATGCAGAAGGAAACTCTTTTACTCTCCAAGGTTGCCATTGCATGGGTACTTTACTCTGAGAAAGGCAAAGTATGCTATTAAAGCTACTCCTTCGCCCTGAAAAAAGGTGGGAGCCTTAGGGTCTTTCCTGGACCTGCGCCCATTGAATGTTTTCCTGCAGAACACAAATTCTAAGATGTGAACGCTGGCACGCTTTCCCCTTCAGTCTTACCTCTGCCCCTCGGGTGTTAATGAAAGGGCTGGCGGTGGTTCTGGCTGTGTTTAGCGCTTGGTAGTATGTCTTGCCATACCTCGATGACTAGCTGCTGAAGGTGGGCTATTCAGTCAGTTATAGACCACTTCCAGAAGACGGCCAGTCCTTTGTCCTTGTTTGAGTTAACCATCAATGAGCTAAAGTCACAACTGAACCCCTTGCACAAGATTTCATGGACTGGACGCAGTGGCATCCAAAACTTTCCACCCACTGCAGTGAGTGTGGGATATCCAGGATATGATCCCAATACTTCGGGATCTGTCTTGGGTCTTAATGAGGATGGCTCCGAAGCTTCTTGTTCTCCTGTCCGCATGCATCCTCCTTATCCCATACGCATGATAGCACATGAGGACCCTGCATTGGAACCTCCAGTTTCAGTGGGCTCAGATTTGAGGCCAATATTGATCTTGCAGAGAACGGCTCAGGGTCTGCAGTGTTGATTGGCAGATACCAGCATGAAGTGCAGCAAACCTATCTCCCTCGACCCAGAGCTTACGATAGTGACTGATGTGTCGCTGCTGTTTTGGGGGGGTGGGGTGAGGGGGGGTACCTAGTGGAAGTGTGGATCAAAGATCTCTAGTGGAAAGCTGGTGGCAGGTGAGCCAGTTGGCCTTAAAAGCCTTCCTGTCATCTGTCAAGGGGAGGCTGGTACAGGTTCTCTCATACAACACTACCACTCTATGGTATTGCAACAAGCAGGGTGGAATGGGGTCCTGGGCCTGTGCCAAAAGGCTCTACATCTCTAGAAGTGACTGAAACAGACCATCTTTCTGGTCACCAACGACCTAGGTAAGTCACTGAATGCCAGAGCAGACAAACTGAGGAGGTATCATCTGACAGACCATTAGTGGCCTCTCCACCCTGAGGTGGTGTAGGGAATCTTTGGTCGGTGGGGAGAGTCCCCGCTAGATCTATATACCACTGTCCAACCTGCAGTTTTCCTCTCTGGAGTTTCCCCGAGGCACATTCTAGGGGACACATTTCAGCTGCAATAAATAAGTGACTTCTCGTTCCATTACCACTGCTACCTCTCATCCCATGGGTACTAAAATAGATCAAGAAGAACTTGGGCCAACTCCTTTTCGTTGCCGTGTACTGTGCCAGAAGAGTGTGGTACCCAGAGCTTCTTGCATGAGCATTTGCCCTGCGCTATAGCTGTCACTTTGTGCGGATCTCCTGTCTTAGCAGGGTCGTACACGTGAATTTCAGCAACCTATACCTCGATGTGTGGAGATTGAGCAGCAGCAGTTAAATGTTTGATTTGCCAACCAAAGTGGTGGAAGTCGTTGCTTTCAGATGCCCTTCTAGAATGTAAATCTACGCTGGGTGCTGTGATAAATTTGTGCCTGGACTATCTAGCCCACGCAGGCCAACCTTCCTGATGTTCTTTTATTTGACTTTTCTTTAGCCCAGCAAATCCTTGCAGATAGTACAGTGAAGGGTTACGTGTTAGCCCTCTGTCTTCTTGTGTTTACAGGCCCAATCTCCATTGTTTTAATCACCACTTGTGGTAAGTTCATCGAAGGTTTGACACGTTTTCTTCCTAACCATTTGTGATCTTCAATAGGAACTCAATCTGGTTTTGAAATTCTCCATGTGCACACCTTTTTGAGCCTTTGTATAATTGCTACTTAAGGCTTTTTATGCACAGTTATTTTTTAAGGCTCTTGAAGTTGAAAACAGTTTCCCTTTTTGCCATCACGTCAGTTTGCCTCGCGAGCGAAGTGAAGGGTGCTGCCAATTTAACTGTGTTACACCACCACCTTTCCCGACAAGTTGGTGCTAAGAACTAGGGCAGCCTTCCTAAAGTGACACCTTTCAGTGTTCTTCAGACAGTTTGCAAGCATTCTCTGCTCTACCTCACCTCTCGAAAAAGGAGTGGTTCCATCACCTTAATCCAGAAAGGGTGTTAAGTTCTCATATCGACCTCACAAAGAAAGTCAATGCATTGAAGAAGAGAACCCTATCAAGGTGGATAGGCCTCTGCATCAAGGTCTGCTATGCACTGGCCAAGAAGCAGCCCCCTAAAGGTCTGAGAGCTCATTTCACCAGGACCACTACAATTGTGTTGGTTTGAGGGGGGCCTGTGCTTCACATCTGCCAGGCAGTGGTGTGGGCATCGGTACATGCATTCACGACTCACTACTTCGCCCACTGGGCTCGGCAGAACTTTCTGATTTTAGTCCATTCCACAGACCCTCCTCCTTTGGGAGGTACTGCGTTGGTATCTATTCAAAAGGTGAGTAATCTGTGCTTAAAAGTATCCATCAGAAGAATAAGTTACTTTTGATAACTCTCTTTCTGGTGGATATCTACCCCCGGATTCCTCACTACCCTCCATCTTTCCCGGTCTAGTAAGTGACCTCTTTAACATTTACAAAGGGCCCTAGTTAGGGTGGCATGGTGAGCAAAAAAACAATGGATTAAACACAGATCTGTGACTGGGGGTGAATGTTTGATTTGTTCAGCATTCCGTCCATCATTTGTTCTTTTTTCTTTTGTTGCCCTAAGTGGGAAGGGTATGCCCAGATGTGGGTCCCGTGCTCACTGTGCCAGTGGATTCAACCTAGCCTGGCTGATGAGGGGTGATACCCTGAAACCGGTCCCAGGATGCTCGTTTCCGAGCCAGGGAGGACCTGGCCTGCCAGTTCGAGCTGGACTGTTCCCATGAGGAGCAGGGTCCAGACCGATTTGCAAATGGCTGGGTCCAAAAGGTGGTGTGGTAAGCAAAAAAACGATGGATTAAACCCAGATCTGTGACTGGGGGTGATTTGATTTGTTGAGCATTCCGGCCATTTATTTTTTGCCCTAGTTAGAGGTCAGCACACAGTTGCCAACAATTGTTCTACGTTTTGCACTTGAGTGTTCCAGGAAGAGAGAGACAAGAAATTGATGCCAGCAATTTGCACTTACAGGCTGCTTTGCTCAGTCTCTTCTGGTTCAGAGCTGCACAATACCACCTGCCAGCATGCAAAAGCATTGTTGTTGAAATTCTGGATCCAGTGTGGTGCTTTAGGATTGTCAGACCGTGAGGAATCTGCAGTAAGGTAGTGTATTCACCAGAAAAAGCATCACCGACAGTAAGTAACTTGCTTCAGAACTTCCATATCATCCCACACCAGAAGAAAGGGAGCGTGGCCAAGCAGGCTGTAATGGCGGACATGCTGGTGTGAGTCTCAACTTATGGGCACGAATCTTGCGTGTCACGCCGCGCTCAACCGAGCCAAAACTCGACCAGCAGCAGTCGGAACACTTCCTGAGCACACCTCCGTGTTTAGCACTAGCCAGGAACCAGGTGGAACCCAGCAATTGAGCCCAAGTTGGTGCCAGACCCGGACCCAAAATGGCGGATGGGAGTTGCCTGAAATGAACTGAAGCCCGCTAGAGAGTCCTACACACCGGGCGTCGGTCCCGCGGCAGCCCCCTTCCAGTCGGACGGCTGCCTTACCCCAGTTACAGGCAAGGTGAGGAGCGGGGAACAGAAGACACCCTCGCGGCGTGAGCCCAGTGCATGTAAAGACTCCTCCCCCCAGGTCGGAGACCGGGAGTTACGGACCAGCGCAACCGGCAGCATCCTCCCGGGAATGGCCCCGCTGCCCGAGTGACCGGCCACTGAGCGCCTGCCTGTGATGGAGGTGTCCGGCTGGTGGGCGCGATGAGAAAAAACGGTGTGCCTGGACCCAAGATGGCTGCTGCGGCGCCCCCTTGAAATTGGCGCGGAACCCTGGTGGTCGCGTTCTCCCCACGGGGGACAAGGAAGCAGTCTAAAGGAAGGCGAGAGGGGGAGCACAAAACCGAGCGTGTCGGCCCCTCCCCCCGCTATGAGTAATAGCTGGGAAACATATACATCGGCGCCACCGCAACGGAGTACCGCAGTGTCAATGGCTGCCACCGACATCCACAGGAGCAGAGGGGAAGCTCCTGCCAACTAGGAGAGGTTGTGACTCCATAAGCACAGAATCCCCCATGGAGCCAATAGCTGTATAATGGTGGCCCGCACGAGTCAACAGGGACGCTGCAACTAGAGTGCACCCCGGGAGATATTCCAAGACGCCCGGGAGGCAACACACCAGGCAAGGCTAGACACTGTGGGACATTAAGTGGAGGTGGATACTCAGGGCGCAAAGAAGACGGTGGGCTCCCTGGTGGTGCGCGGAATTCCCCCTCTTTCCCCCCCCCCCTACTGCACAATAGTGAAGACCCCCACAGGCCATTGGAGCGAATCAAGGGGTGAGGAATGACCGCACCAATACTAGAGGGCAGACCAGAAGCCCCCGCGAGTGCCTGAGACCTGGCACATTGATTGCGGGGACAACAGCCATCACGAAATCCGTCGAGCCTGGAGATAGACGCTGCCAACCCTCCAGTAACGACAGGAGAAGGGGCCCCGAAGCAACACGCCGGCAGGAGGGTGTGACAAACGCAAGGACAATGACGTGAATCACGCTCAGCACGGCAGGTGCCCCACAATTCTGCTAATCAACACCCACCCTCTACCCCGGGAGTGGGAATACGTCTCTCAAACCGGAGAGGGAATCTTTCAACCGTCAACATGGGGAAACCACGGAACGCGACGGGCCCAGGAACGTCCATGACTACGCAGGAACCTGCCACCAGCGCCAAACTACCGCAGAAAGAAGCCGGAACCCCACAAGAACTGACCCTCTCCGAAAAGTTAGACAAAGTGCTTGCGGCCATAGAACATTCAAGGGTTTCAATGGAGGAGAGACTCAGGACAATCACCACAGAAATCACCCTGCTCAGGGACGACCAACTTGCGGATAAAGTGTCAGATGGTGAGAAAGTAATAGCTTCCATGCAACCCTCAATAAAGACGCACCAGGAGTCCCTCCAATCCCTACTAGGGCGCATGCCAACGATGGAAGAACGAATTGATGACCTCGAGGGTCGCTCAAGAAGGTTCAATATCCGCGTCCTGGGACTTCCGGAAGGGATTCAAGGAGTGGATCCCGTCGCATACATGGAAACATGGACCAAGTCCTTTACGCCGGCCACGGACCAGACACCCTTCTTCTCCATCGAGAGGGCTCATAGAGTGCCGGCGCGCAGACCCCCACCAGGAACCCCTCCTCGACCGATGCTGGCGAAGTTCCTACACTTCAGGGACTGAGACGCGGTTCTCGGGGCAGCCAGGCAACATGGCCCTATCCAAGTAGAAAATAAGCAAATAATGCTCTTCCCCCGACTACTCCAGAGCGGTGTAGCGTCAAAGAGCCACATTCCTCGAGGTTAAACGTCGCCTACGCCTAGAGGATATACAATACTCTGTTATTTCCAGCCAGACTAAAACTCTTTTCCGGCGCAGAGGAGGCCAGAGACTGGGCCGACCAACACTGTCGAAAGCTTCCAAAAGTAAATGAAAAGGTCAACAGGCGCCCTAAAACCCAATGTGGCTATAGACGCCGTCCAGGAAGACAAGGCAGCAGAGTCACCGTTGGCTCGGACGCCCCATCCCTGGGGTCCCTGGACTTGGAACAGATTATAGCAGAAAGAAAGAGGGCCCTGCAGCCAGTCGCGGAGCTCCAACCATCCTCACCAGCTAAGGGTTCAGACCGTGATCCACACATCTTCTCGTCGTGGGAAGAGGAGGGTAGTTAAGAGACGCTCTCCCGGGAGAACTCAGTGACTCCACCGCTGGTCACACCACAGACTGCCGATACACTGATATGACTGGCAGGCAACAGTACATGTGCATAGGGCACTCATGGAAGCTTCGACGCAAGGTAGCAGATGTTACTTAGGGCGCTGAGCAGCCCAGATAGCGACTCCCTGCTTATCCCTAGGCCATTGAGAGCGAGATAATCCTACAAATGCCCCAGCGCGAGCCACCCAGCAGCTGCGCGACGGCACCCCCCTTAATATTCAGTAGTTCTCTTCACGCACTAACACGAGTTTGGATGTATCGCCGTTTGCGATAGGTCCCCAGCAATGGGATAGTTCCCTACCCCTGTTGTTCTCCAACCCGAAGTTGTTCTCCCAAACCCCCCCTCCCCCCCAACACTGTACACACATATGCACATAGACGAGGCGATACGTCCACGCTTGGACTGCGAGATCAGGCTGATTCAGGGCAGCGGTATGCAGGGCACCATGTCGCTTAGAAACCCCGCTCCCCCCGGATCCCCCACATCACAGCATGGCACATAAGGGGCCGATCACCATCCTCACCCTGAACGTATGGGGCATGCACACTGCACGTAAGCGATACGCAGCATATGCATATATAAAGACGCAGAATGCTCAAATCGGGCTGCTACAAGAAACCCACTTGGCAGCGAACGAGTTGGACAAGCTGCTCAGACAGTGGCGCTGGATATTCTGTGGCACAACGTATTTGGCCTATGCGCGAGGGACCCTTGTATGGATACGTCCAGGAATCCCATTTCAAGAGCTTTCTAGAACGATCGACACAGAGGACCGCTATGCACTCCTACATGGACTGCTAGACGGTCAACAAGTAGTTCTGGGGGAGTATATATGCACCGAACACAGACCAAAGTACATTCTGGGACACACTCTCACGCCCCTTGAGCGCATACACCCAGGCCCCATTGTATTATATTGTATTGTATGAACACTTTTATAAAGCGCACTGTAACCCTACGGGCATCCTGGCGCTGTGATACACATGTGTTAACCAACGGGGAATGCCACAGGTCATACTAAAAAAGATTATACTCTGGGAAAAAGCCAGGTCTTAATTTTTTTACGAAACATCAAATCCTGTACCTGTTGCAGTTCACAAGGAAGGCTATTCCAGAGGCGAGCGGCTGCCACGCCAAACGCTCTTCCCCCCATAGTTACTTTCTTTATTTTAGGTATGATTACCAGATTGGCTGATGAGGAGCGGAGGCTGCGTGTAGGAACATACCATCCAAACTTATTCTGTAACAGTTTGGGCCCAATTCCATGTAGAGCCTTAAACACGATACACAGAGACTTAAACTGTACCCTTTGAGCCACCGGGAGCCAGTGCAACTCAGCCAAAGCCAGGGATGAAGATGATAGACGTGGTCTCATAAGTGCAAGTTTTGCTACTGCCGCCTGAATTCTCTGGAGCATATCGAGCAAATATCTCGGAGATTCCAGTAGCAGAGCATTGCAGTAGTCCATGCGGCTCATGATGACACTCCTGACCACTGAAGCTCTGGCCTGGGCTGGAAGCACTGGCAGCACCTTCCGCAGTTCTCTGATAAGAGTATAACAGCGCCCTACCAACTTGTTGACATTGTATTGTATTTGCATTTATATAGCTCTTACTACCCCCGACTAGGCGTCGAAGCGCTTTTTCGGCGAGTAGCAGGCTACTCCGGGACCCATAGAGGATTAGTGTTGAATTAGTATAGTGAAACATGCAAGTACATTTTAAGTGGTGGATAGGTTAGTCAGTTATTAGGATTTGGAATGATAGCAGAAGGATAGAGGAGGAAAAAAAGGTTTGTATTTATATAGCGCTTGTTACCCCTGATCACGCTACTCCGGAAGCCCATAAAGGATTAGTGGTGAATTAATATGGTGAAATATGAAAGTAGTTTCAGTGGTGGATATTAGTCAGTTATTTGGAGTGAGAAGGATAGCGGAGGGATAAAAAGGGAAGAAAGGTTTGCATTCATATAGCACTTCCCTGATGGGTGTTGAAGCGCTTTTCTGGCGAGTAGCACGCCACTCCGGAACCCATTAAGGATTAGTGTTGAAAATTAGTATAGTAAAAAATGAAGTAATTTGAGTAGTGGATATGTTGTTCAGTTATTTGGGTAGAGAAGGGTAGGTGGCGGGATAGACGAGGGAAAGAGGTTTGTATTTATATAGTGCTTGCTACCCCTGATGGGGTTTTGAAGCGCAAGTAGCATGCTACTCTGGAACCCATAAGTATTAGTGTTGAATTAGTATGGTGTAAACATGAAAGTAATTTTAGTGGTGGATATGTTAGTCAGTTATTTGGATTGAGAAGGGTTGGGGAGGGTAGAAAGGGAAAAGGTTTGCATTTATATAGCGCTTGTAACCCTGATGGGGTGTTGAGACGCTTTATTGGCGAGTAGCACGCTACTCTGGAACCCATAAAGGATTAGTGGTGAATTAGTATAGTTGAAAATGGAATTTGCGAATTGAACATGTTAGTCTGTTAATTTTGATTGAAAAGGATAGTGGAGGGATAAAAGAGTGAATGAAATTTTTTTCTTTTTTTGGGGGGGTCTTAGCAGTAGGAGGAGGCTTTTGGATGAGTAAAAGGGAGTTTTGGAGGGGAGGAGTCAGAGGGAAGAGTTTAGAAAGGTTTGTTTTAGGGGATCGGTATAGTAAAGAGGTGTCAGATGATGCAAGGAGGGTTAGAGTAGGAGAGAGTCTAGAAAGGGTTATTTTGGGGATCATAGTAGTGGTATGGGGTTTGGGATAAATGAGTGTGGATGTAGAGGATATATTGATAAATGTATAGGATGAGAGATAGGGTAGTGCATTGGAAAGAGTAGTAGAAAAGTTTGAGATGAGTCAGAAGGTTGGGCTAGAAGATATATTGAGATAAGTATAGGCTGAGAACTAGGGTAGTGCATTGGAATTGCTAAATTAGAAGAAAGTGATAAATATATAGATCCATAAGTACATTGAAAGTATATAGATACATAAAGGAGGTAAGTATATGTAGATTAAAGATATTGATAGAGGCACAGGATGAGAAATAGGGTAGTGCATTGGATATGCTTTTTCAGGAGAAAAGTAACAGAGACACAGATCCAAGTACATGGAAGGTACATAGATGCACAATGGAAGTAAGTACATGTAGACCAAAGATTTGTATTTATTTATTATTATTATTTTTTTCTCTCAACAACATAATTATTCTACATGTTTATACAAAGCAATACACAAAGATAGGTAGATGTCTATAGTGAAAACAAATGCTTATATACAGAGGGATATGCTGTAAATTTCTGTTTGCGTATGGTGCTTATGTGGGGAAGAGCCAATTCTTGAGTAGTTTTCTGAAGATAAGGTGGTTGTCGGTGGATCTTATGTTGGGGGTAAAGAGTTCCATAGTTTGGCTGCTTGAACAGAGAAGGATGTGCCACCCATGGTTTTTTTCTTGTATCTTGGGATTTTGAGGCGAGATGCTCCTTTAGAGCGGAGGTTCCTCTGTTGAATGTGTTTGGTGATTTTATTCCTGATGAAGAGCGGTCCCATTCCATGTATTGCTTTGTGGGTGATACAAAGCAGCTTGAACGTGGATCTTCTGGCAACCGGTAACCAATGCAGGGCTTTCAAGGCAGGGGAGATGTGGTCTTGCGGTTTGATATGCAAGAGTAGTCTGGCAGCCGAGTTCTGAATCCGTTGTAGTCTTTTCATGGTTGTTAAAGGTGATCCGTGGTAGAGGCTATTGGCGTAATCGAGTTTGGACAGAACAAGGGAGATGGTAGCTTGGACCTTGTGCGGAAATCCCAAATGAGGGAAAATTTGTCGCAGCGTTTTTATAGTGACAAAGCTTGATCTTGCTAGTTTGTCCACTTGGGCATTCATCGACAGCTTGGAGTCCATGGTCATTCCGAGGTTTCTTACTTCCTTCGATACTTTAGGTGGTGATCCCAGTTCATTAGGCCATGTGGCAAGCGGGTTGTAATGTTTCCAATCGCCACACGTGAGTATTTCCGTTTTTGAAGTATTCAATTTGAGATGGCTCCAAGTCATCCACTGATCCACGGCTCTGAGACAGCTGAAAATTGGTGATTTTCCAATGTTTTTGGGGCATTCCAGTTGAAGGAGTATTTGCGTGTCATCTGCATAGTTATAGCACGTGAGGTGAAATTGATTGATCAGTACTGGTAATGACTTCATGTAGATGTTGAAAAGCATGGGCGAGATGATAGAACCGTGAGGGACCCCTGCTTTTGTGGAGTACGGTTTGGACGAGAAAGGTGGGGTATGGATGACATTAGTTCTGTTTTGAAGGTAGGACGCGATCCAGTCTAGAGCAGTTCCCTCTATGCCGGCTTCATAGAGTCTTTGTTTCAGAATGTCATGGTCCACCGTGTCAAAGGCAGCCAAGAGGTCCAAGAGGAGTAGCGCAGCAACTCCGTTGCGGTCAACTGTATTTTTCAGGTCATCCCAGATGGCAAGGAGGGCAGGTTCAGTGCCTCTCCCCGGACGGAATCCTGTTTGGAAGTCTGAAATTATGTCATTCTCTTCAATGAATTGTGACATCTGGGCGAACGCTGCTCTTTCTATCAGTTTGCCCAGGAAAGGTCCATTTGTAATGGGTCTGTAGTTGTCAGGGTTCAGCGGGTCCAAGTTCGTTTTCTTCAGTAAAGGGCGTATGTGTGATTTTTTTGAGTTATTCTGGAAATATTCCGGTAGTGAAGGAATCGTTGATGATTCTTCTTACTGGAGTGGCAGCAGAGGTTGTTAAAAGAATTGTCTTGAAAATTTGTGGTGGACAGGGGTCAGAAGGGCTGCCGGCAGGCCTGCTTGCTTTGACCAGGTCCATAAATTCATCGTGTGAGATGTGTTGGAAGGAACGGAGAGGCTTGGTTAGAGTATTCTTGTATTGTTGTTTTGTACAAGGGTTAGTGCTGGTGCTTTGTTTCTGTTTTAAGTATGAGTCCGTGTCTGCTTTGTCCGTGTAATGATTTGCCAGTTTGTCTGTGAAATCTTGAGTAACAGGATGAGTTCCTTCTAGGCAATTTGGTTTGCGAAATTCATAGAGTATTTTATAGAATTCTTTATTTGCACATTTAGTGTTTTGAATTCTGTCTGAATAGTACCTTTTCTTAGCTTTTTTGATAGCCGACTTGTATAATCTGTTAATTTTTTGTAGGTGAAGTTTGTCTTGTTTGGCGTTTGTTTTGAGCCAGGTAAGTTGCAGCTTTCTAATTTTGTTGTTTTATGTCTTTTATTTCTATGTTTCTCCAAGGTGCTTTTTTTCTTTTGTTCTGTTGTATGGTTTTGAGTGGTATCAGGATGTCAAAAGCTTCTTGTAGCCACTCATAGTTTTTTAACAGAATTTATTGTTTCTAGATTTGTACTTGATGTTAGTTGTGTTTCCAAGTGTTCCAAATTGAGTTTGTTCCACGGCCGATAGGTGGATGGATGTAAGGTAGTTTTAGGTGAGTCGCTTAGTGTTGTTTTATGTTGGAAAGCAAGCAAGAGGTGGTCTGACCACGTGACTGGAGTTATAGTTTGAAAGGTAACTAGTTCAGTATTAGCAAAAATGACATCTAGGATATGTCCAGCGGTGTGTGTCGGTTTGTGGACAATCTGATGGAGGTTCAGTGTGTCTAGGACAGTGATTGTTTTTGGATGGGTCATATTGGGTTTGTCAAACCAAATGTTGAGGTCACCCAGAACGCATAGGTTGGAGTGTATTGTTATCAGTTTTGAAACTGTGTCTAGAAGTGCGTCTGGGAATGTTGCCTTGCTAGGTGGAGGTCTGTAAAGGAGCAGGAAGTTACAGGAGGAAGACGGTGTAGGATTGCATCTTGTTAGAAGAGCCTCACAATTGTTTATGGAGATGTCGTAAATTTTAGTGATATGTATTGTTTGCCTGAATACAACAGCTAGACCACCTCCTTTTTTGGCTATACGATTTTGGGTGATTTTGATAGCCTAGAGGAATGGCTTCATGCAGGACTGGAGCCATATCCTCTCCCAACCATGATTCGGTTATGAATAGTATGTCTGGTTTTGCATCTGTGAGAAGGTCGTAGATGTGATGCTTGTTTTTAGAGAGGGATCGAGCATTTATTAGTAGACAGTTTAGAGAGTGGCCTTTGGTGATTGTGAGACTTTGTTTTGTAGAAGAGTGGTTAGTATTGTGTGGGTTTGTAGCAGGTGTGTTTTTAGAGCTGGCATTAGCTGTATTAGGATAGCAATCGTGTAGCTTTTCTGTATCATGTTCCTCATCCAGCATGCTAAGAAGGCATTTTGATGGGTCTGCGTGTGTATGTGGTGGAGATGGTGTTTGAGAGTGAGTTGGAGTGCTGTGTTGTTTTCGTGGTGTAACATTGTGAAGTAGACATGGGGAAGCGAAGTTGTGAGGTATGGCATGTTGCTTATATTGTTTGCGTGTGTTTAATGCGGAAGGTGTATGAGTCGGGTGGTGGTGCAGCATGTGGGTCATGTAGTAAGGTTCTAAATTGTCCAATGGATGAGAGGCGGTTAGAAGAGAGTTGCTGTGTTGCTGTATCTGTGTTAGGTGTGGTGGAAGAGAGAAAGCTTGGCATTGGAGTTGGTTCTTTTGTGTTTGAAAGGTGGGTGTATGTTTGTATTTTGTGATGGTAAGTATTATGAGGTGTTGTGCTTTGAAGATCTTGTGCTGGTGTGTGTGATATGTTTTGTTTTTGAGGAGTAGTGAAAAGGGGTGCTGATGTATATGTTTCATGCAATGGATTTGGTTGTATAGTATTGTTTGTGAGAGGAGGTTGTATGGTAGAGGGGGTGGTGATGTGTTTATGAGTAGAGTGTATGATGTGTGTAGGTGGGAATGAAGTAGAGGTAAGAGTGTTTGTCTTAGACTGGTTTGTTGCAAGAGTTAAAAAGTGTGGTGGTCTGCAGTGTGTGTGTTGTACGTTAGTGTTATTATGGTAGAAGGGAGAGGAGGGTGTTTGTTGGACAAATGATGGAAGGATGATTATATGTTTGTTAGTGATAAACGGTGGTATGTTAGGTGTAATTACAGCAGGGAGCGTGTGTCTGGATGGGATGTAGTTATGTATGGTGTCGATTGGCGTTGTGTTAGTGATGAGTGTATTGGTTGGTGGTATAGGATAGGGTTGTGTACTGTTTGTAGGTGATGGTGGATATGTGTGGCAATTGGGATAGTAGGGTGTATAGATGTGGTTTGGTTGGTTTTGTAGTGTATGCTGGTACATTGGTTTGTGCATAGGGTTGTGCGTGGTGTACATTTGGTGTGTGTATGTTGCTCTGTTTGTGGATGGTGTGGGCTGGGTGTTGCTTAATGGGAAGATGGACAGCATTCCTGGCCCTGGTCCCGACCAGTTTCGAACAGGCTCAAACAGGCAACTGCTCTTGTCCTCTCCGCCCTTAGCTTCGACGCCCGGGCTGAGACACCCTGGCCTTTCATAGCCCTAGTAGTCGGGTGACCCCGTCAGCCAATGGGAACCCTAGCCCTATGTTGAAAGTATCAAAGGATGAATATCAGACAGGTTCAGGAGGATACTTGTTTATTGGTCATCCACTCTCCACAAGTCCCACAACCCCAACATTCCAAGGTAAGCTCTGGGTGGGGGAAACCATTTACGAAGGGAGCATGGGGGTGACGGAATGAACCATCAAGGTTACAACACACCTCCTTACCTAACAAACCAAATAACAATTTAGAAAATGTACAACACTTAATTTCCAAGGTTGACACAACATACAGTTAGGCCTGGTTATATTTCAGATCTTACAATGTTGTCGAAACTCCACCATTGCCCATTGTCTAATTGAACCACATTTTCCAAGACCTTGGCTACTTTGCGAGGGGGGTAGAATTTACTTTCTTTTCGCCTGTCCTTCCCACCCCTTTTTACTTGTACCACATCTCCCACCTTCCATAACCCTGTTTTGACCCCATGTTTCTTGTCATACCAAGCCTTGTATCTAGACTGATGTGATTCAACCTTCCTAGTGGCCCCCTCCATGTCAGGAACTGACTTTTTACCTCCTTCTAACCACCCAGGATTGAACTTGGTGCAAGGCTCCCTCCCCCGTAGAGCTATGAAGGGAGAGATACCCGTCACCAAATTGGGGGCAGTGTGGTATGCCCACATACACTTGCGTAGGTGAGATTCTACGTCCTGATTGTTGGCCACCGCCAATTGGATATGCTCTTTGATCATTCTGTTGGCCCTCTCCACTAGGCCATTTGCTTTAGGGCAGTAGAGTGCCGTTAACTCATGTTTTATATTCATGTGCTCCAAAAACTCTCTCATTAATTCAGAAGTAAACTGTACACCATTATCAGTGACCAACACTGATGGAATCCCTTCACTTGAAAACACTTCCTTAAGGAATTCCAGCACGGTGTTGGTGTTGACCCGATGCACAAATTTTTGACTGATCCAGTGTGAAGTGTAATCTACGAGCACAATCATGAACCGCTTCTGCACCCCCAAACTGTCCATTGGCCCTATAATGTCCATGGCCAACTTTTTCCATGGTCTCGAAGGTACTTCCACTGGTGACAGAGGCGCTTTCCGCAAGGCTTTGGATTTGTCGCTCTTGGCGCAGCACAAACAGTCCTTGACTAGTTGTTCAGCCAAAGTGTCCATCTTGGGGAACCAAAAGTTAGCTCTGACCTTGTGTTTGGTGATGCTCCGCCCTAAATGTCCTTCATGCGCCAATTCTATGATTCTTTTCCTGAGACCCATGGGGGGCACCACTCGGTTTTGGCGGTATATCTTGTCTCCTATGACACACAATTCATTCCTGATCTCCCAGAAATCCTTTAACCCCTCCACGAGGTCATTCCTTTTGGTTGGCCACCCTTCTCTCATAATGGTTTTAAGGACCTTCAAATCCTCATCATTTTCCATGAACTTGTCCCACTCCTCTTCCGTAATGGCCGGATCATCCACCACCATTATGGGGCTGTCCAACATTTCTTCTTGTTCTTCATTGCTCAGAGGTGCTCTTGACAAGTAATCTGCAATCGTATTTTCTTTACCAGGCACATATTCCACTCTGAAATTGAAATTTTCCAACCCTAAAATCCATCTGCTGATTCGTGGTGAACAATTCTCCATTCCTTTTAATGTGAATATGGACGTGAGCGGTTTGTGGTCCGTCCTGATCGTGAAATTCATACCCCACAAGAAAAATTTGAAATGCTTCACCGCCCAGAAGCACGCCAAAGCCTCCTTTTCAATGACGGAATAGTTGAACTCAGCTCTCGTGAGACTCCTGGACGCGAAAGCAATGATTTTCTCCCTCTTGTCTTCTCTTTGTATGAGGGTGGCACCCAATCCCTTGTTAGACGCATCCGTAGTGAGGATGGTTTTCTTAGTAGGGTCAAAAGTCCCCAATGCCGGTGAGTTCAAAATCTCTTCTTTCAGTTCACTCATGACTCTTCTGTGTTCATCCTCCCATGCAAACTCCACATTTTTTTTTAGGAGGTTACGCAACGGCTCACTTTTGGAAGCATAGTTTTTTATGTACTTCGCCAGGTATTCCATGAGACCCAAGAAGGACTTGAGTTCCTCTTTACTGTTGGGATACGGTGCATCTCTTACAGCACTCATAAGACTGTACTTTGGCCTGAAGCCCTCTTCAGAAATGGAATGCCCCAAGTACTCCACTGACTTGACTCTGATTTTGCACTTGTTCCTTTGAACGGTTAACTCCGCCTCTGTGAGTTTCTGGAATACCGTCTTGAGGGTGATATCGTGCTCTTCTACGTTGTTCCCATATACCAAGATATCGTCTTGGAAACACATAGTCCTGTCTACCCCTTCCAGAATCTGTTGCATTATTTTCTGGAAAACCGCCGCCGCTGAAGCCAAGCCGAACGGCATCCTACGGAACATGAACGCTCCTTGAGGGGTTACGAAAGCAGTCAAAGGTCTGGAATCCGGATGTAGGTCCACTTGGTGATAGGCCATGGACAAGTCGATGACACTGAAGAATCTGGCGCTCCCCATGGTGCTGAGCATCTCGTTAATCTTTGGCAGTGGGTGCCGTTCCACCCAGATACTTTCATTCAAACTGCGAAGGTCCACACACAACCGAATGCCTTCTCCGTTGGCTTTGGCTGCGATAACTACTGGGGCCAACCATTCTGAGCAGTCCACTGGCTGAATGACTCCCATCTCACTTAACCTACGCAGCTCCATCTCCAACGGTCCTTTCATCTGGTGGGGTACCGGACGTACCTTGTGGACTACTGGTTTGGCGCCCGATTTGAGTTTGATTTTGTGTTGAAATTCCCTCAGGCATCCTAATTTTTCCTTAAACAGATCCTTGAACTCCTCGCAGATGCTGTCGCTCCTACCGATCCCTTCAGTCAGTAGTACTTGTTCCTTGCCATTGGGATCCAGGATTATCCCCAGTTCTTTTTGGTGCTGCCAGCCAAGCAAATTGGATCCTGATTCCACGATGTATACTTTGCCGACGGTCACTCTGTTTTTGAACTGAATGTCCATTTCCTTCATTCCAACTAAATCTATGGGTTCCTTACTGTACCCTGTAGGAGTAATGTCAGGCTTTTCCAAACAGGACACCACGCCCTCACCTATGTTCTCGTAATCCTTCTTGTTAAGTAGGGTAAACGGAGAACACGAATCAGCGAACATAGTTACTGCTTTTTCATTTAACAAGACTTCACATGAGGGATAGATGACATTTACCGAATCAGTGGTATCCTTCAACTGTAATATATATTTTTTCTCACTCGGTACCACATATTTTATCTCTTTAATCTGGGCCTTCACCTGTTCTCTATCATTCTCTTTGGTGTGTGCCTCTCCTTCTCTACATACCCTAGCGAAATGCCCTCTCCTGTTGCACTTTGTGCAGGTCACACTTCTAGCCGGGCACTGGGGATAATTAGCAAAATGATTGTTACTCCCACACCTGTAACACTTTGGTTGGTGACCTTTCTCCGTGGTTCTATACACGAATCCCCCTTTGTCTTTTACCTTGTACACCCCTTCTGACTCCTCCTCATTCTTAATATTAGCAACTACTTCGCTGTTGAGCCTCATTTCCTTTACACATTTAGCTGTGTGTTCAACCGATTTGGCAATCTCAACCGCTTCTCTCAACCCGGGGTTCCTTGAAAGGAGTTTTTCTTGGATACGTGTGTTATTAGTGCAACGCACCAATTGGTCTCTGATTAGAGAATCAGTGAGATTACCAAATTCGCACAGTTGTGACAAACCCCATAACACAGCAATGTAATTTTGAACTGACTCTTGTTTTCCTTGTGCCCTGTTAAAAAACTTATGCCGCTCCAACACTACATTAATTTTGTCACCAAAATGTGTTTCCAACTTACCCACAGTATTAGCAAAAACATCCACCTCCTCCCCACCAGCACCTACCACAGTTTCTGGCAGAGTCTCGTAGACCTTACGCCCTTGCACACCTAGATTGTGTAGGAGGATGTGCTGTTTACGCAATGCAGAAAAACGTTCCCCCCCTATAGCTATGATGTACGATTCAAACAGTTTGAACCACTCTTTCCAACATATCTCAGGTTCCCCTAGCTCGTTTAAGAAAGGAGGGGGTTGACTCATGCTTGCAGCAGCCATCATGGTGACTTACGTAAAGGATTAAAGCACAGTGAGGTGGACACAAGCTGGCACAGGCAACGGGACAGGGACAGGAAAGCACGTTCCCGGGGCAACCCTGGATGAGGGATCAAGCAGTAGACAATACCTAACACAAGTGACCCCCTGCACGACTTGAAACCCCTGCACCCTAACTGCAGTTGCCCATAAACGTCATGAAAATTACAAACCCCGTCCCCCCAAAAATGAGGCCAAAGTCACGATCCAGAAAAATTAAAAAAAGAAAAAATCCAATGCAGGAATGTCTCAACCATAAAGTATTTACCAGCTTGGAGAAACCCCTCTGAACCAGCCTCCTGGCGCGATCGGAGGAACGCTGACTCGCCTTGGCCGTAACTGGAGTACGCAGCTCATGGAGCAGGCTTGCCTCACGCAGCCGGCCTCCAGAGCTCAAATCACGGGAAACACTGACTCACCACTCGATGTCCTGGACTAAGGTGACGTTTGGAATTCCTCACACTCACGGCTTACTCTTCCAGGCTCATGATCCAGCTTACGACGGACGACGCTCCAGGAATCAGCTGATAATCGTGCCGTTCTGACAGAAGAACTCCTCCCCCGCAGGCAGAATGTGGTACTGCACTATTCTCGTCAGGAAATCTCCACAGAATACGCTTTCATCAACGACGGAACAGCAGTGACAGGCGTAGATCGAGGTAGCCTGACGCCGTGCCCTCAGTCTAGAAATGCTCGACTTGCAGGAGAATAAACGGTACTGCACTCCTAGGGTCAGCCCACGGAAGTATACTTCTTCCTCGCAAGACAGCTTGTTGCCGGTCGTCCGTTTCAGTCCCAGCTGACAACCCGGCTTCTGACCGGAGGTGTGCCCTGCGCAATGCCAGCACCCCTCGGTACTGTACAAGGATCGTCCCAGAAAGCAGCAACTGTCTGCAGTTTGGAATTAGCACTGCAGCCGCCCTGCCCCGCTGGGCATGAATCTTGGTGGGCACTCGGTGAACTTGAAACACGCAGTTCCAGCGTGATGGGAGAGAAAATCCAAAAAGACACCAACCAGCTCCGCCGCTACTCCGCTTCGCTTTGCCAGTCAGAAGTATACAGGAGTGTGCTGTACCTTCTGCATACGGATCTCTGGTCGCACTCGGTGTACTTAAAGCCGCAGTTCCAGCGTGAGGGGATAAAAAGACACAAACAGCTCTGCCGATGCTCCGCTTCGCTTTGCCAGTCAGAAATGTACTGAAGAATGCTGTACCTTCCGCATACGGATCTCTGGACGCCGGATCCTAGGTACTCGGAGACCGCTCACTCTCGCTAGTCCTTAGGATATGGAGAGAACTCAAAAGGGAGATGACCAATGCTGCCCCTTGCGCAGTAAAATCGTCGCCAGTGTTGAAAGTATCAAAGGATGAATATCAGACAGGTTCAGGAGGATACTTGTTTATTGGTCATCCACTCTCCACAAGTCCCACAACCCCGACATTCCAAGGTAAGCTCTGGGTGGGGGAAACCATTTACGAAGGGAGCATGGGGGTGACGGAATGAACCATCAAGGTTACAACACCCTAACACTATCCAATCACAACACTAGCCCTAAAAATCTAGAACCAATAGGAGATCAGGACCTTACAGCCAATATTAGCCATAGTCCAAGCACCCAATAAGTTCAAACCCCTGATCTCTACGTCCAATAGAGGCCCTAGCCCTACCAGTAGTCCCAACCCTAGTCCAAGCAACCAATGGGACAGGAAGCCCTAGTCCCTCCTTCCAATAGAAAGCCTAGCCCTACTCTTAGTACCACACCTAGTCCAACAACCAATAACACCAGAAGCCCTAATCGCTACTTCCAATCCAAATTAAAGGCCTAACCCTAGCCCCACCTTAGTCCCAACAACCAATAACACAGGAAGCCCTAGTCCCTACTTCCAATAGAAATCATAACCCTAGCCCCAACCCTACATTGATTGAATCACAAACCCAGAAACCAATCAGAAGCCTCAAATACCCAACCAATGAGGACACTAACCCAATCCAATAGAAACATCAGATACAACTACCAATCAGTGTATACATGTACCAACCACTAGCAGACTATATAAGGTCCCAGCAACCTCAGACAAGGTTTGCTGGCCAGGGAGTTGGAAGCTGCTTCTCCTGATCAGAATCTCCTAGGAGACAGACAGGCTCAATCCACACTTTGGACTTCCTTCAGGTAAAGGCCTCACAAACTTGAAATCTAACAATACTGTTTGAATAAAACTTTACTCCCTCTCCTGGCCAAAAAACGAAGTGCACAGTCCCTATTAAACACAGTTTAAGCAGCTCACAGAAGCACCCTCTGATGTAGAATATCCCTGTTGCTGGGGGGTGGGAGGCAGGGGGGGCTGGTTTCACTGGATTGATAACACAAAATGGTGGCTGGGGGTGCACTGTTTAACATACAGGTCTTAGCACAGAGCAAAGGAGAAATTTGGAGGGAAAACTGAATAGTCACCAGGAATGAGAGGGAAAGACTACAGAGTTTGGACTGCAAATCCCACAATTCAACTCGTTAAATGGAAGCAATCATAGGCAGGAAAACCACAAGTTTAAAACACAAAACAGGTGATAAAATATGCAATCACAGGCAGGTTAAAACAACAATTTTAAACTGTAACAACCACAGGCAAAGACAGTAATCACAGAAAGGGAAAATCGTTTTTTTTAAAAAACGTTTGGGGGAGTGGGGGGAGAGACAGCACTAGTCTGCCTCCTTACCACTTCATGGACTCTGCTCACTGCAATCTGGGGCACAGGTAGGCTGCAACTCACAAGATGGAGGAGAATGATTTGGGGTGCACCCAGCAAAGCCTTAAGGGGCCTGGGCAGGTGTGAGGGAGGGCTCAGAGTTGCCTGGGAGCTGAATAGCCAATCCCCGTCCCAGGTCTGCTGGCCTGGGGGTGGGGACTGGGACTGGGGAGCTGCTCTATTCACAGATCTCCTAGGAGACAGACAGGCTCAATCCACACTTTGGACTTCCTTCAGGTAAAGGCCTCACAAACTTGAAATCTAACAAATCTGTTTGAATAAAACTTTACTCCCTCTCTGAATTCTAGATTCAGCTTGTCATTAAAGCTGACCCCCAGATTTCGCACCGTCCTCACGGGTATCAAAGGGGCATCCGTGGGGATAGGCCAAAAATTAGTAGGAAGAACCGGTGGCACTCTGCCTACTCCACAAAACAAGATCTCGGTTTTATCATTGTTAAATTGCAGGGAGTTATCTCGCAGCCAATTAACCATTTCCCGCATACAAGCATGGAAGTTAGCCAGTGCACCAACATGGTCACCTTCCAGGGACAGAATGAGCTGGGTATCATCCGCATAGTTTACCAACCTAGTGTCAAAAGACTTGATAATACCCATCAGCAGCCTCATGTAGGCATTAAATAAAATAGGGCTGATTGAGGACCACTGGGGTACCCCATGCTCAATGTCCACAAAGTCAGATTGGAAAGGGGGGAGAGCCACAGCCTGCTGTCTGTTAGCCAAATATGACTGAACCCATCTCAGAGCCACACCTACCACCCCCATTTCTTCCAGCCTTGCTAGAAGGATCGCATGGTTAACCGTATCGAATGCGGCAGACAGGTCCAGCAAGATTAAGATAGCCGATTGTCCCCTGTCTGCACGCATTCGTAGATCATCCAGAGCGGTTATCAGAGCAGTTTCCGTCCCATGACCTGGGTGGAACCCAATTTGCTCATCTTCCAGCTTGTTATTTACCTCCAGGAATTGGGAAAGCGACCTTCTCACCAGGCGCTCCACGATCTTCACTGGATAAGGGAGTAAAGAGATGGGCCTGTAACTTTTTGGACATTTAGGGTCTAAGGTTGGTTTTTTCAAAAGGGGAGTTATTATCGCCTGTTTCCAACTTGGTGGAACCAGCCCACTAGCAAAGGACTGATCACACAGCTGGCGGAGAACCGGAAAGAGTTCAGATCCTAACTCCCTCCATATTTTGTGAGGGAGGGGATCCAAAGGCGAGCCAGATGAAACTCCTGAGGCCACCCTGGTAAATTCCTCATCTGAGGGCAGCTCAAAGTGGTCCAGGATAGCTTCCTGCTTCAATGGCATCGCCCCCCTATCCCTACCCCCGATAGTCATTGTTATTTGTCTATCATCCCGTGACATAGTGCCAGATGAGTCCTTAATCCTCAACCCTACAATAATCTTGCTTATTTTCTCCAGGAAGAAGGATGACAGGCCATCACATAACTCCTGTGTGGGCACGATCTTATTTTTTGTACATTCAGGGCTGACCATATCTTTTACTATTTTGAAAATACTTTTAGTGCTATTAGCTGATTTCAAAATTATATTAGCAAAATACTCCGCTTTGGCCGTGAACAATCGCTTTTTGTAAATGGCTATTTTCTCCTTCCAGATAGCTTTTTCCTCCTCTGCATATTTCTTCTTCCATTGTCTCTCTGCTTGTTTACAGATCAGCTTATGGTTCCTTAAATTTTCATTGTACCATAATGCGGACGGTTTTCCCCAATAGCCTAATATTTTTAAGAGGGGCAACCTGCTCTAACTTTCTGTTTATACACCCGCAAAGGGCTGTATAATTTTCGTCCACCTGTTTACTTGGGTCGAAAGCGTTCACCACGTGAAAGACGGGGACATATTTGCTCTCCTCAAAAGTCCCTTCCAGTCCCTCCCCAGAAAACTTCTTTCTCCCTTGGAAGTAGGCCCGTTCAACCTGGTATGTATCATTCTGAACTTGACCAGATGGTGGTCTGACCATCCCACCGACAAAACGCTATCCATTAGAATCGAGTCTTCCCCTGCAAAGACCAAATCCAATACCTGCCCTCCATCATGGGTCGGTTCAGTGACCCATTGCAGCAGGTTCAAGTTTGCGCAGGACTGAAGAATGTTATTATACCCTGCGTCCATTTTCCCATTTGTCCAAAGATTAAAGTCTCCCAGGATCAGTAGTCGAGTATGGGTGAGTGCCATATTGTTAAATACATCCACCAGACTTTGTTGGAGTTGACCGCTGACTGCCCCCGGCGGTCTATAGCAGACCATGCCTGTTAGAATATGACCTGCAGGTTCTTTTCTGGAGAGTCCCAGTATTTCTATACCCACCACTTCATCAATGTCCATAGGTGTAATATCCCAGTGTTCCTTATAGATAATCCCAACTCCTCCACCTCTGCCACTGAGCCTGGGCTTATGAAACGCTTTGTATCCAAATGGGCATGCCAAACCCAGTTCCAGATCTGACCCTGCAACCGTCCAAGTCTCTGTCAAACACAGCGCATCCAAGTTGTGCGTCTCTAGCAAAATTTGGATCTCCGTGGCATGCTTTGGAAGCGATCTCACATTCAAAAGGGCAAAATTCAGCATGTCCTGTTTCAAAAAATCCGAGACCGGCCCTGCTGTTTTCTCCAGTGTGAACTTACCAACTCCATACTCCCGCTCCCGCTCACCCAATGCTCGCAGTTGGTTGCCAGAGTAACTATGGGCCGGTTTCCTGGCAGTAGTTAAGCTTAAACTGGCAGCGTGGCTGGCGCTGTGCGTGGCCGGTGTGCGGAAGGGCGCAGATGGGCTTGCCTTAGGCGCGCCAGTGGCGCGCCCGCTCCAGCATGACGTTAAATAAGCAAGCCTGCGCAAGAACTAGAGCGCTAACCCTGAATACCATGGATATTAGGTGAGGACTACAACTGTGTACAGAACACCTTCCTCGATAGATCCCACCCACCGCACCCGGCATCCCCCATAACAGCACAGTCCAAACGATTTGCGGCCTGGACAACACACTGGGCTCTAACGGACGCATGGCGCTCCAAATACCCGGACCTCCGACTCTATTCGTTCCATTCCACACGATCTTAGGGTTCGCCTGGACTGCTTTCCCTGTTCTCCCCCCATATTACCCAAGATACAGGAGGTGGAATATCTAGGCAGGGTCCTTTCTGACCATGACGCACACACGATCACCCTGATATGGCAACCACCCAGGCCCCCAGGCCCCACTTGGCGCCTGCCCACAGAGTGCCTTCAAGACTCAGTATTTAGGTAGACACAAGCGACGCACATATGTGGTTTTCACAGAGAACGCGCACACGTCGACCACACGCGCAATGGAATGGAAAGTGTTTAAGATGGTAATCCGAGGAACATGCATACAGCACATCTCAGGGGAGCGTAAAACCCTTGAACGCAGCATAGTGGAGAAAGAGCAAGCACTAGCCACATTAACACAAGCAGCGGATAGGGGGGAGGCCACGTTAACACAAGTGACGGAAGCCAAAACCACATAAGCGGTGACGCTTGCAGACCTCCACAGATATAATTTTAGAGCAAGCAGCGGATAGGGGGGAGGCGACGTTAACACAAGTGACGGAAGCCAAAACCGCATACGCTGTGACGCTTGCAGACCTCCGCAGATATAAGTTTAGAGCACACGCCATAAAAATGCACAAAGAGGGTAACAGAGCAGGCGCGTTATTGGCCTGGCTGGTGAAACAAAACGATACCCTTCCACCCATCACAGTGATTCGCAATACAGCAGGTGCCCTGGTACACTCGCAGGCCTCCATCTTAGCAGTCTTTCTGCAGTACTACACACAACTATACGCAGCCCCGGCCACAGCAGACCCGGAAGCACTTCCCCGATTTTTCAGATCACTCCCCCCTACTCCGCATAACGCGACCGGTCCGCCAAGAGTTAGACGCGATAATCACGGCATTGGACGCTATGCAGGCACTGCAAGCGCTGGCAACTTGATGGACTTTCGCTTGAATTTTATCGCACCTTCTCTACACAGTTGGTGCCTCAGCTGGTGAAACTATTCCAGTCAGCGCTAGATGAGGGGGACCTACCACAGTCCGTGTGAATCGGTAATTGTTTCCTTCCTCAAACCGGACAGGGATCCCCATCTCGTAGGATCCTACCGTCCAATAGCCCTGCTGCCAGCGGATTATAAGATATTCGGGAAAATACTGGCAGAAAGGTATGCCTCTATCCTTCCAACAGTGATACACCCGGACCAGTGTGGGTTTGTGCCAGGTAGAAACACCTCCTACAACACTAGACGCCTCTTTCATGTCCAGGACCGGGCCCGTAATCATTTTCCACGAGCGGCGTGCTTGGTCCTGGACCTCGAAAAGGCTTTCGACACACTGAGTTGGCCATACCTCCTTCAGGTCTTGCAACAGATGGGAGTAGGTCCTCGATTGCTCGCATACACTAACCGACGTCCAGAATAAAACTGGGCCCCCTACATGTCGTCATCCTTCCCAATTCTCAGAGGCACAAGACAGGGATGCCCGCTCTCCCCCCTGCTTATGGCGGTGGAGCCGCTTGCGATTCGCCTCTGTAGGAGGGGGAAAAGTGGGGCATACCAATAGCGGGCACGACCCACACCGTGTCGCTATACGCCGATGATGTCCTCATCTACATCCGTGACATCACGTCAGACGTACCCCTTTACTCGACACTCTACAGGACTTTGAGCGGGTGGCAGGGCTAAAAGTCAACTGGGCTAAGTCCACAATCTTCCCACTCTCCTGTGACCTCCCACCCCAACAGCTGCTAACGGGCGGGCAACACCTATCATGAACCGCGCAAGCAGTTCGATACCTAGGTATACGGATCTACCACACGCCGCAAGACATATACGAAGGAAACCACCGTAGGGCCCTGGCTGGGGTTCGGTCCTCAATCAATTTCTGGAGGAATCTCCCTTTAGCTCCCATAGGGAAAATCGCAGTAGCCAAGATGATACTGGTCCCGCGGCTACTGTATCTTTTCACCAATCTCCCAGTGGTACCACCCCCCGCCCTTTTTTCCGGGAATTGGATACCCTTCTAGTGTCTCATCTGGGGCACAGGCCGCAGACCAATAGCCCTAGCCAAGCTACAGTTGCCCATGGATAGGGGAGGACTGGGTGCTCCATTCTTTGAGGCGTACTTTTTGGCGGCTCGGCTGCAATGGGTGTCACGTTGGACAGCAGGCCGAGCATTGACAGAGACGCACACTATGGCAGGACCGGTCACAGCCCCAGTTTTACACCGAATGCTACTACCAGGTGCCGAGCAAATACCAGATTGCCCACTCCAAATAACAGTCGTGCAAGCATGCCTGAAGCGTATACACAAAATGAGCCGCGCAGCTCCTTTCTACTCCCCAATACAGCCACTGGTGGGGTTCCTTAGAGGCCGTACCCATTTCACGGAGCGTGCACTGCGTATCTGGACCGAGCATGCGATCACAGAAGCGGGCGCCCTGTACGAAAACTGGCAATTAGTCATTTGCTGAACTCACCGCTGGCACGGACCTCCCAAATGGGCAATTCCTCACACATAGGCAACTGTAGACGGAGTGCAGAAGGCTGTGGCGCTCAGTAGCACGGAACCACCCACACACCCAGTCCTACACATTATATTACAGATGGGTTCCGGACGACACTTAGTACGCTGTACAAAGCGGTGCGAGAGCTAAGCGCGGTCACTTTAGTTCCTCTACGGGAAAAATGGGAGGCGGAGCTCCAACGGCCCCTTCATGATAGAGTGGGAACGCGCCCTTGAGTTCCCGAAGAAGGTGTCCCGCAACTACCGGTTTAAAAACATACAATACCACATGCTACATCGGGCATATCTGACCCCAGAAATGCTGCAGCGTTATTACCCTGCCCTAGATGCCCGGAACCCGGGGCCTCCTTCTTGCACATGTTCTGGGATTGTCCGACACTCCACACATACTGGGCCATGATACACGCAACCCTACTAGAGATCACCGGGCTTACGGGTCTCAATACATGGGAGGTCTGCGTGCTTGGTATAGGCAATCGCCGTAAGCACTAAAAAGTGGAAACACGCTTTGCCTCCCTGACGATCCTCCTGGCGAAGAGATGCATAGCCATGTATTGGAGAGCGCCAGAGGGGCCATCCGTTGAGGCATGGCGGGGCACGGTTAAGAAATGGGGGGCCTCTGAGGAAGAGGTGCTTAGGTCGGAAGAAATCCAAGGCACACGCAAGCATCACATTTCCATGCAATGGGCGACACTGCTCCATGCCTTCACACAAGTTGGAACAGGTGAGCCACCCACGCAGGCCGCTATATCCCCGGTACAGGAAACACACCAGGAGAACACGCAGAATTCCCCTCCCGCAATTGGTCCCTCATTGTCATGCGACCCTCAATCTGACCTTAGGAGGCGACCGCCGCCCCCCACATAGTCATGCACAACCCGCACCCTGCCATATAGGACTGAGCGACCGACGTCGTCCATTGAAGTACCTAGCCCTCCTAAACACACGAGCACCTCCATACAGTGAATCCCAGTTCAAATTACCCATGTTGAAGAGTTATAGTCATATTCTAAGAAAATACAATAGTCTGTGTTACCCAGCACCAGCACAAAAGGTCCACACATGAGCAATGGCACATCCTACGAAGGACGACATCTGTTCGCACGGGCTGTACGAATACACCGCCCCGAGATACTTAGAAGAATGTTGAGTTACGGCTCCTGTTTCTAATCAATACTGTACAACCCGAGAACAAAAAGTCTTGTGATTAATGTATTAACCATCTGCAATGTTGATTTAATTAAATGTGGATCGTGTAAAATTAATGAAATGCCAATAAAAAGATTTTACAAAAACAATCATCCCACACCAGAATTGACCAAACCGTTACAGCAGATCTTGGAAAAATTTTCAGATGACTGGATAATCAATGACACCAGTAAAAGTTATCTCATTTACCAACATCTCCCAATACTGATATTTTACTTTCCGTCGAAGATACAGAGGTAGCCAACAAACCCTCCACTGAAACCAATTGTATCAGCCAATAACTTGCTCTTTGAGAATATGGTTAAATAAGTTGACTGTTAACTCAAGAAATTGTTGACTTCTAGTCCACACCCTCTTTAAAGATATCCCTGGCCATTTAAGCAAAATATCTTGCAAAGAGATCTATCCATCAGGATAGACTATTCCTGTGTGGCACTATTATTCGTTGTGGAATAGTTCCACGTTTAGTCCATCTTCAGACTACTTTGGAAATGTTAAACCAGCATCTGAACTACAAATACCATCAGAATTTTATAATTGAGTTCCTCGGATTTATTCTGTTCAAAACTATTTTAATTTCAGTGTGATAAATGATCTGCAAACAATAGAATTTGGCGATCGGTAGTCGACTGCAGTGGAATATCCCAGTATCTCTAAGCATTTCTTTGAGCACGACCACGTGTCACAATATCCATACTGAAGTAAATCTTCAGAGTGTGGTGCGTCATCAATAACATTTTTGGAGGATGGACAGGAGCCATATATGAGCTGCACGAGTTTGCAAGACTGCACATCACAACTGACTGTGACACTGGGCAACCCACTTGCAAACTTTTACAAATCACTGGACCAACAAAGGCTAATCAAAGACCTCTTTGTTAAAACCATCAACTGTTTGTACCGTCCAAGTGGCTGCTAAGGGCACCATTGCTAGGTGACTAACCTCATGGTATCATCAACTGCTACACTCTGCATGGAACCCATTCTCCATTCTTTCGGATCAGTCGTCACCTGGACATTGCCGGTATCTCTGGCGTTCTTACAACGTGCTTGTCAGTGCTTTATGCTGGTGTGGCTTTTTGGGCTGGTGCACATGAGTTCTGCTAACAGAGTAATTAACAATTTTGCCTCACCTGTGCAGCGCTGCCTCTTCTCCACCCTTTCTGTTTCGCCGTTGCTGTGCAATCATACACGTGTTGGGATTGTGAAAGACTCTGGATTTTAAGGATATGCTCTTACTTCAGGGTGACTTCCTTATTTTGGTCTGTAGTCTTTCAGTTCTGAATGCCCTCCAACCAGTACTTCAGCAATATGGCATAAAGCACACAGTTGTCTTTTTTTATTTATATTTAACTTGGAGGGATCTAGTGAGGGCATGCATGCACACATGAATTAGGGTGTGCCATGTATGATATATGCATGCCTATGCAGTAGAGACTCACAAAGCTCTGCATTAAAACAGCACTCCAAACAGTATCCTGTCTTGCTGCTGGATGGCATTGATAACCACAGGCTTATAATGGGAAAGAGCCTACCACAAGCTCATAATGAAGTCACATTATCTTTATCAACCTTTCTGATCTGGTTTGAGCCTCTCTGGTACCCTTCTTAATGTTCAAACTGCTGGGGTGGCATTGGTAGTCGAAATGCACACACTCGGACATGCTCTTATCCTCGTTGTTTGTTCTGCTCCTTTTGCACATCGTTGTTTTCTGGTGTTTAAGTATTATTAAACTGACCCAAGACTAAAATTGTAATTCGAAAAAATGTCCCTGTGACAATGAGTGGTATTTTCACTTTTCAATTTGCTTGATTAGCAATAGGTCTGTCTGGCTTGTCAGTGCGTCTGTGCCTTACCCATTGTTACCAATTTGAGTATATTCTTTCACCTTTTGTTATTGGCAGTTTGATGGAGCCTTCCACCTCCTAAAGAGTACTTGCCTTGGACTGCATGTAGACCTATTTTGCTTCTGAAAAGTACACTGATACATCGTACATTAATTCTTATCGCATAGATTCGTTATATACCAAAAGCAATAGCTTTTTTCCATTGCATGAGGGTTTTTAAAATATATTATTCAGGGTTCGGAATGCAAGCCTGATCTTTTGGCTTAACCAGGGCTCTTTTTTGTACTTGTTAGGCTCGTAGGTCCTTTAGTTCGTTTCTTAATTGACATTGGCATTATGGTACTGTAGCCTCTCAATTTTCCATTCATTTCCTCTGCGAAATCAATCAGTTAAATACGCTGATTTGTATGCCGTTCAGTTATCTCAAATGACCAGTGTCAAATTTACCTCTGTAACTAGTAGTGCCGACACTAATCTGCTAACCATAGGGATGAGGATAGGTGTACAGTAGTGTGAGGAGCTTGATTGCGCACAGTTTGGGGCATAAGGTTTTTCTACTCCCATCACTAGCCCACAGATTTTTTTCCTCAGTGTGTCTGTCCACTGATTGATCATACGAAACGTGCATGAAGATCCTGCTGTATTCAGCAACTTAAGAAATAAAAACAATGCATCATTTATTTGATTGGTTCAATTTAATGTGTACAGTATAGTAAGACAAAGTACAGAAAGCTATAACAGCGCTTACTATTCACTGCGTTTGTTAAGGAGTAAACAGTAATGCATTAGCTCCTTCGTCGTGCACGTTTGTCTGTTTTGCCCTAAGTACTTGTGAGCTAAGGTTATGTTAAAAAGAAAATTATTGAAAATGAAGTGGTAAAGTGGGTATAAAAAGAATGTTGGTGCCCATTTTATTGAAATCGTGATATCGTTGGCCGTGGATCGGGAAGGAGTGCCGGGGAGAGGCTTTGAATGTACATTACTTTATCAAATGCATTTGTTTTGTATGTTTTAATGTTTATTTTACGTAGCGAAGTGTGCCCAAGAATAAATGTCCGTTTTCTTTTTATCAAACAACGATTTTTTTTTATTTGGTGCGTGTGTAAGGGAGGAGGGTGTTCCTCTAATGTATTTGACATAAATAAAAGATCACCCACAAGATATAGTATCTTCGAAAGTTGTATCGGTATATTAGGAAATTGGTGCATCCGTAAAAAAAGGTATCAGTTAAAAGTCGCACACGGGATAAAAAGGCGCTGCAGAATTTACCAAGTGGTTATAAATAGACTCTGGGAATTGTGCGTGGTGTGCTCGCAGTAGTAACGAACACCCTTTGCACGCATTGTCTTTGCAGCATGACATCTGTTCTTCACTAGAGGAGTAATGTGACTTTTAGTGGAGTGTTAAGTGATCAACGACAAGTAAAAATGGATGCATGTTGTAATGCCTTTTCTATTTAGGTATTAGAGCGGTTGTATACGTACCGTCCTAAAGTAAAAGATTGGACACAGCTTTAGTTCGTGAAAGGGAAGTAAGTGCACACGATTTTCCTTCTCTTTTCCCAGCCCTGCCTGGCCCCTCTGCCCTCCCCTCCCCTCGGCGAGCAGGGCTGGGGGCAGGGGAGAGGCCTATTCAAGCGGCTATTACCATAAAGCATCGATAATGTCGGCTTCTGGTCACGTGGCTTGCAGTAGGGCCGGCTATTATCTCCGTGTAAAGGGAGCTGCTGCTATTGCTGCTTTTCAGAGCAGGCACAGAAACACAAATGTGGGGTGGGGGAGGGTGGGTTCAGGGCAGAATTTTCCAGTGCCTGGTTGCTGTGCTGCCTGTTAAAGGAGGGAGGGAGGGAGGGAGGGAGAGGGGTCTGTCTGTCTGATCAGCAGCGAGGGAAGGGGATTTGCTGGCAGGTTTGTCAGCTGTCATTAGGAGCAGATGACAGGGAAGATAAGCCTCCGTGTGCGCACGTCCTCCGGCGGCATGTGCACGCTCGTGCTGCCGGACGCGGTGTGAGACGGTTTCGGGTTTGTTATTATGGCCGGTTGTAAGATGGGAAGCAGTGCCCGGAGGCCTCTTGCTGAGGAGTCGCTGTCCGCCGGGGGAGGCTGTGCAGGACGGCAGAGGTGCGTTTGCATGGAGTGCGCGCGCGGGCTCTTTCCCAGCTGCTCTGCTCTCACTCAGTGAGCACGAAGGGCTGCTCCTCTGTTTGTGCAGTGATAGGTTTCTCGGCGGAGGCTGCTTGCGGAGGTCTGTGCATGCTATTGCAGAGCGATGGCGTTCTGTTGTGAGTTGGTCTATCCTCTTGGTCTGAGAGGGAAGTCATTAGCGTCAGTGTCCCGAGCAATCACTGAAATGTACAGGAAATAGCCGCACTTCTGTGGTTTTCATTACACTAGGATTGTCACCAAATGAGGGCGAGAGAGGGGCACGCCGTAGGGTCTGTTTCATTTAGAATAAGAAACTAAGAATTTTATAAAACATTACAGTGTATTGTAGTTTTTTCTTTTGGACATACCACAGTTCCAGGACTTGAAATATTTATTTCCGACAAAACCCATTGGCAGTGGGAAGTAAAAGCAGCCAGGACTGCTGAGTTCTAATGTTGGTTCCTCCTTTTCTATAAAAATCTACAAACGTCACCAGATCAGTATATCGCCATTGCCTCAGTGCACTTGCTTATACAAATGTGAGCACTTGAGAGAGTTAACAACAGAGTTCAGCGCTAGATGGGAATGCATTTGTGCCGTTCTTTTAAGTTGGCGGAGTAACTTCAGTAAACGTGGTTACTCGGCTACAACAACTTCACCGCCCACTGCATCATCCTCCTTGGCGTGGCCTTCTCTTTTTATTTCATTTGTGTCCTATTGTTAACCGAGCAAGCGCAGCCACAGTCTCTAATCGGACCATCTTCCTTGTAAACCTACATTGCCTGGAATGTTATTTCTCCTGCCACATGACCCCACCCCGAATGAGTGACCTCTAGGCTGAAGTTAAAGGTGGTTTGTTAAGTCACTGCCTGCTTCTAAGAGGTATACTGTGCATCTTTTTGCCGATTCCTTGCCCTCATTTCCTCTGTGTAGCATGCTTCCTGAGTACCTGACTCTCGGACACCCTTTGTGCAAGTTCATCATAGCCGAAGCAGAGTTTGCTGCTGTCCCAAGCAGGTCATGCAGCCTCTCGAGGTTACTGTCTGAAGAAGAGCTGGAGCCGTCTCTCAGTGTAGTGCCGAGTACCTTTGTTGATTGTGCAGAATCTATAAAAGTAACAATGTGGGCACGTACACCAGAGTTGTCAAGCGCGTAATGCACAAGGGTCGTGCCCCTCTGCAGACTCTGCTGAGGTGCCTGTGAAAGTCCTGCTGCCACCTGTAGCATAACTGTCAGCATTTCACAGGTAAGTAACTAGATCAGCTGATGAAGACCCAGCTGAATTGAGACCCTGCCTTTGTTTCCAGGAGCTGACATTGCATCCTTGTTTTGCGTCTACTCTGCTTGACAATTCCCATACACTGTGCTAAGATAACATTACAAAACTAGTCATGGCTGCGGTTGTAGTCATGCACATTACTTGTAAAGCCCATTAACGTTTTACTAGTAATGATGGAAACTCGTTTCATAAGTGTGCCCGTTTTATCCATTGAGTTGTGTCCAATAGAACCTCTTTGTTTCCCTACACTCGGTGGTTGTGAAAGTGTAGAATAACTAAGTTGAATGACATCGCTAATATTTCCTGAAAGTTCCAATTCAGTCTTTTCCACTCGCATATTACTAGCATTATTGTAAATCAAACCACTTGATGAATCATATCCTGTACTTAGTCGATAGGAAAAGTGGTACAGCTATTTGCCATTAATTTCCAACAAGTAGCACTTGTATTCTATTTTGTTCACCTTTCTGGATTGAAAACTCTAACTTGCTAAACATGGGAATGTTAATGTTAATGTTAATGCTAATAAAATTTATTGAGCGCACGAATACCCGGAGGTGTCTTGGCGCGAAGACTGTGGTAAGCCCATGGCGAAAGCAACTAGTTGTGAAAAAGCCATGTTTTGAGACTCTTTCTGAAGGAGGTAAGTGAGCAAGCATTACTGATATCACATGCAAGCGTATTCCATAGTTTTGCTGTACCGTACGAGATGCTTCGGCCTCCCCAGCATGAGGTTCGGATCCTTGGAACCCTCATAAGTCTGGTGCTTGAAGAACGTAGCTGTCTGACTGGGTGGTACCAGGAAAATAGATTTTTGAGAAACGTTGTTCCAGTGTTGTTCAGGGCCTTGTAAGCTAGGCACAGCACCTTGAACATAATAGGATGCTCCACCGGAAGCCAGTGAAGTCTTCGAATTTCCTTAGCTACTGACTCGTATTTAGGGACATTTAGTAGTAGTCTTATGGCTGCGTTTTGAATCATCTGAAGCTTTTTAAGGTGTTGTTTCTGCATATTCAGGTAGAGTCCGTGGCAGTAGTCTAACTTTGACTGCACGAGTGCGGTCACTACCGTCCTTTAGGAGTGAACGGGAATATAAGGTAAAATCTTCTTTAATTTCTTGATCAGAAAATGGGAAGTGGACACAATGGCATTGGTCTGCTGAGATAAGGCAAGTTTGTCATCAATCGGCACCCCCAGGTTTTTCGTGACTGCGGGGAAAAAACCTCTTGTGAAAGTAAAAGGAGCCATGTGTGTTGAGTCGAGCCCAGCAGTCTCAATTTCAATAGTAAAGGCAGCTTATTTTTATGTTAATACATCTACCGATTCTTACTGCTTGCCCCTTAAACAATGGTACCATTTTTCATGTCCATATGGCAAAAGGAGGAGTGCTTATGTTGTAATTGCATTGTCCTTATGCAGGAGTACTATGCTGGCCTTTGGTGGGTGCAAAAGGTTGCAGAGCTTAGTTAGTGTCGAACTATGTTGTACCCTCTGATTTGACACCAATCTGCAGTTCTTGTGGCAGTGTTTGACATTTACCATTGATTCATTCAGCACGTTCTGAAAGTATGTTATCCGTTTTCAGCGCCTTTTGCTACATGGAGTTGGAGAGCCCTTTCCATTTTGCATAAGCTGTAAGCATAAGAATGTGTATGAGAACATCTATTTATTATCAATGAGACCTCTGTGACTTTCAAGTCAGATCTTACTTAAACTTGAGGTAACACCCCAGTAGCTCCATCACGTCTACCCATTTATCACTTCTCTCTGTCGGAAAGAAGTTGAGTTTTTTCCATGGCAACAAAGACCAGAAATGCATATAATACCCTTGCTCTTTGTCTCTTCATTCTTGACTATATCCAAATGGCATCCATTTAATCTCGAAATAATGTTCCCTTGGCTGGGAACGTTTGCCCCGATTCCCTTGCTGATGTAGTGGCTCTACTCAACTGCAACTTGTTTAAAGCAGCGTATGCTTGAATATCGTACTTGACAAACTTCCACACCCCACTGGAATGGGTTACTGTGGGAAAGCCATGTTATTTTTTTTCGACGGTAAATGGTTTAAAATCTGTTTTGTCTATAACACCTGGAAAGAACTTTTGGGAAAGATTCTGTTTTGTTTGGACATTCTTTAAGGTACCATCAATATTTAAAGATTTCACTGTGCGTGTGCCATTTCTAGGTATAACGTAGGTACGAGCTGAAGGGCAACAGAAGTAATGGGTCTTGGAAGTTAAACTCAAAAACGGGACCTTTGTATTGTTCTGTGAAAGCTAATCTCCAATAACCTGCAAATAAACGCTTGCCTTATTTTCTTTAGATTGAATTATACAAATTTAAAAATAGGCCGACTGTCAAAAAGGACACCCTGTTGAAAGCGTGATGATAAACGAAGAGTAAACATTTTCTAAATAAAAAATAAAAATGAGCAGACTTTACTAGGCTTTCACTTATTTATACTTGGAAGCTTTCAAAACCACCCATATTTAAAGGTGACGTTACACAAATGTTTTTTTCCGTACTCGAGGGTAAGGACTAGACACACACGAACTTAAGGGCAAAATAAAATTCTTCCTTTGCTATTTTAGTGTTTACAGTTGATCCTATGGTAAGAGGACACTCAGCTGCGGGTGACTCAGATACTGCCTGGCCATCCTTCATGTCGAATGATAACGCTCTGAAAAAACCCAGCAATGCTGGCAGTTACCACTCAATTCAAAACAGTAGAGTGGTATAGGGCCAGTAATAGCTAGTATATATCTTTTGCTTCAACATTAATTTGTTTCTTCCTCATAATTTAAAACGTTCTTTCCCTAAACACAATCAAGTGTTTAGCTGTATTAAAGCAAATAAACAAATCAATTGAATTGGATATTCAACATTAATCATGGGTAACAAAGTGAACAAAAAAAGCAATAAATAACAGGCATACAAAAATAAAACTATTGCAGTCACTTTGTGTATTACAGATTAACATGCATTTGTAGGGGTACATAGAAAAGCAATCAGACACACATGTCCAGTGTGTAGCTTGACCATGTTAAAATAATCACGTGTGAGACAAATGTATGTCAACTCCAATCTCAAAAAACAGTGCGAAGAACATATCCATGAGCTGTAGAATTCGTTCTAATGGTAAATACATTACAGAAGAGTAGTGGAACAGTCTTGACTTTTCGTTCTCTATAGTTTCAACTATGTGAGACCATCCTCAGGACTGATTGCATTTGTGGAATCTAAAGTCCCTTAAGATGTTTAATTTCCCATTGTGCAAGAGAAATGGACCAGATTTGATTATGCATCATATAATATAGCCGCCTAAATACCTGTACTCTGTTTTATGAATGTCCCCCTTATTGGCTATTGTCTTTGGTTGATTCTTGTATCTGAAGGCAGTTGGGTGAAGACCAAATTATTCTTGACAAGGCTCCTAAATGCTCCCTTCCTCAGGTAATTATCTTGGTGGAGAGTGGTCCTCCAGAGTCCTCTCTTAGGAATCAAGAAAGCAGCATGGGAAAGTCATACCCTCTTCTATAAAATACTCTTGCCTTGAGGATTGATCATAGAGTTGATGTGCCATTCCCAGGTGTCTCTACCCTCTGGCCATTTCCTTAATTGCTGAACTAATTTCCTGTGCAGTAGGTGCCGTCTCTAGACTTTTCCGTGCATCCTGGTCTACCTCCTGGAGTCCCGAGCCCTCAAGGTAAGCCACCATATTTTTATCTTGTACTTCCCCTGGTCTGCTATTAAGTTCAACATAATAGTCTCTGAAAGTGCCATTAATAATTTGGGGGGAGGAGATCGTCACCCCCCCTCTGGTTTTAATATGCTGGGGATCGGGAAGCCCCTGATCTCAGGCCGAATCAACCATGCTAGCATTTTCCCAGTCTTCAGAGCTTCTCCCAATTTTAAAAAAAGCCTTGCGTGGAATTTTTTGCCCTGTCCACCTATCCATCTCAGGGTGAGTCTTTTCGCCAGGCCATGTTGGACCTTTTCAGGAGTAATCCTCCTCCCTGGAGGGCCCTATTAGCTCCGAAAGGGGGACCCTGGTGGTTCTGGCAGCTCCAACATTTCCTGTGTCACTAGACTCTGTTCCTTCACAGGCTCTGGCCTTTGTGCTGCTTCTATAAAGCCACCTCTGGCAAAGATGCTGGTTTGTTCATCATAGATGCTGCTTTCTGAGTTGTCCTAGCGTTGCTCTCGGAGCCATGCTCTGCCCTGCCTCAGTCCTCAAATGGAGGAAATATTTTAGGTAACTATGGAAGAGGTCAAAGCGTACTTTGAGGACCAGCCTTTTGATTCTTTTATCCAGAAGCCAAATATTCACTTGCTTTTAATGACTTTTTGGCTCATATTTTGAAGCACTTGCTATGCCAGTTGTTGGATTTTGGTGCAATGAGGAAGATAATTAGAAGACTGATAACCTCTTCCCTCTAAGGATGTGCTTTACTTGGGCCTTCAAAATGCCAATGGCATTGCTATGTCTCTGGAGGGAGAGGTTTCCTAACCTTTCATCCCTCTCTCGGAGGAAGTTTGCTTGTTCACAGCTGTTATGAGAAAAGAAGCAGATGAGCTGGAATTAGCCTTTCAGTCTGCTGTGCCCAAATTTTACATCCTTACGAAAACCCTACAGCCTTCTTTTGTGACTCAATGACTCCTTGCTTGAGCTGGTTCTTGTTGCGTGGAAAAATGCCTTCTCAGGCCTGGCAGTACATAGGCAAACAGCTTGTCACCTAAGGCCTGCACCGCCTAACCCGAAGTTCCTGTCGATCCACCCTTCTCCAGGAAGCCTCATAGTACAGACTTGATTTTTTTTTTAATATCGTTTTTATTAGCATTTTTTTGTTTATCAACATCTTACCATACAAGTTCCAGAACATGTGCATTCATTATTTGTTCATTATTGCTGTTCCGCATACAGCAGGAGAACAAAAGACGGAGACATCAAAATTTTGTTTTGATTCCATATACAGTACTTAATCCTTCCTTCCGGGATAAGTTGTGCCTTATAAACTCTAAGCATGCTCCTGGTGTAGAACTGGGTTATGTGGGGAGTATGTGGTGATTGCTAATATTCTCTATTATTTAGCTTTTACTGATTATAATAAACTTATTAAACCAATAACAGCTACTTCTTCCTAGGGTCAATGCTCACTTACTTCCTTACTTGCTTATTTTATTGATAAGTCCCGTCCCACACCCACCCTTAGTGGGGGGGAAACAGGGGTCGGGGGGGAGAGAGAGAGGGTCCCCCGCAGACACCTCTGCTATTTGTGTATTCTATTCCTTTGCATAGCATGCCCCTTGTGGTCTATGTGGATGAGGTGTGGCTGGGGATAAATCCGCCGTCTACTGCGGGTAGGGGATCCCCAGCAGGGTTCTCTTCTTCCCTAGATCCTCGGAGCTCCCAAGCCCTCATTACTTCGGCCCATGGTTCAGCCAGGGGTCTACGCCTTTTGGTTATTCTGTCCTCTCGATTCATCGCTCTTTCCTCAGCTCTGGCCCAAATCGAAACATTATTCTCCCAGTCAGACACTCTGGGGCCCACATTCGTACGCCATCTAAGGGCAATTCGCCTTTTGGCTAAAAGCAAGGCTAGATCAACGAACCTGTGCCCAATTTCTTTTGCTTTAGGCCTCGGGGATAGTCCTAACAGGCAAACGTCAGGGCGGCACGTCAAAGTGCGCGCTAGTACCCCATTCAGCATTTCTGTGATCTTTTGCCAGTATGTCTGTATAACTGTACAACTCCAGCTCATGTGTGAAATTGGCGTCTGGTTCCTCACATCTAGGACATTTCTAATCCTCCACCCCATACATAATGTTGATCCTGTGTGGTGTGAGGTAAGTCATATGTAGTATGTTGAACTTTATAAGTTTAAAATTGGCGTTTCTAGAGATCTTCTTAGGACTCCCCAAGGCTTTACTCCATTCCGCACAGGTCAAAGGTCTACCAACCAGATCTTCCCATTTCTCATGCAATTGAGTTAGGGTTAGTTTCGTCATTTCCATTATTGCTACATAAAGCCATTTTACTAGATGTTAGGCAGATCCCAGCGTCACCATTGCCTGTACGGCCGGGTGTATGTTGGGCTCTTGTGTGTTTCTGCCTCAATGGGTGGCCAAAGTTCCCAGGACATTGTGATATGTTAGGAACTGGTTCGGTGCCAGTTCATGATATTCCAGAAATTCTGGAAGGGGGAGTAATTCTCCATCCTGATAACAGTCCCGGACTGTGGTCACTCCCGCCTCCACCCACTCTTTCAACTGGGCTTGCGTGAAGGGGGAACCGTCACCTATCCGAGGCAGTCCTATGATTGGTAAGTCAGGTGCATAGAGGGGCATCCCCACTCCGCGCTTTGTACATCTATCCCAGCATTGTAGGGCTACTTTTAACAGCACTCCCATGTTTTTGATCTTATATTTGTGGTTCAGCAACCTGGGTAGTAGTATCCCGTGAGGGGGTTTCCCTGGTAATGCCAGTGTCTCCAGCCCCCTCCCGTCCATCCACTGTGCTAACCACTGAAGTTGTGCCGCCAGATAATATGCCTCGAAATCTGGAGCACCCAATCCCCCCATTGTCAAGGGTTGTCTTAGGACCATAAGAGACACTCTGTTCTGACCCCCATCCCAGATTAGTTCCCTCAGTAAGGCGTCCATGTCCCTGAACCATCTCTTGGGGATCAGCACAGGGAGATTTGCAAAAAAGTATAACAGCCTTGGTAATATGACCGTTTTGGAGAGCGCTATTCTAGCCATAACTGAGAGTTTGAGGGATCGCCAGAAGGTCACATTTGCCTTTAATGCACGAAGCGCCCTGCCCAGGTTCCCCTCCAGTAGGTCTGTCTGGTTATGGAACACCTGAATACCCAGGTATTTGATGGAACTCTGCGACCAGGTAGTTCCCACCTGCAGGTCAATAGGCCGTGCCATTGTAGGCCTCACCGGGAATATCCAAGTCTTCCGAGTGTTGACTCAGAGCCCCGATACCGTCACAAACTCCTCTAAGATGTGAAACGCTCCCCGTATATCCTGCGTTCCGTCCCGGATGTATAGTAAAATGTAATCTGCATATAATGAAATCATATGCACCGATCCATCCAGCATTATTCCATGATTCCCTCCCTCAAGCCTGAATCGTTCGGCTAGGGGTTCCATCGCCAGAGCAAAGAGCAGTGGCGACAGTGGACAACCCTGTTGGGTCCCTCTGTATATGGAGTAAGGTGAGGACACCACTCCTTCCGTGCGTACCCTTACCGTTGGGTCCGAGTATAACAAACAAACCCATCGCAGCCACTCCTCTCCCAGACCCATTTTCCTCATCACCTGTAGGAGAAAGCCCCACCGTAGTGAGTCGAAGGCCTTTTCCAGGCCGGCCGCTACCACCACTGCATCTGGGTACTTCGTCAGGTCTTTGTGGAATAAGACATGATACAGTCTCCTCAGGTTGTTAGAGGTCGATCTTGTCGGTATGAATCCATTTTGGTCTGCATGAACTAGTCGCTGCATGTGCGGCATAAGTCTAGTGGCCAACACCCTAATTAGCAATTTAAAATCGAGATTCAGCATTGATAGCGGACGAAAGTCCGCTGTGTCTGATTTATTCTTGGGGAGAGGAACCACCAACGCCTCTCTGGTGGAGGCTGGGAGGCGGCCCATCTGAAATGCATCAGCGTACATTATCTCAAGATGGGGGGGCTAAAAGCGTTACGTAAATGTAATAGAAGTCCGCCGGGAGACAGTCCGGCCCCGGTGTCTTCCCTCTGGCCATTTCCTTAATTGCTGAACTAATTTCCTGTGCAGTAGGTGCCGTCTCTAGACTTTTCCGTGCATCCTGGTCTACCTCCTGGAGTCCCGAGCCCTCAAGGTAAGCCACCATATTTTTATCTTGTACTTCCCCTGGTCTGCTATTAAGTTCAACATAATAGTCTCTGAAAGTGCCATTAATAATTTGGGGGGAGGAGATCGTCACCCCCCCTCTGGTTTTAATATGCTGGGGATCGGGAAGCCCCTGATCTCAGGCCGAATCAACCATGCTAGCATTTTCCCAGCCTTCCCCCCCCTTCCACATGCTGCCTCTCTTGATATGTATGGGAATGAAAAATTTCCTCGCTATCGTAACGGAAAGTTTCAATTCTATTAAGGACTCGGAGGTGAGGATTATGCTATTCTTTCTCCACTTTATTGAATAGCAGCCATTCAAAGTCAAGTAAACAAACTACTATTCCCATGGAACATCGGGAATAACAGACAAAACAATAGTGTCCATAGATAGTGTCTCCTTTTCTCTGCACCAATCACGGGGCTCCGAGGTGCTGGTAGTCCTCTGGCACTGTCTATTCCCCCTCTTTCGTCGCTGAAGGTCAGCCTGCCAACGCATCACGAATCCTGTTTGCCAGACTCTCCTGTAGAAGTAAGGAGATATTGTAAGCGACAGCAATGGCCAAGGCTTAGCCCTGTAGGGGAAAGGGTCACAGAACAATCTCAATAGAAACTTCACAGGCAAAGAACAATCAAATCACTTTACTTACCGCAATACGCGGGTGGGCAGGTACAAAAGGGAACCTTGTACCCTGGGTGGGATAATCCTCGCCTCTGAGTCCTTAATAGAATTGAAACTTTCCGTTACGATAGCTAGGAAATTTTTCTTTCTATGGCAGGACCGGAGGTGAGGATTATGCTCGTCTCAACCAACACCGACGACACCCTCAGCACCGCCGAACACATGCACTTCCAGATCCACACCGATCCCAACACCACCCTCAGAGGAACCCTCATCTACAGACCCCCGGACCCCGACCACAGTTCAGCGATTCCATCGCTGACTTCGTCAGCACACACGCCATCGCCTCCACGGACTACATCCTCCTCGGGGACCTGAACTTCCACCTCGAGAACAACAAGGACACCAACTCCACCACCCTGATCGACAACCTCGCCACCCTCGGACTCAGACAGCTCGTGACTACACCCACCCACGCCGCCGGCCACACGCTCGACTCCATCTTTTCCGCAAGCCCACACGTCTCCTTCAACCACACCTCCGAACCCCACTGGACTGACCACCACTGCATCCACTTCACCTACAGGAAGCCCACCACGCACCACCGCACCGAACAAATGCCTCGCCGCTGCTGGAGCAGAGTCACGGAAGACCAGCTAACCACAACCCTCGCCCTGAGCCCACCCGCCGAACCCTCCGACCCCGACACCGCCGCCCGCAACCTCAGACAGTGGATCGACGACTGCGCCAACACCCTCGCCCCGCTCAAGAATCCGCCCAACAGCCACACCAGCAATAAAGCCACCTGGTTCACCGAAGACCTCCAGGCCTCCAAACGAACATGCCGAAAACTGGAGAAGATCTGGCTCCACGAACGGACAGCGGACAGCTACGCCGCCCACAAGAGCGCCACCCGCAGTCACCATCACCTCATCAGATCCGCCAAAAGGGCCTCACTCAAAGACCGCCTAGACAACAACGCACACAACAGCAAATAGCTCTTCAACATCGTGAAGGAACTCTCCAACCCCAGCTCCAACACCAACGACATCCAGCCGTCGCGAGACCTGTGCGACTCACTGGCCACCTTCTTCCACCGCAAAATCGCCGACATCCACGACAGCTTCAACACCACGACCGCCCCGGCAACCACCGAGACCACTGCCCCCACAACCACCAACCGCCTGCTCTCCTGGACCAACATCAACGACGAGGACACCAGCGAGATCATGAACACCATCCACTCCGGTTCACCGCTAGACCCGTGCCCTCACCACATCTTCAACAAAGCCAGTACAGCCATCGCGCCCCATCTCCGGAAAATAATCAACATCTCCTTCGAGACAGCAACCTTCCCGGAAAGCTGGAAGCACGCCGAGATCACCGCCTTACTCAAGAAACCCAAGGCAGACCCCAAGGACCTCAAGAACTTCCGACCCATCTCTCTGCTCCCGTTCCCCGCGAAGGTCACCGAGAAAATCGTCAACAAACAACTGACCCGCTACCTCGAGGAGAACAACATCCTGGACCCTTCCCAGTCCGGCTTCCGCAGCAACCACAGCACCGAAACCGCCCTCATCGCCGCCACCGATGACAGCAGGACCCTGCTAGACAACGGAGAAACAGCAGCCCTCATCCTCCTGGACCTATCAGCCGCCTTCGACACGGTCTGCCACCACACACTACGAACACGCCTTCACGACGCCGGGATCCAAGAGAAGGCCCTGGACTGGACCACATCCTTCCTTTCCGGCAGAACACAAAGCGTCCGCCTCGCCCCTTCCGATCCAAGGCCACCAAGATCATCTGCGGCGTACCCCAAGGCTCCTCCCTCAGCCCAACGCTGTTCAACATCTACATGGCACCCCTCGCCCACGTCGCCCGACAGCACAACCTCAACATCATCTCCTACGCCGACGACACCCAGCTGATCCTCTCCCTCACCAAAGACCCTCACACCGCCAAAGCCCACCTCCACGAAGGAATGAAGGCCGTCGCCGAATGGATGAGGACCAGCCGCCTGAAGCTGAACTCGGACAAGACGGAGGTCCTCATCCTTGGTTCCAACCCTTCAGCCTGGGACGACTCCTGGTGGCCAACATCACTGGGAACAGCCCCGCCACCCACCGACCACGTACGCAACCTAGGGGTCATCCTCGACCCCACCCTCTCCATGACTAAGCAGGTCAACGCCGTTTCCTCATCCTGCTTCAACATCCTCCGAATGCTCCGCAGGATCTTCAAGTGGATCCCCACCGAAACAAGAAAAACAGTCACCCAGGCCCTCGTCACCAGCAGGCTGGACTATGGAAACGCCCTCTACGCAGGAACGACGGCTAAGCTCCTGAGACGGCTGCAACGCATCCAGAACGCCTCTGCACGTCTTATCCTCGACATCCCCCGACGCAGCCACATCACACCCCACCTGAGAGACCTGCACTGGCTCCCTGTCAACAAGAGGATAACCTTCAAGCTCCTCACCCACGCACACAAAGCACTCCACAACTCCGGACCAGCCTACCTCAACAGACGACTCAGCTTCTACACCCCCACCCGCCAGCTCCGCTCGACCAGCCTCGCCCTCGCCACAGTCCCCCGCATCCGGAGAAACGACCGCCGGCGGCAGATCCTTCTCCCACCTCGCCGCCAAGACCTGGAACACCCTCCCCACCAACCTCCGACAGACCCAAGACCTACTGGCCTTCAGAAGACTCCTCAAGACCTGGCTCTTCGATCAGTAGCAGCACCACCCCCCTCTTCCCCCAGCGCCTTGAGACCCTCGCGGGTATGTAGTGCGCTTTATAAGTGACATGATTGATTGATTGATTGATTAAAGCTTGCTTACCACCAAATGAGCCATGTCAATAACCGGCTTGAAATAAAACCGCTTAAAGGTGGAGTCTGAAGACCAGTCTGCTGCATTCAGAATGTCTTCCAGACGAGCTCCCAGGGTAAACGCTTTAGAGGCCATTGCCCCTCTGGTCGAATGAGTGCCGAAGGCTCTAAGATCATTTCCAGCCTCCTGCATCACCCACCTTACCCATCGGGCAATAGTGGGAGAAGAAACCGCCTTATGGGGCTTCTTGAGCGCAATAAGTAATTGCCGCTCTCCCGGAGGGCGAAACTCCTCCGACATTTCCTCGTATGCCTTGAGGCAAGAAACAACGCACAGTTTCGGAGACTCCGGAAAGGCCGGGTACGAGATGGACTTCGTCCCACACTTAGTCCGTCTCGTGACCGTGAAGGTAACCCCCGTGGGGGAGAATATTCTGTTGGAAACATCCAAAGCCCTAACATCAGAAATCCTCCTGCAGGAAATAAGGCACAGTAGCATGGCCAACTTCGCTGACAAAACTCCTTCCTGGAAAGGAATCTATTCGGTTGCCAGGACAAAAATAAATTCAACACCTGGTTAACATCCCAGAGCCGGGAATACCGAGGTTCAGGGGGAAGAGAGAGGCGGATGCCTCGAAGGAGGCGGCAAACCAAGGGGTGTTCGCCCACAGGGGAACCGTCCACCACAGAGTGACCCGCTGAGATGGCAGAGCGGAAGGTATTTATGGTTCTATAGGCCAAACCGTCCTCCGCTAGGGCAGCCAAAAAATTCAGAATAGCGGTCACATCCGCTGCCACGGGATCGAGACCCCGTCGCACACACCAACGATACCACCTTCTCCAGGTAGAACGGTAGCGCTTGACGGTACTATCGGCCCAGGCCTTGGACATGAATTTCTCAGCCGCTCCCGAAAGGCCTGGGACTGCCCATCGTCCCCTGTAATCCGCCACGACATCAAGACTAAGGAGCCCTGCGCGATCAACGGGTGAGGAACTGCTTCCGGACTGAGAAGGAGAGTTGGAAAGCGGGGGAGTGGGATTGGAGAATCCCAGGAAAGTTCCAGAAGAACCGGAAACCAAACTTGAGACCTCCAAATTGGCGAGATGAGGTCCACATCAGCCCTCTGGCGCCGCACCTGGGCCGAGACCCTCGTTAGCATGGCGAACGGGGGAAAGGCATAGCCTGCCTCGCCCCGCCAGTCTTGAAGAAATGCGTCCGTCCGCTCTGCCAGGGGATCCGGCCTCCAACTGAAGAACCGGGGGAGCTGATGGTCCAGACGAGAAGCGAATAGGTCCACTGAGAACGGACCCCAGAAGCTCTGGAGATCCGCAAAGACCCCCGGGTGCAGTTTCCACAGAATCACGTCGTAAAAACGGCGAGAGTGGAAATCTGAAACCTGGTTGTCCAGACCCGGCAGGTATTCCACCGTCACGGAAATGTGATGATCCAGGCAGTACTGCCAGAAGTTCGCCACCAGGTCCGACAGAGCTCTCGAACGAGTGCCCCCTAGATGGTTGATATATCGGACACCCGATATGTTGTCCATCTTGAGGAGGACGCATGAGCGAACCGAGTCCCTGGTCCAACACTGGATCGCAAACGACCCCTCCAGGAGCTCCAGGCAGTTGATGTGTAACCGTTGTTCCTCCGGAGACCACACACCTCCTGTAGTGAACTCGCCACACCTCGCGCCCCAGCCGGATCTGCTGGCGTCTGACTCGATAACGATATCTGGCGTGGAACCAAAGATCGCACGCCCATTCCAGGCTTCCATATTGGAGAGCTACCACTGGAGCTCTTCTCGGGCCTCCACCGAGAGTTCCACCTTCTGTGAATACGACAGACCTCTGCGAAGGTGTCGGGCCTTGAGGCGCTGAAGGGCCCTGTAATGGAGCGGACCCGGGAAGATTGCCTGGATCGAGGCGGAGAGGAGACCCACGATACGGGCTAGCTGCCTGAGGGAGAGCTGGGACTGCGTAAGAGCTCTCCGGATCTCGTGACGGATTTTCGTCATCTTGCGAGACGGGAGACTGAGTGTAGATTCCACGGAGTCGATCAAGAAACCGAGAAAAATGACCTTCTGGGCTGGAACGAGGGTGGATTTCGCTTTGTTGATCACGAAGCCCAAACTCTGAAGGAGATCGACCGCCGTCTGAAGCTGCTGCGACAAGGTGTTGGGACTCTGAGCCATCAGTAGGATATCGTCCAGGTATACAATCAGCCGCATACCGGACGCCCTGAGGCTCTCGATCACCGGGCGGAGCACCTTGGTGAAACACCAAGGGGCAGAGGAAAGACCGAATGGAAGAGTGGTGAACTCGAACACATTGTCCCGCCAGGCAAACTGCAGGAACCTCCGGTGCGGAGGGATCACAGGGATCGTAAGGTAGGCCTCCTTGAGGTCAAGACGCGCCATCCAGTCGCTGGGGCGGAGAAGATCGCGAAGAAGATGGATGCCCTCCATCTTGAAGTGGCGGTAAACCAGCCACTCGTTGAACTCGCGCAAGTTGATAACGGGCCGCTGACCCCCGTCTGGTTTGTCCACCAGAAATAGGTTGCTGAGGAAACCTCTGTGATGAGGTAGGGTCTCTACGATCGCCCCTTTGTCCAAAAGGGACCGGACCTCCTTGTCTACCAAAGCGGCGTCCGCCAACGAAAAGGAGAGGGGACGAGGCAGGACCGGTTGTGAAGGCTCGCCGAGAAACTCTATGTGGAACCCTTGAACGGTTTGCAGAACCCACGCGTCCCCCGTGATGGAATTCCAGGCCGGGAAAAAACGCGCCAGACGGCCCCCCACTTTTAGAAGGGAAGAAGGGAGAACACTCACCGGAAGAGCTGGAGGCTCCACCACCTCTGCCTCCTCTGTTCTTGCCTCGACGTCCTCTAGTCGGATAGAAATTGCCGAACCTGGCCTGATCCTGCCCTTGATTGGAGCCTTGCCCTCTGTGCTGATTAGGGCGGCCGGATGAGCGGCCCCTGCCTCGTCCGGCCCCTCGGAAAACCCGAGGCCGAAACACCTTCCTGATGGAGGATTGCGCCTTGTCCAAGGCCGTAAAAGTGTTTACAAACCTCCCGTGCTCCTTGATAAAGGGCTCTCCGAAGAGGCCGCCCTGAGCGATCGAGCCTGCCTCAGAATCTGCTAGGTCCCCAAGTTTGGGGTCTATTTTAATCAGCAGGGACCTGCGCCGCTCTGTTGAAATAGCACAGTTGGCATTCCCTAGGAACACTACGACCCGTTGGGCCCAGGAAGAGAGTGTTTAAGGGGAGATCAGGGATCCGGATGACTTGGCTTCCTCCGCCATGTCGAGAATCTTGGTGATTGGACCAAGAGCGTCTAAAAGCTTGTCTTGGCAGTCCCGCCAAGACCTGTCAATACCCTTCCTAGGGTCCTTGACGAATTTTTGGAGGAATGTTGCCATGCGTGGGTCAATGTCAGGGGTGGCCGCTACCTTCCCATCTAAAGAGGGCCGAGGACACTCCGCCCTAAGACAGTTGCGAGCTGTGGCCTCTAACCGCCGGCGGATGCGGCTGGCGACATACTGGGCTACCTTTTCAGAAGGCGCCCAGTCCGAAGACCTAGGATGCAAGACATCATCAGGGTCTAACATGTCTGCACACATGTTCTGGTTAACTGGATCAGGCCGAGAAGGACACCAAGGACGTGAAGGACCAGCAGCGTCTTCATCGTCCCCTTGAGCACCGTTCTCCGGCGCAGTGGGTGTCGTTGGAGGGGCATTACTCGCCAGGAAGGCTTGTTTCAGGCGATCGAAGGCGTCCGTGTCCACCCCTGTCTCTCTGGGGCGTTTAGGCGGAGGCTGTGAATCAGCCGAGGACCCACTGAATGGAGGAGAGGCAGGAATGGCCTAGGCGGCCCTGGCCAGCTTGTCGCAGGCCTGCTCAATTCAGCGGGAGAGGCAGTCCTCCAGGGGCACCATAGCCTGCTCCACCGCCTTATGGATAGATGCGTCCACCGCATCATAAAAATCCTCATCCCACTGGAGCGCTGAAAATGGGTCTTCCTCCCACTGGTCTTCCTGATAGACATCGTCTTGGTAGGAAGCCATTATGACCAGGAGAATACGCAACCCAGGTAAGTGGGGAAAAACAGCAATTGGGTAGAGGGGTCACCTCAAGCTTAGGGGAGGGCTGGGTGTCCGCCTACACTTTATGCGGCAGAACCGCGTTAGGAGGGCAAAGCCACGGGACCAAACAGCCCTGGTGCACAAATTTCAAGGGGCAGCCTGCCCAACAAGGTCCCAGCAGGCTATAAACCTGAAATACTGACTCCCTGCAGAGCGTAAAGCAACCTATAAAATACTGACCCCCAGGCGTTCAAGCCGTTAACTTACTGCTTAATAGCAGGTACAGACCCACGAGCAACTCACTGCTTGATAGCAGGAATTCAAAAGCGGGTGTTCAGGGGGGCGTGCACACAAGAAAGCTGCCTAACGGCAGTGTACAGACCGACAAGGGCGTTCAGGCAGGCACAGGAGGCTCCGTCACAGCAGTGCGGCTGAGATTGAAGTGCGCGGAATGCGCGCAATTTCAGGAATGCACGCCGTGACGAGGAACGCACACGGGCGCCCTCTGGCGGTGACAGAATGCACCGCGAACCCGCACCTTCAATACACGGACGTTAGGGAGAAGGACGCTCCCACGGCCGGTCGCGAGTCAGCCGAGTAGCGGCTGACTCGCGTTAATCAAACAAAGGATGCAAAATACCGAATAAAACGAAATGCCCGCCACCATAAGCCGAGGCAAGCGCTCAGCGCACGTCGCTGCCTCACAACCCCCCCAGCTGAGGGAAACGCTCGGCGCGCGCCAAAAGCAATCAGCAGAAGCTGCAAGGGTCACAACTGAACACAGTATAAGCGGGCACAATTAAAACAAGCAGATAACAGCACACAGGTTGAAACCAGTTACAGCAAAACTAGTAACATAAGAGAAGGAAAAAACATGGGACTTATCTTGGCTGCAAGCAGCGAAGAAAGAGGGGGAATAGACAGTGCCAGAGGACTACCAGCACCTCGGAGCCCCGTGATTGCTGCAGAGAAAAGGAGACACTCTATCTATGGACACTGTATGGTTTTGTCTGTTATTCCCGATGTTCCATGGGAATAGTAGTTTGTTTACTTGACTTTGAATGGCTGCTATTCAATAAAGTGGAGAAAGAATAGCATAATCCTCGCCTCCGGTCCTGCCATAGAATCTAGGAGTCTCAGCTGTTCCCAGGTTTCATTGTATTTGCTTTTTATTTCTGATAATCGTTTCTTGTCTTCTTCATCTCTCTTGGTGATGCTATCCAGTGTCTGTATTTGCGCTTCCATTGACTGGAACTCCTGATTGATCTCTCGTCTAGCGCCCACCATTTGGCCCATGTATTGCCCTCTCACCACCACCTTAAAGGCATCCCATTCTGTCAAGGGGGTGCTTGCCGTGCCCCGGTTTCGTTCAAAGTAAGTGGAGATGGCTGCAGACAACTGCTGCCTGAAGCAGTTGTCTTCGAGTAAGTTGGGGTCTAATCTCCATAATGGAATAGGGGCTCTCTTCGGAGTTGGGGCGAATTTCAGAAGGAGAGGACTGTGGTCCGATATGGAACACCCTAAGTATTCTGCCCCCGCCAGAGTAGATGCTAATTGCCCAGAACAGAGAAACATGTCTAATCTGGTATGTAGGCCATAAAGAGGCGAATACAAGGAGTATTCTATCCATAGTGTGTGTTGTATCCTCCAGATATCTAAGAGTTTCCACCCAGACATCCACTCCCGTAGGCCCCTAGCTGTCATGGCTGCTGCTGTACCCCTTAGAGGTGGCATGGATCTATCCATGTCCAGGTCAATCACACTATTGTAATCCCCCCCAGGATCAGGTTGCATGATGCCATTTCCGACAATGGTTTAGAAAGCTGGTGTAGAAACTGAGTTTGATCCTGGTTTGGGGCGTATATGCTCCCCAGTGTTCTCTCTCCCCTTCAGTAATACATATCGCCCTTCTGTGTCTATGATTTTGTGTGTTGCGTGGAAGGGGGTGCCGGGTTTGATCCATATAAGGTCCCTTCTGGCATATGCTGAATAGCTCGTCGCAAACAGCTGGCCTCGCCGTCTACGCATAAGTCTGGCGACTTCTTCTGTCCTCAAGTGGGTTTCCTGAAGCATCACTATCTGCATGCCTCTACGTCTTATAGTACAGGCTTGATTGACATAACTTAACCCTAGTGCCTTCTTTACTACTCCTCTAGAATGTCTTCACTACATGGTGCACAAGATATTTGTCTTGGGTAGTCTGGTCTTACCAACTGTCATTGCATCTTGCCTGTTTGGGTGCTGTGTCCATGCCGTAAGGCAAATGGCAAAAGTGATACCTACCTACATTGGTAGAGCTGTTGTGTGATTGTCTTGTTTGATTTTCATTACTTGTTCCATCTTCCTGTGAGCACTGCTACGGAACTCCTCCATACTGTAAGGAATCTGTAGAAAGAAGAATCCAGGCGAAGTAAACATCACTTATCTGTAGCAATATTTCTGATGTATATTATATTATGCATCTACAGATTCCTAATCCACCCCCTTTTCTGACCTCATACCCATTGGTTGCAAGGCAATACAGTGCATGTCTAAGTGAGGGTGACTAACCATTGATATATATATATTTTATGGGGACATAAATGGTAATTTCCTACATAACCATCGGCCAAACCTACATGGTACCTTCAGGAAGCATAAGTGATTCAGTAAATTCCAATTCATCTCTTAAATCCAGCACCATTCCTTCTGAACATGGAGGAAATTATGCCACTCTCAAGTGGCTAGTCTGATGGTTTAGAATGAAGGCAGGCCCTGATTTTTTCGTCTATTATAATGTGCTTCTGGGGTCATGAGAACTGGAAATGCAAACTCTTGCTTGTGCTCAATTGCAGACTCTCCTATTTCATCATGGTAGGCAAAGGATTAAACACCCGAGTAGGGTACCATATCTAGAAGCTCCTCCACTGAAAGTATGCCTATGATTTCCTGCACTAAATGCTAATTGCGTCCTATGGATTTCGTCAATTTGACCAAAGTTCCCCGTGATTGCAGTTAAAAAAACCCTGTATTTATTTGCCACCTTGCATTGTCTCTTTTCAGTGGGTCATTTAGGGAATAGGCAGACAGGCTCATATTGCTTTTATTTCAGTGTTCTAAAAGAGATATGCTTCTTGAAGCATTTTTAGGCTGAAACTCGGGGTGTAGTATACATTTTTTGAAATCAAAGATGTGTTAAAATGGCCTGTATGCGAGGTTTGCTGAGATTTTCCAATTTGTTTTTTTCTTACAAATATCACTGGCACCAGTTTTGAAAATAGTTTCCCCTTTTAGTTTTCTGGGTATGTTTTTTGATTTGGATATGTTTTTTAGGCATTCATAGTAGGCATTAGCAGCCAATTCCTGTCTGTTTCTCGTAGTCACAAATTGTTGGGGCATCATAGTGACCTGATTTGCTGTCAGTCTTGTGATAATTTGTTTCTATATTATGTTATTTAAACAGTGATTTCTTACTCGCCTCGTAGTGAAATTGGGTTGTTACTTGGATTACTCTGCTATTTTTAATAATTATGGGGCTCGTTTATCTTGTAGCTGGCCTGCCGCTGCAGCAATGGAGGCATTTTCCATCGCTGCAGAAGCCTGGCGTATTTAAAGTTTCCTGCTCAAAGTGCTTCAGCCAACATGCCAGGAGCACTTACGTTGATAATGTAACGCCGAGTGGACTTCCATACCATCAAGGCGGTCCACTCAGCATTGGTTTTGTTTCACAGAAATCTGGGGCTTGTTTCTACCAAACAAAATGCCAGTGCCCATGGCACTCGGGGAGTTTCCTCTGTCGGAGGGGGAGAGGTTATCATTGCTGTGTTTTTTTCTGCCCTCGACCACCAGTGTCTCATTGCAGATCTGCGCGGGAAAATCAGCTCGAAAGGGAAGGCCTGCCCTTAATATGGTAGGCCTTCCCTTAATATGGTAGGCCTTCATACGCCCTAATGCCGCTAGCCCAGTTGGAGTATGGGAATCCAACAGGACTTTTATGGCGGCATAGCCAACCTTAGCTCAACTGTCTGAAACAGGTGTTGCTCTGCCTCCAAATATGACAGTTACTCCAAAGTTAGCCAAGGATATCTTGCTTCCACTACACTCTAAATGACCGCCTATATTTTTTTTGCATTGTCTATTATATTGTTTCTTTGAGCAAAATATTAGTACAGTTTTGATATCCGTATACACTATTAGAATTCATTTTAGGAGGCCTTTAAGAAAAAAAAAATCCATGCATATGTTCTGCATAAAGTAGAATCCTGTCTGCTATTATTTCACTCCGAGGAAAATGCTTCCGATACACTAAAAAATGTGCACATTGGGAGCGAGGCCGTGGCAGATTTCTATATCCCGTTTCTATTCAGGTGATCTGCACCATTCAGCTTTATTTCTGGAATCTGCCTCTAAATGTTGATTTGAATATTTCTGAGATTTTTTCAGTCCATTTGTGCATTGCAGGTGCAACTAATTTAGCTAAATTAATGGCATTTCATTCCAGGTGGCTATCAGGATCTTCTTTAATGTACCCTCCCATTCATATGCGGACTCCAAAGCGCAAGTAGCTTTAGAATTGGTGCTATTAGTATGCCATGATTACTTTACTCTATGATGAGTCCGCCTAGTTTGGAGTGGACACAGGGAGAAGCATGCGTTTCCCATCTGCGTTACTCTACGAAATCATTTGTTTTTCACAGGTCGCTCGATTACAATGGTTTCGGAGGCTTAGCTAGTTCACAAAGAGCTAGAGATTGAGCTGTTCTACTTTCCTAACCCCCATCACTGATTGTGCCCCCCAACTTTCTTGAACTCGCTGTTTTAAAATGCATCGTAAACTCAATTTCTTGAAATGTCATATTGCTCCTCTTTGTGAAGTGATCCTTACATTGGCCTAAATCAAGACTTCGCTCTTTAAAATAATTTCCCCGTGTATTGCATGCACAACGTTTTCAGTTGAAGCACGTTTTTCACTTTGATTTCGTTTTTATAACGTTTAGTCACAGTTCGTTTGCAAATTGGATAGCTGTAAATTGTTTCTTCCATGTCCTTTGGCCTCAACCATCTCTTACACCAGAGCAATTGAATATAACTTTTGAGTTGGAACTTTTATTTGGAGGCGGAAACGTTTTAATGATTTTTGACGCTTTTTATTTTGGATAACTCCTAACGCCACTGTTTCCTGTGCATTTAGACTCGATTAACAGTAATTTTCCGACTTAACATATCTTCCCAGTAACAATGGAAGACTGTGTTTCCTGTGTAGTTTAACTTTCTCACAGCTGGAATCAAGCAAGCTGTTAACCAGGCATGGTGTTGTGCTGCATATTCGTCTTCACACTAGTAATTTTGTGCAGACAGTGGATAATTTGGCTTACCTATTTTTCTGCATATTGCCATTGTGAACTCCTGAGACGCCCTTGGTGTTCTGACCCTTCAACAGAGTTCTTCCATCCCTTCATCAAAGTTCTCTAAAAAAGGAAGATATAGGCAGAAACATTTGCCAAGGTGATCATATAATTTGTTTTGATCAAGCTGTGGAAAGGGGATACAGATCCATAGCTGGCTCTAATCGCACCAATGTATGCTCAGTAAAATTGCCATTTTCTTTTTGGTGTTTAGCGAGTGCAAAACGCACCACGTGAACCATTCTTTCTTAAGAAGCATGAACGAAGTGAAAATAGGTCTTCTCCACTGGAATTCTAGACCCTATTTTTTAAACTGAAAGTAAACTGTAACATATTAACTGTAAACCTGTGCTTAGTTTGTTTAGAAGCCCTATGCCGTGTTAGAGTTAAACTCCTCTCTACCTTTTTACATCAGGCCAAAAGCTTATCCACAAAACTTTATTGATGGACTCTTCTAATTGCAGATTACTCCGCCTTCACATTCCCCAGACTCCACACTGGGGCAGGAAGACTTTCTTCAATAGCTGCAGTGTGCAGTCTGGCACCATTCAATTCTTTATCTACTCAGTCCCACCTCTTGATGTAAAACACAGTCGCATATAGGCACCATCCCTGCGTGCTTGTTGTCTTGTCTTATTTTTGAACACTCTTTGAAGTGGATCCAGACTTCCCCTCTCAGCTTATACTATATGCACTTCCGCAAATTATTTTGATCACAATGTGTCGATATATCTCCTTTTAAGATCAGATGATTTAGTCCTGTAGGAAGCCGATATTGATCACGGGCCCACACAATGTGTCTTTGGTGCTTTGGCTAAAAACACGATTCGAAGTCCTGCAACAAATACTCCCAAATGCATTTGAAGGTCATCACAGAGCGTCAAGCCAAGCTTTATATCAGCAAGCATAGTCTTGGTCTGTCTAGAGGCTGTTCACGGTCCACGTCGCTGTCCTCTGGTAAGCTGAAGACCAAGTTTAAAGACAGGTATGCGCCAAAGAAAGCAAAGTAGGATTAAACTCCTTGAAGAAGTTGTGCAGTCGAAATTCAAAATGTCTGTCTTCAGTGGCACCGTACGATTCAACCAAATTCTGAGGTTGGAGCTGATGTACCCCAAATTTCCAGGGCCATAGTCAACTGTGCAACACGTTGATCCTTCAAGGAGGAATTCTGTAGTTTTAGACAATTGTGGATTCCTCTGCATGTCTTTGGGCCCCATGGGTTGGACAAGCCCTCCAGTTTTACTTCTGTTGGTGGCCTCCACTACCTCACCTGTGCCGGCCCACCCCAGTTAGGCTTCAGCGTGGCTCCCACTGGCACCAAGACTCGCCTCAACACCTTTGCTACAGGCCCATTGGTTATGCCAAGCTCGGCGCTGGTTCTCAACTTGTTGCAATTCTCGTGTCTGATCCAGAGTCGACTTCAGCAAGATGTGGCCAGTGTCTTGCTCCAAAATAACTAAACCATAGCCTGTGGTTTGGGAACATTCGCCTACTTTTCCTTTCACTCGCCGCCAATACCATCAGAGGTTGTAACCCATTTTAATTTCTGAATCTGTTGTGGTTCAGGGGTTCAAACCTGTTCCTTGATGAAATGCGAGAATGAGGAGATGGGCAACTTACTTCTTCATTATAATGCTGTTTCTGGCCTTCATCTCACCCTTCAAAATGCTAGTAGTTTGGACACTTCACCTGAAACATAATTTAATTTGCCTTTGGGGCGCCTTTTGCAGTGATCATACGGAGGTCTGTGGAGGTCTTGAATTTACAGTTGCCCAAAGTAGACTAAGGCAAATTTGCGGACTGAGATTGTGCAGCCAGGGCAGTCGAAGATTGAGCCTTTACTGCCAATTAACAAAGCCCTGGCAAAGACTTTTGTACCCAGCTGGCCCAAACCTCCTTATGCGCCACCTGGGAGCTGCACAATCGTTCCATACAGTAGGCTTTCTCCTCTTAACCGGTCCTTCCTGATGCAAAATCCTATTCCAGAGAGTCTTGTAGTAGAGCAAGGTGAACCCTAACTCCTTCCCTACTCCTGGAGCAAGGGAGTCCAAAAGGATTGACATCCTAGGCAAAAGTTTACTCTTCCGCCAGCTAAGCCCTAAGGTCTTTGAATGGTCTATGTCTCTTGGACAGCTAAACAAGCGCTGGGGGACTTGGCGAGTGAGATCTTGCCCAATCTTCTAAAGGATTTTCAGTCTTCCTTTGTCTAAACTACGCATATTGGCAAGGTACATCCTTAGGCCTGGTCTGTGGTCTACAGATTGTCGGCCATGCCATGGTCACCTGTATCATAAGACCATATGCTTGAATGCATGCTGCCGGGGGCTGTGGGAATGTTCAAACATCATTGATGGACATGCTACTTGTCAGAGCTAGGTTCTTTGGTGAGAAGGCTGATTTGTCTTTGAGCGCTTCAACAATAGCTAGTCTATGGCTAGCTCCCTTGTTTACTTTCCCCTGCTTGAAAGTTCTGGGGTTATCCGAGAGGGCTTTCCTACCGACACAGGCAGCACTCACAGACTATCCAGCCTAATTGTGTCTCCAACAGGAGAGGTTGTGGCAGAGACCATTGACATTAGCAGATGTGAGAGCCTCCTTCTCACCCGATACATATCTGCCAGACCATTTAGTTTCCCCTCACATGGACAGGTAGTGTGCAGAGTTGGATTTTGCCTACCTAGCTTGTGTGCATTTACTTAGGACCAGTAAATCCTTCAGGTTTTTCAGTTTGGTTACACTCTCCCCTTTTTGCCCTTCCCTCCCCATGTTCCTACAGTTTGTGACTAGTCATTAGTGGATCATGCCACCGTTCTAGCTGCTTGCTAAGGATATGATCAAAGTAGAACCTCATGCGGAGTGGTACACAGGATAATTACTCATGATAATTTTGGCTCCCAAGGAGGACGGGGGATGAGGAAGCTGAGGCTGATATTAGATTTCAAGCTTTTAAAAACCTTGCTCATGAAGGACAAGTTTAAGATGCTGACTTTGTTCTGGTAGCGTTGAATCTTAGAGACTGGATAGTATCCTTGGACTGGCAGGACGCATACCTTCATCTGTCGACCCTGCCGTGCCACAGACCTTTCCTTTGGTTTGCTGTGGGGGTGGAGCACTCAGTCTTACCCCGGTGTTCATGGAAGCAAATGTGTGGTCGCAGCTCATCTTCAAAGGACAGGAATTAAAATATTATTGTACCTCAATTACTGGCTGCTAAAGGTTGGCTAACCTGTCTGTCTTGAACCACACAAGAGTGACTGTTTCGTTGCTGTGCACTCAGACATTGTAGACTAGTGAGCTTGCGCAAAGGAGTAGCTTCATGGCGACCATCCTTGAGTTTGAAGGCCTTTCTGCCTCTACAAAGGACATTTGGGTTATAATCTCGCTGCTTCTGGCTTATGCCTTGGTTCCAGCCACGGTTATTCTTGAGCTTCTTGTTCTCCAGGCCTTGTGCATACTGCTTGTGCCTCGTGCCTTGGCACATGGGGGCTCTCTGCAGCAAAACCTTTGCTTTCAATGGGCCAACGCTGGTAGTGGTGCTTTTAGGATGGTTTCAACATATCAGAAGAGGCAGCTTGAGACCTCCAGTGGTGGATGACTTATGCCAGCCTGGTATGTGGCTGACTGTTCTGCCCTCCCCATCCAGAGCTCACTGTAGTGATGAACATGTTATCTCTGGGTTGTGGAGGTCAACTAGACGAGATGAAAATATGAATCCTGTGGTCTCCAGTGAAGCAACATTGCCATATCAACCTTCTGGAGTTGTGTGTCAAGGTCCGTCCTTTATGACCTTTCTGCCTTACATCAGGGGTAGGCCAGTTATGGGTCAGATGGACAACATGATTCCCAAGTGATACTAAAACAACTATGCTAATGGGGGGGGCAGCACCCTCTGTCTAGAGGCTCTCTGGTGCTAGCTCTAGAGGTGAATACACACTAGGGGGCCTAGAGGAGATTTAAGGACCTGCGTGGGCTACCTCCCCACTCATAATATCAAACACAAAAAAGACCAAGGGTCCAAAAGAGCAGTATGAAGTGCAACAAGGTTTAATGAACAATGTACTAGAGGGGGATCCCTTTAAGGACGGTTCCCCTCACACACCAAAGGTGTCGTGCTTCATCATAGGGGTGCCACCTCGCGTGAAAGACCTAGTCTCTACGCGGGCTACAACCCCCTCGCTACGAAGGAGGAGCTCAAGGATGTTTTCAAGTGTAGATGAGGTGTGTTAGACTAAAACCCTATGTGAGCGTGGTGTGCTTGATAAGGAGTGTAGTTCTAAAGTGAACGTGATTAAACCTGGCTACAAGGTTAGCTATGTAGCAACTTTAATCGACTACCTTGTGACAGGATTAAAAACAAATAGCTGAAAACACAGCTGCCATCATTAGAGGCTTCTGTATTAATGTATGACCAACATGTTTCGGCCTAAAGACCTATCAAAGTGTCATGGCCTTCGTCCGGGTCGAGCATACAGCTACTGCAAAAAGTGAGGTATATGCACATGTAAAAGATAATGCGCAGTAACGGCGGAGTGTTATACTGAGCCAGTGATCCTGATGATCAGTATTTTCACCGTTGGAACCTGTGGAAAGACAAAAAACAACGTGCGCGATTTACAATGAAGCATGTGCAGTGAAGACAGTGCATAAAAGACAAAGTTGACTAGCAACAAGGTACATCTGCTCAATAGTCCAAGCACTGTACAACATTTAACTACTTAGTTCACACGAACATTAATGCAAGGATGTGTGACTCACCATCATTGGTTTAAGAATTCACCACATCTGTCCTGGCCTATTAGCCAAAGGGTACATGCGCCAATCCGACCTAACAGAAAAGGTGGTGGCATTAGAAGTAGACAAGAAATCAGTAGAATGATTTAAGAGAAAGAGTTTTGTGTGCCTACAGAAGCAAGCGCATTCAAATAGAAACTCTGAATGCGAAGGGAGAATATGCCAGACTGGATGACTTGTCCACTTTGCACAATATGCAGAATGTCTGAACATGATCAGAGCTCTCACGATGATCAAACAAAGGTTTGGGAATGTGACCCAATCTGACGGTGTTAACGATATGGAAAATGATTTTAAATGATTTTAAAAGCAAAGAAAGTGAGTAATTCAACAACGACATCCTGGTTGTTGCAGGGCCGGGACCGAAGATCGTACCAAAGGTGAAAGAGGCACTATTCCGCAAAGGTAGCCCAGACCGGAGCTTCTAGGTGGGCTTTAGCGGGTAAGGGTGCAACCTCAAAACCGCGTGGGTAAGCGCATTAGCATATGTCCCGTAGAGAACAGCAGCACAAGGGTACCCCCCGGGGACCCAGTCTACTGAACTCAGTGGACTGTGTTTGACAGGCGTGTCAAATGAGGCCACAATTTGTCCTCGCGATGTGAGCTCGTGGCATGAGGGGGGAGGGAGAAAAGAGAAGGGAGGGAGCAGGGTCAAGGGTGCGCACCATTCCCGGGCAGCGGCCGGAAAACGCAAAGTGCAGGAAGGCTCGTGGTAGAATAACAGGGCGCAGACTAGTAAAGTGCTTTGCGCTACATGCGGGCTGGGGGCAGCTGGATAATCCAAGCAAAGACACAACTTACCGCTCGAAAGTAGCGTCGAGACCCAGGGCGCACATCCTCAGGGCAGGAACTGTGCCGGCATTGACACAACTCGTTTAAGTAACGCCGAGCAAACGCTTATCAGGTGGAAGGCGTTAGGAGTAATGAGAACACTTCCGGGAACGGACTTCCGCCGGAAGTGTGTACATGCTGGGAACTGTAGTCAGGTTGCCGCGAAGAAGCGCCTGACAGACGAAGGGGTTACACTGATTGTACTGGCACTAACACGGCGCATATGAATTGAATTGAATTAAAAACTTATATAGCGCAAAAACTGCCACCCTACGGGTATCCTGGCGCTTAGATTGAAAATAGCCACTGTAACAGCAGAACCACTTGTCAGTGGGGGGGGTCTAGTGTTCACCCCTTGGAAATAGCCAAGTTTTCAGACTCTTCCTAAAACAGGTCAGAGAACTGGCCTGTCTAGGGTTCTGAGGCAGCTCGTTCCATAGGCGCGCAGCGGCCACGCCACACCAAAAGCTCTGCCCCCCATCCTGGATCTCTTAAATCTGGAGGTTGTTATCAGATTTGCACTCGAAGAGCGAAGCTGCCTCCTGGGATTATACCAGGTGAACATCTCCTGCAGGGGAACTGGACCCAGGTCATGTACTGCTCTGTGTACAATACAGAGGGATTTAAAGCAAATTCTTTCCTTAATAGGCAGCCAATGCAGGTACCTCAAGGCCAGTGCCGTGGAAGACCTACGCTGTATTTTTAGCACCAGCTTAGCTGCCATGGACTGGACTCTCTGCAACCCCTGCAGAATATATTGCGGTGCTCCCAAATACAGGGAGTTGCAGTAGTCCAATCTGCTCAAAATTATGCTCCTCACTACAAGAGATCGAGTATCTTTTGGTAGTAGCGGAAGAACCTTCCGTAACATGCGTAGCAGGGAGAGACAGACACTAGCAGTTTTGTTGGCCTGTGATTCCATTTGGAGGTTATCATCCATCATGACCCCCAAATTACGCACCATTTTAACAGGAGTCAAGGGTTCATCCTCGGGGGTAAGCTTGAACTCCACCGGTAGATGTCGGGACATTCTAGTAGCAGGACAATACACCACCTCTGTTTTCCCCCCATTAAACTGTAAGGAATTTTTCCTGAGCCAACCAGCAGTCTGGCGCATACACTCCTGGAAAGTATCCATAGATACCGCTTGTTTCCCCTCCAGGGAAAACACCAGTTGGGTATCATCTGCGTAGTTGACCAGGTCAATTCCATAAGATTTAATAATGGGGAATAGAGGGCGTAAATAGATATTGAAAAGAACAGGGCTGATCGCCGAGCCCTGCGGCACCCCGTGGTATACTAGGGACTTGCCAGAGGTGAACGGTGTCATAGACACAGCCTGTTGTCTTCCTGACAGATAAGATTGTAACCACTGCAAGGCCCGTCCTTTAACCCCTATACTTTTCAATCTTTCCACTAGTACTGTGTGGCTCACCGTATCGAATGCGGCTGACATGTCCAATAACACTATGACAGAGGAATTCCCATTGTCAGCACGCATTCGTAGATTATCCATTACGGTTGCCAAGGCGGTCTCAGTGCCATGTCCTGGGCGGAAACCAAATTGGTCCCTATCCAGCAAGAGATTATCCTCAAGATAGCATGATAGAATTTTGCTAACTGCCTTTTCTAAAATTTTGATCGGATATGGCAGGAGGGAGATTGGTCTAAAATTTGCTGGAATTGTAGGGTCCAAAGATGGTTTTTTGAGCAAGGGGGTCACCACTGCCTGCTTCCATACCTCTGGTACCTCTCCTTCCTCCAAAGACTGGCAGCAAATCTGTCGTAGCCAAGGGAGGATTTCTTGCCCAAATATTTTCCAGATTTTATGTGGAAGGAACTAAGAGGGATCCCGAGGACACACTTTGGGCAAGATGATTAAAAGAGTCCTCCGTAGGGACTTGAAAGTATTCCAGAGAGGTGTCTACCTGGGGTTCTGCATCTAACTTCCAGGGTGAATCATCCTGGCCACTGGTGTCAGTGGGGTGAAGATCTCCAACGATTTTAATTATTTTTTCTTCAAAATAAAAGGCAATCTCGTCGCAGAGTTTCTGCGATGCGACCACCTTATTGCTCGTGCAAGCTGGGCTAGAGAGGTCCCTAAAAATATTAAAGAGTGCTTTTGTGCTATTTGGTGCCTGCAGAATAGATTTAGCATAAAAATCTGCTTTGGCCCTGGCGATAGACTCCTTGTATTGGGACTGTACTAATTTCAAATCTTTCTTATCTGACTCTAAATAGGCCCTCCTCCATTTTCTCTCAGCCTTTTTACATGCTACTCGTAGCTGTTTCAACTCATCATTATACCAGGGGGCAGATGTTTTTTTCCTGTTTTTGAGTCGTTTTACTGGAACTATTGAATCAAGGGTTCCAGCTATGTAATTGCAGTAAGTTTGATAATTTTCGCCTACAGAGACAGAAGAAGCAAAAAGATTCTGATTCGGAAAGGTCGGGTATGTCCTATTTTTCACTAACTTAGCCCATTCTCTTCCCTTTCGATAAATCACCGGCCGATTATTATTATCCTCTAAACTAGGTGTTGTGATACAAAAGTGGATTAGAGAATGGTCGGTCCAGCTTTGAGGCAGTATATCAACCACCTCAGTCTCGGCCTGGTTTGCAAACAAAAGATCTAAAACATGCCCTCCTAGATGAGTCGGTTGTTGTACCAGTTGGTGTAAGTTAAGATTCTCACATGTGTGCCTTAGGTCTCTCAAATGATTATCTAGGCTGCCGTTATCCCATAAGTTAAAATCCCCTAGTAGAATCATTCTAGAATGGGTTAGACTCAAATCAGTGATGGTATTAAATAGTGCTTGAAATTGGGTATCAGAACCCGGGGGTCTATAACAGACCCCCGGGTTATGAGTAACACCGAACAAAGGCCTATAAGATCGAAGGCATAGGTAATAAAAATAAAGCAACTACCTAATAGGCAGACTGCCGCCAGAGGTGTTTGCAAGACGGAAAATGTAGTCAAGTTGCCGCTGAGCAATGTCTGACAATGGCGAAATCCCGCCGATATTAACACCAAGGCATGAAAATAACATGGGTTGCAAAGGTGTATGAAATTTGGTGGGGCATAGAGGCGCGTTCTAAACTAGGGCCAGGTCTAGAGGACCACGGGCCGGTTGAGTAAGGTAGAACTGAACCGGTTAAAAGAGTAAAGAATACTCTGGTCAAGTGAAGTGTAACTCAACCGGCTTAATGAGGAGGATGGTGCTGTAATGGTTTACCTAAGTGAGGAGGCCAGCCATAAGAGGCACACCACATATTGTGGAGGACCAGTGCCGTCTCTAAATGAGGGATGATAGCAAACTGGATAGAATGAAGTCATCCTAGTTGCTAAATGTGGTACAAGCCTGTGGTATGGTGACTCCCCAGGAGTATGGGGGTCGGTCTGCTGCAAAGATCAGGAGAGCGTCAACCAAGGAATGTCATCATTCAATCCCACACTGGAGGTGCCCAATCTAAACACCCATCTCTGCTCGAGTCTCAAAAGTTTTGTTGTGAGGCCTGGTGTCATTGCGCTAAGGTTTGGTTTGTCTAGTACTGTCCAGTTTAGAGAGTCTGCCTGATGGCCCATATCGAAAAAATGTTTCGTGAGTCTAGTCATTTGTTTAGCACATCTAATCGTGCTTTTATGTTCAAGTATGCGAGTGCGTACCTTCCTCGTGGTTATCCCTACATATCTGAGACCACAAGGGCAGGTAATAAGATAAACAACTCGCTTGCTGTTACAATTAGTGTGATGTTGTAGAACCCACGGTCTAGATGTCCCTATCTCAATAGTTTTTGTCGCTTTAGTCTGGGGGCAAGCAGCACAAGACCCACAAGGGAAATGGCCTTGAACATTCGGTAGATGCTAAAGGGTATTGGGTCTGTGTGTGATTGCAGGTGGAGGTCTGGTATGAACCAGGCTGTCTCTCAGGCTCCGGCCCCTTTTGAAAGCAAACGGGTTTGTCGAGGGACAATTGTCCTTTGTGCAAGATGTTCCAATTACGCAGAATTGATTTTTTCACGGTATTAGAGAGGGTGCTGAAGGTATTGACACAAACCAGTCTTGTCTGTGGTTGTTTGATAGATGGATAATCCAGCAAGGCCTCTCGGTTGTTATTGATGGCCCGTTTGGCCGATTTATTGACTAGGGCAGTTGGGTAGTGTCTGTCCAGTAAATTGCTCTTCAGTCTTAAAGCGTGTTCCTTATATTTATCCGTGCTAGAGCAGTTCCGCCTAAGCCTCAGGAACTGCCCGAAGGGCAAATTTTCATGCAGCGATTTCGGGTGGTGGCTCTCATATTGGAGCAAGGCATTCCGGGCCATAGGCTTTTGGTAGAGTTCTGTCTCTAGGGTGCTCCCTGATGGATAGATAGAGAGGTCCAGGAAGGCTATTTTTTCTTTGCTGTATTCGCACGTGAATCGAAGATGGTCGTTCCTGGTGTTAAGCCAGTTGTGGAAGGCATTGATCGTGGCCTCATCGCCTCGCCATATCACGAGGATATCGTCGATGTACCTCTTCCAGAGTGCTATATGTGTGAGGTATGGATTGTTGTTTACAAGGACGACACCCTCTTCAAAGACATGCATAAAGAGATTCGCTAGACTCGGAGCGAACGTGCTGCCCATAGATGTACCAGACACCTGGAGGTAGAGCTGTGTCTCGAATTGAAAGAAATTCTCTTTCATAGCCATCCTGGCGCACCTCATTATAAAAGAAACCAATGTGATGGTATTGGGTGGCTGCATAGTCAGGAGATGTTCAATCTTTGTTAGGGTCTGGTCCTGAGGGATGCATGTATACTGTAATTCCACGTCGAAGGACAGAGGCTCTCTGGTGCTAGCTATAGAGGTACCTTAACGATCAGTCACCTGACAGGTTGACTGAATGTCAGTGGAGTCAAACTCGGCAGGTGTCATCTTGCCGATCAAGAGTGTCTGCTTTCGGAGGTGGCTCATTGTGTCTTCAATCAGTAAGATGTGTCTGTAGTAGAGCTGTTCAATACCACTGAGAACGTTCACTGTCTGCCCTTTTTGCCCTGGCGTTTCCTCATCAAGGATCTGAAGGAGAAGTGTTCTGCTTTAGGGGGGACTCTTCAGGCTTCTTTGACGCATTCCAGCTTCTGTCACTGATCCCATGAGTTCTGAAGAAGGGCAGGAAGGATAAGGGCTTTGATCAACTTAGGATTGGGATCCGAGTGTCAACCCAAACCTGCTTGATTTGAGCATGTGCCCTCCACTTGGTCCCCCTTTCCAGGATAACCTCCTATCCCAACAGGAGGGCATAGTTCTATACCTAAACCTTCTCAACTTGCACCTCTCTGCATGGAGATTGAGGGTAATCAACTGAGTTTAGCCTTGCGTTGTGATTTTGTCTGTGTGCTGTGTATCCACAAAATCTGTTCTGTTTGTCTAGGTTTGTTGCCTTGTGTGAGGACAAACAGGTCAGTCCTTTTCACACTGAGCTTTTTTTTGTTTGTTTGGCCTCTGGTCTGGCAAGACTTTGCTCGTAGGCACAGTTAAAAGGCTACTTACTTGCCTTTTGGGCAGCAATTTGGTTGCCTGACCATCCTTCTTTATTGAAGTTACCAATTGTGATATTTTTTTTAAACGGGCTTTCTTTCATATGTTAGTTCATGTTCCGGTTATAATGTTGCAGTGGGATCTTTATTTGGTTGTGATCGTTTCGATGTGTGCAATGTTTGAGCTTATTCTGTCAGTTTTCATTGCCATCACTTCTGCATGTTGTGTCAATAAACTGCAAATGTTATCTGTTCAGCGGCTGTATGCCCTCTTTTTTCCCTGATGAATTGTTGCTTTCTTCCAAAAGTGGCCACTTTTCATATGAGGCAGTCCATCAAGCTCACCACATCCCTATAATGAGAAGAGTATGCGCTGGTTGTATCCTAAGCAAGCACTCGGTTTCTACATTGATCGGACTGAGGAGCACCCTGTGGATGATTAGCTCTTTGCAGAATCGCTGGTGAAAGCAGAGACCGGTCAGAAACGGCTCTCATCAAGGTGGATTATCCTTTGCATTAAGTTGGGCTATGCTGTGGCCAAAAATGAGCCTCCTACAGCTCATACAGCCAGGACAAAGGCTGTGCCTACCTGTCCATGCCTTCACTGGGCACAGCTGCATCAACTCTATAGTCTGCACGGAGCCGACCTGGTGTTAAAATCCTCTTCTCAAATCCATCACTTTTAGGTGAAGTACTATTTGGTATCTATGCAGGAGGTGGGAATCTGTGGTTAGAAGTAGGGGTGGGCGGAATTTGCGTAGTCGCGCTACGCAAAGCTCCGCGAAACGGTAAAAAATCTCCGAGAGCACGCAAAAGTTCCGCGAACACGCGGAATTGCTTGTTCCGCCCGTTCGCGATGCTTTTTTCCTGTTCGCGAACGCTGTTTGCGTGCTCGGGGAGAAATATCTCGCGAACACGCATTTTGAAAGCGCAAACAAGCAAAAAAGTCCGCGAAGCCTCGGATTGCGGAATTTTTGGCAATTTCGCGTTCTCCGCAGAACGTGAAATTACCCAAATTCCGCAAATTTCGCGAGCGGAACGGAATTTACCGCCCAGGCCTTGTTAGAAGTATCCAGCAGAAGAACATGTTACTTACTTTCAGTAGCTTTCTTTGTTGTGGATACTATATTTAACTACAGATTCCTCACCCCTCACATGTCTCCCTATTGTGGAGTGGAGTGGACTTCTTGGGGGTTGAGGTTAAAATTTAGACATTGGCACTGTCAACCTCCTAATTGTCATTTGCCCTTTATCTGAAGGTGCAGAGAGCACCTGTTGAAAAATTGACGTCAGTGCATTGAGGTGCCCCCTATATGCAACTGTTTCATCATATTCTGAAATGAGACAGAGTTGCCACTCATGATGCCAGCTTCTTCGTTGTGGGATCTACTAAAGAAAGATTTCTGCTTCCAGACTGGCGTCTGGGTCATATAAAATGAATCGGCAGTTAAAAGTTTTCATCACTAAGAGTGTTACCAAATGTAAGTACCTTGCTGTTCTTAGTATGTGGACTTTGTGCCTTGTCATTCTTGCCGACGGGAATTTCGCCACCTGCACTGCGGCACCTAATTAAACGGAGCTGCAGTTGTAGGTGGTAACATGCCATTCAGCAGGGTGGGAAGGGTGCAATGGAGGTGCAAGGGAGGTGCAATGAAACCTCTCGAGTTGCAAATTGAAACCAAAGTACGGGTTTCAAGAACATGTATTATGCGACTAACGTGCTATTATAGCTGATGCGCCCAACATGCTAAGATCTACCTGAGCGCTTAAAACCACAACTGTTTATTAAATCGGATATGCAAGGAAGGAACTGTCCAAAGGTTGATAGGGGACTGGGACTGAATCAAAATGGAACACAGTGCCTGACCCTAAAATGGCCGCCGCTTGCTAATCAAACTGGCTTTTCTTGATGCTTCCCGAGCCATTGACTCAACTTGCATCGCCCCTTCTACAGTGGGGGTCCTCCCCCCCCACGAATAACAGGGATTGAGAAGGGAAGTGCCGGGAGTAGGGTCGCTCCGAATCAGAGACACTGTGTCAGCAGATTTTACAGATCAGAAGGATTGAGTACACACCAACTACAACCAACCAATCCCTATTTCTGCCAGCAGCAACCTAATACGCAACCTGCCAGCAGCTGCATCGTTTTTCCATGCTTGGCTTCCTAGAGCCCCCCCCCCCCTTTTTTTTTCAATGTGGCTACCCCCGGACTTTCTGAAGCAGAAATCCTAATCTGGGCTGAGGTCTGGAAGCAGTGCCTGACCTAAAATGGCACCCGAGCCAGGGCTCCTCGGTGAGCCCAGATCCCTACGTCCGGCGAGCCGGGAGTGGGATGGAGGACGAGGCAGTTGACGCCTTCCAATTACACCGGGACTGATGCCCCTCTATGGAACTACGACGATGCCCCATGGCCTGTAACTATATTTATTCATGTGTACTTACCGCGGAGACTGTGTACCCTTGGCCGCTGCCCGGTGGAGCTGTCCTATGCAGCTAAAGCGGAGTCTGGCTCTGGTTCACCCCATTGGCCGTCACCTACCCAGCCGGACATCGGACATTGATTTTCACGGCTCTTCACGGCTCTATCTGTCTCTTCTCTTCAATCTACTTCTACTGCCTGCTTTCCCTGAGTACCTTCCCCCTTCTGATCTACCCGACCCTGTCCGCTTGCCTCTCTTGCTTTCCTTTTCCCCTCTACCCTCCACCACTCCTATGACGTGTGTCCTGTTTATGCTATGCTCTAATTATCTTTTTATTCTGTTAAGCGTTTTCCTCCCTAGCATTTACTGTTAACTGTAACTATAACAGATGTAACTATGTAAAAATGTTCTTATGCAATGTCGTATCTCCCTCTCTCATTCTTTGTCTACTCCCTCTGCTCCTATCCCTTCTCCCCTGAATCTCTCCCCTTGCCTGCGACGCCGCCTTGCCCCCTGTCCCTTGTGCCCTTTGACTAAGCACTCCTTCTCCCCTTGTTGGGGAAAGATCCAATAAGTATTCTCTGGAGTCTCAGTGATCCCTCTGAGAGAGTCCACAGCACCAAGGGAGCCACTCACAGTTGAGGTATGGTATGGCACCCCTTGCCAAAGCACTCCCTCTCCCCTTTTTGGGGAAGGATAAAGTATGTAGGCCTTGGAGTCTCAGAGACCCCTCTGAGAGAGTCCACTGTGTAAAGGGAACCTCTCGCAACAGAGATGGGGAAATAATACCACTTCCCCTGGGATCACAGCTTTCTGGACTTTGGACGCAGCTTTGACTCGTCTACCGGTTTGTGTCCCCATCACCCTCCCCCTTCCAGGCTGTGTCTCTCACCCTCCCCTCCTCCTTCCCTCCTTCATTCTCTTTCTACTTCCCCTACTCCTACCCCCCCTCCCCGGAATCTCTCTCCTTACCTGCTTTTTTCCCTTACATATACGTCCTTATTGTTTGTCTCGACCTTACATGTAACTATATTGCCATTCTCTAATTGTGTAACCTTTATAACGATGTAACCTACAACTATGGTTTGATACTCATGTAAAGCGCTCTGATACCTCCGGGTCTAGCCAGCGCTATATAAAACCTTTAAAATAAAATAAATCCCCTGTGAAAAAGAAAAAAAAAAGCAGCAATCAACACGGGACAAACACCTGTGTCAAGAGTGAGTCTGTGTTTGTCCCGCAATGAAATGTCCTCCAGAGTCCAGTTGTTTTGGTCTAGGCAGAACATAGACTGAATTTATGCTTAAACAAAGACGTGCTATGATCAGATTTCTGATGCTTACTATTTCTTCTAACATGTAAGTGGTGATAAGGTAAATGTTTTATTAACAATAATATAAACTATTTTATTATTGTAAAAATCCGAAAAGTTGCTTTTTTAACCTGATAAATAAATCTGACACTGTAAAGTCGATTTTGTATTCGCACTGCATTCTGTCAGCAGTACAAATGTTTACTCTGCTTCAGTCAGAGGCTCCTTTTTACCCTAATGCCAAACTAGAAGTAATTCATATTGTCAGTTTCTAGGTGGCCAGCTACCTTGGTTATAAAAACACATTCTTCTAATCGCTGTTGCTTGGGATAATATAAACTGTTATACAAAAAATACAGTTATCGAAGGACGCCCTATTGTCCATTCTGCTGAAGGGACACCATGATGAGCATTACTAAAGTTAGTCATATATTTAGTTTCCAACACATTCTGCTTGTCCTTGTTTCAGCCTTGTGAAGGGATGTGGCTTGAAATTAAGATCTAAGCAAACGTTTTTCAATGAGAGCTGGATTGCTGGCCAGAGTGTGGTGAGTCCATACCCACTAATAATTAACACTGTTACCTTCTGCCTTGTGTTTGTCCTGTCTGGGTGTCTAAAACTTGAATTCTGTCTCGTTTCTGTTTAGTCTGTCTGTTTGACACAGACCTCAAAATATTGTAGAGATTTTTTTTTAATGAGGAGAAACAGGCTGAGGTTTTATGTGAGAGCAAATGCAATCATGTTGAAAATTGGTCATGGCTGACAAGTCAATCTGCAGTATAATGCTTTAGCATAGCGTTGAGTTTTCAAATAGTGATCTAATAGCCTTGGTCTCCTTTAATTTTATAGGTTTCAAAAGATAAGTTGACACCTCCTCTACTAGCTTTTTTTGTTACAATATGATGTAATTGTACTTCAGGAGATGTGGCAAGAATGTCAGCCAGTATTGTCAGATCTCTTGAAATTTTGCTTTCTTAGGACCCCAACAGAACCTCTTCTGACGCAAATAGTAACCGAAGATTTTATAAGAGATTGGCCTAACTTCGTGATTATTAATAGCTGTATTTCTTCTGGGGTGATGAAAGATGCTCTTCTGATGGCCAAACTAACATCAGTGTTTAATTTCTTAGATGAAAAATTAATGTTGTATATCTTATCTGGGGATTTTAATGTCAAATGCTTGGGTTTCAATATTGACGATGTTAAAAATCAAATGAAGACACTCGAGGGATACTACAGAAAGACATTTTGATCCTAGGGACAAAAGGTCCACATACCCAGAACATTCGGCTAGGACATTCAGGACAGTGTTACAAAGGTCCATGACTCTTATTGTATTGGCTGTACTTTAGTTCCGCATCTCCTATTATATTTCTGTGAGAAATTCTGTCAATTTTACATACCTCTGTTTTGCTCCTGGATGCATATCAGTCTTCTGGCGTCCTACTTAAATATCACAACACATGTTTTTTTAAATCAATCAGGAAAACCTATAAGTGGATGAAGATGTTCGGATAAGCAGTGGAAGTTTTTAAGCATATACTCTGTCTTCCAAGGTCTGAACAAAAATGTAAAGCAAAAATTTGGCTTATGTTTATCAGCAATGGCATGATGTTTTCCACGCTGACTTAGGTTGTCCCCTCAGAGCTCTTGTAGTTGTCATGACAAATGTTATACATTGTGACAGCAACAGCAAGTTGTTGTGGAAGCTTGTTACCAACTGCTTTGAGAACCTGTCTTCTAAATCACCTGAGTGCACAATATCTTCAGATGACGGGCACAGTCACATTAAGCAGGTTGCTGGACTTATGTGCTCAGAGAACAACAGGACTTAGGTTCTACATCGTGTTCCACATCATGAAAATAATCATACCTTTAATTACAAATCCACTTGTTAAATGTTTCCTGAGTGACTTGAAGCTATTTCCAGTTAACGCACTGGATTAGATACCAAGAAAGAGCAGTGTAATGTTTGTAAGTTCCTAATGATGCCTTAATACTATTACAAATGAGTTAGGTTGCCTCTTCAGGGCGTGTTTGTGAACAAATAACATAATTACACTTTGTTGTGCTTTGCTGCTATTTTAGTAGGCCTGAGAAGCAATTTTTAGCCCCCCTGCTGATGTCCCTGAATTTTCCTCAAGTACAGCCGGCCCTGGTTTACCTACAGATGCTCTCCAGTGAATTTGTCATGTTTGCTGCTTTATGCTTCATATGTGCTGCATTGACGTTTAGGAGATCGAGACCCGACTAGTTACTCTTATTCTGCTGTTCTGGGTTCTCTTTTTTTTAATGATTTGCAGTTTTATGTGATAATGTTCTATTGAGATTATTTTATATTTATATGTATTGTATTTTTCTATGGTTTTTTGTCAACCGCCTAAAGATTTTATGACGATGATGATGAATATAATGAATTTTAAGAGCCATCCTGTTTATGCACATGAATATTACTTCTCTTTCTGTGTTGCCAGGTGTAAATCTCAAGAATTCTATCCAAACATAAGTTATGTTTATCGAACACATAATCCAACATTTATTAGCGAAGTGGTAAAGTGGCAGTTCACTTTCTGCTGTATAACATGCCTTCTCCGTGCTCTCCTGAGTCTCCACAGATGCCCATCTCGACGTCTATAGAGGCCAACGACTGCAGGCTAAATCCCAGACAACGGTGACATGGTTCTCAGAGAATCGCTGTCTGCACAGCTCAGGGTGGGGAGATGGAAGGGAAGGCAGTGAAGCTTTTGGAAGCTGGTATGACCCTACGCCAGATATGTGAGTGAGGCAATGAAGAGAGGGTGATGGGACATGGTGGCAAAGCACACGTTTTTTTTGTGGTTGTTGTAATTATTGTTCAAGAGAGGGTAGGTCTTGTTGAAGCTTTAGTAAGTGAATGACAGCACACCTGCAATTTTTTTCTTGATTATTTGCAAGGTCAAGGGACACTGCTGCAACGGTTGTGGGGGATGTGTGCAAGGGCGAATAAAGAGGAGCTCAGGTGTCTAGCGGGTTGGTAGAAGTTCAGTCGATGGTTGATGTAGGCAGGTCCTAGATCGTGGAGGGCTTTGTAGGCATGCGTGAGGATCTTGGAACTGGAATCACTTCTGGATGGGGAGCCAATGGAGGTCTCTAACGTGGGGGGCGATGTGGGTTCATTTGGGGAGGTTCAGGATGAGTCTGGCTGCAGGGTTCTGTATGGCCTAGAATCTTCTGAGGAGTTGAAATACAAATTCAATTTCCTGAGCTACAGTCACTTAGTTTCCAGCCACAATTAGTCCACGCAGTAGTCTTCTTAATGTTTTTTCTTCTTGGTACTTTATTTGGTTTCTTGTGCATGACAATCTACGTTTCAATTCTTCAGCATCAGAACAGATAGCCACAGAATATGCCAACACGTGTTTCGTCCTCTGGATTTAACCAAAGACTTCCTCAGGGCTAAAACAAACAAATACATAGTTTCATATTAATAAGAAACTATCCCTCCTACAAAGTCAGGAGAAAAAACCATCCCCATGGTGAAAGGGGCCGCGGAGTCGATGCATGTGGTGATGGCTGCCTTCTTGGCTTCCTTGATGTGCCGGTGATAGTTGCTGAGGGCTGTTTTGTGAGCTGCTCTGTCGGTGGGGTTTTTAGCAGCGCTCCGTTGTTTCTCCAGTTGTGGCGGTTGCTCTAAGTAGTCCTGAGTTCTAGGGTGGACCAGCTGGCATGTTTGGAGGTGTTGTTAGCTTTCATAGGTTTCAGTGGGGCGACTCAGTCTGTGATCCAGGCGGCAAAGTTCTGGATGGCCTGGTCAAGGTATGCTGAGGCCTTGGGTTGGGAGGTGGTGAGGGCCTGTGACCACTGAGTTTCGGTGACCTTGCTCCAGCTGCGGTGGGAGGAGGTCTGTCGCCTGTTGATGTTGTGCTGGGTGTCGATGATGGTGAAGTGTACGATGGTGTGGTCAGTCCAGGTGAGTTCTGTGGTGTGGCTGAATTTGATTCTGTCACTGGAGGTAAAAATGGGGTCGAATTGTCCGGCTTTGTACGTGGGTTTGGGGACCAGTTGGGTGAGGCCGATGTTGTTCAGGTTCTCCAAGAGAGCGATGGAGTTGGCATCGTTGGGGTCGTTGATGTGGAAGTTGAAGTCGCCAAGTAGGACGTAGTGGTGAGAGTCGATTGCTAGGGTGGCAATGAGGTTAAGGATTGCATTCCAGAATGTTGCCTGGGGTCCCGGGGGTCTGTAGGCGAGGGTGCCCCTTATCGTGGTCTTCGCGGCAGTATGAAGTAGGAAGTTGAGCTGTTCCATGAGAGGCGTGGGGTCGTCGTTGGTGATGGTGCATCTGATGGTTTCCTTGAAGATTATGCCTATACCTCCTCGTTTCTTGGCGTGGTCTCGTGTATCATCTTGTAGCCTTCTGGAGTGGCGGTGGTGATGTCTGAGTTTGAGGAGGGGTTGAGCCACATTTCGGTGATGAAGGCAACATGGCGTGTTTGCAGAGTGAGCGGGCGTTGAGCAAGATACAGTGAAGCAGTTGTGGGGTGTTCTTGGTCTTCTGAGTAGGAGTGGTGCGGGCTCTTTCATAGGTTGTGTTTAGGGCTCCCGGTTTTATGGTATTTATTTTTCGGCCATTTCCGTCTGTATTTATCCATATTTATTTCTGGGCCATCTTTTCTGTATTTATCCGCATTTATTTTTCCCACAAGCAATAGACGACGCTACAGCTAGTATTTTTCCACATTTATTTAAAGTTGACAATGCACACATGCGCTCGGTTGTTATTGGTCAACACAATACATTCATCTGAAAACTTTGCCATTGTAGTACAAGCACATGTGCATTTCAAGAGACTTTGAGGACATTGAGGCTCTTTCTGGTTTGTTAATGAAATGAAGGCCACTGAAAACCCGTTCAATATTTGCTAACCTTTTTTCCCTCTTCTATCCCTCCGCTATCCTTCTCAATCCAAATAACTGACCAATATCCACCACTCAAACTACTTTCATATTGCACTATACTAATTCACCACTAATCCTTTGGGTTCTGGGGTAGCGTACTACTCGCTGAAAAAGCGCTTTAACATCCAATCAGGGGTAACAAGCGCTATATAAATGCAAACCTCTTTCCCTCTCCTATCCCTCCGCTATCCTCCTTAAACCGTCAGGGGTAGTAAGCGCTATATAAATGCAATTACACAATACAAATCAATACAATGCAAGAAAAAAGCATAGTGGAGAAAGAACAGAATAAACAGTCAGATATTGGTCACAGCAGAGGCTCAGCTTGTCTAAAGTTCCTTAGATGAACATTTAGCTTTCAGCAGGTTTATGTAACGGACCTGAATCATTCACGTCAAGAAACGTTCGTTTAAATCAAGGAGGCAGCAGGCACGCCGTACAGCTTTACTGCCCTCAGCGGTTGTACTTTCAATTAGTGGCTTGAATCGAAGAGATCGCATGTCGGCATTACCGCTAAAACATTTAAAGCATCACCATTTAACCACAAATTATTTGGAGGACTGATTGTTATCTGAACACGTAGTTCGGTGTGGTTAGATTTCTTAGTAGGTCAGCCCAGCTTTTTCTTAGTTAATAGCAGAAAGTAAACGGAGCAGGACTAGGAGTGGCGGCATGGAGTGTTGGGGGGTGGGGGGGAGAACGGGGTCACGGGACAACATTTAATTTAAAAAACAACATACCTGCAGCTGGAAACGCAATTCCGAGGCTGCGGTGGGACAGAGAGAGGCAGGAGCGGCTTGCAGGCACGCCGTACAGCTTTACACGTACCTTGCTCGGAAGTACAAATGTCGGCAGGCTGGCACAGGCTAACTCGGGTGGCGGGCTACCACAGAGGTAATTCGAGCGGCGGAGTCCTGGATCCCTGCAAGGCGTCCTCAAACGTGGGGGTCCAGTGCAGGCAACAAATAGGAAAAACAGGCAGGTGAGCCCCCAAAATAAAGCCCAAAAGTTACCAGGGCGGGGCTGGGTGTGTTAAGCACGCCCACACAGTGACGACCAGGATTGGCTCAGGGTCTCGACCTTCACTAAAAGACCCTGAGCCAATAGGTCCACAGTACGTCACTGAAAGCAATTCCCAGCACCGGAACAGGGGCGTGGCATGGCAACTCTAAACCACGTCAGCAGCATCGCGGCAAAATTTACTCGTTTACTCGTATTTTGCCGTTTTTACATATAAATACAGACAAAAGAAAAATACTTTTCCGTCTGTATTTATATGTAAAAATCCGTTTAAACGGAAAACCGGGAGCCCTAGTTGTGTTGCAGGAGAAGAGGCAGTGCCGGCAGGAGAAGGGTCCTTTGGTGGATCGTGGGGAGGAGGAGATGCAGCTGTTTCGGCGTCCGGGGTCCAGGTCCAGGATTTCCTTGGCAGTATACCGTTGGGTGGCAGGAGGGGCCAGAGGTCCTGTCGCTGGGCGTTATGCAACCGGAGGTGCGTTGGCGGCATGCCCGCTGCACGTGTCTGCTGCGTTGCCTCCATTAGTAGTCGTGATGGGTGGTCCTAGTGGCCCTGGGTGCGGTGCAAGGACCTGGAACAGGCAGCACAGGGACAGCCGACAGCGCAGGGACAGCTTGCAGCACAGGGGTAGGGGGAGCGGCGGTGCAGGAACATCAGGTGGCCTGGGGGAGTGGCAGCGCAGTGGCAGGGGGAGCGGCAGTGCAGGGGGAGCGGCGGCACAGGGACAGCGGGCAGTTCAGGGGCAGGGGGATTGCGGTGGTGCAGGGACAGCAGGCAGTGCAGGGGGAATAGTGGCGCAGGGTGAGCGGCAGCAAAGGGACAGGGGTGGGCAGTGCAGGGACAGGGAAAGTAGGCAGTTGTCCATGTATTTTGTTATACATTGAATGGGCCTGGCAGCTGAGGTACATTGGTAATCTTCTGGATCATTCATGACTCCTCTACTGCATGTACTGCCTATCTGAGCATGAGAAGAGGATTTGTGGGAGTCATACATAATGTAAATTTTTAAACGGGTAACTAAATTATGGATGTTTTCCACCAAAGGGTTCTGACTGACATCGCACGTCACTGGGCAGCGCTTGCACTGCTGCGAGGTATGCTGTATTGAGGTATGGCATACAAGCGCCGCCCATTTCCCGCCCATTTTTTTAATTGGCTCATGTTACTGTCTTTGCTAAATCGTTGCTTTTCATTTGTGAATAGGCTTGTTAGTCCCTCCTTGGTACCACCTTGTGTGCATTTGTAACCTCCCATAACGACTGGACCTTTTACTTTGTCTTGTTACACGGTCTGCTTTTTAAGTCTGTGAGCACTATTTCGTTAAATGAATAATGTGGACAATGGCGGCTTCTTGTATGGAGCGCTATGCGTGCTTTCACTTTAAAAGTGGCTGCCCCACCCCTCCCCCGCACAGCACTCGCGGGACATTGGCGGACGCTTCTTGATTTTTAAACGTTTAAGCTGAGCGCTGCACCCGCTTCAGGGACACCACGCTTTCTTTCAGCTATTTTTATTTTTTTTTCACTTTAAAGCGGAGTGTGACACCCACTTCAGTGACACCGTGCTCTGTTTCAGCTTTTTTTTTAAAAATTAACTTTAATGCTGAGCACGGCGTCCACTTCAGGAACACTGTGCTCCGTTTCAGCTTTTTTTTGTTTTTAACTTTAATGCTGAGCGCGGCGCCCACTTCAGGCACACCGCGCTCTCTGTAGTGCAATAGGTCTCGCATTGTCAAAACTTTGACCTATTGGTATTGTAAATGACAATGCCTTTTATTAGTCCAGGTTTTTTAAACACATAAATAAAAGGCATTGTCATTTACAATGCCAATAGCTCAAAATCTCGCAATTGCGAGACCTATTGCATTGCAAATACTTGTTTCAGTTACCCATCAATTATTCTATGTAACATGTGCCTGGGGTGCTTGGGCTCCAGTTGTGACTCTACGTCATGCTATGAGTGTGACCTCAATCATCCAAATAACGGAAACTGGAGTATCAGATGGGAGCTGTAAAGAAGGATAGCAAATACTAAGAGCAATGAATGATTCAAGAAGTGAGCAACACAAGCTGGTCAGTATAAGAAACCTGTATTCAATTCATACAAAGTACCAGTTTTCATAAATAGGTGCTCAATTCTTAGTACTCTAGTGACCACACTGTGGAAGACCATAAGCTCTGTGTATGCTGTGTATAATACAAGGCAACAATGGAACAATGTACATACAAGAGTATGTAGTCGACACTCTAGGCTATAAGAACAACATCAATTAAGGACCCATTCTTTGTACAAACTCATATACTCTGTTGATCCATTCTCGTCTTCTATTATCTACACTATAAACTGGGCTTATGGCCCTCCACAGTGTGGTCACTTGGCCACTGAGCACTTTTAGTTATGAAAAATGTTGATTTGTATGAATTTTCGTATACTGACCAGGTTTTGTTGCCTGTTTCTTAAATCATTCATTGCTTTCTTGGTATTGGCTATCCTTCTTTACAGTTCCTATCTGAAACCTCTGTTTACGTTATTCTTCAAATGCCCCTGGTTCCAGGTGGTTATTGGGCTGCCCCAGTCTGTTTACCACTCAGTCATCCGAAGGCAATCTGGGAGCGGGAGGCAAAGCTTTACGTTGCCGAGCATAAGAAGATGTTATGATTGAAACAGACCTCCTGCTCCAAGTTATGGGTACAGTACTTAATGGAGGACACAAGGCCAATACTGTATGAAGACCCCTTTAACGTATTCCAGTAAGTTGAAGTCCAAAACGCACCATTAGTGCAAGAACGCCATGTGGGACTCGTCTCCATTTCACCTTTAAAAATCTGGTGAGAAGTTGCAAAGGTGACACTTAAAGTCTGTCTTCTGATTCTGAACCCATCCTGCCATGCCCTGAATTCCACAGTCTTTTGTCAACCCCACAACGCATAGCAGCCTTGAAATAGGCCTTGTGCAAATGTTCAAGATGCTGTCAGCTCCCTCTGGGGTGGCTTTGCACCTCACAGAGCTGCAATGGCTCCCAGTTGGACCTCTGCCTGCTTGCTCTTCCCTGACACCAACTATCCCCTTGAGCCGTGTTAATGGGCCTGTACTGAAATCGTCCTGACCTCCACTCTTGCCTCACAGGCCTAAATCCTCTTGACCTCCACTCTTGCCTCACAGGCCTTGCCAGTTTTTAGGTCTCGCCTAGCGTTGCAGCGCGTATGCACTGCTCGCTCTGCGAGACATATTGTGGTAGAGGAGAATTCAGAAGGGGACTTGAAGCCCTGCCCATTGATTTCATTGGCTGGCGTCATCGTTTATGTTAAACGGTGGCCTCCGATTGGAAATGAGGCTTCTTTGTTTCCGCCCTGTCTCCTTTTGGGACGGCCCTTCCGGACTGGATCGTTTGCTTCATGGCTGTCGTGAGGGTATTTCTTATCTTTAGGAGGCGTGTAATGACGGATCATGTTTCCGAAGTCTTGTTTTTTTTTTTTTCTAAATGTACCTGCCTGAAGCAATTGGACGGCGCGCTTTTCAGATGGAGCGTACGCCACGTTGCGTCAAGCATACCCAGAGATTAGCGACAAGAAGGGAGGGAGCGCAGTAAGGAAAGGCAGTATTTAATCGCAGTGAAACCCAGAGCTCCAAAGGTACATTGTTACCACCCCGCCCCTATTTCTGATAATCGCATTGTGAAAATTTCCGGGGAGGGCACAGTTTTTTTCTCTAAACACTTGGGGGGGGGGGGGGGCCATTAACAATTTTGAATACCACTGCTGTACGCACAGAAATAAACTATCGGATGCTGCATTTAATGAAAACCGACTGTGCAAAGCCAGCTTCCCACACCTCGACTGAAGCCAAAAGTCTGAAATTCGACCGAGCATCTCGTCGACACTGTATTTCGAAAACATCCCTAACTTCGTTTTCTTTACACGAAACATACATGTATTCGTTTTTCAAAGGAAGGGAGGCAGAGTCGAATGACTTTACTGTGGCTACCGTTTCCACAAAAAACAGCAGTTTCCATGGTGCTCTGCAGGCTGCGAGGATGGGTCATTTTCCTGCATCGTGGACAAGCAGAAGGAGGGGAAACCACAGCTCTGGAGAAGTTTTATTGAAGGTGGGGGTGGTGCAGGAATGCGCTGCCATGTATGTGCCCTTTTCACGGTAGCGCGCATATCCCCCCGCCCTACGGGTCTTCAAGGACTGCGTGCAAATTTGCATGTGTAGCTGGAATAGTCACACCATATATGCATGTGTGCATTTATTTACACGTATGCATATTTGTGTATTTTTAAAAAGCTGAAAATGACTGCCTAAATCTCCAGTAACTCTGTTTACATCTTAAGAAATAACGTTGGCAAAACACGTGCACCTTTCCGTGTCTACAGTTGCACTAAAATCGCATAAACGAAGCCAACAATACTTGAAATAACCGAACTGTTTATAAAGACTAAAACCAAGCTGCACTCTTGACTGACATTGTGAAACCCTTCCCACTATCCTTCTTTATACGTCAAACGCATCCAAAAACCTCAATTGAGTTAAACTTCTAGGCAAACCTATGCCATCCTCAGTGCAGGATTTCCCTATATTCACTATAATGTGATCGACCAACTAAAACTGCTCTTCCGCCATTTACTTCAAATAGATTGATAACTCGCTTAACTCACAGGAATTCCGTTCGACTGTGAAGAGGGGGGGGGGATATGTAAAGAAATGTATGTAGGAGAGGATGTGGCGTTACACTAAAACTGCCGACCCTGGAACTAGTCGGCTCAACACCCTATGATTCTGGGCAAAAAACTGAATCTCACCGTACCTAAAAAATAATGATCTCATATAATTTAACTGGTACTCTCGTACAGCGCTCCAATAACTTTGTGTCGAGTTCGAGCTGTATAAAACTGCAAAAAACAACAAAACTGGGGTAACTTTCAGAAATTAGGTCAGACTTAATTTTGAGCCTGAAAGCGGCAATGCGCGAATTCTTACTACACATCAAACTTACATCAAACTTACACGAACGTGCAGGTGACCTGCGCTGTGGATGCTAAATGAGGGGAGGGATTCGTGGACACATAATTACTGGGGGGAGGGGTTGCACAGTTTAACCTATTGGCATTGTAAATAACAATGCCTTTTATGTTTTAAAAACCAACACGTAAATAAAAGGCATTGCCATTTACAATACCAATAGCTCAAAATCGTGTGAATGCGAGACCTATTGCATTGCAAATGCTTGTTTTGTGTCTGCGCTGACCCCACTGCCATTGGATCCAATTGAACCGATTTCTGATCACGGGCAGATGTCTGCCCGTGCCAGGCCTATGTGCATGGTACTATGAAATTACTAAAATACAACTCATGGTTATGCAGCCACACTTTCAGCCTTTGCCACTCCCTCGATGCCAGTGCTATCAGAATATAGAAGCTCACTTCCGCTCTAACTCTGATGCGCGTCTTCATAGCATACCGAGTGTCCCTCAACACTGAACATGGTGGGGCGAGTAATCTGCTCTCTCCAATACTCATAAAGGGCTATATTTAGACTTTCAAAATGCTAGTGAGCTAAATATCTCACCAGGATCAGAATGGGACTCGCAACCTAGTCACACCAATGGAAGAAAGTATCTTTTTTCTGTACTATGGGGGAGCAACAGAAGTACTAGATTTGCAGTTGCCTACTCTGGAAACCAAAGCTAATTTAACTGAAATTCTTCAATTCGGCCCAATTTCATCTAAGCCACTTACCATTAAATGAGGCACTTGCAGACACTCTAATGGCAACTTGGTTTAAACCATGCAAAGCACCTCCGGTCAGCCGACCAGTGGCTATACGGCAGGGACTGACCCAGGGTTTTTTTTAATGAAAAACCCAAGGCCTGAAAGCCTTGTAGTGCTGACCAGACCACCACAAATTAAGTTGCTCAGAATTCTTCAACACCCCCTCCCAAATTACTGTTTTCCATACTTAGCTGAAACTTTGATGCTAAAAATAAAGTATGAAGTGGGCCGAAAAGTAGCATACCTGTAAAGCACAAAACCCAACCTCCTGAAGTACCATAAATAAAATAAATGTTCTACATAATTGTAAGCATATTCTGATGGTTACTAGGACTTCATAGGCCCAAGTGACAACCGGTAGAAAAGTGAATATAGAAATGTATGTGGGGTTAGAACTCAAGTTGGCAGTCTCACCATGACAATTGCTGCAGTCATTAAGTTCTATTGATTACAAAGAGAAGCACCCAGTACTGTTTGTAGAATGTCGTCTTATTCTCGGTAGTCATTTGTGGATTGCCTGTTACTTTTGATATTGATCTGGTTTGTTTGGTGACCACAGTATTATGTCTACTTAAAACATGTAATGTGACAATGATTCCATTTAATGTTAATCAGTTCATCGACGGTGGATGGATGGATGGGTCATGCTCGGTTGAACATATGATCTGATGGTCCCCACATATTTAAGCTTCGGGTGTTAATCTCACTGGGGCCTCTTGCCATAGGCACTAGTGATAATTTGCACGAAGCTCTTTCATACAGTTATCTGTTCTTTACAGCGCCAACGAGTAAAGCGTTTCTGAACACCTTGTATTTATACCATGCTGCCTGGTAGAACCACCTGACAGGATGTGAAAAATGGTATAAAAATAGATTGTGCTTTTTGGCTTTTGTTGCATGAACATGAAAAGCACAATCCAAATCGCTCGGATCTTGCCAATTTCCTAACTGCAGAATAGAGACCGATGACTGAGAGCCCTGTCTTGTTTATCCTACGTAGCCGCTTGGAGTGTGTAAAAATGCCGTGCGATCAGTGACGTTGCGAATTTTGCTTGAAAGTCTAAATATTAGTTGATTTTTTTTTTAAACAAAAGCAGCAGTGGCATCGACAATGGACTGTAGGGCCCAGTTGCTTTGGTATTTCTCCTCGGCGTATAACAGAGGCGACTACCCAGGCTGCTCCATGCTCTCTCTTTGGTGAGGTCTGAAAATGAGTAAAGATCTGTTTAATTATTCATTCAGCAATGTGGATGGACAGTCTAATGATATGGTAGTGGTGGGGGCTCCACCCTAATGACAAACGAGGGTGGTTGAGTCTTGTGGGGGCAGGGTTATGATTTCCTGCCTATTCCCTTGATGCTCTAGATTACACGGAGCTCTCCATTTTAGAGCTGCTGTGCTTCTTGTATCATATTGCAGCTTGGTTCCTAGGCCTCCACCTCTGCTTCAGCAGGCTGTCCAGGTTTTTGAACAGTTTTTTGTTACATTTACAGATTGTCCGACTATCGGGGTGCAATTGTCGTTTTCAGTATGAGTTTATGCAGTGCATGAATATGCAGCCAATGTGTAAATGCAATATGCCCACCGGCTTACAAAGTGGGCAAATTTGCGTAGTCGATAAAGTAATTGGATGTTTGCTTTAAGTGCAGGCCTAGCAGACAAATTTAACAAGTCTTTTGTGCTGTATGTTACCTCCACTCTTCAAAGCCTCCGCTTGTTTATCGTATTACCTGTAGACTGGAGTGCATGCCATCTGCCTCCCAGCAGTTCTTTTGGTTGCTTTTTGTGTAGCTACCTTATTGAGCATGCCAGGATTGAACACGTTTTGAAAGTGGTAAAGTCTCTTCATGGCGGCGCGCGGCAGTGCTTTCACTTTCGTGTCCGTTTCACAGTGTGGAAGGAAAGAGTGAGACCAGATGTCACTCAGTATTGCATGATTGTAAACGTCAACAAATGTTAAGCATAGCTCAGTAGACCATATACAATTGTAGACTTGCATTTGTCATCAGTTTGAATGCAATAACTTCAAGCTCTCACTTGGAATCTCGAAGTTGAAAAATAGCATCTTCCTTGACAGACACCTATGTGCTTACTATTTTATGTTCGTATGTGCTGCAGTCCTTCTCAAAACACTTCTCTTAAACTTAAAAAAACCAAACAAATGGTGCGCTATTTGTAAAGGGAATAAGAAATATGTGAGTGTTTTAATTATGAATTGCAGACTTTTCAATGTTAATTATTTTGTTATGACTTTTATATTTTTTCTTGCTTACTTAAAGTTTTAAATGACGGTTTTTAATTTGAAATGCATGTTTCAGTATTTTTGCTCTTTATTGTATACCGGTCTGTACAAATGTATTTTCCTTTTTGGGCTTCATCTACCAGACCTCTTTTAGCAGTCTGGTTCCAAATGACCTTTTGAGGGCTGTACGAGGAACTTGAAGTGGGTTTAGAGCCCACCCACTGCTTCTACTGGTTGGTTTTGTTATCACTCATTTGCTTGCTTCTTATTTGGAGGCTTTCCTTCATTTTCTTGTGTTTGTCCCTTCCCTGGTGCATAGTCGGTTTACTATCCTTTTGATTGGCTGGCTTGTATCCTAATTCTCACTTTTAGGGAAACATTTTATCTTTTTTGTAGTTCACTTCATGAGAGTACACGAGTTTTCGATCTCCATGTTCCCCACTCCCTTGTGTGCTCTTTCTGACTTCTCCCATCCGGCTTTATTTTTGTCCAGATCCTCCTCCACCCCCGCTCGCCTGCTGCTCCATTTTCTTTCGCCCTATCTGATTGGTGGCTGCCATTTTATATCCCTTGCTGCTTGAATTGAGCAATAAAAAGACTCATTCTGTTGGTACACACGTGTGGTGACGCCTGCACACATTGTTATGCGTGCGCAGTTACAGAATTCAAAAACAGCTGATGTCATAGCACTTTTTTGTGCGATGCTGAACAGCATCAGCAGAAACGCATCTTGTTTTTTCACCAATGTTGTACAGCATCATCGAAAAGCATTGCCAAATTAATATTAAGGGCTTTAAAGAACTGGATAGAAGGAATCAGAATTATCCCAATGGAGCAGTGAGGCTTTAAAGCTGGGCACTCTACAATAGATCACTGCTTCAGTCAATAGGCTTTGGGGAAGAAGGCAAAAGAAACAACAGGGAATTTATTCTGTTGCTTTGTTGATTTTAGCTCCGCGTTCGATTTCGTCGATCGTAGAATACTTTGGGCGAAATTAATGACTGGGTATTCCCTGTTCCTTATTAGCAATTCTGCAGGAATTGCATACTGGGAACTGGGCCCAAGTAGAACTTCACTTAGACTGGGCCCTCTCTGAGAAAATTCCCTTGGGAAATGGATTAAGGCAGGGCTGTCTCCCACATTTTTCCTCCCTATTTTTAGCTGATCTACCGGGAGAGTTGGCAGTGACTCATTCGTTCTCCCTGAAAATGGGAGGAAGACATGTGTCGTGCCTATTCTATGCAGATGATTTGGCAATTCTGGACGTGTCACAAGTAGGCCTGCAGAGGAAGTTAACAAAGTTTAATCATTATTGCGAGGCTAATAAATTGAAGATAAACATGGGAAAAACAAAGATAATCATGTTTGGGAAAAAAAGTAAACCGTATAAATGGCAGTTAGGCAATAGTAGAGTAGAGGTGGTGTCCTCCTACAAGTACCTGGGCATGACATTTACCCGTCAGCTGAGTTGGACCTTGCATAAAGAATCAGTGGAGTCGAGGGCATTCGCCACGGCAGGGGGACTTGTCCGCTTTAAAAAGACTTATGGCGGCCCCTCCTAACCGCTTATAACGCAATGGTCCCCACGCAATGGGGCCGAGCTGTTAGCCATTAGTACGGAGGGAAGTTGGGAGAGGTGTGAAAGCAAATGTTTGAAAAAATTGTTGGCCCTCCCCAAAGGTCCAATGTCTCAGGCAATAAGATTAGAAGCAAAAGTGCAAGCCTGGAACTTCCTAGCTTATAAATCAACTCTGCGTTTTTGGGATAAATTATTGGTCCCAAATACTCACAAGATATCAGCCTGCTGGGCCACTGAAATAGAAAGAAGTGAATTACAGTGGGCAAGGAAGGTAAAGAAAAGATTGGAAGACATTGCAGGAACCTTAAAACTAGAATTAAAAATAGCTGAAGCCTCAATCTCTAAAGCAAAATTAAAAACAGCCTGTAAAAAAGAATCTAGATTGGCGGACTTGAAATATGTAAGCAACAAACCCTCTGCAAAATACATGGTACATTCATGGGAAAATATGAATGTATTTCCGTATTTATCTGCATTCCCAGATGCCCGGTTACGATTACTACTACTAAAGTTCCGGGCAGGATTAAATGTGAGTTATGTAAGAGCTGAGAAATTTGAAGCCCTTTTAGATCAAGAGAATAACTGCACATGTGGACTCCCGTTTCATAATTTCAATGTTCATATTTTAATTCATTGTCGCCACTTTTATAGGCTACCTTGCTTGATTTTAAAACCTCTTTTAAAAAAATATATCTATTGTCGAAATGATGCACTAGCACTTCTTTTAAGGATGGAATTATTTGATGTGGCTTGTGCACTGGCTAAATTTGTTTAAAAATGTTTGGATTAGTGTCTTATAGTGTAAATAGTAGGGGTTCGGGGTTTTTAGCTGTAGTATGATGAATTGGTATTTATACGGTGTAATTATATAATTTTTTTTATTGTTTTTAAGGAATGTATGTTTTAAAGTGGTGTCGAAACATTAATAAAGAATGAACTGAAAAGCATAGCCAAATCCAGTAGTTCCCAAAGGTGAGACCTGTTAGTTTTGCCATTGCTCATTGTATGGAGCTTAAGCCTTCCTTTGATCTTAAGAAGCGGCACCGGCTTAGACTGTTTTTCCTCTAGTACTAAAGTCAGAGAAGTGAAAAATAACTTTTTTCCTTCTGTGGCGTCAGAGCAGTAAAGAACTGGATTTCGAAAAGGCTATTTTATAGTGACTGCGTACAGGATCCATACATAATGTGAAAGTGTTGCACGTAAATAAATGCCTGCCTTTCAAAAGGGCCAGCGATTATATGTCTGTCAGATCTTCCCTTCGGTAGAATAAGTAAAAGGGTTTGTCCGTTGATCCGGGAGGCAGTTACCAACTGCAATTTAAACATTGTTTTTAGTAGGGAACTTTTTCACTTCATAATCATTTTTCATATGGTATGTACATACACAATAACTTTTTCTTTTATTAGTCATTCTTCCTACAAACAACTTAATTGATCACAATTAACTCTATACAGGTTTAAAATGTTTTCGCTACACTCCTTGATTATTCTTCAAGTGTTAATCGCTAAAAGACACAAATTTTCTTGAGCATGAATTTATTTCCCACATCATATTCATATTGATTTTCATAAAACCACTACAGTTCACAGTCCAAAAGGAAAGATGTTAACTGATTCCAGTTGCTTTTTCTCACATTGTGCAGCCAACAAGTATTTCACAGTAGAAAACCGTTTCTTGAGAGCTAAATTTAAACTTGATCTTCCTTAGTTTTCCATGTTAGGCTGGGGTACATCTGAGGTCAGAATCAAAACCATCAAATCTACACTGGCGTTTCTTTTAAGGGACAATAACAGCAATCCTCTCCTTTCTAAAGATGTGTAAAAAAAACTCAAAAGAAAAAAAAAAACAGGTGTTTGTAATTAAATTTTAGTTCCCTCACTTTGGTCATCATCTCACCTTCAAGGTGTTTATTCTTCTTTTTAATTGGGAAGATTGAGTATAAGGACCCTTAGAAGCCGATCGACTCTGTGTCATGAAACAGAGTCTCAGTTGAGCTTCTTTTAAATATCTATTTTTTTTAAAATCTTTTTTTATTGCAGAAATTAAACATTGCATTGTGATGATATTCATTTTCACGACATAGTACATTAAGACATAGTCCGACAATGGGCAAATAGTGTCAACTGTTGTATCTTTCACATATCTTAATCTCCCCTCTCTCCCGCGTCCTAGTATTCCCTCTTTCACCAATCGGATCCCCCCAAACAGCTCCTCAGGCCCACTACGAGCAACTGGCATGCAAATCATTCGTCTGTATTCATTCCACCTTCCCCAAACCTTGATCCATTTGTTGGGACAACCTCTACTCTCGTAGACTGCCCTCTCTGTCAGCATGCACCAGTCCATATCTGCCTTCCACTCTCTCAGCGTAGGGGCCGACGTGGTTCTCCACAATTTGGCTATATTGCGCTTGGCTACCATAAACCCCAATGTGACCCAGAGACCCTCTTTGCTATTTAGATCTCTTCCCATTTATTCAAAAGGCACCAGTTTGGTGGTTTAATCATGTCAACATTGTATATATTCCACATACAGGACATCACCGCCTCCCAGTATTCCTGAAGCATCATGCATCCCCATATCATGTGGAAAAAGGTGCCCTCCTGCCCACACCCCCTAGGGCATAGCGCTGAGTTAGACCTCCCCATTTTAAGTAATGTTGTGCAGGTTCTGTGTAAAATCTTAAGCTGTATTATTCTAAAGCTAGAGCGTATGGCCACCTCTTTAGGGGAGGCCATAGCCTCCTTCCATTCTTCTTCCTCCAGGTGTTCCACGTCCTCCTCTCAGTGATCCTGAAGGCTTGACAGGATTTCTGGGGCGTTATTTAAGATTTTACGATATGTTAGGGAGATCGCCGCCTTCTCCATATATTTGTCCAGCAGTCTATCCTCCAACGGGGAGGACTCGGGAAGCTCCTCTCCTTTCGACAGTGCCCCTCTTAATGCATGGCTGACCTGGAGGTAACGAAAGGCCTCTGAATGTGCCAGCTGGTAGTCCTTCTGCAGGACCTCAAAGGACAGTACCTCTTCCCCCCCCACCCATAGGTCACCCACCCTCGAGAGGCCAATTAAGTCCTTTTTGTCTAAACCCCGATGTCTTGCCAATCGTCCCAGTTTCACAGTGTCCCACAGCAGGGTCGCCCGTGTGATCTTGTACTGCCAGCCCAAGGCTGTTAGCGCCTCCTGCCAGACCTGTAGCGTGACTGAAGTCGGGCCAGGGAATGAGCTGGTCTTCCTTCCACCATAGATCGCTCCGAGATCATCTCCCGGTTCCATATTGTGGCGATCCATTCTATACGCCGGCTCATCTTGGGGCTTATGGACCCAGTGATTAACTACCGTGAGCTGGGCCGCCCAATAGTACTTCTGGAGGGCCTGGAGTGCTATCCCGCCGTCATACCAGCTTCTGGTCCATTTCGGGAGAGCGATCCTGGGAGAACCTCTATCCCAAAAGAGTGTACACACCGCAGCATCTACTGAGCAAAAGTATACAGGCAGCACTGGGTGCGGAGGGTTCTGGAACGCGTAAAGAAAGCGGGGCAAGGCCATCATTTTAGAGTGACGCTCTTCCCAAGAGGAATAACGGCAGGGACCTCCAGTGATGAACATAGTTTCGTAAATGCAACAGTAGGGGTTCTAGGTTGCCTTCATAAAAAACCTTGGTGTCTTTACTTATGTAGATCCCCAGATAGCGGAACCCCTCCGTACTGCACAATCCCTGGGGGGGTGTGGAGGACCACCCCAGAGCACAAAAAATTAAGTCCTTCCAGTTGATAGTGTATCCCGAGTATTTACGATACAAGTCAAATATGTGCAGTATTCTGTGGAGCGTAGCACTCTGGCTTGCTATATACAAGAGGATGTTGTCTGCATAGAGGGAGATCCTGTCTTCCCACTCCATGGACCACCGCAGCCCCCTGATCAGCGGGTCTCCCCGTATCCCTACCACCAAGGGTATTAAAACCAGTGTGAAGATCAGCGGGGAAAGGGGACAGCCCTGCCTCGTGCCCTGTTGCAACGGGAACATTTTTGATGTGTCCCCATTTACTGTCACTTGTGCCAGCGGGTCGGAGTATAGAAGTCTAATCCAGGCTAAAAACCGAGGCCCAAAACCCAGCTTTTCTAAGACTGCGTACATGAATGGCCACTCCACCGTATCGAATGCCATCGGCTCGTCCAATGATACCACTGCTGCGCCCTAACGGATGTTTGCAGCTCTGACCAATACCCCATGCAGACATCTCAGGTTAAGCGTGGTGTACCTTCCTGGCATAAAGCTGGATTGGTCAGGGTGGATCAACAACTGTCTAACTTGGGTCAGTCGGGTCGCCAGCAATTTTACCAGTATTTTGACCTCTGTGTTTAGCAGTGAAATCGGCCTATAAGAGGCACATTCCTCCGGTGGCTTACCCTCCTTGTGGATCACAACTATATTGGCTATTCTTTGGTCTTTCTGCAGTGATCCCACCTCACAACTCTCCCAAAACATCTGCAGGAGAAGGAGTGCTATTTTAGCTGCAGTAAGTTGGTACAGCTCGATGGGAAAACCGTATGGACCTCCCTTCCGCCTTTTTCGAGCTCAGTGCCCGAATGGCCTGGGCGACCTCACTTTCTGTAAGATCTTGTTCGAGAAGTTTTCTGTTGTCAGATGTTAGACCTGGCAACTTGAGTCTCAACCAGTTCTCGCGCCTCCTCAATTGTGGCAGTGGAGGACGGGGTATACAATCGCCTGTAATACTCCAAGAAGGCGTCCGCTATGCCCTGTCTATCTCGAACTTTGGTACCGTCCTCCCCTCTCACTTCAAACATCCATCCAGACACCGCTTCACGTTTGTCTTGCCATGCTATTAGTCTGCCCGCTCTATTTCCAACCTCATAGAGGCAGTGCTGTGTCGCACAGTATCCGGCTCTGGCCGCCTCATTGGCCACATCTTTAAACTCCTTCCGCTGGAGAACCAGGTGGTGTCGTACTGACTCGTTATCATCCGAGACCAGGCGTGTCTTCAAGTCCAGGATCTTTGCTGAAGGGTATCCATCCTTGACCTCTTTACTTTTCTGTGACCCGCCACTAGGGAGATTCCCTGACCTCTGATGTCTGACTGTCTTGAATGCCTCACACAGTACACTGGCAGAGTCCACCTCTCCTCATTCTCTGTTAATATAGTGGTCAATGGCTTCCTGGAGTCCCGTTATGATACGGTGCACCTTGAGCTACCAGGGGCTAATCCCCCTCATATGATTCTGGCCTGGGGAGCCCTGTCCATTAATCACACACACCGGGTAGTGGTCTGAGATGCCCCGAGCAAGATGATGTGCGTCATTAAAACAGGGGAGCTGATCGGTTAGTGTGAATAGGTAGTCAATACGTGATAAGCTACTGTGTGCTCCTGAGTGAAAGGTGTATAGCGCACCGTGAGTTTCAGAGGCCTCCATGTGTCTATAAGTCCCATCGCAGATAGGAAGTCTACCAGAGTCGTACCAGTGTTCCTGCAGGTGTGTGGGCCATTGGTTGGCAGTGTGAGAGGGCCGTATTACGCTCTCCCCCCAGTATTACTCTTCCCTCTGGGCGGCTAAGGAACAGGGCACCTAAATCCAGGAGCACCTGAGCATGTAGTCTCGGGGGGGGGGGGAGGGGGTGTGAATGTAAAGCGAGATTATGTTGAATAGCTGGCCCTTCCAGTGACCCGTCACCGCCATGAAGCGTCCGTGTGTGTCATTTGAGACCTGCTGGACTATAAATGGGAAGGAGGAACGTATGAGAATGCCCACCCCTCTAGAACCTGTTGTGTATCCTGCATGAGCCACCATTTTGTACCCCCATCTATTCATTGCCCCATACTTTGTGCCCTGTAGGTGCGTCTCTTGAAGCAGGACTACTTTGGGAGAGTTCCTTTTTAAATATTGTAGGACCACTTCCCTTTTGATTTAATCTCCCAAACCATTCATGTTCCAGGAGAGTATTTTAAAACTTTTCTTCAACCCCCCATAGATGTCTTTCATCCGGACCATATGAGATAACCTGATAGGATGGTGATTGTTCACCTCCCTCATGAGGACAGGAAGGTGGAAAGCCCACAGGCATATTCGTCCTCGCCACCTCTAAAGCACAGGCCTACCAGGGAACCTCCTGATATCACTTTCGCCCTTGACCTAAGACTGGGAGTGGTGGAAAAGCCGAGATAGACTGTGCGTCTCTTGAAGAATGTCATTGCTGCAAGAAGTGTGTTTAACAAACACAAACAACTCACACAAACCATTGTTACATCCCCCCCTCCCTGCATAATGGACTTCAAATTGCCCGCTCCCCCAACCATGCAGAGTGCCTTTGACCCCATTCTTGTAACTTAACGTGTGGGAAGCGTGTACCTTGTTCTCTTCTCTACCGCCACCGCCCCTTAGATTATTCATTTGTACTTGTTACAGTTTCAGTGACTATTTAGTCAAACAATTATCTGTAACAGTCGTTCCAGAGTGCCCACACCCTGGGTCCTGCCTTTCAGGCACATCCTCACCAGACCTCCTCAGTCTGCACCCAAAATATTCTAGAGCAGGGATCTCCAGATTTTCTGTAATAAGAGCTACTTATGTTCAATGAAAATACTTAAGAGCTACTAATATAATTAGAGATGTATTTGTTATTAAGACTAGATTGCATTAGTAGACACCATATGCAAAGGTTACCAGCAGTGATCAGTTCTGTGCATCAGGCACTTGTTGCTTACAGTAACATAAAGATTCTTTGTGAAAGTGGAATACCTCTACATTGGAAATACATAACCGTATAGATGCAAGCCAGAGCGTTTTGTTAATAATGTTAGTAATTATTCTCTGCAACACAGTTTGGCTCTTCTCACTCAGATACCAACTTCAAATATATTTTGGAAATTCAACCATTCTTCTCCACACATCAGCATATGAGCACTGAAAATACACACATTTCCGTCTCAAATAACCTGCTTTTCAATTTTGGTACACACGTATTAATTCAACGAAGCACAAGCTTCGAATTTAGTTGTTTTAGGCTGCACACAGGAGTCCTACTCACAGGTAGCTGGAGAGCTGCTAGTAGTTCACAAGCTACTCGTTGTAGAAGCCTGTTCTAGAGTATCACATAGGTGCTTCACTCAGCCTTTCGGCGGTCTCTGTCTTGTGGTCAAGAGCGTCCCTGCCGTCTGTTCTACCTCGCCCCTTTGCTCTGCTTTTGCATCGCTACGCAGTCAACTGGTATTTTGGCCGGCTTCTCGTTCGCTTCTTCTCATACGGGCTTTTTTGTCTATAACTGTTCACCAGTCATCCAGCCAATTCCACACTTCGGGCATGTCAAAGAACCAGGTCTTGTCCTCCTCCACCACCCGTAACCTGGCTGGTAATAGCATTGCATATTTCAGTTCTCGTTCCCTCAAGACCTTTTTTACCTCCAGGAATGAACGCCGCATTCTCTGAACACGCAAGGTGAAATCCCGGAAGAAAGTGATGGTGCTGTTGTCCCATTTGACCAGTAGCACACTGCGCACCAATTGTAAAATTACATCTCGATCTCTGTAATTACAAAATATAGGCAATAATGGGCCGCGGAGGGGCGCTCGGCCTCTGCGGGGCCCCCAGGACCCGGGGAGCTCGTTCCACTGAAAAAAAGTTTAAGAGACCTCGAGTCTGCAGGTGTTTAAGTATTAGTTCCTCCACAAATAAATCTACTACTGGGCCCTCTGCTCGTTCTGGGACTCCAATTATTCAGATGTTATTGCGGCGCGACCGCCCTTTGGAGTCTTCCATTCTAGCCTCCAGTACAGCAACATAGTCTTTCAGCTCTCTGACCTGGGGTCGCAATGTCTTTGCCTCCTCTTGGAGCGTAGTTATGGAGTCTTCTGCCTCCTTGACTTGAGCGTCCACATTTCGCAGGTCTGCGTGCATTAATGTCCCTTCCTTCGTTACTGAATCTATTTTGCCCTCTAGGGACGTTTTGATGCCTTGTATTGCCCCCATGATGTCCTGCAGGGTTAGGGGCTCTTCGGTCATAGGGGCCAATTTTGACGAAGATGGTTGCTTTTTTCACCACTGCGGTGAGGGCATCAGCCCTGGGCTGCGCTTATTTCTCTGTTTTGGTTTATTTCCCGACATTGGTATCCTCACAGCTCTGTGCAAATGTTTCCTTTCTGTTTTACCACCTGCAGCAAAGGCGCAGATGCGCCACCTCGACTCGCTGTCGGGGCCGGTGACCACTCGGATGGATTCAGGGCACCACAGCCCCACTCTGAGCCTGGTTGGAGGGGCAGTTTCGGGACCACACACCCGGCCCAAGTCTGCTTTCTCAGGTCTGCTGCCTCCCAGCTTTATGGACCACCACATACGACTTGCAACTCTCCTTTTTGGAAGCGTCTCCACCACCAGCAGGAAGGGGAGGGCGGGATGCCAATGTGGCGGGTCCGGCGAGCCAACCCAGACAGCCTCTGCGGGTCCCCATTCACCCCGTCAAGGCTGGCATCTCTCTTCTACTCTCCGCACCTCACCTCCGGAGCGCATCCGTGGCTTTTCGTGTCTTGTGCCCAGTTCAGAGATTTGGTCTCCTGTCGTCGAGGGTCTTGGAGCTATCTCCATCCTATCCTCACCGTCAGTCTCTGCAAGCACCTAGGCGTCCCACGGTCGAGTGGCGACTCACCCGGGGCCTCCGCGTGCACGCCCCTTGCCAGGTTTCTCCTCACCGCAGTCCAGGGCCTCGCCCCCTCACCTAGGCCCCAATTACTGGCTCAACCACAGGGCGCTCATTCATGAAATCGGGAGAATAGTTGGTCCCTCCAGGGATTAGTGCAACTCCTCCGAGTTACGTTGGTAACAACAGCTGGAGGATTGGATGGATATTTAAGGGATTTTGTCGGCGGTCGGCCAGAGCCTCGTCAAACTGCAGCCATCTTGATCGGCGGTTGGCCACGCCCCCTTTAAATATCTTTTTGAGAAGATCAGCGTCTGACTGTAAACATTCACGAAAACAGGTGGTGTACTGTGACACTGTTGTGTTTAGTTGACAAGGAGGAGAGTATGTGATCTGCTGTAGGGATTGTACATTTTTAACCTTTACAAAATAAGTGTCCCTCAGGGCTGTAAAGGCCTCTTATTAAAGATGTTATTAAATGAAGTCCAATAGAGTCGGTGTAAAATGAAATAGACCCAGGTGACAGAGGCCTAGCCCTCTGCATTCATTGTTTACATAACTAAAAGTATTAAATAGTATCCACCCTGGAGCAAGAAAGGGTCAACACTACTTGGCATTGTTTTTTTCTTTTTAAGTTCTTTTTATTGAGCAATTAAAGAAAACTGCGGTGACAGTAGACATTGCAGATCAGAAGATAAAGACTGCAGCAGCAATTGACAAAGACCGATGAGGACAACTACACTTCGACATTTGACCATTGCATCAGCATTACTCCGATCAGCGGTGAGATCCATACGAGCAAAATTATGAAACATCATCATCATCAGTACCACCCAGGGGCCCTCATTGGGCCCTCAGAGGTCCCTCCTATACGCATTCAACATATTCCATATCTTAGTTCATTTATTTGGACAACTCCTTCCCACATATACCACCCTCTCAGCCACCATGCACTAATCCATGTCTCCCTTCCAGCCCCCCAAACTTGGGCTCAACTCGGTTCGCCACATGCGAGCTATGTTTTGCTTGGCCGCCATCTGTCCTTTTGTGAGCCAGAGTCGGTCCATACGATTGAGGTCTGTTTCAGCCCACACATTGAGAAGGCACCATTTGGCCGACATGCCAGATCTCTGCCAACTACTTCATTGAGGCAAGCCAGCACCTTCCCCAAATAATGTTGGAGTGCAGGGCAACTCCACAGCATATGAAAGAACAAGGCTTCCTGACCACACCCTCTAGTACACCAAGCATGATCCAATTTGCCCATTTTAACCAGGGTAGTACATGCATAATAGCTGTGATGAACAGTTGTCAGTTGCACCAAGTGAAATCTATAGCGTACAGCCACCACCCTTGGTGAGGCCAGGGCTTCCGGCCACTCTCCCTCCTCCAAGTCTCCTATATCTCGCCCCAACTCGTCGGCAGCTTGGCTAGAGGATCAGGGGAGTTATTAATAAATTTACGACAAGTGGGTGAGATTGCCTGTTTCGGCATGTACTCGTCTAGCAACAGGTCCTCAAGTGGAGAAGACTCAAGGAGATGCGCCCCTCTAGGAATTGCCTTCCGAAGGGCATTTTTGATCTGTAAATAGCGGAAAGTCTCTGTGAGAGCCAGCTTGTACTCCACTTGTAGCTCTGAGAAAGAAAGCACATCCCCCGCCTCCAAAGATCACCCACCATTGACAGACCAATTAAGTCCCATTTGTTGAACCCTCTGTGTGTTGCCAGGGTACCTAACTTCACCGTATCCCACAAGGGGATGGCCTGCATAGTTTTGTCCCTCCACCCCATGCTGTGAAGTGCGGTCTGCCAGAGAGCTACTGTATTAGCAGTAGGGTTAAGCGATGACCACCAGCCATCATATGTTCCCTGTCCATCCTATAGCCGTCTCTCCCTCAGGGAGATAGACCCAGTGGTTAACAGTTGTCAGTTGTGCCACCCAATAGTACTTTGTCTGGAAGGGCTATACCACCATCAAACCAACTCCGAGTCAGTTTCTGCAGGGCAACATGTGGGGGACTCCCATCCCAGGGAAGGCTGCGCCCCTCACTGTCTGTCTATGGCCTGGAAGTAGGTTGTAGGAACAGGATATGGCGTATTATGGAGCACATACAAGATTCGGGGCAGGGGCATGATCTTGAAAAGAGCTGCCCACCCCAAAAGAGACCGAGGCAAAGCCTTCCAGTGCCGGACATCCACTCTGTCTGGCTAATGGTGGCTCCAGATTACTTGTGTAAAAGACCCTCTGATCACGTGTGATGAAAATCTCCAAATATTGAAAACCACCTGTTACAACCTGGGCCTCACAATCAGGCGGCAACACTGGAGTCGCACCGCTAAGTACATATATTAGTGATTTATTCCAATTGATAGTATAACAGGAGTACCTCTGGTATAATGTGAACACGTGCATAATTCTTTCAAGTGAATCTGTGGCGTCAGCAACATACGGCAGAATATCATCTGTTTAGAGGGATGTCCTAGCTTCCGACTCCGCAGTCCATCTCAGCTCTCTGATCATAGTCGATTCTTACCCAGTTCGCCAATGGCTCCAACACCAGGGCGAAGATCAAGGGGGAAAGAGGACAGCCCTGTCTCATTCCCGGTCCCACTGAAAACAGGGCAGATGTGCCCCCATTCACTGCCACTTGGGCAAGCAGATCGGCGTATAACAGCTGAATCCAGGGCAGAAAATAAGGGCCAGACCCAAGCCTCTCCAACACTGCATAAATAAAAGGCCACTCTACCATATCGAAAGCCATACGCACCTCCAGGGACAGTATGGTGGCATCTTCCCAGATCCAGTCTGCGCAGCCCTAGGCCCCATGTAAGTGACGCAGGTCAATCACTTTACACATGGAGTCTGACTGGTCTGGTTGAACCAGTGGTCAAATCACTTGAATCAAACGTGTGGCCAGGAGTTTCGCGAGTATTTTAACTTCCGCGTTCAGTTATCAAATGGACCTGTATGAGGCACGTTCCTCTGGCGGCTTGCTGCCTTTATGGATCACCAATATAGTAGCCACTCTTTGATCTCTCTGCAGCACACCGGCCTCTCTGTTTTCCAAGAACATGCGCAGGAGGCGGGGCACCAGCTCTGGGGCTGCAAGTTTGTACAGTTCAATGGGGAGTCCGTTGGGACCTACAGCTTTACCTGAGATTAGAGCGCCGATTGCCTCCGCCACCTCCTCCTCCTCCGTCAGGTTCCGTTCCATGAATTCCCTATCTGACTGTGTCAGACCCAGCATTTGGCTATCCGCTAGGAGCTCCCAAGATTCCTCAAGAGTGGCCGTGTTAGCCGAAGCATAGATGCGGGTATAGTAGTCCGCAAACACTGAGGCCACCCCCTGTTGGTCTGAACATGTTCACCAGCCTCATTCGAGACTCCAAGAACCCATCTGGACTTCGCCTTCCTCCTGTCCAGCCAAGCAAGGAACTTCCCCGCCCTATCACACACCGCATAGAGGTGATGTTGAGTAGCATGGAAGCCGGTCCTGGCTGTCTCCATCGCCACCTCCCTGTATTTCCTCTGTTTCAAGGCCAAGTTGTGAGTGAGGTCACTGTGTTCGCCCGCGACAAGCTGAGACTCCAACTCATTGATCTCTCTCTCGATCTTCTCTAGACTAGCTCTCTTCTCTTTTTTAGGTCTCGCCTAGTGTTGCAGCGCGCATGCGCTGTTCGCTCTGCGAGGCTTCTTGTAATCTATACAATTTTAGAAGTGAGTGTAGGCTCGGCCCCTTTTTTTCATTGGCTTGCGTCATCGTGCATGCAAAACGCTGGCTTTCCATTGTACGTGAGGCTTTAGTCCCTCCTTGTTGCCTCCCTGTCTCCTTTTGGCCCCGCCCACCCGGACTGCATTGTTTATTGGCGGAGTTACACGGTCTCCTTTATAAGTCTGTAAGCACTCTTTCATTTTCCTTTTCAGCGCGGCACGAATGCTGCATGCAAACCGACTGAAGGTGCCATACTCTGTATGGGACCCCACTAGAGAACAAGCGCGGTCCGCTTCGGCCGTGCTTGTTTATCATTTTCAGCGCGGTCCGCTTCGGCCGCGCTTGTTTATTTACTTAATTATGTTCTCGCACAAGCGTGGTATGTCACTCGCCACTACTCTCTACCCGTTCCTCCGCCCCCCCCTCACAGCCGAGGGGATCCTCGTACCCCGGATGTCACTCACCACTACTCTCTACCCGTCCCTCCGGCCCTGCTCACAGCCACGGAGATCCTCGGACCCCACGGATGTCACTCTCACCACTACTCTCTACCCGTCTCTCCGGGCCACCCCTCACTTCCATGGAGCTCGCGCACCTCCATAGATCAGTCCTGGGGCCAATACAGGGGTGGGGTGAACTCGACCTCCCTCCCCAGGTCCCTCTCTCCCTCCTCCTGCCCTCAGACCCCCTCACTCTCTGCCTGGATCCTCCGCTCTGCCGTCGCCATCTTTGTTTGCATGTCAGCTGAGAAAAGGCGGAGCAGCAGGGCCGGGGTGGGGGCATCGGAGAGAAGAGGGGGCCGAGACGAGGAGGATGAGGGGAGAGAGGGACAAGAGAGTGAGGAAGGAAGGACAGGGAACCGCCACGTGTGAAACAGTCATCCAGGGCTGGCTTATTTCTTAAACAAACAGCGTATTGCATTCTGGGTCTTGTAGTTTGTGTTAGCACGGCTCTTTGTGTTTATAATGTACTCTCTCAAGAAGGGCTGTTCTGAGCGCCTAGAAGCCTTTGTGTGTTTGCTTTGCATGTTCAATAAATTTCACATCAGCATGACCTCAAACCCCCCGAATGCTGCGTGCAAACAGACTGAAGGTGCCATACTCTGTATGGGACCCCACTAGAGAACAAGCGCTGTCCGCTTCGGCCGTGCTTGTTTATCATTTTCAGCGCGGTATGCTTCGGCCGCGCTTGTTTATTTACTTATTTATTTTCTCGCACAAGCAGAGGCTGCTCCCGCTCTCGCCGCTGACGTTTTTCTCGGCCATAAAGAAAGAAGCTTGTTAACCTAGACGGCTATTATTACAGTCTTTGCTCCCACACATACATACGCTACATTCATTTTACAGTGCCCAGAACGGACACCTTGTTAGACCGACACAGTGGTTCCGGGTCACTTCACGCACAGTCAGCGAGAAAACCAGCTAGAGCGCTACAAGGCATGGACACGGAAGGCGCTATATGCTAATCCTCTCAGCAAAGAGCGCGGCAGTGTGCCATCCTACGACTTGAGGTAGCGGGTTCTCACTGTGCTGAAGTCCGTTCCTCCTATGTACACTGGAGTTAAATAAACTCGCTGTACATTGTAGAAGGAGCTTTTATCAAACTATGACCAATAAAGTGCCAAAAAGCGCCTGTGCTCTTGTTAAACAGCTACAAATGGATTGCCAACGGGTGGGAGTCCACAGCCTGTGCTCGCTGCGGCACCAGTATGCATGGTTTTCTTAGCATAGTTTAAAATTGCAACGAGGGATTGAAACGTTGAGGTGTTTGTTTATTTTTTTTATTCAAGTGTAACATGTATCGCAGATTTGCACCCACCCACCCTGCCATCATCCAGCCTGTACACACTGTGCATGAACAGGCGCCGCCCATGCAGTCCGCTCCGGTTACCGGAAGTCCTGTTAATTAACGGGTTTGTGTTCGCGCTGAGTCTGCAGTGGGAAGGTTTGAGGTGGGAGGTTTTGTAACGCGATAGGAAGTGTGTGTGGGAGCGGAGTACAACACCTTGCCAAAGCCAATAGCTCTCGTAGGCGAGACCTATTGGCTTTGCCAATGCTTGTTTATACCCAGCAATCAAGGCTGTACCCTGATCCCTTATCACCATTTAATAGGCCTCCCACAGCGTTTGGGCCGAAGTCACAGAGCCCTCGTACTCTTCAAAATAATTCTCCGTAGTCTCCCGAAGCCTCTCTCGGATTCGAGGTGCCTTAAGGTACCATGGGTTAAGCACTACCCTACGACTACCACAGCCCATTGGAGAGACAGACTGGGGAGTGATCAGAGATACTCCTGGCTAGGTGAGAAATCGCTCTAAAACAGGGGAGTTGACGAGTTGAGGTTAGTATATAGTCAATATGTGAAAGACTCCCATGGGCCCTGAGTGAAATGTGTACAGTCGTACCATGGGATTAAAGACCCCCACGTGTCGGCCAGCCCATGCACCCCCAAAAAATCCACAAAATTCCTACGTGGCAGTGTCAACTGCTGAGAGGGCCAGTGGTCAGCCTCCTTTTCCTGAGCGGAATTAAAGTCACCTCCCTGGAGGAACCCACCCCCAGGGAGCTGGTGCAGAAGCGCACTAATATCTGAAAAGGTACCCTCATGTTGTGGGGGGGGGGTAGGGAGAGGGGCTGTAAAGTGTTAGCAATGTTAAGCGTGGTTCCCTCCCATTGTCTCATCACTGCGACATATCTCCATGGGGATCGGGCCATGTCTTCTGGATGGTAAGCAGAAGTATTGTACGCACTAGGATGCCCACTTCTCTCGACCCCTTTGTATATCCCGCATGGGCGACCATTTTGTAGCCCTCTCTGTTCAGTGCGTATCAGGTATTACCTTGTAAGTGCGTTTCCTGGTGGAGAATTATGTCAGGTGAATTTCTATTGAAGTACTGCAGCACTACACCCAGTTTCATTTGCCCCCCCCCCAGTTCATTGACATTCCAGTAAAGGATTTTAAAGACAGGGGACACCAATGTCTCGGTCATGGAGCTTAACTACCCAAAAGGTAATGATGGCACCATAGGTCAGTCTCCCTTCCACCGTACATAGGAACTCAGCTCAAAGAAGATGACCCAGAGAGTCTACCACAGCTCCCAAAGGGAAGCACATGCTTGGGGTGAATCCGGCCCTGGCTGCGACAGGAGGCAACAGTGGTGTAAATGAGAAAGCATCCGCCCTCGGGGTCCTGGTTCTCCTACCCTTCTCCAGCCGTCCAACCATTCCCAGGCTTCCTCCAGAGTCATGAAGTAAACTTTCTTTCCCTCAGCCACCACACTCCGTTTTGCCAAAAATATCATGAAGTATTTCACTTCCCTCTCTCTGAATGCCCTCTTGACATCGAGAAAGGACCGCCGCTGTCTCTGGACTTGAGTGAAATCCTGAAAGAATGTTATGGTGTGATTGTCACACTTGACTGGTGGAGCACTACAAGTGGTCTGCAAGGTGACATCCCTGTCTTGTATTTAAAGATGCGCGCTATGATAAGGCGTGGAGGCACTCCTGGTTTTGGTGGAGTGCCAGGGACTCTGTGGTCATGCTTCATGGAGAAATAGTTCGAGAGGCCATTGGGCTGAAGTTGCTGGAGTATAAAATCTTCTTCAAACAGGTCGACTGCTGGGTCTTCCGATTGTTCCGGAACACCTATTATGCGGACATTGTTCTGTCTGGAACGGTCTTCGTAGTCCTCCAGGCGGGCCTCCAAGGCGCCCATAGTAGCACACAGGTCCGCCACTTGAGTTTTCAATGTCTTAATCTCCGCCTGAAGAGCGACAGTGGAGTGCTCAGTTTCTTTGACTCGCGCCCCCATATTACAGAGATCTGCCCTTATTAGGGTGATGTCAGTGGACACCGTGTTTATTTTCTGCTCCAGGGCAGTGTGGACCCCTGTATCACCACCATAATGTCCGTTTGGATGAGGGTCTATGCAGCGTCTGCAGGTTGTGCCATGGTCGATTGTCAGTCCTCCGGCGGTGATTTATTAGCTGCTTCCTTAGTTAAGGTAAATTTTTCCAATTTAGTGTGGTGCACAGCCTGGGCTCCTATACCACCTGTCATCATTCGGATCACAGCCTCCATCGTGCTCGCCGGAGCCCACAGCGATGTGGTAGAAGAGGGGTCGGGGACCTGAGTCAGTACTTACTGCCGCCTGTCAAGTGGTGACAGACAAACACCAAGCAGCCTGTCTGGTTTTCCTTCTCCACCCCCGTACCCTCCGGAGATGAGGTCACTTACTGTCATGCACTGCAACATGTACACCCTCTTGGCAGTGATCAGGCACGAGGAAGGGCTCCCATTCCTTCAGTACGCCTCACGGCCCTCCTCGACCCGGCGGGCCAGTGCACGGGCTCCACAAGAACAGTTATGTTATGTTATGTTATCTGAGTTTATATAGCGCACAGCTGCCCCAGCAAAGAGGCGTCCCGGCGCTGCCAGCGTCAGAAGGAACAGGGCTAAGAACAGAACAGGTAGACGTAAGGAATATGCAGAAAGGCAAAAAGGACTAAGCAGAGGGAAAAAGGAAAGTTTTAATTGCTTTCCTAAAGTCCAGCATGCGTTCCAGGCTGCGGGTCTGAGGAGGCAAGGAATTCCATAGCTTGGCAGCTAAGTAACGGAAAGATCGACCCCCGGCCCGAAGGCGCTTCACACGGGGGACAATTACCAAATGCTGCACCAGGGAGCGCAGCTGGCGAGTGGGGGCGTACGGGGCTAGTAAATTAGCCAGGAGGCTGGGCGAGGCAAGTTTCAAGATCTTAAAAGATGAGCAAAGAGCCTTAAATTGGATCCGTTTGGCCACTGGAAGCCAGTGTAACCTCCGGATAGCACCAGTAGAGGGACAGTTACGTGGGAGCCCTAACAGGGCTCTGGCGGCAGCGTTTTGAACACGCTGCAGTCGCAATACCGCAGCCTGATTAGCCCCCAACAGGAGCGAATTAGCATAGTCTAGTCTGGATAGAATGGCTGATTGAACAATCAGCTGGCGCGTAGATGGATCAAAAAACTTCAGCAGGGGCCTAAGTCCCCGCAAGAGGCCAAAACAGGTACCCGCAACTTTTTTGGTATGTTCTTGAAAGCTAAGGGTAGAATCCATCCATACCCCCAGGTTTTTTACCACCAACTTAGGGGTGGGGGTACTACCAAGTACGTTAGGCCACCATTGCTCACTCCAGGGGCTCCTGTCCTTCCCCACCAACAGTAACTCTGTTTTAGCCGCGTTCAACTGGAGACAATTTAAAGTCATCCACTCTGCAACGGCGGCCAGGCCGCTCCGAAACCTAGAGGCATCCTGAGTGGAACCATCGGACAGGGCCACCACCAGCTGTGTATCATCTGCATACAAGACCATGGTGAGGCCCATATTCCTAGCCACCATTGCAAGAGGCTGAACATATAGATTGAACAATATGGGGCTCAGTGCAGAGCCCTGGGGTACCCCCTGCCCGATGGAATGAGCCTGGGAAAGAAACGGGGGGGCCGAAACTCGAAAAGATCTCTCTCTCAGGAATGATCTGAACCATTCTAGAGCTAGGCCCACAACCCCGGCATCCTCCAAACGCTGTAGCAGAATTTCATGCGAAACCGTGTCAAATGCGGCACTAAGATCAAGTAGAATCAGTGCCGCTGTATGACCGGAATCGAGAATGGTCCGCAGATGTTCTGTCACAGCCAGAAGAGCCGTCTCTGTACTGTGACCAGGGCGGAAGCCATTTTGAGAAGGATCCAAGATGTTATTGGTAATAAGGTATTTCATTAAAATGTTGTTAACATGGGCCTCAGAAATCTTAGCTACCCAAGGAAGGAGAGATATTGGCCGAAAGTTTTCCAGCTTTGTCGGGTCAAGTGAGGGTTTTTTAAGAATAGGAGATACCCTTGCCTGTTTCCACGGCACAGGGACCACAGCAGTAGTAAAGGAAGTATTGACAACCTGGCACAGAGGTGCCAGGAAGAAAGACAGTGAATCCCTGAACTGGGCAGGTTTTAAAGGATCGGCCGGAGAGCCAGATTTAATTTTCCTGCTCAATAAAGAAAACTCTTCCAGCGTTATACTGGGAATAGCTGCCAAAGAATGTAAAGGAGGGGGCTCATGACGAGCGACCGGAGGAGAAGACCCTTGCGAAAAGGACCGATAGATGGTATCCACTTTGTCAACAAAAAAAGTTGCCAGGTCTTCACACTGTTGCTCAGAAGTAATCACGGAAACAGAAGAGTTACTCCTTACTCTGAGATCCTTAAGAATTTTAAAAATACATTTGGCCGGATTAGAACTTGGCTTTATTTCGTTGGCATAGAAAGCCGCTCGAACAGTGCAGACGGTTCTATGATAGTTTTTAATAGCGGCCAAATAGCATTTCTTTGCCGCAGGGTCATAGTCCTTTCTCCATACGCGCTCTAATTTCTTGCATGCTTTCCGAAGTGGAGCCAGAGTGTCATTGTACCATGGGCTAGGGTCCAGAGTGCGGCCTTTCAACCATTTAGCTGGAATGAGGGAATCCAGAACTTGGACAATCCAGTTGCAAAAGGCTCTATAGCCCGCATCTGCATCGTTGTGTGGTGCCGGAATATTTGCAGCAAGAAGCGCGTGGAAATCCTCCAATCTCAATTTACGCCAAGGGCGTCTGAAGACGGGGGGGGGAAGAACAGCCCAGTTAAGGGGCTCGGGGGCAGGGAAAGACATGGATATCAAAGAGTGGTCAGACCAACCTACAGGTTTAGGAGTCTCCACCATAGCAAGAGGAATGTTGGAAAAAAATGGGGTCTAACAGATGGCCGGCTGAATGGGTAGGGCCGGGGACCAATTGAATTAGTTGGCAGGCTGCCAGATCCGCAAGCAGACTGTCGACTACGGTATCTTGCACAAGATCGAAATGCAAGTTAAGGTCACCGAGGATGCTAAAGTTAGCTGTACTCATTGCAAGCGTGCAGGTGTACTCCAACAGGGCAGATTTAAATTTCGCAGCAGGCCCCGGAGGGCGGTATACTAACAGCCCTGAGATGGTCAGATGGGCGCTGAAAGTAATACTAAAACGCGCACATTCACAGCCCTCCATAGTTTCTTTGACAAATGGGCACGAATAGCAAGATTTAAAAATAACCGCAATGCCGCCCCCCCCCCCCTAGACTCTGTTGACGGTAAGAATGGTATAGCCAGGAGGCAGCGCTAAATTAGGTTCAGCTACCGTATCCTCATTGAGCCAGGTCTCAGTTAGAAAAAACACATCCGGTGTTTCCTCCATAACCAAGTCGTAGACTTCTAGGTAATGTTTGGCCAGTGACCGCACATTCAGATGGAGCATTCTCACAACAGTGGTTGCCAGAGCGCCAATTGTCCCCTAGGTACTGTGTAGGTTAAGCAGCAACACTTTTAGGAACCAGGTAGCAGCTAGTACTTTAAGCAACCTTCTCCCATTTGCAATTCCAGCAGTTCATTACGGCAGTCCTTGAGAATTTAGGCAGTTATAACAATTGCGCTTGTAGCTCTATGCGCAGGTAGGAGGGGGCTGACAGTGCCATGCTGCTTCAGTGCGGCGTGTTGTAAGGCGCCTCCCAGCACAGCGGCTGTCGTGCCTCATGACCGCAGAGCGCGTAAAGTCAATAAGGCCACTCTGGGGCCGCCTCCTCACATCCGATCAACCCCCCCCAAGCAGCTATGGAGGAGTCTGGTGAGCACCCGCGTATTTGGTTGAAAGAGTCCGCTCCAGTAGGGATGGGAGCGGCACGGCTTTACCACTCGTAGGCCCAGCTCCAATCCCAGAGGCAGGCGGGTGAGTCCTGACGCGGTCCTCCCACTTGGGGTACCCACAGCCCTTCGACAGTAGCTTCATGAGTCCTCCTCATCACTCGGCACTTATCACCGGCGGCTCTGTCGTCTGATCTGGAGCAGCAGCGGCTCAATGGTCTTCACTGTAGCTTAACGTCACTGTGCATGCCCTCCCTTGTCTCACTGTACTCCAGGCTGCTGCTGCTGCAGTCTGTTAAATAGGCTGCACTGCAAATCTTGCTGCAGGAGCGTTATAGGGGCCCAGAAATACAGCAGCGGTCTCCCCGCTTGTCGCAGAACACTGTGGGTAAGTCCTGCGCCGTTGGCAGACGGATCGTATCACAAATGTTTGGGGATTAGTGTGGCTGGCTACGGGAGCCACTTCAGAAAGCGACCATCTTCCCTGGCAGTTGGCCTCCACCCACCTCCCCCCACTACTGGGCATTGTTAAACCACGACGGACTAATATGAAAAGGTAGTTTCAGGTTGTAATTCCCACACCGATCGTATTTGTCAGAGTAGAAAAATTCAAACTTTATACACTTTGCAAAATTTCTTCTGTTATGCTTCCTTAATGAAGTGCCTTCTAGTGTCACCTTATGCAAAGCAAAACGGCAATTTACTGTTCAGTTTCAATTTAAAGGAATGCAGATGCAATCCCATAGAAACAGGGAAGTGTATCTTTATAAAATATCCTCTTGTCCAAGGAGCATGTTGCTTCCGAAATCTACTTGTCCTGTAAGAAAATCCACTTTTCTGTTGCCATGTAGAGACATTACAAACTATGGAACCATCTCAATCTATAAAAGTTTAGATAATAGCTTCACTGATTATGCCAGGTCTCATGTTGTATCAGGCTTTGAATTCCAGCAAGGTTTTGATTTTGTCACGTTTCTGCAATTCTACATAAGCCTCCAATATGAGCTGAGCGGAATTTCCAGGTTGAATTTCTGCTCAATCATGAGTGGGCCGATGTTCCTGCACACTGATTTACTGGGTCTGCAACAAGGGATCCGATTTTACCAAAGGGAAAATCTACAGTAAATTCAGCTTTAGAACGGGTTGCATTGCAGCCTGGACTAGTTTTGTGCCACTGCCTTAGCCAAGGCATGCAGGAAGCATGTAATGCACAACCTTTGCTTCCCTCCACCATCGTCCCTACTTCCCCATATGTCACAGCAGCCCCCTCAGACATTTACCATCAGCTTAGAGCAGGTGGTAAATGTAAGTTATAATCCCCACCGAAAAGGGACTTCTGTGTGGGATTCCACTCAGTAATACCGGTTCTTCACAGTTATTCCCCATTACATGGGGATAAACTTCAAATCGTACGTTACCGTTATTTTAGTGTAGATTTAACTGCCCCACAACTACTGTGCAGCTCATAATCTCGGCCTAAAAGGGCTTGAAGTTTGGGGAAAGTAGTATTTCCAGTGTTGGAATGCCCTGTGTTTGAGCACACCCACAAAGTTACATGTATAATGTATTCATGTATTCACCGATTCCTCTCGAGGCTTTTTTTCTCATTGAAAATGGTTGGAAATTTACTGCTGATAAAGGCCGGTGTAAAACTCTTTTCATTTTATCTGCACTAATGCAAGGACCTATATCTGCAGGTGCACTTTGGCGACTTGATTTTATGGCATGTATCAAACACGTTTTACTAAACGATGCCTCAAAAATGTTGTTTAAATAGTTTAGCCAATATTTTTCTGCAAGTTGCAATTTTTTGTGTACATTATATTATGAAATCAGTTACTAATCTTGCTTTCAAGGTTCTGTATGCATTTGCATAAAATCAAATAACATTATGTTCGAGGCATGTGAGCTGCAGAGCTCACACGGAGCATTAGATCGCCATCTGGTGTTTGGCTCGGATGCTTGCACTTTGTTGTTGTCTTAGAAGAAGTCTTTTGTAATCAGGTGATAGGTGACTCCTCCTTTGGACGATAGTGCGCATGGGCATCGACTCTATCCTCAGATTGTTTTTTTCCGCCATTGGGTTCGGATGCCATTTTCGCGCACCGGTTCGAAACTGTAGTTTTTCAAACTTTTCATCGCGCAAAACTGCCAACAAACCTTCTATCGACATCGAAATCTCGGCGCGCCTCATCGATTCCTTTTCCAGCCGTCGACGCGGGCCGCTGGGCCCATTGACGCGTGAGGCCTACGGCTCATGGAAAGGACGCCCTTCCGAAAATGCCCCCAGTGTGGAGCAAAGTTCCCCCACAGTGACCATCACAAGGTCTGTAACCTGTGCCTTTCGCCCGACCACAACGAGTCCAGCTGTCCAGCCTGCGCCTCCTTCCGTTCGAAGAAAACGATTCGAGATCTTCGAGCTCGAAGGCACGTCATGGCGCAGAGATCCGATCCAGACCCGGTGGACATCTTCGACGAAGGCCCCGATGTCCCTGAAGAAGATTCAGAAGATCTCCAAATCGTGTCGGAGGCAGAAGACTCAGACGATCCCATCACTCCTGGGCAACGAGTGAGTACTACTGCCCCTACCCCAACTCCCCCACCAAAGCAGAAGGCACCGGTCAAGACTTCGCCCGTTGGCCCCAGTCGCGACCGAAAACACACTTCAGACGCCCCGCCTTCGAGCCCGGCGCCGAAGAAAAAATTCAAGCCTTCCGGTACCTTGGCACCGACCAAGCCGCATGTGCTAGTCCCACCGGCACCTTCGGCGCCGAAGCCAAAAGAACACTCTGCTCCGAAATCCACACCGATTCCGTCCACCTCTAAACTCAAACCCGCCTCGAACACATCAAAGCATGGGGATAAGCCGGCGTCGAAACTCAAACATCACGCCACAGCCCCTAAGCCTAAGTCTTCGGAGCCGACACTCAAGCCTAAGGATTCTTCCACGCCTCCTAAGGCCAAAGAGCATAAAAATCAGCCACCACCCCGCTCGGAACCGAAAAAGTCGGCGCCGAAAACAGTTATCCAGGAAGAGGAGCTTTTTCACCCGGATCCTGTCGATCCTAAGCAAACCAAGATCCACATCAACCCCAAAACAGGACATCTCACAGCTGTACCACGCCACAAGCCCGTACCTGTGGAAAAGGACTGTGCCACTTCACCCATGCCTCCTTCTTCCCCTGTCCTTCCATCTAACACCCCTCCTCTCCACATACCTGTTACACCGCCTCAGCCTGTAACATCTCCACCACATGATTATCAAGATGACATAGGGGACGGTGGTGACCCTGATGACCCATTCACTGACCCAGATGACCCACCACAAGATGATTGGGACTAAAATGATCCAATAGATCCCCCAGACCTCCCAAGCCCTCTACCATACCCAACAAAACTCTCTCCTCCGGATGATAATATTGGGTTTGGGCAACTCATCAACAGGGCTGCTGTTTTTCATGGGGTACACATGCACACAAATGCACCAGAGGAAGATTTCCTATTAGACACTTTTGAACAGTCCCAAAAAACTGTACAAATTTTACCTATGATTAAAGGAGTCATCAAGCATGCTCCTGACATATTTAAAGATCCTGTACGCGCCAGGATTCTTAACCCCAGGATCGATAAGAAATATAGACCTGCCCCTGACGATCCTGCCTACATTAAAGGCCAGCTCCCTCTCGACTCCTTAGTAGTCTCCAATGCTCGAAAACGAGCTAATTCACAAACCTCAGGAGACGCACCGCCCCCTGATAAAGAGTTAAAATTGCTAGACGCATCAGGCAAAAGAGTAGCTGCGCAGGTCGCCAATCACTGGCGCATAGCCAACACTCAGGCACTGCTGGCCAGATATGATAGGGCCCACTATGACCAATTAGTAACCCTTTTACAACACTTGCCTGACCAGTACAGAACTCAGGCAAATGACCTAATTCAAGAGGGCAAACTAATCACCAATGCGTCAATTAAGTGTGCCCTTGATGCAGCTGACACTGCCGCTAGGTCTGTCAACACTAGCGACCTGCTCAGAAGACATGCATGGCTGCGCATTTCAGGCTTCAAGCAGGAGGTCCAAACCACCATTCTAAATCAGCCGTTCAATCATAACCAACTTTTTGGACCGGCTGTAGACACTGCTCTTGAGAAGATGAAAAAGGATACAGAAACTGCCAAGTCAATGGGAGCGTTGCAGTCTCCGCAACCGCGTGGCTCCTTTAGTCGCTCCTTCTACAGAGGAGCCTCCAGGAACATCAGCACAGATAGTTCATCTTCTTTTAAGAACACCACCCAAACATCCCCCAATAGAGGATATTTTAGAGGAGGTTACAGCGGTAACAACAGTAAAGGGAGAGGCCGAGGTAGCACCAACACCCGTACCTCCCCTGCTGCTAAACAGTGACTTCCCTCCACTTCCCTCCGACCATTCCACTCCTGTCGGGGGACGACTAGCACAGTTCCTACATGTCTGGAACTCCATTACAACAGACAGGTGGGTGAGACAAATTATCCAATATGGTTACTGCCTGGAACTTACAGCTGCCCCCCCAAACATACCACCCACGCAGCGTCCAATGTCCGCAGACCATCTTACACTTTTAAAGCAAGATGTTCTTTCACTGCTTCAAAAGCACGCCTTAGAGCCAGTCCCTCTACTACACCAGGGAACAGGGGTTTACTCCCTGTATTTCCTAATCCCCAAGAAGGATGGGACCCTAAGGCCAATTCTAGACCTCAGACCCCTCAATCAGTATATACATTCGGATCATTTTCACATGATCACTCTCCAACAAGTGCTTCCCTTACTACAACAAGAAGACTTCCTTGCCACACTAGACCTCAAGGACGCCTACTTCCACATTCCCATACATCCTGCTCACAGAAAGTATCTAAGGTTCGTACTCGATGGACAACACTACCAGTTCAAAGTCCTTCCATTCGGAGTCACCACTGCTCCAAGGGTGTTTACCAAATGCCTTGCAGTAGTGGCAGCACACCTACGAAGACAGCAAATACATGTCTTCCCATACCTGGACGACTGGCTCATAAAAGCCAGATCATTCAACCAGTGTGTCCAACACACTCATCAGACCATTCAAACACTACACAACTTGGGGTTCACAATCAACTACACCAAGTCGCACCTCCAGCCCTCCCATGTACATCAATATCTGGGAGCCACAATAAACACTTCCACGGCTCTAGCTTATCCCAGCCCAGCCAGGATAGCCAGTATACAAGCCCTCATCACCAAGTTTCAAATCCAACACTCTCTCCCAGCCAGAGTGTTCATGCAACTAATCGGCATGATGGCATCTTGCATTTTCATCGTACCTCATGCAAAGCTTCAAATGCGTCCCCTACAAGAGTGTCTAGCACACCAATGGAATCCGGCTCACGGACTACTTACAGATCTGGTGTTGGTGGACAGCCGCACACATCGCTCTCTGCAGTGGTGGAACACAAAAAACGTGTCCAAAGGGCGGCCGTTCCTCGAGCCTGTTCCACAAATAGTACTAACAGACGCATCACTCACAGGATGGGGAGCACACCTGTTAGATCATACAACACAGGGCAAGTGGACCACTCAACAAACACTGCTCCACATCAATCATCTAGAACTACAAGCCATATTCCTAGCCCTCAAATCCTTTCAACTCCAGGTACAAAACAAAGCCGTCCTGATCGGAACAGACAACATCACGGCCATGTATTATATACAAAAACAGGGGGGGGACACACTCTCTACAACTGTCCCAACTGGCACAGAACATTTGGAGGTGGCCCATTCCACAAAACATATACCTTCTCGCCGAACACCTACCAGGAGTTCACAATCAGATTGCCGATCTGTTAAGTCGACAGACGCAACAGATTCACGAATGGGAGCTACATCCACAAGTTCTTCTACCTTTTTTCCAGATGTGGGGCCAGCCAGACATAGATCTGTTTGCCACACACCAAAACGCAAAATGCCCAACCTTCGCCGCCAGGTTTCCACACCCACAGTCCAAGGGCAATGCGATATGGATGAATTGGTCAGGCAGATTGGCGTATGCTTTTCCGCCACTCCCACTCATTCCGCTTGTAGTACGCAAGCTCCGGCAACAGTCTCTAAAAATGATCCTAGTAGCTCCCACATGGGCACGCCAACCGTGGTTCACCACACTGCTGGAACTATCAATAGTCCCACACCAAAAACTACACCTCTCCCCATCACTACTAACGCAGAGCCATGGAGAGATAAGGCACCCCGATCCATCTCAACTGAACCTTGCGATCTGGCTCCTGAGGTCCTAGAGTTCGGTTACCTTAACCTACCACCGGACTGTATGAACATCATTAAAGAGGCCAGACGCCCTACCACCAGAGCTTGCTACGCAGCAAAGTGGGAAAGATTAGCTATTTTCTGCGATAACGATCATATCCAGCCACTACAAGCCTCCACGCAAGACATCATTTGCTACTTACTACATTTGCAAAGATGTAATTTAGCATACTCATCCATACGTCTGCACCTAGCAGCACTTGCTGCTTACTTACAAAACAGGCAACACTTATCACTCTTTCGGGTCCCAGCAATTAAAGCCTTTATGGAAGGCCTTAAACGGATCATACCTCCCAGATTACCACCTTCTCCAGTGTGGAATCTTAACATCGTACTTACTAGGCTCATGGGACCCCCATTTGAACCCCTGCATAAATGTGAACTTCAATTCCTCACGTGGAAAGTAGCGTTCCTTATTGCAATCACCTCTCTCAGGAGGGTGAGTGAGATCCAGGCTTTAACCATACAAGAGCCCTTCTTACAAATACATCATAACAAAATAGTTCTCAGGACAAACCCAAAATTCCTTCCTAAAGTAATTTCTCCTTTCCACCTTAACCAATCTGTGGAACTACCCGTGTTTTTTCAAAACCCGGATTCTGTAGCGGAAAGAGCTCTCCACACCCTAGACGTCAAAAGAGCCCTAATGTATTACATTAACAGAACCAAGTCATTTCGCAAGATAAAACAATTGTTTGTAGCTTTCTCTCCACCACATAAGGGTAACCCCATCTCAAAAGCTGGGATTGCAAGGTGGATCGTTAAATGTATCCAAATATGCTACCAAAAAGCCAAGCGCACATTATCAATTCCCCCTAGAGCGCACTCAACACGTAAACTAGGGGTTTCCATGGCATTCTTAGGGAACATTCCCCTAGAAGACATCTGTAAGGCAGCCACATGGTCTACAACACACACCTTCACTAAACACTATTGTGTTGATGTGCAAGCCAAGCAACAAGCTTCTGTGGGCCAAGCTGTTCTTAAAACACTTTTTCAAACTACTGCAACACATACAGGCAACCACCGCTAGGGGAGATACTGCTGTACAGTCTATGCTCAGTGTGAGCTCTGCAGCTCACATGCCTCGAACGGAAAATGCTACTTACCAGTATGCATCTGTTCTTGGCATGTAGAGCTGCAGATCCTCACACACCCACCCACCTCCCCGGGACCTGTATGTGTTCCAGTCCTATCTTACTTAGATATACACACATGGACATCTTTTTCTCTTTTCTACTAACTCCATCACTCCCCATTATGGCGAAAAACAATCTGAGGATGGAGTCGATGCCCATGCGCACTATCGTCCAAAGGAGGAGTCACCTATCACCTGACTACAAAAGACTTCTTCTAAGACAACAACAAAGTGCAAGCATCCGAGCCCAACACCAGATGGCGATCTAATGCTCAGGGTGAGGATCTGCAGCTCTACATGCCAAGAACAGATGCATACTGGTAAGTAGCATTTTCCATGTAGCTTTAAATGGCTACATTTTGCGAAAATGTGTAAAATAAATTATACTGGAACCTCTGTCATATATACAAGTTATAACAACTTACAAAACTTGCCTTTTGTAACCAACAATCCACTTTCACAGACCCATAATGTGGCACTGTAAACTGCCAACCATTGGGTTTGTCTCTGTCTGTCTGTCTCTCTCTCTCTCTCTTGCTCGCTCTCGCGCTCTCTCGCTCTCTCACTCTCTCGCTCACTCTCTCTCGCCCCACCATTTTTATCTGTGATAGTTTGTGTGCCCCCTCTAAAAACCCACAATGAAGTATGAAAGGGACATGTCTGTGTTTGGGGAGGGTTACATTTTGGAGGGAGGGGGATGAATGGCGTGTGACGGCTATGTTCTATTTAAATATTACCCATGACTAGGCTCAGTGTTTAAAACAGAATGGCGTATGCTGGATGCACCCAGATTTTGTTTGTAAGGAAATTGGTTTATTCACATATGCACTTGCAACCTTGCATCTTGACTTCGTATTCAGAACACATTTCACGCTCATTTGTAATGTTCAGAAGAAAAATGTATGGCCACTGAGTTTAAAGAAAATTGTTTCTTAACATACAATGTTATAGCCTGGAATGTTGCCACTACTCCCCTAGTATTTGAGACCTTTGTAAGCTGAGATACCCATCTACAACAAGAGTATCTTGTTGATGTCCTTACATGTCTTTGAAAGTGTATGAGAAGGCCGCTCTGTTTGCTTTTCTAAATGGTAGTGCAAGTGGGATGTATACTGGAAGATAAAGAAGATTCCAGCCACTCAGTAGCTCCTCTCTCAAAACTGTAATCTAATACGTGCTTTTGACTGTTGGAAGCTGTTTAAGAGTCTTAGTCCCTGAGGGCATTGCTGTTGGTAAATTACCTTATTGTTAAATGAATGGCATTGCTTTTTTTTGGAACATTTGCGAGATTTTAATTTGCAAATTTTGCGAAAAAGTTGCTTTCTGAAAATTGAGCTCTGTTTTCTCAGTTGGCTTGCATAACACTTTAGTCTCAAAGCATTGTAGTGGCAGCTGTTACTTAATGGCTACCTCATTGACTGTAACAAAATGTTCACTCCATAAGCTTAATAATATAAGTCGAGCATTGCAGATGACAAGAAAGGGTAGGATGAACCTGCAGAAGAGGAAATTATTCTTATTTGACTCTGATATGAAGAATGTCAATGAATCTGATGTTGTAGGCATTGCTGGCACTCGCAGACTTAGGCAGTAGACCTAGTCAATAAGCTTTATTCTGTTACAGTAAGACCCATAAAAGCGCTAAAATAAATACAGCAAAGCTATAAATATATAAACATACACAGTAAAAAAGAGCAACTGTAAAAAGTGACTTCATAAGAGACCATCAACTCCCTAAAATCATTCAGACATCTCGAGACTTCCTTAGTCTCATTGCCACTTTAAAAAAAAAATGCTACATTAAAAATATCGACTGAGAGCAGTTGTAAAAACAGAAGGGTAGGTTGAACTTGTTTGAATTGACGAGCCTTTAACAGGGGGTCATAATAGACTTTCCTATGCACTTCATAATATCTGTAGAACATGATAAAGTGCATAGTGTCCTGCGGAGACACCTAGTTGCAGCTGCAGGAAACGTGATGCCAACAGCTGGTGGGGTATCAAGTTGAGCATAAACATGGTAAGCAGATAACGATCATAGTTACAGGTTACAATGGGTAGGACTTTATACATTCAGTGGATTACAGCAGGGCATACCCACACACCGAGGGCTTCTGTAGAGCCTAATGACCTCCGTTTCAGAAAGTTATCTTTGACCCAAATCCGGTCCACCTTAACAGTCCCCCCCCTGGGTTAGTGAATAGCTCAGCCCTCCTTAAACTCTGCAACAATTAAATGTATTTGAGCCAGGGCATACGGAGGGCGTAGTCGAGGGAGAGGCAGCCTAACGAGACCTCCTTTTTCAGCTGAGTTGCACCTTAGACCAAATATCTACCCAACGTAAGAGAGGGCGAAGGGCTGTTGTGTCTGATAGGTAGTTTACCCCCAATTCTTCATGCACAGTAAAAGAGGAAATACATTGGGAAACAAAAAGAAGACGCTGTAAGAATTTGTTTTCGACCACCTGTAAAGAATTATGCTTGGTATACCCCCAAATGGCGCTCCCATGTGAAGCTTTTGGAGACATATTTTGCCAGATAAACTTGTGCTAGTGCCCTAATCAGACTCCTAGCCAATAGAGAGGCAAACATCCATACGGACACATTCGTTCATATTAAAGCCATCTTTTTTCCACTTAGAAGGGGATTCCAACACAAGTCTAAAATCGAAAATGACATCCAGATACGAAAATACTTTCACCTTGGATAGAGTCTGAGACCCTACAGTAAAAGATTTTGATTTTGTTGTAGTAGGTCCCATCCCATTTGCTGGTATTAATACTTAGATCGAGCTCATCCATGAAACTCACAAAGGTGTCCAGGAGGGCTTGCAACCCCCTTGCGGTCTTTGCCATTAACACTGCGTCATACACATGAAGCTGGACGGGCAACGAGTGGACTTCTATCTGAGGGCAATCAGCCCGGGAATCCACTAAGATCTGTTCGAGCTTATTGATGTATAATGCAAATAGAAAGGGGGCCAAAATATATATATCCCTGTATATATCCCTGTCTGACCCGCCTTCCAGTTTGAAAACATAGTGTGCAATTTGAGTCATTAGTGTACCCGACTGTCGCCATTGTGTGAGTGTGAAGGTCCCTCAGAAAAATACGATACCCAGATCAACCCCCATAACTAGCATAATCCTCCATAATTTTTCTTGGTTTATCCGGTTGAAAGCCAAGGTACGATCCATGAAGGCAAGATGTATGGAGCCTTTTACATGCCACTGTGTATTTCCCCAAGACCATTTATAGATTCAGACACTGGTCGACTGTCGGTCTACCAGGCCTGAATCCGTACTGAAGGTTAGATGTGATGTTATGTTTGGTAGTCTTGGAAAGAACTCTATCCAAGAGAACCCGCCCCACAACCTTAACCACAGAATCGATCATGGAGATCGGTCCGTAGCATTGAGGGATATCCCTATCTCAATTTTTAAAGACTGGGACAATGATGGAGGTAGCCAATGATGAAGGGGGTCCCGCCCAGACTGCAGTGTTTAAAGTGTTCGTCAATAGAGGTGCCCAGGTCTCAATATCACTCAAATAAAGGTCAAGCAGAATCCTGTCAGGACCTGGAGCCTTGGTTTTAGTCAGACCCAGTATACCCTTCCTTACCTCATCTGTTGTGAACAGGAGATACGAGGTCCCCACCATGGGATGCTTGTCATTGGGATGTGCCCAAGTAAATAATCCATTATGAGCCCCTTCAAAGTGAGAGACCCAGCTGTCAGCGGTAATATGATGCGACAGTAAGGCCTTATCATATGGAGCAAAATATGGCTGATTAATGATGCTCCAGAATATAGCACTGTTCTTTAGGCGGCTGGCTTCTAACAAGCTCTCTCAGGCTTTGTCCATTATAGCATTCTTCCGCCTACTGACTCCAAGCTTGTACTTTCTATGACAGGACCCAGTACTAGCAGGATCTCTAGACTTATCCTTTAAAGCTCTCTAAAATGGGTAAGGAAGTGGTGAGAAATTTGGAGCACCATGGCCTAAGAGTATTGAATGGCAGGATGGCCCCGGATATTCCAGCCCAAGCGACTCCTTATTCGGTAAAATCAAAAGCTGTTATAGATTATTCCTTAGTATCACTTCCATTATATCAGTCAGTAACAAGCTACAAGTTGGGCAACAGGCTGGAAAGTGATCACCAGCCACAAACGATCAGTCTTAACCTAAACATTTCTCTACACGAACAAGCTGCCCCAGAGTTAGGTCAGACCATTGGTCTTGACTACAAAAGGTTATATTGGTCAGTAAGTAGTATACAAAAAATTGAGCATCAAGCAAGAGACTTGTGGGAAGATTTATACAATACTGATCAAAATCTTTTGACCCTTTGGGATCGGTTCTCAATCTGTTTAGTAGAGAAAAATGCTGTTCGGTCAAAAGTCATGGTATTAACAGCCACTTCTTTTCCAAAGAAAATGTCTGTGCAACTTAAAACCGCTAAAAGGAAATTGAATCACGCCCTGAGGGTTCTAAGAAACAACGCATCCACCAGTGTCAGGAGTGAGGCCTTACCAAAATTAAGGTCACTTTACAAAAAAGCTGTATGGGCCCAAACAAAAGCTGAGTTAGATCGGTACTGGTGTAAAATTAATTACGCAGCAAAACGTAAAGATGTACTAGAGTTTTGGAGACTGGTACACCGAGGTAATGGTAGGAAACAACAACAAGTAACATCAAACATATCGAAAGAAGCCTGGGAAAAGCATTTGGGCACTACGTCAGGTGGCATAAGTATCGTAACAAATCTAGTTGAAGATGGAACAGGCGATAATACAATGGAAAACACGCCGATAAAGATCCAGCATATAACCTTTGAGAAAATCATAAGTACTAGTCGCTGGGACGGTGCTCCGGGCCAAATGGCCTTCCTCAAGCATTATTCAAGGAAAATCCACAATATTGGGCGAAGAAATTGACAATATTATTTAATTATGTTCTGGTGAATGAAGAAATCCCAGATAAATGGAGGGGCTCAATTTTGGCCCTGATTTAGAAAGCTGGTCAAGCCGCGGACCCTGCCAACTATAAGCTAATAGCCTTAATGGATTGTGAGGCAAAGTTTTTTGCCAAATGTTTGTGGCAGAGTTAACGGCTTGGGTGGTCACCAGAAACTGTTGCCAATGAATCAGACAGGGTTTATTAAAGGCATGGGGACTATTATTAACATTCAAATGTTAGCTCTCTCAATTGAAATGGCAAGGCGCCGCTCACTGAACCTTCATTTGTGTTTTATTGATTTTAGCTCTGCCTTTGACACAGTGCAAAGGAACATTCTTTGGGACAAGTTATTGAAAATGGGAATTGCACCCAGACTCCTGAGAGCGATCCAACTGCTGTATACTAATACCTGGACGAGAGTAAGGTTGGGCCAGGGTACAGCTGTTTAAAAAAAAATTATAACAACGAATGGTCTGAAGCAAGGATGTTCCCTGGCTCCAATCTTGTTCAACCATTATCTTGCTGAAATTTCTACAGGGTTAAATAGTATAAACTCACATTCTCCGTTGGTGGCTGGCTTTAAGGTCTCCCACTTATTGTATGCCGACGATATTGTGTTAATACGTTATACAAAGGTGGGACTGCAGAGGTTAATTAGCGAAACTGCTCTTTACGCTTCATCTCCTGGGTTAAAGGTCAACTTAAAGAAGACAAAAACCATGCTGGTGTCTAGGGGGACAGCCGCACGACCAACATTTAGCATAGAAGGGACCGTGTTAGAAACAGTTTGAGTACAAATATCTGGGTGTTATACTAGACGCAAGGGGTTCGGGTAAGAATCAGTGTGCCCCACTACAGAGAAGAAATAATTCACTAACTGCAGCATTCGCTACCCTCCAGAATAGCTTAAAAGGGCTTTCCCTCAAACCGTTACTACAAGTTATGCCAGTTAAACATGTTCCATCTCTGACATATGGAGTAGAGATTTTAAGAGGGAGGGCTGATAATACTATAGATAAGCTTGTGACAGTTACTTACCGTCGCCTGTTTAATCTCCCTCAGCAGACATCACCAGCTCAAATTCGACTCGAGTTCGGTCTTAAATGACAGAATTTAAACAGCCTAGGGGCATATTTGAAATTCTGTCATAAACTTAGAAGGGATAATAACTCTACGCTTATGACAGTGGTCTGGGTATATGTGATGGTAAACATAAGCAGGCCCATGAATATTTTAAATTGGCTATAGGCACGTTCAAGGCAGAACAATTATGGGCTTTACCCCTCTCTCAAGCGGCATTTAATAGTTATTAATGGGTGCAGTAAAAAAATGTCTTCGCTAATGGATCGAGCAGTATTGGCAAAGAGATCCCTTACGTGGACAGTGATTGCATCTTATGGTATGTTAAAACCTCAGAGTTATCTAGGGGATTTGAATGGCCTAAGGGCTAAGCTGAAGTTTATGAGACTCCGATTTGGCAGCAGCCAATTTCGTGGAGACACTCCAGCTTGGAAAAAGCTGAGTAGTGAGAGGACGTGCCGCCTCTGTAATAGTAAGAGAGAGGACATCTGCCATATCATTTGTAGCTGCCCAGCTCTAATAGTTGAACGTAGAAGTCTGCTGAGGCAGGACTTTAATAGTCAATTGATACGAACACGTCGACGAGCAGTTATAGTCTGCTTGCAGGGAGAATATTTACAACTTACTGGCAGACTTTTGAAGTTTATAGAAAGAGTAGAGAGGAAACTGACTAACAGTGGTCAATGAAGAGTTTTTAGCATTTTTAATTGACGAATTGTATTTTAACTATGTGGTTTTTAGATAAGGGTTCAGGATTGGTTGTGTATGAAATGTAGGAAAATTGTATAAAGGTGTTTTATTGTAAGTTTTTATTAACTGAACAATAAAAAAAAAATTCACTTTCACTCTTTGGATTTCTTAGTGCTTGAGAGCAAGCACTATTGAACCATTTAGGCCTAGAAAAAGGTCTACTCACTGCAGGGATGCTAAGAAGCTCTGAAACTTTACGAACGATATTTGAAAAAGCCCCTAAACCGCACTTCAGCTAGCTTAGTTATCTAAACGGGTTAAGAACTCACCCGCACAACATGAGAGCAGACTTTGTCTAAAACACACAGCAGCTATCTGTGTTCACTTAAGACTTCTATCCTGGCTAATCACCTTCAGGGCTCCGCCATCCCTCTAGGTGATCACTTTGTCTGCCTGCCCCCAACAGAGGGATAGGCAAACAGGATTGTGGTAGCTAAAGGGACTGTGTTCAACTCTAGCAGCGGAGATCTTTAGGAAGACAGGGGATGAAACAATATCTATAATTGAAGCACCCCCCTTCCCTATGAAAGTCAGATTAACTTCCACTGGGTCAGAATAAACAAACTTTTCTAAGGAAAAGACAAGATCATGTTCATTCAGGAAGGCATTTAAAAAGTTCCCTTGTAAGGTATGTTCCGTATGTAGACCATCCAATAGTAAGCATCTGTGAGGCCTATTAGGTGGCTCCGGTGCGCTCTCACATAAATGGGTATTAAAATCCCCTGCCACAATAACGTGCTGCCACCTGTTTTCTCCCCTCAAGCTTACTTAGAAAGAAGTCGAGAATGTTGATTATTCACATCATGATAAGATCTTTTAGCATTATAAAAGTTCAACAACATTAGTTTTGGGGCCTTCAAAGGAGAAGGATAACACTTGTAAAGTAGAGACCCCTGTGGGGAGTACCTCAATTTCTACTTGGTGCAAGGGGCACAAAAATAACCAATCCGCCTTTAGACCGGCCTGAGCTAGATTCAGTTGCAGTAATAAAGTATGACTTATACCCTTCCCAAAAGCTGTTAGAGATATCCAATGTCTCTTGTAAGCATATCAACCCAAAGTTCTTCACATAGTTTAGTCAATTTGTGTCATCAATATTCCCTGCCAGACCCTCCGTATTACAGCTGATAATTTTGAGATAGTTTAGATTTGTTACAGGTGGAGCAGCTTGGAGAAGATCAGTGGACTCCTGGATAAGGTCTAGGAAGCCAGTTATCTACTACCACTGTAATACTTTCAAACAATCTGCTTCCTATGAGAGATTTTATGTAAAAGCTCACCATGCAGAAATTTTGAAAGATGAAAGTTCTGTGCCTGTAGAGCAGCTTGTTTTGTGCTGGTGGCCCTGTCAGGTGTGAATGTCACATATTGAGCATTACTATGTATATTTTTAGACATTGAGCATTAATATGTATATTGTTCTTTCCTACATATCCTTTGTTGATAGACTTATGTTTTTTCTAATGCAGTGCCTTGACATTGCATTAGACATTGACAGTGCCCTTGCAACATGAACGTATAAATGATTTCGCATTTCCCAACTGGAGATTGCATCATCTTTAAGCATAAACGAGAACGGAAGAATGTGACTGACCAACCTTTTGTTAATTCATAGTGATTTTGGTACCTTTGGCTGTGTGCTTTGACTCAACATAGTGTGGGCTGCCACATCGCACCACTGACCTTTTTACTCCTAAAAAACCCTACCAGTGTCTCCAACGCCCCCACTGCCTATAAATGTATCCGTTTTTTTTCTCTTATGCATGATCTCCAACAAAGCCCATAGAAAAGCTTCTTGTACACAGCGCAAAATTGGCCATTAGGTGGGTTAAAGTAGATGCAATATAGTCTACTGAATTATCAGGGGGTGGAGCTTTCCATTACTTCTCTCTGTTAAAATTGTCAGAATGGACCTCTAGATGTCCTGATGCTCTTGGTTATTAAACTACACTATTCCACCTCACATTCACCTCTTTTGGTCCTAGCCCCTTTTTCTATAAGGTTAATTGTGGTGCCCCTCCTTAAACATGTACTACAAATAGAGCCTAATAATGAATAGACCAACATTTTTTAAATAAAAAAAAATTGCCCACATTAATATGTCCTTATTTAGGTTTTGCTGTGCTTGCGAAATCTTTTGTAATGAAAGAAAAATCTTGAGGGGCTAAGTGCCCGCCAATTGCTTACATTTGCCATTGGTTGGCTTCCACGTCTCTCTTGTTTCCTTTCTTCCTGTTCAGCTCTTCCTCCTGCCTCCAGCTTCCTGCTCCACGTCTTCGTCCTTGCTGTGGAGCACAGCTTCCGGCGGCCAGAGTCCTTTAACTGGCCGTGCACTTATAACATACTTCATTTATTTATATTTACTTTCTAGCGACCGCATTCTGTTAGTTGCTTGCCTATCTCTTCCACCACATCCCTTCCATTGCTGCATGCCGCTTCCCCGCATTCCCCTTCCCTTTCGGTGATGACCTGTCCCTCGCACCACCTCGCTCCCGTCACTGCCTGCCCCTTCGCTTGTTGTCGCGCTCATACCTCCAACATAGCTTGTTTTATATAGCGCAGAGTAGACTGCAAGGAGTTGGAGCGCTGTACATGAGCACCAGTTACATTACACAAGGACACATTAATTTTTACAGGCTCAGGGAGATTAAGTAATTTACCCATAATCACAGGATGTTGAGCTGGTGCCGAGACTCGAACCTGATTCTCCAGCTCCAAAGTCAAGAGCTCTGGCTGTAATGCCACAGCCTGTCCATGCTTGGTGTTCCAGCTACCTACACTTTGATACGCTGGTAACTGCAATGGGTATTTGTTCACGAATATAAACTGCATATTCAACATGGGAAAATAAAAATTGTAACTTGGTTGTACTTGGCATAGCTAAAAGGAAAAAAAAGCGATATGACACGATCTGACTTTTTCATATCACTTTTTTTTATTTTTTACTTTAAGTTATGTCGCACAGCAGTTCGCACTGATGTGCAACATTTTAAAAAAAATCGACAAAGCCAACAAATCTCGCAGAGGCGAAATTTATTGGCTTTGCCAATGCTTGTTGTAGAGACTTGCTTTATTGCCAAGTCAGTTCATAAATAGGAGACTTCTTTAGACGAGATGCTCTTGTTATTGTTGGCAATTTAAAGGAGGAACTATGATTCCTTGCTTTTAGGTCTGGCGTTAGACAAGACGTTTTGATTTTACTATAATTATATGTATTATATGCTTCCTTATAGGAGTCTTTGATCAGTTTTCTTAATTCATTGGTCTGTTATTATGGCATGTTCATTTTCTCTTCCACCCACTGCAGTACGCAGCATGGGGTAATTGATCAGCCCTCTTCTGCTGTTGGTTAAATTCACTACAAGTGATGGCATTCTTTCCTTTCACAAGGAGCACATTCACACACACACACTCGTTTTTTTCAGTGCCAGGGAATTAGTAGGACTGTGACTTAATTGGCCGTGCCAATGCATTTAAAAAAAAAAAATAATGTCCAGACTTCAGACCCCTGAATTTTTCAGACTAATGAAGTTGCCTATATGTAGCACCTGGTATGCTAGTTTTTTTCCAATTTGGAGTGGAAGTGGTAAGTACATTTGGGATACTTAAATGCTTACATAATCCGGGTTCTTAAGTTCTCTTTCCTCCTCTACTTTCATCAGGCTCAATGTCTCTTTCTGATCTTTTGAATTCTAGAATACTACAGTGATTTTCACCTTTATAGCTTCACCAAAGGACTGCAGTTCTTAAAAGAGAACATGAAATTAACAGTGTTGACCAGTGAAATCAAAGTGGCTCCTTAATTGTGTCATCTGGTCCTGCTTGGATCACTACAAAGTGGCTGTTGGAAATGCTTGAGCCATCCTATGGGTAGTATTCAATTGTGTAATATTTTAGCTCATCAGCACAATTACAGATTTGGACCAGTCCTATGCTGTAGATGTTCGGTCCCACACTAAAGGTTCAGCTTTACCCCAATTGCAAGGCACTGTAATACAAACAACCACAGATATGTTTTAGTATCATTGGGCCCCGTTGATGAGGACAGATTTGAGTTTGTAGGCATTACAAGCTTGAGCGATACATCTGGTTATCTTCCCATTTCCACTAAGGGGACTTTCTCTGACTCTGAAGGGTGATCGGTAGAAATGGCTGAGCCAACACATTTAACAATGATCTTTACTGTGTGACGTGTTCCATTGTCTTAACCTATTTAGCTTATCTTTTACAAACAACAAGATCTTTTCACATCAGTTATTCCTAAATTTCAGTCTTTGCCTCCTCCATGACATTTGTAATGATTTCTTCGAACAGTCCTTATGGAATACTCGGGGTTTCTAATGCATCAGTCCTCTGCTCGCTCCTCTGTGTGTAGATGTTGTTTGTTGCAAGCTTAATAGCACAGACAGAAGATATTTTATATGTATGGCATCTTCTGTCCACACGTAATGTGGCTGTTTCACGGCTCTGTAACCTGAAATCACCATCACACATTTTCTACCCCACTTCTCCTCTCTCCCAAAGTTGAGAGGACTGATACTTTTAAGCTGTGGCTGGAGTCTGAACTAGTATAAAATTCAGCATCCATGTCAGTTCATTCCAGAGCATTGCAAAGAAAGCTTATCTGTAAAGCAGTTCTGCAATTATCTTCTTGCCGTATTGTAGTCAGTAAAGTATACAAATAAGTGATGGATGGAATGCTAGAATTATTCTTAGCTACTGGTAATTACGCTGGGCCGTTTCCCAGTCCATCATTATTTTTGCACACCTTCCCACCTCAGGTTGGACCCAGCCATATGCAAATCAATCTTGACCCTGCTCCAATGGGAACAGCCCAGCCCGAACTGCCACGCCTGGTAGATTTGATCAATTGTGAAATTTACCTGATTGACTCATCATGAATGTAGAATGAAACACTAGAGGCAAGAAAAATGTCTCATGTACTTGTCAACTAACTGGTTCGACGAGTTTATTAAAACTGGACGTAAATGGTGGGTGCTGTCAGAAGTTGCTAAAAGCTATCACGTTCACTGATTTGGTGGGAAATTGTTTGGAAATTATGCCTCATGTTTAAATTTTTTTTTTTAATAAAGGTGAAAGAGAGAAGCAATGATAATTCATAAAGCATACACAGACTAATAATGTTGGGGTAATTATTTTAAAAATGTAGATATAATTGCCAAATTCCCAGTTAAAGCTCACAACGAGGTGGAGGGTAGCAATGTTTTTAAGGACTCCTGGTTAGAGTCAATGAAGATGAAGTGTTACGATGACGCCTGGCTTTGTAACCTGCTCCTATTCCCTAAGGTAAACTGGTTGAGAATTCTAGATACTCATCTTTCCAATGTGACCAACCCTGATGGCTGGTCTAACACACTATGATCACACAGCAGATGGTACATTCAGTTAACGGTCTGGTTTTCGCAGCAGTGCCAGGGAAACAGCAGAATTCCACTGCCCTCATGAAATCTCATTGATGTCTTTGCACATAAGGGATGTACAAACTGATCCACAAATTATCAGCGTCTTGCAATATGAAGCACTGTCAGGCCAGTTTGGTGTATAACTCCAGGGCAGATAGGCAACTCATTGAATGCTGATGAAGTCCTTTTTTTTTTTTATTTCATTTTTTTATTAGGCGTTTGGGGGATAGTGGGGTCAAACAGTCAAGGCATGTGGAGGTTGAAAGTCTAGTTCAGGAAGCATATGCATCTCAATAACTTGATTGGTCAAGCAGTTTTTTAAAAATTAAAATCAGTAAGACTTTTATTTATGTTAAGATTACAGTAACTTCAGGAAAAGTTATACCATTCATCAGCAGTGCATGAAGGCCGAATATTGTCTGGTAGGCCTTTAGGGTAGTGCAAGCTCTCAGGCATTTATGTAGTGTGTGGCGTCTGGGCTTGCATATCAGTCTTGCAGAGCATAGCTGGGATGAGTCTCACTGGCCTTGATGATGGTAGCAGATGTGCACTGAAGACTGTGTCACTTCTGCAGTTTAAAAGTTATAACATCGGGTGTGCCAACTGTTTGATACAGTTTAGGTCAGTTTGCAGGGGACTTGGAGTGTTCAGAGACCTCCAAATGGGTTCACTCGAAGAGTGATACATAGGCATGAGGTCTGCAGGATCAAGGGGCTCACAAGGGTGACCCCTATAGGGTCACATGCGGTCTTGCGACTGTGGAGGCAGGGGCTCACAAGGGTGATGAGCCTCCTCAAGGGGTTTCTCTCGCAGGATCGCACATGGCTGTTTGGACCGGTCACAGTCTGAGTCAGCACCAATAGCTACCTCAATACTATGGGCACACATGGCATGTCACACTCTGGTGGTGCAAGCAGGTTCTGAGCAGGCAGGGCCGTAACCTCTTTCTCAGAAGGGCTCAACAGCATAGATCATCTTTGCAGTTATAGTGATTGAATCCTATTGTCATAAAAGAAGACAGCCTTGGATTTAGTCTCTCGTCCATTCTTTTCTACTCTGGTATTCAGCAGCTCTTGAACCAAAAAACTTGAATACTGGATATAGAAGATGGGCCTGGGTGTTGTTGGCATCCAATCACATTTAAACTTTGTCCCAAAATTTTTGCAAGGAGTCATTCATTGTATGACACATTTTTATTTCGGCTAGCCATAGCTCCATGGCAACTATTCAGGAGTGAGCTGTTACTTTGCAGAAATTGCAGGTAGGCAGTCCAACCTTTACCAAAAAGCACTGGATGCAGAGTTGGGTGATGGCCCGCCCTTTAGCCAGGTCAGAGTCTGTCAAAGTCATCATCGCTCTCTATTCACACCTTGAACTGCTGGAACTGTTTTATAGACTAATTCCTTTCAGGGAATGAGTATTGAAAGACGGACAATGAATTCCAGCGATGGGGATAATCTAAAGGAGCAGAGTATGAAGACATACTGGAAAGGAGAGACAGCTTTGTCTAGCCATTGCTGATCTTACAGAGCACCCTACAATCTTAAGAGCTTCATACAGAAAGGGCAGAAACCCTCCTCAAATATACTGAATGGCTCACATTTACACACTGTATATTTAGGTGGGCTGGAGTGGGACTGAGGGGTTTGCATGCTGATCTACTACACAGCTTTACCAGGGAGAACCAGCTGGCAGTCACCCCAGTGAGGTAGATATATAAAGGCCTGCATGCAACCACTAGGAGTGGCTGCCATCAACAGTTAGAAGCATCTTAGCTTGAAAATGGGGACAGTGATTATCCATGCTAAAAGGAGTGCCACTTTGGCTTGACCCGGAAAATACAAAGGAGCCTCGCAATGCTGGCGATCAGTGCCCTATGATCATAAAAATGAATGATTAGGGAGACCATGACCTGGATCTCTTACAGGGTTTTCTTAATGTTTAAAATAAGGAGCATGTTATTGTGTACACAGTGCACTAGGGATGTTTTTGCCTTATTGCAATAAGGTAAATTCTCTCTTGCTGGGGCACTCTGAAATACTTATCTTTTCTAGAACATGAACTAGTTCATACGGTTTTTCTCAACAATACACAATGGAGTGATGCCAGCAAGAATGTGTTTTACAGTTCTTAAGAAAACCCTGCCACTGCAGTTTGCAAACCTAGATTTCTCACAACCTTTGACAAAGTAAAACTCCTTCTTTGGAAGTAAAATACTTCTGTAGGCAGTACACCAAACATGGCTTACATTGAGCTCACTTGCACTGAAATACCTGGGATCCTACAACTTGGATATGTGATCTCCAAGTGGATTTTATTTTGAGTATGAGTTAGGCAGGAATTGTTTTCTGTCAAATTTCTCCTATTTAATATGTACTTTAATGATTTTGTAAAGGACCTCTATTTGAAAAGAATACCTGCTCGGAAACTTTGGCAGGACACATCCCTGCCCTGTTCTATGTGAGCAAGCTTGTTTTGTTCTCTTAGGCTATGTTTAGATGGGTCTCCATAAGGGAATGGAGACTTAACTAAAGAAAATCAGTTCATCATTACTATAACCAAAATGTCCCTTCTATGAAGGCCTGAACAAAGTGCTTTTCAGCGCCACCTTAGCAAAGGGTGTTTCAGTGTTGGACATTTTCCAGGCAGCAATATGGGCATCATTACACACCTTCATCAAGCATTACTATTTGATTTCCAGGTTCGTAGAGAGAGCCATTTTTCCTGTTCAGTTTTGCTGGATTTCCTGGTGTGTAGTCCAAGACATTACAGAAGGTAATTAATTGTTCTTTTGCTATCCCTTTTGTATTAGCTTGTCTACGCTCTCTAACTACTGTTCCCAAAATCATTAAATTGAAAGGTGCTGGAAGCGATGCCTGCTTGATACTGGTGCCCTACAGGTTTCCACAATTTGTAAAGACTGATTGGTCGATACTTTTTTTGGATTCGAACAGGCATCGTACACACTTTATTGACTCCCTACTTAGAGGATCTTGATAAAGTAATTATTCTGCAAAAGAAAGAGGAAAACCAGCTACTGCTAAACATAATCCTTTTTTCTCCCCTGAGCTGTAGGTCACCTCATTTTTTTGGGTTTTAATTAGGTGTCCGACATTATTATTGTTCATCTGGCCTCTTGTGTCGACCTCATTCCAACACTCCGTTTTTCCTCCCTTTGCATCTGCCACTGAACCATCAACGACAAAGGCCCTGTCTTGAGGTGCGACCAGTTTATCAGACACTAGCATGCCGTATTCAAGGGCAGCAATGTGCTTTATGCATTTTTTTCATGTATTCAACAGTGTTTGCAATCAATTAGTGAGTGTGCACAATGTGTAACGCGCATGCCGTGTATGGTGTATTTCTTTAATAGAATTGTATTCTTTTATTTTGTAGTACAATTGAAGTTACGTCGATGCCTCCAGTCGATGTTATATTAGGTTGGTTCCGTTCCAGAAATCCGCTGGACTTGTATATCAATATCGTGTGACGTGCGTGCTCGCAGGAGACAACCAAGCTAATCCTTTTACTCACTATGAATGTTGTTTCTTGGAGTAAGAAAAACAACTCCCCCGGTCTTTCAAGCAGCTCATGCCCCAACCCTGAAACTGCTGCTTTCCGTTCTTGTCCAGGACCCTCCGAGCAGTTGAGACTGATGGTGAAGTTCTTGGCACTCTTGTGTGAAGCACCAGTAATAGGACTAAGTGAGCCGGGAGCTCTGCCTGCGCCTGGCTTCGTTCTCTGCCTTCGTCCAGATTGCCCACAGGGTCTTTTATGCTAAGACATTAATGTCGAATGTAATGTTATCATGTTGAAGTATTCTGGATCAAGTTTCACTAACACCTCGGGGGAAGATACCTTTACGATCAAGCCATTTTTCCAGTATAACGTTGGGAATTCAACTGTAAATATCAGTGTGTTGTTACGGTGCTGTGGTTCTGTAAGCAAGGGCACTTTTAGTGCAGACAGCACTCCTCATGCTTTGGCGTAATCTATAGTCACTCTTCAGCGCAAGCGGGAAAGACTGATTTCGAAAGAATTAAGAACCATTTGCAGTCAGTGGAGCTGCTTCTGGGCGTTCAGTAACCGGTTGGCCTAGTCTGCTAGCGCTGATATGCAAACAGCTCAAGGGCTTCGCCATATATTAGGACTGCCTAAAAACCGTGTGTTTTCAGCAAAGTACACCAGGATGTTTTCCTACCGTTAGTATCCGTGATCCGGAAAAGTAGAATGTCTTTTCTTGCACAGCTCAAATTTAACTTGGTGCTGATGAATAGCGCTGAAAGAAACCTGTGTGTCTAACATTGAACGCAGGGGCACTATGCATTTATTAAAGCACCACTGCTGCTGCGTGTGTTGGAGCTGCTTTTCTCCTTTTGCAGACTGTACATTACACAGTTAGTAGTCCAGTGGCGCCTTGAAGTGTCTTTTCACTAAAATATTCATGAGCGCTTATGGCTTTGGTCAGAAATTGGAATATTTTCTAGCTCCTATTCTAACCCCCACTTAAGACCATTCTAGGTAGGCGTAAGGAAAGCATTTTGAGGACGAAGGACTTTTAGCTGCGTTCTTTAACTTTGGTTCTTTTGTCTTTCAGCTATTTGAAAACTGAAGTTGCTGATACCCTTAATAAAGATGTTAAAATTATGAAAGTAAAAGATGCATCTGTAATTATTTTTTTGCATTAAAATACCACATCTAAACAACAGATACTCACTGCCAAATGTTTGTAAATTGGTAATAGCCTTCCAGTGAAGCCCTTTTGGGTAAACAAAATAAATGGAGGGTAGTGGTGGAAAGAAAGGTCGCACCTCGTAAAACGAACAATTTACATGGGCAAAGTGATGCTGATATACAAATCAAAACAACTATGAATAATCGTGGTGCCACTCAGGGTACTAGCACACCCTACTACCTTGGGTGTGGATGCACGACAATCAAAAGTCCTCGTGCTATAACACTATATACAAAATATACCCTGGCACTCCCAACATCTAATGCTTTTTTTTTTTTTAAGTAATGTATAGTTTAAGCAAGTTTTATGAACATATATTTTGTTACTTTGTTCACAGGTAACACAGATACTAGAAGAAGTCATAAATGTTCAATGATTTATTAATCTTGTTGGCATCAATTTAGTCAATTTCAATTTTTTCAAACAAAGACTTATTATGCAAGGACTGAACTCTTTAAAAGGTGGCGTTTCCAAGTCCTGAACAGTACATCTGTTTTCAGTGAAGTGACAACAGCCAATTTTCGGTAAAGAAACACAACAGCCGACACGCGTTTCATCGCAACCGTGACTTTTTCAAGGCTTTCTCATATGCATAAGGTGAGTCAGGTAATATATAGAGTATGAATCACGATGCTAGCGAACGACCGTCTGGAGAGCCTCTGGATGTCAGCTCGTCATTGCTTCATTTTGAATCGGCAGGAAAGGTGTAGATTATGCTTCAAATAATTAAGAGGATGGGGGGGCGCTAGAGGGCGCACGGCAAGATGGCCGCTCTGTAGAGCACCTCCGCCGGCCGAGCCATCAATCCGCTTAAAATCCTTGTCTTCCTGCCCTGGTTGACGCCCTACCTACAGGAACCGAGCAGCTGAGTGCTACGGGCTACTTTGCTCGTGCTAATCTGGACTCTGCGTGGACAGCTGGCCGAGCGAGAGGCTGGTGATTCCCCGGGGCCCCGCTGAAACATGGCGGCCCGGGACGTGCTCTGAGCGCGAGGCTGCGGTGAGCTTCGGGTGTGGTGCCGGACGCGGCCTGCGGGCGCTGTGGTGAGATCGCGCTGCCCAGCTGGCGACCGGTGGGCTATGCAGCCTGGACTGGGCGTGGCGGGCGCCCCGGTGCGAGATATGTGAGCACCTGAGGGACGGGCCGGTTTTTGATCCTTGCCTGCGCGGCGCACCGGTTGCGGGCTTGTGGAGGCGGTGTCGATCTTCTGCCGTTCTGGGCTGTCGGCCTCGCGGCCAGCGGAGCTGCTACGGACCACCGCTGAGACCGGACCGGGAATCCGGGTGAGTGCCTCGTTGCGCCTGCTTCTCGGCTGCGGCCTACCTCGCTGCTGTACCCCACTGGGCTTCATCCGGCTGCGCTAGAGTTTCCACCGCACATGATAGCTGGTCCCGGGTAGATTACTGGCTTCTAAGTGAGATAGCGGGGGGTTGGGTGTCTCAGATAGAGGGATTGCCTCGCACACTATCCGATCATAGCCCAGTCTGCCTTCGCCTACAAATTCCGTGCACTGTTCACAGATCATTCACCTGGCGCTTTTGGCCTGATGCTCTGCTGGACTCCTGTTACGCTGAAACTGTTCGCGAGGCTATAGTGCAATACTTTGATCACAACAAGGGGTCGGTTGACAGTGCTACGACCCTTTGGGAAGATTTTAAGGCCACTATTCGGGACACTTGTATTGGCACATCAGCTGGGATTTTGCAAGACTTGCGCGGACAGCTTGCTAAGCTGGAAACCACCCTGCAGCGTCTCAAGCGTGATTATGAGAATGCACCCTGTACTCAGACACTGGCGACAATTAAAGAGTCCATATTGGAATATAATGAGCTGGCGGAGAAAGAGGTCAAGTATATATCTAAACGCCATGTAGCCCACGCTTATGGGGAGGGTGGACGACCGGGACGCCATCTAGCTAACAAAATTAAAGCTCGTATTGATCGGCACACTATTACTAAGATCACTGACGCAGCTGGCCAGGATCACTACACCACTCAGGAGATTCTAGCACAGTTTAAAACCACTTACGCGGATTTATATACCACACAGGGGGCAAACAAGGGATTTCGGATGGGCAAAGGGAGTTTCTTAGCCAACCGATTACAGAAGAAGATATTCGCGCGGCGATCAAAACCCTTCCAAACAAGAAAGCCCCTGATGGGTTTCCCAGTGAATTTTATAAGGAATACGCAGTAGAATTAACCCCCCATCTCTTGGCAATGTACTCCGAGGCATATGACACTGGCCAATTGCTGCGAACCCTTCGGGAGGCTCGGATTATAACGTTGCTTAAAAAAGATAAAACGCCTTCATGTTGCGACTCTTATCGACCACTGTCGCTTATCAACACTGACGCCAAAATATTGGCCAAAATTCTTGCCACCAGGCTGCAGCCGCTCATGCAAGGCCTGGTCCTTCCGGACCAGTCTGGGTTCATTCCCTCCAGGTCTACCTCTCATAATTTGTGCATGCTATTTGCTATGTTCCATATTCTCTATCCTGGGCTCCAAGCAGCGGCTGTCATGTTAGACGCCGCCTATGCCTTTGATCCCATAGAATGGGGCTACCTTTTTTATATTCTACGGCGAATGGGCTTTCCTCCTATCTTTATTAATTGGATACGTCTGCTCTACACTGACCCTGTGGTGCGGATCTGGGTAGAGGGTAGTACGTCAGACCCTATCTGCATAACCAGGGGGACGTGGCAGGGGTGCCCCCTTTTGCCTCTTCTTTTTGCGATCACGCTAGAACTCCTTGCCTGTATTATTAGACAACGGCATCGAGCCTCAGCCCTCCAATTTGTCCACCGTCCCGTCAGTATCTCACTGTATGCGGATGACATGTTGCTTTTTATACAGGAGCCACGCGTTTTCATGGCACCAGTTTTAAGGGAATATATTCGCTTTGGGTTGTTCTCAGGCCTACACATTAATTGGGCTAAATCGATGGTGGTGCTGCTAACAGAAAGCACCCTGCCTCATGAGCTTGAGTTCCCGCTTGTGTGGTCCACGGACCCTGTAAAATATTTGGGGGTGTGGGTTCATAGAGACCCCGACACGGTTATCCGTGAGAATTATGGCACTGCATATACGAAGTTAGAACAACAGGTGGACAGATGGGTAAAGCTCCCATTATCGCTGGCCGATCGCATAGCACTTATCAAGATGGTCGTGCTGCCTCAATTTTTATACCTGTTCAGCAACATACCGATTCCACTCACGAAACAATTTTTTTAAACTGTGCACACTTTGCTCCTCCGGTTGATTTGGGGTGGTAAACAGGCTCGTGTCAACTGGGAGACACTTACTTTAGATTATAAAGATGGAGGCTTCAATGTGCCTGACCTTTATTTGTACTATTTGTGTGCTCACGCACAATATGCCCACTACTGGTTCGGCTCACACGATTTCATCCCACACGTGGCAGTGGAAGATGGAGACGCACACCCTGTTCCTTTATGCTCCATGCTGACTCACTCTAATCGACAGACACCCCGCTCTGAGATCAACATTGTTGACACTACTATAGCGGCCTGGCATGCCTTGGGCCGCATGGCAGGGAAATTACCGTTATATTCCCCTCTGTTGCCGCTTGCGTTCCACTCGAACTTGTCCGTGGCGCATGAGGCGGGAGCTATGTACACTCTGAAGCTGGCAGGAATAGATAAACTGCTGGATCTATACCCCAATGGTGTTTTTTTGACGGATGATCTCAGTTACGTGCAAAATAAGGCACCACTATTTATATTCCTTTTCCACAGGTTAAAAAAAGCGGTACAGGCACATTATCTTACTTCCCCCTACAGAACCTCCTACGTTACAGACCCTACACACCATGCTTGTCAGTCCGACACGACGTAAACTCCTTACCAAACTTTACCGCTCTGCTAGAGCGAAAAAGCCCCTGCCACGCAACAAAAGTCTGAGCTTACTGGTACCCTGACTTCCAGTGGCAATCTTCGAATAATTCATTTCAAATACATCCATCAGGCTTATCACACTCCACATAAGTTGTTCAAATATGGGCTTAGAGACACTGATGCATGTAAGCGCTGTGGAGCCATGGATGCTGACTTCTGGCACTTAGCCTGGGTATGCCGCAGGGTGGCTAAGTTCTGGAATGATGTGGTTCGTATACTATCTACTATGGTCAATGTCGAGCTGCCATGCTCTCCGAAAGTCTGTTTGCTGAGCTTGGTTCCGTCCTTGAAGGGAGCTACAGGTAAACTTGTGAGAGTAGCTTTACTTGTGGCCAAGAGACGCGTGGCAATGACATGGGAGGGCACGGCTGGGCCATCGGCTGCGCAATGGCTCAAGGATTTGGTGTATTGCCGGGACAACCTAGTGCTATATGCTGAGGAACTCCCCACCTCCTCTCGGCCTAATGATATTTGGGAGCCCATCCTACAGTACTTACGATCTGTTGAACACGATGAGTCCCCCAGCTAATGCGGAATGCTGAGTATATTATTCCTTTGATTGCATGTACGGTACCTCACTATGATACACAGATTGTAACTCTGTCACTGCTGTTTGATATATGCATAACTGCCACGGGTTGTTAAATGTGTTTTTACTTACATGTGCTGTTTGATGCTACCTTTATAATTGCATATGTTTCAATGAAAACTCAATAAAAAAAAAAAAAATAAGAGGATGTCAGTCAGAAATAAAAAGTAATTTGAGCAAGTTGTGGCATACTTGTTACGGTCAAAGTTTCTCAAGAAAAGTCGTGAAAATACGAGACAAAGACTTGGGAAGCGTGTTGTTACCAAAATGACAGGGACTTACCATAGTCTGAAGCATACAATATACTTTCTTTTGTGGCAACTACTCTTTAAAATCACGACTTTTCTTTTTTTTAAATTAGTTTTATTGGTTTTCACATTGCATACAGAGTCAAACAGCGTATACACAACAGAAACAAAGTAAAAACAAAGAACCTGTGATCGACCAGACCAATTGCATATTTGCCCTCAGATACATTCATTTTTGCTGTTTCACATGTTTGATTAAAGTTTATACATGAACGGTATTATCCATCTTCACTTTCGGGTGATGCTCCTTGATCTTTAGTCCGCAGATATTGCATTAGTGGTTCCCAAACGTCTCTGGGTCGAGATGGAGTCGGTAGCTCCTCAGCATATAGTTCCAGGTTCTCCCTACAGTACACGAGGTCCTTAATCCAGTGGTCTGGGAGTGGAGCAGCTGAACTCTCCCATTTCATCACCACCCTCCTTTTCGTCAGTAGCAAAGCAATTATGATAAATTTACCAATTACACCCTTCAGATGCAGCGTAAAACACAGTAGGCACACCTGTGGGGTACATTGTAGGGTTACAGTGGTCATGACCTGAAGCCTGTGTCACCTCCCCCCAAAAATCAGCCACCCGGCCGCATTCCCAGGCTAGGTGCCAGAATTCTGCTCCTGAACCCCACATCTTTTGCATGCATCACTCTCCTGAAGGCCATATTTGTGCAATCTAAATGATGTATGGTATATTTGGTGAAGATATTTAAAGTGAATTATGCGCAAATTACCAATTGAAGTAAACGCACTAGTGAGTTGACAGCAGTAATCCCATTCCTTCTGCATTAGTTGAGGGTGAAGTCTATTATTCCACCTGGCAAGGCTCCTGTCCTCAGTAGCCACCCTCTCGTACCTAGCTGCCCTGTACAATTTAGTAATCCGCTTGTGTCGCGTGGGGCTAACCAAGAGCGATTGAAGAGTTTGCAATGTCGGCGGTTCAACAGGAAAGCTGTGATAATATGCTTAAGCCTGTGAAATATAAACAGGAAGAGCGGCGACTTGTTCTGAACATATCGCAGCTCCTCTTTCGTAATAAAACTGCCATTAGGGAACAGGTACTGCATGCTTATCTATACCTGCCAATGTTAATGTATGCATAGCGCCTACTTCTTGTGTGACCGATAATGCTGTGTGATGCGCTAGTGGGAGCGAGGGGGCATACAATGGGAGTTTCGCAGCCATCTGACCTATTTCCTGCCAGGCCGCGATTGTGGTGTCTATTGTGTTGATTTCTTTTTTTGCAGTGCCTCTGTGGGTATACGATAGCATACATTTTAGTGGAATCGGGTGTGCGTCCCCATCTTCAACTGCAACATGCGGAATGAATTTGTGGTGATTGTACCAATAATATGCATATTGTGCCTGTGCGCAAAGATACTACAGATGCATGTTGGGCACGCTGAAGCCACCTTTACCGTAGTCCAGTGTAAGGATATCCCAGCTCACGCGGGGTTGCTTCCCTCCCCATACCAGCCTCGCCAACGAGCGCAGGGTTTTAAAAAAATGGTGGGTCAATTTTATTGGTATGTTGCTAAACAAGTACAAGAATCGGGGTAGAACGATCATCTTAATGAGGGCTATGCGGTCACCCAATGACAACGGCATCCCTCTCCAACGGGCAACCTGCTGTTCCAGCGTGGCGCATGCGGCGCCGTAATTCTCCCTTATGACTGTCTGGTTCTCGGTGAACCCAAACCCCTAAGTATTTAACAGGGGCAGACGACCATACGAGGGGAAACTCCAAAGCATGGGCAGTGGTATTTACAGTCAGTGGAACTACCAACGACTTATTCCAGTTAATGCTGAGCCCTGAGAAAAGCCCAAATCTTATGTATTCACGCAGTATTGGTGCCAAAATTATCTGTGGCTCCCGAACAAAAAGCAACATGTTATCGGCATATAACGATATGCCTACAGGCCAGTGTGCGAATCGCAGGGCTGCCTCTCTGTGCCGTTGCCTGATAATGCAAGCTAGCGGTTCTAGCATTAGGGAAAAGAGAAGTGGCGAGAGAGGACACCCCTGCCTAGTGCCCCTGCCGGTCCGAATCAGGTACGGCGTGATTCCATTTACCCAGACACGTGCCGTAGGGTCCATGTACAATAAACGCACCCATCTGCTGTAAACCTCAGGGATCCCTATGCGCTGTAATATTTGAAACATGTATCCCCGTTCTATAGAATCAAATGCTTTGGCCGCATCCAGCATAACTGCCGCCGCTTGGAGATCAGGGTCGAGTATATGGAACATCGCAAAGATTGTGCGATGTGGATCTATCTGGTATGAACCCAGATTGGTCCGGCAGGATCAATTTCGGCATTAACGGTTGAAGTCTAGTGGCTAAAATGTTTGCTAAAATGTTTGCGTCTATATTAATAAGTGACAGGGGACGGTACGACTCACAGCAAGAAGGCTCCTTGTCATTTTTTAATAAAGTGATTATCAACGTTTCCCTAGGGGTTGCCGGTAACCTCCCTGTCTCATAGGCCTCCGCGTACATGTCCGGCATGTATGGTATTAACTCAGCCGCGAATTCCTTATAGAATTCGCACGTGAGGCCATCCGGCCCGGTGCTTTCTTATTAGGTAGCGAACAAATTGCCTCACGGATATCAGCAGCTTCAATCGGCTGAAATAGGTACTCCTGTTGCCCAGCAGACAGCCAAGCCATGGTGATGTCTGCCAGATAGTCATCTAATTCCCTTGGTTCAATATCCCCTTTAGAAGTGTACATCTCAGCGTAGCAGCTACGGAACTGCGCCACAATTGCCTGCGTAGAGTAATGGTCCCGCCCTGCATCATCCGTGATTTTTGTTATGATGTGATGTTCCGTCCTGGACTTAATCTTGGAAGCTAAATTACGACCAGGTCTGCCTCCTTCACCGTACACACGGGCTATATGTCTCTTAGAGAGATAACGCACCTCCCCGACCGCCAGTTCATTGTACTCCAGAATGAGGTCTTTAATTTGAGCCAGTGTGAGCGCACATGGGAGGACCTCATAATCTCGCTCAAGCTTTATTAGTTCAGTTTCCACTCTGGAGAGTTGGCCACGGATATCTTTGAGGATACCTGATTTTGTACTTATGCATGTGCCCCTGATAGTGACCTTGAAGGCCTCCCACAGAGTAGCGGCACTGCTCACCGTCCCCCTATTTAAATCAAAGTATTGAACTATGGCTTCTCTTATTGTATTAGTGTATAGCGGGTCAAGTAGCGCCTCTGATCTGAAACGCCAGGTAAACTGGCGGGGGCCGCTCAACGGGATATGTAAGGTGAGCTTAACCGGGTAGTGATCAGAGAGCGTTCTGGGCATCGCGTCTATCGCATAAACCCATGCATTCACTTCGCCACTCACCAGCCAATAGTCTAACCTTGACCAGCTGCCATGCGCTGTAGATGCGTGCGTGCCTTCCAATCTGTCTGTATTGCGGAGCCTCCATGTGTCCACAAGTCCTAGTTCAGCCATCCGGCTGTTTATGACCAGATCTGGCTTGGGTGATTGTCCTCCCTGCATACTCGATTTATCTTTACTGGGGTCCAAATGAGTGTTCAGGTCACCGCCACATATAATTTTTTGCTTCAGGCCACTCTCTCAGAACGTTAAAAATATCCTCAAAGAGCGCAGGCGTGTCAGTGTTGGGTCCGTACACATTCACTATAGTGAAAAGCGAACCAGATAGTTTCCCATGTATAATATCGTGACGCCCCCCATCGTCTGTGCAGGTTTTGATAACAGTAAACGGGAGACCTCTTTTTATCAGTGTACTTTATTGCGTACGAGGAGTACAAGGACGCCAATCGGTACCCGGCCCATCGTGAACCCACCCTGGCCTCGGTCTGTCTAGTCAGATGTGTCTCCTGGAGAAGAGCAACCTTGACATCATGTCTGTCCAGATAAGCTAGTACTTGTCTGATTTTTTTGGGGGGGAATTTAATCTGCGGACATTCCACGTCATGCATGTAATCTTTTCTTTTTCTAGCATTGCCATGTGAGTTTTTCAACAGTATACAAAGAGCGCCTGTGAGATAGGGCAATATATAAAGCCTCAGATGTATCCATGATTTCCAGTCGGTCACATAAACAATCCTATACTTCCCCGCCTCCCACATCGTCCCCCCACCCACTTCAGCACCCCCAACTTTGCTAAAGCCATCCCAAGAACAGAAAAACACCCCCCCAATGCAGAACATAGTCTCAGTTAAATGCGGGATACACCCACAGGGGAACGTCGGAGCGCATTGAACCTCCCAGATGAAAAGGGAGGTGGCTGAACATACTTAGAGGAATCTCCCACAGTTTTGAAATCTCTAAGCAAAGAGGGATACACACGTCAAATCTTTTAGCAGTAGCATCATATAATACGTACAGTGCAGTAATGTAACAGACGGCTCGGCAGGGAATGCGATATGAATTCTGAGTAGGCCTCCCATCCACCTCTCCCTGAGAGCAACCATATCTCATAACACTTGGGTCATCTCAATACAGAGCCAAAAGATTTAGCAAATACATCACCACTTATAGTTCAGCAGCGTTCAGTCCTCTTCACCTAATGTGTCAGACATATCTTGAACCTTTCGTTTAATGTTCTTTGCATACTCCATAGCTGATTTAGGATTTGTAAATATTTTTGTTTTGCCTTCTGCACCAATGCATAGACGAGCCGGGTACAGCATGGCATTTGGGACTTTCTCCGCCATCAGCAGCTTCTTCACAGCTTTGCATTCTCTTCTTGCCGCTTGAACCGCTACTATGAAATCCGGATAAAAAGCCAAATTATTGCCTTGGTGAGTTATGGTACCTTTGTCACAGGCCATACGTAGTATTGAATCGCGGTCTCTATAATTCAAGAGACGGGCAATAATCGGTCTCGGTGGAGCGCCCGGGGAAGGGCAAGCCGCCAACGAACGGTGAGCTCTCTCAACACCTGGGAGAGATGCTCCGACCCAAAGATCTCACGCAACATTGCCTCCACGTACGTTTCCAGTCTCCCAGTATTGGTCGACTCCGGCAGGCCAGTAATTCTTATATTATTACGCCGAGACCTGGCTTCCAAGTCTTCGTTTTTCGCCTGTATGACGGCGAGCACCTTCTCCATATCAAGAGTCTTGGAGGCCTCTGGTTGCAAATTGTCCTCTGTGTCCAAAATGCGTTTCTCAGCCTCGCCCAGTCTGGCAGCATGTTTGTCTAATTTCGCAGACATGTGATCCATTCGTATATTAAGAGCATCTATTTTGCCATCTATGAACTGCAGACTGCTCTGCATGGCAAGGAGCGTTGCCTCAAGTGACAGCGGGTTCTCGCAGGGGGCGTCAAGTTCCGAGTCCGAGGTAGCTCTTTGCCTCGATTTTCCTGGCGTTCATGGCTCAAAAGCGAGGCTGACTTTTATCGGATTTGCCCATGTCTGCTTTTATATGTAGCCCAGCAATGCACAGCAAGTTAGTATAGAATATTAGTCTGTTGACTTTCAGGCTTGTTATATATTTCACCCGCAAGTAGCAGCTACCGCACTTCCAGGGGGGGCAGCAGCACTCTGCTCCGATCTATGCACCCACAGAGGACGTTGCCTCCAGTCTCCGCAGTCTCGGCCTCAGAATGGCTGCAGTGGGATCAAGCGCAACACCCCAGTCCCCGCAGCCACGCAATCTCAGCACCGTTGTCAATCAGCCTTGGATGTATATTCAAAGTGTTGGCATCATGTACAAAACTTACATCAATGTAAAGCCCATGTGGCCATCTATTTCTTTTTCTGGTGGGCAGCAGAGACACCCAGCCATCAGAAACGTGCCTCGGGCGCGCAGCAATAGACGATTGCACACTTGGAAGGTGGGTTCACAATCAGCCAATAGATCAGTGATGGGGCATCGGGGATTCAGTATTCGTGCGACACATGGTTCCCATGCCAGCCCGATCGCAGCATCGTGCGCACAAAGCCAATAAAATAAGGCCGCGTGTACAGGCCGCCTCGACCAGGGCCTCCCGTGCAGCTCAGTCCCCGTGCAGCAGGCCTCCCCCAGCGGCGACTGCGCTCCCACGGACGCCTGTCCGGGTCTTCAATTCAGCTTGGCCCACTTTATCTCATGTCCGGGAGCGCCCAGGCGCATCAGGGAGGCTCTTCGGCGGGGGGGGGGGGAAGGGCCGCAACTCCACACGATGCTGTTCCCTGGGTTGAATCGCCAGCCACACACTCACCGCAAGCCTCGCCTAGCTCCGGAGTCAGCAATCAGGGCAGAAATCACGCGTGGGTCCCCGTACCGCAGTCAGCGGGCTCGGTGCTTCCCAGGCGGCAGTGTGTCACTCGGGCGCGATAGATGTCTTCACCAGCTTACACGGCCGCCATGTTCGTGAAGGCCGCCAGCATGTCAGGTCGCCGTTTGAGGCAGCCAGGGCAGCTCACCGCCCACAAACCACCTCCAAGCCAGCCGCTTCGATTCCGCAGCGTCTCCCTCTTTTTTTTGGTTCCGGATTGCACCGGGAGAGCAGGATTATTAGCGAATCGTTGGTTCAGCCGGCAGAGCTGCAATACGGCGCAGCCATCTTGCCGCGCGCTCTCTAGCGCCCTAAATCACAACTTTTCTTGAGAAACTTTGACCGTAACAAGTATGCCACAACTTGCTCGAATTACTTTAATAAATCATTGAACATTTATGACTTCTTCTAGTATCTGTGTTACCTGTGAACAAAGTAACAAAATATATGTTCATAAAACTTACTTAAACTATACATTACTTAAAAAAAAAAAAAAAAACGTTAAATGTTGGGAGTGCTGGGGTATATTTTGTATATAGCTCTTTTGGGTAAAGTAAACATTTACTGTTGGATATGGAATATTAAGTTGTCAGACGTGGAAAGTAGACATGCATTTTGAGAGGTTACCTTACCTCCCTCCAGCTTTGTAAGCAATATGATGTTATTGAAGCAGGGCACTGGTTTGTTTTTTGCCATCTCAAAACAGAATAAGCTTTATTAATTTGTCTTCCGTGTTGCCTTTAGTAAGTTTTTTTAAGTTCTTGGCTGCAGTAGGTTCTGGCTAGGGGAACAGTGTCATTGGCGATGTAATATGTGCGGTCTTAAGCAGTGCATGGCAGGGGTACAAGTTATGGTTGACTTTGCTAACTATAACTGGTGAATTTCTGTATTTTTTTTTTCTTTTCAAAACGTTGTTGACACCTAACTATAACCTTACTTTAACTTTTGTTTTTTTCAGTAAATTTCTAGGCTTTTTTCTTTTAATGTAAAGTAATATTTTATAACCAGACGTAACTCCAACCTCCGATATACACAGCCTTTGGCCCGAGTTGGCCACAGGACCTTATGTTTTTTAAAGGGGAGGGACCCACGTGCCTCCTCCCCAAGCCTTATTAGGCTCTAGGGACCTCGTTCCCCCAGGACCTTTTTTCTGTTTTTTTAAAATTACAAGGCAGGGGTTCCACCCCCCCCCCCAAGCCTTGTTACACCTAGGCCTGTTTTTTAATAACTAAAGGAGTAAAGGAGAGGAGGGGTCGCATCACCCCCTCCCCGCCTTGTAAGGCCCTGGGGAACCCATCCCCATGGTATTTTTTTTCTTTTTTTCCCAAGAAAGTGGAAAAGAGCAGGGAGTTGTGTGGGCCCTCTCCCTGAGCTTTCGTTAGTCCCTAGGGACCGCATCCCCCAGGGTCTTTTTTTAAATTAATGAGGGGGAGGGGGCTGTGTGGCATCCCTCCTCAAACCTTATTAAGCCCAGGGGACCCCATCTCCTGGGGACTTTTTTTTATGAAAGGGGAGGGGGGCTGCGTGGCCCCACTCACCTAGCCTGATTTGCCCATTTGGACCCCATCCCCATGGTCACAACTTAAAGTAAAGGGGAGGGTCCCCACACAGCCCCCTCCCCGAGTCTTGTTAGGCCCTGGGGACCCCATCCCCCAGGACCATTAGTAACAATAAAGGGGAGAGGAGCCTGCACTCTTAAAAGTGGGTGTCCACCCAGGGCACCTACCATATGCTTGTTGGCAATCGCGGGGGGAGCCCCAGGACCCCCATGGCCCCTGCCGGCTCCCCGGATGCATCGAAGCCAGCATTGCTCCCTTCCACTGCAGGCAGCTACTAATGCTGCTCCTTCCGGGTGGGAGCAATATTTTGATCAGTTTCCCTGCCCGCAAGTCTGCTCTCAGCCGGCGTGACTATTTTTAAAGCTCCCACCACCTGGGAATAGACTGTTGGTTCCCGCTTGGCGGGAGATTCAGGATTGCTCCTGCCAAGCGGCTGTGCAGGCAGGGAAACCACTATATCCCGGTGGTGGGCTCCCCAAGACATAGCATGTGAGCCGGCCCCGGAGAATGGGGTCCCCTTTGCCATTAATGGCTCAGGGAGGGGGCCCACTCCCCGTTTTAAGTAATTTCCGCCCGAAGGGTGGGCTCCCTGGAGCCTTTAGAGGCTTGGGGAGGAGGCCCACACAGCCCCCTCCCCATTTTTAAAAATTTCAGCCTTGGGGGTGGGATCTCCGGGGTCTCTGATGGCTCAGGGAGGGGGGGGGGCGCGTGGCCCCCCTCCCCTTACTTGGGATTTCCGTGGCGTTTAATGGCTTGAGTGGTGGGTAACACGGCCCCCCTCCCCTTATTGAATACAGTCCCGGGGGTGGGCTCCCTGGTACTTATAATTAATTAATGCTTCCTGGACACCATTTCCCCCCCCTTCCCCCCCCCCCCCCGATCTTGCGGAGTCACAGCATTTTTTTTTTGCTGATTTTGTGTTTGGCCCCAGCAGGAAGTCCCTCGCAGTCCCGCTTTTCTTAAGGAACAGCTGACCGAATTATACCTATCAAGTGGCGACTGCTGCTGGGATATATATATATATATATATTCCACATGACGCTGCCCTACATTTGAGGCGCCACACATCAGCGTTATTCAACATTTATTTCTCATGGGTGGCAGGGAAACAGCATCTCCAAGCAGCAAATGTAAAAGACCAAACGCGTTTCGGGCTTCCTCAGCCCTTGTTCACTGGTGTCATCAGGAGGAAAGCTGCATAATTTCGCGCCATATTTGCAGCGCTTTAAATACAGTTCTTGCCTTTGTGGGCGTGGCTGTGTTGCACTCTGGTCTCGGTAGTTTTGAACTTAAGTAGTGTGCCTCAATGCCTCCTGTTAAAAATTTCAAACTCCTTAAGTAGGTTTGCTGGCAATAGAGAACACCGTGTCCCAGCCTGTGTCACCCCTGAGATCGGTCACGCTGTTCCACTTGACGCCGCTTTTTCATCATACATGGCGTGCAGGAGACGCTCTTCCGCTGCGGGGCGTCTCGCGACCCGAGCAGGGCCGCTAACATATTCCACATGACGCTGCCCTACATTTGAGGCGCCACACATCAGCGTTATTCAACCTTTATTTCTCATAGGTGGCAGGGAAACGGCATCTCCAAGCAGCAAATGTAAAAGACCAAACGCGTTTCGGGCTTCCTCAGCCCTTGTTCACTGGTGTCATCAGGAGGAAAGCTGCATAATTTCGCGCCATATTTGCAGCGCTTTAAATACAGTTCTTGCCTTTGTGGGCGTGGCTGTGTTGCACTCTGGTCTCGGTAGTTTTGAACTTAAGTAGTGTGCCTCAATGCCTCCTGTTAAAAATGTCAAAATCCTTAAGTAGGTTTGCTGGCAATAGAGAACACCGTGTCCCAGCCTGTGTCACCCCTGAGATCGGTCACGCTGTTCCACTTGACGCCGCTTTTTCATCACACACGGCGTGCAGGAGCCGCTCTTCCGCGGCGGGGCGTCTCGCGACCCGAGCAGGGACGCTAACATATTCCACATGATGCTGCCCTACATATATATATATATATATATATATATATATATATATATATATATATATATATAGCATGTGTATACTGAAGAAAACAAAGGTTAAAGTTACAGTTGGGCCTCCTATATTACATCACTCATGACCCGTTCAGTGACATCACTGATTACATCATCCGGACCCAAGGTACATCTAGACCTAATTTTCAGTAGCCTCTTTAATGCTAAAGGGTGTAGGCTTTAGCAACATGCTCGGCATCCTAATGTGTCTTGAGTGTGTGAAGGGAGTGAGCTCTCCATGAACGGTTATGCACAGGGTGAAGACCGTGCACAGCAGAGACTTTGCCAATTTGTCTCGTTGATTGACAAGAGGTCGGCTATCTGGGAAAACTTTGCTGTAAGGCTAAGGTTGTATGTAGTAGGTGCTTGGTGTCCTAAGGGGGCTTGAGTTGAATGTAGTAGGAGTTTAGTATCCAAGGAGGCTTGAGTGTCTGGACGGAGTGGGCTCTGCATGAGAACTTGTGCATAGAAGGGAAGACTCCACCCATGTGTGCTTGACTGCCCACAAGAGGTCGGCTATGCTCACAATTTTCAGTACAGGGTGAAGGCTGTTCGTAGTAGGTTTTCACTGCCTAAGAGGCTTTGGGTGTCTAGAGGGAGTGGACTCTCCATGGAGGTTTTCTGCACAGGGCAAGGACTTTTAGCAGTAGCCATGTCTGGTTCATTCACTAGGAAAGGTCGTTTTTCTGCAAAGAGTTCTGTACAGGTCAAAGGCTGTGCCTACTAGTGGCTTGGCCAAGTAATGAGGCTTGGGTGTCTTGAGAGAGTAGGTTTTCAATAAAGTTGTTCACAGAGCATGGACCACATGCTCCTGGAGCTTGCCCACCCATATCTGGTAGATTGCCCACATGAGGTCAGCTACCCACAAAATATTCTGTATAGGGCAAAGGCTCTGCATTGGAGAAACAAAGAGCTAAGCGGGCTTGTTTGTTAAACTCAATTTATGCTTTTCATGATTGTGCTTCATTTAGTTCTTAGTACTATGATTTTTTGTAATTGCGTTTTACTGGTTGGTTTTAATGTTATATATTCTGTGTATGTATGTTGGGAATGTTTAACAACTAAGGTCTAAACACAAAATGCTGTTCTGTTTTAAAAGTAATTTGAACAGCATTAGGTTGGATGATGTCATCAGTTATGTCATCCGTTATTGTCATTAGTGATGTAGTATGCGAGGTCATGAGCAGTGCATGGCGGGGAGCAAGTTATTGTTGGCACAGTGAACTATAACTGCTGAATTTGAGTATTTTATTGTTTTAAGACACAAGTTTTTATATTATTAACAGGCCTAACTATAACGTCATTTTGGCCTTTGCTTTTTTCAGTGAATTTCTAGTTTTTTTTTTTTTATGTGATCCAAATTCTTAGTACCTTACCTAACTACGTTACTTTAACCTTTGTTTTTTTCCCAGTGAATTGCAGTTTTCTTTCTTCTTTTTTTTGTACGTAAAGTAAGAACATATTACCTTACCTGTGACCTGATTTAATCTGTTTTTTTCTGTGATTATCTGTTTTTTTCCTCATCATATTTACCCAACTCCCTCACTGAGCATACCTTTTGACCATGCGCAGTAGGGTGTTGGATACAGTGCATGAATGTAAGTCCTGCCCCCACCCCCCATGAGTGGCCAATACCCAGTAACGTATGACCATGCATGGCTTGCGTTTGGCTGTATAGCTTGGCCTGCAGGTAGGCTCTGCAGCCAACTCCCGCAGGTAGCCACCCCCCACTAGGCACAGCCTTTCTAAAAAATAAAAAAATAAAAATTCCACTCTTATTGTACTGCCTGGTGAACCCGGTGGGGCTCATTGTGTCCCACTGGACCTTGCCAGTGGGTCCAGCAGCACCGGCGGGCTGGAAATGTGTTTTTTTAAATACATTTTTTGACCACTGCTCCCTGTGGGACCTCCTTAACCCTCAAGGGCAAGGGGGACAGGGTAGCTTCTACCCTGCCCCCTTACATTAATATTTTTTACTCAAGTTCCATACACCGGGTCGGAGTTCCCTTATCATGTAATGGTGATTGCAACATTTCTATCAACGGATCGATCGCTTAGTACAGTGGTACCAGTCAAGTCCTGCTGTAGCGAGATGGCTGAAGGGGGGAATTAAAGCCCTCTCGGCCAATCACAGGACTCTGTTTTTTAATTTGCTGTCCTGTAGGGCTCCCGCCGGAACAACCGTCCAGATATTTCCATTGCTTTTTAACCTTTATTTCTCAAACTGCTGATCAGATTTACACCAGATCACAAAAGGCAAACTTTCAAGCTTTCTGTTACATTTGGTGTAACTCGGTTCACGTGTTTAATTGCATGTGGAAGATGTGTTGGGACCCCCCCTTTTGTTTTTGGACCCCGCTTGATGGGTCACCCCAAAACTTTCCAAGAAGGAGCAGAGCTGGATGAACATTTTTTAGAACGTTTTGTGAATATTCGTTCAATGGCACCAACTTTATTAGCAAGACAAAAAACGCTCTTATGAAAATTGACATAATTATAACTACACAGTGGCAACCACCACTTATCCATCTATATCCAAGTGATAAATTAAATAAGGCACTCATAGGATCTTCGTGCTTTGTATCCAGTGGGATATCCCAACTTTTTTTGGTTCACCCAAAACCTTTCTGGTGTATCCAAATCATTACTGGAATTGATAAATACTATTGCTTTTTTTTTAAATGTGTTATTTTATGGATGTTCATGTGTGGCTGTGACTGGCATGGGGGGAGGTTGAGGCAGACATAGCTCAGTTGTGAAGATTTTATTGTTACTTTTAGGGTCAATTGTAAGGCTATCATTGCAGACAATGTTACCATGTATTCTATGTTCAATACTCATCATAATTGCAAGTTGCATGTTATCATGTTGGCAACAATGACTATCACTATTTGCTTTTTATGTTATGTGCTTTCCTGAAAACTGAAAATAAAACAATTAAAAAAATGGATGTGCAAGTGCCGTTTTACTTTGGTATATTGCTAAAAATATATTTTCCCAAACCTCCATATGAAAGGTTAACAGGAATGTTACCTATTCTTTCTGTGGCTTTTTGAGAAGACTGTCCAGTTCCACTGTCATTTTTAGGTCGAACCTACTAGTCAGTGAAAGCTGTCTTGTTGCAGAAGGCCTATTGTCACCTTTCCAAGATCTTACAGTGGGTGTAAATCACACCATTTGCTTACCATTGGTTGGATTTGTCACTCCCGTTTGCTTGTTTGCCTATTCAATAGCTTGCTTTGTCCAGCTTGTATTTGTATCTCCTCCTCACTTATGTGCTGCTATTTCTCACTTTTAGGAAATAAATTTTTTCTCTTTGCTTAAGCTCTCCACAAGAGTGCATATTTTTCCAGCTGTCTAACTCGTGTGCATCTTTCTCCCCTCACCACTGTCTGTTGCTCTCACTAGTTTGTGTGCCTCTCTCCCTGCCCTGCGCGTCACTCTTTCTCACCTCTGTAGTTATGTAGTGTTCTCTCTCTTGTGCTCTCCTCCTGACCCACCATGTGCTGCTTTTTCCTTCATTCCCCGCAGCGGCTCCGCCACCTCCCTCAATAATCGCAATCTTTTTATTTTTTTTATGGCGAATTCAAACTAAAAGAAATCAATTTTTTAATTTACCAATCCAAATGGCTTTGCAATTTTGGATCAATAAATAAAAAAATTAAAGCAAACGGCACACACGTTACTATGGTTGCGTGCGCATGCATTCTAGCGCATGTGCAGTTCAGTGGAAGAACGTGACTGTCTTCATGTCTTTTTTTATTTTAATAATGCTGCATTGTCCCGATACTGTACAGTACCTTGAGAAGCAAACGGCAAAGTCAATAAATTAGAGGCTTGAACAATTGGCTTTGCCAATGATTGTTTGTGTTCTTTTTACACTGCTTTTTAACTATTTTTGCACATTCCTATTATCTTTAATTATAGATGTCTAGATCAATGTGACTGAATATGGCTACTTATTATCTCGTATGGTTTACAAATTTATTTTTTTGGCCATTTTCAGGATATTTAGTGCATTTTGGCTTCTAAAATACCAGGATGCAAGGTTGAATCAGTAGTTTCCTTCTGTATCGCATTTACATGATGTTTTCCCTTCACCACATTGAACTAGTGAAATGTATTTTTTTTGTAGGTGCCTCCAGCAAAAGCCATCACATTAATTATCAGCTCGGATCATTAATTTGATTCTGGTTTTTTTCAAATCGTCTTCAACATTTGCTGTATCCATTCTTTTTCTGTAGCATGGCCTAGAGAGATTTAGACGTCTTAAAGAGGTAAACATTAATGTTTAGAGACCTGTAAATTGAGTATTCCTGGAGAATGGGGTATAAGATCTTTGCTTACATTGGCTTGACCTGTGCATACCAAATTACAATGATTGGCTACCATTATTTATAAATATAGATTTAGAGTTACTGTTTAAATATAATTTGTGATATTTAAGAAGAAATACTGAAGTTCTCTGAAATGCTTGTTTGTGTTTCAGAATTTCTAAGATTCTTGATGTATTTTCATCTAGAACTAGAATAATTATCTAGTCTTTCACTTTCTTACTCAAAGCAAAACTGAATGCTCAGTTTAAGACAAACAACTTTTACACACTTTTGAGCTTAAAATATGTTATGTAGTGACAATAGCGTATAATAGAGGCTATTAATTTAATAAGTTTGAAATGAAAACCAGAGTACATGAAAATCTCACAATGCAAAACAATAAGTATTGGAGTACAGAATGCTCTTCTGTAATAAAGCAGACTGGATGTGTGTATTTAGCATTAGGTTACATACAACAGCATTTTCAACATTTCTGATACACCTAGTCATCTAAAGCCAATACTGATTCAGAATGCGCACAACCTGCTGGTTCCATTTGGATCCTACAAACTATGTGAAAGGCTGTCTGCTCGTCAAGAGTAGAACAGCAAGATTGCCAGTGATCCAGTAGAAACAGTTGTATTTTTGGGAGAAAAAATTCCAGGAATTAAATAAGTTGATTGTAGGCATGTTGGTTGATCAGATTGGCTTTGCTAGTTCATAGGAAGACCAGGATCAACTAAGTAATGAGACAAGTGTGGTTGAGTTTCTAGATATTTAGCCCCAGACTAGCCTCTTTCTTTCTAGAAGTGTGCAGGCAAATATTTGCCACTACAACTGAGTGGCTTTCGTAATCTTATTTGACAATGATAAATCTTTGACAACAACCTCCTCCTCATCCCCTTCCTCCCTTTTTCTTTTTCTCTTTCTTTTTTTTTCTTCTTTCTGATGGATATCTCTGCTTCCAGATTCTCTTCAGGACCAGCAGATAGCACTGCACATCCTCTCTCTACCCCCCTTGATATGACATCATACACCTGATATTTGGTGCCACACTGATGTCAGTTCCTTGCTCATCTTCCTGGTTCTAGTTTTCACAGTTTCTACTTGCAAAGTTTTCAAAAATGTTGTGTGAGACATATTACTGCCCAAGACGTCTGGAGTTTGGTCCCTATCACAACTGCAGGCAAAAAATGTCCCTCTTAAGCCCCTATGGCATCTCTCTGGTGCCTGGAGCCTTGTTGAAATGTGACAAGTGCACCCTCATGCACTCTAAGGCGATCCGGAAACAGTAGGACAAACTTTACCTAGCTGAACACTGTAAGCGGGAGCCATTTAGGTCAAAATCAACCCCCCACCAGAAGTCATTCTCGTTTGCATGGTACATCTGTCAGTGATGTCACTTCCTGACACTCATCAATATTGCCTGAGGTGGCACCAGCCCTAGAAAAGAGGTCCATGAGTTTGTAGTATAGTCTTCTAATGTAGGGAAAATTGCTGTCTTCACAGATGATATCTGCCACATATTTTGGGCACCTCTATTATCTTTTGCTGTGCTTCTAGCCAACATGGTGTCTCAAGGACCTTCAGCCATGATCCCCTTGACTGCTTTAGCACTGGTTCACCCCATGTGAAACTGCTCTCCAACTACTGTGGCACTACAAATTACGTCTACCGCCATTATGGTGTGTGAGTCTTTGTCACTGCAGATTTTGGTGTGTCCAACACCTCATCCGATGCCACCTCCTGCTAAAGAAATCAAAACAGTTTAACCTACCCAAGGCTCAGGATTTCACTAGGCTTTGGGCTTTATTTGGTTCGGACCTAAATCCTCTGCAAATGCCCTTTAGGTTCCTAACACAGAAGATGATGTTTATGATGATGTTTGCAGGATTCATAATTTGCTGATTCAAGATTACACAATTATAATCTTTATCTAGCTTGCAGAGCACTAGAGAACTGGATACGTATGTTGAAGCGGATGTTTACTACTCCTCGAACTGCCTTGTTTATGTCCATCATGCAGAAGGTGGCGTGTGGAGGAACCAAAGTCCAAACTTCTGGCTAAGCTACTTCACTCTACATATACCACCTCAGAACCCTTTCAGCATTTTTAGCGAGGTTCTGCTAAATTCTCTCTTGGTGGCCTAGAAGAAGCCCTTTTCTGTTGCAGCAGTCAGATCCCAGGTGGGCAGGTATCACTGCCCAACACTGGGTGATCCATAGTTCTTATCAACCTACCCATCTTCGGATGGCTTGTAAGTAGAGGCTTTCTCCTCCAAACCTAGCCAGACTGTCTTCCCTTCTGGGTCCCTGTACAGGACGTTGAAGCACATTGACGCAATGGACTTTAAGGTCTCCTCATGTGGCAGTGTGTCTTTATATACTGTAAACTCAACTTCCCTATGAGTCTGCGGTATTCATGCATTTTTGGAGATAACGTAGTTAACTTTGACCAAAGTGCCTGAGCCGCATATAATACTCCTATTTGTAATTAGTTATGGATGGCAAAGATGCAGCAAGGCAGATTTTGCATTCTGACCTGGCCACCACCAGCAAGGTCACAAGATCTGTAAGCACTGGTGGGGTTGTGAATTGCCATGCTTGTGCACTCTCCACTGGTCTATGGAGACGTTGAGCTAATCTTCTGGATGTGCCATTTGATGGCAAAAGGCTGTTCGTTGACAGGCAGATTTCATAATGGCATGTTTCAAACAGAATATAACCACAGCACTGTTCTTGGGGCTGGTGCCCCCTGCACATCAGTTCTACCAGCAGAAGGTGTGAGGTTTCTACTGATTCTAAGCATCCCATTGGTGTCAGCCTTCTGCCTTCACAGCAAGCCCAACAACCATATCGGCTTTTTCGTGGCTACAAAGGCCAGTGCATTTAAGCAACATATCTTCTTCCACCCTCATTGATGCTTCAAAACAGCTCTAGTTTGCTGTTTGCTGATAAGTCCCCCAGTGGGATGGCAAGTTTCGAACTTACTTAAGACCTCTAGGTCCTCCAGGTTAAAGGGGTTATGCCTTCCAGGAGGGGGCCTCCTGCACTACTGCCCATTTCCCTGTTTTCACTTCAGCTCAGGCCAACTGTGTAACGATTCTGTCCCTGGAAGTCTTGCTCCTCCTAGCAAAGGGTGCCTTCACAAAGGTATTAGAGACCAGTAAAGACCAGGATGCCTTTGGTTACAGAGAATGATTGGGTTTGGAGGGAGAGGGGGTGGAGTAATGTGGATTTGAGACTGAGGCCCTTTCTTGATGTTGGTTTCCTAATTTCAATTTTAATAATGAACAAGATCAGTGCTTCTCTTGAGCAGGTCTATTTTCATGTGCCTCTTCTGTGGTCCCACAGGATGTCCTTTTTTTATTAATCTTTTTTATTACTTATTGAGCAAAAAGTACAATAGTACAGTCTGTGTGACATATCGATCTTTTTTGTATCTATATTAACAAAAAAGAGAAATAGAACAAAACAAAAGTGTCAGTTTAAAATATGGCGTTCATCTCCACACCCAACAGTAAATTGAGTTTATCTCTACAGTTTCCTATTCTTACATTTAAAATGTTTTTGGGACTAAATACCTGTCTGGGCTATATGGTCCATGTTGCTTTCCTCCCGCATATATTCTGTGCTGCTCAGCAGTAAGAAGAGGCAATTTGTTACATATGGTAAAGAGCCCCGTAGTGTGGGCTCTTGTATCCTTTTGCTTCGATCTGGCTGCTTGCAATGAAAAATATGTTTCAACCTTACCTTTTCATGTCCCCATGTCTTGTAGCCAGTCCTTCAGTCGTGTGGGGTGCCTTTATACCAACACATCACAACTTTACATTTAGCTAGTAGCAAAACCAGTGGTCAATCTCCAGACTGGACATGGAATAGATCGCATGAATCCTAGGAGGTTCGGTGTCTGTGTGTTCAATTATTTTGGTTAGTGTCAAATTTCTGCACCGGTGGGCATAGCTATGCCAGATAGAAAAAGACTAATGCATCTCTTACCAATGACACGAAGTATGAAGTCAATTTTGTGCAGTATTTCTGGGGTGTTGTGTAAACTATGTAGGAATTTAAAGTTAAATCATTTGTGTGTATTTAAACGAAATCTGCGCTTTTTGCAATCAGAAGTTGCTTCAGGTTTTGGCCTCTAGTGACTGGGTGATGGATGTCTAACTGGCTAATGTGCTTTTGGCTGTCATCAGCCCTGACGTTTAGTAATGAAGTATGTAGCAGTAATACCTGCCATTTTTGATCTGTTGATTAGATGATCTGAGTAAAGTGTTGGAATTCCGCTGGTTCCTGTGGATATGTGCTGAATGTATTCTGGTTTTTCTGCCTCAGCTTGAAATATGTGAATAGATTTAGTGCTTTTGTGGCGTCTCTGGTCTTATCACAAGAGGTACTCACGGATTGTTTTGGGGTAGTATTACTACCTATTTTTAATATTGCTTTTTAGGCTCAGTTTGGCACACAAGGCATTGGTGGTGATCATGACTCGGAGACGCAGGACACCCGTATTCCGATAGCTGGATATTCTTGTCCTGGGGTTTTCCCTCAAGTATATCAAAATTACACCCTCAGTACACACAACACTTATTTATTGGGCAATTTTGGACACTACCATCCTGAAGGCTTTTACTTCAAAACAGCAAGTCCAGGGCATTTTGCATATGATCCTGTTACTTCAGGTGTGATGCATGATGGTTGGGATCGGAAACATTTGCAGATGCATTGCAGCCAATAACTCTTGTTTACCAAAAACGCGAGCTGTAGAAATTAACCTTACTACACAGTTTTTGAGCCTGTGCCAATATTGCACATTTTTGGTGGGTAATCGAGTAGTAGTTAGACTGAAAGTGGTGATAATTTAAACCAACACCACAGCTCCCAACTATGTAAGGAAAAAAGGGGTATCCAGTTTCTGCAGCATACTATTAGATATTTTGGAATTTGCCTTGTAACTCTGCATGCTCCTCCTAGTCTCCCACTTCAGGCCTTCCCCAGGACAAGGGTGGATTGAGAGAACTGGTGCTCCACTCACCACTTGAATTAAAAAGTATCCAGGAAATCTTCAACCTATGAGGTCGCCCACCACACGCTGTTTTCACCATTCTAGAATACCAATTTCAACCACACTTAGCCTCTTGGATGGGCAGGTGGGCTGCTCCTTATTGGATCGCATGCTGTGGGATTAAGTGAGGGAATTATCTGCTTTTCCTCGGACTATAAGATTTTAAGAGTTCTCTACTATATCCAGGAGAGCCCAGGGTGTTCAGCCTCATTGCTGGTTTTGTCTTGGCTTCACTAGGTGTGGTTCCGGACCTGCTATTTCTAGTCCAGAAGGTCCACATTTATCCCCCCTGAGGAAAGATCTTCTCTCCATGGAAGGGCTTGGAAGGTCTTCCTCCATAGCCATTGGGAAAGTGAAGAGTCTTCTGACTGGTCTATTGCATCTGTTCTCTCTTGAGACCTTATCCTGGTGCTCCCCAGATTGTGGAATACTTTTTGAGCAAAAAGCACTTTTTGACATAAAGAGTTTCTGTATTGAAAGTCTTCTATTTGGGTAGCCATTCTATCAACTAGTTGCAATCCCTTAGCACTTTGGTACCTTTCACTGGGTTTCTCTCATCTCATCCCTCCTTTTTCTGAAAAGTGGTTTTGGAAATACATCTAAACTAAAACATTGCTCCCCAAACATTTGTTGGTCATTAACATATTTACTTAGCTAAGAAGATTGTGCTCCATTTGGAGATCTGGCATGCTTTGTGCTTTTACTTGGACAGAACCGAAGATCTACATTCTTCTGGCAAGCCCCTGCTAAGAACGTTTCTGGGAGATGAACAACAGGTCGGCCATTGTTAAACTTCACATGGAGCAGGCTTCTTCCTATTATCTATGCCGCCTGTTGACCATGGGTTAAAAAAGAAGCACCAAATTATTCCTTTTTAGGTCCGTCCAAGATGTTTGTTGAAGACTTCTTGGGGACATTCAGAAAGCTTCCCTGGGGATGCATTCTGCTCGTTGCTTACCGCTGGCTTTTTGGTTTGTAACTCACATTTTCTAGCTTTCCGTTTACTGGCTTTATTTGTTTTAGGCTGTCCAGGATGAGTTTGTCCCGCCTAAGGAGCAACGCCTTTTTTACACCAAGTCCCCTTGTATTCTTCCACGAGTGCTCCTTTCTGTAAACAGGCCTGTAAATCTTGCTCTTATCTTTTCACATTTGCTGTTCATTCAAGGACAGGGGTCAAATGTCAAGCTCTGTCTTCTGAGGGAGCTTGCTGTTTACTTTTCTTTCTCAGACTTCAAAGGGAGAGGATTTATGTGATAACTTAGCTGGATACTGAGGGTAGGAAAGTTTTTTTCCCCCCTAGCACACAACAGCATTTAAATTAACTGTGCAAGTATTTGAGAATATATCGGAAGTAGGAATGCACAAATGAAGCACATTTTTTAATCTGAAATGTGTTGGAAACAAATGCTTTAACATGATCAAAACAAATCCATACACTAGGTGATGCCATTTCCACACATTATCGTTTGTGAGATGTATAGTTTTTTATTAGTAAAACTGTAGTCAGTGCAAATGTAATGGTCATTTCAATTGGAAATGTGTTGTCTTTAATGGCAGTGTGCTACCACACCATGCATACTCCACTCTATGGCACTGCACTCTACTCTGCACCACTCCACGTCATTGTACTCCACTCTGCACCACTCCACACCTCTCTACGCCAATGTACTCTCGGGCACTCTGCTCTGCACCACTGCACTCCACTACTGCACTCTACAACACTCCAGTCTAGTCCATTCGAATCTACTCTGCACAACTCCACTCCATGCCACATGGCACTCTACGCCCTTGCACTCTACGCCCTTGCACTCTACGCCCTTGCACTCTACGCCCTTGCACTCTACGCCCTTGCACTCTACGCCCTTGCACTCTACGCCCTGGCACTCTACGCCCTGGCACTCTACGCCCTGGCACTCTACGCCCTGGCACTCTACGCCCTGGCACTCTACGCCCTGGCACTCTACGCCCTTGCACTCTACGCCCTTGCACTCTACGCCCTGGCACTCTACGCCCTTGCACTCTACGCCCTTGCACTCTACGCCCCTGCACTCTGCGCCCCTGCACTCTGCGCCCCTGCACTCTGCGCCCCTGCACTCTGCGCCCCTGCACTCTGCGCCCCTGCACTCTGCGCCCCTGCACTCTGCGCCCCTGCACTCTGCGCCCCTGCACTCTGCGCCCCTGCACTCTGCGCCCCTGCACTCTGCGCCCCTGCACTCTGCGCCCCTGCACTCTGCGCCCCTGCACTCTGCGCCCCTGCACTCTGCGCCCCTGCACTCTATCCTGCACCACTGCACTCTGTCACTTCACTCTACGCCACTCTGTCACTTCACTCTACGCCACTCTGTCACTTCACTCTACGCCACTCTGTCACTTCACTCTACGCCACTCTGTCACTTCACTCTACGCCACTCTGTCACTTCACTCTACGCCACTCTGTCACTTCACTCTACGCCACTGTCACTTCACTCTACGCCACTCTACACCACTGCACTCTACACAACTGCACGCAGATGCACTCTACACAACTGAACTCTGTCGCCACACTCTATGCCACTGCACTCTACTCTGCACCATTGTACTCTGACATTATACCCCGCAACACTGCACTCTGTCACTGAACACTGTGCAACTTTATGCTGCACTGCTGCACTCTATGCCAATGCACTACACCACTCTACACCACTGCACTCTACTGTGAAATACTGCACTTTCCTTCACTGAACTCTGTGCCACTCTACTCTACATTACTGCACTCTACTCCACTTATCTCTGCACTGCACTCTACTCCACTGCACTCTACTCCACTGCACTCTACTCCACTGCACTCTACTCCACTGCACTCTACTCCACTGCACTCTACTCCACTGCACTCTACTCCACTGCACTCTACTCCACTGCACTCTACTCCACTGCACTCTACTCCACTGCACTCTACTCCACTCTACTCCACTCTACTCCACTCTACTCCACTGCACTCTACTCCACTGCACTCTACTCCACTGCACTCTACTCCACTGCACTCTACTCCACTGCACTCTACTCCACTGCACTCTACTCCACTGCACTCTACTCCACTGCACTCTACTCCACTGCACTCTACTCCACTGCACTCTACTCCACTGCACTCTACTCCACTGCACTCTACTCCACTGCACTCTACTCCACTGCACTCTACTCCACTGCACTCTACTCCACTCCACTGCACTCTACTCCACTGCACTCTACTCCACTCTACTCCACTGCACTCCACTCTACTCCACTGCACTCTACTCCACTGCACTCTACTCCACTGCACTCTACTCCACTGCACTCTACTCCACTGCACTCTACTTCACTGCACTCTACTCCACTGCACTCTACTCCACTGCACTCTACTCCACTGCACTCTACTCCACTGCACTCTACTCCACTGCACTCTACTCCACTGCACTCTACTCCACTGCACTCTACTCCACTGCACTCTACTCCACTGCACTCTACTCCACTGCACTCTACTCCACTGCACTCTACTCCACTGCACTCTACTCTACTCCACTGCACTCTACTCCACTGCACTCTACTCTACTCCACTCTACTCTACTCCACTGCACTCTACTCTACTGCACTCTACTCTACTCCACTGCACTCTACTCCACTGCCCTCTACTCCACTCTACTCTACTCCACTGCACTCTACTCCACTGCACTCTACTCCACTGCACTCTACTCCACTGCACTCTACTCCACTGCCCTCTACTCCACTGCCCTCTTCTCCACTGCCCTCTTCTCCACTGCCCTCTTCTCCACTGCCCTCTTCTCCACTGCCCTCTTCTCCACTGCCCTCTTCTCCACTGCCCTCTTCTCCACTGCCCTCTTCTCCACTGCCCTCTTCTCCACTGCCCTCTTCTCCACTGCCCTCTACTATGCACCACTCTAGTCAACGCCACTGCATTCTGTAATGCTGCATTGTAAGTTGGTGAACTCTACGCCACTGCACTTTAACCTTCTGCGTCACTATCCTCTGCAATACTATACGCCAATGTACTCTACACCAGTCCACTCCACGTCAATCTGCGCCACGTCAATCTGCGCCACGTCAATCTGCGCCACGTCAATCTGCGCCACGTCAATCTGCGCCACGTCAATCTGCGCCACGTCAATCTGCGCCACGTCAATCTGCGCCACGTCAATCTGCGCCACGTCAATCTGCGCCACGTCAATCTGCGCCACGCACTCTGCGCCACGTCACTTGCGCCACGTCACTCTGCGCCACGTCACTCTGCGCCACGTCACTCTGCGCCACGTCACTCTGCGCCACGTCACTCTGCGCCACGTCACTCTGCGCCACGTCACTCTGCGCCACGTCACTCTGCGCCACGTCACTCTGCGCCACGTCACTCTGCGCCACGTCACCCTGCGCCACGTCACCCTGCGCCACGTCACCCTGCGCCACGTCACCCTGCGCCACGTCACCCTGCGCCACGTCACCCTGCGCCACGTCACCCTGCGCCACGTCACCCTGCGCCACGTCACCCTGCGCCACGTCACCCTGCGCCACGTCACCCTGCGCCACGTCACCCTGCGCCACGTCACCCTGCGCCACTGCAGACTATACCACTGCACGTTGACACTATACTCTGCACTACTACATTCAACGCCAATGCACTCTGCTACTGCACTCTATGCCACTCTACTCTGCACCCCTACATTCTACTATGCAGCACGCCACTGCATTCTGTGATGCTGCATTGTACGTTGGTGAACTCTGCGCCGCTGCACTTTACCATTTGCATCACTATACTCTGCAACACTATACGCCAAAGCACTCTACACCAGTCCACTCTACGTCACTCTACTCTACGTCACTCTACTCTACGTCACTCTACTCTACGTCACTGTACTCTACGTCACAATTAGAATGATTTTATGAAGCTGCCTTTTGGTGCCCCCCTATGACCGCGCAAACCTTAATCAATTCTGATGGGACAAGGGGAGCATTCAAACAGCAACATGGTGCTTTACCTGCTAGTTTATAAAAGGTTTTCTGTATGGCAAAGTAAAATTTCATAACAGTTTAATATTATGCGAATAGAAGACAACTTTCCAGTACCAGCCCAAGTAGATTGAGAAATATACCGAGCAGCATCTCTGCTTATATGAAGTCCTTGCATATGGAGGTAATGCGCGCTATTTTTTTAAGCAGATAGAAAAAAAGTTTGACTATTTCAGATGCAACTGTCTTACATGGAGATAGGGATAAGAAGGTAAAAAAAAAACACATTTTAGGAGACAGTGAGAAAGAATGATGAAGGGACTGATACGTTTTTATTATCTGACTATCTGATTTGTATTGAAAAAAACATTAATTCAGCGCAATGAAGAAAAATGCAAACTGTGCTCTACAATTTTTCAGAATTATATAGATTACTGAAAGTACGATTCATTTTCTCTCAATTAGGCTTTCAGCCTTATTTACATGTTAAATCTGGGGGCAATATCATAAAGCTGTGATAAGGACTCGGGATTACAGCTACATTTAGATGTTTGCCGAAATACTTGCTGGAAACTGCAGTACAAGTTCCCGGACTACTGAAAAGCGCTGCAATGCCATACCAATGCAAACTGTGCGCTAGACAAGTGCTAATTAACAATAACATTTTGCTATTTTGCCAACCATTTAGTGATGTGAAGATAGTAAATCACTGATGCTGTTTTGCAGCATTATACTAAAACTGGAGGTAGGACAAAACAATGTCTCGTAATTGAGTCCCGGCACATTTTGGCTAGTTAACCCCCATTGCTGTAGCACTTTAAATGAAGCTTTGTGTCTTTAACACAGCAATCCTCCCCCCACACCCCCGCCCATGACATCCCGTCTAAAACTGCACTTTTCAGTATTTTACTAAACCCAGGCAGCTTTCCAGAAGCACAGCTTGTGTAGCTTTCCCCCTCGGGTAGCAATGGCCTTAAATGTCAGCCCATCATCACTTTTCATAAGAGAATGTTCGTGCAATACATAATAGAGTGAGCTCATCAATTTACATAGTCCATTTATGTAACTATATTATTTTAGTGCAACACTGAAGCTTACAAAATGTTTTCGACATTCAGCACCGAGAGCACACACAGTAACCATAGCCCCATAACGTAGGACACATCTTCAAGTGAGAAACTGCTGAGAGAATACTGCCTGGGAAAGAACTTCACGCGGAGTCCCATTATTATCAAAATAAAGTTGTGGGAGTTCGGGCCGGATAAACAGACGAGGAGGCCGTAGATAGTGAGATACTCGAAGTGTTTTATTTGAAGTTTCAGTATTTAGGGGGGTTGGGCTTCTTGGTGAGCTTTTGTTGATCTCTCCGGCTTCTTCTCCTGGTTGTTCTGCCTCTTCTCCTGGGGCCTCCTCTTCCGACTCGTCTTTCTTGGTGCTGCGGGGCTTCCCACGGAGGCTCATAAGAGAGAAGATAAGGGCCGTCAGTCAATGTACCAATCAGGAGCCCTATGGCTTATATAACCGCCACCGCACCAGGGGGTGTTGTGTGAAGATCTATCTTTAGGTAAGTGGTAACCGGAGGGTGTACAGGGTAATGGGGCACGTGATGAGGAAAAGAGTGAGGTACAGGGAATCGGTGCCGGTATTTAACGATGGGAAAAATAGGGGTTGAAAATCATAAAGGAAACCCTGAGTCCCAGATCCCGTCCCTCTCTACGCCCTTAATCGTACACCTCCCGCCTCCCGATACCCTCTTTCCCCGGCTCTTGTTTACTCACCGGCTCCGCCGCAACTCTCCAGAGTTGCGGCCGCTCTCCAGCCTCCTCCGGTGGGGACCACCACTCCTCGGACCACGTCTCGTCCTCCTCTTCGAATCCTCCGCTTTCCTTCTTCGTTCCGTGTTCCACTGATCCGACGTCCTCTTCTCCGCTTCCCGACTCCTTTCTCTCTCCGGCTGGCTCGCGCCATCTTGGGTGTGTTCCGGGGCTTTTGACTTCCTGGACGGCAATGCTTCCGGGGTCGATCCCGCCTCCTTCCGGAATCCCTGCGCCAACGTCACTTTCCTGTAAGGGCAGAGCATAGGGAGGGGGAGTTACCCTAGCGCAGGACGGCGTGTTGACGATCCGAGGCCGTGAGGGGGCCTCCGCAAGATCCTCCATCCCGCATGCCGAGCGGGTTACTCCGGGTACGTTTCTAGTCCGACCCGGCACCCTCTCACATCCCCTTTCCCTTGCTGTCCTTCCAGTAGGAGGGCTTTCGTAAGGATAACGGGACAGGAAGTCAACATTTGTCTGTTCAGTACCCTTCCGATGTTTGGTGTGGAATCTGTAGGGTTGTAGTGACAGAAACCAACGCAACACCCTCTCGTTGTTCCCTTTGTTGCGTGCCAACCATTCTAAGGGGGCATGGTCTGTATATAGTGTGAATTCTCTTCCCTCCAAGTAATATTTCAATGAGTCAATGGCCCATTTAATGGCCAGGGCTTCTTTCTCGATGACTGCGTAGTTTCGTTCCCTTGGATACAACTTCCTACTTATAAACAGTAGAGGTTTTTCTTCCCCCTGGAGGGTTCTCTGAGATAGGACTGCCCCCAACCCCTGATCTGAGGCGTCCGTTTGTAGGATGAAGGGTAAGGTGTAATCCGGGCTAGCTAAAACGGTTTCTGAGGTCAGTGAGGCTTTCAGGGTTTCGAAGGCTCGCGTCATGGTGGGACTGGGTTTAGCCAAGCTAGCCTCTGTCCTTACTGATTTCTGTAACAGGTCAGTGAGAGGGGCCGCGATCTGGGAGAAACGGGGTATAAATCTCCTATAGTACCCGAGTAATCCTAAAAAGGCCCGGAGGTCCCTTGCGGTACGGGGAAAGGGTATGTGTGCGATGGCAGCCAGTTTGTTGTTTTGGGGCCGAATGACTCCCTCCCCCAACAAGTAACCTAGATACCTGACAGTCTGAGCAGCCAGATGGCTTTTGGCGGGGTTGACTTTAAGACCCTGACCACCTAAAGCCTGTATCACTCTATAAAGATGAATCAGGTGTTGTTCCCAGGTCTCACTGTAAATGACGATGTCGTCTATATAAGCCCCGGCGTACCTTTCATGGGGTTGTAGGATACGATTCATGGCTCTCTGAAAGGTAGCCGGTGCTCCGTGTAACCCGAAAGGAAGTACTACGAATTGGAACAACCCGTCCGGAGTAGAAAACGCTGTTTTCTCTTTATCTTGGGTTCTAAGAGGGATTTGCCAGTACCCTTTACACAAGTCAAGGGTACTGATATATTTGGCCTTTCCTATCCGCTCTATCATTTCATCTACTCGTGGTAGGGGATAGGTATCGAACTCTGAAACTTTATTTACCTCCCTGAAATCAATGCAGAAGCGTACTGAGCCGTCTGGCTTCGGCACGAGAACAATGGGGAATTCCACTCACTCACCGAGGGTTCTATTATACCCATCTGCAGCATCTGCTCTATCTCATCTTTGATAATCTTCCTACGAGCCTCGGGTATCCGATAAGGACGTAACCGTACCTTTTTCCCGGAACCGTTTTTATGGAGTGTTCTACTACGGTGGTTCTCCCGGGTGTCAAGGAAAATATGTCCTGCAAGGGTAGCAAGGTGTTTGCTAGTTCGGATTTTAGCCTAGGGGTTAGCTCGGTGTCAATACATTGATCGTATAAAGGGGTGGACCTCCCTATGTTCCCTACCAAGGACGGGAGGGGCCCTTCCCACCGCTTCAGGAGATTCACGTGGTATATTTGAGTCGTTCCTCTGTTCTTATCGAGCTCTAGTCTGTATGTAACGGGTGTCACTTTTTCTAGAACGATATAGGGTCCTTGCCACTGTCCCAACAATTTATGATCGGAGGAGGCCATCATAAGCAAAACAGCATCTCCTACTGAAAAGGACCGGCTCCTCGTCTTTTTGTCGTATTGCACTCTTTGGGCTCCCTGTGCTTTCTCCATATTGTTCCTGACTATGGTCCGTATTTGTTCTAGATGGGTTCTGAGCTGCTCGGCATATACTACTAGCGGTTTGGTATTGTCGGGTTCTGTCTCCCATGATTCGCGTACCATATCTAATAAGGAACGGGGTTGGTGCCCATAAAGTAACTCAAACGGGGAGTAGCCTGTACTTTTCTGTTGCTTACACCTGATTGCGTATAGAGCCAAGGGCAGCATCTCCTCCCACCGTTTCGATTCTAGAGCCAGGAGTTTTTTTAAGGTGGTTTTGAGGGTGGCATTATAACGTTCAACAAGACCATCAGTCTGGGGATGATACGCCGCCGTTCGTATCTGTTTTATCCCCAACTGGGCGCACACCTGTCTCATTAATTTAGATACGAACGGGGTTCCCTGGTCTGTCAGGATTTCCTTCGGGAATCCCACCCTAGAAAACACCAATATCATGGCCCTGGCTATACTTGTGGCGTCAGGATGTTTTAGGGCAATGGCCTCCGGATATCTGGTGGCATAGTCCACTAGGACCAGCACATACCGACATCCGCTACGGGAGGGCAATAAGGGCCCTATGATATCCATTCCAATCCTACAAAAAGGTTCGTCTATTATGGGGAGAGGCTGCAGCGGCGCTTTTGGGGGCCTATATCTACTATTCTTTTGGCATATAGGACATTCACGGCAATAGGTTTTTACTTGTTTGTATATACCCGGCCAGTAAAACTTTTCTAATATTAGTTGCTCTGTCTTTTCCTCCCCAAAGTGACCTCCCAATAAATGACTATGGGCCATGTAAAGGACCTTCTCCCTGAACGGAGTGGGGACTAACAATTGAGGGGTGTCTGTGGACCTGGCTTTCCTATATAAAAGGCCGTTCTTAATAAAGAAATAGGGACATACATGGAGAGGGTCTTCTGAGCTCGCGGCTCTGTCCCATGCTTCATATAGGACAGGGTCCTCTCTCTGGGCGACATGAAAGTTTCTGTCCTTTTCCCACGGATTCTCTTCCACCTGTATTGGAAAGATCGAGACGGGTGGTCTTTTTTCTTTCCGTTTTTGGTTTTTCGTCTTCTTCACCTTGGAGGGTGGCCATTCGGGGTTCTCATCCTGGGAAAACGGAGCAACCGACCACCATTCCTGTTCGCCCGGGGTCGATTTCGTGAGTAATCCCGGTAACTGTGAATAATCATTTCCAAGTATGATCTGCTCCGGTAGACGGGGTATGAGACCAACCTTTAACTCGGTTCCAGGATCAGTAGCATGTTGTATGTGAACATGTGTAGTGGGGTAGGCTTTCGTATCCCCATGTACACATTGTATATTGACGGTTCCGTCCACCACCCCAAGACGATGACCTAGATCCTGAGGGCGTATAACGCTTTGTCGACATCCTGTATCAGCTAAAGCGGTCATGGGCTGTCCGTTCACTGTAACGCCACATCTGTACGGGGCTGGCGATTTGTTCTGGGAGAGACAGCAATAATTCCGGGCCATACCAATCTCCATGGGTTCCTCTCTTTGTGGACAGAACCGAGCTATGTGACCCAACCCTCCACAGTTAAAGCATTGAGGTCCCGAAATAGGGGCTCTGAGCACAGGAGGTCCCGCGGTCCTAAAAGGTGGGGGACCTGGGACGACGGTAACAGGGTCTGGTTTTCGTGACAGTGGGGGCCGAAGAGGGCGAGGGGTCCCGCTTGTCCCGGTTCTCCAGGGGTGTTCCTCTCTTCCCTTCTGTACATCTTGTGCTCGACTGTAGGCGCTGGCTATTTCCACAGCTGTTTCCAGGGTTAGGTGGGCATGCTGTCTGACCCATCTTTGTATGGGTGGGTGGAGGGAAGTTAAGTACTGTTCCATATATACCTTGGCCATAATGTCTTCCTTGGTGGCCGTGGCTGGTTTCAACCATCGGTCGGCCATGTCCTTTACCCGATAGAAAAGAGCCCTGGGGGTTTCCTGCGATCCCTCTTTGAGCTGTCGAAGACGTAGCCGGTATGTCTCATCGTCGACGCCTAGCCGTTCCATGATACACTGTTTTATTTCGGTGTAGGGTGTCACACCCAGAATGTTAGCGGCTTGGTAGGATGCTTGCAGCTCCCCCGACAGTAGTGGGCCTAGATATTGTCCCCACTTATCAGCCGGCCAAGCCGCAGCCAATGCCATTCGCTCAAAGTTATTAAAAAAATATTCTGGATCTTCTCCGCTGACATATTTTTGAAGAATCACTGAGGGGAGGGTACTCGGACCCCTCTGTTGGCCAAGGGCGTCGGCTATTTTCCCCATTGCCGTGTCGTGTGACTGACCCTGATTGTTGATTGCTTGTTGCATTTTACCCCGGTCTTCCTCCACCACCGTGAGGAACTTCTCCATCGCCTTTCCCAGGCTCTCTTGGTTTTCCACCATCTTGTTAAGTACGGTCTCCATGTCTCCGGCGGATCCCACTTCTGACACCACCTGTGGGAGTTCGGGCCGGATAAACAGACGAGGAGGCCGTAGATAGTGAGATACTCGAAGTGTTTTATTTGAAGTTTCAGTATTTAGGGGGTTGGGCTTCTTGGTGAGCTTTTGTTGATCTCTCCGGCTTCTTCTCCTGGTTGTTCTGCCTCTTCTCCTGGGGAGCCCTCTTCCGACTCGTCTTTCTTGGTGCTGCGGGGCTTCCCACGGAGGCTCATAAGAGAGAAGATAAGGGCCGTCAGTCAATGTACCAATCAGGAGCCCTATGGCTTATATAACCGCCACCGCACCAGGGGGTGTTGTGTGAAGATCTATCTTTAGGTAAGTGGTAACCGGAGGGTGTACAGGGTAATGGGGCACGTGATGAGGAAAAGAGTGAGGTACAGGGAATCGGTGCCGGTATTTAACGATGGGAAAAATAGGGGTTGAAAATCATAAAGGAAACCCTGAGTCCCAGATCCCGTCCCTCTCTACGCCCTTAATCGTACACCTCCCGCCTCCCGATACCCTCTTTCCCCGGCTCTTGTTTACTCACCGGCTCCGCCGCAACTCTCCAGAGTTGCGGCCGCTCTCCAGCCTCCTCCGGTGGGGACCACCACTCCTCGGACCACGTCTCGTCCTCCTCTTCGAATCCTCCGCTTTCCTTCTTCGTTCCGTGTTCCACTGATCCGACGTCCTCTTCTCCGCTTCCCGACTCCTTTCTCTCTCCGGCTGGCTCGCGCCATCTTGGGTGTGTTCCGGGGCTTTTGACTTCCTGGACGGCAATGCTTCCGGGGTCGATCCCGCCTCCTTCCGGAATCCCTGCGCCAACGTCACTTTCCTGTAAGGGCAGAGCATAGGGAGGGGGAGTTACCCTAGCGCAGGACGGCGTGTTGACGATCCGAGGCCGTGAGGGGGCCTCCGCAAGATCCTCCATCCCGCATGCCGAGCGGGTTACTCCGGGTACGTTTCTAGTCCGACCCGGCACCCTCTCACAAAAGTTTAAAAAATAACAGCAAATAAATGGTAGTCATTAGACAGTTAAGAGTCTCTGCACAGACTGTCCTTAAAATCCAAATAAGCAAGAACAATGACAAACATTGGCATAGCCAATAGGTCTCGCCTTTGGGACCTTATAAGTGTTTAGCCATGCAACAGTTGATGTTGTTGCGCCAAGGATATTCTACTGCATAACTAAATACTTATAAGGTCCCAAAGGCGAGACCTATTGGCTATGCCAATGCTTGATCTACTCTGGCGTAGGCCATTCTGGATGGGCCAGAAGCTTCATAGAATGAAGGCAGCTGTGCAGGGTGAAAGGGTAATGCAGTGATAGATGCACGGCAGTTAATCCAGCTCTGGCAGTGTACATAATGAATTCTTCTGGTGTCTAATCTAAAACAGTTGCAGTACTTTTGTATGTAGGCATTATTACAAGCCTTTCAACCTGCAGAGGATGTTCTGTAGGAAGAATAAAATGTGCATAGTTCATGCAAATGCAGAGGGCATTCGGGAGCTCAAAATTTCTACTCATCAAAGTGGTTATCGGCAAGTTTTTTACAGGACATGGGTGGTGTGGTGCCCTTGGAATGACCAACTTTTTGGGAATGTCAAATTCCGATGTTAACCCAGCCCCTACCGAGAAGCAGCAATAATTTATCAATTATTTTCAAGTTGTGATATGTTATTTGTTTAGTGCACAAAATCATCCAGGGGCTAGGATATATATGACCTTAAATTCCTACCCAGTAGAACACGCTATACTTTTGGTCAGCAAGTACACACCTGCTCAATACCAGAGGGTGCAAGATTCAGAAAATGGGTGGTAGACGTGCTATGCCGGATCATTTACAGCAACAGAGTACAGTACTTTACATTTTGCACCACCCTAAAAAAAAAATCCTCTTTAATTGCCCTTTAGTAGGTTTTGATATGTCCGTCGTGACACCAGGTATTTGCACCACAAAAGTAAGATGTTTTCTTATGTGCGCTATATAAATGCAATCCTCCGTCGTTGAAATAACCATGCTCTCCATCACCAATAAGGTACATTCCTAAACCTGTTGAAATCGGAGGGCCTCATGTCTTGAAGTTATAGAAGTATGCGGTTCATGCGACCTTGCCAGTAGTACAGCATTCCTCTTTTAGACCAGCACAGACTCCTTTCATTTATGATCGAGGAGAAAAGTTGGAGGAATTCAGGAACAGTGTCCTGCAAGTACGTTGCACATTATTCCACTGAAACCCAGAGCAGTCTGATTAGCTCCATGGGTATTTTAGTTGAGGCCCCCACAGTATTGCAGTTACAACTGGTATCACCGTGACCAGATATCACTACAGTCCTGGTCCAATTTATGAATGAAGCAGGCTCTGCCTACTAAAGAAAAGTGCCTTTGTGGGAATTTTCAGAAATGCTCCATGGTGCCAGTCTCTAGCAAATTGGCAGAAGACTGCTTGATCATTTTTAACATTTGTTGCTTGATCATTTCCAACATTTGTTGCTTCAAATCTCTGGGATTCTCCCTAAGGAGAGATCCTTTGCCTGTCATGATCTCTTCCTAGAGGTCAAAGGCAAATTTTAACGTAATGAAAGATATTTTCTTATAATTTGCTTTAAAAAATTTTTTTTTTGTATCCGGCTAAATCTTCAAAGTGATTTAAGTTAATTGTATTCATTTATATTTCATAAACTAGGAAGGCGTTTATCCAATTTTGATATTAATAGGTTTACTTCCATAAATTACAAGTTTGCGAAGATCAGCATAGCCTTGTCTGTCTCCTATTGCGCAAAAGCTAACAACTGCCTGGGTTAGATTGCGGTGCCTCAAAATTATGAATGTCGTATTTAAACTGATGATTTGAAATATTTGTGCAGTGCTATTTTGCCTTTTGCATAAGTGCACTGCCACAGACAGTAGCACCATACTGAACACTATAGAGTGCTATAAAAGTCACTGTTACCGTAAAATTAGTTTGTTTATAAAACGCAGTGCGCAGCTATGGAGCCTTCAGCTAGGAGCAGCGGCTTCTTTGTTCCCTTGACTGTCCATATAGCTAAATGACAATCTCTGTGATGCAGGTTTGGTTCCGAATATATTCACAATTTGGTTGTTTCTTAGCATGCAATCTCTTAATGTAAAAACCTACGATTTAGGGTAAGGGAAAGTTTTTAGGTTTCGCCTGGCGTTGCAGCGCGCATGCGTTGCTCGCTCTGCGAGGCTTCTTGTGATCAATTTCATTTCAGAAGTGGAGTGTAGTCTCCGCCTCCTATTTTCATTGGTTAGCGTCATTTTGCATGCTAAACGCTGTCTTTCTATTGTAAAGGAGGCTTCTTAGTCCCTCCTTGTTACCGCCCTGTCTCATTTTGGCCCCGCCCACCCGGACTGGATCTTTTACTTGCGGCGTTGGACTGTCTCCTTCTATTAGTTGGTAGGCACTTTGTTTTTGTTATTCGTCCACGAAGCGCGATGCTGCAGCGCTATGCCCTCTAAATTGTATGTTTTTAAAATTTCTTTAATGCGCACGGCGCCCGCTAGGGACACCGCGCTCACTTTATTTATTTAGATTTTCGCAGCGTCCACTTCAGGGACACCGCGCTCTGTTTGTTTTTTTTTTTACTTTAAAACTGAGCGCAGCGCCCGCTTCAAGGACACCGCGCTCAGTGTTAAAGTTTAAAAAAAAACAAAAAACGAGCGTGGTGTCCTTCAAGCGGCGCCCCGCTCAGTTTTAAACTTCAGTATTTGCAATGCAATCGGACCTATTGCATTGCAAATGCTTGTTCTTCTGGGCGGCCGCCATTAATCTTAAACAATGGTGGCTGCGCAGCAAAGGTGTGCTTCGGTTTTGTCCCATAAACTATAGCAGTAGCCAAGCGATGCATACATTTCCTGCTTGGCTGCTGCTCACAAGCAGCCGCAGAGGTGAGTGTACACGGCTCATCTATGTCATAGGCCAGCACGTTAAGCTCCCCCTCCCGAGTTTAATACGGGACACATTATGCTGCCAACAGTACTTTTTTTTTTTTTTCCGAAAACGGATGCGAGGTTCGGGTCCGAGACTGGATTAGGCTGTTGGTGCCTGGGCTGGAGAAGAGTACACCCTCTGCGCCATGTAATCCCCCCCCCCAATCCCGCCCTCGCACACGGATATGATTATTCATATGCTCGGTACCAGTCGAGTGGGACACGGTGAGGAAAGGCTCCGGGGGTGCAGTCACGAGATGCTATGGTGCTTGAAACAGGGGTAAGGAATGCTGTGGGATCCTGCATGGAAACCGACTCTGGGCATCGTAGGATTTGTAGTCTGACCTCAGTACCTTCTTAAACCGCGGGCAGTTTGTTAGAGAAAAAAAAAAACGGACATTTTCTCCTTGCGTATTTACTAAATCCTCATTAGTTACTCGATACTTTTACATCATTACTTTTCATTCCGCCTGCTTAGAGAGGTGTACATCACGGTGGTGGAGTTATCGACCTTGTTGTTTTGTGAATATTTACGTCTGTGCTGCTCCGAGGAGCCTCCTATGCTGCACATGGCCCCTTCTTACTTAAGCTCCCTTGCGTCATTCTTCTCTTGCTAACTTCCTTAATCAGTCTCTTTTTTTAATGGAAACAGCAATTCATTATTTGGCTATTTTGTATGTCATAGTGTGATGGTGAGAGTTTGATTCTGAGAATAAGTCAAACGATTAGTGAATGAATTGATGGATGAGTGAGTTTGACTCAATGGGTGAGTGCATGGAACTAAAGCCTTAAATAGAAAAATGCCACTTTTTAAAATATATTTACATAGAGGTTGTGCTTTTTAGTTGCGAATGTGCGCTTAGTATTGTTTTTTTTATCACATACATACACTGAATAACAGATGGCTAAAATACAATACCATTAGCAAAGCCGAAGGCTCTAACTTAAACAGATGCGAGACCTATTGCATTTCCAATGCTTATTTGTTTGAAAGCAGGGCATTTGAGTTCAGATTATAATCGCAAAATTGCAGGTTGTCTCAAAAAGTTTATTTTGCTGTGATTTGCTAATCCAAGATATTACCTGCTGGTTGAGTAAAACATATAAGGTGAAATGTGAGAGGATTTTCTCTGTAAAAAAGCTAATTTATTAGAACAGTTTTGAGGTTATTTATGCTTTCTTTTTCTGTGTTTATGTAATATGACTAATGCCCCAATAGAAATACAATCTTAAAAATAAAATATAAAATGTATTTGCTACTGAAGGGTGCCATTGAAGTCCCAGTACAAATACAAATCTTTTGTGATATTTCACTCAAGTTTGAATCTCACCATTTAAATCAGGCCTTAAGTCTGCCACTCATCAACAGTTGAATGGCAAAAATATGCTTCAAAGAAGACAGGCTAATTTAGCATTGCTGTAGACAGACCAGCTGAACTTCCTTCCCCACATGTAACCTTGGCAGGACTGCTTAAGATTCAGCATGCCCTAGATTCAGCTAACTTAAAACCAGCATATCGTCTGTAGCCTTTACAGCTTCTTAATAGTTTGATAACCATTGCTAATGGCAGAATTGGTTACCCAGTTCTCTTGGAGAGAAATCAAATCAAGTGGATGAAGGTAATTGTTCACTTCCTGGTCAACTGTGCTGCATCAGGCTTGGAATATTATAAGATAATATAAACCACCTATCCATAACCCATATATATTCTTTCAATGACTTGGACTATTATCCTATCAGCACAGGGACCAGATTATGCTATCCTCTTTGAATCTAATTAGTGAATACCATATCAAAGTACCTATTCTAAGTCTCCATATCTCCCCTCATATCTTCCACGTAAAGCCACCACAACCTAAATCCAGTACTCTTTTGCGGTCCAACAACCAGACCTACCAATGCCTGCCTCCCTGAAAAGTTAATCTGAGCCATATGATTCCATGCATGACACAAATTTCGATTTACTTGAATCAGAATATCATCTTTGGTGCCTTAATAGTCTTCTCTTCGAGCTTAATTAAGGCCCCAAATTTCTTGGTTGGTGAGCTGAACCACGAACTTGCAGAACGTATCACCTTTCTACCACAGAGGAGAGGGTTAACTTCTCCTTCCTAAAACACATTTATAATATTCTTCATCATTTGACACGCTAACACTATATAAAGTCTTTGTTCTGAAACTGACCTTGGTTCCTTCTTTCTGTGGCCCATCCTTAGTGGGCAGAAACATACTGATATTGCATCCCTGGATTCAGTGGTCTCTAATGCAGGTATAGTCTTGAATAATAATGTTTCTATGATTTAAAATGTCATGGTCACTTTCTGATCTGTATGAGGTGGTTAATTTGCCAACCATGATTTGATTTAAATTCATGTTCAACCATGCCTTAGCTTTACTAACATTTTGACTATTCTCTGGGACGAATTTGCACTTGTATTCAGGTAGAATTCTAGACCTTTGGTTGTTTTACTCTCTGGTTGTCCTCTATCTTTGCATGAGCTTATAACCCCCGTTTGACCGAAGGTATCCTGTCCAATATGACTAGTGCTGTGTGACAGTATTTCCTGCTTGATGTCCGGTCCACTATTAAAGCTGTAATGGCCTTACCTCATGTTTCAGCATTTCTCAAGATGATCCTACTTTGCAAAACATTTGCCTTTAAATGACCTTCTCCTCAGTCTCGGACTGCCATTCTCGATAGAAGCACTATGCAGACCCTCCCTTATCATTCTCCATGGTACCCCTTATTGTGGCCTTTCCTACTTCCATTACTTTACCTATTCCAGGGGTCAGTTGATATTGGCAGTAATAAAATGAACTTTGTTAGATGTTTTCTGTCCGTTTTCTGTTGGAAGTGCGACTCTTTTTCTGTGCTTGTCATTTGATATTTTTGGATTCCAATTTGGTATCCGTTTATAAAACTTTTATTTTTTATTTTGCCCCTTTCTAATGGAGACTGTCTCGGAAGTGATTGTATAGATATTTTTGCCCTTTGTCTTTTATAATGCACCCCCTGTATAGCTGAAGCCCTCGGTGCTTCTTCCTACTGCCTTTATCATGTTATTTCCACACCCAAATCTGTCCTCTGTCTAGGACCCTAAGTGAAAGGACTGTGCTCATGACTCCTGAGCCAGTTGCTCAGGCTGCTCAAGTGGAAAGGCCCTCTATTTTGACACCAAGTCAGAATTGATGAAATCTCCACCCGCTCCTGCCTTGTGTAATTTTAAACTTGTTGCCATATCCTTTAACCAGCGTACCGGCTGTTGAGGTAAGCTGCTGACCTTACATTCGCTTCCACTGTTATTTGAATGCCCATTTTGGATGACTGCCTACCCAGTGAAGTTTCTGTAGAGATATAAGTGTCCTCATCATAGAAGCAATTATAGCATTTCATTGCTCTTGTTTGACATGTCAGATACAGTTAAGTATTAATTCAGCTGTCTCCTAGATCAGTTCCTCAGGATTGTTAATGGGTACGTTATCATTCAGTAGAAGTTCAATAACCAGTGGCGGATCATCAGTTGGTTTTATTCAGTTTATTCCCTCTATGTGCACCTTGCATCTTTGGAGGTTTCTGCTTCATATCAGACAGTGTCCAGCATCAAAGATAAACCTTTTGGCTCTCAACTCATCTTAACCCACTAGGATGATCTTCAATTTCTAGTACTCTTTATTAAGATCTCTAAAGGGGCCTTCGTGTTTCCAAAGTAATAGGAGTTCAAGTGTTAACCTGGCAATTAATTTGAGTCATTAAATCCAAACGTGCCTTAGCTCTCATTGTTACGTCTCGATTGAGTCTTTCATTTAAAAAACTTTAGACTGCAGACTCTCCCCACAATGCTCAGTTGATTTTCAAGAGCTGGTGCCTTTTTTTTATCAGTTGGAACAGTGACTAAACATGCACAAATCTACTTTTTTCCTTTCTTTTCATAAAACTTATTTTTTAACTCTATTTCTTTTATTATATATGATTCATAACAATGCCTGAATGCCAGTGCAATTCTCAAGTACATACATTACAGCACATCATTACTACACAAGGACAAGCTAATCATCCACAATACAAAATCTTTTTTTTATATATGTTTACCATATTCAATAGTTACTAATTGTTTATGATAAGGGCTCTGTTTCTCTGCTTTTCCATTTAATGATTCGCAGTGTCATTTTCAGAAGATCTGCTATTTGCCGTTCTTACTGTTGATCATTCTGTTCTAGTCCATAAAATTACCTCCAACTATCTTCATACTTCATAACATTTTCTTGGGCAGCCTCTAGCTTCATATGTCACTTTTCTGGGTACATGTACATATCTATGACACCCTGACATTTGTTTTTTTGGTCTGCATTCTCGGAATCCCCCAGTACCATGGCAAGTCTTTTTTCGCTACCACAAACACCAACATTGCCTACATCAACTGTTTTCTGGGTAAATCTACGTCACACAGAATGCCCTTCAAGACAAAACTGAGGTGTCAAAGGAAAATCACAATCCAGTATCCTCCTTATTTCCCCTATAACGATCAGTACTGCTCTGTTTTGGCGCAGGAACAGAGTTTGTGAAATAATGTACTCTTCCCTTACACATTTCAAACAGAATATTAACTGGGCCCATCCCATCCTGTGCAGTCTGGTCCTATCACAGTACTGTCTAGTATTTTTTACTGTATTAAAGCCACAATTTTATTGCAACCGCCTTTGAGTGTGCCCTAAAACTCTTATTGTTAAAAATAACGCACATGATTTCCAATTGCTTAAGCAGTGTAAATAACAGTACCACACTGCCTTAACTTAATTTTATGGTATAAAGTTTAAAATATCAGTGGAATGCACAAACAGGCTGTTATTGCTGCTCTTAATTTTTGTTGCTGCTCTTAATTTTGGTTACCGCTACCAATTTGACCACCAGGTTCTGACACACAGTTTACTCTGCACTTTGGTCTTTTTTGCACAGTCAAAAATTGTGTTTAAGTGATTCACATATTTTTGTCATTTTTAAAGTGATATTTGTTTTCATTAATTTTAGGGGTTTAGCGAAAAAAAATTATTGCTGAATTAGACAAACAAGAGTCCTATCATTTTTCACCTAGTTAGTTGCCCCCTGGGCCAGCTGCTGTTTTGGGGGCCAGTCTAGTTGTTTGATGCAAGGTGGGTATTCAATGACATCTGCAGTGCATCTGAGCCCAGTGGCGTGGCAAGCCAGTCTGTGCTAATTCAGCACCTAGCAGCAATCTATGCTGTCTGACCAAAAATTAGGTGAGTTCAGAATCTTTTATTTCTGATCATAAGTCTTTATTGAATCTACTCTCCTACCTATATCTTAAATAATGACCTTAAGCCTCCAGTATAAATTAGCCGATCAGCCATCGACTCTCCTCCCGTTCCAGGCACACGTCCGGTACAATTCCCCTTTTGCCCGCTTTGATGAATGCCCTGCAGTTAAGAAGGCTTCTTCTATTACAAATATAATGTTTGCTCTCCACTTAGATATGCTTGCCAATCCAGAAATTTCATCACCCCTGGGCCTGTTATTCTTGAAAATTGGAGGAACGCTTCCCCTGCAAATTTTATGTAATATTATTCCATCTCTTGGTTCTACAGACACTGAGCCTTCCTCCTTGTCCTTTTTGATTGCCTAACATTTTGACAATCTTTGGTCAGCAGTTGACCGCTTAGCCCTCACCTGTTCAGTTTGCAAGAGAAAAAAGTCATCCGATAAGTTGTGTTCATTTGAGTTCAAATCCGTCAAGCATTCGCTTAAGATACTAGTATGCCATTAGCACAGGATTTATAATAGCCAGCGCAATAACTGATTGGATTAAGTTTAGAACCGCTTAAAAATGCATAATTAGGAATGATAAAGCTGCCTTTTATTCTGGCAAATATCTTAATGCTCCCAACCTCTCTCAAGCTCTTTTTCCTTTAAAAGCTTCCAGGTAACCTCCCTCCAAGGGGAATCCACAAAATCTATTGACAAATGTTATCAGATTGTAAACTTTTTTACGCACAAAATTTAGGCTATTCAATCTTCTCTACCTACACTGTCACTTCCATCCTAGGCCCTTTGTCAAGCCTTTGAGACAGACACTACTTTGCTGTCTGAATTTGCACCACTTTGCATTATAGACTTTTTGTCTCTGTTAACTCACAGCAAAGCTTCTTTTTCAGTTAGATCCTTCAATCAAGCAATCAATCAGGATTTATAAAGCTTGGCTAATCACCCAATAGAGTATCCAGGTGCTTGCAGGCCCTGGAGGCTTATTCGAACAGCCAGGTCTTGATGGCCATTCCGAATTTTGGAAGCGAGTTGATGATCTGGAGGTGCGTGGGGAGGCTGTTCAAGGTCTGTGCTGTGATGTGGGAGAAGGAGCGTCCTCCACTTCTGCTTCGGTAGATGCAGGGAGTATGGGCAAGTGAAAGGTAGTTGGAGGGGTGGTATTCTCGATTGTTGGTGGAAGTTCAGGCAGTGGTTAATGTAGGCAGATTCTTGGTTGTGTAGAGCCTTGTGTGTGTGGGTCAGCAGCTTGAATTGGCATCTGTTCTGTACCGGGAGCCAGTAAAGTTTCCTGAGGTGGGGTGTGATGTGGATTCATCGGGGAAAGCCGAGGATGTGTCTGGCTGCGGCGTTCTGTATGGTCTGAAGTCTCTGTAGAAGGTGTGTGGCGATTTCTATGTAGAGGGCATTGCCGTAGTCCAGTAGGTTGAGGGCTTGTGTCACGGTGTGTCTCGTGTGTAGGGGTAGCCACTTGAAGATCTTGCGTAGCATGCGCAGAGTGAGGAAGCAGGCGGAGGAGACGGCGTTGATCTGTGATTTCATGGTGAGCTTGTTGTCATTGATAAATCCGAGGTTTCTTGCGGGCTTGGAGGGAGTGGGTGCGGGTTCTAGTTCTGATGGCCACCAGGATTTGTTCCATGTGTTGCTGCTGTTGCCAAAGATCAGTACTTCTGTCTTGTCTGTATTCAGCTGCAGGCAGTTGTTCTTCATCCAGTCGGTGAAGTTTGTCATGCATCTGTGGAAGTTCGTTCTGGTGGTCGTGATGGGGTCGTTGGTGAGTGAGAGGATGAGTTGGGTGTCATCTGTGTAGGAAATTATGTTGAGACCATGGGATCTGACGATGTTGCCCAGCGGGGTCATGTATGTGATGAAAAGCGTGGGGCTAAGGGATGAGCCCTGGAGGACACTGCAGGTGATCTCCTTGGGTTCAGAGGTGAAAGGTGGGATGTGGATCCTCTGGGTTCTTCCGGTGAGGAAGAAGGGGATCCATCCGAGTGCATCCCCTTGGATGCCGATGTGGTGGAGTTTTTCGATCAGTGTGTGGTGGGATGCAGTGTCGAAGGCTGCCGAGAGGTTGAGGAGGATCAAAGCTGCTGTTTTTCCTCAGTCAAGAAGGGTTTGGATGTTGTCTGTGGCTGCTATCAGCGCGTTTTCGGTGCTGTTATTGGTGCGGAAGCTGGATTGGGAGACGTCGAGTAGCTGGTGCTCCAGGTGTGTCATGAGTTGATTGTTGAAGATCTTTTCCAGTACCTTCACTGGGAATGGGAGCAGGGAGATTAGCTAGTAGTTTTTGAGTTCGCTGGGGTTGGCGAAGAGTGTTTTGAGTAGTGGTCTGACTTAGGCGTGTTTCCAGGCATCGGGAAATGTTGCGGTGGTGATAGAGGTGTTGTGTAGGGCGGTGAGTTCCTGGTCGATCCTTTGGTTTCCAAGGTTGTAGATGTGGTGCGGGCTTGGGTCTGTGGGAGCTCCAGAGTGGGCGGATTTCATGGTGGAGGTGATGAGCTGCGTGGAGAGGATGTTCCAGGTGGTCAGTGTGTGGTTTGTGTCGGTTACAGTGGTGGCCTATCCTTAGCCAGTTGGCCTTTATAAAGACTTAATGAAGGACCGTAGCTGGACCAGAGCCATTATTAGCACTTCTTTAAAAGAAGGCGTTCTCAGATTTTTAAAATGCCATTGGTATCCCCGTTGCTGAAGAATCCCGACTTGAACCCTGAAGTTCTATCCAACCATACACCTGTCAGTTTCCATTTATTGCTAAAGTGTTGAAGAACTTAGTGTTCTAACAACTCTTATGTTTTGTTTCTAGTAATAGCCTTCTCCATCCGGCCTAGAAGGGCTTTCACTAGGGCAGTGTCCTGAACTTACTATTGTTCAGTGCTGGACGAACTGAAACTATCTACAGACTCGAACATTGCTCCAGGGCTGGTCCTTTTAGATCTGACTGCGACTTTTGGCACCGTCAATCATACAGTTCTTTTTGCAAGGCTTGCTGCATTTGGAATTCGTTGCGCTACCTTATGCTGGCTTAAAGACTTTCTAACAAATGGATCCTTTCAGGCCAGATTGCCCCTTTTTAGATCAACCTCCAGGCTGTGTTCCTGCAGGGATCTTTTGTTGTCGCTTCTTTTTAATTGGCACCTCATACCTTTGGCCCACCTAATAGAATCTTTTGTAGTGAGCTTTTCCCTGTACTCTGACGACACCAAGATTATTGCTAGATTTGAGTGATTTCACCAAGTAATGAAGCTGCATGCTTGCTTAGCTAGTGTTCATCACTGGATGCATTCCACCCATATCAAATCGATTGATTCTAAAACCGAGATTCTTGGACCCTCTAAGCCCTCCTCACTTTTACCAGTCTACTTTTTGTCCCTTTTGTGTGGGTTCTCTGTTTTCTATGGTTAAAAATCTGGGTGTCAAGATTGTTGTCTAAAGATGAGACATCAAAGTGTCTTTTATTATCAAATCATAAATCGGCTACACTGTTTAAAACATGTACTCTACCAATTCACTCCTGCACAAAAAGTCTCAATTCTCAATGCAATAATTTCTTCCCTGTTGGATTATTGCAATGCCATTTATCTTGGCTATCCTGTATATCTTATGAGAATGCTGCAATTGATCCAGACCATTAGCCTGTGGTGTCAGCCACAGATCTCGCATTTCTCCCACCTTGGCTCAACTACACTGGTTACCGGTAAATGAGAGAATTTTGTTCAACTCTCTGCTTGGTCCATAAGGTGGCATATTCCCCGATAGATCTGCTTGCAGTACTTGTTTCTCTCAGTACCTTCCTTCTCATACTCTGAGTTCAGCTTCCCACTGTAGTCAGGTGATCCCAAGTTCGTTGCTAGACTAGGGCATAGTGGCAGGGAGTGTCCCAAAGCTAGCACCTTGATCTGATGATCATTGATCTGTCCTTACGAATAAAGTGCAGATGCAGTCCTTTCAACAGTCAGTGTGCCATGCACGGAACTGTGCCTCAGCTTATTAGATGCTTGTAGGAATGCAGAGCGACAGGGGATGCCTCACAAGTAGCACCCAGGTCCATGATTTACCATCTCGGTCTTCTGAGCCACACTACAGTTGCTTGCCCTCCACAGAATGCCCCCTCTTCATGCATAAAGTGCAATTCAGTCCTCCAATACTCAGCATAACAGTCGTTGAAACTCCATTTTCAGGAGAAAGTTATTTTAGAATATCGGATAATTTACTGGCAAAAGTGTAAAAAGCCAATAAAAGTGCAATAGTTGCAGCATTGGAGACTCGTGTTACCTTTCGCTGATGATCACCAAGGGCAAATAAGGGGGAAAGGTTGACTGTTTCGTTTTTTCAGCAGTCAAAATTCCAGTCATTAATTATTTGCTGGAAACAAAGCATCGACTCAGCTGACTAACTTGCAGCAAAGCGACTGAGTGAAACTGTCCTTTCAAGACACGAGAAGAAGTAAATCCCCAAAACGTAATGCGCTATCCAGCAAACAATTGTGTCATGCAGCCCTCTGCATGGCTAACACAAAGAGGGAGCAGATGCCTTACAAAGAATGCCGCAAGAAAGTTTACTCCATATATTTTAACGTACAAAACCATGACCAAACAATAAGGCTTATGGTTCTTAAACAAATTTGTTCATCGCCTTGCTGGAAAAAGGAGAAATCTCGGTTGTATATCTCATAAATGCTTACTTTCATGTCTGAATATTGAAAACCCAAATTTTATGATAGGAACCTTCACTGTCAATTTAACATTTGCCTTTCGAAATCAATTCTGCACCAAGAGTGTTTACAACATGTTTAGGAGTAAGGGCAGCATCATTTAATAGACCATCCACGTATATCAATACCTGTACGACTGGCTGTTAAAGTGGGAAGAACCCTTTTCATCAGTACCAAACCAGCATAGATCAAGTTATGTAACTGCATTAGAAATTGGAGTCCACTTACTGTATGAAAAAGCCCTCCTCAATCCGATCTCAACAGAACACCCTTTTATGAGCAGAGGTAAACACACAGACAACAGTGGCTGCACCAGTTCCAGAGACAAGTTCACCACTCCCTGATGTCTCAGCCTCTGATATTGAGAATTGTAATGAAAGGATTTGAACTATTGTTATAATTGTGCATGACTACAAATGAGACCAAAACAGACATTGTTGGTTCTGAAATCAGTGGTGTCAGACACAGGGAGGATCTTGCAGCTGCCACAAAGAACATATGTGCTGGGCTCAAGACAACATAAAGGGCTGAATGTTCATAGAGTCAGCCCCAGTAATGACAGTGAGAATAGATGCATCACATACAGGTTTGGGTTTGCAAGTAGGCAAACTGCAAGTCTGAGTTCATTGGACATAAATGCCTTAGAACTAAAGGTTCTATGTTTAGCATTAAAAGCTTACCAAGGTCTGGTACAAGGAAAAGTTATAGAAATACAGACAGACAGCACTATAGTTTTATTTTACATAAATGAGCAGGTAGGGACAAAATCTTAGGGTCTTAAAAAAAAGAAAAAAGTAGTTCAAGACTTTTAGCATTGGGCACTCCAACACAACAATCCATGTGTGCTATATACCAAGTGCCCACACAACAAAATGTCGAAGCATAAGGAGAAAGATATCTCTGATAAGTGCTAATTAGATGCAGTAATTGTTGAATCTTTATACAAGCAACGAGGAGCATTAGAAATATGTCTGGTGCATCTTGCGAAAATACAAAATGTCACAACTTCATATCCAGGTGCCTGTATCCAGAGTCTCTGAAGAATGCTGTCACTAAACTGAGGCTGGGTATTTTTCACCAGGGATTCTTCTGGCGAGTATCAAAATGCAGTCTCACAAATGACTACGACATTACTGGCTCCAAAGTGGGCCCTCCAAACATGGCACTGTATCCGAAAGACCAGCACAATAAAAGATGTGGCAGTATGGCTGCTGCCAGTTATGCTGCAATTGCTGAACGTAAAAGGGGAAAAACCAATCACTGCACACAAGACCTTGAATTTCACCTGTGGGACAGCCCATCCCATATTTGAAATCTGTGCACTGGAAGTAGGCAAATCTGTATTTGAAGGGGCTATTTTTCCTGCGCTGCGCCTGGCCCGTCTTCAGCACCCCCGCTGCATGTGTCCTCTGTGTGTCCACAACTCTTAAATAGGTGTAGTGGGGTGAGCACAGGACAGTTAACCCCAGAAGAGCGAGTCTGTTATCAGACTTCTGATTGTCGGGTCGCAAAAGCAAGAACCGGGGGGAGTGGAGGGGGGAGAGTGGCAGTGTGGCGCCACACACGAAGAAAGCATCCAGCAATGCTGCTCATACCCTGTTCTCAAAAAGACCCTAAGAAAAGGTATTCTCTTTAAAATGTAGACATTATACCCCCCTGACACTTCAGAAAATAAGTTTGGGTTTTGCTTTCTAATAACTAGTGTTTATTTTTATTTTTTTGATATGTCATACATCAGGCATACTTCTGAAAAGGCCTTGAGGTCACCTGTCACCAATGCTGTTCTCATTTGTCCGTTTCACGGCAGGCCACCATATGTGGAAGCCAGCTGATCCAGCCCTTGCTTGTGGCTTCAGCTGTCAAAGCATAGTCTAGGCTGTAAAGGCTAAACCGGAACAGAAACGTTCCAATAGGCAACGAGGACGTTAGACCTGTCAGTACAAAATGAAAGGAGGAACAAACAGTATTAGACCAATGGCATTCAGTGACCTGTATCTATATCGTTCACTTATATTGACTTTTTTCGTATGATTTTAACCTGCCTCTTCACCTGACAGCAGCTTATATATGAGCTAAAATACATTCTGCCGTGATCGTATAGAGGAAGGAGGACGAAGGCTGGAGTTCCTTTGTAAGATAATGGAGCTACTAGGTGATTTGAAGTATTGTATTATATTGTAAATGTATTTAGAAATATTGCACTTACTACCCTTGACAAGGTGCTGAAGTTATTTATGGCAGGTTGTACGGTACTCTGGAACCCAAGATTTGTGATTAATCAAGTGGTTTTTGGTTATAAGTGGCTAATGGAGTTAGTTTTGTGCTTGCAAAGAAACAACCCCATGCATTTATTCCAGTTTGTTTGTGGTAAATTAAAGTAATTGGATTTGGGTGTGATCAGTAGTGCATTTCATGCAGATAGTTTGTGGGATGGATAAGATAATGGAAATTAGTTATTGTTGGATTGCAGTGGGATGTTTTCAAGGGAAAGTCTAGGATTTATCAGGTTAGGTCTGGCCAGTTTGCAGAAATACTATAATAGAGAATGTCAGAAGATAGACATGCGACTTGGAGTAGGCCTTTAAAGTACAGTTTTAGGACGCTCAAGCGCCTATCCATATGGATAGCCCACTACACTGAGATAGCTAAAATTATGTAGACCAATGCGTGCCCGGAACGAAATGCAAATTTGCATAAAGCACCTTATTAGATATATAATGAAAAGAATGAAAATACAATGTATTATTGAATAAGTAAGATGTGGCGTTGGGTATTGTCTGCTGGATGCCATTAAGAAAGGCACATAAAGAAGATAGACAGCATGAATTTAAATATCACCACCTTCAAAGAAGGTGAAACGTTATTGGACACATCACAAATGACTAAAGATTTATCCGTATGTGCTGTCGGCAGTGCTGCTCTATCACCAAAAAAAGCACAGACTGCCAAGCAACACAGGTAATGGAAATTCTCTTCCATCAGTTGAGTAATGTAAACTAATTTTCAGACCGTGATTATATGGTTTAGTACATGAAAATAAGTATTGTCTGGACTCATGGTCTGCAACAGACAGATCAACAGAAGATGGATCTCGCCACAGTTTTGGCATTTTTCAAAGAGGTTGCCAGTTTTTCCTAATTTTTGTGCTTTCAACCTACTTCCAGTTTGTGATGGAAACCAGGGTGAAACCCATGAGTGATCCGGGAAAGCTATACATTTCTGCAAGTAGCTAAAATTGTAAATTCAGCAAGTGGTGATTTTTGTAGATGCTTCTAGGTTTAAAAAAAAAAACTGTTGAAATAAAATGAAAATGTATGCGAAAAAACGGCCATTAGTGACATTTTCATTTGTAACTTCTTGTCACGATGGCTAATTTACAAAAGCAATATACCATTAGGTCTGCTAGATCCTTCTGGTTATGGGGATACGTAGGGTTTGTAGGTTCTCTAAGAACCCGAGGTACCGACACTGAACTGCACCTTGCAATGGTTTTTCATTGTGTATTGGGTATAGAGCAATTCATATGGTAAAATATAAAAAGTGAAAAATAAGTGTCAAAGAAACGTATGTGTTTCTGAAATAGACCCCAGATTTAGAGTTTATGAGAAGTGGTTATTTTTACATCTCTGAATTTGTAGGCACTCATATTACCATGTGAGGCAGAGGGCATTTATCAACAATTCTTTCTTACACTCTGCCTTACATTTGCAAAGGCACAAATGCAGAGAAATACAATTGGTAATAACAAATGTTCTACTATTCTCTATTCCCACATATCTCCCAATAAAAAGGGTACCTCACTTGTGTGGGTAGGCCTAGTGCCAGTGACAGGAAAGTGCCATAAACACAACATGGACACCAATTTTTTGCCCACTGAAAACTGACCCTTTTTTCAATGTGGGTAGCTGTGAATTTTGTGTCCTAGCTCAGCAGGCACCTAGGGAAACCTAGCAAACCTGTACGCATTTGAAAACTAGAGACACAGGGGAATCCAGTGAGGGGTGACCTGTTTGGCTCTCAAAACGTTTTCTTGTCCAGAAACCTTTTGCAAACCTCAAGCTTTGACTAGAAAACACATTTTCCTCACATATCTGTGATGGAAAGTTCAGGAATCTGTGGGGAGCCACATATTTCCTACCACCCAATATTCTCCAAAGTATTCTGAAAAAAATGGTACCTCACTTGTGTGGTTAGGGCAAGTGCCTGCAACAGGAAAGGCCTCAAAACACAACATGGTCACCGCATTTTTCAACTGAAAACTGACCCTTTTTTTTGCAATGCGGCTAGCTGTGAATTTTGGGCCCTACCTCAGCCGGCACCTAAGGAAACCTAGCAAACGTACATTTTTGAAGATTAGACACCCAGGGGAATCCTGAGTGGGGTGACTTGCGTGGTTCTCAAAAGGTTTTCTTACCCGGAAGCCCTTGGAAACCTCAAACAGGCGATAAAAACACATGTTCGAGGCATGTGAGCTGTAGATCATATGCTTTAGCATAGATCACCATCTGGTGTTGGGCCCGGATGTTTGCACTTTGTTTTTGTTTGAAGAAGTCTTGCAGTCACGAGGTAGGTGACTCCTCCTTTCGGTGATAGTGCGCATGGGCATCGACTCCATCCTGAGATTATTTTTTTCCGCCATCTGGTTCGGATGTGTATTGCTGCACTCCGGTTCAGTACCGTTTTCGGACCCCTTCGACGCGCAATTCATTAACCTCGACGGTATTGTTATTGATCGCGGTTCCTCATTCGACGCGCATCGTCTCACTTCGGAAAACTTTCTATCGGAAAACTCGTGGCAGGCCGTCGGGCCTATCCGTGCCGACCGCACTAGCAGTCGGTGGAATGGACTCCATTCAAGCTATGTCCCGGGTGTCGTGCTAAATTTCCACGCACCGTCTTGCACCAAGTGTGCAATCTCTGCTTGTCCCCGGAACACGACGAAAAGGACTGCGACGCGTGTCGATCATTCCGATCGAAAAAGACACTTCGTGATCGTCGGGCTCGATGCCACGAGATGCAACATCAGACTGACGCTGTTCCAGACATCTTCAGCGAAGATTCCGATACCCAACAACCAGCTCAAGGGGTAGAGGAAGAAGAGCATATTTCCGTGTCCGAAGCCGACTCCGACATAGAAGAAGAAGAAGATATCACTCCGGGTCAGCGTACCGTGAGTACAGTTTCCCCTGTGCCCATTCAACATGAGACAAAGGCTCCGGGCCCCCTCTTCACCCTCGGGTTCAGGTCGGCACTGACAAAGTTTCCGATGCCCCGCCCTCCGGCCCGGCTCCGAAACAGAAAGAGAAGCCTTCTGGCTCGGGTTCAAGCCAGCCCCGCTCTGAGGTCGAACCGACACCAAGACATAAGACCAAACATCTATTGGTCAACTTAACTTCGACACCGAAAGGTTCAGACCCGAAACCTTCCACACAGAGAGGTTCGGAGCCGAAACCTTCTAAGGCCAAAGGCTCGGAACCGAAACCCTCCAAAACCAAACACTCAGAGCAGAAACCCTCCAAGTCCAACCACTCAGAGCCAAAACCTTCGACGCCCAAAGGCTCGGCGCCGAAATCACCACATAGGGAAAAAGACACTCTCCCCAAAGAGCCTCGGCCCGATGAGCCACCTTTGGACCCGAAACAGAAAAAGCTGGTGATATACCCTAAAACAGGACATATTCAGGCAACTCTTCCAAAAAAACAGAAAATTGCCCCATCAGAGGACTATCATATCCCTCTTAAGAATAAGAATGTGGGTACTAACCCTTCTCCTCCTTATATTCCACCTCCTTCTCCTCCTCCTAATCCTAACTTGGCTATCACACCATTAAATTCACCACCACTTACACCTGACCCACAGGATGAAAGGGATGGGGGATCAGGATGCACCACAAGACACTGACCCTTGGGAGGATTACCAGACAGATCCAAATTCAGATAATGACCCTGATTTGTATCCCTCCAGACCCTCCCCTCCTGATGACAACATTGGCTATGTCGAGCTCCTTAACAGGGCTGCTCATTATCATGGGGTAGAACTTCATAAACAGCCTTTAAAAGAGGATTTCCTCTTTGAGACACTTGCTTCATCCCAAAGAGCCACTCATACATTGCCCATGCTAAAAGGCATGTTAAAACACACAGATGAGGTATTTAAAGATCCTGTTAGGGCAAGAATAATCACACCTAGAGTGGATAAAAAATACAAATCCGCTCCTACCGACCCTGTTTATATTAAAGGTCAGCTGCCCTTAGCTCTCTTACGTGCGTTGGAGACTACAAGAGAGTCTAACTCACAAGCCACAGGAGACACCCCTCCTTCTGACAAGGAGTCCAAGCTTATTGATGCCTCTGGCAAAAGAGTGGCTTCAAAGGCAGCAAACACCTGGAGCATTGCCAACGCCCAGGCGCTGCTAGCTCGTTATGACAGGGCTCATTACGATGAGCTAGAACAAATCATGCAACATTTGCCTGACGAATATAAATCTAAGGCTAATGACCTTATTCATAAAGGTAAACTCATTACCAACACCTCCATTAGATGTGCACTAGATGCAGCAGACACAGCAGCTCGTGCAATCAATCAATCAATCAATCACAGAATTTGTAAAGCGCACTACTTACCCGCGAGGGTCTCAAGGCGCTAGGAAAAAAAGGGGGGGGGGGGTGCTGCTACTGGTCGAACAACCAGGTCTTGAGTAGCCTCCTGAAGGTCAGCAGGTCTTGGGTCTGTCGTAGGCTTAGTGGAAGGGTGTTCCAGGTCTTGGCGGCGAGGTGGGAGAAGGATCTGCCGCCGGTGGTAGTTCTTCGAATGCGAGGGACGGTGGCGAGGGAGAGGTCGGCGGAGCGGAGTTGGCGGTTGGGGACGTAGAAGAGGAGTCGTCTGTTGAGGTAGGCTGGGCCAGTCTTGTGGAGTGCCTTGTGTGCGTGGATGAGGAGTTTGAAGGAGATTCTCCTGTTGACGGGGAGCCAGTGCAGGTTCCTCAGGTGGGGGTGATGTGGCTGTGGCGTGGTACATCGAGGATCAGGCGTGCGGAGGTGTTTTGTATGCGTTGCAGTCGCTTGATGAGCTTGGCCGGGGCTCCCGCGTAGAGGGCGTTCCCATAGTCAAGTCTGCTACTGACGAGGGCCTGGGTGACTGTTCTTCTTGTGTCTGTCGGGATCCACCTGTAGATCTTGCGAAGCATGCGGAGGGTGTTGAAGCAGGAGGATGAGACTGCGTTGACTTGCTTGGCCATGGAGAGCGTTGAGTCGAGGATGACTCCCAGGCTGCGTGCGTGGTCGGTGGGTGTCGGGGCTGCTCCCAGCGTCGTTGGCCACCAGGAGTCGTCCCAGGCTGAGGGGTTGGAGCCGAGGATGAGGACCTCTGTCTTCTCCGTGTTCAGTTTTAGTCGGCTGATCTTCATCCAATCGGCGACGGCCTTCATTCCTTCATGGAGGTTGGATTTGGCGGCGAGGGGGTCCTTGGTGAGGGAGAGGATCAGTTGAGTGTCGTCGGCGTAGGAGAATATGTTGAGGTCGTTCTGTCTGGCGATGCGTGCGAGCGGGGCCATGTAGATGTTGAACAGTGTTGGGCTGAGGGACGATCCCTGGGGTACGCCGCAGATGATCTCGGAGGCTTCGGATTGGAATGGTGGGAGGCGGACTCTCTGGGTTCTGCCGGCGAGGAAGGAGGTGGCCCATTCCAGGGCCTTGTCTCGGATCCCTGCGTCGGGGAGGCGTGCGCGTAGAGTGCGGTGGCAGACAGTGTCGAAGGCGGTGGAGAGGTCCAGCAGGATGAGGGCTGCGGTCTCACCGTTGTCCAGCAGGATCCTGATGTCGTCGGTGGCGGCGATGAGGGTAGTCTCAGTGCTGTGGTTGCTGCGGAACCCCGATTGGGATGGGTCCAGGATGCTGTTTTCTTCGAGGTATCGGGTTAGCTGTTTGTTGACGATCTTCTCGATGACCTTGGCTGGGAACGGAAGCAGGGAGATGGGCCGGAAGTTCTTGAGGTCTCTCGCGTCCGCCTTGGGTTTTTGAGTAGGGCGTTGATCTCTGCGTGTTTCCAGCTCTCTGGGAAGGTCGCGGTCTCGAAGGAGAGATTGATGACGTTGCACAGGTGGGGTGCGATGGAGCTGCTGGCTTTGTTGAAGATGTGGTGCGGGAAAGGGTCTGACGGGGGCCGGAGTGTTTTGTGCTCATGGTCTTGATGGTGTCCTCGATGTTCACGCTGGCCCAGGCTGGCAGGGGGTCGTGGTCGATGGTGTGCGGCGGGTCTGGTGCATCGATCTTAGTTGGGGCTGTCTGGGTGTTGAAGCTGTCGTGGATGTCGGCGATCTTGCGGTGGAAGAAGGTGGCGAGGGAATCGCACAGGGGTTGCGACGGCGGGATGTCGTTGGTGTTGGAGCTGGGGTTGGAGAGTTCCTTCACGATGTTGAAAAGGTACTATTACGCAGACACGCTTGGCTCAGAATTTCTGGATTTAAGCCGGAGGTGCAAACCTCCATACTTAAGATGCTCTTTGTCAAAGGGTTGGTTTTCGGCCCAGCTGTTGATACCTTTCCATGGGGGCTTTACAGTTACCTGCCAGTAAAGGTTCTTTTCGCTGCTCATTTTACAGGGGTGGTTCAAAAACGGCGTCCACTGATAATCCCTCCTCTTCTTACAAGGGCAATAACCAATCCCCCTCGCCCAGAGGTTATTCTAGAGGAGGTTTTAGAGGGAACAATGGTAGGGGAAGAAGTAGAGGCAATTCCACACGCACTTCCCCCGCAAACAAACAGTGACTTCCTTCCGCTATCCCCCGATCATTCCACTCCTGTCGGGGGACGTCTCTCCCAATTCCTACCTGTCTGGAATTCAATCACCTCAGACAAGTGGGTGCTACAAATGATCCAATATGGTTACTGCCTGGAACTTACAAGCCCTCCCCCAAATATTCTTCCAAGAGCACATGCAATGTCACCAGAACATCTCACCCTCTTAAAGCAGGAGGTTCTATCTCTCTTGGAAAAACATGCTATAGAACCAGTCCCATTAACATATCAAGGGATCGGGGTATACTCCCTGTATTTCTTAATTCCCAAAAAGGACGGCTCTCTCAGGCCTATACTAGACCTCAGACAGCTAAATCTGTACATACAATCGGACCACTTTCACATGGTCACACTCCAACAGGTGCTCCCACTACTTCAACAAGGCGACTTTCTGGCCACTCTGGACTTAAAGGACGCCTACTTCCATATTCCCATTCACCCTGCTCACAGAAAATATCTCAGGTTTGTGGTGGACGGACAGCATTACCAGTTCAAAGTTCTCCCATTCGGGGTAACTACAGCACCCAGGGTTTTCACCAAGTGCCTGGCAGTAGTCACAGCTCATCTACGAAGACAGCACATTCATGTCTTCACTTACCTAGACGACTGGCTGATAAAAGCCAGATCACAACAAAGCTGCCTACACCACACTCAAAGACAGTGCAACTGCTTCACGACTTGGGATTCACTGTAAACTTCACCAAGTCTCACCTCCAGCCATCCAACACACAACTGTATCTAGGAGCCACAATAGACACTCGCAAAGCTCTAGCGTATCCCAACCCAGTCAGGATCCGCAACATGCAAGCTCTAATATCACAGTTTCAGCCTCAACACTCATTACCAGCCAGAGTGTTCATGCAATTGGTCGGAATGATGGCTTCTTGCATTTTAATCGTTTCCTATGCAAGACTTCAAATGCGTCCTCTACAAGAATGTTTAGCACGTCAGTGGAACTAGGTTCAAGGTCAGCTATCAGATCTGGTGTTGGTAGATGACCGCACTCATCGCTCTCTGCAGTGGTGGAATGTACAGAACCTTTCCAAGGGGCGGCCATTCCTCGACCCGGTTCCACAGATTGTGCTAACAGCAGATGCATCGCTCACTGGTTGGGGAGCTCATCTGGAAAAACATACCATTCAGGGCATGTGGACTCAACAGAAACAACTCCACATAAACCATCTAGAACTGCTAGCACTTTTTCTAGCATTGAAAGCCTTGTAACTTAATCTAATAGGCAAAGCTGTCCTGGTTCGCACAGACAACATGACAGCGATGTACTACATTCAAAAACAAGGGTGGGGGGGGACACTCTCTCTCCAGTTAGCCCAGAGCATCTGGCGATGGGCCATACCTCAAAAAATATATCTTCTTGCAGAACATCTTCCAGGAGTAAACAACCAAATTGCAGATCTGCTCAGTCGTCAGTGACAGCAGATCCACGAATGGGAACTCCACCCTCCAGTTCTCCTCCCATTCTTCCAAATGTGGGGCTTCCCAGAGATAGATCTGTTCACCACCCACCTAAACGCAAAATGCCCAAACTTCGCGTCCAGTTATCCACACCCATTGTCTAAAGGCAATGCACTATGGATGAATTGGTCAGGGATATATGCTTACGCTTTTCCACCTCTCCCACTCATTCCGTTAGTGGTTCAGAAACTCAAACCGCATTCCCTAACGCTTATCCTAGTTGCTCCCACACGGGCCAACAACCATGGTTCACAACTCTGTTGGAGCTATCAGTAGTTCCCCACCAAAAACTACACCTTTCCCCCAAGTTTCTTACGCAGAACCATGGAGAGTTAAGACATCCAGATCCCAATCAGCTCAACCTTACGATCTGGCACCTGAAATCTTAGAGTTTGGCTAACTTAATCTTCCGCCAGACTGTATGAATGTTATCAAAGAGGCTAGACGCCCTACCACAAGAGCATGCTGCGCAGCAAAGTGGAAGAGGTTTGTCGTTTACTGTAACAACAATCAGATCAATCCACTAGATGCTTCAATTCAAGACATCATTTGCTATCTATTGCACCTCCAACGTTCCAATTTAGCGTACACATCCATACGCTTACATCTCACTGCAATAGCTGCATATCTGCAAAATAGACAGCACTTGTCTCTTTTTAGAGTGCCTGCTATTAAAGCTTTTATGGAAGGACTTAAGACTCATTCCCTCCAGACTTCCACCTTCTCCAGTGTGGAATCTCAACATAGTCCTTACAAGACTTATGGGTCCACCCTTTGAGCCATTGCACAAATGTGAAATACAATTTCTCACCTGGAAGGTAGCCTTCCTTATAGCCATCTCTTCTCTAAAATGAATCGGTGAGCTTCAGGCACTAACCATAGAGGAACCATTTTTACAAATACACCAAAACAAAGTGGTTCTTAGGACTAACCCACATTTTTTACCTAAAGTCATCTCTGCCTTTCATATCAACCAATCTGTTGAGTTGCCTGTGTTCTTCCCTCAACCAGATTCAGTGGCAGAACATGCCCTTCACACATTAGATGTCAAAAGAGCATTATTATACTACATAGAACGAAACCTTTTAGGAAAACCAAACAACTTTTTGTTGCTTTTGCTCCACCACATAAAGGCAATCCCATATCAAAATCAGGCATTGCAAGGTGGATAGTTAAGTGCATTCAAATATGCTACATTAAAGCTAAACGCACATTAACAATTCCCCCTAGAGCACACTCTACACGCAAACTAGGGGCTTCTATGGCATTCTTAGGAAACATACCCATAAATGACATCTGCAGAGCTGCAACATGGTCTACATCACACACATTCACAAAACACTATTGTGTTGATGTGTTAGCAAGACAACAAGCTAGTGTGGGCCAGGCAGTTTTACGTACACTATTTCAAACCACTGCAACAGCTACAGGTTAGCCACCGCTTCAGAAATAACTGCTTTACAGTCTATGCTAAAGCATATGATCTACAGCTCATATGCCTCGAACGGAAAATGCTACTTACCCAGTATGCATCTGTTCTTGGCATATAGAGCTGTAGAGTCATATGCGCCCACCCGCCTCCCCGGGTACCTTTACCTGTTGCAGTGATATCTTACTTAGATACAATTTACATGGACATCTATCTTTACTACTTTACTAACTCCATCATCACCCTTTATGGCAAAACAATCTAAGGATGCAGTCGATGCCCATGCGCACTATCACGGAAAGGAGGAGTCACCTACCTCGTGACTGCAAGACTTCTTCGAACAAAAACAAAGTGCAAACATCCGGGCCCAACACCAGATGGCGATCTATGCTAAAGCATATGACTCTACAGCTCTATATGCCAAGAACAGATGCTCACTGGGTAAGTAGCATTTTCCTTTCATCACATTTCTGTGATAGGAAATTTGTGGCACCCTGCAGATTCCAGAATTTTCTGTCACGTTCCATTCCCTCATTTCTCCCAATACAAATGCTACCTCACTTGTGTGGCTGTGCCTAGTGCACACAACTGGCAGGCATTAAACCAAGGTCAATAAGACTCTCGCGGAGCGACTCATTGACCCGGGTTTGATTTGTACCCGTTGGGGACACTAAGCCAAGTCACACAAGTGGGGTAGCATTTTTATCGGGACACTGGGTGGTATGAATTTTGTGGATTCCTGCTGATACGGACGTTTGTCACAGAAATGCAAGGTAAAGAACCTCCAATCTGCTTCTGGGGGTGGGGGGGATAGAAAGATTGTTGGGCTCGGGGAGGGTGGGGAGAGCACTAGCCCATTGCGGGGGGGGGCTGCTTCCCTGGTGTCTAATGGAGTGGATTCTTGCTTTAGGATCGCCCTCCTGCGGCGATCCCCAAGCAGGGATCCACTAGGGAAAGGTACCATTATAAAGGGGAGGTTCTCCCCTTTCCAGTGAAAGCTTTCCTATCTGCTTCGGTGCTCGGGGGCTGAGGTATGCCCCGATCACTGAAGCAGTGAAAGTGAAATGAGCGCTCATTTCACTTTCACTTTTTCTGAAATTGTCAGTGCGCCATGCACACGATCGTTGTTTCGGAGAAAAAAATGAAATGGCCTTGAGAGCTGGGAAATTTCTTCCCCACCTCACAAGACTAAAATAAATGAAAGGAAATCCCGCTGGTGCTCAAACCTGAGGGATTTCCTGCCTTGTGTGCTAGGACAAACTGGAGTTGTTCTCAGCACACAAGCACCGGTGCGCAGGATGGCCTGGAACTGTCCCCTGCACTGAAGGGGTTGAAAAAAAAGAGTATTAGCCCTGACTGCGTCATAGCGCTTTTAAAAATGTGTTTTAGCCACACTGCAAAGCATCCGCGCTGCTGCACAGCATGGCTACAAAACATTGCCAAAGCCAATCGCTCTCTTAGGCAAGACTATTGGCTTTGCCAATGCTGGTTTCAAATCCAAGGCAGTGCAGTATCTACATAAGAAATTGGAGCATAGAGAACAGGAGGCCTTTGTACTGTACTACTTAGTTTGAGAAGACTCATGTCCTAAGAACTCCTTCCTCACCAGATCTCCACATTATACTAGACTGTATGTCTGAAGTGCTGCCAAGGTCTGTATACCCACTATTTGAGATCCACATATTGTACTTTAATAACAACCATGAACAGTACCGTAACACTAAATGCTGGGACCCCCCCTTCAGAATGTGATGAGGGGGCCCTAATTATCCCATATCTAACATATATCCATTGGCCTTGGGCTGAATTGGGGACGCTTAAGGGTTTGAGGGCTCCTGAAGCCTCTCCCCTGAGTAACATTATCATGGCCCTCTTCACCACCCACCTCGCTGTAAACTACTTGGAAGCAGACTTTGTGGAATGAGAACCATAATGGATGAAAATATCCTTCTAGCAGCACAGATGCTCTCAATAGATAAACGGAGACCTGGTGGAAGCTTCGTGGCTGTCGTTTAAAAAATCATCTTGCCTAATGCGGCATTATTTACAATCTTTGGATCCAAAGGCAGCGAACTAAGGGCTGGAGTGGGAATATTGTGACAACAGAGAAAATCTGGCCCTCTTTATTCTACCTCCCAGGTGCTTCCGGTCACCACTGAATTATTTATGCATTTATTTTTAATTGATTGTGGCCTGTTCGCTGTTTTTTCACACAACCTTTAGCGACTTGATACCCATGAGCTACAAGGCTAAAGTTAAGAGGAACAGTTGGTATGTTCAGTATAATCTGCAAATCTTGTTCAACTGTGTGGAGTGCTCTGTGTTATAGGAGACCGACCATAAGACACTGTCACAAGTACATTAGTTGGACTGAATTTTGGGTTCCATTTTCCTGCACGCTTTTCTTTATTGGTAAATTTGGGGAAATCTGCAGTGATGGTTCATACAGTTAATATCAATCTACGAAACTTGCTTCTGCTTCACTTAACTGGCCATGTTGTGAGGTTTTGTGTTTGATCTGATGTCTTATTGCACGATCTTCCTTTTACCTACTGAAAATCCTGAACTACTTAGGCTTGTTAGTTCTTAAAAGTATATTGTAAAACACAAATTCTTTAGGATGAAATAAAATAATTTTAAAACCGATCCTTTCTTGACAAGCTGTGAGTTTTAAAGCATTTGTGGTGAGGATGCGGAAGAATCTTGTATATGCTTCCCTGTAGCTGAACTTCAGTGTTGTCATGACTCGGGAATTTGATTTGACTAAGTAAAATATCCTGTGGCTTCTTTTCTTACCTTTATTCATAAACTTTCATTTGAGTGTTTTGAGAACGCAAGATTGCAGAATATTGATTTTCTTTCGTTATCGGGAAAGGAGGCCAAACAGCATCACAAAACTGCACTTGGTGATTTGTAACAATCCTCCTAATAATAAGAAAAGCTTCGAAAACCTAAGCCTTTCTTTTTTTTGTATTTGTAATGCGTTGATCTATTCTAATCCAGGTATATTTTTGGCTCTTAAGAAAAGCCTTGCAGTTCACCACTTGATCTGAATGCATATCAGCAGTCACAACTTTTCTGTTTTGGATTATTAAGACTCAGTAAACTTGGTTCTTCAAAGCTCCAGCGACTCCATTTAGTTAAGAATGCAAAAGCCCTGTAAATTCTTGGGGCCCACAGATAGGACTCTGTTAGTCCTCCTGTCTCATATTGCTCCCCCAGCTGTTTTGGCTTGCATGATCGTAGGACTCCCTTGCCGATTAAGCCATTGATCGCTATGCCCTGAGCACTTGAAAGGCCAGCTCTCCCCATAGTCACTTGTGCACTTCCAGATCAGTGGATGCAAAACTCCTCATGTAGGAGACTAGGGAAAGGAGTCTGTTTCTTGTCTGTGCTTGTCTTCAAACTTTGCAATACATTCGTGCTTCCAACTCCACCTGCCTGTGAACGACTTTAGGTTCAGAGACGATCCTAAGAACCTTCTTTTGTGATGGATATTTCTAACAGCAGATTCCTTACCTTTAGAGTAGCCCCAAGTGCCAGACTTGATCTAGAAGATTTTTTCAGCACTGCCTCTGTGCACAAGAAGGTGATGTTGTGTAGCTCCGTGTCGAGTCTGCTCCAGCCCCGAAATGACTAGAGCCACATATAGGTGCCCAAGCACCATCCTAGCACACTGACATCCCTTCCTTTGTTTCTGCGCCTTTTTCCTCTTAAAAATTATTTTACCAGTGTGCAAGGGAATATTCTCCCACCTGAAACTACTGGATTTAAGCATTTTACGGACTGTCACAAACAAATGTCTGTCAGATCTTCAGGAGTGGTGTCTTTAGTGTTTGGGATCGGGGCACGACCCCCAAGTTGTGCTTGTTGTGTGCTCTAATCTCGCTGAAGGCTAAATAGGATTGCAAAGCCAAGCTGTATGTCAAAGAGCACCAGCTGAAGTCACGTAAGGGCCGCACCCGCTCAAAGTCAAGGTCCCGATCTTAGGGCCTGCTCCCACAACAGATCTTTGTCATGTGTCAAGTCTTTGAATAAGTCATAAGTCCAAAAAGAAACGCAAGAAGTCCAAGTGGGTCTCGACCCATCCTCCACTCTCTGAATTCCCAAGGATGTTAATGTGCCCCATGGTCTCACTCCCAGTCCCCAACTGAAGTGCAGATTCTGCAGCTGATTCTGATGCACCCAGAGATCCGTTGGTGACACCACCACAAAATGATGCATTTAAGAAAGCCATGCTCTGCATCTTAGGTAACCTTCCGTCTCCCTCTGGCATGCCTTTGGGCCCCATGGATCCAAGGAGGCCTCCAGTTAGGTTATGGCCAGTGGGTCTGCTTTTGGCACTTTGTGCCTCCTATTCTTGCTTCAGGTTCAGCTCCGACTCCAGACCCCACTCCATATCTGGCACCATGATCAATACCGGTTTCTGCCGCTTTGATGCCGGCATCTACGTTGCCGATGCTGGAGGAGAATGTCGATCCGTAGTTATGTCTGACTCAAAGCTGACTCTGTCTCTACCTTGGCGGAAGCCGTGCTAGAGTTCTGGCCCTACGCACCCAGCCCCAATTCATTCAGACTCTAATAAGTCGGCACCTTTGCCAAGGAGCTGCCCTCCAGTGCTATTAGGATCACTCTCAACAGAGCCAACCAGCTTTTGGCGATGATGGGGACATGATTCTTCCCACAATATGATGACTTATATACACCTTCCAGAGGCCGGTGGACTGGACACTTTCCCTGACAATGGGCTGGTTGCCCCCCTGGCCCTCGTTCCTCCCACAGAAGTCTGCTTCATTCGTCATGGCCATTAGATCGGAGGCTGAAGTCTTAGTTTTTAACTCAACAGAAGGCAATTGTTGATCTAATGTTCTCACATAAGGGCTACAATCCACACAATCCTCATCTTTGCCTTACTCCCATTCAACACCCTCATGGGCTCTTAGACCAAACCGTGCTCTTGTCCACCCATTAACACTTCGATAACAAGCAGAACCATGAAATCTGCGCACTGTGCAAGGACTTATTGACACTAAATCTGGTACAAAAAGTAGAGGCTCAAACGCACCAAAAGGGCCACATCCTAGATCCAATTTTCTCCAATTTCATAGAGATAGAGGTGGGAGCACCATGGCCAATCCCCTGGTCAGATCACTACCTAGTTCCTTTCACAGTACCTTCTCATAGAAAAAAGTCACAACAACCAACGACGAAAATTACTACTAGGAAGTGGAACAATTTCAACTCCGCTTCTTTTACGCAGGCACTGATTGAGAAAATCCTCATACTAGATGAAGATATAAACCTAGCTAATAACCAACTGGAATCATGGATTACAGAGGTACTAGATGAGATAGCGCCATGGAGCACTAGGACTCCTAAGAGACAGAGCACAACAGCGCCATGGTTTAATGATGAACTGATAAAGGCCAAAAAAAAGTGTAAAAAGCTTGAACGAATATGGAGGAAGGAATACTGTAGTAGGGCCAAAGAAAATTACAAAAATGAACTAAAACGATATCATTCACTAATTAAGAAATCCAGATGTATATTTTATACGGAAAGAATTGAAGAGCCAGTAACGCCCCCAAAAAAATGTTCACCATACTGAAATCTCTCAAAACTTACAGAGATAGTAATGACACAACTGCCTCTGTAGAGAGCCGTAATAAGGTGGCAGAATTTTTCGCCGAGAAGGTGAAAAAAATCTATGACACCTTCCCGGTGGAAACGAGACAGGGGACTAGCCTAACCTGTGTAAGCCAAACAAATTTCGCAGGCGTGACCCTGGATGAATTCAAGATCCAGTAACTAGTAGAACTTAAAGCCACAGCAAAAGGAATAAAGTCTGGCTCCCCCTTAGACCCAGCACGACCAGAGATAGTAATGGAGGGAGCAGACTCTATTATGCCATATATCTCAGAGCTTATTTCTCGCTCCTTTCAGAATGGCGTGGTCCCCACTAAATGGAAACAGGCTATTGTCAGGCCACTGAAAAAGAAACCATCAATCGAGAACACAGTGTTAGAAAATTTACGCCCGATCTCACTATTACCATTTGTCGCACAAATTGCTGAGAAGATAACTAATAAACAACTAGTAGACCACATCAATATGAATGACCTATTACACCCCTCTCAGTCAGGTTTCAGAATGGCCCACTCGACGGAGTCGGCACTACTCCTGGCCACAGAAGCATTGAGAAAGCATGCAGACGAAGGACAAACGGCCGCACTGATCCTGTTGGATCTCAGTGCGGCGTTTGACACCGTATCACACAAGCTACTCCTCCAAAGACTGGAAGCTTGTGGCATCAGGCGAAGCGCTCTGAGATGGATGACATCGTTTCTTTCCGGACGGAGCTTTCAAGTGGCACAACAGACATACCTATCGGAGAGTATTCCCTTGTCCCAGGGGGTCCCACAAGGTTCAATTTTAAGTCCCACTGTATTCACTCTATGTGGGACCACTGGCTGAACGAGTGGGGCAACATAAAGTGTCGATCGTTTCCTACGCGGATGACACGCAGCTAATTGTGCTGCTGTCTCAAAACGAGGATCAGGCAGCAATCCGCTTCTCCAAATGTTTAGAAGAGGTGGCAGACTGGATGTCGAACCATTGCCTCAAGCTAAACGGGAGTAAAACGGAGGTAATGGTTGTGGGCAAGGCACCAACCATATGGTCATCTGCGTGGTGGCCTGAGTCACTAGGCAACTACCCACCCCAAAAGCAGAAGTAAAAAACCTTGGAATATGGTTTGATGCCGAATTGACATTCGACAGCCAGATTCAGAAGGTAGCGGGTAAATGCTATGGGGCCATGAAAATCCTGAGGAAGATCCTTGATCTTCTACCATCTAAGGCCAGGAAAAAAATAGTACATGCGGTAATAACCTCCCAATTGGATTATGGGAATGTTCTATATCTTGGCGCCACAAAAAAAGGACTGTCCAAACTACAGAGGGTGCAAAACGCGGCGGCTCGATTGGTGCTTAGTTTGCCGAGAAGAGCTAACACGAAGAAAGCCCTGATAGGACTGCACTGGCTGCCAGTGGAAAAGAGTCATGTTTAAGGCAATGTGCCATTGTCATCGTATTCTTACAAAGAACGGCCCGAAATACCTCCAACCACTGCTAACCCAATACATCCCAGGACAGAGTTTAAGATCCATGGGGAAAGCACTGGTGACGGTACCAAGAATATATAGAGCAAGAATGGGGGCACGCTCCTTCAGATACCTTGCAGCAAAAACATGGAACACCCTACCGATGGCCCTAAGAACAGAGCCATGTGAAAGTTTGTTTTATGTTTATTTGAGTTTTATATAGCGCTGGCTAGACCCGGAGGTATCAGAGCGCTTTACATAAGGTTCCACAAAATTACATCAGTTACAAGTTACATCAGTTACTAGAAAAACATTTCAAGAGCGTAGAAGACTAAATAAATGGAGCTTAGAAGGGTAAGGGGGTGAAGGTAAAGGGGTAGGAGGGAGATAAGATGGGGATAGGATGGAGAGACGAAGGAGAGTCTGCCCAAAGTCCGGCTGTGTAGGTGACGGCCGAGGGGGAAGTCCACAGCCCATCTCCTCTATAGCTATCAGGTAGCTCCACCGGGCATCAGCCAAACAGCTAGGTCTCAACGGGAAAACAATAAGGGAGCAAAGAGGAGGGATAAATGGAGCGTAAAGGAGAAAGTGGATGGAGTAAAGGAAAGTAGATTCCGCAAACAACTAAAGACCTGGTTGTTTGCTAAAACGGAATAATGGCTACACCAGGGAGTCTATGCATCCTGGTAGGATGAACAGATGATAGTAACACCTCTTTTAGATCCGATGTCTTAGCGCAGGGACACACCGTCGGTGTAACCAGGCGCTCTACAAATGAATAAATAAATAAACACATAGGTGGCACGTCATCACAGACATGCTCTGGGTGACTCTGCCTTCCTAACGCAGCTCCCTGCTCCTGAGAGTCTGGTAGTACAGGCCTCTACTAGCAGGGTTAATCCCATTTTTTTCCCCAAACCCCCTGGACAGAGTTGAAAAGAATTGAGGCATTTGGAAAGAGGACATATTCTTCAGTGATTCCTGCCCTCATGTCAATTTTACACCAGCTGTATGATGGGAAGGTACTCCCACACCTTATGAGACTTCGGTTGTGGAGATTTTACCAGCACTTCTAAAGGATTTTTGCGGCAATTTGGCACAAAAGTTTCAAGATTACTAGGATGCAGCCAAGTATGTAATCCAGTCAGACCTGGCCACAACAGGCTGCTTAGGCAGTGTGGATTGCACTTTCATATCTCTTGTGATGTTCAGGTGTCACTTGTCTGCTTTCCTTCAACTGTTCTCCCCTCTTTGGCAAGAAGGTTGACTTGCCCTTGACCACTTTAAAGAGAATAGAGCTACTGCACGCCCCCTCGGTCTTTCCACATCGCAAGGCATTATCCCCAACACTTTTGCCCCTTTGGAGACATCAATAGGGGTTTTGCCTTAAGAACGGGTCTAGGCCATTCACCACAACAACAGGCACCCCAGTCCTTTCGGTGTTGGCTGGGGGACCTGACAGTATCCAGGCCGGCATGGGCAGCAAACTTCTCAGGCCCCTGCCCCTTTGGCAGCAGCCTCCAAGTATCTTTAGTTAGTTCTTGGCGGGAAATGGCCACCCAGTGGGAGGTAGGATTACTAATTTCTCCTGATTGGCAATGCAGTGCACAAACTGTTGAGGTGGATAGTCTGTTGCATTAAGATATGCTATGTGATGACTAAGAAGCAGCCTTCAGAAAGATTGAGGATCCTTTCCATAAGTTCCAAGGCTGCTACCACTGTGTTGCCACGTGGACTGTCTGTCCTGTATATTTGTATGTTTGCAACGTGGGCATCAGTGCACAAGGTCATGAAGCACTGCTCCCCTGATAGCCAGGTGTGATGGGAAGCGGTTTTTGGCCGTTTGGTCCTGCAGGACTTTTGGTCTGAATCATCCTACAGACACGCCACCTGAGGAACTACTGCTTTGATATCTATTTTAAGGACAATGAATCTGTAGTTAGAAATATCCATCAGAAGAACAAGTTTCTTACCTTCAGTAATGCTCTTTCTGGTGTACACACTATCTAACTGCAGATTCCTCACTGCCCTCCCTCCTCTCCATTCCGTGGAATAGACTCTTTTCCATCTAAAAAGTTTGCAAATTAGAGATCGGCACACTGGCATAAACAATCAGTTTTAGTCATGGACGATTTCCAGAAAGAAACTGACGTCAGCGCACTTAGGTGTGCCTAAATATGGCTCCAGTTATCACTTTTAGAGCGGAGCGGACTCGGAGCTGCACAACACTGCTTACAGGTGCCCGGTACCTTGCTGAAAAATCTCCCGGATTCAGTTTTGCGCTGGGAGATATTCTAAAGCTGAGGAGCCTGTGTTTAGACAGAATATCCATCAGAAAGAGTGTTACTGAAGATAAGTAACTTGTTCTTTAGGGAAATGGTTTGTTTCTAATACTAGGTCTTCTTTTGGCTGACTTCTCATTGCCAAAAATATGCTAATTGTGTGTGGGCTTTTTAAGAGGAATGGCAGTCTGAGTATCACTGGTTACCACTCTTGCATATAACCCTGTGCCATTTTTATTTGTTTAAATGTAAGGTTCAAATATGCCTCGTTATTTTTCTAGACTTTAATTTTTTTAGTGTTGGATTTACATGGATTTTCAAGATGGAAATAGCATGCAAAGTGTTAGTGAGTACCCACATAGTTCCAAATTAATGTGCATTGCAAGTGCAACCTCTTTTGACAAGCACCTACGTTTAGTGGCTCTACATCTTAACCTGCTAATTTGGGAAATCCTCAAAACCTACTACTTTTACCCAGTATTAAGTGGAGTTTGCAGTCAGAAAAATCTGCACATACCTATTCTGAGATTCAGGATTTGTTATTTCAAACTTCAAATATAAATGTTTGCTTACCTAAGCGTCACTTAGACTTTTATGAAAGGTTGGGTAGGCAAAAACAGCTACATTATGAATATCTTTGTTGAATAAGCGTCTAAATTAATTCAGTCCTCAAGAATATTGTCAACAAATGTTTTCTGAAAAAAAGATAGTGTGCTGTTTCATAACATATTACACCTTAACCAGAATATAAAATTCAGTTTGAGTTAAGGCTTCAGTGATTCCGGCTGGGGAACTGATTGACCTTTCCCAGCAGTGGAAAGTCAGCATCTTTAAGGATAAGGTTAGTCTTGCTGCAAGATAAACTAGTTTTTTAATCTATCAATTGAGAATATGAGGCTAAATGAAAATTTTCCTTATTTTTTCCTGTGAGGCTTCGACTTCCCTGCGTGACTTCAGCCATACAAAGGAGGCTTCAACACCAAGAAAGCCTCTGTTGTGGTGCTGGTCTTCCATTCAGTCCATCCTGATCTGCACTGATGGATATGCCCCTCATTTAGCACCCCACAAGCGCAGGCAACACAAGTTACATATGCCTCCTTGTTTGCCTGGATCGCCAATCTGGGAAGCATGATGGGAAAGGATGTGGCCTAACTGCTAGGGTGGTCGACCTCGAAGCTAGGGAACTGGGTTCGAGTCTCGGCAGGGACGCTCAGCCTGTGATTTTGGGCAAATCACTTTATCTCCCTGTGCTGAATGTAACCATCTGTAACACGACGGGTGCTCATGTAAAGCGCTCTGATACCTTCAAGTCTAGATCACGCTATATAAAACTTTTTAAAAAAAGAGTCTTTCAGTCTGTGTTGCAGCAGTGCCTGCACATAAGTGCTGGAGCTGCTGGCACTCCTCTTTGCCTTGAAGGTTCTCTTCCCTTTAGTCTCAGGGAGCAACATTCAAAGTTTGTCTTACAACACCATGATCAACCACTATATCAATAGAGATAGGACAGGGTGGGGTCATGGCACTGCACTGGGATACGATTTGCTGTGGTGGTGGTGGTCATCAATAGAGGACTTTCAAGTTGGCTGCACCTCTTGAAGACTCCCTCAAGATGAGGGCAGATGCTGTTAGCGGCCTCTCCTTGGAGGACCATGAATGGACATTGCATCTTGAAGTGACAGACATGATCTTCAGACTGCGTTATTCTTGCATGTATCTTTTCGTCGAGGCATACAACAAGAAATGTTCTTAGTTTTGTTCCATATGGTTCGTTCTGAATGGTTCCATGGGAATCCCTTCAGGTTCAGTTGGTCCCGGGGCCTACTAGACGAGTTTCCACCAGAGGGCCTGTGAAAGGGATAGGACAGTTGATTCTAATTGCCCCAAACTGGGTAGTAGGATCTGGCATGCCGATCTGTTGACATTCAGGATTCAGCTTCTCCCTTGCAGCATGTACCTACCTATTCTTGTAGCTGGATGGGACAGGGCCTCCATCCCAATTCCCAAGCACTTCAGCTGCACACGAAGAGATTAAGCTGAACCAGCTAGAGTCGTCCTGTCTACTACATGAAGTGGCAGACACAATCTTGCCTGCCAGGAAATCTGTCTTAAAAACCATTGATGCGGGTCACTCATTTGTTTCAGTGGTGTGAGTATGAAGGCCTGAATTGATTTCAGTCTTGCCTTTTCAATGTCCTCTGCTTAGCACTGTTGCTTGCGCAGCAAGGTATAGAAGTGGTTATTACCTGTCTTCCCGTGCCTCCCCGACCGGCCTTGCTTGTTTAATTCTCCACTAGTGGTACACGTTCTGGAAGTTTAGGAATATTTGTTCCTCAGTGGGACCTGTATAGTGACTTTTTTTTATGGCATTCCCATTTGAACTGATACACGGCCCAACTTCTGACAATGAAAACTGTCTCAGAGACAATTAATGCACGCCATAGGGTTGGTTAACTTCAAGCCCTCTCAGTCAGTCCACCCTTCACAATATGCTACCCAGATAAATAATGGTTCTTCAAAAAGGGATATCTGCTTTTCATATGGGCCAGATCATCTCTCTCCCATCTTCCTGTCCTCTTCCTCATCCCACCAAAGAGTAGATAGCTGCATAATCTGGACCCAGGCGTGAGGTGTTCTTTATTATTTTAACTGCGCTAGACAGGAGAGAGTGGCTCATCAGTTCTTTGTGGGCTTCACCAGACACAAAAGCACACTATTTAGTGTTGGTTCATCTTTTTAGCTTAGACTGCTATTTCTAAGGTGACAAATCTACAGGAAAATTTAACTGCCCACCAGAAATATTGTTACCAAAGGTAAGTGACTTTTTCTTCTAGGAGTCATTTTATCTCGACTATGAAGCTGTAGAGCAGCTTACACACAACTACAAGAAATCTGTTCAAAACGGCAAACGGTGCAAACGTTTTGGCCGTTTGTATTGTTTAGATTATGGTATGACCGTCTAACTGAAAGTTACCCAAGTACCTGTTATTTTCTAGATTAAACATAAGTGTTTGCCTTATGTGAAAAGCTATCCAGCACATCTTGCAAGCTTCTTTAGGTTTATACTGCCGAATCTAATCTAATCGGGCACCAAAGTGCACTATTCTGAAATGGCACCTTACTGAATTTGGAGGCCTATCTTATGTGGGTGTTACAACTTTGTTCGTATGCTAGGCTCCAAAATTATTTGTAAAGAAGCACTTGATGGAGCTTTCCACTTACTTATTACACAGTTCTATTATTTCTCTGATGCTGGAGTTGGAGACTTTTGATTGCATTAAGTATTCCTGTTTTTATCTTACGCAAGAATGTTTGCTTCTATTTTTGTGCTTTAAAATAATAAAGCAATCAAAAGAAGATATTTTATATTCATCAGTTGAGTTATCCCTACAAACACCTAGTAAGAATGGCCTCACATTCAAACCGTGTGATGCCAAGGGTTCAGGCACTTTAATGTGCCTCTTGGAAGTCATAAAGTGGATATAATTGCCCGCTGTTCATGTAGTCAGTGATGTGTTAATAGGAGTAACATATGCAGCTTCCTTGATCCACAGCAGTCGTAGTTAGATGTACTCTTTTTTGCTCCACAGTTCTTCTGTTTACTTCTCTTCTTCCAAGTCTGTCATCTGGTGCTTTGAAATGATTGGTGGGTGGGATCCTGGAACAGCACGCAGCCATGAAGTAAATGTTTCATTTCAGTAAGAAGGTGGACCTGGTAGGATCTTAAAGAAAACATGCAGCTTACATGTAGAAGCAATTTTTTTCATTGCTGCTGGAAGGGCTATGAGGTGACTTCAAGGTTCAAATGGCTAGAAAATATTTTTTCTCATGGGCATTTCCACCGAATGTGGTCCCATTATGTTTTTTCATGCTAATCCTGTTATGAGAGTAAAGCAAGATAGAAACATGTTGACCTCTACTAGTGAACACAAGGAGATGATGGACGAAGCGCTAAAACTTTTCAGACACTCACCCCCCAGTCACAGATCTGGGTTGAATCCATCATCGTTCTGGCTAGAGCTGCTTACTTTGGAACGTTGGAACCAGGTTCGAATTCTGGCCTCAGCTTAACATCCTGTGATCCTGGGCAAATAATTTAATCTCTGCGTGCCTTAAAACCATGTGTAAGATATAGTGTGGCTCTGTGGGAAAGCGCTCTAATGCTGAGCCACACTGCCGGAAAAACTGCAAAAAAGTATCATTCAGCTTGGCAGGATCCAAAGTTATAGCATTCAAAGACCACACCCAAAGAAATTACTATTTATACAGTACAAGTTCTGCTCTATTTACAGGTTGAATCAATGCTTCTGAAGATGCAGTTAATTATAGTAATTTATGTTTTGGCTCTCAATAAATCGCTTTTTTCCCTTTTAGTTGCTGATATGTTTTCAAGATGAGTGGAATTGGAGAAAATACCTCTGACCTATCAAGGGCAGAGTTGGGAAAGCGCAAGGAATGCCCTGATCCGCATGGACCCAGGTTAGATTTTCGTCCCAAAGACATTGTTTATGTTGACTAATTGAAATGCTTCAAGAAACGTGCATCATACATAATGCTGTGGCCTCAAAGTATTACATCACAGTTAATACAAAGGTGTTTTCTTTTTCAAATGGTAAAAGTCTCAGTGCAATATAACCTTTACATAAAACGGAGGAGAAGGATGAGGTTTCTACGTAAGGAGTGTCTTGAAATGAATTTTGTAGAAAAGGAGGCCAAAACTTGCAGATTCAAAACCTTTTCCATCCAGCTGACTTGTAACAAGAGGTTCATTCCAGGAAGAAAGTGCAAGTGCACAATAGTGGCAAGCCAATTCCTTCCATGTTTGCTATTAATCATCGGTCTTGGTTTCAGCCTTGCATCATTAAGCCTTTTGATTCATACTAGCCTGGACTCTGAGTTGCTTTTATAATTAATAAATTAACCACTTTTGTAACTTGACTAATTTTGTGCTCTGGACACACTCAAAAACAGACAGTGCTTTTCATTTACATAAAGGAATTGCCATAAAAAGAAAGAAACAATGAGAAAAAGGAGGAGAAAAAAATAAAGTGAGAAGAAAAAGCAAGAAAGTGGAAAGAATAAATGACGAAGAAACAGAAGCGATAAAGAGGGAACAATATATAAATGAAAAGTATCAGTGAAAACTAAGGGATGTAAAGAAAGAATGACCGTGCCTGCAAGGGAAGGTACATAAAGAAATAAGAGGGCAGTGTAACAGAAAACGGGGTAGATGAGAAAATAAATTTAAGATGGAGGCAAAGGCCATCGTGGAAGAGAACTGGGTGGATTCAGATAGAATAGAAGTGGTGGAAAAGAAAGTGAGATGGGAAGGAGATGCAAGAGGAGCCCCTCGAGCAGGAAAATAATATGATGGGTTAGAGATAGCGATGAAAAGAATTATGAGAAGTGGGGAAGAAAGCTTGATAGGGAGACCAAGATAAGGATGAGCGAAATGATTCAGGCAACAAAGACGCTGTAAAAATAGGTGAGAGAATCAGAAACTTAAATAGAGGCGAAGAATGAGCCTAGGTAGAACATAAGGGGGGTAAAAAAGAGATTAAGGTGACAATGACACTGGCAGAGGTTAAAGTAGAACGTTTAGGTAGCACTCCTTGACATGTGAACAATGTAGCATTATGATGGCCGTTATTGGCCTGCTGTGGGCATTCTAGGTATTATGTTGCCCCTGTCCATAAGATGGCCATCATTGACATATTGTTGGTATCCTAGCCATCATGATGATGCTGAAAAACGGTGGTCATCCTTTTCATATTGAAAGCATCCTTATAATTACCATGGTAATTGCAGCCTGGACATTTCTGGCCTATGTTGTTCACTCTTGGCTTCTGATGAGCATCCTGGTGTAAGGTCAGGATCATTGACATTTATTTACAATCTCAACCATATGATGCACATCTTTAGCATGTTATTGATGCATAGTACATGTTAAGCAGATTCTGAGTATGTTGGGCAGCAGATGTGACGTCTTGGTGAAAATTGCATGCTGGTATTTGGGACCACATTCACGGTATTACTGAAAATGAAAAGCTAGTTTTGGGGTGACGTCCTTTTCTATAGTGTACGCTATTATTGCTGGGAATTGTTTATTTACCCCCAGGTCCAAAGAAAAAAAATGGTGGTTAGGAATTTTTTTTTCTTCCTGAAATTGGTAACTTATTACATTTCCATAATATATTTAAAGCTGATACTAGAGCAATAATTCATTCACACTTGGGTACACTTATTGCTTATGCTCTTTCATTGTTGCCAAAGTCCACGTGGTACTATGGCTCGCACTTCATAATTCAAGCATAGACATTTCATCATCGATATTGATAAAGCTTTTCATGATAACACAATTACTGCAGTTTGAGATCTAAGCCTCTACAGTGGGTATATCTTAATGTGTCTTCAGTTTGAGCATTCAAAGAACCTTTAGCCTCAGCTGTAGCTTGTGACTGGCGGTTTGAGATATGTATATCTGAGAGGCTGCTCTACTGCTTACTGATAGAGTAGGACAGGGTTCTCCAAAGTCTGTCCTGGAGGGCCGGATCCATGCCAGATTTTTAAAATAACTACATTTATCTAAATGGGGATATGTTTGGATCCGACCCTCCAGGACCGACTTTGGAGAACCCTTGAGTAGGAGATTGGTGCAACTTCATTGAACCATCCTGCCACAACAAAACCGATTATCAGTCATGATACATTACTAAGCATCTATTTGGAGAGAGCAGGATGTGAAAATGAAAAACGATGTGGGGTATAACTAAAGAAAGATGGTATATACATGTTGCAAATGAGAGGCAGTGTCGATTTACATACACATAACTGCCCACAAAAATATATCATTTTTAAGTTGGAGCAGGTTCTGTAAAACGTGTGACTTTTTCACCAATTTAGTTGTGAATGGTTCCATTAAATTCTTAATTTCGATCCATTATAATGTAGAATTGTTTGGGAAGTGGGAAAGGCCCCAAATATTCCATGGTTAGCATAAGCCGAAAATTCTTACATTTTGCATTATTTGATGACTGCATATTCAGAAATGGCACGGAATAGCAGTTCTGTGTGGCCAAATACTTTGTAGTGGTCTGAAATGCACCCTTTAGTCAAATGTTTTCGAAGTTTTAAAGTTGCTTCTGAGGGGGAACCTGGCTTGCAACTCATCTGAAGAGTTGGACTCTTGCTTTGTCTGCTTATAGCCATCCAGGATGTTGCTCAGAATAGAGGATAATTATTTTTGGGATGCTTTGAAGCTGGCATTGCAGACATGGGTTATATTTTAAACCTTGCAATTGAAACCACTAGTCCTAATGCTTCTTGGTTTTCTGGAAGCCACCATACAGGTTTTTAGAACACCATTCTCGGTAGACTGTAAAAAGAAGAGTCAAGTACGAAACGGCTAAGTTCTGGGTCTGTATCCTTTGCCTATAGAAAGCCTAATATATTTGGTCATCTAAAAGTGTCAAATCTCTTGATCATCTTTATTTTTTTTTTAAAACATACCTATAATAAGCTACATTACATTTATATACTGTTTTAAAAAATAAATCCATTTACTCAAATAAAATACTTTGGACTGAAAGCACTGCTGCAACCCCTAAATAAAGGGAAGATGTAGCCACGAATAGGCTGAACACTACAGTTTGTCAATTAGGCACTGGACCTTTAAGGAACTCCAGAAGTTCCTTCCATCTTGCAGTGCCAGTAAAGGGGATCATTTTTGCATCTCATCAGAGTAAGATCCCTAAACAGTTTGGCCTTCCCAAGGCTTTATTTGGCTGAAAACCTGCATTTAGTGAATTTCTTTAGCTTTGATATGCATCTTTTGTGGTTTCCTTTGAATTCCACCGTTTTCTAGCAGTAATTGCTACTTTTTTCTGACTTTTCTATGAGGTGTTCCTCCCCCCACCTTCCCCTTCCGCACACCATACCAGCACTTTTTGACTGCACCCTTCATGTGTAGGTAAGAAGTTTTAGGAGGATGAACATATTTGTGGACATCAGTTGGAGGATGTTTCAAAACTGCTTAAAGTGCCAGAGAGTTCATCCTCACCATCATTTTAATCCTCAATTCCACCTCCATCAGCTTTACAAAAGCATATGGAAAAGAGACATGGCTACTGCAGGGCAGCTAAAGATGAGCTTGCTAAGAATTATAGGAAGGAGCATCAGTCTAGACCGCTGGTTTGGAAAGCCTTTAATGCAGGGCCCCCTAGCATAAAATAAATGTATTCCTTTACAACAAACATATTTTCTCATTTTATTCAACAAAATGTTAAATACTTCAGGCAAGTTGAAACATTTCACAGAGGCTTAAGGATGCACCTTCTGACACACGTGGACAAAACTGATATGCATTAGTGCTTTTGAATTTACTGCAATAAATGTATATTTTGTTTAAAAATGTTAAAAAAAACAGCACAGGAAGCTGGCCAAACGTTTCATGTGGGATTGCTGAACTGAGGGGTGTTCTATAAGAATAGTGCAAACGCATCATTCTTTAACTTTTTCTTGTATAAATTCCACCTGTGGAATTCAAAATACATTGTAAACAAACTAGCCAAAATGTTGAGGGACTTCAGGGTGCCCAACAAATTTGAGCAAACAATTGGTTTATTATTGTTTTTTATTTTTTCCCCATCATACACAGTTACCAACTAGCCCCATGTTAGATAAGATACCTTCAGTCAGTCATGGCTTATTAGCTAGAAGCACTTTGGATGCGTTTAAAAAAAAAATCCATCCCTAAATGTTAAATGGCAAGCAACAAGTGCCAAAATGCAATGTGCTGGCGGCTAAAATAGCAGGTACACCTGGTGGTAATGCATGAGAGATGGGGCACTTGACAACTATGAATATTTTTTAACATGTAGAGCACTGTAGGGATGTTCAGATATCCCTTTTGAAATATCACTCCAGTACATGATTGCCACTGTGCTATTGACAGGTTTCACCGTACAATTACCTCTGTGTGATTCTTGGAATTGAGAGGGTGAGGGGTTGGTGTTAATGTGAAGGTCCTTCTACAAACCAAAAGAGAGAGTTAGGACAGTATGTAGGCCGTCCTTGTCCCTGTGTAATAATGAATTAATCAACTAAGACGGTCCACTAGAAAGTGGCTTGGTCAACACCGTAGTACCTGTCACCATAAGGTTGATTTTTTTAAACACATACTCACATTAACAAAAGACAATACCTTTTACACAGTGACTCGGTTTTCTTTCACAGTACTGGATGATGTTTGCAAAATTCTAAAGTGTTTCTTTTTGCCTCACCTTTGTGACGCCTACTCAACCATGTAGACTACTACCTCCCTCCCCCCTTCCAAATCATGATGACAAAGAGGTAAAACTATGTCTGGGAGAATACATTGTGCAGAGAGGCCTGACAAACCAGACTATCTTTTTTTTTTTTGTGTGGAGTTTTATATACCGCGAACTAGACCCGAATGCATCAGAGCGCTTAACATTAGCACCAGTTATGTTACAAACGGACACATTCATTTTTGTTAGGCACGGGGAGATTAAGTGATCTGCCCAGAATCACAGAATGTTGAGCGTCCATGCCGAAACTCAAACCCGGTTCTCCAGCTCCGAGGTCGACCGCCCTAGCTGTTAGGCCACATTCTCTCCCCAATATCTGTTTTGGAGTGACAGTAATGCTTGGCAAAAATATGTAGTGAACTCCAGGATGCTGCTTTGTAAGTACCTGGATTTGGCACAATTTGCACCAGTAGCAGCTTTGCCACATGTACAATGAGCCTTATGCTTACCCGAAGAGGTTTGTTTTCTACAGCATTTGTCTTGGCAGATCCCTTTTCTAGAGACATTTTTCTATTCAGGAGAGACTTTAAAAGACGCATCAAAATTATTTTCATGAGACTAACGATATATGGAAAAGAAAGTTTGCTTTTTCTAAATGACGGGACTTTTCACTGGCTTCCCATTGTCAAAGCATTCCATAGCTAAATCGAAGGCACCCTGCATTTTCTATTAAAAGTAACCAGCAGATCTCTTCTTGGTAGGCCCAAGGTACTACCAAAAATGAAGAAAGTTAGTCACAGCTGCCCATTTGAGAAAGTTTCTGATAAATGAAGTGTGTAGGTTGGCCATCTGGACATCCTAGCATACCTTTGCTCAATATCGCCACATTGATTTTCCTTTATCATTTCTTGTGCTTTACCCACTTCTCCAGTAAGACATTTAAGCAGTATTGCAACATTTGGCATATAGGTGTAGATATCATTGTATTTATGAATTTAAATACTCTGGATGGAGAACTAAGATTAGAAGTAAGTAACATTTTCTTCTCAAATTTGATGCATTTGTAAATAAATCTTCATTTCCCTTTTTTCCAGTCCTAAAAGGAGCACTGAAAAACGTAATCGTGAGCAGGAGAATAAATATATAGAAGAGCTTGCAGAGCTAATTTTTGTAAATTTCAATGATATTGACAACTTCAACTTTAAACCTGACAAATGTGCAATCTTAAAGGAAACTGTGAAGCAAATTCGTCAGATTAAAGAACAAGGTAAGACGTGCAGTCGGCAATTTTGAAGTGTTTTCCTTTTGTATTTAAACTTGGAAGCAATGCAATTCGCAGAAATGTTGCTTTATAGTGATCACATGTTTCAAACACATCCTTCAAAAATTAATAAATGCATACTCAGTTTATTTCCCTACAAGATTATTAGCTTGTTTCCTATCAAGATTAATGAGCACACTGCTTTGTCACATTGGATCTTCAGGTGTATAAAACTTTGTAAACTGCATACCGATATAACTTTTTCTAGTCATTTTGGACACAACTTCAATCTGTACCACATTGGATCATGAGTTCTGTTAAAATGGAACCCTAGAAATTTCTCCCCCTCGGCCCCTCCACCTTATTCAACATCTAAACGCATTCCCTGTGCATTAAGTCTAACCATTGAATCGGGCCACAAGAGAAATTGAAAAAAATCCTTCTTCACATGTCACCAAGGATTTTATTTAGGGTTTAAATATATATGGTCCTGAAGTTCATGTTGCTATGGTGAAACACACATTAGCATTTTGATGCTTTTAAGCTCTGAAGTATTTGTAATAGTAGTAATAAAATTATTACGGTGATAATTTATTGGATATGAGAAGTTATTTCTCTAAAGTTTAATTTCAAAGCAGTGTTTTGCTAAAAAAGAAGAAAAAAAGCTTTTTGAGAAAGTTAACCATCAGTTTTTGAAGTGGATAATAGCTCTGAAAGTTGCAGTGAACAGGTGTAACCTTATGGCAACAATTAGATCAGTTGAAACTTCATTGGCAGCTTCACAAGAGAAATAGATGACCATGAATGCCGCAGCAGTACACTTTGTTGAATGCAGTACTTAATGCAGATATTAGCACATTCTAGTAAGCAGGAAATTGAGGAGCATGAGCAACTCATAAACAAGATGAGGACAATGGTCAGGCTGCATTGTACCATATTTAACCCACTATAAATAAGTTCCCAACGCACCTTGTTAGCATAGTTTGCTGTGGATGCATATTATTTTGCCACTCACAGAAGACACTTGCAACCCCTTCTTATCCTCCGAAAAGCCATGGCACCATGTCTGAAGAAAGCTTCTATCAGATCTGCTGTACTCCACCATGTGTTATTTTAAGCATACTGTTGTGTGGTTAAATGGCATATCCCAACCTGCTTTGAGCCACATACTGGTACTGGAAAATAATGCCCCATTGAGGAAACTGCTATGCTGTATCATGTTCCTCAGTGACTGGCTAATCTCAATACTATAAAAGATTTTAATGCTAGAACAAAAGTGTGAGTGTGTCTACACGTTATTCCAAGGCTCCTTACAAAAATCTTTAGCCTTTCTGCATCTCTGGTTTCTTTAAGCTCAGGAGCCAAGCCTAGCTTGATGTATTTCATGAGCACCATAATAAAACATAAATCAGCTGACTATAGCATTGGCTTGGTTACAGTAAACATAAACACAAAACAATAAGCAAATACCTGGCAACATTCCATGCACCCCACCACAAATCAATGTCTTTCACATATATTACAACTGGGTCTACCACTGGAAATAACATTCCAACAGCATACATTCACTTATACAGCCCAACAACAAACCACAAATTAAGCCAGTCCAGCTCAACTGTTAAACAGAAGGTTATTAAATTATAAAAATGTTTTCAACTTTCCAACAGCATTTGTTATTATAATAGAAAAATGCAAGCCGCTAATAATGCCTCCAAAGAAATCATCTTAATAGTTAAGGACTTAGCCAACGATCTAACATGCAGTAACAATGCTCATAGCTTGTGTGGCTGTAGGTACACATGCTTTATTTACGCCTCCCACCTAGTGATGGGATTGGACATTTGCAACTTGTTTTTGCTCGACCAAGTCTTTCGAGTTACAAGGTATGGTGACTCCACCCTTAGCTGGCAATGTGCATGGGCATTGTCTCCATTGTTAGTTTGTTTTTCTCTGTTATCGGTGTTTCAGCGCAGCTCCCGGAATCAATGCCTTCGACAATCCTGGAGCCTGATCTTCTCCTATGCCGTCATCAGAAAAAAAACCTTGTCGGTCGTTCTTCTCCAGCGACTCGCTTTGGAGACTGTCATGGAAGCCAAGATCCCCGACCTTCGGAGCTCCCACACTCCTTCTGACTCCTTCCCTTTTGTAATGACTGTGGTGTGTGGAGAGGTGTAGGGGGTGATGAAATGGACGTCCTTCAGGAAATGTCCTCCGTGCCACACAAAATATCCCTGGACTGACCCACACTGTCTATAATATATGTCTCTCGTCTGAGCATGATGACACTCGCGTCACGTCCTGCCCTCCTTCAGGTGCAAAAAGACGCTTTGACAGCAGAAAGACAGATGCTGAGAACATCTCAAGGTGGAGCAATCCTTTGGGGAAACACCAGACATCTTTGGCGTAGCTGACCCTCTTGGCGCTGAAGAAGAGGTCACAGGTTTGGCAGGTGTCCCCGCCCATCAACCCACCCAAAATGGTCCTTGTAAAAACGGACAGTATGACCGCAGTGCATTACCTAGAGAAGCAGGGCATTGTACACTTAGTCAGACACACAGTTATCAGCAGTAGTACAGTGTGTCTGACATTGGGCAATTCACCATCTGATACACCTCCTGGGGGTGGACAACGAGTTTGAAGACCTGCTCAGCAGGATGCAGCAACAGGTCCATGAGTGGGGAACTCCTTCCGCAAGCCCTACTCCTGTACTTAAGTCATTGGGCTATCCCTGAAGTGCACCTTTTCGCCACCGCACACAACGCAAAATGCCCAAATTTGCCTCTAGGCTTCTACACCCCAGTCCATGGGTGTGCAATGCTCTGTGGATGAACGGATCAGGGATCTTTGGATACACTTTTCTTCCTCTCCCTCTAATACCATACATGATGAGGAAACTGCAGCAAACATCTCTCACCGTCATTCTGGTGGCTCCCACATAGGCCAGACAACTATGGTTCTGGATCCTTCTAGAGATGCCCATTGCCCACACAAGAAGCTCCTAAGCAGGCCGGACCGCCTAACAGAAAATCAAGGTTAAGTCAGACACCTGGACCCCATGCAAGTCAACCTAGACATCTGGCTCCTTAGGTCCTAGAGTTTGGCTACCTTAACTAGGCTCAAGAGTCTATGGACATACTCAAGGAAGCCAGTAGACCTGCCAGACGCACCTGCTATGCTGCTGATTGGAAAAAGGTTGTTCAGTACTGTACCCCGAGACACACCTACAGTACAAGACAGTGTTTGCTACCTTCTACATTTAAAAAAAGTCCGGTTTAGCTACACCTCCATTCGACTGCACCTAGTTGCTATCGCTGCATTGCTGCAGAAGAGGGAACACTCTTCACTCTTTAAGATCTCTGTTAATGCTTTTTTGCAGGGCCTTAAACATGTCATCCCACCTAGGATACCACATGCCTCAGTCTTTAAGCTCAATATTGTCCTCACCAGACTCATGGAACACCCCCACCCACCCCAAACTACTACGTTCTCACCCATTTCAGTTTCTCTCCTGGAAGATCACCTTTCGGGTACCAATAACATCTATCAGACGTACTAGTGAGCTACAGGCTCGAACACTGCAAGAACCTTTCTCACAGGTTCATAATGATAAGGTGGTTCTTATGACTAACCCCAAGTTCCTGCCTAAGGTGGTCTTCCCATTCCACCTTAACCAAACAGTTGAGCTCCCTGTCTTCTTTCCATGACGTGACTCGGTAGATGAGAGAGAACTTCACAAACATGACTTGAAGTGTGCCCTCATGTATTATATAGATAGTACCAAATCTTTGCGAAAAGCACAACAGCTTTTTGTTGGCTTTGCTCATAAAAGACAACTCGTAACTAAGGCTGATATTGCCAGGTGGATTGTTAAATGCATCCAGACCTGTTACCTCAAAGCCAAAAGGACCCTACGTACCCACCCCAGACCGCACTCCTCCTGCAAGCAGTGCGCCACTATGACCTTTCTTGAGAGCATACCCATAGCGGACATCTGTAAAGCTGCCACATGCTCCACTCCACACACCTTCACAAAGCATTGTGTGGATATCCTTGCAAGGGAACAAGCTAGAGTTGGTCAAACTTTCCGAAGAATTAAGTTCCAGCTACTACTTCATCAACTGGCTAGCCACCGCTTTGGGGAGTACTGCTTTACAGTTGTTGCAGAGCATGTATATCTACTGCCACACTTGCAAGAGGATTAGGTTACTTACCCTGTAAGCATCTATTTGTTGCATGTAGTGCTGTAGATTTACATGTGCCCACCTTCCTCCCTGGAAGCCACTGTTTGCTACAGATATCTTGAACCTTCAGAACTGTCCCCTCTACATACATAGTCACTGTTCAATCGTACTCACTAATCCAGACCTTGTCTCATCCGCTGTGCGAAAAACAATCTAATGGTGGAGTCCGTGCCCATGCACGTTCATGACTAGAGAAGGAGTCACCGATACCTTGTGCCTTGAAAGACTTTTTTGAAGAAATAAACAATGGGACCATCTGAGCCCAACACTAGATGGCAGGCATATGCACAGCATGTGTCATACAATGAGCAGATTGTTACAGGGTTAGTACCATAATTCTCCTTGTGCATACTCTTAACCACAGATTCCTCACCGCCCTCCCAGCTCCCCATTCTGTGGAATGGCATCTTTTCCATCTAAAAAAGTCTCAAATTAGACATCTGCATACTGGTCAGTTAATTGATTTTACTTCCAGGGAGAGTACAGTGTCAGAAAAGAAACTGATAAAAGCATGATTGGGTGCGGCTTATATGGGGCTCCAGCTGTCACTTCCAGGGTGGAACAGAGTGGACGCAGAGTGTAGGACACCATCTACCGGCGCACAAGGGCTATGCTGAAATATTTTCTGGATCCAGTGTGGTGCTCGGGGATAATCCAAAGGTTGTGGAATCTGCCTATAGATGGAGTATCCACCAGAAAGAGCATTAATGAAGCTACATATTGCTCTATTGCTGATATCTGAAAATACGCTTTTATGGTTTTTCTTTTCAAAAAGCTTTCTGCTAACACTTTTAGCAAATTCTGACCCATCTTTATTTTCCTTATTCCATCTAAAAATCTAGAAAAATCCATCAACTCTCGCCTTTCTAACATCCTTGAAAAGTACAGCCCTCTAGTTCAGACTCAGTTCTTGCTATGCACCAAACCATGCTCATTGGGGTATCCAACAGCATCTCTCTTCGCATTCAACATGGTCTCTCATGCTTCTCTTCTATACAGTCAGTTCAGTATCGCTATAAGCAAAAACCTCTATAGTGGATAGCTTTATTTTTCTTCTACATTCCAATCTGCTAATTTGCCATCTTTTATATCAGAAGCCCAACAGGTTCCCCAGGGCTCTATCAGCTCTATTCTCTTTAACATATATGATTACCTACTAGGTGCCCTGATCTGCACTTTTTTTATTTGAAACAATACCCTATGCTGATGATACCTAATTATTATCTCGTTCATCAATGCACATACACAGCATACGTTTTGTGCTTGTATGAAACAAGTTGCTTCCAGGATAAAAGACAACTGCATAAAATTAAACTGTTTTTAAAAGTGAGATTCTCTTCTTTGCTTGTTACCCCATTCCGTGCTTCCCAGGTTGATGGCTACCACTTTCTTTCAGTCCTCATTCTATTCAAGCACACTTGTATAGTGAATGGATACGCGTAGGCCTCTCAGCGCTGTCAGTGCTGCACAAGAAGAGGGATTTACAAGAACGCACTGTGAAACAGACAGATTTTTAGTGCCTTAAGGAAGGAAAGCTCCTTTTCCACAACTTGAAGAGAGAGGGGGAAGGGTGTTCCACAGTTTTGCTTCATTGAATGAAAAAGATTGCTCTCCCGATTTTGCTCTCTTAATCAGAGGGATCTTAGCCAAAAAGGCATTGGAGGAACGCAGCGATCTCCCAGGTTTATACAAGGAGAGCAGTGATCGAGGGATCACCGGTCCTTTGTCAAGCAGTGCCCTGTGTGTTGTGTGTGATGCAGAGGGATTTAAATGTAATCCTCTCCACTACCGGCAGCCAATGGAGGAGACGCAGGGCTTGATGCGCAGGTTGATGTCATGGTAAATTGTACATTAAACGTGCTGCAGAATTCTATACCACGTGCAGTTTTTTTATTGTGGCTTTAGGTGCTCTGAAATACAGGGAATTGCTGTAACTAGAAGGGAAAGGATAAGCGCCTGGACCACAATTCTCTTTGCAGTGGGAGGAAGGAAGGGTAGAATTTCGCTCAACATCTTTGGCCTACCATAGCAAATCGCGGCTAGTTATCGGCTTGAGTATCAAATTTAAAAGACTCATCAAGCCACATCCCTAGGCTCTTGATGGCAGGGTTAGGCGATGGATTAGAACCTTTATAGCTTGGCCTGACGAAATAGGAGAGATGATCCGGGTTATTGGCCAAAATCATAAGCTCCGTTTTGTCTCCATTCAGTTTAAGACAGGAGCTTCTCATCCAGTTTGCAACCTTTTCCAGGCAGAGGTCTAAAGAGGGGGGGCTCAGAGCCTTCTGTCTAAGTGAGAAGACCAGTTGCGCAGTGTCCGCATATATTATTACTGAAATCCTGAAAGGAAGGACGATGTCCGCAAGAGGTCTCAAATATACATTAAAAAGGGTTGGGCTTAATGAGGAGCCTTGTGGTACTCCACAATTTAGCGGTAGACTTTCTGAGGTACAGTTCTTATGAACAAAATCTGAAAAGTCCTACCCTCAGGGAAAGACTACAACCAGTCGAGCAGTTCCCGCAATACCGGCATTTCGTAGTCTCCACGAGAATATTGTGGTCTACAGTATCAAAAGCTGAGCTAAGATCGCATAGGATTATCACTGTCGAACCTCCCTGATCGAGTAGCCTTTTTGCTTCTTTAACCTCTGCCGACGAAGCCATCTCAGTACCATGGTACGGACGTAATCTCGTCTGTGATGGATGCAGAACGTCACACTTCTCTAGAAATTCAGAGAGTGACCAATTGGTGTGTTTCCAGAATTTTGCTTATCCCCGGCAAGAGAGAAATTGAATGACAATTTGCATGATCCAGCGGATCCAGATTAGGCTTTTTCAACAGTGCCTTCACCATGGCGTGTTTCCACGCCATCAATACACAGCCAGAAGATGATGAAAAATTAGCCAGTTTGAGCAGGGTTGGCAAAATCACTTCCACTCCTTTAGCCAGTTGCGAGGTGGAGCTACAACCCTAGGAGAGCCCGACTTATCAGCTAAGAACCTTGGCATCTGTTTTGACAGTTACTTATCCTTTGTAAAGCAAATCAGTTGTCTTTCTGGCATCTGCATCTCACTGCTCTGAATGCTGAGGAGAATCATTCCTCTTCTCCCACCTACAACCAGGAAAACCATGGTCTACTTTTGATCACATCCCGGCTGGACTATGGGAATTCTCTCTACTTAGGCCTCCCTAACTATCTCATTGACGGGGGGCGTGGCCTGCGGAGCTGCGAAATGGCCGCTCTGTGAGTGAGCTCCGCCGGCCGAGAATCAATCCTGCCGTAATCCGCACATTTGGGGAGCTGTAACCACGTTCTATCTACATCCACGGACAGCGGACAACGAGCGGTGCCGATCGAGGTGTCACACGCTCCTGGGATCCGCTCTGGGGCCGAGCTGTGAGACTCGCTGTAAGAGGGCGGGCGGCGCGCACCTATCCTGGTGCTGCGCGGGCGGGCTGCTCTGAAAATTGAGCCTGCGGCGGCCCTAGTGTTGTGGGCTTCGGCCGGAGAGACTACGGAGGCCTTCCTTTTCTTCGGGAGTCTGGAGGTGAGACCCGATCCCGCTGTAGCGCCGAGCTGACCTGCTTGGGGGGCCCTGTCCGCGCTGCCTGAATCCTGGAGTGGAGGTGCAGAGGCAGAGAGGTGGCGCGAAGACAAGAGAGGCGGAGTCGCAATCTGATATTCGGAGTGTGCGTGGGGCCTACCTGCTCTCTTTAGGTGGCGCGCACTGAATCATCGCTGAGGCCCCGTCTGTCCGGGGGTGCGCCGGCCGTCTCTGCCCTAAGTGGATCTGCGACATCTTCACCTGGAGATTGGCCTGGGGCCGGCTGCGCCTCACTCGCTAATCTACACATGGGCGCCTGACTTTGAGGATGCAGCCATTTTGATGTGGAAGGCCTGCTGGTGAATTGGCACGCCGCGCTGCTACACGTGGGCCGAGCTGGCGGGGTGCTTTGTGAGCCTTGAATTTATGCTGCTGTGGTCTGGACGGATCGGGTGAGCCCATAAAGAGAATTGCCTCTCTGAAATATACATAGTGCCCTGCTGGCACCTTCATGGTTTGTCTGTGGTGCGGCCAGGCCGCTGGGAGGGCCCTGTGAACTGCAACTGAGCGCTGATCCTTGTGGGCCCGCGGATTGAGACAGAGGTGCCCGGTGACTTGAATTTGGGGCTTCCTGCGTCCTGGAAGTGCCGCCGGCCAGTCTTGAGCGGTGGTCCCTTACGCCGGAGGGCACAATTGGAGGGCTTTGGTGCATTGGAGGCTAGTTTGGCGCCGGGAGCGCTCCACACGCCAGTTTGGACCCTGGGGCCTACGCCGGCGCCGCTCTGGAGAGGGGGAGTATATTAGCGTGGAGATCCTTTCGGCAGTGGTGCGTGGGCGGCCTACATCTGGCACTGTGTCAGAAGATCCCTCTGGCTGGGGGGGTACTTCTACTGTGGATTCCTGTGCTGCAGGTGTACTGTTTGAGTTCACAAGGAGGTTGCTAGTGCGTCCTTATTGCTGCGAGTGGCAGGAGATATGGGGAAACAAGACGCAAAACAACCGAAGCTGACTTTCGACCACAGGAGGACCACGAGGCTCACGGAATCGGACCCTGAGGCCGGAGCGTAAAGACCTGCGGGGACACAAATAGAGGACCGGGGGGAAGACCTGCGGACTCTGATGCTTGAGATGCGGTCCAGTCTGCGGAACATCGACCCAAAGTTGGACACGCTTACCACCCAATTGGATGCGGTCAAAACTCAAGTGGGTACACATGAAACCAGAATTGACGTTCTTGAGAATAAAATCACCGACCTCCACGAGTTTCAGGTAGAAACGAAGGAGCATCTCCTACAGATGGACAAAGTGCTGGGTCTCATTCGCGCCAAAAATGAAAACTTGGAGGCGATGTCGCGCCACAATAACCTGCGCATCCCGGGTATTCCGGAGACCACGGCCATTGTCAAAATGGAGACCTATGTGACCGACCTGCTTCGAGAGCTATTTGACACTCATCTTTCAGCAGTGTTTGCGGTCGAGAGGGCGCACCGGGCCTTTGGCCCTAAACCACCGGTTGGTGCTACACCCAGACCCATCCTGGCTCGGATTCTTAACTATCAGGACCGCGACCTCATTCTGAGATTGGCACGTGAGAAAGGGACGATCATACATAAGGGCAACCAAATCTCTTTCTATCCAGACTTTATGCCTGCGGTGCAGTCGGCAAGGTGTGAATTCTTGCCGGCCAAACGTATACTGCTGCAGGCTCAGATTCCCTACTCGTTGTTATACCCGGCCAAGCTCAAGGTCACTCACGATGGCACTGCACACTTTTTTACTGATGCCAAGTCCGCCCTTAAATTTGCTAAGCATATCGGAGGCAAACAGAATAAACAGGGCTCCAGACATGCGGCCTCTGCCGAAGACCGGCTAAGTGATAACGACTGATGGGCTGCATGCTACGTTCTGGGTCATACAAGCTTTGTCCTATGAAGTTGGGCGGGAGACAAATGTGTGTTTTCTCATTGTTGGGGTAATGGTAGCTGTGCCCCAGTTCTGTTTGCCAATTTTTCACGCAGGTCATCGTTGATCTCATGTTTGGAGGGTCCGCAAGGCAGACTTGAATGGTTTCATGGCAGATCGGGAGGGGTTGGGATGAGCTGCATAAACGGCACAAACTTTTCTGGCTATTGGTACGACATGTGGATGCTAAGTTCGAATTGATCAAGACATGGTTTAAGCTCTCTGCAGTTTCTCGGCCACCCTGTTTTTGACAGGGGAGTACGCTTGCAGTTCTGCGCCCCTATGGGAGGTCTCCCTTCTGCCATCTGTTTTCTACTGATGTTGAGGGTGGGTTATCTACAACCTGTTTGGGGGGTTGGTGTGGGTGGTGGGTGGGATTTGGGGATTATGTTAAGAAAAAAAAGAAAAAAAAACTATCTCATTGACAGGGTGCAAACTTCAAAACTCGTTAGCCATAATCCTCTTGAATCTCCCTCCCACTTCTATTTCTTGTCACAAGAACTTCACTTGGTGCTGATAGAGAAATACACCACATTCAAAGCTTGTTTTATGCACAGGTCTGGATCGGCTTACTGGAAAGGTCTAGTTAACCCTTCTTTTCCTTCTCCCACTCTTCGCTTCGGTTTCTTAAAACTCTCAGTTCGAGGCATATGAGCTGTACATCATATGCTTTGCATAGATCGCCATCTAGTGTTGGGTCCGGATGTTTGCACTTTGTTTTTCTTCGAAGAAGTCTTTCCAGTCACTCCTTTCGGTGATGGTGCACATGGGCATCGACTCCATTGTTAGATTGTTTTTTTCCGCCATCGGGTTCGGATGTGAATTGTTGCGCTCCGGTTCGGCACCGTGTCTTCGGGCCCCCTTCGACGCGCAATCCACTACCCTCGACGGTATTGTTTATCGAACGCGGAGAATGGGAACGCGAATTGCTTGCTCTCGAAGACTTTCGATTGGAACACTCGTGGAAGGCCGTTGGGCCTACCCGCGCCGGGATCAGTAGCAGCTGATGGAACGGACTCCGTTCAAGTTATGCCCCGGGTGTTGCGCTAAGTTTCCGCGCACCGACTTGCACGAGGTGTGCAACCTTTGCCTATCCCTGGAACACGACGAGAAGGAGTTCGAAGCGTGTAGGTCTTTCCGGTTGAAGAAAACCCTCCGTGATCGTCGGGCTCGACGTCACGAAATGTACCAACAAAGCGGCTCTGCGTCGGACCTCCTCGGAGACGAGTCCGAACAAGAAGAAATGCAAGCGCAGGAAGCCGAAATGGAAGAGGAACACATCTCCGTGTCCGAAGCCGACTCCGATGCCGAAGACCTCACACAGAGACAACGGATCGTGAGTAAAGAGACTTCCTTCCCCTACCATCTCCTTCATAAAAAGCCTCCGGTTCCTCCTCTGCCTTCGGGCCAAGGTCGGCACCGAGAACATTTTTTGAGCGCCCCGCCTTCGGGCTCAGCGACGAAACATAAACAACAGCCTTCCGGCTCGGGCTCTACTCGTCCCCATGCCGGTGCCGACCCTAAACCTCCGCCGTCAAAAACAAAACACCTTCTGGTTTTCGTGCCACCGTTGCATAAACCTAAACCTTCGGAGCCGAAACCTTCAGAGCCGAAACGTTCGGAACGGAAATCATCGGAGCCGAAACGGTCGATGCCAAAACCGGCATCAAAAGAAAGTACTGCAACTAAAGAGCCTCGGACCGATAATCCACGTCGGATCCGACACAGAAAGAGATAGTTATTAACCCAGAAACTGGACGTATTCATACCAAAAAATGGGCCTACCAGAGGACTACCACATTCCTCTGAAGAAGAAAAATGTGGACACTAACCCCTCTCCACCATATATCCCACCTTCTTCACCCACTAATCCAAATTTACTGATTACACCTACACATTCCCCTACACCACCATCACCTGACCAACAAGACACAGGGGATGACGATGGGGACATGGATGAATATGCACCACAAGATGCACCTCAAGATCCTGATCCATGGGATCATTATAATGCTCCTCAACCAGATAATGGCCCTGAACTATATCCATCGAGGCCTTCGCCCCCAGATGACAACATTGGGTACATTGAGCTCCTTAATAGGGCCGCACAATATCATGGAGTAGAGCTTCATAAGGAAAGCTTAGAGGAGGATTTTTTTTTTTACAGACTGAGTTCATCTCAAAGGGCTACACAAACATTGCCAATGTTAAAGGCAATGCTCAAACACACTGATGATATCTTTAAAGACCCTGTAAAAGCTAGGATCATCACTCCCAGGGTAGAAAAAATACAAAGCTGCGCCTAATGACCCTGTGTATATTAAAGGCCAGTTAACCTTAGACCCTCTAGTCGTTTCCAATGCTCGTAAAAGAGCTAACTCTCAAACAGGGGATGCCTCTCCTCCTGATAAGGAGTCCAAATTATTAGATGCTTCGGGAAAAAGGATAGCCTCAGAAGCAGCTAATAATTGGCGCGTTGCCAATGCCCAAGCATTGTTGGCAAGGTGTGATAGAGCTCATTATGACGAACTCGAAAAGCTCATTGAATTTCTACCTGATGAGCCTAAAGCTAAAGCCAGTGACCTTATTCATGAAGGTAAATTAATCACCAATACCTCTGTCAGGTGTGAATAGATCAAGCAGATACAGCAGCTCGGGCAATCAACACTAGTGTGCTACTCCGTAGACATGCTTGGCTAAGGATTTCAGGGTTCAAGCCTGAAGTACAAGCCTCTATTCTTAACCAACCTTTTGATAAAGAACATCTCTTTGGCCCAGCTGTCGATGTATCACTGGAAAAAATGAAAAAAGATACTGAAGTTGCTAAGTCCATGGGGGCCCTATAATCACCTTCTAATAGGGGTTCCTTTCGTCGCTCATTCTATAGGGGCGGCTCCAAAAATGTATCTACAGAAGCTCCCTCCTCCTCTTACAAGGGCAACAATCAGTCGCCCTCTTCAAGAGGGTATTTTAGAGGAGGGTATAGAGGAAACAACGGCAAGGGAAGAGGCAGAGGTAATTCAACACGCACCTCCCCTGCAAACAACAAGCAGTGACTTATTTCCCATACCCCCGATCATTCCACTGCTGTCGGGGGACGTCTTTCACAATTTCTACCCATTTGGAATACGATTACATCAGACAAATGGGTTTTTACAAATTATCCAATCTGGTTATTGCCTGGAACTTACAAGCACTCCCCCGAATATTCCTCCGAAGTCACACCTCATGTCACAAGAACATATCACCCTTTTAAAGCAAGAGGTTCTTTCTTTGTTGCAAAAGGGTGCAATAGAACCAGTCCCTTTACAATACCGAGGAACAGGAGTGTACTCCCTATACTTCCTAATTCCCAAAAAGGACGGCTCTCTGAGGCCTATATTGGACCTCAGAGAACTAAACCTATACATACAGTCGGACCATTTTCATATGCTAACACTCCAACAAGTGCTTCCTCTCCTTCAGCAAGGCGACTTTATATCCACTCTAGATTTAAAGGACGCTTACTTTCATATTCCTATACATATTGCGCACTCCAAATACCTCAGGTTTGTGGTAGCAGGCCAACATTATCAATTCAAAGTCCTTCCCTTCGGAGTAACAACCGCTCCCAGGGTTTTCACAAAATGCTTGGCAGTAGACGCAGCCCAACTGAGAAGACAACATGTTCACGTCTTCCCATACTTAGACGACTGGCTCATAAAGGCCAGCTCGCACAACAGATGTCTACGCGACACACAAAAAACTGTGCAACTGCTTCACCAGCTAGGATTCACAGTAAATCATACCAAATCCCATCTCCAACCATCCATGTCTCAAGACTATCTAGGAGCTAATAAACACACGAAAAGCTCTAACATACACAACCCCAGCCACAATCAGGAATATTCAAAACCGGATATCTCGGTTCCATCCTCAACACTCCTTACCAGCCCGACTGTTCATGCAGTTACTAGGAATGATGGCGTCTTGCATTTTCATAGTTCCCTATGCAAGTCTTCAGATGCGCCCCCTACGGGAATGCTTAGCACGTCAGTGGAACCAGGCTCCGGGTCAATTATCAGATCTAGTGTTGGTAGACGGCCGCACCCATCGCTATCTGCAGTGGTGGAACACACAAAACCTTTTCAAAGGGCGGCCCTTCAGCGACCCGGTTCCACAGATAGTATTGACAGCAGACGCATCACTGACAGGTTGGGGAGCACATCTCCAAACCCACACAATTCAAGGGATGTGGAACTTGCAACAAAAACAGCTTCATATAAATCATCTAGAACTGTTAGCGATTTTTCTGGCTTTGAAAGCTTTTCAAGCTCAGCTACTACGCAAGACTGTGCTAATTCGTACAGACAACATGACAGCCATGTACTACATTCAGAAACAGGGGGACACACTCCCTCCAACTGTCCCACCTAGCCCAGGACCTCTGGAGGTGGGCCATTCATCACAAAATGTATTTCCTAGCAGAACACCTCCCAGGAGTAAACAGCCAGATGGCAGATCTGCTAAGTCGTCAGACACAGCAAATCCACGAATGAGAACTACACCCTCAAGTTCTCCTCCCATTCTTTCAAAAGTGGGGCTTCCCAGACATAGACCTGTTCGCCACTCACCTAAACGCAAAATGCCCAAACTTCGCGTCCAGGTATCCACACCCATTGTCCAAGTCCAATGCACTATGGATGAACTGGTCAGGGATATTTGCTTACGCTTTTCCGCCTCTCCCACTCATTCCATTAGTGGTTCGGAAACTCAAACAAGCGTCCCTGACACTAATCCTAGTTGCTCCCACATGGGCATGACAACCATGGTTCACAACCCTATTGGAACTCTCGGTAGTTCCTCTTCAAAAACTACGTCTTACACCCAGTCTCCTCACACAGAGCGATGGAGACATAAGACACCCAGACCCCAGTCAACTCAATCTGGCGATCTGGCACCTGAGGTCCTAGAGTTTGGCTACCTTAATCTACCGCCAGACTGCATGAATATTATCAAAGAAGCTAGACGTCCTACCACAAGAGCCTGCTATGCAGCAAAGTGGAAGCGGTTTGTGATTTACTGTAATAACATCAACCCGCTTGATGCTTCTGTCCAAAACATTATATGCTATTTGTTACATTTACAACGTGCCAATTTAGCATACACGTCCATATGTCTACATCTAGCTGCTATAGCTGCATACCTCCAAAATAGACAGCATCTATCTCTTTTTAGGGTACCTGTCATTAAAGCGTTCATGGAGGGACTCAAAAGAGTTATTCCCCCGAGACGGCCACCTGCTCCAGTGTGGAATCTCAACATTGTTCTCACCAGACTAATGGGTCCACCCTTTGAACCATTACACAGATGTGAACTGCAATTTCTTACATGGAAAGTTGCTTTCCTAGTTGCCATCACATCACTCAGAAGAGTAAGTGAACTTCAGGCATTCACTATAGAAGAACCCTTTTTAGGTCTCGCCTACACAGCCCGCATGCGCTGCACAGGAGGGGACCTCTTGGAATCGATTCGCTTTTTCGCCCAAAAACGTGCACGCTTTGCATTGCTTTCAATGGCAACGCGTGCACGTTTGGCGTTTCCCTTGCGGGAGCGAGCTTTTGCGACATCTGTTTGCAACTATCTTGCAAACAGATGGTGCCTCTGCTCGCTCCCGCAAGGGAAACGCTTTGTATTTTGAGCCTCTGCCGTGTGTTAGAGGTGGAAAGCACTTTAACTACCCCCCGAAGCCCAGACGTTTTGAATCAACGACGAGAAACATTGTGAATGCCCTTCGTGTGGTTCCAACAACACTCGATTTAAGGCGAACGCTCCCGAGTTTTAAAGCTCGACTGTGCCTGCGTGTTTTTTTTGGGCCATTGGACTCCCAACAAAACCGAATACCAGACTTGCCCAGAACTTTTTTTTCTTCAAAAGTAACTTCCTTCCAACGTTGACAGCTAAAAGTTAACCCTTGCCGCCACCCTTCTCCCTCCGTTGTCAGATTTGTACGTGTCCCCTATAAAGTAGCAAAGTGATGTGTAACTGCTCATTTGCAGCAAAATTTCTACTCTCTCGCTTCATGCTTGTTTTTGTTACCCGTGGTTGGTGTTTAGAGTAGCGTCCGTATATACTTCTCCTAGGCAACGCACTCTGAGACTATGTACAGATCACCGTAAACACAATCCTCAGAGATATTTAGCAATCACAGACGGAGCCATAACGACAGACTGGAGGTACAGGTGACACGCAACACACTGCAACACTTTTAGTACTTCTGGCTTTTTAGGGAAACAAGTCGCAGAAGGTTAAGTGCCACGTTTTAAATGTCAGGACTGGCTGAAATAGTAGGAGGCACAGGACAGGCCCACACAGACATTGGCTACTTTAAACTACCAAAGTTGTGTCTCGGGTAAGAGGGGGCACCAGAGAGGCCTGAGGTGCACAAGATGGCGATGAGGCTTAAACTGCGCCTGGCGACGAGGCTTGAACCCCGGCTTGGCGACGAGGCTTGAACCACGGCCTAGCTGCGCTGTTTCCTCCCTGCAGGGCTGGAAGGTCGCACTCGCTGATTTACTCCGTTAATTGGGATTTAGAAGTTGCGGCACGAGGAGGACACACAAACCCAATTAACACGTCGAGTTGTTCACCTTGTTTGCTGTAACGCAAACGGCTCTGACAGGAAAGTTATATCGGTCGTTTAACCCGACTTCCACTCCAAGGTAACCCAATATCCGACGCCCGGGGTGGCGGTGATGATGTTTCATGGCTGTCACTGTTAAGAGACCCGAGGAAAGAGTGTAAGCAACAGAAAGGTGACCCCTCCAGCTTTGCAGAGGGTCAACCACTGCCCTGCAAAATGTGCCCCTGCATATTTATTCACTTTTGAACCGTTTGAGCGCGAATCACATTTTTTTATGGTTAGAATCTGCAGATTATACGGCAGATGAGATTATGTGGGAGATGCGGCAAATCCATAATGATGCGAAAAAAGCAGAGGTGCACAATGGCATAATTCCAGTGGCCCTGGGTAAGAGCCAGGGACGTGCACATCACACAGTGTCCTTGAGGTGTGCCTAAGCCATGGCTGCGGCCTTTCACATGCTCTGATTGTACACAACATACAGAGAGGCCTCAGTGCTTCATGTATGTTTTACACACGATGCTCGGCTCATGGCGACAGCAGTTTTTAAGCACAGGAAGCGTGAATAGCTTGTTAACAAGTGATAACAGTAATCCCAGTGGGTCTCATATTATGAGCCTCAAAACTAGAAAGCTGGGGTTGCCCTTGAAGGATTTGATGTTGTGCGGTGTGAAAGGGAGGTGAGTAAAAGAATGTAACGTTCTTTTACTCACCTTCGTGTGTACCTTGTGTAACGTAACTGGTGCTCGTGTAAAGCGCTCCCAATACTTTCGGGTCGAGTTCGCGCTATATAAATCTGCCTAAAATTTTTTTTTAAAAAGAAGGGGGGCTCTGTGGAGTCTGTCCCCAGAGCCGGTGCAGCCTTCATCCTTGATAGAAACGAGGTGAGTGTGAAGGCAGCCCCCTCTTCTGGTAACAAGCCAGCCCCAGGCACCGTGCCAGACTTCTGTGGCACCGCATGCTGTGGCTTCACCGCCGCCTTTGAGCACTTTCACAAGTGCCTTTCATATGCTAATGCCAGGCAGGGTGCCCTTAAGCGATAGAGGGGGGCCAAGCCAGAGAGGGGGTGCGGTGTTGAGAGGGAGGGGCTGCCGCACTGGGCAGAGAGAGAGGGGGGGGTGCACCCGCCTCGCTCCCTCCTATCTGTTTATTTTAGGTCCAGTTTTCTATAGCGCACAGACTTCGTCCAGATGTATTAGAGCGCTTTACGAGAGAGCCAGGCTGTGTTCCGATAACAACTACAGTAAAACAAGCATTGGCATAGCCAATAGGTCTCGCCTTTGGGACCTTATAAGTGTTTAGTTATCAAGCACAATATCCTTGGTGCAACAACATCAACTGTTGCATGGCTAAACACTTACAAGGTCCCAAAGGCGAGACCTATTGGTTATGCCAATGCTTGTTACAAATGCACCAAAATAAAGTGGTTCTTCGGACTAATCCTAAATTTCTTCCTAAAGTAATTTCTGCTTTTCACATCAATCAATCTGTTGAGTTACACGTGTTCTTCCCTCAACCAGATTCAGTGACAGAATGTGCATTACACACATTAGATGTGAAAAGAGCATTGCTCTATTACATTGAAAGGACAAAACCTTTCCGTAACACAAATCCGCTTTTTTGTCGCTTTTGCTCCACCGCACAAAGGCAATCCTATATCAAAATCAGGTATTGCAAGGTGGATAGTCCAATGCATTCAAATATGCTATGCAAAGGCTAAACGGACATTAACAGTTCCCCCATGAGCACACTCTACACGCAAACTGGGGGCTTCTATGGCATTCTTAGGACATATACTCGTAGATATCTGTAAAGCTGCAACATGGTCTACACCTCATACATTCACAAAACACTATTCTGTGGATGTGTTGGCAGCACAGCAAGCTAGAGTAGGCCAAGCAGTTTTACGTACACTATTTCAAACCACTGCAACAGCTACAGGTTAGCCACCGCTTTGGGAGATAACTGCTATGTAGTCTATGCAAAGCATATGATCTACAGCTCATATGCCTCGAATGGAAAATGCTACTTACCCAGTATGCATCTGTTCTTGGCATGTAGAGCTGTAGAATCATATGCGCCCGCCCGCCTCCCCGGGTACCTACACCTGTTGCAGTAACATCTTACTTAGATACATGCATTCATGGACATCTCCTTTTTACTACTCTTACTAACTCCATTATCACCCTCTGCGGGAAAACAATCTAACAATGGAGTCGATGCCCATGCGCACTATCACCGAAAGGAGGAGTCGCCTACCTCGTGACTGGAAAGACTTCTTCGAAGAAAAACAAAGTGCAAACATCCGGAACCAACACTAGATGGCGATCTATGCAAAGCATATGATTCTACAGCTGTACATGCCAAGAACAGATGCATACTGGGTAAGTAGCATTTTCCTTATCCCACGGATAAGAAAGTCAAAATCATGAGGAATAGCTTTTTCTTACCTCTCCACCAGATTCTGAATCTTTCTCCTTGGACCTTAAAAACATCACTCATCACTTGGTCTTTTACAAGAAACTTAAAACCGGGCTCTTCTATATCTGTTCCCTCAGTTTCTGTTTTGTCCTTTTTATGTGCCAGGACACCCCTTGGGTTTCCGTATGGTATACAAAACTACATAAAACCTAACATTGTTGTCTGTGGACACAAAAGGGAGCTTGTCAAACCATCACATGCATGTACTGTATTTTTTTTGTTAGTGAATCAATACTCCTGACAGAAGTTTTTAGCTCCATCTGTCATCCAACAGTATTAAAAGTCTACCCTCAGAAATATAAATAAGTGTGCTTATGAAGATGGTATGTAATGAAGTTAACAGTAGAAACATTTGTTTCAGAGGTCAAATTAAACATATCAATGTTATTAAACCAGGAATTACTTTAGTTGTAAATTAAATTTGAAGATGTAGCAAAAATGTAATCTTTTCCCCCTTTTGTTCTTTGCTCACCTTTGACGTTTCTTTTAATATTGGTGGTTAGTTCACAGAGAGTGATACCCTTTGCCCCTTCCTCTTCCCACCACCTCACTCCTTCTTTACCATGCACCTTCCTTCTGTTATCTGTCGTTCTATGTATGCATGTTCAAATCATACTCCTGAGCAGGCCACTGGCATCCATCTAGCCATTTTCCCTCTTCCTAACTTCCATCATGGTCCTCATTCCACTTGACTCTGTTCCTTCAACCCCTCTCTGAATGTGCTCTACTTTTGCGATGCATTGCTAGTTCTTTGTGCTGCAGTTCTTAAATACGTTGCCTGCCATGACCCACCTTCTCGTGCTGGCAGACTTTGTGTGCTGTTGCAGCACTTCCATGCCGCTATTTTGTGCCAGTCATCTTTTAATGTGTATGTATATATTTTGCATTGCAGTTTTTGACCTTTTAAATTTGTTTTTACCTTAGTGCAGCTATTTTGTTGCATTCGTTTTTTATTTCATTTCTTTTTATAAATTTTGCACAATCAGGTCTGCAGAGGTCCAGTACCTTTCATTTAGGAAGACAAAGATAGTGAACATGACCATGATAAAATAACCACATCTGCATTATGAAGCAGATCAATTAAAAGTTAAGCAAGATGTCATTGCCAGCTTCTTCGAATGTTTCAACGTAGAAAACTGCAGCCCCATTTGTCCAACCTATGTTTAAGCAGTGATCATTATCCATTATTCTGCTGCTTCTATAATCCTCACGTAACAAGTGAGCATTCATCATCACTACCTCCCTAATATAATTATTCTCAGTGAAGATATCCTTCATCTTACAGTACACTGCACCCTGGTGGACGACCCGCATGTCATGGCTATGTGCTATTTTTTTGATAGCTCATGACGCAGGTAGTGTCTCCATAGCCTTAATATGTGAGATTCCTACAGCCTTAAGTTTGGGGCTCGTGATGATTTCTTAGTGGATGTAGTGATGCTCTCCCTCTTCAAATACAATGCTGCCATTGAACTTTCTTGCTGCTGTCATTTTGGGAACTTGGTAAGATTGACTGTTGGGTCTGTAACTCCTGCCACATTTTTCTCAGTCCTGTGACAGTTGTTCATGCGATTGGAAAGGCACCAGAGGATTGATAGCTTACTTCCGGTGCACATCTCTCACTGCCTCTAAACTAATCCTTCAATTAACAATAATATCCTGCTGCAGCTAATTGCATTCTGTTTCAGTATAACCTGTAGAATATAGTCCGCTACCTGGCAGTCCGCATGGTATAGATGTTTGGCTGAGATGGTACTTGTGTGTAGATGTTACACTGGGTCCTCATACCACTCGCATTTACTATTGCTCTGATTCTCATTCTTCAGGTGATATTTTTTAAAACTCTTTTTTTAATCTTTTAACTTTACATTAATTTCATATTGCAAATCATGAAGAGGTTACAAAGTTAAGAATTTGTAGCCTAAGTATGTTTTCCGACATATTGAAACAATATTTTTGGATCTTTCTGTTAGTGTTTGGAATCCTGCGGATTTAAGTGCTTTGTAAATTATTTTTAATTGGAATAGTCCTACATACAGACACACTAAGAGTAATTTAACCCAGTTACTAACAGTGATGTCAAGAAGTAAAAAAAATTCTGGAAAATGTAAACCTTTAATATATTATCTTCAACGGCATACACAAATGAAGGAACTATGGAAAAACACACCCAGAGTCAGTGAGTTAATAAAGGGAGAGGTGGGCACTTATAAAAGATAGAAGTTCCTTTTAGATAGGGCTGTCAGAAAAGTGTGCACAGTAATCTGACATATGTTTTTAAGTAGTTTGAGTAAACCTCTTTTAATTATGGGTTATGTGTGTGTGTGTGTGTGCATACATATATATGTGTGTGTAGAGATATAGGTATGCATATTAATAGAGGCATGGTTTAAACTGAGTTATGGCTCAAATGTGTAAAACCAATAAAAATTCATCAGCTGTGGTTTTCAGTACACGCAACATATGCCGTAACTGGCGCTGGTCAAGATGCTATCTTGACAGCTGCTTTTGTGGCTCTGTGGCATCGGCAAATTTGTTTTTGCAGCGTGAATCTTTTCTTGATTAACATGCTGTGCATTATTGCGACATCTAGTGGCTGGGAATGGAATTTTCCAACTTTTCTTCCTGTGTTTTTAGTCCTTTCTCTATTTCTTTTGTTTTTATTGTTCGGTGCTGATGGAGCTGCCCTTTTGGTGCTTCTTGTGACGTTGGGCCTCCTCCTCACGAAGCTCCCACGTTTTGTCACCATCTTTAGATTCTTTTTTTCTGCTGTTGGGTCTGAAAGCCTGCTGAAGGAGCTCCAACGCCGAGAAGAAGTTTGAGGAAGAAATTCTATAGTTTCATCGGAAAAAATAATTGTCTCAAGACAGCGAAGAGAGTTTGGATCAACCTTAAAGAATGTCCATTCGGGTAACTACCTAGAGGACCTAGATGGAGAAGACACCTTTCCAGTTTGTGCCACCACGAGTTCTCACAAAAGAACAAGCATCCGGTTTGCAATCTTTGTTTACTGGTCGGCCACAAGAATGAGGATTGCAACGCTTGTTCGGCCTTCATACCAAAGATCATACGGTTGTGAGAGAGACCGAGATGGGCCAGCATACAATATCCGCCCCTAGAAGACTTGGGTCTCTCCAGAGAGGAAGAGGACAATGTAGCCGAGGAAGCTGAAGGAGAGATATCGGACTTAGAAGGGAAGATCATAGACATCGAAGAAACCTCAAAAGTCCAAGGTAAGCGAGTTGTCTTGGAAAAAACACACTGTCTCAAAAATCAGACTCCAGATTGTTGCAGGGAACCACAGCTTAGATGATTGCTGGGACACCCCGACAAAAAGATCCCCTCGGAATCCTTGAAGGAGACTCCGCATGAGGAGCGGAAAAGGGCGCTTCGGTGTCGAAACAAGACCGGCTGCGAGCAGAAAAATGAAGCTCGTTATCTGAGACATCCTCGAAGGGCTCTTCGATCCCGAAAAAACTGCAGAATCTCGATGCCGAACCGAAAGTGGCAGAGGTAGAACTGAAGCAAAAACACCTCGAGGCCGAAATGGTTGCGTTAATTCAAAAGAAGAGAGACTACTATGAAAGTCTGAAAGGGTTCCGCATCACTGAAAAAGTGTCATCGTCTAAAGAGCAGAAAGAGCTGACAGAGAAGGAGATAGAGGGACTTGAACCTCCTCTCACTCCAGAACCCCAGGAAGAGTCAGAAGAGTTGTATTATGAGAAAGAAGAAGAGGAGGAACATTTGGGGGAGGTATATCAAGGATCAGAGACAGAGTATGCAGAACAGTGGCAGGATCTGGAGACAGACTCCCCAGAGGAAGGGGTAGACAGTTAACTTTCGAAGCCTTCATCCCAGATCATATAGGCATGTACAATCAGGTAATAAAAGATGCTGCAGATAGATATAGGGTTCAATTAGAGGAAGAAAAAACACCATGTTTTTTATTGGAACCCCTAATACCAATACAAACTAGAAATCCGTTTCTTTCCACGCTTCCTAGTGTTTTAGATCATGGAAGACAGACATTCAAAGAGCCTGCTTCTTGTTGAGTTGTAACTCCAAGAGCTGAGAAAAAGTACAAACTTTCTTCGAAGGATCCAGCCTATATACAGGGAGCAGTGCTAGCAGAATAAATTATTTAATCTACTGCTAGGAAAAGAGCAAATGTACCCTCAGCGGTGCAACCACCCCTGAAAAGGAAAGTAAGAAAATGGAGCGGTTAGGGAGAAAGTGAACGCAATGCTGCCAACTAGTAAAACATTGCAAATTCAAATGGACTCCTTTGTAGACCTGCCCATCAGCATTGGGAAGAGATTGGGGAGCAAATGAAGCACCTGCCTAAACAATTTAAAAAGGACGCACATTTAGTGGGCAGTGACAAGAACATTGCCAACACATGTTTAAAGTCAACTTTGGATGGGGCTGAAACAGCTAGCTGGGGTAGATGATTGGTGTCACGCTAAAAAGACACTCATGGCTAAGAATCTCCGAATTCAAACCGTAAGTGCAGAACAGTGTCCTCAACATGCCATTCAATGGGAAACAAGTTTGGCAGTATGGTTGATGACTAACTCAACCAACTAAAGAAGGACAATGAAACAACCAAGCCTATTGATACCTTGCAGTTCAGAGGATCATGCAGAGGAACAGGGGCTTTTCGGAGACCCACAGGAAGGGGAAGCTTCCAATCAGGAACCTCACATCAAGGCTTCCAGGAAACAAGCCAGGCAACCAATGCTCAGCAAAGTTGACAATACCAACAACAGAGCAGACTGCCCGTTCTGGGAAGGGGTAGAGGAAGGGGACAAGGCCACAGAGGGGGGGGGGGGTCAACTCCCACTCACAAGTGACTCAACAATGCACACGCACCTCTCTCAAAAACCATCTTAGAGAGGTACTCAAAAAGAAAAACATTACCTACACATAACACCTAGAGGGGGAAGAATAAAACATTTCCTTCAGGAGTGAGGAAAATAACTTTAGGCAAATGGGTTTTAAACCTAATACAATTCGGAAATTGCATAGAATTTCTAAAATTTTTCCCATCAAAGGACCAAAGACAAAAATTCACAACAAGGAGGAAATAACAGGACTCCTCAAGGAGGTGGAAAAATTGCTGGGCAAAAATGCAATAGAAAAGGTCCCAAAGAAGGAAATAAACAAGGGGAACTACTCGACATATTTCCTAATTCCAAAGGTAGATGGCTCTTTAAGACCAATCTCACATTTCAGATTCATAAACAAGTTCATAAAGACTCAGAAGTTCAAAATGGCATCCTTACAAGCGGTAATACCTCAACTGCGAGTAGGAGATTTCATGGGTTCAGTAGACTTGAAAGACACATACTTACACATCCCAATGAATCCTCAGCACAAAAGATTCCTTTGGTTTGTTGTAAACAAGACTCACTATCAGCTCACAGTACTGCCTTTCAGAATCAAATCCGCTCCAAGGGTGTTCACCATATGTCTAGCAACACATCCTAGGAGACTGGGCATACACATTTACTCTTACCTAGTTGACTGGCTGGTGAGAGCAAACTTCTACCATAAACGCAAAGAATACATGCAACAAGTAATAGAGACTTTAGTCTCACTAGGATTCTCCATCAACATAGAGAAATTGTCCCCAGAACCACAACAGGAAAATATATTTTTGGGAGCATGGATAAACTCAATTCAGGGGAAAGTGTTTCCCAACATGAAAAGAACACAGTCTTTAATGGCAGAAACTCACCTGTACCAGAAGGGGCAAGCTCTGACAGTGAGGACGGTGGGGAGATGCCTCGGAAAGATGGCATCTTGCATCCCGCTAATCCTGTATCTGAGACTTCACATGAGATCAATTCAGGAATGATTACAAGTGTAATGGTCCCAAGCAACAGGGAGTTACAAGGGTCTAGTGGTTGTCACGCAGAAATTTCAAGAGGAAATTAAATGGCTGAGCAGGTCAAACATAACTCAAGGTGCGGCATTTTAACAACCAACTCTATCAATAGCAATTACAACAGATGTCTCACATATAGGATGGGGAGCACACATGAACTCACTCAAAATCAGAGGAGTATGGCAGGAGAAGGATACAATTCTTCATATCAACATCCTAGAACTATAACTGTGTTCGAGGCATGTGAGCTGCAGATCACATGCTTTGCATAAGATCGCCATCTAGTGTTGGGTCCGGATGTTTGCACTTTGTTTTTCTGGAAGAAGTTTTCCTAATCACGAGGTAGAGGACTCCTCCCTTAGGTGATGGTGCGCATGGTCATCGACTCCATCTTCAGATTTGTTTTTTTCCGCCATCGGGTTTGGATGTAACTAGCTGCGCTCCGGTTCGACGGCGATCCTCCGGTCCTTCTCGGCGCGTATTACTTCACATTCGGCCGTATTGTTTCCGATCGCGTTCCCCTTTCTCTGCGGACTGTGATTCCTAAAGAAAAAGTTCGATAGGAGAGCTCGTGGTAGGCCGTCGGGCCTAGCCCCTGGTTCGACTCGCAGTCGATGGAACGAACTACTTTCAAGTTCTGTCCTCGGCCACGCGAAATACCCGCGCACCGACTCACACGAGGTGTGCAACTTGTGTTTGTCTGATGATCACAGAGAAGAACACTGCGACGCGTGCCGAGCTTTCCGCTCCAAGAAGACTGTTCGCGATCGTCGGGCCCGACGACGCGACATGCAGAGACAACAGGCAGACTCCATTCCGGACCTCTTCGGACCTGATTCGGAGGAGGGGGAAGGCGACGAGCCCATCGGAGCCGATGAGGAACAGGAAGATATCTTCATTTCCGAGCACAGCTCAGACGAGGATGAAGACATACCGCATGGACAACGTACCGTGAGTACAGTCCCTACCTCGCCCAACCTTCCACTTCCATCGAAGAAAAAGGCATCGGACCAACCTGCGCCTTCGGGCCCCGGTGGGCGCCGAGAACAAGCTTCCAAAGCCCCGCCTTTGGGCTTGGCACCGAAGCCTAGTAAAAAGCCTTCAGGCTCCGAAAAGCCCCATGCCAAATCGGGCACCGGACCAAAGACTTGGGAGCCGAAGAAAAAGTCTGTCACCGAACACCCTCTGTCGGCACCGAAACAAACTTCGGATCCGAAAATTCCGGCCAAGAAACCTTCGGCACCGAAACATTCGGAGCCGAAAGTAAAAGACACGCCGAAATCACCTAAAAAACATGTTTTTGGTGATCCGCTCGACAAACCAGATCCGAAACAAAAAATTCTGGTTATACACCCAAAGACTGGACATATCACCACTAAAGTGACTTTAAAGAGAGGTGCTACTACACAAGAGGAATACCACATACCATTAAAGAAGAGAAGTGTCGGGACAAATCCTTCCCCTCCTCCTCTTCCTCTTCCTTCACCTTCTCTACCACAGACTATACCTGTGCCAACTTCACCTGAGCACTCACCACCACACACACCTGACAATCAGGGTGATGGGGATGGGGATAATAATGATGATGATCAGTCTGGAGACGTGTGGGATGACTATAATACTGAGAAACAAGATTCCCGGGCACACGTTATTGGGTAAGTATGCTATTATGCAAAGTCTCTGATACCACAATTACTCTTATAGATGGTCCATTCAAGATTAATAGCAATTATTCAATTCATTTAATGTTTACCTTTGGCAGACACAACCAGCCAACACGTGTTTCGTCACAATGGGAGGTGTCCCGTGACTTCTTCAGGGCTGTTTAACAGAACACGTTTGGTGTTTTCATGGAGTCGCCTCGCCGGTGATAGTTCCGACCCGGCTGGTCTGGGTTAAGCACACAAAGAAAAGAAGTGAGTTGAAACCGAAGATCCACTGTGTGGAGATCTTGTGTAGAAAATGCCTTTAAGTGTAGAACGGCGGATGCGCCGTCAAAAGATACCGAAAGGGCCGAAATCAAGGTTTGCAGCTATGGGAGCGAAAAGCGGCGGGTGCGCAGTCAATCCAAATCTTCAGCGTGTGAGCTGATGTCCAAAACAGGCACTGGTCCTCCTCTGATACGGAAGTTCCGTATCAGAGGAGGACCAGTGCCTGTTTTGGACATCAGCTCACACGCTGAAGATTGGGATTGACGGCGTACCCACCGCTTTTCGCTCCCATAGCTGCAAACCTTGATTTCAGCCCTTTCGGTATCTTTTGACGGCGCATCCGCCATTCTACACTTAACAGGCATTTTCTACACAAGATCTCCACACAGTGGATCTTCGGTTTCAACTCACTTCTTTTCTTTGTGTGCTTAACCCAGACCAGCCGGGTCGGAACTATCCCCGGCGAGGCGACTCCATGAAAACACCAAACGTGTTCTGTTAAACAGCCCTGAAGAAGTCACGGGACACCTCCCATTGTGACGAAACACGTGTTGGCTAGTTGTGTCTGCCAAAGCTAAACATTAAATTAATTGAATAATTGCTATTAATCTTGAATGGACCATCTAAGAGTAATTGTGGTAGCAGAGACTTTGCATAATAGCATACTTACCCAATAACGTGTGCCCGGGAATCTTGTTTCTCTCTAATTGTGCGGGCTTTGCCCACACAGACATAGGGGTTTTAGGGTATCCCCCCCCCCCTATCCTGGCTGCACCGTGCTACACACTTAGTTACATACATAACGCAAATAGAGCAAGGCGCCACACTTCCTGGCACATCATAAACCCTATCTCTCAGACAATGACTATAATACTGATTCTCCCACTGACCACGACCCAGACATATATCCTACCAGACCCTCTCCACCAGATGACGGTGTATGATTTGTTGATTTGTTAAGTAGGGCTGCTACTTACCATGGAGTTCCGCTGGATAAAGAATACCTTGAAGAGGACTTCCTTTTTGAGACACTACACAACACACAAAAGTCTACACACATGTTGCCCATGTTGAAAGGCATGACCAGAAATGTTGACGACATTTTTAAGGATCCCGTTAGAGCATGTATCCTTACCCCTAGGGTAGATAAAAAATACAAGCCTGTTCCATCAGATCCAGTCTACATAAAGGGTCAACTACCTTTAGATTCATTAGTAGTTTCTAATGCACAGAAAAGGGCAAACTCCCAGACTACTGGAGATGCACCACCCCCAGACAAAGAGTCTAAACTCCTTGATGCTTCAGGGAAAAGGATAGCCTCCCAGGCTGCTAACTTCTGGCCTATTTCCAACACACAGGCGTTGCTAGCACGCTATGACCGCGCTCACTGGGATGAGATGGAACAACTCATCCAATTTCTTCCCCAGGAGTATAAATCCAAAGTGCAAGACCTGGTTCGTGAGGGACAGTTAATTTCTAATAACCAAATTAGATGCTCCCTAGATGCTGCTGATACGTCTGCCAGAGCGGTGAACACTAGTATTCTTTTAAGAAGACACGCATGGCTGCGCATATCGGTGTTTAAACCGGAAGTTCAGACTTCCATATTAAACACACCCTTTGACAAGGAACACCTTTTTGGACCAATGGTAGACACTTGACTAGATAAAATGAAGAAGGATACTGAAGTGGCTAAATCCATGTGAGCCCTTCAGTCTCCACAAGGGCGTGGTTCCTTTCGTCGCTCCTTCTATCGGGCAGGATCTAAAAATACTTCCTCTGACACTGTGTCCACCTATAAGGGCAATAACCAACCCTCAGGTTCCAAAGGATTCTTTCAAGGCAATTACAGAGGTAATAACGGCAAGGGCAGAGGTAGAGGTTCCAATACACGTACCTCGCCCTTCAATACAAAACAGTGACTTGCCCATAGTTCCCCCGACCACTTAACACCTGTAGGGGGACGACTGTCACAATTTCTACCAAAGTGGCAATCAATAACAACAGACAAATGAGTTCTCCAAATTATCCATTCTGGTTACTGCCTTGGAGTTCATCAACACTCCTCCAAACATTCCCCCAAAGTCACACAGACTTTCACAGGATCACTTAGACCTTCTCAAACAAGAAGTACAATCCCTGTTACTCAAACAAGCCATAGAGCCCGTACCACCAAAACATCAAGGGTCGGGCGTGTACTCTTTTTACTTTCCAATTCCAAAAAGGACGGCTCTCTCAGACCCATATTGGATCTCAGAGAACTCAATCGTTACATACAGTCAGACCACTTCCACATGGTAACACTGCAACAGATACTGCCTCTTTTGCAAAAAGGCGATTTTCTTTCTACTCTAGATTTAAAAGACGCCTACTTTCATATTCCAATCCATCCGGCTCACCGCTAATTTCTCAGGTTTGTGGTAGCAGGTCAACACTACCAATTCAAGGTGCTCCCATTCGGAGTCACCACTGCCCCCACAGTCTTCACAAAATGTCTGGCGGTAGTAGCTGCGCATCTCAGAAGACAAAGCATACATGACCGTAGTCCAGGCTCTTGTTACATCTAGACTGGACTACGGGGGAAACAACCTTTACTACGCATGCATTACATTGCATGCCATTAGATCGCGGTCTTTACAACGCAAGTCGTTACAACGACTTGCGCTGGAGGGCGCTATAGGACAAGGAATAGTTTAATTTACTATCCAACACCTTCACTACTGTGATATGAATGCATGCGTTGTATAATCATACATTCGACTACGGTAACATCCTCTATCTTGGAGCTAATAAAGATGTGCTACGAAAGCTACAGAGGGTAAGCAACTCCGTGGCCAGATTGCTCTGTCGAATCCCTAGAGCAGCCTCTATTTCCGCTTCCTTGAGGGACCTTCACTGGCTAAGGGTCGAAAATCGGATCAAGTTTAAAGCTCTGAACTATATGTTCAGAATTAAGCATGGCATGGCGCCCATGTATGTGCAAAATCTAGTCCACCCCTATTTGCCAGCACGCACCCTCAGATCTACTACTCGGGTTAAATTTCAGGTGCCCAATATTAGACTATCCCTTATGGGTGGTTGCTCTTTCTCCTACCTAGGCCCTGTTTTGTGGAATGCTCTCCCGATGTCCCTCCGCACACAGACTAATTCTGTACTTTTCCGCAAGTCACTTAAAACTTGGCTTTTTAATCAGTAAGTTCCACTTCCTTATCTTCTGCTGTTTCTGACGGGCGCCGGGAAACCCTTTTTGGGTAGCTGTTGCGCCTATATATAAATTTAAATAACATAACATGTCTTTCCCTATCTGGACGACTGGCTCATCAAAGCCAGCACACATCAGCAATGTCGCAAGCACACTTCAGTAACCATTCAGCTGCTTCAACAGCTAGGATTCTCAATCAATGTGTTAAAATCACATCTTCAGCCAAATCAAATTCAGGATTACCTAGGAGCCACTCTAGACACTCAAAAGGCTCTAGCTTATCCCAATGCAGCCAGAATTCGAAACATTCAGGTGCTCATTCTAAAATTTCTACCCACTCAGTCACTTCCAGCTCGAGTATTTATGCATCTGATGGGAATGATAGCATCTTGCATCATGATCGTTTCCCACCCCAGGTTACACATGCGTCCACTTCAGGAGTGTTTAGCCAGTCAGTGGAATCAGTCACAAGATCTATTAACCGATCTAGTGTTGGTAAGCAGCCATACTCATCGTTCTCTGCGGTGGTGGAACACACAAAACCTGTCAAAAGGGCGGCCGTTCATAGACCCGATTCCACAGATCGTATTAACACCGGACGCATCCCTTACTGGTTGGGGAGCTCATCTTCTACAACACACAGTGCAAGGGCGGTGGAGCCTACAACAAAGGTTGCCTCGCATCAATCATTTGGAACTCATGGCAATCTTTCTAGCGCTCAAAGCCTTTCAAAATCACCTGTCTGGCAAAGTTGTTCTAGTCCGAACCGACAACATGACAGCTATGTATTACATACAGAAGCAGGGGGAACACACTCTCTCCAACTGTCCCACTTAGCCCAACAAGTCTGGAGGTGGGCTTTACACCACAACATTTATCTCCTAGCAGAACATCTCCCAGTAGTCAACAATCAAATTGCGGATCTCCTCAGCGGGCAAAGTTATCAGATACACGAGTGGGAACTTCACCCTCAAGTTCTCCACCCATACTTTCAAGCCTGGGGAGTCCCTCACATAGACCTGTTCGCAACACCCGCAAACGCAAAATGCCAAAGCTTCGCCTCCAGGTATCCACACCTGTTGTCCAAAGGCAATGCTCTATGGATGAACTGGTCAGGGATATTTGCCTACGCTTTTCCGCCTCTCCCACTCATTCCATCAGTGGTTAGGAAACTCAGGCAAACATCACTCACGCTAATACTAATAGCTCCAACATGGGTACGTCAACCCTGGTTCACTGTTGGAACTCTCTCTGGTACAACACCAAAAATTACATTTAACTCCCAGTCTCCTCACACAGAGCCATGGAAAAATCAAATACCCAGATCCCAAACGGCTAAACCTTGCGATCTGGCTCCTAAAGTCATAGAGTTTGGTTATCTCAACCTTCCACCAGATTGTATGAACATTATTAGAGAGGCCAGAAAGCCTACCACAAGAGCCTGCTACGCAGCCAAATGGAAGCGTTTTGTTATCTATTGCAATAACAATCATATCAACCCTCTTGATGCTTCCATACAGAACATACTGTGCTACCTATTACATTTACAGCAGTCAGCATTGGTCTATACATCCATCAGACTACATCTTGCTGCCATAGCAGCTTACCTTCAAAATAGGCAACACTTATTGCTATTTCGAGTGCCCGTCATCAAAGCATTCATAAAAGGCCTAAAAAGGGTAATACCACCAAGACTTCCACCTGCCCCAGTAAGGAACCTTAACATAGTCCTCACAAGGCTAATGGGTTCACCATTTGAACCCATGCACAAATGTGAACTACAGTTCCTTACTTGGAAAACAGCTTTCCTCATTGCAATCACTTCATTGAGGAGAGTGGGTGAACTACAGGCACTAACCATAGAAGAACCCTTTTTCCAGTTACATAAAGATAAAGTAGTTCTTCGTACCAACCCTAAATTCCTACCTAAGGTTGTATCTGCATTTCACATCAATCAGTCGGTTGAATTACCTGTGTCTGTCCTCAACCTGACTCTGTTGCAGAACGAGCTTTACATACCTTAGATGTCGGAAGAGCTCTTTTGTATTACACTGAAAAAAGTCATTTCGTAAAACCAAACAACTCTTTGTAGCTTTTGCACCACCTCATAAAGGCAATCCTATTTCCAAATCAGGAATTGCTAGGTGGATTGTTAAGTGTATTCAGATTTGTTATCAAAAAGCCAAAAGGACTCTCACAGTACCCCCTAGAGCACATTCCACTAGCAAGTTAGGGGCTACAATGGCTTTCTTAGGGAATGTCCCTTTTATTTATTTATTTGAAGAGTTTTATATAGCGCTGGCTAGACCCGGAGGTATCAGAGCGCTTTACATAAGAACAAGTTGCACAAAGTTACATCAGTTACCATAGCATAAAATAAAAAACATATACGAGTTACCTGGAGCATGAGGGAGGGTGGGGGGTGAGGGTTCGAGACAGGGGTGTAGGAGAAAAACAAACGCGGTCAGGTAGGGCTGGGAAGGGGATTCAGCCACAAGGATCAAGGAGGGAGGAGGCGGGGGAGGGAAAGGAAACCAAGCGGAAAGACGAGGTAAAACAATGTCCAATGTCCGGCTGGGTAGGTGACGGCTAAGGGGGTGAAACCAAAGTCAATCTCCTCTATAGCTGCCAAAACAGCTCCACCGGGCATCTGCCATGTTGCCCGGGCACCGCGGTCAGTATAACATATAAGGTTTCCGCCAGAGGGCATCGTCATAGTTCCATCAGCCGCACCAGTCCCGGTGTTATTGGGGAAACGCTGCCTGCCTCAACCTCCAGCTTTCCGGTACTCATCTCTCCTCAGCTGGTCGAAGGTTCTCCACTTTCCTTCAGGATCCCCATTACTGGTTCAGGTGCAGCAACGTGCCACCACCGACACGAGAGCATACACAGCAGCTGCGTTGATATTCGATGTAGGATAGATCTAGTTATGTCCCAAGAGGCCCTCTCAATACAGTGTGGGGATAGGGGTGGTGTCATCCCTCGTAGGTGCCTGCAATGCCTGAACTCCCTTGACCGCTATTTTAGAGTTAGGCTTCCGCCTGGCTTAGACCCTCAGGCTAGCGCATATAACTCTTCCTCGGGCCCCGCTGAACAGTCCTTTGTCCTGCCGCTGCTGCTGTGCCCCTCTTACGATCCGGCGCGCAGCACTCATCTGGCCGGGTGGCCTGGGGCTGCCATTTTAGGTTCAGGCACAATCGAGTGAATCCTGGTGGTCTTTCCCGCCCGGCCCAGACCCTCAGGCCAACACAGCTATCTCCTCTGCGATAGCCGCTGCACCGTTCCTTGCCCTGCTGCCGCCGCACCCTTCCTTCAAACTGGCGCGCAGCACTTATCTGTTTGGGTACCCTGGAGCAAGACAGCCGCTCTCCGTTGCCTGCTGGCTCTGCTCACCGCTCACTCCCTGATCCTACGTGCACGCCGTTAAGTCTGGTGAGTCAGTCTCCATGGAGGAAGACTCCGCGCCGCCCGGGATCCATCACTTTCCCTCTATGTGCCTCTGGGCTAGCGTCCTTTTGCCCCTCTGCTCTCCGTTACACTGCAATGAGGCGGCCCGCCCCTGCCATCTTACGTGGCGCCGCGGTCTCCTCGCCGAGCTCGGATTTTTCGGCTGCCGTTGGCATTGGGGTCCGACTTAGTCGCCACTTCTCCCCTCTCTCCTCTCCCTTTTACTGATATATGCAAAGCTGCAACATGGTCTACACCACACACATTCACCAAGCACTATTGTGTAGATGTGTTAGCAAGACAACAAGCTAATGTGGGCCGAGCAGTACTAAAAACGTTATTTCAGACAACTCCAACAGTTACAGGATAGCCACTGCTTCAGGGAGACTGCTGTATAGTCTATGCAAAGCATGTGATCTACAGCTCACATGCCTCGAACGGAAAATGCTACTTACCCAGTATGCATCTGTTCTTGGCATGTACAGCTGTAGAATCTCATGCGCCCACCCACCTCCCCGGGTACCTGTAGCTGCTGTAGTTTTCTGTTTTTACTAAACATACTTATGGATGGACATCTATATTCTTTACTACTACTCCATTCTCTCACTCTCTGCGGAAAACAATCTGAAGATGGAGTCGATGACCATGCGCACTATCACCTAAGGGAGGAGTCCTCTACCTTGTGATTAGGGAAAACTTCTTCCAGAAAAACAAAGTGCAAACATCCGGACCCAACACTAGATGGCAATCTTATGCAAAGCATGAGATTCTACAGCTCTACATGCCAAGAACAAATGCATACTGGGTAAGTAGCATTTTCCTTTCCTAGCCTTACAAGCCTTTCAGGGGCAGTTGTAAGGGAAAACAGTATTAATTCAAACAGACAACACAACAACGTTTTATATCGACAAACAGGTAGAACACAATCCCTTCAGTTATCGGGGTTAGCTCATGAGATTTGAACTTGGGCCATTCAAAAGAAAATGTATTAGCAATTCATCATCCACGAAAGAAAAATACGGAAGCAGACAAGCTCAGCAAACAGCCATTCTGCTTCCAAGAATGGGAACTGAACCAGAAAGTCCTCCGAGCAATCTTCAAAATGTGAGCGACTCCTACAGTAGATCTTATTGCAACTCCTCAGAACGCAAAATTCCAAAGCTTCGCATCCAGACTACCTCACAATCAGTCACTAGGGATTGCCCTGTCAATAGATTGGTCACGGACATTTGCTTACACCTTTCCCACGATTCCACTGTTGCACAGGGTGATCAACAAATGCAAGAGAAGCAACGTGACATTAATTTTAATTGCTCCACAATGGGCAAGACAAACATGGTTCCCAGATCTAATTCAGATGGCACAGGGGAATTAAAAAAAAATACTGGTTCAACAAGATCTGTTATTGTTAAACCAAGGAAGGGTACTTCATCCAGAACCAGAGACTCTGAGCTTAACAGCCTGGCTCCTGAAGACATACAATTTGGCCACTTAAATCTTTCAGAAAAATTATGGCAGTACTAAGACAAGCAAGGACACCAACAACAAGGAGGTGCTACTTTTCTTAAACGGAAAATATATTCTTTATGGTGCCCTAAAAGAGGTTTACTAAGAAAGAATACAAAGGAGTCAACACTATTAAAATATGTATCCCATTTAATTGACTGTAAACTAACATGCTTTGTTAAAGGTACGTTTAGCAGCCGTAGTAGCTTACACAAGAGGATGCATAGCTAGAAGCTTCTTCACAGCTCCAGTTATCAAAAGATTCTTGGAGGGAGACAAAAGGATCGCTCCACCAAATAAAGTTCTACCACATACATTGAACCTTAATCTAGTATTAACTCAACTTACGAATGAACCCTTTGAGCCTTTACACAAAGCCTCAAAAAAGATGCTCACTTTAAAGACAAAATTCCTGGTGGCCATAACATCTCTAAGAAGAGTGAGCAAATTACAAGCGCTCACTATTCAAGAGCCATAAATGCAAATCCGCAAGGATAGAATTGTCATGAGAACAGAGCCACAATTTCTACCGAAGTTTGTTTCACAATTTTACATAAACCAATCTATTCAAATTCTAAGTTTTTCAAAACCCAAAGGATAATGCAGAAAGAACTCTCCACACATTAGATGCTCGACGAGAAGTAATGTGCTGTATGGAAAAAACAAAGGCATACAGGAAAACAAAAAAGCTCTTTGTCTCCTTCACAGGAAAAGATATTGGAAAACCAGTGACTAAATGCACAGTGGCTAGATGGATCTCTGAGTCTATTTAATTTTGTTATAAAGCCGGAGAAAAATGATCTTCAAAGACTCACTCAACACGGAAAAAAGGAGCAACTATTGCCTTTCTAGCACACACACCATTACAAAATATTTGTTTAGCTGCCACATGGTCATCAACTCATACTTTCACAAAGCATTACTGTATAGATGTACAAATGAATAAAGAATCTCAGGTGGGACAGAAGATATTAAACCAATAGTCAACCCAACCACCACTTTTGAACTAATACCACTACATAATTAATGCACAGCATGTGAATCTAGAAAAGATTCACGCTGCAAAACAAATAGTTTCTTACCTGTAGGTGTAGTTTTGCAGCTTGAAGAATTCTCTGGATTTAAAAGTGACCCACCCGCCTCCACCAAGAGGATGGGAGAAACAAAAACAAAACAAAAAAATCTAAAGATGGTGACAAAAGGTGGGAGCTTCCGGAGGAGGAGGCACAACATCACAGGAAGCACCAAATGGGCAGATCCATCGGTGCCCAACAAAAACAAGACACAGAGAAAGGACAAAAAAAATGAAGAAAAGTTGGAAAATTCCAGACTAAACTATTAAATGGTGGAATAATGCATAGCATGTGAACAAGAAGATTCTACAAGCTGCAAAACTACACCTACAGGTAAGAAACTATTTGCTACGAGTTATCATTTGTGTTGATAACCAAAATGGGCGAATTTCAGTGGTTTTACATGTTTGACCTGGAATCGCAATCTTCAGTCGGGCTCTTCTCATCTGCCTTGGGCAGCCAATCCCCAACTGTGCATGACCTTCAGCTGTGCACAAGGGGGGTTGGATGCTAGTCTTGGCCTGTGGGCATACCATGCTCCCAGTCACTCATGGCCGCGAGCCATTATGCTCATGGCCTGCATCTAACCCACCATCAGACAACCACTGTTGTGCACAGCCTTCAGACATGCGAAGTGGATCGTTGGGTGGCCAGCCCCTTCTCATAATGCTTGTTTTTTTTAGTGCTTAGCTTTGAACCAGGCTTTTCATTTTTTTCAAATTCACGAATCGTACATTGCGTTTGCGAAGCCTACGCAGGCTTTACACCCTGACACTTGCCTCAGACTTGTGAGTCAAATTAAACTAAAGGGGGCCCTTTGAGGCTCCCCACCACTATTCACTGGGGAGGGAGGGATGTCAGGTTTTGCCTTCAACGCCCCCTTACAGGCCCTTTTCTTTATATATAGTGTTAAGGACATGGGGACTGACGGGGCCAGATCTCATGGTACCACAGTTCCTACTTTGGAACTTTGTTTCCAAAAAGGACAATCGGAGAAAAGGTTCCTTGTACAATCTGATCCCTTTTTAGGTCTCGCCTAGCGTTGCAGCGCATGCGCTGCTCGCTCTGCGAGACCTCTTGTAATCGAGGAGATTTCGAAAGTGGAGTGGAAGCTCCGCCCATCCTTTCTATTGGCCGGCGTCATCCTTTATGGTAAACGCTGGCCTCCTATTGAAAGTGAGGCTTTTTGGTGACCGCCCTGTCTCCTTTAGGCCCCGCCCATCCGGACTCGATCTTGTACTGGCGGCGTTAGCCTGTCTCCTTTAATTACTGGGTAAGCACTTTTTGTTTCCCCTTCCCTCTGACTCTCTCCCTGAGCAGATGGAGATCTGCAGAGACACAGCTACTTGCGCCGCCTTTATGCACTACAGGCTTCTAATTAATTTCAACATGCTGCGCTTAGTTAAAGCTGATTTTTAATCCCAATCCGACCCTATCCATGCCCCTTTTACTCTCGCTCTCTCCTACCCCTCTTTGTCTCTTCTGCCTCCCCCCACGCCCCCTCCCCGGACCCTCCCCCACCCCCGGCTCCGGTCCCAGCGCTGACAGGAAAATGAAACTGAAAGAGAAGGCGCATCTCTCCTCCCTCCCTCTGCCCGCCTTGGGTTTCCCCTTCAGCCATCAAACGCCGCGAAGCCCAGGAGGCAGGAGCTGGTGAGCAGCGAGGCGCTGTAGATACCCCGGGACAGGAGCTGGTGAGCAGCGAGGCGCTGTACGTGGCCCAGGGCAGGAGCTGGTGAGCAGTGAGGGGCTCTCTGCCCCAATTATTGTGCCCCCTACTGTTGTCACCTCTGCCCCCACTCGTCTCTGTCCATCCTGTGCTCCGATAGTGCTTCCGGCCTGTCTACCCACAGTCTTCTGTCCTTTGTGCTCTCCCTCTCCACCCACGTTCACTTCTACCTCTCACTTTTCTGTGCTCTCTGCCCTATCCTGACTTCTGACTGTACTCTTGTGCTCTCTGCCCTATCCTGACTTCTGACAGTACTCTCGTGCTCTCTGCCCTATCCTGACTTCTGACTGTAGTCTCGTGCTCTCTGCCCTATCCTGACTTCTTGCAGTACTCTTGTGCTCTCTGCCCTATCCTGACTTCTGACTGTAGTCTCGTGCTCTCTGCCCTATCCTGACTTCTTGCAGTACTCTTGTGCTCTCTGCCCTATCCTGACTTCTGACAGTACTCTCGTGCTCTCTGCCCTTCTGCTACCTGCCCTTTGTCCGCCCTCTGCTCCTTGCCTACTGTCACATTCACCCTCACGCCATCTGTCTCCTTCGATCTCTGCTGCCCCTTCTCTCTCTGCTGCCCCTTCTCTCTCTGCCCTCTGCCCGCTCCTCCCTGTTCTCCTTGTTTATTCTGCCCTCAGACTCTCTCGCATCTTCTCTGTCTGCTCATTGTCCCTGTCCTGTCTGCCCTCCCCCTGTCCTCCGTGCCTGTTCTACCCTTGGGGTCTCTTCCACCTCTCCTCTCTGCCTCCACCCTTTATACCCTCGGGGTTCACTGTGCACTGTCCCTTCATGTGCTCTCTGCCTCTGCTCACTGTCCCTGTCCTACCTGCCCTCCCCCTGTTCTCCGTGCCTGTTCTACCCTTGGGGTCTGTTCCACCTCTCCTCTCTGCCCCGTGTCTCTCAGCCTCCACCCTTTATACCCTCGGGGTTCACTGTGCACTGTCCCTTCACGTGCTCTCTGCCTCTGCTCACTGTCCCTGTCCTGTCTGCCCTCCACCTGTCCTCTGTGCCTGTTCTACCCTTGGGGTCTCTTCCACCTCTCCTCTCTGCCCCGCGGCTCTCTGCCTCTACCCTTTATACCCTCGGTGTTCATTGTGCACTGTCCCTCACATGCTCTCTGCCTCTGCTCACTGTCCCTGTCTGCCCTCCCCCTGTACTCCATGCCTGTTCTACCCTTGGGGTCTCTTCTACCTCTCCTCTCTGCCCCGCGACTCTGTCTCTACCCTTTATACCCTTGGGGTTCACTGTCCCCTCACGTGCTCTCTGCCTCCTGCACTTCCTGTCACATTCACCTTCACGCTGCCCTAGGTTTCTGCTTCCTTTCCTCCCTGCCCCGACCCCTCTCTGGCACCAGTGGCACTTTGGGTCCCCGGCGCATATTTTCCTCATCCTCAGAGTTTGACCCTCCGCAAGAGAGAGAACAAGCATTTGCAATGCAATAGGTCTCGCATTTATGCGAGTTTGAGCTATTGACATTGCAAATGACAATGACTTTTATTTATGTTTTAAAAACGAAAACAAAAATAAAAGGCATTGTCATTTGCAATGTCAATAGCTCAAACTTGCGTAAATGCGAGACCTATTGCATTGCAAATGCTTGTTATTATGTCTAGTCTATCTGGCAGCACAGGTGTTTGGTTGAAAAAATCTATTTTAAGTTTACCAAGAACTTACAGTAGGTTTAAAGCCTGCAAGTTGTTTACTATTGGTTGGCTTTAGTGTCACTGTCCTTTGCTTGCTTGCCTATTTAGTGTCTTGCCTTGTACATCTTGTTTGTCCCTCCAGTTGAACATATCCTCTTTACTAGTGTCCTTCCACTGCTCACTTTATGGAAACTGCTTTTTTCTTTGTGCTTAAGCATTCCATGAGGTTTCATGTGTTTCTCTGCTGTCTCCCCCGTAAGCTTCTCTTCTTCCCTCACTACTTGTTCTCTCTCAACTGAGTGATCACCCCCCCCTATCCGTTGCTCCGTGTTGAACTCTCTTGCCCTTGTGCTTCTGTCCCCGCCCCTCATTCTCAGTTGCTCTCTTGCTTGTGTGCTTTTCCCTCGCCTGTGTTGCTTTCCTACATGTGCTGATTTTCTCCACGCCCGCCTACTCCCAGTTGCTTTTCACCTGCTCCTTATTTGCTCCCTCACCCCGCAGTCCTATTAATGTAATTATATATTTTTTTTAAATGTAGCCTTAAAAACGTGCTTTTGTGCTACTTTTGTTTTTAATTTACCAGTCCATTTCTGATTGGTAAATAGGAAAAAGGCCACTGGCGTCATTTGAGAGAGACATGTATCAACACACAGGTGCTTGCATAGAAAATGGCACCGCTTTCTGCTTTCCAACAACCCCCCACCCCCTTCTTTTGTTCATGCTTATCAGAATTGGAAAGCCAATGCTGTACAGCACAAACAAAAGCCATTGGCAAAGTCAGCAGGTCTCAAAGGCGCAACTTATTGGCTTTGCAAGTGCCTGTTTTTTTAAATTCTCAACTAATCTGCAATCCCAAACATCAGAGCTATGCAAAAGTGTTGACACTAAAAAAAAAAAGCCCGCTTGGCAGCTCACAAGAGTAAAAGAAAACTTGTGGGGGAGGGGTGGTGGGGGGGAGAGTGGTCTTCCTACTCACTGAATAATGAGCTACCTGTGGGAGCTAAGCCGTGGTTGCAGTCAATTCTTGCACCGGTCTCTGTCCCACTTTGGCTGTGCACAGAGGGGCTGTTGGCATAGTGAGCTAGCCGTCTTGTCCACAGTGCTTACGGTCTTTGTCTTGGCTAGCTGTACTGTGAAATTTCTTGTTTTAAATTTTTTCCAGGATATGGCATAAAAAGTCCACTAAGAACGATTTAAAAAAAAAAAAAAAAAATTGCAGCTTTACCAGCAAATCTGTGGGCCTGATTTGGGATCTACCAGTCCTGCAAGGAAAACAGACTTCTGTTTATTTTGTCTTCTCTGCCCCTGACCTCCCCACTGGAGTTTTATATATGTCTATCTGTCTATCTATTGGTCTACCGTCTATCCGTCTGTCTAATATATCTTTTTAATCTATCTAGCTAATGTATCTATTTAATCTATCTAGTATATCTATTTTTCATATTTATTTGTGCTTTAAAGAACTTATGTCTTTGTTCAAGGTTTGGAAAGGTATGTCTGTGCTTCCAGTTTCTTTTGGCTACAAAAACCGTCCACCATACAAACTATTCTCGTGCCTGGTATAGCCCAAGATTATTTGCCTGCCTTTAATTTACATGCCAAGTTAAGTATAAAGCGGGTACTTCAGCCAATGTATCCCGGAGCAAAGAAAAACCCTATACCACAGGGACCCAAGTCATTTTTTGGTACAGTGCAGGCCTTCCACCTGAAATTTCTCGTAAGTTCCCGAGTTCCTAATGTGACTAGGGCCCAGTATATTCCTGAATACACCTATTCCTTGATAGTCTTAGAATTAAAATGTGCTGACATCAATTGCAGTCGGTACTCCTTACTGGAATATTGATTTCGCTCTGGCAGTACAATACAGTGGTTATTTCAAAGATTGAAAGGTGTTTTTAAATGTTAAATGCTGAATCTCTTTCTGCAGGAAAAAGTAGAGCAGACTGAGGTTGTGAATGCATTAGGTTAAACATTTTGCACGTACAAACTGTAGATTGACAAAGAGCAGTTTTTATTGACTTCAGTGTATCAGTCTGGAACATCTCAAGCGGCGTATGAACAAAAAAGCCTGATAAAGCTTGTCTAATGAGAAATTTTGTCCTAGCTGATGCGCACAGGCAAGTGAAAATTATTAACTACAGTAAGCTGTGCAGTGTTCTGTGGACAAAAAAAACATCGCAAGATATTTCATATACCACAAAGCCTCCATTTGTAATCGGGCATCCAGAGTTTCCACTGTAGAGCTAATACATGGGTATGTGTTGCCTTGTTTGTGGCTGGAAGCTGTTGAAACACGAAGAAATTCAGTGTGCTTGGCGAGCTCATTGCAAAGTTTAGTAACTTGTTGTAGCATTTTGTTGGAGGATTTGAGCAACGTTTGGTTGTGAATGCAAGCCAAGGAATCGCCATCTGGCTTTTACTCAAATACATAAGGAAGGGCTTGTTTACTTTTCTCCTTCAATTGACAATGAAATGTCTCTTCCTTGTTCTAAATTATACTTTTGGATCTTTCCACTAATTACTAATATCTAGCACAAGCTTTGCATCTGAATTGTGGTGTTTTTGTGCCAGTGCAAAGTTTAAGGGATTTAATGCGTGCCTTACTTTTATGGCTCCGTTTGCTTCAGATACAAATTACTTTGTCTTTCTGTGTTAACATCGCTGGCAGAAAGATGCCACGCAGCACCTCTTTGCAAAAACTCCCTCGATGTTTTTGCACGACATTATGGCATAGCCCTGATGCATCTACTTGCAAACTTTTTACCCTTCATTAGTACTCAAGTTGTGTATGTTGTTTCAGATATGCAGTTGTTTTTGTCCATTGTACTACAGTTTTTTTGTTTTTCTAATTTTGGGCCAACAGCAGTGCTAAGCGTTTCTTGTGAACGCTGATAAATGGCACTGGGGTTTTATGAAGATCTTTTTAAAGAAGTGCAAAATCAAAACTCGAATGTATCTTTTGTGTGTTAATTACTTTTCGTCTATTTGCTAAGCATAATCCCCCAACGTATATATTGTTTGCATAGTATGCTTGGGATTTGGAGCTTTCTCACCCTAAGTGTATAGAATTTTACATTATGCTGTAGATTCCCAGCATTCAAATGATCAATTCCGATTGGAGTTGCAAAGGCAGTTAAGTGGCCAAACTCGGACCAATTTTCTTCTTTCTGAATTTTTTTGGATCATTGAGGCTAAGACGAGATGGTTGCTTTCCTATTCATTTTTGTTTGGATTTATGGTCTATGTAATCTCACGGTTCTTGGATGTATGTATGCCAGTTTGAAGTTCAATCATTGTAGATAGCAGGTGTCGGGGGACCCCCTGCCACAAAGTAATGTGGCATACTGAACATGCTTCTGGGTCTAAAGTACTGTGGAGGCACAACCATGTTCAAACAATCTGGCACTTGCCATTTATTGTGTGAATTGCAAATAGATTGACACGTAAATTTGCTATATTCCTCAGATGACCTTAGAGAAAAAAAAATGACGGAGTTCAAATAAAGACTATTAGTAAAAAAACCTGTGAAACTACAAGTAGCATAAAAGCCAAATGAGTCAGTCCCTGGCACGGAACGGACTCCCTCGATGCATGCCATCATCCCTTGAAAGCCCATTAGATATTTTACAAAGACCATTTTACAGCCACAATAAAGTAAATTATCTTCCTTTCATTTCTCAAGTTGATTCCTGTAGTGAAGCTAAGCAGATTTCTCCTTTTCTATGCCTTTCTCATTTGGCTTTTATGCTACTTGTAGTGTCTCAGTTTTTGCTTACTAATTGTCTTTATTTAAACTTCGTGATTTTTTCTCTCTGAAGTAATAAGATGAATACAGCAAATTTACGTGCGTCAGTTTATGTGCAATTCACACACAATAATGGCAAGTGCCAGATTGCTTGAAAATGGACATGCCTCCACAATACTTATATGCTCACTCGGGAGCCCCTTCAAACCCCTTCCTACACTTCGCCTTTGCAAGAGGAGTTGAGCCCATCTGCACCACCCTCACCCCAATCCTCAACGACTGCCTAACCCCGGCCACCTTCCTGGACCCATGGAAACACACCACCATCTTACCACTTCTAATGAAACCCACAGTAGGCTCTTCCTCATCAGCTAACTACAGTCTCATCTTGTTACTAGCCTACCCAGCAATAGACTAGCAAACCACTTGGACAAAAATCACCTCCTGGGCCCATCCCAATCAGGTTTTAGACCAAATCATAGCACCAAGGCTGCCCTCATTGCCGCTACTGATGACATCTAGAACATCAAGGATGCAGGCGACACCACAGCCCTCATCCTGTTAGACTGCTCCGGGACTTTTGAAACAGTCTTCCTCCCAGTCCTCATCCAGCACCTCCACAAGTCAGAAATTCGTGGTGCAGGCCTTCAGTGGATCTGCATCTGCCTCACAGGACGTACAAAGGTCAGCCTACTCCTGTACACCTCCAAACCAACCATGCTGATCTCTGGAGGCCCCCACTGATCTTCACTCAGCACCACGCTGTTCAATATTTACATGGCCCCATGTGCCAACATCATGTGAACCTTTGGAATCAACATCACCTCATAAGCTGACGACTTCTCCAAGGACACTGTCAGCACCCAAACAAAGTTTGTAGAGTGCTTGTCAGAAGTTGCCCACTGCATTGAATCTAACTGCCTCAAACTCATCTTGGACAAGACCCAGATAATTATGTTTGGGAAGTACTCGACTCTGGTTCTTGACCTGGTGCCCTAATTAACTCGGATCCACACCCACCCATCCAGCAAAGCCAGGATCCTGGGACTTTTGTTCAACAGCGAACTATCGATGGCCAGCCAAGTACACTATGTCACCTCTTCCTGTTTCCACACCCTCGAAAGCCTCAGGAGAACCTTCACATGGTTTCCCTTCAACACTCTCCGAACAATCACATAAGCACTCATCACCAGCATGGTAGACAACGGCAGTTGCACTCTACATAAGATTCCCCGCCCAACTTACCATGCGGCCCAAGATCATCCAGAATACAGCAATCAGACTCGCACTCAAACTCCCTCCACATGCCCACATCTCCACCGTCCTCAAAGACCTCCACAAGTGTGCTCTGTTTAAACTACTTACACCCACACAAAAAACCCTACTCCATTTATGCTCCACCTACCTGAACAACCGCACCAGCTTCTACACACCTACCAGACACCTCCACTCAACTAACCTCCTGCTCACCACTGTCCCACTAATCTGTAGAGCCAGAGCCGGCAGTCATGCCTCCCCCTACTTGGCTCCTAAAACCTGGAACCAACTCTCCCAACAGTTACACCCTAGAATTCAGGAAAAAACTTAAAGCCTGGCTCTTCACATGGGGCCCAGCAGGGCACCATTTCCCCATCATTAGCGCCAAGATACCCTCCTGGCTGAGATTACAAGTACACTTAACAGGACATAACTTAATGCCTAATTTACCAGCATTTACAATGGACGAGAGTAGTGCTGAGAAGGCTTGAGTGCCTGAAATTAAATCCCGCACCATGCAAAATAGAAACACTGTAAACTACAAAATGAAGATTGGACTGGAGCAGATTGAGAATCTAAGTTTTATACTTGAATAATCACTATCCCTGATGTGTGCGACTTTTGAGCCAAAAGGCATCTAATATGTCTCAGAAGTGCATTGTTTTTAACTCTTGTGCTCACAGTAGAAGTGCAGATGTTTAGGATCTGCATATACGTTCAGCAATAGGCGTGCTCTAAAGATGGAGAACATGAAATAGTAGAAACTCTTCCACATTAATCTAGTAAAGTCTCCTTGGAAAGCATAGTGCAGATGTGTATGAACCCTATCCTTCTGAGATATGGTGAGAGAGTAAAGCAGTTATCAAGATATTTATATTAAACGCATCCAACAACACTTTCTGCCGTGAGTTACATACCCAAACACATTTGTCAGGCAGTGAACTACCATACCAAGACTTAAAATACTCGAGCAATTTAATGCAGCCTCCTGACCTCACACTCCCAGAAAACTCACACCTGTTTCCAACGGACATGCACAGCCATTGCCACGGCACCTCATATCAAACGAATCAGACTCTGGTCTACGATGAATAGGCTTGCAAAGTTATATTCTGATGCCATATTCATGGCAGATTGGGCACTTTAATTGACAGTCAATAGGTAGAAAATCTTGCTTTCCTGAAATACATTTGTTTTTTAAAAATCGATGGAAATAAATCATTTCTTTTAAGTGACTCTTACTGTTATCGGACGAGTACCAGACCAGCAGCTGTACAGTTTGACAGCTTGAGCAGTCAAAAAGAGCGACATTATTTCCTCACGACAATTATATAGCTTCAGAGGTACATATGTTTGCATTATTTTTTTTTTTTTAAGTTTGAGTTTATTGAAAACTAAAGGAAAAAGAACAGCAATATAATAAGCATAATAAATCTCCGTGAACATATAGGTTTTAAAAAGAAGAAAGAGATTCAACGATTACAATAAACATGCTGCATGTAGAAGGGGAGGAAGGGAGAAATGGAGAAAAGGGGGGATACAATATGATATTACAAAAATTGAAGAAAAACAAGATATGGAAGTAAACACTGTAGATGTAGGCACATTAATATTTAGGAAATAAATATTACAATATAAATACATGGGCATGAACAGCAATATCGTAATATTTTAAGAAAAAGACAACATGGTGCAATTAAGGCGGTTTCCGGACTTCGTCCGAAGTATTTACAACGTTAACAGTAGAAACAGTTGAGGAAGCGGACCAGGATAAGTATGTATTGAGAGGAAGCCATAAAAGATCTCTTTTAATTGCTAGAGAGATAGGGGTGACAAAATTGGTGTCGAGTCTGTGATGAAAACAAACGGCGTTCCACCAGGCTTTGAAATTAACTTTATCCGCCTGGTTTCAGTTTGAGGTTATTAAATGAAAAGCTACAGCTAATAATAAATCTTAACAACTTGAAGTTTGATGAAGATTGAGGCCATTGAGGGGACAATGAACCTAAGAAAACGTTGGGTAAGGAAAAGGAAACAACTCTAAAAATCTTTGTGATTTGGGACCAAACTGAGTGCCAGAACTGAGAGATATGAGGGCATTCGAATAGCTTGTGTTTTAAATCAGCAGTAGAACAGGACCAACAGGTAGAAGGAGTATTAGGCGAGAAAGAGGCTAATGTTGCAGGGGAAAGTAAAAAACGTTGGTAAACAAAATAAAGGGTTTGAGTGGAATTAGCAGCTCTTGATGTCTTGTGAATCTTAAGCCACAATTTATCCCAGATGGAGGTTGGCCAACATTGTTAAATCTGTCTCCCAAGCCAATTCAGTCTTTGATTTGAGTCTGTCCGAAGGTAACAATAAACATTTGTAAATAGAAGAAGCAGAGGGGGAAGTATCTAATAAAGGAAGAAGGGTAGAGCAAATTATAGGAAGATTGGGTGTAGTTGGAAGCGTAAGGAGATATTGATTGAGAGAGAAGTAAAAGATTATATTGTGATTTGAAAGAATTGGGAAGAGAAAATTTAGTTTGAAGATCAGTAAAGGATAGAGGATAGTTATTAGTCAAGAGTTGAGAAATCCAAAGCAAACCCTTGGATCTCCAAGACTTCCAATAAACAGTACAATTGTTGATACGTAATAATTTATTGTGCCAAATGGGCTGTTGAGAGAGAGAAGTTACAGAAGGATAGGAAGAAGGTAGAAGAGGAGCTAAAAGTTTACGAGTATGAGAAATAACGGAAGAGCGTAAGAAGGAGGTATTAGTAGTGAAGGTAAGGGCTTCCTGAAAGGTAAAAGGGGAGGTGAGAAATTTTTCTATAGATATCCATACTGAGGGATGGTTAGAGGAAAGCCAGCGGGAGGCTTGTTTTTGGGAAAAAACATAATGATCAGATTTGAAATCAGGAAATTTAAGGCCTCCATTAGGTTTGTCTTTTTTTAGAGAGGACAAGGCTACACAAGGAGTCTTGTCTTTCCAAAGGAACTTTATTAAAAGGGAATCAATTTTCTTAAAATAGTATCCGGGAATATGCACAGGAATCATAGGGAGAATGTATAGGATGAGAGGGGTGAGCATCATCTTAATCGAATCCAATCGTCCCCACCAAGAGAGAAAGAGAGGGTGCCAGCGTGTAATAGTGTTGTTTAATGTCTTAAGAATGTGGTCAAAATTTAATTTTAAAGTTTCCGAGATAGTCGAGGAGAACCATAGGCCTAAGTATTTTAACTTGGAAGGTTGCCAAGAGAATCCAGTATGAATAAAATAATGCTTAAGACATAAAACATTAAGACTTCACATTTATCCGGATTAACGCGGTAGCCTGATAATTGAGAAAAAATATCAACCTGATGGAGAAAAGGAGGAAGAGAAATAGCCGGGTTAGAACAATATAAGAGGATGTCGTCCGCGTAAACACACATTTTGACTTGATGTGGACCTATTTGAAAACCAGGAATCTGAGCATCCTGTCTAATTTTGGTGAGAAAGGGTTCTAATGCCACTACAAACAATAAAGGTGATAAGGGACATCCTTGTCGTACCCCTCTAGAGAGGGAAGAATAGTCCGAAATTTTACCATTAACGCAAATAGAAGCTCTAGGGCCTGAACATAATAAGGAAATGAAGGAGATCAGTTTAGGAGGAAAACCTATCCATTTTAAAGCATGAAACATAAAATCCCATCCAATCCTGTCAAATGCTTTCTCCGCATCTAGAGCTATAGCAGCAATAGGATAATCTAAGGAAGAAGCCTTGCTAAGGACATTGAAAAAGACTCTAGAATTATCAGAGGATAAACGACGCTTTACGAAACCGGATTTTTCAGGCCCAATAAGTTCAGGTAGGATAGGGTCAATGCGAAGTGTCAGAATTTTAGCGAAAATCTTATAATCAGTATTGACTAAAGAAATGGGACGGTAATTTTTACACAAGGAAGGATCTTTATTGTCTTTTGGGATTAAACATATCATGACATCCTGAAAAGTGGCTTGAGAGGAGCCGCTTGTAATAAAGTAATTAAATAGAAGTAGAAGATTTGGAAGAAGAAGTTTAGCAAAGTGTTCATAGAACTCAACAGTAAGCCCATCGGGTCCAGGGGCCTTACTTCGTCGTAATGCTGAAACAGCTTGGGTGATTTCTGCCATGGTAATATCAGTGACCAATGAATCAAAATCAACATGTTGAGAAGGGGGAGAATGAATGGAATGAGAATAAGAGAGTAAATCGGATTGAGTTGGTTGCGTATCAGGAGTATATACATTTTTATAAAAGGAAACAAATTAATTTAGAATATCGTCGTCTTCAAAAAGTGAAGTTCCAGTAGAGCTCTGCAAGGATTATACTCTAGTTCTTTCACGTCCTATTTTTAAGTAGTTAGCCAATAGCTTTCCCATTTTATTTTGACCTCCATAATAGCGAGCGCTGCTTTTTAAAAGGTAGGAGGAAGCGGCTTCTGTGGAAAGTCGATTAAAAGGTAACTTAGCATCAATAAGATCTTTTAAAGAAGATTCAGTGTTGGAATGATAATAAGCGTATTCTAGGTGCTTAATCTTAGTGAGTAATTGAGTAGTTTGAGATTCAAACGTTTTTTTCTTGTGAGACAAAATTCATTATGAAACCTCTAGCGGCTGCCTTGAAAGAATCCCAAATCATTATAGGAGAGGAATCTGGAGTTGTATTAATAGCGAAAAATTCAGAAGCAAAGGAGCTGAATTGGCCTGAGAAATTAGGGTCTGTAAGTAGTGAGTTATTGAAGCGCCATCTACCAACATGTGGGACAAAAGGTATCAAATCAAAGTCAACAAAAACCGGGGCATGATCAGATAATAAAATGAAACCTATCTCAGACTAAATGACATGTTGGGCTAAGGATTTATTTAAAAAGAGGTAGTCAATACGGGATTGTGATTGATGTGGGGGCGAAAAGTAACTGTATTCTCGAAGATCTGGATAACATAGCCTCCAGGTATCAAATGGAGATTTACGGCATATGGTGGAGGTGAATTGTGAATGCATTTTGGTGTTTACAAATTGGACTGGAGAGTTCCTATCCAATATGGGGTCATGAATTTGATTTCAATCACCGCCAAAAACGAGGTAATCATCGTCAAACCAAAGCAATTTATCAGAGACCTGTGTCCAAAATATTTTGTCAACGGAGACAGGGCCATATACATTAAAGATAACTAAAGGTATATTATCTATAAGCAATTTAATAATTACCCAACGGCCATCAGAATCTGATTCTTGATGAACAACTGAAACATGAAGTTTTTTATGACAGAGAGTCAAACGCCATTTTTCTTACCTGAAGCAGGAGAAGAGAAAACATTACCAACCCAACATTTCTTTAACTTAGAGGCTTCAGTTTCAGACAAATGTGATTCTTGGAGTAGTGCAATGTCAATTTTTAACTTAGCTAAATGGGTTAGCACCCGTTGTCTTTTAATGGGATGACTTAATCCTTTAACATTTCATGTAGTAACTCTGAATGTAACCAGAAGGTAATAACATAAACAATCACTAAGCATACAGTGAAATAACCAAAATTGAAATCGGGAAACAATGAAGAGATAAGAGTATAATGAGAAGAGGATTGTTGAATCAGGAGAGAAGGGAAGTAATAGAATAAAAACCAGAAAGATCGAAGTGAAATGGAAAATTGATTAGGGGAAAAAGGAAAAAAGGAGCGACAGGAAGAATATTGGAAAAGAAAAAGAGAAATAGAATAATGGTACAGAGAATCTGAGGGAAAGGAAGAACATGACCGAAAACGAGAAGACAGTACAAATCATAAAATAGAACGTAAAGACAATAAATGTCATACAAATGACGACTGAAAACCATACCTACAACACAAGACGAAGGTGGGAGATGGCGACACCAGAAGATGACGACGGCGCCACCGGAACTCCACCGAACTCCAAAAGAATCGGGGGTAAGACATCAAGATATAGGAGAGACCACAGGGGAAGCAAATGACGGGGAAGAACAATACCTGTATGAGAAGGAAAGAACGCAAGTGAGAAGGAGAGAAAGCAATATAGAAAGAAACTATACTCGAAGAGATAAAGGGAGATAAAAAAGTGAGAAGAGATAAAACATCTTAATAATACAGTGAGCATTCACAAAAAATATAAGCAAAACAACAATCAAGGAAATACATAAACAAGAAACAGTCAGACAAAACGAAGCAAAGAAACAAATCAAGTAGATTTTGAAGTGTCCATAGCCACAGCTCCATGTTGACGAAGAAATTCCTGCAGTACAGCTGGATCATCGAATGTGGTAGTCTTATCCTTATAGGTGACCTTGAAAATGCAAGCATGAATTAATCCAAATCTAGCATTTAGAGAACGTAGTTGAGGTCTAAGATCGAGAAATCTTTTGCGACGATCAGCTGTAACTTTAGCCACATCTTGAGAGAAAAATAGACGATGACCTTCCCAAAAAACTTGTTTCTTAGACTTGACTACAGACAGGACTTGCAGAAGGTCGGTATATTGCAAGAAAAACATGATGACTCCACGAGGTTTTGCAGAAATCTTGGGACCCAATCTGTGAGCTCTTTGAATGTTAAGAGAGGAAGTGGAAGGTAATTCCAAGAGCTTAGGCAAGAATGTTTGAAAGAAAACGGTTGGGTTGTAACCTTCAATATTTTCTGGAAGACCATAAATTCGAAGATTATTCCTACGATTTCGATTTTCAAAATCCTCCGATTGTTTCTTAAGTAGAGATATTTCAGACTCCAGAGTAGAAATACGAGAACAAGAGTCCTGAAGAGAGTCCGTTCTTTGTTCCACAATAAGCATACGTGACTCTAACGAAGACCATTTATCATCCAGATGTTGCAAAGTTTTCTTGGTATCCTCTATGAAGGGTTTTAAAGCGCAAATTTCCTCAAGGATCCATGGATGTTGAAGAAGAGTTCACTGAAGAAGGAGGATCTTTTTTCGGTCGTTTGGTAGAACTCGCAGGTAGTTTGCTAGCAAGATGTGATTTTGGAATGGTGCCTATCGGGAGATCAGGTTTCTGAGAAGAAATGTCCTCCATGTCGTTGAGAGCAGAGTCAGTGTCTGATTGTGCAGTAGGTTTAGAGGGGGTGCTCAACTTAAGGTTCCTTAGTCTCCCCATAAAAGAATAACTGATGAGGAAAAAAGAGATTCAGATCTGAAAGGAAATCGCAGAAGCCACCTTCTTAGTGCCCAAGCTCCTTATTATAGATCATTTGCATGCAGGCAAAAAGAAAGCTGAAACGCAGAAAAGGACTTCAGAACGTTTGAAAAATGGTGTCTGCAGTGATATATATTCATTGAAAGCTGAAAATGATCACAATCTTTTATACCGCTAACAAAACGGCAGTAAGGTGGACACCCAAAAAGCAGGAGTCAAGAATCACAAAAAGAAAATCTTATGTTGAAAAGCTGTGAGAGGTAATGAGGAGACTCACAAAAGGGCAGCCGTTGGCAAATAGATCACACCATTTCTTCCAAAGTATAGAGGAAGCATCAAGGTAAAAAAATGAGTAAAAGGGGAAGTCATTTATGTAAATTGAAATGACAATCACGAAGGTCAGGAGGTGAAGAGGAGTCACAAAATGACGGCCACTTGACAGAAAAAATCACATTGTTTCTCTTTAAGTGCCAAAATAGCGTCCAAACAGTTAAATAGGGAAAATAGGGTTCACTTGCCTAGCTTGAATGACAGGTACAAAACGCTGTTAGAACGTAGGAATTAGGCAGTCCTGAAAGGAATTAATTATCGCGAAGCTGGCGGCCGTTATGAGGGAAAACGGCGTGCGGCTGCAAAGGTGCCGAAAACAGAAGGAAAACGGCAAGTGAACAGTCCAAGTGCTTCCCGCTAGGAAGAGAAGTCACAAACCTACATTTTTAGCGTTGAAGTGAGGCGCTCTCCCACCAAAACAAAGCTTCGTACGGAGTGCCGGCGCGGAGCTCCGGAGTCAAGCCGCCATCCTGGTTGGCGTCAAAGCCACGCCCCCTCATATGTTTGCATTATAAGGCAATGTTTTCGCACGAGTGTGTTTTCATGCATTTATACATATTGCACTGGGAGCACATAGGAATCCAGGTGTCAGTATGCCGTTCTAAGTTAAACGAATGTGGAAATACTCTACTTTCAGCTTTTCAAAAACTAAAAGGTGGATATTTACAAACAGTGTTGAAGTGAGTAACAGATGAACATAGATAAATAGCCAGATGTGTAAAAGAAAATACACCAGCACCAGGAGCTGCTTTATATTCATCCAGCATTACGTCTTCCATGGATTTACATTATTTAAATTATTGCCTGCTGACGCATAGGAATTTTCTGTAAAAGAAATGATTTTGGAAGTAACGTTAGTAGTTCTTTTAGTGGATTAACGATAGCCTGTTCATCTTACATTTTCCTGCTAAAGATGTGTAGGCTTAAGATCCAGCCCTTTATACTCAAGAAGCCATTTTTTTTGTTCACTAAGGACAAAGTAACTGCGCATCAATGTGAAATTCATGTCCAAAGTACCTTCAGGCTTTCAGCTAAATGATCCTATCATACTGTATTCCTTTTTTCCCAACTCTGTGCATTAGCAGAGAGGTCAGTACATTGACTGAATTTCCGCAGGTGCTTCTAGTTTTACATAGACCTAAGGATATTAGGACAATTGTTCAGTTGTCTTTAGGACGTTCAGGCACAGGACAACCCCTGTTGAAACAGGGCATTTCCTGATTGCTCTCATCATGTCCTGCCACAATAAAGCAAAGAGCCACTTAGCATGTAGGGTAACAACGCACTCCACCAAAATCTTGTCGGCGACATCTGCGCTCTACACTGGAGTGCAACTTCCTGAGATATCCTGAGCAGCAACTTGGAGAAGCAGGCATACGTTAACAAGGCACTACTGCTTGGACCTAAATACAGTGGTAGGTGCTTCAGTGGGTTCAGCAGTACTGTGTTCCATAAAAGGTTAACCTGCATCCCAACTATTAACCGTTTTAATTTGTGCATGTGAATCTAATAGTTGGATAAAAAATGAGTTACTTACCTGGAGTGGCAGATATTCAGGGTTTGTCTTTCGTAGATTCACATCTTCCCTTTCCGCCTCTGTCAGTGGCTCACTAAATACTCTTACTATTCTTCACACTCATGCTATGAAATCTTTCATCTAATTGGTTGCGGTATGAGGAGGATGTGCTGTTAAACGTACATTTTCTATGGCCCAGTGGCCATTTTAACACCGATTATTGCTATTGTAAAAGTACTGGGAATTCACAGCCTGATTACTGGAAATGGTTTAAGAATGTGAATCTGTGAAAGACACCATCATGGGACGAACTAGAGTTACAAGTAAATAATTTATTCTCTCAGGTGATGCCTTACTTCAACTGCTTTACTTCACTTTAAATCCTACTTCTCATTTGTTGCCTGGCCACATTCTGCAAGAGTTTAAGCTGAAAGGTGAATGGTGTCTTCTTGAGGGGACAATATATGGTAGGAGGGTTTGAATGCAGCACATTAGAAATGTTAGACCTATGATGCACAGTATGCCTTTGGATAACTCTGCCTTAGTAATCAAACTTGGTGGAGCCTAAAAGGAGGATTTATGGAATTGTGTTTGTGTCCCCAGCGTTTTCTACATAGTTATTAATTTTCCTTGTTTGCTTCATAATCCGCCTCCATCTGCGTAATGTGTACATTTTACTAGCAAATACTTATATTATCAGTTCAAGTGGATCATAGGTTATTATAGCTCTCCATGTGCAGCTAGTGACAACTGCAAAAGTTGATAGGCCATGTTGCATTTCTTGACTGCTGTATTCAGAGGTTCAATAACTCAAAATTTCACCCAGATAGTATCCTTTAAGCATGGACGCAGTGAGGGATGTCCCTTTGTCTGCAGCAGGAAAAAAACTCCCTATTTCAATACAATGTATGAGTACAGTTCATATGTTGGTGAAACGAATGTGGCCTTCTAGGTTGTAAAAGGGAATCATTGTACTGTTGCTGTTTTTTGTTTGCATTGTAGTGTTTCCAAAGTAGTGGTTATTTTCAAGAGAGCTTATAGAGTTGAGCAAGATCTCAAGTGTTTTGCATTTATTTCTAAGGCCTCTTAAAGTATCTCTTAGTGAGACACTTGATTTAAGAATTTTGTAAAGCGTACCTGTTGCTTTTGGTTACTACAGAGTGTTGACAGAGAATAAAATGCAGCTTAAAGACTTGAAGATGAAGCTAGCGTTTAATCAGGTAGGGTCCCTAATAGTGTCCAGTGTGTTCACTCATAGACTGTCTTGTTATGATCAAGTCTAAATTGTTCAGTGTTGTATGGTTTCCTGTACCACTTTTGGTTTGGTGAGATCTCTTCTTGAATGATCATTGTATAATCATATGGTTGAACATTTAGTGGCGCTCTGTGGCTTGAACATAGTAAGATGAAAGCTTCTGCCGGTATCTATGGCCTTATCCACAGTGTGCTTTGAGTGTTGCACCATTCTTTAATACTCCCATCTACTGTGAACCAATATAGTGCTTTATGGGTGGGTTTGATGTGATCCACTTGGCTTCCCAGTTGAATGAAGTCTTCAGAGCTTTTTAATGGAGAATCAGAATCGGTGATTTTACAGTAGTAGCAGCATATTAAGATAAGGGTTCTTGTTAGTTCGAATTATTAGGTAGGTATAGAGAAGTGGGATGAATCTTAAAAGAATGGAGAGCAGCACGTTAACACCCTTTGGCACTGTATTTACTTGGATCACAAGCGTGAGTTCAGAGTCCAATAGAATAAAAGAGATAAAAGAGAAGTTGAAGGGTCTGCTGGGCAGATAATAAGGAGAAGTGAAGCAAGATCAGGATTTCCAATGACTAGTACTTCTGTTCTGGCCCTTGTCATACACATGAAGTTATCATCCGTCCAGTGCAATACATGGTCCAGGCACAAAGTCATATTGGTTTGATTTGTCTGCCTTTTTTTCAAGCAGAATTGGCTTTGTTTATTGTCAGCCTAAATTTGGAAATTCTACTGGTACTGCTTCAGCTGCTCAGCCAGAGGGCTGTATGCAACTGTTGAACAGTAAGCTGAAGGGGGATGATCTTTGACAAATGCCACAAGGCACTGGGTGTGTTAATGATGCAGTTGATCAAATTATGACTTTCTCCTTGTGGCTGGTGATTAATAATTGGACCCTTGCAGCACAAATTCAGCATACGTTTTCCATGCTTCAGCCTGCACAACCAAATTGAATGGGCCACAATGTCATAGGCAGTAGAAAGTTTGAGAAGTATTTTTGTCCTGATTCGAGAACAGAAGAATCTCTTCTCTGACATTGGTTAAGGAGGCTTTGGCAGCCCCCGAAGGCTGGAAACCAGACTTTCATGACGATTGTTTAACTATACATGCTCATGAAGTTGTCTGGTTTGTTTACTTGACTTGCTGAGGAAAGGGTAACAGGAGGTAGGGAGGAGGGTGGGGGGTTAGTACATAAAGGTTTGCTTGTCAGCAGATGTTTGTTGCAGAAGGTGGTGTGATTATGACGTGTTTTGGGGGTCCAGGAACAAAGCCAGTGACAATGAAGGATTGAGTCATGTTTGTTAAATCCATTACAAGAGAAGCAAGAGTTATGTAAGGCGTGCAGCTGAGTAATGGCCCATAGAAGAGCTAGATTGTTTTGTGTAACAGGTATAAAGAGAGACTCAAATGACCAAAGCTTTGCAAGATGGGAAGATAGAAAGGTACCTGCGAAGAGTTTTGAAGAGTCCTCAGCGCCAGGACACCTTTGGGTAGAAGTGCGCTTTAAAAGCTTATTAACATAACATTTATGTAGTTTGGGCTGTAAGTCAGGTTTTCTCAGAGTTGAGTTGTGAAAGGGTTACTTTTTGAGCATCTGAACTGGCCACAGATTCTTTTAGTTTGTTCTGTGCCTTGTGATTGTGTTTGGCAAAGTGCACCATTTTTGCTCTCTTCACTGCTTTGTTATAGCCTCTTGTGTCTATGTGTTACATACTGTGCGGCAGAGCTGTTTTTTTTATTTTTTTTAAAGGGTTTTTCCCCAGTGGCCCTATGGTGTGCGCAGAGACCACTGAGCTCCATAAGAGACAGTTGAGATATGCACAGTAAACAAATCTCTTACTACAAAAAGTGTATTAAAAACTGCATTTTGATGAGTGCGGCATTGTGTTTTCCACAAACTTTCTTCTCTGAGGATAGAAAGGACACTGACAAAGTTAGAATGTTGTCTTACTGCTTTGCCGATAATGTAGTGATGGAGTGTTAAATGGATGTCAGTTGTTGCCAGACCCCGGTGGATGGGAGGTTTGTTAATAAATTTGCTTTCAACCTTTGACATGTGTGGGTCATTCTTCATATTCCATTGTGGCAACACGTTTTAGCTGAAGATAAACAAGCTCCTCCACACAAATGAGCAACGGGTTACCCAGCTTGTCAAGGTGACAAGCGTTACGGAACGTAAGTGCAGACTCTCTGTAGCGGGTGGAATGTATCTGACAAAATTTTCTCCCAAAATATTCATACACTGTGCAAGTGATCACGTTTTATCTTAAGACTGCAGGGTTTAAACCATGTAGGTCCTGTAACAAGCAGATGTCTGTGAAATATCCCCACCAGGTATGTCTCTGGTTCCTTGGATCTTCAAACTACTCCGTCCTGCGGGGACTGCATCCGGATGAATGCCAAGGCGATCTGGGACCGCAAAGCCAAGCTCTGCCACTGAACACAGTCCGAAAGTGCCCAAGGATTAGTTGCGGTCGAAGTAGAGGACCCTAACCCATTTCTGCAAAAAGTCCTCTTCACTTTCCAAAGCACCAGATAAAACAAGTAAGAAAAAAAAAAGCACAAGAAGTTGAACCCTGACTTCCCCCTTACCACAACTCTCGTCCAGAGAAGTCGGGATGATGCCATGCTGCTTCTTGGTCCTGTTCTCCTACCAAGGAACCAATTGCACTGCTCATACAAAATGCTACCTTAATTCCCAGGTCTTTCGGCTACAATTCAACAAGTAGAGGCTTCATAGAAAGCCATATTGTGCATCTTCGCCACCCTTCTGTGTCCTTCAGGTGCGACTTCAGGCCCGAAGGATCTGAGGAGGCCTCCAGTAGGGCTACCGTCAGCAGATCTGTCCTAAAACACCATGTGAGCTCCTTGATTCCACAGTGGGGTCCACCCCAACTCCTGGGCTGAGGCCCAACCTGACTTTGAATCCAGTGCCATGAGCCACCTTAACCCGTTGTGTGAACACCTGACGAAGAACCCATTGTCTTATTGGACTGTGAGACAAACCCAACATTAACTTGACTGAAGTGGCACCCTCCTCAAGCTTTAGCGCAGCAGGTCCAGCTTCATTTAGACTTGGATAGAACACTGCCACTACCTAAGGTGCTTCACATTTCTTTTGCCTCAGACACAGAGCACACTGAAAACAGCGATAGTGAAGATGACGGGCATAATGCATTACATTATTATGATCTTTTTTCTGGTCTTCGGGATGCGAGTGAGCTAGACACCTCCCCGTACACTGGATTTAATTCACACCTTGGACCTGCCACAGAGTAATCAGCTTCTTTTGTTGTAGTCGTTAGATGGGCTGTCAAAGTTTTAGACCTGCAACTCGTCTTTTGAAGTTTAAACTAATGTCCTGGTGGAGGTCCTGCAACCTTCTACCTGTAAATAAAGCCCCAATTGACACATTAATAGGCACTTGGGCCATGCTCACTAGTAGAGAGACACATCACCAAAAGACCTAAACCTTCCCCAGTTGCTCCTCCTTTTCGTCATGCAACATCCTATGCCTGAAAACTTGGTGGTGCCATAGTCTGCAAGTAGACTAGTCCCTAATTCATTGGTTCGCAAAATACAGCCCGCAGGCTGCTGGTGGCCCGGCACACCTTCTCTTGTGGCCCGCAAGTCTCCCTTTGAGCCTCCTGGTAAGCCGAGAGTTGCTGCAGAGAAAGCTGCTGCTTCAGTCTCGTTTTCTTTGTAGCTTGTATTAGCCAAGCAACATTGTTTTGTGATTCTGGGCTTGCTTTCTTTAGTTAGTGAAGCTTGTTTTATGAGTAGGGCTGCCTTGCTCATAAAACAAGCTAAAATAACTGTAGAAACAAAGCCCAGAAACAAAACACGATGTTGTAAGGGTATGTTTTGTACTATTTTGATAACACAGGCACCTTAACTGAGCAAGCTTTGACAAAGTTAATAGGTCTCATATATGAGACATATTGGCGTTGGCAATGATTGTTAGTCATGGTGTATGTGCCGCATGGCTGAAAATAATGTCAAAAAGGTACTATGACATGGCAGTTGCATCATTTTGTAGGCAGACGCAGACATGGATGCTTGCGCCTACGAAATGGGGTGAGCGTTTTTCTTTTTATTTACAAATCCCAGATGGATTAGTAAATAAAAGTTGCATGGCATGCACTTTTTTGGTATTTCGCTAATGTGCTTATTTGAAACGGGGCTAATATGCCTTTTTTTTGTTATTTAAAAAAAGCAGACTGGGGAGTGAGTTGAGGATGGGGCTTGCCACTGCATAGATGCTGCCCTCGGGCACAACCCAAACTGTACTTTATGGCCCCTGAGAGACTTTTTGTGAGTACCCATGCCCTAACTCATTCCCTACTACACCTCAAAATGCATGGAGGCATTCGGGAAGAGCCAGCCTCGCTCTTCGCTCAGTAAATGCTAGCTGCCTCCTAGGAGGATACTCGCATGTGTTATGGGATATGCTGAACGAGATCTTACTGACAATCCCTTATAAATACCGCTTCAGACTTGCTCGGCAAAGTATGTCATTCGTTCTGGGCTGGTCACCAGTGACTGCTTAGGCAGGGATATCAGTAAAAGCATGGTGCTTCAGTGCCACATGTTGATGGGATCCACAGGCTTCTCTGGTGATGTTCAAGTGTCCCTTATGGACATATCCCACCCCCACATCCTCCCAGTCCATTCGCAGCCGGGGTTGCAAAACCGGTAGACAACATCCAGGCCCTCATGGGCAGCACGCTGCTCTGTCCGCAGCTTCTCCCACCACCAAACTTCTTTAGCTTGCCCTTGGCGGCACTTGGCTGTTCTATTGGGGGAGGGGGGGGGTTAGGATAATGTGTTTGGGTTCTTGATCAGCGTGCCGTAGTCGCACCTGATTCCTTTGGAGAAGCTCCCATTCATCAGAGCCATCCTGGCTATGATGCACTTTCAAGCCTTTCCTCCTGTTCAATGATTCCAGGACATTCGGGCTATGATGCTTAGGTTTCACCTTTGGTTCTGGCTCTCAGTAAGAGTGACTCTGAGACTGCTTGGCCTCCTGCATTCTGCTTGTTGGCTACTCCAGATGGCACATGCAGGGTCTGCAGTGGGATCTGAAGTCTCAGTGAGCTTAGCATGAAAGGAACCTGACTGGTTCCATCCGAGTTTCGGAGGAGATTGTAAAAAACCTTAATTGAAGGCTGCTCTACTGTATTTGGACCAGCTGCAGACCCCTGTCTCTACTCTACTCAGAACTGACAGTGGTGACCGACGCGGAACTGTTGGGTTGGGGAGGTCATCTGGGAGAGGTGGAGATCAGAGGACTGTGGTCTCTAGCGAAGACCTATCTCTACATCACCCTTTTGGAGTCCTGGACTATCAGCTTGCCATTGAAAGGCTTCCTGTCATCCATTAACAGGCGGCTGTCTCGGGGCATCACGAACATCCCCACCGCCAAGAGGTATTGCAGCAAACAGGGCGAAGTGGGGTCCTGTACCAGGAGACACTGCGCCCGGAGAACTGGCCAAATCATCAGGGCATTTCCCTGTCCGTGCACCACCTGGTGGGATCTTTAAACACCAGGGTGGATGAACTAAGCCGGAGCTGATAGGTTGATCACGAATGGCAGTTACACCCGGAGGTGGCACAGAGCATCTTCCAACAAATGGGGAGAACCCTGACTTGATCTCTTAACCACCGGTCCACCACCATGGGAGATAGTGCTTTGGTATCTCTACACATGGTGAGGATTCTGCGGTTAGAAGGATCAGTCAGAAGATGAAGTTACTTACTTACCTTTGATAACACTCTCTCTGATCGAAACGCTATCTGATATTCAGCAGATTCCTCACAGTACTCGGCGTTCTTTGGAGTGGACTCTTTTATCCATCTATAAAAAGTTCCCATTTTAGTGATCTCCACACTAGCACATCTGATCAGTTATTATTAAATTCTGCATCCGATGACCAGGACAGAGTTGAGAAAGAAACTGATGTCAGTGTGCAGGGGTGCTACATATATGTGGGTCTAAAGTTGCTTGCGGGGCGAAACGGAGTGGATACAGTACGTCACAACACCACCTGCTGGCATGTGGGAACAATGTTGAGAAAAATCTCTGGATCCAGTCTGGCGCTTTGGGGTATTCAGGAGGTGCGGAATCTGCTGAAGATAGAGTATCCATCAGAAAGAGCTTTACCGAAGGTAGGTAACTTGTTCCCATTGTGGGTGACGGAGTGAAGGTGAAAGCTCCATTGGGTACCAAGCAAGGAATGGTTCAAGTTCTCTAAACCTTTGTGGTGATTAGATTGCTAAGCAATACTGTGAAAACGCTTGATGTTTTTGTTGTGACTATACCCAGTAGTTTGTTGAAAGAGCCGATGTGCGACATTAGTTTTTAAGTTGGAATTTAAGCTCATTAATGTTCCGTGATGCTGATGTAGTGATGGGATGTTGTACAATTATCAGTTGATGCCAGATTCACTGGATGGGGCGTTTGTTAGTACAGTCTTTTATGTCTGCTACTTGCGATTTTTCTTCAAATAATCCATAACTATATTAATAAAATTGCGAGGCAAAAATCCATAATTGTTGTCGAATGATAACTAGAATTGTCTCCGCTCAACGTTGATAGTTTTGCTTCCTAAGAAAGCTCGTGTTTTCTATTGCGTGTAGGTCCATTTGTACATGTGTGTTAAAATATCTAGATTCTAGATAGGAGGGCCACAATACGTAGCACATACTGTGCCTTTATTTTTACAATAATTTGGATTGGAGGAAAAATCTTAAGGTTCAGCAGAGGCCAGATACATATGTTACACAACAAAATCGTATTTACAAGTGTAAGGAACTTCGACCTCTTAGTTCGTAAGTATAGATGAAAAAATAACTCATCGTAACTGTAAATCAACGTAGTTTACAAATGTAAAACATAAAGGTTGGGGCAGCAAATTATGACTTTTTTTTTGCAATAAAATAAAGAATCGAACGTACAGCACTGAGTTGCCTCGAAGTCGTTCCTCTCTGCCCCGTAGATGACAGTGCGGTGAAGGAGGGAGCTGACGTCCACGTTTGAGGCAAGATAACAGTGCCTGAGCTGAGGCTCGAGTCGCGCATCTTCTTTTGGGGTACAAAGTACTTTGTATGCTCAATTATCCTCAAACATTAAAGACGTTAAAGATGTCCCAGCTCTTCCGTCGCCTTCTAGCTTATTTCCTTCAGCCCATATTTAGCTTAGTCATCAGCGGCTCCCGCCTCTTCAGCATTTCATAGCAGGGCCGAAAGTGAAACATAGTTCCCCATTTTGTTCTCCGGGAAAATGACCAGAAGCTAACATTAGAGCAGGGTTCGGATTGGCGGATGCCGCTGTTATCACCCAGCGGAAGGAAGAGAGAGCCAGTTCGCTGTTACGGTGACACTAGGAGCAGGCACAAATAAAAGTCGCCGCTCTCCTCTCAGCGAGGAAACACAGAAGATGAGCGGCTGGGCTGTGTGACATTTTCTGTGCACTGCAGGAGGTTTCAGCAGCCGATGATATATGGTGCATTAATGCAGGAAGGAGAAAGGAGCTGCACCGAAGAAGGCTGTGTGTTTCTCCTGCTGTCGGTGGAATGTTTCCTAATGAATACGAATGTGCTGCTGAGTTCCCAGAGCCATATGGCAGCTTTTCTAATTTTAGTCTGGTGCAGATGCATAATTGTCTCATGTGTTCCTCCGCCTAAAACGCGTCGCACGTGCTTCCATAGTCATCCTTGTACTCGAATGCGAGGGATGTGCGGGGGATGGGGTGTGCGTGTATTTTTAACTTCGGCTTGAAAAACCTAGTTCTAGGGGTATTGTTGTTCCATGTAATCAAATGTGTAAAAAGCGACATACATTATGCCTTTATGATTTTTCTCCTGTCGAGTTGGGATTGGCAGTCACCTACCGCGGCAAGATGTCTGTTCTCTTCACATATTGAAATTATTGCATTCTCTAGTTCCGTAGAGCTGTTTGTTCTTATTGAGTACATGCACAAGTCCAAATGTTCACTATAACCTGTTCACGCACACCTCCGTGTCTGAGCTGATTGGTATTCTGCGGGGAATAACAATGGTGTGCCGTTAGGGAATTCTGCACTAGATTAAGGAGGCATACATGTGCAAGGGCTTTAACTCTACTTTTGGTTGCATAAAGCCGATGGGACATACGTGTGTGAGGATACCACGACGTTTGTTCACATGCAGCGTCTTCATAGCTGCCAAGGTTTCAGATTGCTTATGTGTGACATTTTCATAATTTCACTGTAATTATGAGTGACATTCAACGACTATGAGTGACACTTTCTCGCGAATAAAAATCAAGCAATGAGGATGAGGGAACCAAATAAATATCAGGAATTAGATCTATTTGAGCAACCAGAAACACTAACAAGCATTGGCATAGCCAATAGGTCTCGCTTTTGGGACCTTATAAGTGTTTAGCCATGCAACAGTTGATGTTGTTGCACAAAGGATATTGTGCTGCATAACTAAATACTTATAAAGGTCCCAAAAGCGAGACCTATTGGCTATGCCAATGCTTGTTTACCTAATGATCAATATAGCACAAACTAGACCCGTAGGTATCAGAGTGCTTTACATGAGCACCAGTTGCGTTACGAACACATTCATATTTTCTTTTTGTTAGGCACGGGTAGATTGAGATTTGTCCAGAATCACTGAATGTCAGAGCGTCCCTGCCGAGGCTTGAACCCAGTTCCCCAGCTTTGAGGTCAACCGTTAGGACACAACCTCTCCCCACACATTGGATTTCAGTTGCTCGGGGTTTTCACAGCTGAATAAAACATTTCTACCTGAAAGACTGTACAAGGCACCAAGGTGCTTTAATGGTTCATAGTCTGGGATGGTTAAAGGATCAGTGGTACAGACAATAAGTGATAAATAATACAATGACAGTACCTCAGATACAATTTAACATGCATTCACAGGTTTTTACTATGTACTTTCTACTATGAAATCTGGTACAAGGAACAAAAGAGATTTGTTAAAAATCACTCGATATTTAGTAAGTAAAAAAGTTGTCATCGGAGAAACAAGGTCCTTGGACAGCAACTTCTGCACTGCACAAATCTTTAATCAAATAGGTCTGTACTTACATTTGCCAATACTTCAAATTCCAAACAGATTTCAATAATGAAGTCTATAAGCAAATGGGCCAGGCAAATAGCTAACTCACAAAACATTCTTCTGCCAATACTTTAAGTGCACATGTTTAAACTAGGACAAAATAAAGAAAATAAAGATAGGATCATCCACTTTCATTTATCATATCATATTTGACTCCACCGACATCATTACTTATTAAACAATAATACAGCATTTTTGAGGAAACCAATGAAAAGGTAGTAACCATCAAATTGAAAAATAACTGAGCACCAACACCTTCCATCAAGACTACAATCCAGGTTCTGACATTCACACAGCACAGAGATGACGCCCATCCAAGTCATGGGCGACACTGTTAACAACACAGACAACATTTCTCAATGCTTCCTTTCATCACTTGATCTGGCAGCCAGTTGTCTGTTTCTGATCGTCAAGCTCTGATTAACCGTCTGTCATCTTACATAGAGTTCAACATCAGCATAATACAGTGCTCCACCGCATGCATCTCCAACCACATCTACTCGGCCAGATAGGCACTATCAGAACACACCAGAATGCAGAGCACAAAGATATATGCTCTCACCTTTGGTCCTCAGCCACTAAATGGAACCACTTTAAGCAATCCTCAGCAATCATGGAGTCAAAACCCACTACTATGGAAAAACACGTTGTCTTTAGGTCACTAGCTGTAGACGGCAGCTACAACATCACAAGAGAGGGTGGCAGATAGGAAATTGAGAAGGATTCAATCGCTTAATAAAATATAAACCAACAACAAGAAAAGGATGTTAACGTCTAGTCAGCATTTTTGGAGGACAGGATCTTGCACATTAATTTGAGAGAAAAGCCAAAGAACAGAGAAGGGACACAGTAACGGGCTTGGACACCCTCCGAGAAAGCCAGTGAGAGAACACACAAGCACATGAATCATTTGTTGCTAACTGCTCAAAAAGAGATGGCAAATGCACCTGGACAGATGGAGATTAACTAAGGATGTTTTGCCAGAGGTTTGGAAGTCCCAATTTAGTGAAGTTTAGTTAGCGTTTGGGGCAATACAGTTCAATTCAGTTCATGTCCCAAGCTCTCCCGGGCGGGTGGCGCACGAGGTGGTCGGGCGGTGGTTGCGTGCTCGGGGTCCCGGGGCGGTGTGAGCTGCTCTCCGGCTGCCGACCCCACCCTGCGTGCCACACGACAGCTGCCTCACATAACTTCACCCGGGCCCGCCGACGCCGTCAGAGCTGTCTGCGTCCCACTCCCGAGCTAAAAACGAGATGGCATTACCTAATTTGTTTAAGGGAGCCCGAGTCATGACAACGAGAACCAGGCTGCAAAATGAAAAAGAAATGGCGGCCGCGCGGTTTAAAAAAAAAATAAACAGTGGTGCGCGTGCACCACAGAGGAGCGGAGGGGGGAGGAGGGAGCGCGGCAGCCTGCTCAGCTGACCAGACGCTCGTGCGTCATGGCCTTTTGCCGGCATGTTTTCCAATTATCGCGCCCGCGTCTGGGCACGATAATTGGAAACACATGTCTGCCGCGCGTACCCATCCCAAAAAGGCCAGCCACGACGCACGAGCGTTTGGACTGCTTCTGAAACTCACTTACTTAAAGTCTTCGCCTAGCAGCGCTTGCGCGCTACTCGAGGCTCGACCTAAAAAGGTCTTAATAAAGCTGCAAAGCACTAGAAATGGAAGGGCACTAAACCATCATGAAACATGGAGCGCTCTGGCCCCAAGCAGGCTACTTGTTACTAGTAGTAAGTCTCATCTTCCATGCTCACAACAATACCAGTGTGCACATTAGTGCTATTAAAAACGTTAACTAAAAGTACAGAGAAATGTCACGAAGAACAGGGCAGCTCTGCAGCCAGCACTTGACTGAAACACACATAATACTTCATAACGTTCCGAATGACGTGACATTCCTGATGTAAAACAAAATAAAAAACAGACAATAACGTTCATTTTCTTCTATGTAGTATGGTGGCTGTGATAAAAACAACATTCCGTGCTCGAAAAGTAAAGACTTTGTAATGTAAAAGAATGTCTTCCGTACTGATTATTTAAATTGTCTTTCATTTTAAAGTGAGTGCCCCCGTTATGTTATAGGCAGTAAGATGTACTCTGCCTGTACCTCACACCCGGACACTGCTCACACCCGGACACTGCCCACACCAATGCCGACCAGACATGGGGGCCCATGTTAAAAGTATAAGCAGCAATTTGTTAGATGAGATTGTCTTACACTGTTGGCCTGCTGTCTTTTAACACACAGTAAACGTGACAAGATAATGCTCATTCACCTTAAGTCAAGAATGGTTATTTTGGGGGTGCCGCAGCACCCCAATACTTCCTCCACATATGTCTTCCAGTAAGCTAATTAGATGAAGACGTTAGCAATAATCTGTAGGTTAGGAGCAGCGCTTATAATCTCAGAGTGAGGTGGTCACGCTAGTTTTAAACCTAAACCTTGTAAGAACTGAAAGCACAAACACTGTCATGCATATCGACCAGCAATGACGAAATTAAAGTTCGACATTGCCTTCTGCGTGGGTTCTAGTCCCAGCCTCTCAAGGGAATGCCACATTGGTCGACATTAGCTTTCCAGAAGTTCAGTCACTGCTGGGGCACCCAGTGGCGGCTCGTGCTGCTGCCCTGAATGGTCATAAAGGCTTCGTGGAATTGAAAGCAGCAAAGCCTTTCCAGCTTTTTCCCCTTCCTCCCTCAGGTCTGAACATGACTCACTGCCTACTCGGCCAGTACCGTAAGGCACTCTTCAAGAGATGGCATTAGAGAATATGTTACCCGCAGAGCTACGGGGACTGTCACAGTGAAGTAGTGAGTACCAGTGTTCCAGCCCATACTGCCATGGCGTAAACTTGCCCGCCCTTTCCTTTGAATCGAGTGCACAAATATGGGCGGTCGCACCTTTGGGATACTCAGTTCACTTTAATAATATTTTAAAGAACTTTAGTGACTGCTACCAAAATGTATTACTAACTGTCAGGTGAGAGGTCGGACCCTTCCAGGAGCACTTCCCAGCCCGGCGGCGGCGGGCACACACCACTGCGCAGCCTGCCTCCGGTCAGACAGAGAAATAAATATAGGGAAATAATTACCTAAGTCTTCTGAAAGTTTGGCAAGCCACGATCCTGGCCACCAGCGTCATGAGGCTGCGGGGACTGAATCGCCCCATCTAATGAGAAGCTGCAGGCAGTGACACAAAAATACCGGCTGCAGCGTAGATAGCAATGCAAGCAGCGGGGGGCTCCAGACAACTTGCTGTTCTCATAACTGCATGCCCGCTCGAGCCGCAGGCACAAGGCCCGCCTATAACTCCTCTCCCAGCATTCTCATTGGCCAAATCATGGGACACTATTGTAGTCCGTGAGACATCATGTCACGTGAATAGAAGGCCGTGAATGGAGCCGTCCTGGGTCCCGGTAATTTTGATTGAAGGCAGCATATTTCAATTTGGGCACGCACGGGCTCCCATGTCAATTACTCTCTGTCTCCTGAAGTCTGCGGGGAGCGAAAGCAGTGCACTCAGCAGAGCGGCGCCCCCCCCCCACCCTCCAGCGCACACAGGTCAGAGGCACCACCACCAGCCAGGCAGCGCGCGCGCTGCGCGCTAGCACCCTGGTGGTTAAGCAAGTTTCAGCGCGTCAGCAGAGAGTGGGCAAAATGCGTGACAATGCATTTCAGTGCGGTGATGCGGAACACCACACTGAAATGCGTTGGCGTCACGCCTGATGCGTGACACTTGGCAGGACTGCGTCTTGGGTTGCTACCAAAATGGCCAATAATGCGAGGATCTGGCTAATTTTTTAATCCTTTTTGTGCGTGTGCAGATCTGCTTTGCAATAGGACTAAGTTCAGCATTCCATGGAATGTATTGGAGTGAGTTGAATTACTAAATATTCAGTCTGATCCTGCCACGTCCTATTTGCTAATGTCTTTAAGTGCCACAATAACAAGCATTGGCATAGCCAATAGGTCTCGCCTTTGGGACCTTATAAGTGTTTAGCCATGCAGCACATTTTCCTGGGTGTTGTGCAGCCAGGAATTTTTTGTGTTTCTGCTTTTGTACTGTTTGAAAGGTGAGCTAAAAACTACTGTGCTTCTGAAATTGCTGCTCTGAAATCTATTTTTGAAATAAAATGAATGCTTAGGAAGGCCCTCAAGACATGGATCTACGGAACATCTGACAAATCTTGCCTGGCTCTCATCTGATCACGAAATACCCCACGACTGATGTTCGTTATCTGATAGCGCCAGGAGGCTCCATTGGGAGTGACAGTTCGCGCTTTATAAATAACTCATTTCATTATAAAAGTTAATCCTACCTTACTACCAAGAGTGTATTTTTTAAATAAATCACCATAACCGAACAATTTTCAAATTGTATTGTAATTGCATTTATATAGCGCTTACTACATCTGTAGAGTCATTTAAGCGCTTTACTGCAGGTAGCGGGCTACTCCGTACCCAAGGTAAGTGGTTAATCCTGATTTATTTTGGTTATTAATAGTTATTGTTTATTGTTGGTTAATGGGATCAATAGTAATCTCTCACAGCAAGTAACCCCACACACTGGCCGTCGGCCTGTAACAACCTTAATGCAGCCGCCGAGCAGCCGGTGCAGTGAGGCGCTCCAGTCATGCAGGGGGAGGGGGTGGGTCGCTAGGCCCTCTGTTTTATTGTACCGAGCGCTCCCAGTCCAATTGTGGGGTTACGAACCGCTGTCTCTCGACTAGTAACTGTAAGGAAACACAGCTACCAACATGCTTTTGAAATTTGCTGTCCCCGTATGTGGTGTGTTAATGCGGTCCATGCAGTGTTCTCTGCGGTGTTTTTGTTTGCCGTGCACAAATCCCACTGTTTTTCTTTCTCACACTTCATGAGAAGCAGGGACCGTATTTCAAAATGGCGGGAAGACCATTATTTGCAATAATAGAAAGTAGAGCAAGTCCCCTGGGCGCCAAGGAGTATTACATATCCACCTGTGATCTACTGGCGTTGTAAATGTAAAATTTTTTTGAAGCACATTTACAAAAATCTATTTGGGGGGTAGGGGTGTTCTGACATGCTAAGCTGTCAACAAGCATCCTGTGAGGTAAAAACAAAATGCACAGGGATACATAAGAACATGCGGCACAATCAGAAGCGTCAGCAGCAAAGAACATTATTTAAATAAAAGAAGCACGCACATTACAGTAAATATAATTTTTGTGGCATTTATGCAAGATTTCACAATCAAACGATTACGCAATAGCACTTCCGAAACTTTAGGAGTTGTGGGACAAAAGGGTAAAAAGGAACACCCACATTGTTACATGGTTGAATATTGAGATGGAGTTCACGGAATGTATGCAGAAAGCAAGGTCACGAACTGGCACAGAGCTGCATTGCCGATTAATGAATTCTCACCACTGTGAACAGCGTTAGCTGCTGAAAGCACCACCGGAAATTGAGAAATCGAATCCCACATGACGTCCTTGGTGCAAGAGACCTGTGTTTTGAGAAAGCCAGGTGTATTATAACCAAATACTATGGTATGCTAGCAAGCAAAATACAGAGTGGGCTGCTGGTACACGTAAAGAAGGAAAGATTAAATGTGGTTCAAAAGAAAGGCTCGGGTCAATCAATCAATCAATAAACTTTATTCGGTTTTAACAACAAAACCATAAAAGTTACACAAAGACATTAAAATATATAAGTCAAATCTCCTTAAACTGGTAAAAAAGTCAGATTAAAATCATACTCCCCAAGTGCAATTCAAAATGTAAAGTGCAATGTGCGATAAATACATATGTACAGTCCACAAGAATGTTAAAAACTGCAACCCCCAGGAGCATTTGTATAAATTATGCACGTTATATGAGTGCAAACATAGAAATATACATTCGAACAATAAAAATGCATTGATAAAATAACAAGTTAAACATCCATAAAGGATCGCGATTTAACACAAGCTTTTAAATAGCCAAGTGTGAAAAACAGTGACTCCGTTGACAACATCTGTAGGTGCAAAAGTGCGGGGCGAACCTGTCTAAAATTCAATCGTTTTAAATAAGGGACCAAAAAAATCCTACGAAGAACTTCATAAAATCTACAAACAAACATAAAGTGCAACAAATCCTGCGGAGACTCACCGTCGCAGCCGCAGGATAGTGACACACTTGCCCTCTTATGGTCTTTTGGTCTAACCAGCAGGAGATGGTATAGATTCATCCTGATCCTTGTTAAAAGATATTTCTCGTGAGAAGACAAACACCCCATAAGGTAGGGTTCAGTTGACAAGGTGGTTTTCGTTAATATAAAATTGCGTACACTGGGTTTCAGCAACTCCTTCGCTTCTCTTTCCATCCTCCACAAACTCATAAAAGCTATTCTGCTTGATACGACATCCTGCTTAACTATGCTTTCTGGCTTGCTATACAGGTCGCCGCGCCCTATCCCTTTAAAACTCTTTTGAATATAATTTAGCCAAGGGATACATGAGGCTTGTTCTAACAGCATACACTCTCTTAATAATAAATGGTTAAAAGACAGATCTGGATTTAACCAACATTTCAACCAAAAAATCAATGGACGTAATGCAAGGATGTCACTAATATAGGGGACCCCCAGTTCTTCATGCACTGCTAAATTAGAGGTCCCCTGAGGGACGCACAGAAGGCGTTTAAAAAAATTATTTTCCACCACTTGCAGAGGATCTGCAACTGTATATCCCCATATCTCACTTCCATAAGTGGCAATGGAAAGACTTTTAGCCTTATAAACTTGTAACATGGCCCCAGTTGGTTTTTTCCCTATTCTTGATGAAAATTTAAAAATGGCCGCGTTGGCCCGAACCACTTCCCCCTTCTTCTTCTCAATTTGGGGTCCCCATTTTAATTTGTTGTCAATAAGAACCCCCAAATATGAGAAAACATTCGTAAGAGGGACCACAGTTGAGTCAATTGCAAATTTAAAGGGCTTCACAGGTTGCTTACCTATTCTCAGCACATAGGACTTGGAATTGTTAATTGACAGGTCCCGTTTACCCATGTACCCCGCAAAAGCCTTTAAAAGAGATTGTAAACCAACCTCTGTTCTGGATAGAAGGACGGCATCATCTGCATAAAGCAATATCGGGATGCCGCGACGTCCAACATACGGGTAATCAACCCCGGTTTCCAATAATTCCTGTTCCAAGTCGTTAAGATAATAATTAAACAAAAAAGGGGCTAAAATGCAACCTTGACGGACGCCCCTTTTAATATCAAAATTCTCAGTGACACGCAAATCCTGAGCGAACCTAACATTTGCCTGGGTAGAATTATGAAGATCCACCAGGAAGTTCACTAGGCTAGGATCCACTCCTGTTAGCCTCAGGATCTGCCACAGTTTAGTTCTGTTAACACGATCAAAAGCTGATGACAGATCCATAAAGGCACAAAATATGGACCCCGAGCGTGCAATAGTATATTTACTGAAAATCATAAGAATATTTAAACACTGGGCAATTGTGGAACGACCGGGGCGAAAACCATATTGGACATCTGACAATATTTCGGTTTCCTCTGCCCAGGTTTGCAGCCGCTGTAATAATATCCGACCCACCACCTTAACTGTTGAATCTAAAAGGGAGATGGGTCTATAACAATGGGGGCTACCCCGGTCGCCCTTTTAAAAACGGGAACTATAGTAGAAATAGCCCAGGAAGAGGGGCATCCAATTTTTGCTGCAGCGTTAAAAACATTAACCAAGATGGGGGCCCAAAAAGAAGGGTCAGATTTAAATAAATCTGGGGGAATCCCATCTGGTCCAGGGGCCTTTTTAGCAGAGAGCCCTTCAATCCCTGCAATAACCTCATCAATACTAAAAGATAAAGCTGGAGCATTTAAATCTATTATCTCTGGGCCACAACAATCGGGGGGACAGTCAAAAATAGTTTTAAAATGGGACACCCAGTCCTCTTCTGTAATAAAGGCTCCTAAAACGGGGTCCCTATCCATACCAATGGCTGGGCGATTCACCACTTGCCAAAATTTGGAACTATTTTTCAATACACTTGCCTCGATAAGGTCCCGCCAGGCTTCATCTTTTAGTTTTGTCTTGCGCCCGCTAAAGCGGCCTTATATTCTCTGCGATAGTTACAGACCACTGATTGTATTCTAGGTATAGATGCAAGAGCTGCCTTCAACTTACCAGCTGCTCGAGTACAATCAGAGTCAAACCATTTAGGCCCAAGATTTCTAGCCCTTACGGCCGGAGCACTTAAGAGGTCTCCCATCTTCCCTGCTAAGGTCACAAAAGCTGCCAACAAATAATCTGGGGACGAACAGGGATTTTGACATGTTAAAAGTTCAGGGGCACATAACCTATTAACCTTGTCATAAAACAGCTTGGGGTCAATCTGTGTCCATTTCAATCTGCGTTTATTGTCAGTCAGAGTCATAACGCCCTCGTGGCTACTCCTTCGATGTGACTAATGAGTGGTCCGGCTATATGGGCACAAAGCGGGTTATGATCACTAAAAATACTCTCATCAATAGAGAAACCTGTGATCCACAACTGCAAGGGGAGGAAATTAATATGTAGTCAATAAAAGATCCTGTCCTAACCCCTTTGTAGGTTGGAGTTAAAAATTTGATGTTTGGGCCCACGAGAGCCATCAAACACACCATGTTGAACTCCTGGATCATGTTGTTAATCAATTCCCCTTGTGTGTGGTGATCAAAATGGAAACGACTCCTTCGCGGGCATCCCAGTTCAGATAAACAGGACACCGCAGGGTTACCACATGGGTGAGCATTAAAATCCCCAGAGACCAAAAAATCAGAAACTGGGAATCTGTTAGGACGTCTAAAAAAGGAGCATAAGGCAGCTATATTACAATCACGTACGGGACTGGATACTGCATTATAAAAATTAACCAGTCCCCATCTGATGCCTCTAGTGTTAAAAAATAGCACCAATATCCCTCCACACCGAATAGGAACAACCTGGATCTGGCTGTCTAAGGCCACAGACACATAAGTGACTAAGCCCCCTTTAGCTCTCCCACTGGAAGACGGGGTAGCGGGGACAAAATAAGCCTTATATCCTTCTAAAAACAGATTACTTTCAACCAGCCAGGTTTCTTGAAGACTGATTATCTTAAACTCTTTTAAGAAATTGACTAAAGAGGGATCTCGAAATTTGGTTGCCAGCCCAGCAATATTCCAAGAAATAAAATTGCGAGAGGTCACTACGCTTGGCCTCCCCACGGCATCAACTAAGGGCACTGCACTGTGACCACCCCTGGCTCCTGTGTTACTATTGGCAATAGTCAGTCGCAGTCTTCTAGTCCACTTAATGCAGAAAATCTGTTTTGTACTTCCAAAAAAGGAGTGGTGGCCGGCTGGACCTGCGAGAAGAGTGGTTGATGCATTCTAACTACTGACTGTGCGGCTGGTACGGAACTAAACGACCTTCCTAGTCCAGTATTTGTCCTTACATTATAGTCAATAGGACATGTGGAAACCCTGGGCTTATAAAAAAAACCCAAGGGGAAAGTTCTGATAGCACCTGAGGGGGGATTGCGGTTAGCGCCCTTATGGAGGATTCTAGCCACTAGATTAGGGTTATTGAAATTCACAATAATACAATCTTTAATACCCACTTTAGCAGATGGCCCTACCCAACTCACCCTACGTGCCATGATGATGTTATTAGCAATACTCACACCAGTAGCTGTATTTTGGGCAAACCAATGTGTTAATTTGTTTTTTAGTTGATTAAAATCCTCTGTAGCCCCTATTTCAAGAGGTGGAACATCCCCTAAAACAACAACATAGGGGGTAGATTCAGGTGGGACGTTAATTACAGGAAGACAAGTTGGTTGAGAATCCATGAGTGCTAACCCTGTCATGTCCTTCAATCCAGGCGTCACTACCCTGGATGGATGACGAGAAATCACTCCACCACAACTACTAGTGGTAACTTTATCGTTATTTCATTCCTTTGGGTCTATGACCGCCTCAACATCCCCCTGCAGTGCATTTCCCACTACTACATCCCTAGCAGTCTGTGTAACACATGTCCTGTTAGTATTTGCAACTTTCGAGGTTAAACAATTGCAACCGGTCTGTCCCTCGAGTTTGGATAAAGCTTCCTCAATAGCCCCAATTTTCTGCCTTATTGGATCAAGAGAAGAAGACAACAACATTTCCATTTCCCCCCAAAAATGGTCCTCATGAACTTTAATAGAACAAGACCCAGGCAACGTACATGTATTAGGGATGAGTAAAGGTAAGTCATTCGAACTGTTTGTTACTAGGGGAGAAGAAGACGCCTCAATACCGCTATCTATCTTGTGGGCTAATCTACTACTTTTCGAAGACCCACCATTCTTCCCTTTTCTTTTCCTTGCCTGTGGGTCACTACTATTAAGCTGTCCTAATTTGGCCTTTTGACCTCTTGTCTTGGCTTTTACTGGGCTAGAAGTAGTTATCAACTCTATGCCGGGGCTAGGTAAAATTTGCGTCGAGACTGGAGTTAGTTCCGGAGAGAAGGGAAGACTATGCCGAGAAGGATCGGCATTCCTGATCCCTTCTACTACGGAAGCTACCAATTTAATAGGAGTTCTATCTTCTAAAGACAGAGGCTCTAATGATAGTCTCCTTTCCGTAAGCTGAATTTCATGTATAAGAACTGATTCAGCTCTTGAGAAAAATGCGTCCAGAGTCCCAATCACACTCTTACCAGGGGTCATTTTCCGTTTGCTCATTTTTCAAATAATAAGACTAATGCAAGATGTATGGCAAGAGAAAGGGCAAAGCAGCAAAGGATTGGCGCTTAATAAAACTTGGCAAGACTACAGGTTCATAAAATGCCAAGAAGTAAAAAAAAAAACCCGGTTAAAACACTATTAAGAGCAAATTCGAACACCTAATATAAAATAAGCTAATTTACAATAGGCATAATAATACAGTTCCGGGGGAAAAGTAGAGTTTAGCAGAGATTAGGACTTGTACCAGTAAGATTTCAATGTGCAAAATAAGCAGTGTATACAATATGTATAATAGACATACAGTCCTTATGGAAAAACAGAGCTAGCAGCAGTTCGAGCAACCAACGATTTGTGCAAAATAAGCAAAGTATAACAAACAACATGCAGCACTATTATGGTACCTGCGAGAAATAAAACCTAACAACTATCATAGGTTTATACAAAAAAAAAAAAAAAAAAAAAGAAAACCAACAATATACAAGATAAAATATGTCCAGACAAAGTAAAACTGTCCAACACTATTAAGTCCTGATAGTCCAAAAAAGCAACACCACTTGGGGAGAGAGTTAAAATGCAATAGTTCCAGTTAAGAAAAAATTAAACATACAACTTCGTCTGTACCTGGTGAGGGGTAAACTCAATCGACGTCCTTTACGCTTTAAGGGGAACTTTCACAAGCTACTCTAGGGGAAAGAGAGGTGGCCCAGCCCAGCCTCTTCCAGACTATGACGGGCAAGGACGGGCCCGCCCTTGGCCCGGGCTTAGCCCGGCGCGTCCCGCACTGCGGGGGGAGAGGCTGCGCTTTATGCGCGGAGATGGTCCGGTGCCTCCCCCTCGCTAGCAACACCTGATGCCACTCGCGTTGCACCCTGGACGCTGGAGTTCCTACCAGGGTGAGGATGCGGGATACAGCGACGTAGGAGGCAGAGGGATACCCTGGGACTACAGTCCCACCAGAGCAAGATACCAGGCAGCCAGGAACAAGGGAAGAGCGTCAGCAAGGACTGCAGGAACCCAGAGTGCGGGGGGAGAGGCTGCGCTTTATGCGCGGAGATGGTCCGGTGCCTCCCCCTCGCTAGCAACACCTGATGCCACTCGCGTTGCACCCTGGACGCTGAAGTTCCTACCAGGGTGAGGATGCGGGATACAGCGACGTAGGAGGCAGAGGGATATCCTGGGACTACAGTCCCACCAGAGCAAGATACCAGGCAGCCAGGAACAAGGGAAGAGCGTCAGCAAGGACTGCAGGAACCCAGAGTGCGGGGGGAGAGGCTGCGCTTTATGCGCGGAGATGGTCCGGTGCCTCCCCCTCGCTAGCAACACCTGATGCCACTCGCGTTGCACCCTGGACGCTGGAGTTCCTACCAGGGTGAGGATGCGGGATACAGCAACGTAGGAGGCAGAGGGATACCCTGGGACTACAGTCCCACCAGAGCAAGATACCAGGCAGCCAGGAACAAGGGAAGAGCGTCAGCAAGGACTGCAGGAACCAGTCTCACCAGAGGAAAGGCTGGGGTCCCTCCGCACACCAAGGGTAAGGTTGGTATTTTTAATACCGGTCAATGTTTTACACCGTAGAACATGTTCCACTCTGCAATCATGGACGGGTTTCTTTCCATTACCCTGGAGACTATACCGTCAAGAGCGCTCCTTATCTTCTCCGTGAAGCAGCCCAGCGGGAGATGCGGGGAGGTGGGGTTTTGGCGGGATGCTAACAAACACTTTATAGATAAATAAAGGCGCGCTTAAAGTGAAAGCGGTGCCGTTCATAAATAAAGGCGTGAAGGCTGCTTTGGAAGAAAGCTAACAAACATTGTAAGCACATGAGCGTAGGCAATGTAAACGAGCGCTTCTTATTTTCTCTGTGATTCTGGGCAAATTACTTAACCTCTCAATCAGACATCCAACCACATGCAAATTAGGCCAACCTGCATTGCTAGATTATGCCCCCGGGAAGTCAGGCAAATCGTATTGTATCTTGGCCTTTCAGCCACTGCAGCAAACTTTGAGAGCACTGAGCAGTCACTGAATGGGGGATGCACTGTGGAGAGAGTGAGTGCGCCAGGATCACCATGGAGACGGCGAGTGAGGGAAAAACAGCGTCCAGGCGTTTAGTGGCGGAGAGGAGTGCAGCCAGTGAGAGGAGGAGCCCTGTGCAGAAGGTGAAAGGAGGTGCAGCGCTGAAGGGAGAGGTGTGGAGACGATCGCGATGCAAGCAAGACGCGCGGCCGCGAGACGCGCTCTGTGGTGGGGGACGGGGAGGAGCAAGTGAGATGAAAGCCAGATGGCGCCTGGGGCGATGCGAGGAATGCGTGTTACTGTGCGCGTACCCGCACGATCTAGGGCAGCCAAAAAGCTGTGGTTGCATTTCTGAAAGCCCACTGACTAAATGTCTCGCCCAGACCAGCGCAAGCGCTGGCTCAGGGTGAGACCTAAAAATGGGCATCGGTAAAGCCAAGAGATTTAACCTTGGCAATGTGGTTCAATTGCTATTAAAAAAAAAAAAAAAAAAATTTTTTTTGCAGGTATAGTCCCCAAAAATAAAAAACGGAAATGAAACATGCTCCCACTTAAACGTGCCTGCCGTATTCTTGGAATAAAAATGTAATATTAAAAACTGAATTTCCTGAAACAGTTGTATTACTAGTATTTTTTTTATTTTTATTTTTATATATAAAGCCTTTTAATTGTCCCATGTATTTATTATTTTTGAAGGAGACCAGTATAACTCCTCATTAAACCAAGCACTCAAATCGCCGGCAGCTACACTTTAGCGCAAAAGTTAGTATGAAAAAAATGAAAAACCACAATTTGAACCAACATTGCAAATGAAAAGAGTGGAACTATTTTTAGACAGCTGTGATCAATGTGCTCAGGCTTTCAACAGTCACTCGAAGGAGGAGCCCGTGGATAAAGTGGGGGCACCAGATCACCCCATGCTGTATGCTTTGGTGGACAGAAGCAAAATGTGAATGACAATTTAACAAATAAATGGATGAAGTCTGCTTACCAAATGCCCCTCTGTATTTAAATTATGTATGATTTGGTAGTTTGGCGAGACAGAAGTCAAAGGGCATGTTTGTTCATTTCTGCAGTGCATTTGTATCTTGTACCTGTGGTCGTTAAATGTTTAGCTTGAAGATCTACAAGCATAACCATCTTTCGATTGCTGCATATGTGCACAGCAAGTGTGTGTATAGATTCTGTTTTTTGGAGTACCTTGATCTTCATTGGTCTTTAACAGCAAAGTTTAAAAACAACTGAATAAGTTGTTAAGTATTCATGTTTTTTAAATTTTATAAATCACTCTTAATATTTTACTGTTTTACATTATGTGCTTTCACATATAGTATCATCCTTACAGCCATATCTATTTTACCTAAGTATTTATGTATTTTATGTTATCTGGGAATTTTATAGCTCACGACTAGTCATCCAAGCAGGAGAGCAAAGGAAAGATTTCATAAGGAACAAAGTCAAGCACAGCCATTTAATGTCGAGATCTGTGACGTTGAAGGTAGGATCTGTAACAACATGCTTACCATCAAGAAGTTATTAGGCATTGAAGGGAACATGCATGTACATGTCGAGGACACACTACACATTGAGGGAGGGGACTCCTGGCAGATGTTTCCATCTGTCTGTGGATTTGGTCCACAAGATGAAGAGTAGAGTACTGTGTATGCTGCATTCACCTTACTCCACGACATCTTACACTCCCGAGCAGTCTCACCAGAGGTAATGCTGCCTTCTGCCTCTACTCCGCGATCACCTTTACTAGAGATTAGAGACTCTCTGTTGTGCCACCTGCTGTACCGGTCTTGCCTGCACCTCCAGTGACTCCTCAACCTGTGCTGCCTCCTCAGCCAGCTTTACTTCTTCAACCTTCTTGTACTGTGGCTCCTGTAAGTACAAGTAAGCATCCTAGCGTACCATAGGGAAGATTCCGAACTCCTAGGAGGCGTTCTAGGAGTCCTCATTGTACAAGACATCACTATTCCACGTCCTCAAGGCATCATTACTCTTTTCACTGGCGTTTAAGATCACACCGTTCAACATCCACTCATCAGTCGAGGTACATGCTTGGCATAATATCCATACATTATACATGCGCTTCTTCACATTATTTGTTTTTTTTCAGTAAGACTGAACAAACAAAGTCTTGGTAAGTAGGTCAGAAAGCTCAACATACCCATCCCAACTATTGAGCCGATGACGTTAGTTTCCCTCCAAACCCTAGATTATTAAGCTCCTCTGCGAGTCCTTTGGTCCCAAGTCTGTTAGATCCGCTTCCATAATAGTCTCTGCTATGAGGAAATACCATCCCACTTCTCCATCCTGGACCATGCCTCCGGTAAAGGAGAGTTAGAAAATAGGCGCCTTTGTGGGAAAGCTCTGTGACACATCTGCAACTGCCATGAAGATGGCGACTACTACTGCTCTGGTGTTATGGCAGATGAAGTTGATATTATCTGACATCAATACTGTCTTTGTCGTTCATAATGGCTTTGCCTTACCTGTTGAAAACATGAGACACAACAGTGAATCTTAAATCATACATTCTTGAACCAAAACCTGCCTGTGCTTAACCGGAACAGCTCGCAGGGGGAGTGTTCGAGGACGTTGTACCCCGTGAGGAGTTGGGAGCCGGGAATCTGCAGCGAGCCACCACCAGCCCAGGTGACCCCCGCCTAGAGCGCTTAGGTAAGCCCCCCTTACTCCAGTATTGGAGCTTTCATAGATTCCCATGCTTGGAATCATTCCCCGTCGTCGAGATGGGAGTCTCGGTAAATATAAAATAGTAGTAAATAACCATTACAAAAGAGAAACAGGCCTAGGCCTAATCCCATTTTGCAACCAGACCATGTCTTTTTGTAAAAGAGACCAAAAAGAACAGGCAGCCAATCAGAACAGCCTCACCCTCTAGAACCTTGGTGAAAGAACCTCCGCTCCTCAGATTTTCTACCGCACGTTGTGCAGAAGGGAGTCTCCTCGAGCTTTGCTCTACTTCAACTCTTTTCAATTGTTTTTTCCAGCTAGTTTTCTTCAGATTTTCATTGAAAATCCTTAGGAAATGTCAGATAAAGGAAAGAAAGCTTTATTTAAGGCTTGTGCCACTTGTGGCAAGAAGAGGCTTTATGTGGAGGATAGGCATAAAGACTGAATATATTGCCTATACCCGGACCACAAAGCTGCAGAGTGCAAGATTTGCCGCACCTTTTCCACCAAGACTCTCCGGGACCGTGAGGGTCGCTGCTAACCTGGCTCCACAGGCTGAAGTCGAGGAAGGAACCACTGTCTAGTGATAGTGAGGAGTCGTCTTCCGCCGCCTCATCAAGAAGGTCAGTCAAGAGGGGTAGAGGTTCCCCTTCACCATCTGTGGGTCTCCCTCTAAGGCCTCAAAAAGACCCCGAAGGAGTCTGAGGACCAGGGTCCTGTCAAATCTCCTCACTGCGGTGTAAAGGAGAGGGAAGGACTAATTACACCACCTGCGACGGTCCCTAGCCAGGACAAATCTTTTAAAAGCCCTCTTCACAGTCCTCTGGAAAGAGTGGCCATTCGTCGCCGACGCTGCGCAAGCCCTCGTCGACTAAACTTCCAAAATCGCAGGCTAGAAGTGCTCCGGCGCCGACAGGAGTGTCGACGTCGTCATCCATACCAGTGTCGACGGGCTCTGCCGACGAGCACTTCTTCAACAACGTCGACGATGGTGCCGACGAGGATATCGTCTACGGTGGCGTCGACGACGGTGGCGTCGACGACGAGAGTGTCGACGAAGACGGCGACGTCAGCAGGGGCAATGTTTATCTCGTCGACGACTATGTCGACGACGCCCATCGTTTCGGCGACGGTCAGCACGTCCACGCCGTTTCCGTCGACGGTGGATCCGACTGCATTCTCGTCGACAGTGATTCCGTCGACGCTGTCGTCGTCGACGATTTTGTCTTCTACGTCGACGGGACTGTCGACGACGTCGTCGACGGGGAAAATTTCCATTTCGGTGAGGAGGAAGCAAATTTCGCCAGACATGACGTCCCCTAGAAAAGTAGATTCTTTACCACCTGCATTACTTCTGGATGAGGAGGAGGACTCGGAGGGAGAGGACAGTCATTTTGGCTATGCCAATAGCCCTTCTCAGCTGATAGTCAAATGTCAGGACACTGATTCGGAGGGTTATTATTATCAAGATCAGACATACGAACAATCATTTTCACGCCAAGATATCGTCTACGGTGGCGTCGACGACGGTGGCGTCGACGACGAGAGTGTCGACGAAGACGGCGACGTCAGCAGGGGCAATGCTTATCTCGTCGACGACTATGTCGACGACGCCCATCGTTTCGGCGACGGTCAGCACGTCCACGCCGCTTCCGTCGACGGTGGATCCGACTGCATTCTCGTCGACAGTGATTCCGTCGACGCTGTCGTCGACGACGATTTTGTCTTCTACGTCGACGGGACTGTCGACGACGTCGTCGACGGGGAAAATTTCCATTTCGGTGAGGAGGAAGCAAATTTCGCCAGACATGACGTCCCCTAGAAAAGTAGATTCTTTACCACCTGCATTACTTCTGGATGAGGAGGAGGACTCGGAGGGAGAGGACAGTCATTTTGGCTATGCCAATAGCCCTTCTCAGCTGATAGTCAAATGTCAGGACACTGATTCGGAGGGTTATTATTATCAAGATCAGACATACGAACAATCATTTTCACGCCAAGAGGACATTCAACAAGAGATGGTGTCTGTTCCCACTTCTCTTTTGGCTGATTTACAGGGGATGCTTTTAGACTACCGACGGAGGATTTCAGCTCATCCTCCGCCTCCACAACCCTCCCTCTTGGCTCAACCTGTGCCTCCTCCTCCTGCCACTGTGATGGTTTCACCACCTCCATCTGCTCGGCGGCATACTCAATTTCCAACACCATCTGATGTCCTTCCTCCGACGAATCAATACCAGGATGATTCCACAGAGGAAGAAGAGGGGGAGCTTGTACAACAAGATCAGGAGATGAATGGGATGATTTTGTAATCCCTGATCCCGCTTCTCCGGCTCCTGCCCAGATTGATTCCCCCCCCTGCTGACATTGGGGGTTTCCACAAATTAATGGAGAGAGCATCACTGCGTTTTGAACTTCCCATGCCTTCAGTCCAAACAGAGTGCTTTCTCTATGATTTTAAAGAGCCGAATAGGAAGACGGTTCGCTCTATTCCTATCGTGGCTCATGTCTGGGAAGAAGGCATTAAGGCCATGAAGAATCCGGCCACTGTGATTCCAGTCTTGCCGCGTCTGGACAAAAAATATAAAGCCCCAGACGACAGCCCAGCTTCATTGACTGGTCAGCCAAGACCCGACTCGGTCATTTCGCAAGCAGCGCAGAGGAAGTCGAGGAATCCTTCAGCGCCGCTGACTACACCTCCTGACAAAGAGGGCAGACGCCTCGACAACGCGGGGAAAAGATTCTCCTCCATGGCCAGCCTTGTCATCAGAGCTGCGAACGCATTAGCGATTCTTGGAAGGTACGACCGCCAGATGTGGTGCGACCTCTCGCCTTACCTGGATCAGTTGTCTGATACTTCCAAGTCTGAAGCAAAAGAAGATCTTGCAAGAAGGAGAGATTACGTCCACTGAGGTCATCGATTGTGCGATGGACATCGCCACAACGGCTTTCCGGTCCCTGGCTGGTGCAGCTGTGCTTCGTCGCCAGGGTTGGTTGAAGGCAACATGGTTCCGGCCAGAGATCCAGAACAAAGTCCTGGATCTTCCTTTTGATGGTGAGGAGTTGTTCGGCAAGCACATAGATGATACCCTTCAAAACATCAAGAAGGATACGGAAACTGCTCGGTCCTTGGGGACCCTTCAATACAAGAAAGCGCCATTCCGTGGAGCCAGGGGAAGAGGTGCTCCATCCTACAGGGGGTCCTACCAACAGCAGAGGTACTCCTCTTATGGTTCCACACCACAATCTTACCGTCCTTCTTATCAGAAGCAAGGCCTGACGTCGTCTTTCTCTAGGTCGAACACTAGAGGGAAGCAGAATCGTCCCGGACGGGACGCCTCTAAGAGGCAATAGCGGCGATCTCGCTCTTTGCGCTGTGCCCTCCTCTTCCTCGAAGACATCTGTAGGAGGCAGGGTGTCTCGATACCTCCACAATTGGCAACGGATAACAACAGACTGTTGGGTCCTAAACATCATTCAGAGTGGCCACACCCTTGAGTTCATTCATCTTCCACCATCCAGGGCCCCTGCCGCCAACTCCGCCAAACACCTGCGTCTCCTCCGGCTGGAAGTCCATCAACTGCTGGTCAAGGGAGCAGTAGAACCGGTCCCTCTCTCTCAGAGGGGCAAGGGGTTTTATTCCAGATTTTTTCTGGTAAAGAAAACATTGGAGAAATGGCGTCCCATTCTAGACCTCAGGGAGCTCAACACTTATCTCACAAAGCTATCTTTTCGGATGGTGTCTCTCCAGGACATTCTGCGTCTTCTCAACACTGGAGATTTTATGGCCACTCTCGACCTCGAGGATGCGTATTTCCACATCCCCATTCATCCGGCCCACAGGAGGTTTCTACGGTTTACAGTCGCAAAGAGCCATTTCCAGTTCAAAGTGCTGCCGTTTGGTCTTCGCTCAGCTCCGAGAGTCTTCTCCAAGGTGCTGGCACCAGTAGCAGCTTTCCTCAGGAAGCAGCATTTCCAGGTCTTTCCCTACCTGGACGATTGGTTACTAAAGGCCTCGTCCAGGGAGGCAGCAGAGGAAGCGGTCGACGCTTGCACTTGTCTCTTCTCCAATCTGGGCCTGACTCTCAACAACGCCAAGTCTTCTCTCCGCCCGTCCAGGAAGGTTCAGTTTCTGGGAGCGGTTTTAAACACATCTCTCAACAAGGTGTTTCCATCTCTGGAGAGACAAAGAAATCTAATCTCCATGGCTCATTTAGTGCGAAGAAAAAAGTGTCTTTCTGTTCGCCGTTTCAAATCCCTTCTAGGGATGATGTCCTCCTGCATTCCTTAATACCTCACTGCAGACTGAGAATGCGTCCTTGCAGGAGCACCTGAACTTGCAGTGGAAGCAGGTGAGCGGTTCCTTCGACGACCAGCTAGTGATCACTCACGCCATGAAGCAAGCCATCCTCTGGTGGACAAGGAAAAGAATTTATCCCAAGGTCTATCCTTCGTAAACACTCCAGCGCCTCAAGTGGTGACGACGGATGCCTCTCTGGAGGGTTGGGGCGCAGTGTTGCAAGATATGCAGGTCAGTGGTCATTGGCTTCCGGAACATCGCCTCCTACACATCAACCTCTTAGAGCTACGAGCGATTCGTCTAGCTCTTCAAGCTTTTCTTCCAAGATTGCAGGGGTTGTCGGTTCTTGTCCGGACGGACAACACCACAGCCATGCATTACATCAACAAGGAAGGCGGGACCAGGTCCTTTCTCTTGTCACAAGAAGCCCAGGCGATTTGGGAGTGGGCTATCCTGCACAAGATTTCTCTGAAAGCAAAACATTTGCCCGGAGTGTTCAACGACAAAGCGGACAGGCTCAGCAGGCTGAAATCTGTCACCCACGAGTGGGAGCTGGATCAGGCTACGCTGGAGGGTGTCTTTCGCCGGTGGGGCAGACCCTCCATAGACCTGTTTGCCACACCAGAGAACAGGAAATGCCTGTCTTACGCCAGCAAGCTATACCATCGAGGGTCGCTGGGGAATGCGCTTTCGATCGCCTGGTCAGGCGCATATGTATACGCTTTTTCCCCCACACTCAATGGACGTTGTCCAATGGACTACCCAGCTGCCTTCACAAGAGTGGCTGATGGGGCATATTCTACTATAGATTTCACTTTGGTAGACTCCGACTTGTTCAGGGACATCACCAGTTTTAATATAAAAGGAAGATCGGACAATGATCATTTTGCCCAAACCTTCACCATGGAACTCATCCCTCCCAGAACTCTCGAAGCGCGAGGTCTGCTTTCAGTTTCACAACTGTTCAATCTAAGGCACCTCAAATGGATGGGAGAGATGATGGAGACAATCATGGACTTCATTACCACCCGTCTTAATCAGGATTTCATAAGCCATAAAGACAGGGTGTCCCCGGCACAGGCTTGGGAGGCAATTGTATAGATTCTCATTTCGACATTCTCGATCAAGCACCCAACCAAACTAGCAATAGGCCAGAATAGGGCAGAATGGTTCACATTAGAACTAAGGTCCATGAAAAAAAACCTCAGCAAGGAGCTCAGAAGTGCACGCTCGTGTGGAAATCAATCGAGCCAAGACTCAATCTCCAACATCGCTAGAATGAAACAAGCCTATAAAAAAGCTATCGGGGTGGCAAAAGTCAAGTATAGTAGGGGTAGTTGGACTACATTGCTGCACGCAAGCCAGCAAAAGAATCACAAACACTTTTGAGCCGAACTAAATTGGCCAGTGGCAGCTGCCGACATTACAGAAGCTGTATGGACAACCCACATCACTACCGTCTATAACCAAGAGGGTCAGGCCAGCTTTCCATCAAAATTCGTAGAGCCTTGCAGGGCCCAGTCAACTCTGAAAATGCCCGAGGGGGACCACTTACAGGTTGACCAAAAGCAGGTTGTGCAAACCATCAAAAGGCTCAAGTCTGAGAGGATGCCAGGGCCAAACGGCCTCCCAAATGCGTTATTCAAAAAAGATCCTAGCTTCTGATCATCCCATCTAACCCCCCTGTTCAACAATGCCCTAGAAACAAGTATTATTCCAGAATCTTTGTGAGGCAGCATATTCCAGCCAATATATAAATCGGGGAAGCGTTCAAACCCCTATAATTATAGGCTAATCGCTTTAACAGATGTTGAAGCCAAGATCTACGCTTCGAATTTGTTGTCCAAATCGATGACCAGGTCACCCGTACAAAATCCCTGAAACTCAAACAGGCTTTAGAGAAGCAATGAGTACCTTAACTAACTTATCAGCAGTTACTTTTTTGACAGAGCAAGCAATTATTAAAACCAGCAATCTTTATGCTTGCTTCATCAACCTAAAAGCGGACTTTGACAATGTACCAAGGGCCATGTTGTAGAAAAGGATGACCCAACTCTTTTCCTTTTGGTGAAGTATTTTTTAAGAAAGGTATCAAATTGTGGTATGTTTTAACATGTTATAATACATTTTTTTATCATTTTCTATATCGTAGTCTGCTCTTTTTTTAATATAGCGTATTTATGTAATGTGTTTCTTTAATGATCTACTTGGAAAGATCGAATAAAGATTATTATTCCATACATTCTTGAAACCACTAGAACCAAATAAATAACATTTTCCTAGTCTCAGCAGCACTGTTTAAATGTGCTTGAAGTGACATGCCTAATTAGCTAGAAAAGTAGACTAAAAAGAAACCTTGAAATAATGGTACGAGCAAGAAGTCATGTTGTGCAATAAAAAGTGCTCATCTTTATTTAATCTACATTCTACTCCTTTACAGAAAAAGCAGCAGCTAATGAGGATGAAGTTCAAAAGGCTGATATCTCATCTACTGGCCAGAGTGTTATTGACAAAGATGCGCTTGGGCCAATGATGCTTGAGGTAAATAGTGTGCCAAATCATCGTTTAAGTCTCAGACTTAATGATAATGTAACCAGTGTTACAATGATTTTCTGTCCTCAGGCTCTGCAATGCACAAGTCCTTGTTTAATATGCAATTGGTGTAGTAATCTTTTTTCAAAGGTTGCCGACATAAGTAGCTCCCCTAACCTGATTTTGTGGGAAAACAGTGCAGTGTCAGATGTAAGTAGTTCACCCAATTTAGCTTTTATGCATAAAACAAATCTGCAAGTAGCAGAATACTAATAGTAACATAGTAACCCTACTCATGCCTGCCATAGAACAACTTCATAATTGTTAGCTTTATATATAAAGGATTCATTGTTTAAAGATATACTGTAATTTGCTTAGATTCAAGATGTGATGTTTACATTATTTAGCTTTTTATTCTTCCCCAGTGTTTGGTGACATTGAAATGTGTTATTTTGGTTGACTGTGTTGTGGTTGTGTATCAAGTTTTATTTTGAGAAAACTGTGTTTTGTACATTGTTTAGGTAGCCAGCATGACAAATGGTCTTGGAGGTTACTTTGAAGCTCCCATTCTGCCAAGCATACAAAGTATAAAAAAAATAACATATGAAGAAAAGGTGAAGTCTTGGGGCAAAGTAATCACTTCATGAAGGGAAACAAAATAATAAGGCATTTTGAAACCTGATTGTAAAGAGTATGGGAATGAGTAAAACAATGAATACCATCTAAATTAAGGAAAATGCCTGGATCGAGCATATTATGGAACTGTATAGTTTAAAATATGATAGGCCAGAGGATTTATTTAACTTGTGACTCTATCTCTAATACCTCTGACGTAATTAATTTAAATAATGGCAGTAAAGTGAGGTGACGCTTCCTAGAAATGCTTTGGATATTTATGGTCCTTTTGTTAAGGAGATTGAGGAATACATAAGAACATCTAAATTCTCATGAGCACAAGGTCTTGATGGTGTTACTGATATTACAGCAAAACTTAACTTGGTCTGCTTTGCTTTACTATCTTTACCAGGCAATCTTGAAAACAGTTTGAATATTGTACTAATGAATGGGCAGTATAAGAATCCCTATTTTTAAGAGGAGGCCGAATTTGCTCTGAAAATTGCAGGATGAATGCCTTAATGAATGTAACTGGTAAAATGTTTTCCAGACACCCATTGAGCCATTTGAAGGACTGGATCGACAAGAAAGCTGTGCTGCCAAGAAATCAATTTGGCTTTAGATCTCAACAGTCAACGATGAATGGATGCTTGACACATATGCTTTTAGATGTGAAATATTTTAAACATAAGGGCTCTCCCCAACATGCAGCTTTTATTGATTAGTCCAGTGCATTTGACTTGGTTGATAGGAAAACTGTTGACTGAAGTGCACAGAGGTTCCTGGACAAGTAGAACTGAGTGAGAATGGAACTCTGACAAGACAAATTGATAATCCAAATGGTCTACATCATGACTGTATACTGTCGTTCCTGTTAGTTTTAATCTACATATCTGACGCAGAAAAATATTAATAGGTTTAGGTGCTCCCACTACAGTTAGCCAGTGAAAAAATACAAAGCATTTTCTATGCTGATGAAACCTTAATTGTGGAAATTCACCCATAAGTCTACAAAGAGTATTGAATAAGTTTGCTTTGTATTGCAAAGAAAACAATCTAAAATCAATACAGTTAACTTGAAAGCTAAGAGGAAGCAAAAAAGTAGATTTAAGTAGAAATTTGACTCCAAGGACTTGGGAATTGTGATCTCCTGTATCCATCAGTGGGTAACTTTCTCATGGAAGTTACATTTTAAATTACATGTGGTTAACCAAGTAAGCTGTGCCAAGACGATAAATATTCTGGGTAAACGTGGATGCTAAGTAGCACACAGATTCATCGAAGTACTAAAGGAAACATAAGAGATGAAAATCACCAGTCCCCTACTACATGGGTTTGAAATTTTGGATGAAATGTTAAGAAAATCTAAATGGCTGAAATGGTTATCTGGAAAAATGGGTGGGCTTACACAAGGTTCCCCAGGATCTGTACTGAGATTGGATGTGGGGATGGTAAGCATAACATATCAATATTATAAGAGGTATTCATTTTTTGTCCTGTATTTTAAAATTTGAAATATCGTCCTTTAGAGACCAAGCGAAAATAGATTTAGAAAATCCACAGGAGGCGTCACAGAAAAAATTAATGTAACACATCATGGCTTTCTTGAATATATCTGATAAAATATTATGACTACCAAAGCAAGGATATTTTGAAAAACAATCTAGATCTTATTGTTAAATAGGCTTCTTTCGAGTGTGACAATGACCAGTGTCTTAAAAGATAGAAACTATTCCCATGTATGTCAATCTGATATAAGCTGTCTTGTCCATATTTTATGAAAAGTGTCTCGCAAGAAACTCATCAACAGAGGTTGAAATTAAGGATGGGACAGATTCTAAATCGGATCAAATGGTGTTTCCCTGAAATTCTTAATGATGAGATTTTGTTGCCCCAGGGGAACAATAATGTGCTGACCCTTACATATATATTTTTTTCTTTCTGACAACAAATGTTGCTGTTACCAATTATGTGAGTTGCGGGTATTCATCAGGTTTCTGTAATGCTTGCTTAAGTAAAGAACTGTGACATTACATTATGCTATAAATTAAGAAAATATTTAACTATTTTATAGAACCAGTAGAAAGGAATTCCTGAATTGACCCGAACTAATTGATGTTGTGTGGATTATGGATGCGCATTAGGTGTTAATGTGATGGTGAAGAGATGGTATTAATTGATATTCATTCAGGATGTTTTTAACTGTATTTTTATAACCTATTAAAGTTTTTTTTGTGCTTATTATGTTAAAATTAAATTTGTATTGCATATATTGCCATTTAACGAAACTAATAAAATGTAATGTGATTTGACATGCTGCCAGTAATGCATCCTCTGTGTGGAGGAAGGCAGAGTCATAGCATACAATCTGACTGCATTATTCTGATTAACCTGGACAAGGGAGGTATTAGGCTTTGGTAGACTGTCTATCAAATTGCGAGTTGATGATTGTTCCTCTTTTTAGAGGGATAAGATAAAGCAAGTGTTGGAGGGACACAGATAAAAGTGTTAAGGCATTGATGCATCAGTAGTGTCATGGCTGAGTGACAAGTACCCCCTAGGAGTTTTGGCTTTAGGCTTAGTGTAATGTTTTTCCTAAGATAAAAGGTGTAATTCAGTTAGTGTGAGACTAGCAGAAAGTGGGAAGGAAGAGCCACAGGTGAATGTTTCTAAGACTTCAAAAGTTGAAGGGTATTTTGTATGCTTCCAAAAGTGTTCCTTCTAGAATATGCTTTTCAATTCAGTTTATCCTTCCTTTTTGACGATTGCTACACGCTCTTGAACCAGTGCCATAAAGATATTTTGTCATTTGTCCCTCAAAACCGATTGTGTTAAACTATGAGAGCATGTCTTGAAGCTGCAAACAGTAGCATGCTTACACTGTTTCCTGTGCCTACATTTACCCTTTCTAAACATTCAAAAACCAGTCTTTAAAAAACAGCTTCTCTGATGGGTACTTAGAACCGCAAACGCCACACCTTGGAATTCTTCCCAGGTGCCAAACTAGATCCGGAAACCTTTCTTCAGAAGTGCTCCCACATGCTGCTCAAGGGGTGCCATGCGGCTCCGCATTGGCGTCCTACTACCCTGGAAGTTACTAAGCAGAGCTGCATGTAAGCACAAACCATGTGTGCTGGCATCAGTTCCTTTCTTTCTGTGCCTTCCGATTCAGATCCTGAGCAACGCTCCCAATCTTGTGCTGTTTACAACAACTCTTAAAACTATTTACAGTGTGCTAAGGAATGTATCCCTACCCAAAACAACAGGTTTCAAACCATGCTGCGACTACAGAAAACAGAAGTCGGTCACCGACCCACATGAGGTCTGTTTCTGGGGACTGGGCTCAGGCCATGACTCAAGGTTGTGAAATAAACATGCCCTCAAGCACCGAAAGCGATCTGAAACCAGGAGGGAAGCTGTATGTTGCAGAACACAAGAGTTACAGCCTTTTCTTTAGTCCCACTTCAAGCTGTGGGCACAGATTTTGTTCCAGTCCCATGGCAGTTCCCGTGAGCAGCCAACTTTGCGCTGAAAGTCTTCCCATAAGTCCAAATCAAAGTCCAAGTACAAATATAAAAAAGTGAAGCGGGACTTGATCTCATCCCCCCACCCTGAACCTAAAGATGGTTGGAGGGCATAACAATGTTAGTCGTGCACCTTCAAGGTCCCTGGTCGCGGAGCTGATTCCTCAGTTGATCCCAGTGCGGCCGAGTTTTCCAGGTCATCTATGACACCGCAGCAAATTGAAGCCTTCACAGTAGGCAATGCCACAAATTTTTGGTGTGCTTCTGACTCCCTCTAGCATACCTTTTGGCCCCAAGGAGCGCAGCCTCCAGTCTGGTTATCGTTGGTGGATTCATCCACTGCACCTTCTGATCCATTGGGACCCATCACAGGCCCTGTGCCACCAGTACAGACTTCCACTCCAACTCCGAAGCCCATTCCGGTCCCTTCCACATCGATGCTGGTACTAACTGTCCCAGAAGAGGAACTGTTAATTATACAAATGTTGGACACCTAAATGGCTTTGGCTCAATATTGACTGATTTCATGTTATAAAATCACAAAAAGCAACCAGTCATCATGCACCCTGATTCTGATCTGTCTCTCTGCCACATAGTACATGCCAACAGAGTTGTACTAGTCTTTTTGGTTCTGACTCTGACCCAATGCCAGAACAAAGAACACCCCATAATGTGGATGATGAAGATGGTGGTGCTGGCTTTCTTCCCCCTCACTACGCAGATGACCTAATCTACATGAATTTGCAAGATGCCTGTGTACTTGACGTCTCTTCTGAAATAGGGCTTCACTCGCCACTTGGACCACCTGTGGAAGAAAGTGCCTTATTTGCAGTGGTGGCCTGGAGGGCAGCTGAGGCACAAGATTTACAGCTGCCTTCAGCTGAGACCAAAGCAGATGTCGTGACTGAGATTTTACAACTTGGACTAGCTACTTCTGAGCTCCCGCTCACTTTTAGCAAGATTCTCACTGATACTTTGATGGCCACTTGGTCGAAGCCCTATTCCTTGCTGTTAGAAGGTGGTTCTGACCATCTGAGCGGCCCGGATTGTTCGCTTTTTGAACACCTAATTGTTGAGCTTTAACTGTGGGCGAGCCTCATAAGTCGGGACTCACCCACAGTGAACTCATGATGAAAGAGACTGCATGTGGATTTTACCGGTGTCCCCCTGGTGAGAGTAGGCCGCTGCGCTGCAGCCAGAGTAAGGGACACCGGGATGGTTACATGCAGACACGTGTGTACATGCGTGTGCACACGTGTAGGGGCTGCACGGGGGAGATTCCTGGCGTGCGCAGCCCAGGAGCAGGTACAGATAGAATGGTGTGGCAGGAATTATGCAGAGCTGGGTGGTGACATGGAATAAGCTTTATATAATGGGAAGAAACATGTAAGGGAAAGTCAGTGTGCTTTACTGTTTTTCACTGAAGGACCACTCCATTATTCTCGTATGAGGATGGGGATCACATGGGATAGTTTCACTTCCCTAGGGCCTACAAATTCCAGAAACGCACTAAAGTCCACTGTAACTTAGGTGATAAGTATTCTGCTGAGTCCAAAGCCATAACTGTACTGCTTTTGGGTCATCCAGAAATGTCATATTCCTCTGACTCAGCTCATAACCAGAGCCTGGCTGGGTGTGACCCTGCAGGCTAGATCAATGACCTTCCTCTCCAAGCTGTAGCATCAGAGACCTGGCCCTTCACTGCAGGCATTCCAAGGGCAAAGGTCTCCTCTCCAAGAGGGAGAGAAGGTGTGTGGAGCTACAGGTTATCTATCAGCAGCTGTCACCTGGTGCCAGGCACCAAGCTGCTCTGGAGAGAAGGCAGCAAGGGGGGAATGGGCTTTTCAGAGACCATGTGGCATGAGACCCCTGGACGACGTCATTTTGAACTATCCCAGAGGCCTGGGCAGGAAGGAGGGAGCAGGGGCAGAGAGGTGATGTGTCGCTGCCTGATAGGGCAAGCAGAGCCTTCCTGCCAGCCCCCTCCAAATTCTTTTAAAAGGTCTTTCAGAGGAAGAGGAGCTCTCTCTGGGGTGTGGTCTGCTGAGGAAAACTGGTGCTGGAGCCTGGCGCCATGGGCAGTTGGAAGGAAGAACCCCCTGACTGTCCCAGGTCCCTGAATTGCGCCAGGAGGAAAGTCCAGGACCAGGGAGCCAAAGCCTGGGCCTCTGCGCAAGGAGAAAAGAGGCTCAGGAGGAGAGCCAGGCGAAAGGCTGGTGCAGGGAGCCAGTGAAGACAGCTCCCTGCTGAGTTCACCCTCCCTGAGACCAGGAGGGCGCAATAAAGTGCTCCCAGTGGCTGGGGCGTGCCACCAGGAGCCAGAAGCGGCCAAAATGGATTAAATCGGCCACCTGGGGGCCGAGATACGCCCCCCCCAGAAGGTAGGCAACCTTTGACCTCAGAGAAGACCGACGACAAAGCGCATGGGGCTCCGCCGCCGGTCCAAGATGTGCCCCCGGGGTGGGTCAGGTCCCGGGGGCTGTCCCCACACGAAGCAAAGTCGGGGAGCTCCGTCGCACTCCCCGTGAAGTGGCCCAAATGGGGTGCCAGGAGCCCACCCTGGCCCCCGGCAACAATTGAGGGCGGGGTGCGCCGTCACGCCCCCTGCGAAGATGACTCTGGGGCCCGGGATCCCAACTCTGGGCCCCGACACCAAGAAGGGAAGCCGGGGAGCGCCATCGCGCTCCCCATGAAGATTGCCAGGGGGCCCGGGATCCCAACTCCGGGCCCGAAGCGGAAGAGCGCTCCCCGTGAAGACCTCCAAGGGGGAGGGGCCTGGGACCCCAACACCGGGCCCCCGAGTGCCCACGCAGGAGGAAGGCGGGGGTAGTGCCGTCGCACTCCCCCGAGGTCCAACCGGACCGACAAGAGTCTCCGTGTCTGCCCGCAGGAGCGGGCAGACCAGAACAGAAGTGCTGGCTCCTGTGGCAGCACGCGAGGGTGCAGGCCAGTCGGGGAGCCGGTGGGAGCCGCCGGGGGTTGGGGTCCCCGAGCGGCTCTCCAACGAGGAGGCAAGGCGGGGGGGGCCCAGGTGGGACCGGGCCCCCGAAGAAAAGGAGTAAAGGCCGGAGCAGCCGGGGTGGGTTCTCCGAGCTGCCATCGACTCACCTGGGGCAGACACTGGGTCCGGGTGGGACCGGACCCCCAACGATGGGCCAATGCGGCGCAGGGTCGCCATCACCGGCAGCGCGGCTCTCCCCGGCACAGCGGGAGAGCTGCTCATAAAAGATGCGCAGGATGGGGGAAGAGCGCCCCATAATGCTTTGCAGAGCCTAGACAGGCCTGCAGGAAAATGCCCGTTTTCTGCATGTGTTGACCCCAGGAGGACGGGGTCACCGCCAAGTGAGTGAGAAGGTGCCGGGGGAGCTGCAGGAGCAACGAGGTCTCCCCCAGCACGAAGATGCAAGTTCCTCCCTAAGTCTCTGGGGACTCCCTAGAAATAACCCCTCAAGGGCTCAGCCAGCGGTCAACAGCATCCTGGAGCTGGAACTTTTGTTCTACTGCTGGGGGTGCGTTCGGGACTGCGCCAAGGTATGAAGGTCTGAGCTGGGGATGTCAGGAGAAGGGCATACCCTGGAGGTGAAGTGGTGCAAATGCACGAGAAGGGCATTTACCAATGTTATGTCTATTGAGGGACTGAAAGTCACATATGTAATGTGAAGTCATAATCAAAGTGGGGTTATGTTGCTGGACATTCCTGCTAGGGTGTCTGGCTGTATATGCTTAATCCTGTGATTATAACTGTGATGCCTTTTAGGGGCTTTTACTGCAATGCATTATAATGGTTATCAGCCATGATAAGTACTGTCATTCTAAGTGATGCCCAAACATGTAATCTTGCTACTGCGTTAGGTGAAGAACAACCCAGACTGTTAGCCACTAAGATGTAGAGGTGTATACTGTATGGTCAGTATGATATGCTCATTCAGAGTTGTGCGTCACCATGGCAGGTTTGCCCATTATAAATGCTTGATGAGATAACGGGGTGGGTCGCCACTGGGATGATGACAGTGGGCAAGGCCCTCGCTCCAGGTTATGTTCAACCCACTGCATGAGGGGGCAAGATGATGTGCATACATGGGAGTGGTGGTACTTCGTGAACAAGTGGATGTATTCCACAGGATTATCCGGAGATGTACATGCCTTACTCATGGATATGCCCTTTGATGAGTTCTGCCTTTTTGGTGAGAATTCAGGCTCAGTGTTGGAGAGCTTTAGGAAACGTAGAGCTAAAGTGCATTCCTTGGGTCTTGTGACCTCTGCCAAGCAGTTTCTATACCAATTCAGTAAGTTCAGAAGCTATTCTAGAGGGCAGGCATGTAGGCAGAGGCAGTCTCCCCAACCAGTACAGCAGTCACCACAGTCCTTTTGAGACTATGGATGCGGGTCTGGCAGCAAACGCATGAGTGAGCTGGGGCATCAGTTCTCACAATCCTGTTCCACTGGTGCATCAACCACCAAACCACAGTATTTTTCTCTTCTGGTGCATGCCCATCCAGTCGGGGGCAGGATCCATCATTTTCTCCCAGGCTGGTGATCAAGCATGCCAAACAGATGCGTCTTACACATTGTTCAACATGGCTATGCCCTGCCATTTCTTTTTACCCCTCCAAATATACCCCTCACATCAGAGCGAATTTCAGACCTTCTGATTCTACTTCGAGGTGCGAGTGTTACCCTCCAAAGGTGCTAGTGAGAAGGCAGTGACGCAACAAAACTTGAGGGGGCCCCCCTGCAAGGTACGTGGAGGGGCCCCCTCCGGGCTCAATCAGGAGCTCTCCGGGCGGAGCACTGTGCTGGGGGGGCCCCCTGGAGCTTGGGGGGCCCCCGCACTCGGAGGCTGCGGGGGCCTGTGTTACGCCCCTGTGAGAAGGTGTCGGACTCTGAAAGCCTTGATGGATATTACTCTCATCATTCCCTTGTTCATAGGAGGATGGGGGTCTCACTCCTTTTTTTTAACCATCAGTCTCTTGAGTGTCTTCCTGCAGAAGGACAAATTTAAAAAGCTCATGCTGGCCCAGATTCAGTCTGTCCTGGACTCGAACAACTGAATGGTGTCCTTGGACCTGCAGGAAGCATATGCACGTTCTGGCGTTTTACAAATACTATCCGTCGTTCAGGGTAGGCCAGGAGCATTTTCATTTTGCTATGCTCTTCTTCAGCCTCACTAGCTCCAAACTGGTGTTAACAAAAGTGATGGCGGAGGTTGCTGTTCACCTTCAGAGGTCAGGAATACCAGTCTAACTGTACCTCTACAACTGCCTGTTGCAGACTCACCACAATGTCGTAGAGCACCTCTAGATGACGGCAACCCTCATGACATCATTGGGGTCACTGTCAACGAGCCAGTCACACCTAACTCCTTGGCAGAGTCTTCTTTTCATTGGAGCTGTCCTGAGCATGGTGCAGTTCAGGGTCTCACCTCCGCCAGGACGTTTGGGCTATGATCCTGCTGTTACACCTCGGTCCTGCACCATAGTGAGAGCAACTCTGAGGCTTCTTGGCCTTTTGTCAGCTTCGCCAGGTGGCACATGCAATCTATGCAATGGAACATGAAGTTTCAGTTGGACCAACAACAAAGAAATCTGACTAATGTCATCCAGATCTCAGAGGAGACTGCTCACGATCTGCAGTTCTGACCTGCTCAGATGCAGTTAGTCCTGTGGCAGGCCCCTCTCCCTTCCCCAACGAGAGTTGATGGAGATTATGGACACCTCCCTGATGGGGTGGCGAGGTCATCTATGAAAGATGGAGATCGGAGAACTCTGGTCTCTAACAGAAGCCTAGATCCATATCAGTCTGATGCAGTTGCAGGTCATTTGTTCAACTCTGAAGGCCTTTCTGCTGCCCATCAAGGGGTGATTGGTGCATATTCTCAGGGGCAACGGCACCACCATGGACACACACTACAAAGCCTGTCATGAAAGTTGGACACATTTAGGACGCGGGGGGGGGGGTGTATCATTAGATCGTATTAGAACTATAATATAAAGGCTGTCAAAATGGGTCATCAAGACGGGGCAGAGATCATGGCATCCTGAAAAGTCTTACCTCATAATGGAAGGTGAGACCGCAATAGTATTTGCTCTATGTACCACCTCTCTTCCAGAGTAACACAAATCCAGGACAAGGGGATTAAAAAGAGGCTGACATTTCTACAGTCTCTACTGATCAGTGAATGATGTCAGTAGGTGCATGGGTGGTGAAATATCTGCACCACATCATGTGACATACATGTACAGATTGCAGACAAGGTGCATGAAAATTTACATCCTGTGGAATATAAACAATGCTAAGAGTGGGAGCTGATAATTCCACATTTTTGTGGCTGGATATCTGGTGACGATAGCACTTGAGTGCTTCATAACGTCATTGCCCTGTGCCTTGTACTGTGCCAATCTGTATAAGCAGACCAGTGCTGTAGTCCCATTGCACATAGGCATCACACCCTGTGATGTGCAGCTAGCAATAGTGTTTGGTTATAAGAAGGTGGAGAAAAAAACAATGAATGTTAAGTCACAGTGACCAGCTCTTTATTATTGGCTAGTACTAATAACTCTGGCTTCTATTAATGTACAACTGACGGGGCAAAATCAACTGGAGAGAATTTTATAGCGAACAGTTCTTTGTTAAAGTTATAGTGTAACAATTGAGGTATTTTTTTTTTTACTTTTTATTTTATATTATTTTGTCAGCTCATAAAAACACGCACTACACACTTGACACTGACATGCGGATCAAATCGTCCCAGCGGCAAGACCCCCCCAATGACCCCTTCTTTTATATGTCAACTCTGCAGGGTAAGGGTGCGGGGGGGGCATTCCACCCCCGTTCCTCGGCCAAAAATTGAGGTATTTTGATGTTGATATATAAAGTCATAAACACAGACCCAAGTATCACAGAAACCACACCTACCATATTCAGTTGTGTTTATGCGCAGTCTTTGCCAATGTATTGTGACAAATAACTGTTTGAGGGAGGATAATGTGACAGTAAAGTAGTGGAGACCGCTCAAAGTGAACAGTAAGAGACATTTAAGCACATGATGTGTACAATATATGACTTTGCTCCCACTGAAGAGATACCCATGGTATGATGGCATTCACTTCCCATATGTTTGAGTGCAACCTACATGTCCAGCTTTAATCCTTGAGGAAAAGTGAGTGGGTTAGCAACGAATGTTGAAACAGAATGGTGCAGAAGGATCCACCTTCCATGTGCCCTTTCTATACAAAATAAAAACTTACCTAAGAAGTTGAATATTTGCATCTAATGTTGCTACAATGTTCATTGATGCGTAACTTGAACTTCTAGTGGTTATGTTAATAAAAGTTATAAGAGCGCTTGAATGCCCTTTAGGCGTCTTGGCACTAGCTTTGCTGCTATCAAGAAATAACCGATAAAGAAATGGAAGATTAAAGCTTAATCTGCATTAGACCACCAGGTTTTTAAAGCCTTCCTAAACATTAGTTGGTTGGGTATGACTCTAATTTGCAGTGGGAGAGAATTCCAAGCCTTTGCTGCTCCAATTGATCAACCTTTTCCACCCCAGGAAGATCTTTCCCACCTGGAGACTACCGCACATTTGGCTGTTGCAGACCGTAATGTTCTACCTGGGACTTGCCAGCGGAAACAGTTTTTCAGAAAATAGACCTTGGTTTTGTAGCGCTTTGTAAGCGATACATAGAGCTTTGAAAGTGATTCTATGTCTAACTTGTAGCCAGTGTAGCTTCCTGATAGATTTAGACACTGACTGATATTTTGGAATCCGCAATACCAGTTGTGCTGCAGCGTTTTGAAGAAATTGCAGCCTGTTCAAGAAGCGCTAATTCAGATTTAGATACAGTCCATTACAGTAATCTATTTTAGAAAGTACTTAAGAACTGACTACATTTTTTTTGCTGATCTGGGGTGAACGAAAGATAAGATCTTTTTAATGGTCCTTAATGTATAGAAAGAGGAGCACTTCACTGCATTAATTTGGTCTGTGAATGTGACTTTGTCATCCATTATTACCCCTAAATTCCAGGCCTTAGTAACCGGTAACGGAAGTTCCCTTAAGTCCTGCAACCACCAATTAGGGCTCCCAAAGGACGGCTAGGAGCCAAATAGCAAAACCTCTATTTTTCCAGAGTTCAATTTTAAACAGTTCTTATTAATCCTGGTACTGACCGCCATCATGCAATTGCGAAATCTGGACCTTGTCTCATTTTCATCCCTGGCCAAAGGAACGTCGATTTGAGTGTCGTCTAAATAAGACGTAAGAGAGAAACCATGCAATCACTTCGGCTAATGGTGTAACATAGACATTAAACAGAGTGGGGCTAAGCGAGGACCCCTGGCAGACTCAGCAAGGAAGTAAGAAAGGTTGGGAAACAGATTCACCTAGTGCCACTGACTGTTCTCTACCCAGGAGAAACAAACTTAACAAGTCCCGGGCAGCCCCAGTTACGCCAACCTATCTATCAGCAGCCCATGGTTAACGGTATCAAAGGCCGACCATCCAATCTCCTCCGTAGCTTTAGTTAACGCTAACTCCATACTATGGTCGCTGCCAAATCAAAATTGGGTAGGGTCTAATCAATTATTATGCTGGATATGATTTGACAGTTGTTTATTAGAAATCTTTTCAATAATTTTGGGTGGCAGAGATAGCCGTGAAATTGGATGGTAGCTGTTCGGGTCGATAGGATTGAGGTAGGGTTTTTTGATTAATGGAAGCAACGATGCTCTCTTCCAGGTGGTAGGAAAGAACCCTGTCCTAAACATCAGCTGAAAGATTTCGCACAACTTGGAGGCGATAGTATCAGGGGTCCGTGTGGTCCCCTGAGGAGGGCTAGGGTCATATTGGAAACCAGATTTAGCGGAGTTGATCAAGATCACTACTTCCTCCAAGGTTGGAGTGCTGAACTCTTTCAGAAGTGTTTTACTCTGTGTGTGTCTAGGTGAAAAGATCGAGTCGTTTGAGGGGGGAGTTGGATTAGTAGGAAAAGAGAGGACAGACTCCAAGAATCTGTTGTACACCTTTTTGGCTTTGTTGAAAGAAATCAGCTAAGGTGTCACAGACGCTTCCTGTGAATTGAATGTAACTTGTATCTGAAAGAGACACGTTAGTGATACATTCCTTACCTTAGAATATCCCCAGGCATCAGTCTGGATCCGGAAAGTTTTCGTCAGCAGTACCCCTGCGCTTCGGAAGGTGGCGTCGTGCGGCTCTGCGTCCGTCGTAGGCGTCGCGATCGCCGGGATGACATTGCGGCAGCTACTTAGACGCCGCCCTCGCACGCTGACTGACGTCAGTTCTTTCTTTTTCCGTGCCAGCAAGCGCAGATCGGGAGAGAGCGGTACCCCCAGTCATTTTTTGACTGAGTTTTTGGAGTTTTTTTGTCTCAGCTTTTCGAGTCGATCGACTCCTGGTGCATTTAGGGATGCCCGGGTTTAAGTCTTGCGAGGACTGTCATCGGATGATGTCGGTGACGGACCCGCACCGCGTGTCTCTCTTCTGCCTGGGGCGCGACCACGACCCCAAGTCGTGCCCCGACTGCCGGTCCATGGCACCGAAGTCTTTGCGGGAGCGGTCCCGAAAGCTGCTTGAAGCCCGGCAGTCGGCTCCGCGCCGTGAAAGGTCCCGGTCCAGAGGGAGGTCGAGGGACCGGTCGCGGAGCCACCACCATCGGAAATCGTCCGAATCGAAGTCTTCGCACTCGGGCCAGGTAAGGCGAAGCGCCAAAAGAAGTCGAAGAAACGTCATCGATCTCCGACTTCCCCTCGCCAGTCGCGCTACTTGGCTGAGGGTGCGGGTGGTGCTACCCACGCGGCTCCGGTGGACCCTACGCAGTCGCCAGTGACCTACCCACCTTTCCCGGGTTCGTCGGCGACTCCGGCCCAGGTACAGGAATTCCTGTCCGCTATGGCTCGCCTATTTGGGCCGTCGGGCCCCTCCGGTGCGCCTTCGGGGCGCGACTGGGAGTCCTCGCCCTTTGACGCCGGTGGCCCCGGCATCGCCGTCGCCTCCGGCCTCGGCGCCGCAGGACTCCCGTGGATCCCTTCGTGGATCCCGGTCGACGCCGGTTGACCTCGTGACACCTCAGCCGACGTCGACCCCACCGGCACCACGTTTCACGTCGCCCGGCGCGCCGGATGATGTCTGCCCCGGTTTCAGCCCCGAAGTGAAGACGGTGCCGGGAGGGTGTCGACCGACGCGGTTTGGGAATCTGTTTCCCTATCTACATCCTTCTCCTTTTAGGCCTGTACAACAGCATGAGGAGGAAGGGGAGGGCTGGGAGGGGTCTGAGGACCCTCTCGCTGCTCAATGCGAGTATGACCCGGACTGGACAGAGGAGTTGGGGGACGCCAGTGGTCTGGACACCTCTCCAAACTATGGCATGCTGTCTCCTCCTACCGTGGCTACGGAGGAGGGTGCTTCTTTTTCTGTGGTGTTGCGTAGGGCAGCCGAGGCACTCCACCTCGAGCTACCTACTGTGGCCGTCCGGACTAACCTCCTGACAGAAGTGCTTCAGCCAGCAGTTACCTCTGCGGAACCACTGCTGCCCTTTAATGACGCACTTTCGGACGTTCTTTTGGGCTCCTGGTCCAGGCCCAACACGGGCTCCTGTGGACAGAAACGTGGCCCGACGCCATCGCCCGGCCCCGGGCGACCCCATTTTCCTCTCCCAACACCCCACCCCTGAGAGCTTGGTTGTCCAAGCCTCCGCTTCCCAAGCGCATTCCCTTCCGCACCCCCGGACAGGGAATCCAAGAGACTGGAACAGTTTGGGAAGGTTTTTTCTTCCGCCAGTCTAGGGCTGCGGTCTGTGAACACCGCATGCCTCTTGGGCCGTTATTCTCACTCTCTGTGGGATACGGTGGCGCAGGTGCTGCCTCAGTGTCCGGAGGAGGCCCGGACACTACTCTCCCAGGCTATTGCTGAGGGGAGAGATGCAGCCAAGTTCACGATCCGTTGTGGCCTTGACACCGCCGACTCGCTGGGCAGGGCGATTTCCACGACAGTGGCGCTCCGCCGCCACGCCTGGCTGAGGACAACTGGCTTTTCGGGGGATGTCCAAAACACTTTGATGGACATGCCCTTTGATGGCATTCGCCTCTTTGGCAACAAGGCAGACAGTGCTTTGGAGAGATTTTAGGACTCGCGGGCTACGGCCAAGGCCTTGGGCCTTTCGGCCACGCGGCCTCCTCAGCCTTCTGCCTTTCGCTCCTTTCGTGCTCACGGAAGGGGCAACCCACCACGTTCGCAACAGGGCCACAGGCCGGCGCAACAGTCCACGCGCGGCCGCAGACGTGGGAACCGCCGCAGCGGTTCAGGGGGCCAGCGGCAGGGTCAGTCCACCTCCACCCCAGCCACCACTGCCTCCAAACCTTCCTAGTCCAACCTTTCAGGCCCATCAAACGCCAGTGGGTGGCAGGCTTCGCCATCTCCTCCCCCACTGGCGCACCATCACTTCGGAGAGGTGGGTTTTACAGATAGTCCGAAGGGCCTACTCCCTCCCCTTCGAGACTACCCCTCCAGCCATGCCACCTCAGTGCCACCGCATGTCGGGGGATCACTTGGCACTTCTCCAGCAGGAAGTTGTGGTCCTCTTGGCCAAGGGGGCCATAGAGCGCGTTCCAATGTCAGAAATAGGTTGTGGTTGTTATTCCCACTACTTTCTGATTCCAAAGAAGGACAAAGACCTGCGTCCTATCTTGGACCTTCGGAACGTCAATCTCTTCCTCCGGAAGGAGAAGTTCAAGATGCTCACACTTGCTCAGGTCTTGTCTGCCCTAGACCCGCAAGACTGGATTGTAGCGTTGGACTTGCAGGACGCTTACTTTCATATCCCCGTCCTGCCGGCCCACCGGCGTTACCTGCGGTTCACGGTAGGCCACGAGCACTTTCAGTTCACCGTGCTCCCTTTTGGCCTTACCAGCGCCCCTCTGGTGTTCACGAAAGTGATGGCGGTGGTCGCAGCTCATCTGCGCAGATCAGGGGTTTCAGTCTTTCCCTATCTCGACGACTGGTTGTTGAAGGCGGGCTCGTCCCAGGCAGTCGTCTCCCACCTCCAGACTACTGCCGACCTCCTGCATTTGCTGAGGTTCTCCATCAACGTGCCGAAGTCGCACCTGATTCCCTCTCAGAAGCTCCTCTTCATCCGGAGCAGTTCTGGACACGGCGCAGTTTCGGGTCTATCCTCCCGAACAGCGAGTCCGGGATATTCGGGCTTTGATTCCAATCTTTCAGCCCTTATCCTGGGTTTTGGTCAGGATGACCCTGAGGCTGCTAGGCCTCATGGCCTCCTGCATCCTGCTGATCAATCATGCCAGATGGCATATGCGGGCTCTGCAGTGGGACCTGAAGTTCCAGTGGGCGCAGCATCAGGGGAACCTGTCCGACTACGTCCAGATCTCGGAGGGCACTGCAAGACAATTACAGTGGTGGCTCACGAACCAGCATTGGGTCAGCGGCAGATCCCTCTCCCTTCCCCAACCGGAGCACACAGTAGTGACGGACGCGTCCCTCCTGGGATGGGGCGGCCACATGGGAGAGGCGGACATCAGAGGCCTCTGGTCTCCGGCGGAGTCCAGGCTCCATATCAAACTTCTGGAGCTCCGGGCGATCCTACTTGCACTGAAAGCATTCCTTCCCTCTGTCAAGGGGAGAGTAGTGCAGGTGTTCACAGACAACACCACCGCCATGTGGTACTGCAACAAGCAAGGCGGGGTGGGGTCGTGGACCCTTTGTCAGGAGGCTCTGCGCCTCTGGACGTAGCTGGAACGCCAGGGCATTTTCCTGGTGGTTCAACACTTGGCAGGGTCTTTAAACGCCAGGGCGGACGAACTCAGCCGCAGGTGCATGATGGATCACTCGGAGGTGGCGCAAGGTCTCTTTCAACAGTGGGGAGAGCCTTGGTTAGATTTATTCGCCACCGAAGAGAACGCGCAATGTCAGCAGTTCTGCCCGTTGGAATTTCCAAGGCGGCACTCGCTCGGTGACGCTTTTCTTCGCGAGTGGAGTTGCGGTCTATTGTACGCCTTTCCGCCTATACCACTTCTACCCAGAGTGCTGAAGAAGATCAGACGCGACCGGGCCCAAGTCATTCTTTTTTTTTTTTGGTTTAAATTTTTTTATTGAATAACAAAACATTGTCATGTGTAAAATCATAGTATACAGTTCGTCATTGAATGGAAAATTGCGGTAGGTTGTGTTACAATACATTCAGATGTTACATTTTCATAAAGTTCTTTCGTGTCAGTTCAAGTTCTTCAGTTGGTGAGATGCACATTACTCCCCGATGTGCGTTCCAGGCCCCCCACTTTCTATCCCATTTCTTAGGGCAACCTCTGATTTTATAGATTTCTTTTTCGGCTATCATACATTGGTCCATTGCCGCCACCCATTGGTTCAGTAGTGGTTTGTCCGCAACCCCCATTTCATGGCTATGGCTCTTTTTACCAGGGTATATCCCAGGGTGGTGAACTGCTGCTCTATATCTGTGAGATCGTTTGCGTCCCAAATGTTTAGGATTCCCAATGGGGGTTTCAGTACTATTGGTTTGCCCAGTGCCTTTTGCATTTGCTCTGTTGCTTGCTCCCAAATGTGCCGAATGTGGGGGCAATCCCATAGAATATGATAAAATGTTGCATTAGAGTTACAGCCCCGGAGGCAGAACGCATCCTGTCGGGTCCCTATCTTGGCCAATGTCACCCCGGTGAAGTAAGTCCTATGTAGGATCTTCAGTTGAATTAGTTTGAAGCGTTGATTTATGGCCGCTTCCTTGGGGGACATTAAGGCCGCCTGCCAGTCGTCGTCCTCGAGTTGTCCTAAGTCGGATTGCCATCTGTCTCTAAGGGTAAGGAGGGGGTCTGGCATATTGTTACATAGTTTACGATAAGTAAGGGAGATTGCCTTAGTAAGAAGGGGCTCAGTTAATAAACGGTCCTCTAAGGGGGACGAGTCCGAGAGGTTAGTCAGGTCTGGTAGAGCAGTGTGAAGTGCATGTCGGATTTGTAGATAGCGGAAAATCTCTGTGGGCGCCAGTTCGTGTTTAGCTTGTAGTTCTTTGAAGGTAAGTAGTTTCCCTTTTTTAGAAGGTCCCCTATCGTGGAGATCCCTATCGTGTCCCATTTGTCGAACCCGGCTTGGTAGCATAATAATCCCAGTTGTTGGGATGACCACAGAGGCGTAGCCATTGTCAACCTTCCTTGCCATCCCATTCGCCTGTTAGCTGTCCGCCAGACTGCAATAGTTTGTGACATTGGACCGAGGTATCTTCCTTTTCGGGGTTTGGTGTATAAGGCTCCTAGGTATCCTTCCCGTCCAGTCTGATACCTCTCTAAGTGGTATGCCGGGCTAGATGGTGGAGTATACAGCCAGTGGTTGGCAGCCACCAGTTGCGACGCCCAGTAGTAGAGGCGTAGATCTGGGAGCGCAATGCCTCCGTCATACCAGCTCCTCGTCAATTTACCCAAGGCTATGCGTGGTGTACGTCCATCCCATAACAGTGTACGGACTTCCGCCTCCAGCCCAGCGAAGTATGTATCCGGGATAGGATAAGGGCAGTTTTGGAGTGCATAGAGGAATCTTGGTAAGGCTAGCATTTTGAATAGGGCTGCGCGGCCCATCAGCGACAGTGGTAGCGACCTCCAGTGTCTGACATTTTCTTTTAGTCGCTGCAGGGGGGTGGCGAGATTGTGTTCATAAAAGATTTTGGGATCAGGGGTGATGTAGATCCCCAGGTATGTGAAACCCTCTCTCGTTACTACCACCTTACATCCCTTAGGTAGTCTGGGCGTGGGGCCGTGGAGAACATAGAGTATTGATTTGGACCAGTTTATGGCATAGCCGGAGTATTTCCCGAAATTAGCAAGGATATTGAGTAGGTAGTGGATCGATGCGTCTGGGGAGGCTAAGTAAACCAGAATATCATCAGCGTACAATGATATTCTATCTTCAGTGTCTTCGTCCCATTTTAGCCCTCGTAAAGTGACGTCGCGCCTTATCCACGCCGCTAGTGGCTCGAGAACCAGCGCGAACAGCAGCGGGGATAGGGGGCATCCCTGCCTAGTACCTCTGTGTAGTCCGAATACCCTCGAGGTGTGATTGTTAACTCGCACCTGTCCCCGTAAGTCGGTATATAGCAAGCGAACCCAGGCTATGAGCCGGGGCCAAATCCAAAGCGTGCGAGTACCTCGAAAAGGTACGGCCACTCAATTGAATCGAAGGCCATAGAGGCGTCTAAGGACATAATCACTGCGTCTTCTTCCAGGTAGGGTTGCCTCGCAAGCACATTATGGACCCTACGAATATTCAATGCCGTATTTCTACTCGTGACGAACCCAGATTGATCCGCGTGGACCAGGGAGGGCAACACAGCATTCAGGCGAATGGCCAGCAATTTCGCCAGGATCTTGGCTTCTGCGTTTATTAGTGAGATTGGTCTGTACGACCCGCAACAGTCCGCTGCCTTCCCTGGCTTTCGTATAACTACTATGGCTGCCAACCTTTGATCTGGAGGCAACCTGCCCCTTTCCAGGCTCTCCTTATACATTAGGTTAAGGTGGGGAGCTATCTTTACCGCCACAGATTTGAGAAACTCTATTGGGATACCATTAGGTCCCATCGCTTTTCCTGAATGGACGCTGTATATGGCCGTGCATAGCTCTTCATCAGTGATATCAGCCTCCAGGTCAGCTCTATCTTTTTCTGACAGTGAGGGTAGGTTGCTATCCATCAGTAGTTGTCGGGATTCTTCCGACTGTAGGTGGTAGATGACGTATACACCTTCTCCAAGTGATCGGCAAACATTTCTGCGATTTCATGTGGGTCAGATATTGTCACGCCCTTGTCGTTGGATAGTTCAGGCACCCATCTGTGTGCCTGCTCCCGACGCTCGAGCCATGCCAGCATTTTACCCGCTCTCTCCCCCATTTCATACACTCTGTGTTTTGAGGACAATAGGCGGGTTCTCGCCTTTTCTTGCACAAGGACTTTGTATTCATGGCATTTGATAGTGAGGCGATGTGTTGTATCGTCACTGGGCGAGGAGTTATGGAGCGACTCTAGTCGTTGTAGGTCACTCTCTATTGCGTGTATGTGTTCGTTGTGTCGCCGAATATGACCCATTTTTAACGCTAGCGCGTGACCCTTCATTACTGCTTTAAATGCCTCCCAAATTGTCTGCGCGGAGTCTACCGACCCAAGGTTTTCTGTGAAGTAGTGGTCGGTCTGTTCAGTCAGTTGGTCTCTTATGTCAGGTATCTTAAGAAGCCACGGATTGATCACTATGGAGCTACGGTGCATGGGGCGGCGGAAATTAAGTTCCACCCACACTGGGGAGTGGTCCGAGATTCCGCGCGGAAGCCCATGGGGATTTTGAAAGTGGCCGACATCCGTCAGAAGTGTGAGGAAATAGTCTATGCGGGACATGCTCCTATGCGCATTGGAATAGTGGGTATAATATGTCATCTGTGGTTGCAGAGAGCGCCATATGTCCGCTAGACCCATGGCCTGGGTGAATTCAGCCATGAGAGTATTCGGTCTCAGTGGCCGGTCGTTGGGGGTATCTATCTACTGTATCGTCCATAGTCAGGTTGAAGTCCCCTCCCATTATCAGGTAACCGTCTGGCAAGTCCACCAATATATTACCTAAGTCGGATAGTGCTGCTTTCCCCAGCGCCGGGGGAGATACACCGAGATAACATTCAACGCTTTCCCTCCCATGTGGCCTCCAAGACAGCGAATCTACCTTGTGGGTCCGCCCATGTACGTGTGGGTGCAAGCGCTAGGCCCTTCCGAACTAGGATGCCTGTCCCCCTGGAGCCAGAGGTAAACCCTGCGTGTACTAATAGCTTATAGCCCCACCTGCTGAGGGCTTTGCAACTACTACCTATTAAGTGGGTTTCTTGCAGCAGGACTATATCTGGTGCCTGACGCTTTAGATACTGTGACACAACTCCCCTTTTTATCTTGTCTCCTAGTCCATTTACATTCCACGTCATGGCGGACAATTTGATGTCATTAACAGTGGACATTGTGGATTGCGGTTGTTGTCAAAGAGGCGCAGTCAGTAACCCACCCCAAGGGGGAGGAGACCAGGTCAGCGTGGACCGACACCCGTCCCAGAGGAGCCGAGTACCCATTATGGGGTACTGGAACTACAGCATATCGTTCAAATGACATCTCTTGCAATTGGTACATGTTTACCAAGCTTTTTATGATTCTCGCTTCAACATGACAGTTAACGAAAACAAAAACCTCAACTCGTTCTCCCCCCGTCCCCCCTCCCCCCGCCCTGCCCCCTGCCAGTGGATTTTAAACTACCCACCCCCAACAAGGCAGAGTGCCTGTCGCCCCCTCCCATGTGTGGGTGCCTGGTGTACAGCCATCCCACCCTCGCCGTAACTTAAGGATGGATACATATTACACGGCTATCAGAAAGATCCCTCGAGCACCCATCGATTACATTAAACATTCCGCCAGTTGCCTGTGGTAGCGCCCTGCGTGGCCCAAACAGCTTCCCATCTGTTAGTCAACCAGGGTTTCTAGATTCACACCCCCTAACCCCCAGCCATCAGGTGTGTTCAAAGGTCCCAAGTGTCTCAGTGTCCGTTACCTGGAGCAGCTCCCCGCCGCCCACCGTCTCACCCCTTCGGAGCCACAGTGTTCTCCTCACGATTTTCTGCTCCGTTGGTCGTTGGGTCAGTCTTGCCCAAGTCATTCTTGTGGCTCCGGACTGGGCTCGAAGAGTTTGGTATCCCGAGCTACTCAGTATGAGTGTGGATCCCCTGATCCGACTGCCTCTTCGGGAGGATCTTCTGTCGCAGCAGCAGGGGACGGTCCTCCACCCGAACCTGTCCAGTCTCCACCTCCTTGCGTGGAGACTGAGCGGCGACTGTTGATTCTATTTAACTTGCCTCCTGAAGTCTGTGATGTCATTCTGGCAGCCAGGCGTCCCTCCACTAAATCGGTATACGCCTGCAGGTGGTACAAATTTGTGGCATGGTGCACAGCAAAGGCTGTGGATCCACTTTCTGCCCCTCTTTCTGAGGTCCTACTGTTCCTTCTTTCTTTAGCCCAGCAGGGCTCTGCTCTGGGTACTATCAAGGGCTACCTTTCTGCAATTTCAGCCTTTCTCAGGCTACCTGATCAGCCCTCTCTTTTCAAGTCCCCTGTTGTAAATAGATTTCTCAAAGGCATTACTCACCTTTTCCCTCCTATTCCGTTTGTGATGCCACAGTGGGACTTGAATCTGGTTCTTACTTATTTGATGTGCGCTCCCTTTGAGCCGCTTCATAACTGTCCTCTTCGTTTATTTACCTTGAAGACTGATTTCCTGGTTGCCATCACCTCCGCTAGGTGCGTGAGTGAGCTCCAGGCTCTTTCCTGTAAACCTCCTTTTCTGTCTGTTCATCCGGACAAGGTTGTGCTACGCACACATCCATCCTCTTTGCCAAAGGTTGTTACTGCCTTCCATATCGGGCAAACTATCACCTTGCCCACTTTCTTTCCGCCTCCGCACCCTTCCATTGAGGAAGAGAGGCTCCACCTTCTGAACCCAAAACGTGCGATCTCATTTTATCTCAACCGCACACAACAGTTCCAGGTGGATGACCAGCTCTTTGTTGGCTACGTAGGCGCCAAGAAAGGCCGGGCTGTACACAAGAGGACTATCTCCCGCTGGGTCGTCTTGTGTATAAAAGCCTGCTATTCTCTGGCTAAAATGGAGCCTCTGGTGGGGCTGCGCGCCCATTCTACCAGGGCAACAGCAGCTACTACTGCATTGGGACGTGGTGTCTCCCTGCAAGACATCTGTCAGGCAGCCACGTGGGCCTCGCTGCACACTTTTACTAAGCATTATTGCCTTGACAGCCAAGTCCGGAGAGACTGCTTCTTTGGCCGTTCTGTTCTCCGTGACTTTCTGGTGTGATCTTGGTTCGCAGACCCACCACCGGGGTTGGTATTGCTGGGGTATCTATTCTAAGGTAAGGAATCTATCACTAACGTGTCTCTTTCAGATGCACAAGTTACTTACCTTCGGTAACGATATATCTGTAAGAGACATTAGTTAGTGAACTGATTTCTAGGGTTAAGGTTATCCCTTTCAGGTCCCTAGTTTCAATGCACCAGTGGTCAGTATCTTGCATGGCTCTGCGTTCCTGGCACGGAAAGTCGTGTACAGAACTGACGTCAGTGCGCGAGGGCGGCGTCTAAGTAGCTGCCGCGACGTCATCCCGGCGATCACGACGCCTACGACGGACGCGGAGCCGCACAACGCCACCTTCCGACGCGCAGGGGTACTGCTGACGAAAACTTTCCGGATCCAGACTGACGCCTGGGGATATTCTAAGGTAAGGAATCTATCACTAACTAATGTCTCTTACAGATATATCGTTACCGAAGGTAAGTAACTTGTGCGTCAGTGCTTTTCACTCACTAATTTAAAGGGCTGATGTGCAGGATTGGGGCCATATAAGTCGCACAGGACAGTGGCATTTAGAATTGGAATAGGAACCGTTACAGGACAAAATTTAGAGTCAAAACCATAACTATTTATTCAAAACTTAGGAATGGTTTCAAAGGCAATAAGTAGTTAGTCAGATTTAAAAACGGTCTTCAAATTCAGAAGACATGGCAAGTAACTAAGCATCGGTTCAAAGGGCGTACACAAGGGTCAAGACTAAGTTAATATCCTGCTGTGCTATCTTGAACTGCTTAGGAGGGAACTTGTGTCAAACCTTTTATAAATATTATGAGAAGAGTTTATTTAAACAAGTGTGGTTGGCCAGTAAATATAGAAAGGCTGAAAAGGCCAACAAATAACCTTTAGTAGTGCTCCCTGTAAGCACCAAAAAAAAAAAAGAACATCCGACAGCTTTCATTGTAAGGGTTCAGTCTTACATGCGTCACACCAGATTGCAAATTTGTCCCATGGTCAGCATAAATGGATTTTGTGGAAGGGCGTCTGACGGCATAGATAATATCCACCACAGGCAGCAGATCAAACGCAGTTAGGGGCTTCAGCTCGCTCACCACACATGTAGGTATAGATGGCGCAGATTTGGGTTGAGGACCCTGCCCTATTGCTGTGACAGAAGACTCTTGCAAAGTGGTAGCCTGATCAGAGGAGGGCAGATGCTTATACCCTGAAGTTTGAGAAACCAAGCTGCACCCAACTGAAGCAGCCCAGTCACGCCAGAGTCGCTCTTTGGTTTCTTGTATTACAGTTGAAAGAGTACCTGACTTAGCAGCTCTGGCTTGACTCTTTTAATTTGCAAATGGCTGGGTCTAATGCAAGGTGGCATGCTGAGCAAAAGAACAATGGTTGGAATGCTACCCTGAATGACTGCCAGTGTTTAGACAAATTGCAAACCTTCCCTTCCATTACCTTTTGTGTGTTTGATGTAAAGCTATAAATGGCTAATAATATGCCCAGGCGTGGGTCCCCTGGAACTAAGCTGTACTCGACTGAAGAGGCCCAGTCAGGCTGAAACTGATCTTGGGTTGCTTATGTTATGGTTCAGGGAGGACCTGGCTTGGCAGTTCGGGCTGGACTTTTCAAATTGGGGAAGAACCAAAGCCGAGTTAAATCTGAGGCCGCAATGTGGGCAAAAGAATGATGGGTTGGAATGCTGCCCTGAGCTATTGCCAGTGGTTAGACAAATTGCAAGCATTTCTTCAACCCATCATTTTTTGTGTGTTTGACCACACTCTCTTGGCCAAATCCAGAGCCAGTATGATGATGTACCTGCAGTCGTTCTTCAGCTTTTTCAGAACTCTGGGCAGGAGAGATGGGGCGGGAAGGCGTACGGGAGTCCCATGTTCCATTCCAGTCTAATGCATCTCCTAACGAGTGTTATTGTGGAAACTCGAACATGCAGAATTTTCAATAATGGTGGAAAGATCTAGTCAGGGTTCTCCCAACTGTTGTAAGATGTCCTGCACCACCTCTGAATGTAGATGCCACTCGTGATCTGCCAGAAGTCACCTGTTCATTCGCTTTGGAATTCAGGGACGCTGTCAGGTGATTTGTGATCAGGGAAATGCCCTGGTACCCTAACTAATCCGAATGCACTGAGCCTTCTCGCACAGGACCCAGTATCCTACTCCACCCTGCTTGTTGCAATAACACATGGCTATGGTGTTGCCAATGAGAACCTGTACCAGCCCCCCCATTATGGGCAGCAGGAAGGCCTTCAGAGCTAATCAAATGGTCTGCAACTGCAAAAGACTGATGTGGATAGAGGCTTCTGTCAGAGACCAGAGTCCTCTGATCTTCACCTCTCCTACATGACCTCCACACCCATTAGGGATGCATCCGTCAGCAACATCTACTCTGGTTGAGGAAGAGAGCGGGGCCTGCTGCTGAACCAGTTGTGTTAGAGCACCCACCACTGCTGATCATGAGCGGTCTCCCCTGAGATTTAGATGAAATCTGTCAGATTTCTTTGTTGCTGGGCCCATTGGAGCTCCACATTTCATTGCAGAGCTTGTATGTGCCACCTGGCAATGCTGACAAGGAAGACTCGGGAGGCTAAGAGGCCAAGAAGCCTTAGAGCTGCTCTCACTGTGATCCAGGGTCCAAGCTGAAACATTGGGATCATAGCCCAAATGTACTGCACCATTCCAGGACAGCTCCAAAGAATGGAATCCTCTACGAAGGAGTCAGCTCTGACTTTGTCTCGTTGATAGTGAACACCAATAATATAAGGAGGTTTGCTGTCATGTTAAGGTGCTCTGCGACAGTGTGGTGAGCCTGCCTTCCAACAGAAGCCAGATGTTCAGGTACAGGAAGAGTGGTATCCCTGACCTCGGAAGGTGGACAGCGACCACTCCCTTCGCTTTTGTGAACAACCCGGGTTAAGCTGGTGGGGCTGAAGCGAAGAACAGCAAAATGAAAATGCTCCTGGCTCACCTTGCAGATAAGGTTTGTGAGACTGCAGGACAGGTATATGACAGTACTGCAGGTCCAAGGACACCATCCTGTCGCCCAGGACCAGGATAGAAAGTATTGTGGCCAGTATGATCATTTTAAATTGGTCATTTTACTGTAAGACATTCAGAAGCTTGCAGTCCAAAAATGTCCTCTGACCTCCGTCCTCGTTCAGAGCAAGAAAATAATGTGGACCGATGCGTAGGATCAAGGACTTGTGAGTCTGATTGGACGGAGGCCCTTTGAATTGGAATAGAAATCTTCCCAGAACAAAGTTCAAAGGAAAAAACAATAAAGATTTTTTCAGAGCTTAAGAATCATTACAGAAAGCAAAATGTATTTAGTCAGGTTCAAATTGTCATCGAAAATGCAGAATATAAAGCCAATTGTGAGAGATCATAACATAATGGAATTAGCCAGAGCCAATATATAGTTAAGCAAAGAACTAGCATAAATCTACTCAGTTCGTAAGTCAAGGGAGTCTCAAATCAGCAAGAGGGCTTACATGAAGTCTATCACCGAAGATGTAGCGGAAGGTCTAGCACACATCCCAGAAAAGGCACATTTTATAGGTTTGACTGTGAAAAACCACACACCTAATATTGAATGAAATGAAATAATAGTGACCACTACCAATGAGTTTTCATAAAAACCTTGTAGATAAAATAAGTGTCATTTGGGGACACCTATTTTGAATACATAAGACTTAGGTCATCGGGAAATAGTTATAATCACTTAATAGTGAATTTGCCAAGTAAATAAAGCATTGAACAAGCCTATGCAAAAGGCCTTGAATAGTGCAGAATACGAAAACATCCTGACATGGCTTCCTCCTAAAAAAAAAAAAAAAAGTGATGGGTGGGAATCTCAGCCACTGCTAATTGCTCCGGCCTCGTTCCAGTTCATGATTTGTTGCCCACAATACAGTCTCATATAAGCCATATGCAACTCATTCTTGATCCTGCTCCAATAGGAAAAGTCCAGCTCGAACTGCCAAGCCGACCCTCTCTGAACCCGAACCCAAGACCGATTTTTCTCTCGTTGAGGCTCTTCAGTCGGATGCACCTTGGTTCCAGTGGCAAAGTTAGCAAGGGACCTACGTTATACATGTCTCCCCTAGAGTGTTGCATTGAAGTAAACAAAAAGTGGTGCGCAGGATGCTTGAATTAAGCTGAGCCACTGGTAATTACTCCGGGTTGCATCCCTGTCATTCTTTTGCCGACAATCCCACCTCAGATTAGGCCAAGCAATATACAAATCAGTATCACTCCTTCTCCAGTAGGAACAGTCCATCCCGAACTGCCAAGCCAGGTCCTCTCTGAATTGGAACCCAAGACCTCCTAAGGCACTCAAGTAAATGCATTTTATTCAGTACAAGAAAACAACACCGTAAAATGAATCCCATTTCTTCTATTATATGAAAAAGAAAAACAGAGAAGAGAAACATGCATGCAGGAAAATTGTCCATGCAATTTTAAAAGCCACATTTTCTTAAGCAATGGATGTCAGGGCAAGTAGGCTGAGGCCCAGTAATTTAAATTGCGGCCTAGTTATGCTAATTTAAACACATATAAATAAATATTATTTTCTAATTAATAAAAATGCTTTCTTAGTTAGCCCCTTTGATTATTTTTGAAACTATCATAAACTACCATACTCTACAACAGCTCGTCTAACTTTTGGGTTCTTCAACTTTGTCTTCTCCAAGCCCTTCATTTCATCATAGACTTGGGCTTTGATGTCCTCCTGTACAATCTCTTCCTTCTTTATTTTTATGGTTGTCTTCTTTGCACAGTAACATGTCAGTCCTCTCTTAAAACAGATTACTTCCGAAACTTTTAATAGAAATTAACCAATTGGGCTAAGAATAATTGCAACAGTATGGGTTTGTATCCTTTTTAACAAGCCAGCACCAAACACTTCACCAGTTCTCAGAATTCTTTTCCGATCTTACTGAACCACGAATCAGCCGTTTCACATGCACCAGTCTCTCCCAAAATCTTAACTTTATGCATAATATTAGTTATATTATTAATATACTTATTAATTGGCATTCTGTTATCAGGCAGTTATCAGGCACAAATGTACACCATTGCTGGAACTTTATTACACGGCACACGCCACCTTCCTTTGCACGAAGAATATCTAAAGCATGACAATTCTGAATCACCATTGCACAAGTAGCTATCATTTCCTCATTAATTTTAATTAGTGTACTTGTAGTATTAGTAGCCAAACGATCAACTAAAGTGAACAACTTTCTAATCTTCACATCATTCAAAGCCACACCAATTGGTGGAATCAACACACCAAGTATAGCAGTTGACCAAACCCATGTTTCACACTTTTAAGATTTGTTTCACTCATTTCATTCATCTCACCTACATGAACCACCCTTCGAAAGTCTAACGCAAGATAGTAGGAACGTACCCAGTCACTTGGAATAATAAAATAAGCTGCTTTACCACAAACATGATAAATGCCCCAAACCTTAGGGTCATTCCCAATGTATATTCAGTGTTCGCTATATAATTATAGCTGCTCTCACTTGTCCCAATCTTCTCTGAAGTTTATCATTCATCATGTTTCTCATGCATCATACATATAGCTCCTTTCTTCGCCTGCTCAATTCTGAGTCTAGGCTATACCTTTACATTATGCAAATTAACGTAAATATTTCCTAAAATTTCTAACAAATATCTATGTGATCTAATCTATTGTCTTATAACATTATCATATGGCATCTTTGGTTTCCTGCCTAAACCGTCTTTAATAGAAGCCAAGCAAACGGATGTAATTTCCCATCACTTATCTACATTGGAAGTGACATCACTGGATTTCGCATCATCCTTCTGCACAGGAAGCTCGCGCACTGCTGCCGCACGGCTTTCACTTGCGACTCCTGCAAGTTCTCATGCACTCTTCCACACCCACCACTGCCGCACCAACAGAACTCACCTCCCACTCGCTTACACTCACACATAAGAGCCACTCGCTCATGCTCACACAGACCAAATACCATCTACGCAAAACGCCACACTTGCATCCATGCTCTTCAACTCCACGACCACACTCCGGACCTGCTCTTCCTCAAGGAAATATGGCTATACCTAACATATGCACTGGACATAGCTGCCATCGCACCAGCCCAGATGTGGAGTCATCATTATATTCAAAGATACCATCATCTACACCACATACCTGGACGCCCCCACCAGCTGCATGGAGCACCTCCCATTCAAGATGCGCATCACAGCCGACTTCTTTCTGGGTGGAGCCCTCGTATACAGACCACTAGGACCCTGGACCAACTTCGCCAACGACATCACAGACCGAGTGGCACCCCTCATCATCAATGCCAACACCTTCATCCTCCTCGGAGACCTTAACTTTCACTTTGAAGACCTCTCTGACCTAAACTCTAACGCCCTTCTAAAAAAGCTTTGAAACACGCACGTTCCAAACCAACCCATACTGCCAGACACCTATTGAATCAAATAGTTTCACATCTTTTCAGGGACTTTAGAGAATAATTATTACTACAACGTAACCACATTATTGAAGCTTCACTCTTTTTCTGTTGACGTAGTGCAGCATAATCTGAAATGATCATTTACTCACTCAGCCTAAATCACATTACATCATCCAACTTGCAGCTTGTTCTTTGAAACCTTAAATTATACATTTGGATTGAATTATATTGAAATAAAATTAAATTAGGAGACAAATCAAAGGGTTTCATAACACAAATGGGACATGAATCTCATTGTACAGTTTCCTAGCACCTATTTACACTTTGAATGCTTACTTTCCTTGTTTAATACAAAAAGGTTTTTTTATGGGATGAACAACAAAAATCCATTTATCTATTTGCTGCACATGCTGCTCACATCTTGTACTCAATCCTGCCATCTAGTGTTCGGCCCGAATATTCCAAATTGTTTTTGCCGACGGTGGAGTTTTGAGTTTCGAGATAACTTGTGGTATTTCCCCCGAAATTACAATGCACAAGAGCAGAGACTCCACCTCAGAATCAGTTTTTTTCCCCTTTGAATAGTTGTGAGCATGGAGATTCGAAACATTATATCTGTGAACTGAAAAAGTTGTTTGGGACGATAAAGTACGTAATCATTAAGGAAGTTACCACATGTGTTGCTGTAAGCTTGCATTTGGGGAAGCAGGTAAGGCACATGTAAATCTACCGCACAACAAGTTGCAAACTGACTGTTACACGTAAGAAAATGTTTCTGTTTGTACCATGTGCTGCTGTAGATCTCTGTTCTACATAGACTAGAAAGAAGGACAATGTTAAAATTGCAGTGTGTCTGACTTGCATTTCTTTTCTTCCTGCATGAATATTCCACAGTAATAGCGAACGTGTTCGTTGATGACGAAGTGGTAGCTTTTCAGATATTTTTTAACTGCATATTGCCTAGGGAATGCCATTTGTAACTCCCTTCCATTGTAGCAATTGATTTAGTTAGAATTTAAGACTGAATATACATTATTATATTTCACATTAATAGACCCTACGATAGTGCAGAATTAAATACATTATGGAGTTTCTTTTTGTAATTTTCCTCAATTTATTTTTTGCTCTCTTCATGAATTGTTCCACAAGTACTCACGTTTCAAATGTTCACAGCATGATCCCATTGACCCACCACTATCGCCACCAGAACTGTTTTTCTTCTCTTGTTAAAGTTCAATTTAATGTATTTTCAGCTGTGAGAAAGCCCGACACCTTCACGCCAAATATACTGAAATATGTTGGCTGATCCTTGTAATCATGTGATTTCAAGAGTGATGTAAAAGAAACTAGGAGCACAATTGGAAACTTTCTATCAATTTATTGGAAATATACTTAGGGTGCACGTATCCACATTTACTCAATTTATTTTATTTTTTGGCATTTTTAAAACTCAACATTCACTGGAAGGTATCTTGGCACTCAAATCTATTCCAAGGTAGAGAGGAGGTGGCTTAACGAGGGGAGGAGTTTGCCTAACGGCTAGGGTGGTCGACCTCAAATCTGGGGAACCGGGTTCGAGTCTCAGCAAGGACGCGCAACATCCTGTAATTCTGGGCAAAAAACGTAATCTCCTCGTGCCTAACAAAAATGAATGTGTCCTCATGTAATGTAACTGGTGCTCGTGTAAAGCACTCTGATTCCCGATACCTTCGGGTCAAGTTTGCGCTATATAAAACTGTTAAACAGGTCTCCTGAGATTCCCAGTTATGTCAAATCATAGATCACTCTGAGGTTGGAAAGAGCTAGGTCTTTAGAAATTTTGTTAAATTCAATAAAATTTGTTTTGTATGCAGATTGAACAGTATTCTATGCCACACTTTTGCAACTGATACTGAAAAGGCTCTGCTACCAATTGTGACTTGATGATATTTAGGAGCAAATAGATGCCTTTTTCAGATCCCAGAAGCCGCCTTGGTCTACAAAACAAAAATCTTAGGGGTTAGTACGATGATCACAGAGTGCTTTATGTACCAGACAGAAACTTGAACATTATTCTTACTGGAAGCCAGTTGTAGAATAGCTAGAGCTGATATGAAATCAGAATTTTCTGAGATACAGTATCAACCTGCTGCATTTTGAACAAGTTGTTGCATATTCAGGGATTTCTCAGGGAGGCAGAGAAAGAGAGTTACCATAGTCTAGTCGATAAAGACTTTAATAATCTCTATTCTTTGTAGTATAGTAAATAAGTAGATGATCCATTTATAAATCCTCAGTTGAAAAAAGAATGTCTTTATTACCGATTAAATGTTGGTCTTCCAACAAAAGTTGCGTCTAATTTATGCCTAGTTTTTGATCCACAAGGACGGCCAAAAAGGAAAATTCCAAATTATTGTATGACAAGTGAGACAAAATTTCAGTTTTCCTTCCATTCAGTTTACGTTTCAAGTCTGTTTTGTGACATCCAAACCAGAAGTCTTGTCAGATAGTTACACACATTTTCAGCTTTAGCAGTAGATAGCCATTAACTGTGAAAACAATGTCATCAAGTTGGCCAATATACAGATTAAAAGGAATGGGAACCACACCTGACCACCTGCGGAACCCAGCATGTCAAGACCTTTGTTTCAAACAGATCTGAATATAATCTAATTCAACAAAAAGTTCTGAAGCCATGTAAGAAATCATACTAAGTGAGTCGGTTGTGCCCTCCCAGCCCGGGAGCAGCATCCCCTACATGCACTTCTCTAGGTCAAAAATTATTATTTTCGACGATTCTTGTCCAAGTCCCTTTATCTAAATAAACACTTCAACTGTATTGATTGTTCAGATATTTAATTTCTCATAGTAATGCATTGATTTTCATACATGGATATACGGTATTGAGGCATTCTATTTGGTTTTCATAGTATGCTCTTATACTTCAATTATTCCAGTGCATTTCGGACTTTGCTCTTCAGAGGTTATGTTTTCCTAGGAAGCAACAGACAGTAAACAAAAATGGAGTACATGACACCCACAACACATGGTCAAGGTTACTTAAGTCTGTGGGTGCTTTTTAACAAGTCAGGGTCCTCCTAGCAGAATATTAAGGGATAAGGATATTGGCAGGAAGCTCAAGAAATTAACACAAATTGCATACTTAGAGCTGGGGATATGTGATCTACGTATGAAACCTTGTACAAAAATCGCTGAATGGATCATTGCGAGAAGTGCATCATACGTTTTCAACAGGTGCCTCTATCATACAAAATAATGTGTCCGACTGTAGTGAATCATTAACTGCATGTCAAAAGTTCTAGTTGGTGAAATGGGACCCAAAAGAGTGGTGTGTTCCTAGAACCGTAAACTCACTCTGGCGTACTTGCATGGATCTAAAAAGTAATGAGTTGCCAACAGGTTGACCTGATCGGGTATATAATAAAAGCTCTGTTTATTATAGTTAAATGTCTCCACTGGCGAAAGAAAACAGCAAGAGTAGAAGTTCATGCATACGTGAATCTGTAATGAAGCGTGCTTCCGATGCCAAAAGTAAAATAGTGGAAGTTTAAATCAGTCACTGTGTGCATGCTTAAAAGTTAAAACCCGCCGAAAGGGATATACTGTTAATGACGGGCCAGAAGGTTCATAAATGCGCTAGCCGCAGATACAAAAATAAGGGTAGGAGTGAAACTTGACTAAGAATTTATACCCGTTGAAAAGGACGTGATGTTAGTGAAGAGCCCGGAGGTTCATAAAAACGCTAATCTAAAAAATGTGTCTAGAATAAAAAATGAATAGTCAACATTTAAACCCCGTGATAACGTCCGTGCATTAATTAACAATAAACCGTGTTTGAGTCGAAAGCACCCAAGGAATAAAGTGCAAAGTTAATAGAACGTGCTCGAAGGCTCGAGAATGGTCTTACCTCCCAGTAACATGGTGCCGCTTGTAGCATATCTCCGACAGCGTTTGCTGTGGTCGCCATGTTAGTGCTCTTTAGTACGTACAGTGGTGAAGAACATAAAGAAAGGACTACATTCCCAGTCACAAATTGGTGTGGTTAGTAAAATCCACGCCATGTTTAAGCGGCGTGTTTAGTTCTCAATTTGGTCAAAAACCGAAGGAGTCGGAGGGCGAACATGTAGAAAAGATCTGCTATCTCCATTCATTAAACAGATGAAAAAAAGTCATGTGAGGGTATGGGGAAAACAAAATATTTAAAACCTAGGTTGGAAAATAACATGTCAACTCTCACAAAGTAGATGTAATTAAGACTGGAATGAGCAACAATTCATGTGGCACATGTTATTATATGAACTTGCTCTGCAGTCGTGAAGTAAGTGAGATTAAATCTGATATGAGTCATAGCCCAAGTGGGAATATGGAGAAAGCAATATGTGTTGGAAACCTTGGTTAGAAAATAGCTTGTCATTAATTGCAAAGCAGGTGAAATTAAGACTGGTATAAGCAACAATTCATATGTCCATAATTATGATGGTCCTTACAGATAGCAGCTGAATTCTATCCCGTCATTCAACCCTTTGGGTATTAGTATGTTGAGTTTTTTGATCTAATATACCCTCCGAAGTAAGTTCTTTTTGTTGTCAATGCCTTCTCTGATATGAACAGACTCCAATACAGTAAACCTCAGCTGACTGACGTTGTGCCCATGTGTGTGAAAATTTGAGGCCACTGTAGATTTCTTGTTTTTCTGCGAATGTTGCTTTTATGTTCAATCATTCTAGTTTTGATTTTTCTTTGTCTTGCCTAAGTAAGCCGGGCCACTTGGGCAGTTCAGTAGGTAAATAACGTTTTTGGAATCGCACGTGGCAGTGATGTACAATTTAATTTTAGTCTAAGGGATGGGTGGGTGATGGTAGTGCCTTTAATTATGGTGTTGCAACTCCCACAATTCAAACATGCAACAGTTCCTTTATATACAGACTTGTCCTTCAGGTCATCCTTATTTTCAAGGAGTTCTTTGAGATTCCTTGATCTTTCATAGGCAAAAAGTGGGGGTTGGCTGAAGATCCTCTGGAAATCGTTCTCTGTTCGAAGCATTGGGCAGTATTTAAATATATTGCCATCTGAAAGAGACTATTAGTTATAGATTCCTTACCTTAGAATTACCCCCAGGCGTCAGACTGGATCTGGAGAAATTTTTTCGTAGCAGTACCTCTGCGCGTTGTTAGGTGGCGTCGGTCGACTCCGTGTTCGTCATCGGCGTCTTGATCACCGGGATGACGTCGCTGTATCTACTTAGACACCGCCCTCGCGCGCTGACGTCAGTTCGTTCTTATTCCGCGCCAGCCAGCGCAGATCCGGAGAAAGCGGTACCTCTAGTCACTTTTTGACTACTATTTTTCGACTTTGTCGACTTCTATTCGAGTCGTTCAACTCCTGGTGCACAACTCCTGGTGCACGTAGGGATGTCCCGTTCTCGGACCGGCTTCAAGTCTTGTGACTCCTGTCGCAAATTGATGTCGGTTACGGATCCGCACCTCGTGTGCCTTTGGTGTTTGGAGCGCGACCACGACCCAAAGTCGTGCTCTGACTGCCGGGCCATGAACCCGAAGTCTTTGCAGGAGCGGTCCCGAAAGCTTCTCGAGGCCCCGCAGTCTGCTCTGCGCCGCTCGAGGTCCCAGTCGAGAGGGAGGGAGAGAGTGAGGTCGCGGGACTGGTCGTGTAGCCATCACCCCCACTCATCGTCGAAGTCTTCATCTTCGGGTAAGTCGAAGCACAAAAGGAAGGCGAAGAAGCATCGTCGCTGTTCGCGTTCTCCTAGGCCGACGCGACGTGGGATGCGGATGGTGGTCGTCCTGCAGCTCCGCCTGTGGAGCCTGCTGGGTCGGCTCCGAGCTTCCCTCCTTTTCCGGGAGCCGGAGCGACCCCTGCCCAACAGCATAGTTTTTACAAAGCCCTTCACTCGATCTTTGGGCAGCCCTACTCCGCCGGCACACCTACGGGCCCTGCTGACTCGGCTGGTGGTTCTAGGCCTTCGAACCCGGCGGCTTCGGCCCCGGCGCCGCTGGGCTCCCAGTGATCCAGGCATGGGTCCGGATCGGGGCCGGTCTACCTTATGACACCTCCGGCTTCAAATCCACTGACGACGCCTCCGCCCCCTCCGACACCAGTTGTGTCCCCAGCCGGCGTCGACCCCGGCCTCCATCCTGACCTGGACACTGAGCCGGACCGACATAGACCGACGCCGGATTCGGCGCAGGGTGGTACTTTTGCACCATTGTTCTATCCTGAGTTCCCTTTCGCCCTGAGTGGCAGCCAGAGGAGGACGACGAGGACTGGCATCTGGTGACCCTTTAGCTGACCAGTTGAGTAAACCAGACTGGAGAGAGGAGTTGGGTGATGCTAGTGGTCTAGATACCTCACTAGACCCTGGTATGCTTTCTCCCCCTACCGTGGCTACGGAGGAGGGAGCCTCATACACAGTGGTGTTGCATAGGGTGGCTGAGGCCTTGAATCTTGAGCGGTGGCGGTCAGGACCAACCTCCTGACTGAGGTGCTTCAACCGGCAGCGGCCTCTTCGGAGCCCCTACTGCGGTTCAATTAGGCCCTTACTGACATCCTTCTGGGCACCTGGTCCAAGCCCAGCACAGGGGCTCTTGTGGATAGGATGATTGCCCGACGCCACCGCCCGGCCCCGGGTGACCCACTTTTTCTCTCCCAACACCCTACCCCTGAGAGCTTGGTGGTCCAAGCCTCTACTTCTAAGTTTGTATTCCCTACTGCTCCCCCAGATAGGGAATCCAAGAAGCTGGATCATCTTGGGAAGATGTTTTCTTCCGCCAGCTTGGGACTGCGGTTGGTGAACACCGCATGCATTTTGGGCCGTTATTCTCACTCTGTGTGGGATACGGTTGCGCAGGTGCTGCCACAGTGTCCGAAGGAGGCCCAGGCCACTCTCTCATGTGCAGTCGCTGAGGTCAGAGATGCAGCGAAGTTCGCCATTAGGTGTGGCTGGACACCGCCGACTCGCTAGGCAGAACAATTTCAACGTCAGTAGCCCTGCGAAGCTGTGCCTGGCTGAGGTCCACTGGCTTTTCGGGTGATGTCCAATCGACTCTTTTCGAAATTCCCTTTGGCCGTCGCTTGTTTGGTGACAAAGCGGACAACGAGCTCGAGCGCTTTAAGGATTCTAGGGCTACGGCCAGATCCTTTGGCCTTGCTACCACTTCTCGCCCCGCGCAGTCTGCTTTTTGCCCCTTTCGTGGCTGTGGAAGGGGTGCCCCACCACGTTCCGCACAGAGCCACAGGCCTGCGCAAACTGTTCAGCCTCTGCGCGGTCGGGGATGTGGGACCCAGCGTCGTGGGCCAGCGGGCGGGCCAGTCCACCAGCGTCCCCTCTGCAGCAGCCTCCAAACCTTCCTAGTTTGTCCTTTCAGGGCCGCCAGTGGGCTGCAGGATCCGCCATCACCTCCCCCACTGGCAAACCATCACGTCGGACAGGTGGGTTTTGCAAGTAGTCCGAAAGGGCTACTCCCTCCTCTTCGAGACTACCCCTCCATCCATGCCACCACAATTCCATCGCATGTCGGAGGATCACTTGGCCCTTCTCCATCAGGAAGTTACGTCTCTCTTGGCCAAGGGTGCTATCGAGCAAGTTCCTGCCCCAGAAGTAGGTCGTGGCTGTTATTCCCACTACTTTCTGGTGCCCAAGAAGGACAAAGGCCTGCGTCCTATCTTGGATCTCAGGAACGTCAACCGCTTCCTCCGGAAGGAGAAGTTTAAAACGTTGACATTTGGTTCAGGTCTTGTCTGCCCCCGACCCGGGAGACTGGCTGGTAGCCCTGGACTTGCAGGATGCCTATTTCCACATCTCCGTCCTGCCGGCCCACAGGTGTTACCTACGGTTCACGGCAGGTCAAGAGCACTTTCAGTTTACCGTGCTCCCCTTTGGCCTTACCAGCGCCCCTCGGATGTTCACGAAAGTGATGGTGGTGGTCGCAGCTCATCTGCGCAGATCAGGGGTTCCAGTCTTCCCCTATCTCGATGACTGGCTGTAGAAGGGGGGTTGGCCCCAGGCTGTCGTTTCCCACCTCCAGACTACGGCGGACCTCCTGCATTCGCTGGGGTTTACTATCAATGTGCTGAAGTCACACCTGATTCCCTCTCAGACGCTCCTTTTCATCGGAGCGGTTCTGTACACAGCGCATTTTCGGGCCTATCCTCCCGAGCAGAGAGTCCGGGATATTCGGGCTATGATACCGATGTTTCAGCCTCTATCCCGGGTTTCGGTCAGAATGACCCTGAGGCTGCTGGGCCTCATGGCCTCCTGCATCCTGCTGGTGGATCCTGCCAGGTGGCATATGCGGGCTCTACAGTGGGACCTGAAGTTCCAGTGGGCACAGAATCAGGGGAATCTTTCTGATTGCGTCCAGATCTCTGAGGGCACTGCACACCAATTGCAGTGGTGGCTAACGAACCAGGATTGGGCCACCGGCAGATCCCTCTCCCTTCCTCAACCAGAGTTGACAGTGGTGACAAATGCATCACTTCTGGGGTGGGGTGGCCACATGGGAGAGGCGGATATCATAGGCCTCTGGTCTCGGGCGGAGTCCGGGCTCCACATCAACCTTGGACGATTCGTCTTTCACTGAAGGCATTCCTTCCCTCTGTCCGGGGAAGAGTAGTGCAGGTGTTCATGGACAACACCACCTCCATGTGGTACTGCAACAAACAGGGTGGGGTGGGGTCGTGGACCCTATGTCAAGAGGCTCTCCTTCTCTGCCTTTGGACATGGCTGGAACATCAGGGCATATCTCTGGTGGTTCAACACCTGGCAGGTTCTCTGAACGCCAGAGTGGACGAACTCAGCCACAGGTGCATGATGGATCACGAATGGCGTCTTCACTCGGAGGTGGTGCAAGGTCTCTTTCAGCAGTGGGGAGAGCCTTGGTTAGATCTATTCGCCACCGAAGAGAACGCGCAATGTCAGCAGTTCTGCGCGTTGGAATTTCCAAGGCGGCACTCGCTCAGCGATGCTTTTGGTCGCGAGTGGAATGGCGGTCTTCTATACACCTTTCCGCCGATACCGCTTCTGCCCAGAGTGCTGAAGAAGATCAAGTACGACCGGGCCCAAGTCATCCTTGTGGCTCCGGATTGGGCACGAAGAGTCTGGTATCCAGAGCTCTTACACATGGCCATCGATCCTCCGATCAGACTGCCTCTTCGGGAGGATCTTCTGTCGCAGCAGCAGGGGATGGTCCTGCACCCGGACCTGTCCAGCCTCCACCTTCTTGCGTGGAGATTGAGCGGCGACAGTTGACAGCTTTCGACCTTCCTCCTGAAGTCTGTAATGTTATCTTGGCAGCCAGGCGTCCCTCCACTAAAACTGTATACGCCTGTAGATGGAACAAATTTGTGGCATGATGCACGGCAAAGGCTGTGGATCCCCTTTCTGCTCCTCTTTCTGAGGTTCTTTTGTTCCTCCTTTCTTTGGCCCAGCAGGGCTCTGCTCTGGGCACCATTAAGGGCTATCTATCGGCTATTTCAGCCTTTCTTCGACTTCCTGATCAGCCTTATCTTTTCAAGTCCCCTATTGTAAATAGATTTCTTAAGGGCATTACTCATCTCTTTCCTCCTGTTCCCTTCGTAATGCCCCAGTGGGACTTGAATCTGGTTTTGACTTACCTTATGTGCGCTCCTTTCGAGCCACTACATAATTATCCTCTCAGACTTTTAACTTTAAAAACTGCTTTTCTGATTGCCATCACCTCTGCTCGCAGGGTGAGTGAGCTTCAGGCTCTGTCTTCTAAGCCTCCTTTCCTTGCTGTTCATCAGTACAAGGTTGTCCTTCGAACTCTGCGTTCTTTTCTCCCCAAAGTTGTTACCACATTGGACAGACCTTCACTTTGCCCACCTTCTTCCCTCCCCCGCATCCTTCAAAGGAGGAAGAGGACTACACCATCTGGATCCAAAACGTGCGCTATCTTTCTATCTGGATCGCACAAAACAATTCTGGGTGGATGACCAGCTCTTTGTTGGCTATGTGGGCGCCAAGAAAATTATGGCCATACAAAAACGGACCATCTCTCTGTGGGTCGTTCTTTGCATCAAAATTTGTTATTCCTTGGCAAAGAAGGAACCTCCGGTAGGACTGCACGCCCATTCCCCCAGGGCAACGGCAGCCACTACTGCTTTGTGACGTGGGCATCCCTGAACACGTTCACGAAACACTACTGCCTGGACAGCCAAGTCCGGAGAGACGGCTTCTTTGGCCGTTCAGTTCTCCAGGACTTTCTGGTGTGAACTTAGTTCGCAGACCCACCTCCGGGGTTGGTATTGCTGGGGTATCTATTCAAAGGTAAGGAATCTATAACTAATAGTCTCTTTCAGATGAACAAGTTACTTACCTTCGGTAACAATATATCTATAAGAGAAATATATTAGTTATAGATTCCTTACCGCCCCACCCATCCTCCCCGTTCTGTGAACTGACTTCTAGGATAAGGGACTCCCTTTCAGGGCCCTAGTTTTGTGCACGAGTGGTCAGTGTCTTGCATGGCTCTGCGCTTCTGGCGTGGAATGTCGTGTAAAGAACTGACGTCGGCGCGCAAGGGTGTTGTCTAAGTAGATACTGCGACGTCATCCCGGCGCTCACGACAACGAACGCGGAGTCGACCGACGCCACCTACCGACGCGCAGGGGTACTGCTAAGAACAAATTTCTCCGGATCCAGTCTGACGCCTGGGGGTAATTCTAAGGTAAGGAATCTATAACTAATATATGCCTCTTACAGATATATCATTACCGAAAGTAAGTAACTTGTTCTTTAATTCTAGTGCTTCTAGTTGAATATTTTGAGACGTATACCGTCCTCCTTGTGTCACTAGGAGGACTCTTAAGTGTTAAGAGCTGTATCTGTCTTTGGTGTTGACCCGCTCTGTAAATTTTTGAATGATCATATTGAGGTATCCGCGCTGTGTCAATCTGTTCACCATAAGGTTTTTCCCTGTGTCAAAATTCCTGGGGTCTGACGAAATGCGTTTGATTCTTAGCAGCTGAGAATAAGAAAGGTGAATCTTTAATGGGTTGTGGTAAAAACTGCTGTAATGTAGAAGGTTATTGCGGTCAGTTGCTTTTACATAAATATTGGTTTCCAATGTATGGTTCCTTATGGTAATCTACACATCGAAAAATGTGATGTTGCGGTCACTAATTATGTCGGTGAAACCAATGCGGTCATCAGTGGCGTTGATCAATCTTGGTTTGGGTCCGTTCCATTTGATGAAAATGTCATCTATATATCTCCGGTATGTGAGGAAATTCTCGTGCCGCTCCTGATTCTTGAAAATGTTGTCTTGCACAAATTTATGCATTTATGCATAAAGAGGTTAGCATAACAAGGAGCAGCTCGATTGCCCATGGAAGTTCCCGTCTTTTGTAGATAGTATTCATTGTTCCACGTGAAGTAACTATGGTATAATTTAAAATACAGTATTTCAAGTTGAAACAGTTTTAAATCTTCCATGTTGGAACTCAACAGAAATTGCTTAGCTGCTTCTAGTCCCAGGTTGTGTGGGATTGAAGTGTAAAGTGACTTAACATCAATAGTGCAAAGAATTGGGTTATCATTAAGTCCGAAATGGATTCCTGCTATTTTGTTCAAGAAGTCAGTGGTGTCTTTTTAGTAGGTTGTCATGTTCTGAACAGATGGTTGTAAGTCACGGTCCAAATATTTACCTACGGGTTCATGTCTGGAGTTCCTTGTGGAGTCAATCGGTCTGAAAGGTGGCTGTGTGAGATATTTTTGTATTTTATTGGTAGTATGTGGATATTGGGGGTCCTTGGGTTCCTTTGCATGGGGTATCGCTATTCCTGTTCCATGAAGGTGCCTAGAGTTGTGGCCCTGTTTAGGATGTTAGATTAAAATTTGGAGAATTCACTTGATGGATTGGAATCTAACCTCATGTATGTAGAACTGTCTTGAACATGGCCATTGACATTCTTGATGTAAAAAAAAACTGGCCACGATGATTAAAGCACCACCATTATCTGTTTTACAACATACAATATCTGAATTGTTGGCAGTTTGTTTTACGATCCCTTTTTCTTTCATACTTAGATTCGAGTTTTTAGGTGTTTTTTAGTTCCTTTTAGATGATGACTTCAAAAGAATCTAACACATTATGGCTCACAGGTGCTATGAACGAGCTTTTTGATCTTAAGCCCATTAGGGTTCTCACTTCCCTTCTGGGCCGTTACTCCACAACTTTCTCGAAAAAGTGCCGTAGCCTTAGATTTCGCATGAATTTAAAAAGGCTGATCTGCTCTAATTCGTTGGAGTGGTATGTAGGAACGAAGGATGTACCCTTATGTAGTGTATCCATTTGAATCGCCGTCAGTTGGCATTTAGAAATGTTGATAACAAAGCTCTTATTTATCTCCTATGTTTTCTGACTCCTAGTTGTCATCCTTGGCACTTTCGTGATAGTCGGTTCGTTTTCTTTTTGTGCCACGTCTCCTGGGTTCTACGTTTATGTCCAGACTAATCTCTAAAAAAAGACAAAAAAGACAGACACCAGAGGTTGATGGTATGGAGTTGTCTGATGTGGATGTGCTTGGATTAACTGTAGTGAAAAGGTCTCTTTTGTCAAGATTTCTACTGCGGTGTCCTGTGTCACTTCAGACAAAGAGGTTTCCCCTTCTGATGATCTGGTGGTCGAACTTATACTAAACCACCAAAACAATCTAGCAACAGTTTGTGGTTAACGGTATCAAAGGCTGCCAATGAAACCAGTGCTGCCAGTATGTCCTGATCAGCACAATGTGCAACTCATTCATTGCTACTGTCGGAACATCCTCTCTACTACAGTCGACTGGGAATCCTGCCTGGAGAGGGTGGAGTCGATTTTGTTACTCTTCCGTTGAGACTGTTGATTAAAGACTTGCTCCAAATCAGAGGTTACCGTATTTCTTAAAAGAAAAAAAGTAGGCATTGCACCACCACATATCCCCCTCACACTGTATACATTCAGAGTCTTACCAGGACCTCTCTCCAGACCCTTTTTCCCTTTTTCACGGTCTAGGGCCAACTGACCATCAGGGTGGCACTTAACTTGATTACAGGACAGACCCTTAGGACAACCCATCTTTGGAGTTATACCCTTTCAAAGTGTCCTCTCCTAATGACACATTGTCCTGTCATGCCATTGTTGTTAAAGCTCTATAGCACCACAATGTCTCAATGCATGTGGATTAGGAAGAGGGTGCCTTTGTCATTGAGACCCTTTGAAAAAGTGAGTGTGCTGCGCAGTCCCTGTCCATGCTTAAGGCTATATTAAAGTTCTCTGCAGATGGTTTAATTTTAACCCTGTTGAAACCAGAGTGGCTATTCAAAGGATTAAGAAAAAGCTGAAGCCTGCACCGCATTCCCTTTTGTGAATTTGTGGGTATATTCCTCCTGACTATTGTTGTGCATACAGTACTTAAGAGAACCTTAATACAGAACACAGGCAATTCTCCCCTGCCACTGCTTGAACACTTCTCACATTGAGTGGCTGCCACGCGATGACGTTTTGCTATCTTCATTAACTGGCTTTCATGATAAAACAGGAGTCAATTGGAGGAAAGGGAGGTGTTGCTTAAGCACCTCCTGGATGCACACAAAATAATTGCAAAGATATTGTACAGAAGGAATATATCTCCTTTGCAAGCATCAGGCGTGCACTGGACATATGTTGACAGCCTGCAGGCGGGTGAGCACCAGCATACTTTTGCACCACCATGCTTCTGGCTTCCATCTTGGAGTACAACACCTCATAGGACTGCCATTATATGATGAGTATCTGTTAGGCTTCAGATTCACAATGTGCCTGAAAAGATCAAAATGAATATGGAAACTGCAAAAGCATTGGAGGTCCTCTAACATGAAAAAAATGAGTCTGCTAACCCCAGTGTCACCTGCTTCTTAGACCCAGTACAACTCAGCAGTCCTTTCAGGAAGCCTGTTAGATGAGGACAGTACTCTAGCCAAGGTCAGAGGTCCCAAGGTGGAAGCTCCTTTGCCAACAAGAAGTGACTTGCTTTTACTCCTATCTTGCGATCCCCTCACTTCATCAAGAAACCCTCCCACTGAGCATCAAGCACCTGTTGGTGTACAATAAGGCTATGACGTCCTCTTTAATGACTATAACCTTGTATCAGCAGGTGCTCTCTATCAGTGTCCTTGGATATTGTTACACACCACTCCACCCAGCATACCAACCTCTCCACACAACATCCGCAGGAATTCCCATAATGTCTTACGAGAGGAAATACAAGCACTCCTCAAAAACAATGTAGTGGTTGTTCCATCATATCAAAGGGGACAAGGATTTTACTTCCTGTGTTTCCTCAACCTCCAAAAAGGACAAAACTTGGCAACAGTTATGCAACCTCAGAGTTCTACATTATGTCCAATCACTTTAAATGATGACTTTGCAGGATGTAATTTCGCTTCTCCAAGTGGGAGACTATACAGCGAACCTCAGGCTTGTGGAGTGCCTGCTTCCACATTCCCATCCATGCTGCTCGTCGCCAGTATCTGAAGTTCGTGCTCAGTGGAGTACTTTACCAATTCAAATGTCTACCGTTCAGGGTCACTAAAACCCCAGGGTGTTCAACAAGTCTTGATGTAGTGGTGACACATCTCCAGGGTCTCCCTAGAAGGCTGGCTTTTAAAGGGGAGCAGCCATGCTCGGTGCTTAGCTCACATTCTGCAAATTATTCTAATCCTTCACAAATTCGGCTTCGCAATCAGTGTCATAAAGTCACATTACCTATATCCACAGCAGATTTATGTGTTCCTCAAAGCCACACTAAGTACAGTTATGGGCAAAGCATATTCAAGCAACAAGAGGGGAATGGTATTTTAAAGACCGCTTCCCCTTTATGAAACATTGCATCTTCTGACAGAGTGACTATGAAACTGTTGGGAATGATGGAGTCTTGTATTGCCTTGATTCCAAATGTCAGGTTACCCATGCGTCCTCTACAAAAATGCCTTTCCAGTGTTTCTATAGACCAGTATTTAGCACACACTGTAGGGGTAGAATCAGGGGAGCTTGTAACTGGGCAAGTTGTTTCTCAAGCCACAGCCACAAGTGACCATCAGTACAGATGCCTTTCTTGTGGGTTTGGGAGCTCAAAAGACACACAATTGATGGACGGAATGCAGAATAAATCCAAACATTCACCCCCAGTCAAGAGATCTGGGTTAAATCCATCATTCTTTTGCTCACCATGCCACCCCAGTTTAGACCTGGCCATATGCAAATCAGTCTTGACCCTGTGCCTCATGGGAACAGTCCAGCCCGAACTGCCAAGCCAGGTCCTCCCTGGACTGGAAACAAGCATCCTAGGACCGGTTTCGGGGTTTCACCCCTCATCAGCCAGGTTAGCTTGATTCCAGTGGCACAGTGAGCCCGGGACCCACGTCTGGGCATACCCGGCGCACTTAGGGCGAGGAAGCAAAAGACACACAATTGATGGACGGAATGCAGAACAAATCAAAACATTCACCCCCAGTCAAGAGATCTGGGTTAAATCCATCATTCTTTTGCTCACCATGCCACCCCAGTTTAGACCTGGCCATATGCAAATCAGTCTTGACCCTGTGCCTCATGGGAACAGTCCAGCCCGAACTGCCAAGCCAGTCCTCCCTGGACCAGAAACAAGCATCCTAGGACCGGTTTCGGGGTTTCACCCCTCATCAGCCAGGATAGCTTGATTCCAGTGTCACAGTGAGCGTCTCCTGCAGATCTGTGTGCTGGAACTCATTGCAATACAGTTAGCTCTTTAAACCTTTCAAAGGGAAATTTGAAACAAAGTTGTTCTTGTTCATACGGACAATATGACTACTTGGTATTAATGTGCAAAAAGCAGGGAGTATATGCACACACTGCAGTTGTTCAGTCTTTTACAGACCATGTGGAATTAAGTGATATTTTTTTCCATCAAATGTCATTGTGTGCAATGAGTTAGCAGATCTACTCTGCAGGAGTCATCAACAAACCCACGAGTGGGAGATCAAGTGTCAGTTAATCAATAATTGCTTCCAGCTTTGGGGCACACCAGTAATAGACCTATTCATCACGCACGAGAATGCAAAGTGCCAAGTACCTTGCCCATGGTCTATGGGTAGTGTTGTGAGAATCAGTTAGTCATGTATATTAATTACCACACATTTTCGCCGGCAACCACTGAATCATTATGTAATCAGGAAAGTGCAACAAGAATCCATGATGTTGATCTTTATCGCCAAAACATGGGCTTGACAGCCATGGGTCTCTCTACTCCTAGAAATGTCCATCCACGCTCACAAGGAATTGCAAATGGGCACGGATCTGCTCACACAACATTAAGGTTACATAGTACACCAACCTCAGGCTGCTCAATGTTATAATTTGCCCCTGAAGTCTTAGAGTTTGGGTATTTTCAACTTTCTGCTAAATACGTGCAAAAATATCCACTGCGCTAGTATGTTGTGCAGCATATTGGAACCAGTTTGTTCCCTATTGTAATGGTCTTCATATACACCTGCTGACCGTCCAGAACACATTACTTGCTCCACCTTCAAAAATCAGGGTTGACCTATTATTCGGTATGTGTACACTTGTCAGTAATTGAGACCTATCTACAGGAACAACAGTTATCATTAGAATTCCTGTTTAAACATACGTGGAAAATCGTAAGAACTAATGAGGCTTCCTTTCGATCCCCTTCATTCATCATGCCGGCTCTAATTTTTGTCATGGAAAATGACCTTCCTTGCAGTTATAACTTCACTTGTAGAGTGAAAAGCTGCAGCTTCTTTTGGTTGAAGAATCTTTTATTCACTTCCCCAAAGATGGAGTTCTTCTTAGGACACACCCTCGTTTCTTGACAAAGGTCGTCTCTCCTTTTCATGTTAATCAGTTTATTGACTTGCTTTCATTTTTCTCCCAACCACAGTCCGTCATGAAAAGAGCTTTGCATTCCTTAGATATTAGAAGGGCTTCTATGTTGATTGTATAAAGTTCATTAGAAAAAACCTTAGAGCTGTTTGTTTCATTTGCCCAGCCACTCTTTGGGAACCTAGTTTCAAAGACTGGCCTTGCCTTGAAGGATTGTAAAATGCATTCTGATTTGTTATGCCAAAGCCAAACAGGCGTTACACTTTGTGCCTAGGGCACAATGTATAGAAACCAGCATTGCCAAAATCAATAGGTCTTGCCTTTTGCATCTGTAGGTTTTGCCAGTGTTTGCCAGTGCTGTGCGCAATAGGCTAAATTAGAAAAACAAATTTGCCATGGCGCTGTTGCCAGTCACGTCATTTTGTTGGCATGCACATACATCACCATGCAGGCACTCATTTACAGAATAACTCGGATGTCATCTTTTCTTTATTGACCGATCTAAGATGCTTGGATTGGTAAATTAAAAAAATAAGTGTTAAGTATGTGAAAGGAACTTAAATTTTTTTTTTTTTTTTTTTTTATAGAATATGCGCCCTCCGAAATGGAAAAACAATGCAAATGCCTGGTAGGGTCGGGAAAGTAATGCAGAGGGAGTTGTGAGGTGGGAGCGGCTGGAGGAGGGAAATAATAAATCAAGCTGGGTCGGGGAGGAGAGGAAAAGCATAACACGAGGGAGAAAGCAAGACTGAGCATGGGGGGGGGGGGGGAGAAGCACACAAGAAAGCGAGAGCAGCCCTACAGAGAGAATGAACAACACAGAGGGTCAGGTGTGGAGAGGGAAGCAGAATGTGATGGAGAGCGTTAGAAAACACATGCACTCTTATGGAGTGCTGAAAGACAAAATTTAGTTTTGAGAGGAGTGGAAGGATACAAGTCAGCCAAACAAAAGAGTGGTAAAGAAGCTATGCACTAACGGAGGAACAAACACAAGAAGAGGAAGGCAAGCTATTGAATAAGAAGCAAGCAAATAAGTGACAGTAAATCTAACTAGTGCTAAACAGGTGAACATTTAATCCCACTGTTGGATTTAGTAAGCACATAATGCACATAGCTTGATCAGTCTGGTAGGCAAGACCTAAAAAAAAAAAGGAGCCACAATAGCTTTCCTAGGCAGTAAACTGTTAACAGATATCTGTAAACCTGCTACTTAGTCACTTGACCACTCTTTCTCCAATCATTAATGTCTGGACATTCATGCTTGGCAAGAAGCACAAGTGAGACAGACCATACCGAAAACATTGTTATACACACCTTCCACTCCTGCTTGCGTGCCACCACTTTAGGGAAGTGCATATCATGAGATCTATAGCAGCACATGCTGCAAATGTAAAACGTTACATACCTGTCACAATTGATTTGCAGCTTTATGTGCTGTAGTTTCTTTCACATTTGTCCTACCCACCTACTCGAACGCAAGGTCAGGGTAACTTATGTGATTACTTCATTAGTGCTTACGTTACCATCACAGATTCCTTATTTGGTTCACAGGCTTAATATTCCTTAGCATCTCCATGCTTACATTTACTCTTAGAGGAAAAACACAGTTTTGAGTCTGTCCTGATGCATTGTGGTTTCAGGAGAGGTGTCACGAGTCACCTCAAACTGAAACGTCATCTTTGAGGAAAATCTTGTAAGGTTCCTAACCCAACACTAGATGTCGGGAGTATGCACAGCATACAATCTACAGTTCTACAAGCTGCAAGTCAGTTGTTACTGTCAAGCGACATTTACAATTGTATTGTATTTGTATGGCCAGATGAACACTTGGGCAGTTTTAGACAAACAACATTTTTCATTAAATGCATTCCATGTTTCTGAGTTGTAAACTCCCTAAAGTGGCATAAAAGGAAATTACTCCTATCTAATGCATAGTGCAGTGGTTCCCAAACGTTTTCGACCCGCGGCTCCCTGCCATTGCCCATGGCTCCCCACTGTTATTTTTTTTTTGGAGGGTGGGGTGGTGTACCCCGGCCTCTGGAGTACTTGCATTGTTCTCCCTGAAAATGATTGGGATGACGCTGATGAAGGTATTATAATTATATACGCAGGGTGTTTCGTATTACTAAGGCGGCGCCTCTCATAAAATATTCCTAGTTACACTTCTTTGCCCATGCCTTTTTTAGAGTACCCTCTCAAACTTTTTTATCCCACTTACAGTGCTAGATAGCACCCCTATGCATGTAGGCCCCATTGCCAAAGTGTTTCTGCGCTTGAAGAATATTCGCATACACTTCTATTTCTACCCATGTCATACGTGCCAACACACCTGTCTCAGCAGGGTGACTCACGAATTTGTAAACCACATACAGCTTTATTTTTGCTGTCTCCTCCCTAAAATTGCCTCCAAATCAATGCAAGTAAAATAAATTCCTCCTTTTTTTTTTTTTTTTAAACGTCCCTCTTTCTTGCTTCCAAATGTTGGCATTATGCCATATATGGTGTTGCACTTCCCTGTGCTCCAGGAGAGACCAGGCCTGTATAGAAATGTGTGTGTACTGAAAGAAATGTGTACTGGAAGTACCTATGATTCAAGCACAAATGTCAATACTTAATAATACTTAGTGTGTTTAATTGACAGGACAACTGTACTTTCCTGATAAGTTGCATTGGTGTAAAATGCATTTGGAACAAAAAAACTATTAACGAGTCTAACAAAATAAATCGGGCATCTTCCGCTTACTTTGGGAGTGTTGGAACGTGGGTATTCAGTGAAATATGGAGGTCATCTCCCTCGACATGCCATCAATTATGCACTACGTTTACAGCTTTAGGCATGTCACTTACAAATCATCAACATCATGCGTTTAAGTCTAATTAGTTTAACTAAAGCCAACAGACCCTTCAACATTAAATGAATTAAAGTGCTTGGTGCACGGCTCCCCTGGCTAGCTTTGGCGGCTCCCCAGGGAGCCACGGCACACAGTTTAGGAACTACTGGGTAGTGAAATGCTTTGTTAATTCTGATCGTTATGAGAATTCTGTTCCTTTTCTTCTCCACTAAGACATCCTTGATTAGGTGCAACTATCCTGTTTCCATATTTCCAGAACAAGCCTATATTTTTCAGCATTAGAGAACCAACAAATTAACTTCTGAAAACAAAAGAAATACTGTACAGCATTAATTCTAGAAGTTATAGTGCTGTTGAAGTAATTATTTCTAAACATGTATATTGTTTCAGATTAAATTTTTTGTCATATAGTAAGTGCCACAGCGAGCCACACTTGTGTGAACAATAGTCGCTGTATTAGCTTAAACGTTTATTCCAAATAAATGTCTCAACAAAATATGTAAGGTGGCAATCTGTAGATTAGTTCACACCTTCATAAGCATCCTTATGGAATGTTATAAACTACAGTCAGTTGTAGTAATCTTTCGTTCTCCACGTTGTCCTTCCACTGTTCTTTGAGGTGGGCTTGTTAATCTCTTGTACGTTTTAATTTATATTGCTGATTTGTAATTTCCAGTTAGATTAAAAGACAGAAAATGTTGCTTCTGATGGGTTTATTTTCTTTCTTAAAATGTATTCATAACTAATGCTTTTTGCTATTTAAATGCATTGGATCCCCCGCATTGGGAGAAACCTTCTGCTCTTCTCCATCCCTGATAGTTTGCCTGATAGAGCTCAGAATCACTAATACTTCAATACAGATTGTCATATAATAGTTTGTAGAGCCAATTCATTTTGTAGTATGCGTTGATAAAGAATCTGAGCAACACGCATACCAGGAGCTAAATAAGAACTTTCATTTGAGTTATAGAACAGTCTCTGACAAAAATGCATCTCTTAATGTGGCATTGCACAAGTTTAGCTTGCAGCCACACATGTTGCTTGCCAGTGGGCGTTTTTCTAAGGGTTACGGTGCATGGACAATCGTGGTTAAACTCGCATATGACGTCAAATACTCAGGAAAGATTTCTTGACCCTTTCTTTAATGGCAAAGCAGTGTTCAGTTCAAGCATGGCAAAGTTACTCAATGATATTAGGCGACTGCTGGGTCTTACTTCACCATTATCACCCTCAAAGCAGATTTAAGTGAAACAAGAACAAACGTGACAGGAGCTGATGAATATTAACAAGTGCTGGATGAAGACATCAAACCTAAATCTTCACTGATGTATTTTTGTTAGGTACTGTTTGTTTAACACAAACAGGGTATAATGGAATATGACGTGTATTTGTAAAGCACACTCACGCCCATGAGGGTCCTAACGATACATAACAGGTGTTTAGTGTTGTCCAATTAAGTGGTACTTATTTTATGGACCTTCTGACGATTAAAGGATGCACAGAGCAGCTGTGATTTAACCTGGGACCATGTGTTGAGTGTTTACCTTTGACCACTGAGCATTGTGAGCATACATCCAAGGTGTATGCTCACTCAGCATGCATCCAAGGTGTATGCTCACTCAGCATACATCCGTGCTGGATGCCTTGGACCACTGAGCATTATGCTGTTAAATTACGGACCTGGAGAAAAGGTATCAAATATATATTGATTATGTAGTATATGCAAGTGCACAGACTGTAAAATGCTATTTGTCAGAAGCCCTTTCAGAGGGCCATGCAGGGGCCACTGGTCCCACTGTGGTGGATTGACTCCTGATGCCCCGGGGCCCGACCTACTGTGTGTCCTGAGCAATTGGGCCAAGTACCCCTTCTGCTCTTAACTCTCAGTGGTGGTTGTGGACAAGAAGTCAAAGGCTCCCTTGGGGCTGGGGCAGGCAAGTGTAGATACAGGTAAGTGAACACGACTCATAACTCAGTGCAAAGAGTACGAACAATAAATCAATGACCAGTCAAATACTTGTTTTTATAAGAAAAGAAGTATTTTATTTCTAGCTCTCTACATGCAGAGGAATAACGACATTCAGAAGCCACAACAAAATCCCCATGAGGTTGGGCCTCTAGTAGTAGTTGGGCAAATACCTGTCCCACCCACACTCTTCCTTGTAGCATGTTCGGAATTGTTCCTCATTCACTGGTGGCCACACCCAGGGAATGTTCACTAGTAGATCGTACTCAAGAGTTTCCCCTTTGACGCTTCAGGAATTTGTCAAAAGTGTCTATGGTGGCGCAGCACAATTAGCGGGTCCCCTAGGGCCCCACAGGCCCAGTTCAAATCTTCAGTGCGTTCTTGACGCACGGAATCATACAGCGTTGTAGCGGGTGCCCTCAGTGTGAGCACCTGTGAGTTCTATTCCTGCTTGGAGTAGTCAGGCTGCTCACAGCCTGCGCTGCAGCACCGACAGTACCCGACGGTACAGGCTTTCTCTCTTGCGTGGCACTGACGGAGTTCTCCAGTTATCAGAGCAGTTCCCAGCTTGCAAAGATGCGGTAAGTCGACCTTCCCCCAACAGGGGAAAGGAGTTGGGGAATTCTATCGTCAGCTCCAGATTGGAGCCCAGTAAAGGTACGAAGTCATCCTGTGTAGTCCTCGTCGGACTGTCGGAGGCAGTTCGCAAGGTAAAGTCTCAATCTTTACCTTGGGTGACGGCCCATAACCTCTTCACAATGTTTGTACCGGCAGCGCCTCCTGGAATATGGTATTGGTGCAATACTTTATAGTATGGGCGCAGACTCCTCAGGTGCAAACGCCTCCACCTCAACAATTACAAGTCTCAGTGCTCTCACAGTAGCGTCTTTACTGCTGGCCCTTTCTTGCATACGGGGTAACCGCAATGTGGTAGTTTGGATTAGCCAAGTCACGCATGGTGCTATCTCATGGTTCAGGCCAACGGCAGCCCTCTCCTGGCATACGGGCGTGGCCGAACTAACACTGCACGTGGGCAGTGACCAGATCAGTGTACAGCTGTTCTCTCGCACCTCGTTCAGGAAGTCCTCTGCCAAGTTTCCTCACTGCGCCTCACTCCCTCCAGCGCTCTCCTCTTCCTGGTCTTCACAAGCATGCAGACGCTTGTGCCCCAGGCTCCAGGGCAGGTGTTCTTGGTTTTCCTGAGTGATGTCCCCTCACCCAGCAGGGAGACTGGCAGAACTTTGCCCCCAGTCCTGGTCACAGGAAGAAGTCTTGCAGAGCTTCTCCTCCTCACACAGCCTGTCTAGCTGCTTGGCAGGTGACAAAGTTTGGGGTCTCAACCGCCCCTTCTTCTAGTCCATTAAAATGTAATTTAGGGTCTGAATCTTTGTTTTATGTTGGGGGTCTGCTTCTTTTGAAGTGGACACTTCTCTTTTTCTTCTTTCCCCTCAAAAGGATGTATGTCACAGCAGGCAAGACTCCGAAGCTGATTGACCCATAACACAGTTCATGGGAGTGACCAGAGTTCACACCTGGATGACCGCAACAGTGATATGTGCATCAAAAAGTTAATCCCAGGCTCCCAGCCCTACTCTTTGATTCCCTTATCAGCCCATCTCCTTCCTGAGATGTGTCCAGGCCCCTTACTTGTGATCTCTCACTGAATCAAAGATCAACCTTTTGAAGTATAAAGGGGGAGTCTCTTACTACTTTCCTCCAATTTGTGTTCCACCCAGCTCACAGGAATGCAGCAATACACAAATCTGTCTGGGAGGTTTCTGCTACACCTCATGTCTTCACAACGCAGGCCTGGGCGTTCCAAAATCTAATCCAGGATCCACCATGTAATGTACCATTGCAGGCACACTTACTCTCAGTGTACATTCACAGCACATGTACATTCCAGCACTGTTACATCCATGCATTGTACCATTACAGGCACACATACATTCCGCACACACATTCAGTCTGCGCGCACTGTAAAGTACTGTAGCTTTTTTGTATTGTACCAGGATGTGCTATTTACAAAATACACACTGCCAGCACAAACTCACCATGTGCGCTACACAACACTTCACCCTTTATGTATTATGCTTGATGCAAGCACACACACACACCCAGCACATGCTTTCATTGCGCACAATCTGCACAGCACTAAATCTCTCATGTAATGTATTCCTTGCGGGTGTACATACACCCAGTACATGCACTAACTGCACATATACTGCACAGTACTGCTCTATTCCTGTACTGTACCCTTCCCGGACACACACAGATCCAGTGCAGAGTCACACAGCTACCGAATGTAGGCTAAGGATAAATTAAGCACACAGCAGCGGAACTGTTTAAAAGGGGAGTGAGCCTGTAGACCTCAGGCCAGTGACACAGGGTTATAAGGACCTGTGCGCCACTATTTATTACTACACGGTATGCTGCCACCACTTTGCTTGTACTGCTTCATTCCTGGTGAAGGCGGTAGCCTTCCACCACTATAAGGGTTGCGCTTTGGGCGTCCCTGTCCGACAAGCCCGCAGTCCATGCGACAGGCCTATGTTGTGGTGGCCACACATGAACCATGTTTGCCTATTCTCCAGTATTGAATCTTTCATAGATTCACATGCTTGTATCTTCCCCGTCGTCATGGTGGGAGTCTCTCGGTAGTTAGAAAAGTAGTACTATAAGAGTGCATTATAAACCACCAAAGGGAAAGGAAAACTTTAACATTCGTCAGCATCTTTATGTAGGTTCAAGCTTTGACCAATCAGAGACGAGCCCTAGACCTCAATTTCCCAGCAGAGCCACCAGACCTCAGATTTCTAACCGCATGTCGTGTGTAAGGGAGTTTCCCTGAGCTCTGCTCAGTTTATCAGTGAGTGAACTTTTGACCCTGATAAAATTCACCTGACGGTACTGTTTTTCTACCTTCTTTGCTTCTGAAATGTCAGAGGGATCTAAGAAAAGGCTTTTTAGACCTTGTAGATCTTGTGGGAAGGCAAGACTTTTCTCTGAAGACCTCCACAAGGACTGTCTTTATTGCCTTTATCCCAAACATACAGCCAAGGACTGTAAATACTGCAGAACCTTTTCAGCCAAAACTCTAAAGGATAGAGAAGCCAAATTGTTGTTATGGCTCCCGAAGAAAAAATCTAAATCGGATTCTGGATCTGATGTTGAAGAGAGTCCTGGGCCATCCTCAGCTGAGAGGAAACATAAAAATGAGGGCTCTACCTCATTAAAGGCTGATCCTAAGAGATTGACGGCAGAAAAATCCTCCTCTGCCGATAAAGCAGCCTTTAAGCAAAAAGACTTTGGCCTGAAGAAGTCTTCTGCTGCTTCTCTGCCTGTCATACCTCATAAACAGGCTTCGTCGTCGAAAAAAGCTCCGTCGACGGACCTGTCGCCGAGAACTTCAGCCAAGTCCCCATCGACGTCTGTGGCGACGACCGCATCGGCGACGGCTGTGGTGACGGCCTCATCGACGAATACGGTGATGACAATTTCCTTGTCGATGGCATCGTCTACAGCACCGACGACCACTACGTCGACGATTAAGTCTACGGCCCCGTCGACTGGCACTCCGTCGACGACAGTGTTTAAATCCCCCTCTAAACTGCCGATATCAACGACGATCACTTTCAGACGTCTTCCGTCGTCGACGGATCAAAAACAGGACATTAAAAGCCTCCAGTTTATCCAAAAGTCTCCAGGTTTGACATCTTTATTCAAGATATCACCTTTGCCGCCTTCTCACCTTCTTGATACGGCGGAATCGGGAGATGAAAGTTTGTTCGGTCCAGCTTACAGCCCTTCACAGCTCAGAGTTAAATGCCAGGACACAGACGAAGAAGAGGAGACGCATATGCAGGACTCGTCAGAGTATATGGAAGGGGATTACTCCTTCACGGGTCATCCAAGAGCCCAACGATACGACTCTTTCCAAGAACACTATCCGTATGAGGCTTATGAGGAGCGTCCGGAGGTACGAAGAGATTCCATGCTGGTGCCAACCTCCCTAGTCACCGACCTTAGGCACATGCGCAATGATTATTCTAAACGATTTCCGGACTCTCACGCTCCAGTTCCGCTGACGCCTGGGGGCCCAGGTATTCAAGTTATTTCGCCAGGACCAGTGGTTTCTCTGCCGCCTGTTGCCCAGGAAGACATGCTCCTCGGTGCATTACTATTCAAGACGATTACATCGAGAGTGAAGCTGACGTTCAGCCTAAGCAGGGTGAGATCAGTCAGGATCCAGACTTAGTTGGCCAGGAATGGGATGATTATGTCGCTCCATCTTTGCTGTCGCCTACTCCTCCTCCAGCGAGTTCCCCCCGGGGATATCGGGGGCTTCCCCGAATTACAGGAAAGGGCCACTAGAAGATTCGATCTACCTTTGCCTGTGGTGCAAACTGAATGCTTCCTTTATGATTTTAAGGACCCGGCTAAGAAATCGGTTCGATCCATACCTATTGTGTATATGGAGTGAAGGTGTGAAGATTAAGAGGAATCCGGCATCAGTTCCAGCTGTATTGCCGAGGATGGAAAAGAAGTACAAAGCAACTGATTCTGCTCCGGCGTGTTTTTAATTGGACATTCTCGGCCGGATTCAGTAATAATGCAAGCTGCGCAGAGGCGCTCCAGGAATCTGCAATCTCCTTGTTCGGTGCCTCCAGACAGAGAAGGCAAGCGGCGTAACAGCATTGGCAGACGCTTTGCTACTATGGCTACCACTTCTATCAAGGCCTCTAACGCCTTAGCGATTTTAGGACGATACGACCGTCAGTTATGGTCAGATCTTGCACCTCTTCTCGAACATCTTCCCGAAGAGAAAAAGAAGGAAACGAAAGACCTCCTACAAGAAGGCTCTAGAGCTTCTTCGGAAGTAATTGACTCAGCAATGGATTTGTCTTCGATTGCTTTCAGACAAATGGCAGGTGCCACTGTCCTCCGTAGACAGGGCTGGCTTGGGGCGACTTCCTTTCGCCCTGAAGTCCAATCAAAGATTTTAAACATGCCCTTCGATGGGGAGAACCTGTTTGGGAAACACGTGGACGAGGAGCTACAGGGTATCAAAAAGGATACTGAGATGGGGCGCTCATTAGGCATGCTGCAACAAAGGCGTTTTCAGTCCTTTCGTGGAGGTAGAGGAAGAGGACAGTTCGAACAGAGATCGTCCTAGCAGTCATACAGGCTTCAACCGTATTCCCAACAAAGTTATAGACCGCAATATGGAGGACAACAACTACAGCATTTTCGTGCTTCCAATGTGTCGTACAGTCAGCAATCCGCTAGACGCAAGCCTTCAGCACGAGGAAAATTGCAAGATTCCTCTAGACGGCAGTGACGTTTTTCATCAGCCAGCCACCTCTTCTCGAATTCAGCCCCTGCAGTCTCATCATCTTTCTCCTTTTCTGGGCTAATGGCTAGCCATTACAAAGGACGAATGGGTTCTAGACATCATCCATCGGGGCCACACCCTAGAATTTGTCCACAAGCCTCCTCGAAATCCACCCTCAAGAAGAATACATCATCATCTTTTTTTGTGAAAGCAAGAAATCTCGACCTTGCTGAAAAAGGGGGGGATAGAAAGAGTTCCTTTCAGTCAACGAGGAATGGGCTTGTATTCCAATTTCTTCCTCGTAAAGAAAAAATGTGGGAAATGGAGACAGTTCATGGACCTCAGACAGCTGAATAAATACATCAAGAAACAATCATTCAGAATGTTATCCCTGCAAGAGATTCTCTTATTGGTGAGCAAGGGGGATTTCTTAGCGTCCCTCAATCTCTTGGACGCATACTTCCACATTCCCATTTATGCGAAACATCGCCAATTCCTGAGGTTCGAGGTGGCTGGGGATCACTAACAGTTCAAGGTTCTGCCCTTCGGCCTTCGCTCAGCTCCCAGAGTTTTCACGAAATGTATGGCTCCGATAGCGGTGTTTCTGAGAAGGCAGGGCCACCAGGTTTATCCCTACCTGGACGATTGGTTGGGGAAAGGGCCTACGTTCCACTCTGCAAGAAAATCTACTCGGGCTTGTCAACGTCTGTTCAAGTCTCTAGACTTGTAGCTCAACATAGAGACGTCATGCACGGTTCCAAGTCAGAAACGTATTTTTCTTGGAGCGATTCTGGACACCAGGCTGATGAAGGTGTTTCCCACTTCAGAACGAAAACACAAAATGATACACTTAGCAACCCTTCTGCGCACAAGAGAGTCCACTTCTGTAAGAGTGTTCAAATCTTTACTGGGGATGCTGTCATCATGCATCCCGTTGATTCCGAATTGTTGGCTGCACATGAGGCCTCTCCAAGAGCAGTTAAACATGCAGTGCATTCAGGCGCAGGGCTCCTTCGAAGACACCATCCTTATCTCTCAGGCAGTGAAACCGGCTCTGTCATGGTGGGAGAAAGAATGCAATATCTCTCCAGGCCTCTCGTTTTAGGCAACACAGCGCAGTTACGTTTTGACCACGGGTGCCTCAATGGACGGTTGGGGGGCGCATCTTCAGGAGTTGCAAATCCATGGAAAATGGTCCGTTCAAGAAACGCAACTGCACTTCAATCTCTTGGAATTGAGGGCAGTTTTCCTGGGATTGCAGGCATTCCTTATGAGGATCCAAGGCGCCTCTGTTCTGGTAAGAACAGACAACACCACAACGATGTTCTATCTGGCCAAACAAGGGGGCACCAGGTCTCTCACTTTATCTGACCAGGCCCAGGAAATTTGGAGATGGCTAATTCAGCACAAGATCACGCTGCAGATAGAGCATGTTCCAGGCGTGGACAATGAGTGGGCGCTTTCTTTAAGCAGAACCAATTCCCAGTGTCAAGAATGGGAGTTGGATTGGAAGCAGCTGCAGCGAGTTTTCAAACTGTGGGGGTACTCCAAAGCTGGATCTCTTCGCGACAGCAAGCAACAGGAAGTGCGAAAGGTTTGCCAGCAGGTTTGCTCAGGCCAACTCTTAGGGGAACGCTCTGCAGATGCAGTGGACGGGGATGTTCGCCTACACTTAACCGCCATTTCCCCTCATCCCAAGGGTGCTGAGCAAAATGAAAAAAGAACCATGTCATCTCATTCTCATAGCTCCGGCATGGCTGAGGCAGTTTTGGTTCCCAGAGCTTCTTCTGTGCTCGAACTCTCTGCACAATCTCTTTTAACCATTTCCAAACTTACTGTCCATGGACCACGGCCAGATTGTTCATCCTCAGATAAAATCTCTGAGGTTATCAGCTTGGAACCTCACGACTATGAATTTACAGATCTAGACATCGCCCCAGATTGCAAGTCCATCCTTCAGCGGGCCAGAGCTTCTTCCACAAATAGGTCATACGCTGCAAAATGGAAGAGATTTTGCCACTGGTGCGTGGAAAAGGACATGCATCCTTTACTCTCGACCCCGGAGCAAGTATTGCCTTACCTACTTCATTTAGCAAAGTCAAAATTGGCTCATTCATCAATCAAAGTACACCTGGCTGCAATTTCCAGGTTTCGCCGAAAACAGGGGAAACTCTTGCTGTGGTCAACGAGAATTGTTAGAGTTTATGAAAGGCCTCTTCAGAGTTTTCCCACCCTTAAAGCGCCCTGCAGTTCCTTGGGAGTTAAACACAGTTCTAGCTCAATTGATGAAATCGCCCTTTGAGCCATTCCACAAAGCGCACTTAAAATATGTGTCGTGAAAGACGGCTCTTCTATTGGCCTCACATCGGCTAGAAGAATCAGTGAGAGTCAGGCTTTCACTGTGGCTGAACCCTTTCTTCAGTTCAAGCACGACAAAGTAATGGTGAGAACAAACCCTCACGTTCCATCTTCTTTTCACTTGAATGAGCCGGTAATGCTCACAACATACTTTGGAAATCCTTCAACCCCTGCTGAAAGAGCATTGCATTCTTTAGACGTAAAGAGATGCATCAAATTCTACATCCATAGAACAAAGACTTTCAGGAAATTGGATCAGCTCTGTGTATCTTTTACTTCTCCGAGGAAAGGGCAGGCTCTTTCAAGGAGCAGCATTGCACGTTGGATCTCTTCTGCAATTGTTTTCTGCCATAACAAAGCTGGAAAGTCTCTGTCCGCAAAGGTGTCTGCGCACTCCACAAGGAAGGTGGCAGCCTCTACAGCACTTTTTGCTGGGGTATCACTTCCAGACATTTGTAGAGCGGCAACATGGTCCAACGTGCATACGTTCACCAAGCACTACTGCCTGGATTCGGCATGGAAAACAGATGCACAGTGGGTCAAGCGGTCCTGAAGCATCTGTTCACTTGAGGTACAGTGTATGTATATATATATATAGCTATATATATATATATATATATATATATATATATTGCCTACTGGCGGTCGCCAATAGGTAGTTATAGTTAGGACCTTGTTTCTATTCAAAAAGCGTTTTTTCTTTTGCCAATATGTTTGGCGACGTTTGACGAATCTTCACGAAATTTTTAAAACTAATGGGGTGCTCCGGTCAGCTCCTGTCTTGAAAGTTTCGAGGTGATTCGTCAAGCGGGGGCCGAGAAAAAAGGACGGTCCCAAAACGCGTTTTCCCCAAGTTAATTTTCATAGGAATTTTTGGAACAGGCTACAGCCCGAACTGGTGAACGGAATTACACCAAATTTGGCAAAAAGGTAGCTCTTGGTTCAGAAAGCAACCTTTATTTTAAATGGTGTAAATCCGTTCAATAGTTGCTGAGAAATTCAAAAAATAAAAATATTGATATCTGAGCACCGAGGAGGGTTCACGAACCCTCCCGGGCACGAGCTTCACTCTGATTGGCTGCCAACACACTAAACCAGGAAGTGTTGGCAGCCATCTTGTGACTCGGTAACCGAGTCACAAGAAAACAGTGGAAAAAAGGTTAAAAAACAAGAAAAGGGGGCAGGGTAGAAACACCCTGACCCCCTAGGCCTGCTGAGGGGGTCCCTGTAAAAAAATCAGTTTAAAAAAAAATAAATCGGTCGAATTTGCGCTGGGTGCGCGAACCCGGCCGAGAAAAACAAAAAAAAACCCGAAGCGCGGGCTCCTGCGGTTCGTTTTGTATAAGCCCCCGGGTGGGCCAGGTCCCGGGGGCAATGCGTAGTTAAATAGCGGGGGCACCCGCAGCCCTGCGGGGGCCCCCGCAGCCCCAGGAACTGCCACCTCCCTGGGGCTTTATTCATTATGTGCGGGGGCACGCAGCTCCTCCTGCAGCCCCGGGGACCGCCACCTCCACGGGGCTTATAAAAAAATGCGTGGGGGGCTCCTGCCCCCCCACGCTGCCCCGGGGACCGCCACCTCCCCGAGGCGTTCATCATTATGGGTGGGGGGGCCTCGCGGCCTCTCCAAGCCCCGGGGACTGCCACCTCCCCGGGGCTTGAAATGGGTGGGGGGCCTCGTGGCCCCCCCAAGCCCCGGGGACTGCCACCTCCCCGGGGCTTAAATTACAATAAAAAAGTGTGGGGGGGCTCCTGCCCCCCCCACACTGCCCCGGGGACCACCACCTCCCCGGGGCACTAAATATTTAAATATGGGGGTCTGTTGCGGAGCCCCGGGGACCCCCACCTCCTTTGAAATGCTGGGAGGGTGGCCGCGCGGCCCCCCTCCTGGAGCCCTCGATGGCCCTGGGGACCGCCACCCCCCCCAGGGCCGGCTCCTGCAATGTCCCGGGGTGCCCACCCCTGGTACATTGCCGTTTGCTATGGCAGGGCGGGAGCACGGCTCTCGCCCTACCATAGCAAACTCCTGCTTTGCTTCGTTGAAGAAAGAGCAGGAAACCTGCTCTCGCTTCAACGAAGCAAAGCAGAATTGCTTTTGGGCAAGGGGAGCTGCATGTCAGCAGCTCCCCTTGCCCAAAAGCAATGCCGGCTCCCGCAGGAGGCGGGGTGCCGGCAGGGACCGTGGGGGCATTGGGGCTCCCCCCACGGTCCCCAACGAGAGGCCATACCCCTGGGGATGGGGTCCCCGGGGCCAAAAATGGCCTGGGAGGGGGGCCACTCTGCCCCCCTCCCTCTAAAAAATAAAATAAAAAATTGGGCATGCCCCGGGGATGGGGTCCCTGGGACCAGAACTGGCCCAGGGGAGGGGCCACGCGGCCCCCCTCCAGAATACAAAAATATATTTTTTTTTTAAAGGCAATGCCCCGGGGATGGGGTCCCCAGGGCAGATAAATGCCTCAGGAGGGGGGGCACACTGGCCCCCTCCATTAAAAAATAAAATAAATGTATTTGAGGCCATGCCCCGGGGGATGGGGTCCCCGGGGCCGAAATTGGCCTCAGGAGGAGGGGCCGCGTGGCCCCCTTCCCTTTTTTTTTTTTTTTTTTTTTTATTAAAATGTGGCAGGCCCTGGGGATGGGGTCCCCAGGGCCCCAAAAAGACTGAAAGTAGGGGGGCCACACAGCCCCCCTTCTAAAAAGATATAAAAATAAAAAGCCGGCATCTCACCGGAGGCCCCGCCCCCTCCCTGCACCACTCTGCAAACGTGCCCCCTGGCGCGTTCTAAGTTGGGGAATTAAGTCCCCTGAATACTGAGGGTCCCTGGGGCCGAGTAGCCACCAGGTACCTCCAGTAAGCGCCACACAGCTGGATTGCAGAGAGGGTCCGAGGCCACGCCCTTTTATACCACTCTGCAAACGCGCCTCTTGGTGCACTTGCTGGTGGGCGATGAGGTCCTCTTGTGTCCTGAGGACCTCAGGACACAAGTGGACTTCATCGCCCCACCAGCAGTGCACCAAGAGGCGCGTTTGCAGAGTGGTATAAAAAGGGGCATGGCCTCGGACCACCTCTCTGCAATCCAGCTGTGTGGCGCTTACTGGAGGTACCTGGTGGGCTAGCTGGCCCCCAGGGACCCTCAGTAATGAAGGGGGCTTAATACCCCAACTTAGAACGCGCCAGGAGGCGCGTTTGCAGAGTGGTGGGGAAAGGGGGCGTGGCCTGTGTCCACCTCTCAGCAATCCCACTGTGTGGGGCTTACTGGAGGTAAGAGGTAGGCTAGTTGGCCCCTAAGGACCCCCAGCAGCGAAGGGGACTTCAATCCCCATCCAAGAGCGAGCCATGGAGCGCGTTTGCAGAGTGATGGGCAAATGGGGCGTGGCCAGCTATGAGAACTTCGCAATCCTGCTGTGTGGGACTTACTGGAGGTAATAGGAGGGGTAGTTGGCCCCAAGGTTGTCCTTGGGGGCCAACTACCCCTCCTGTTATCTCCAATAAGCCCCACACAGTCGGATTGCTAAGACGTCTTTGGAGGCCATGCCCCCCTTTCTCCACCACTCTGCAAATGTGTCTCCTAGCAGACTACGGGATGGGGGATGAAGTCCACTTTACTCCTGAGGGACTTTGGGGGGCCAAGAAGCCCTCCTGGTACCTCCAGTAAGTCCTACCCAGCGGAAATCCTGAGCGCTGGTCGGAGGCCCAGGACCCTTTCTCCACCACTCTGCAAACGCGTCTACTAGTTAAAGAAGTGTTTACAATGCAATAGGTTTCGCATTTGCGAGAGTTAGAGCTATTGGTAAATGTAAAAGTTTTTTACTAATGTTTTTTGGAATGGAGCGGATTACGTTGTGTGTAGTGGACCTATGTGGTAAGTTGTGCAGTGAAATTATGTGGATAGAAAGTATGTGGTATTTAGTGATTAGGAATTATGTCGAGTGGGATTATGTGTTATGGAGAGTAATTATGTGGTATGGTAGTCTTTGTTGTGGAGTGGTAACCTCAGGTTTAGTCTTCCTTGTTTCCATAGAAGCTCAACTATGAACTCAGTGAGACAAAAAAAGAAGGAATCACCGAGGAGCACTTGTAGACCTAGTCAGAGGTATGAGCAGGGCCACTGGAATTATGCGACTGTTTGGCTGCACCGACTTTCGCACAATTATACATTTTCCGCATTAGCCACATAATCCATCATCTGCTCCCTAATCTGCAGATTTGAACAAAAAAAGCCTTGTTTCTAGCTCAAACGTTACCAAAAATGCAGCGACAAGTGTTACAGTGTGATGGATGGTCCTTTGCAAACCTAGAACTTATTGCTAAATGTGGGTGTTAAATTGGTACTAATGGTGTGCAAGCCACTCTTGCTTCCTTTTGCGCCTCTCTTGCCTCTTTCTGCATTTCTGTTGCTTCTTTCTGCACATTTCTTTCTTTTTCTGCACTTCTCTTGCCTCTTTCTGCACCTCTCTTCTACTTTCTGCACCTCTCTTGACTTTCTGCACCTCTCTTGACTTTCTGCACCTCTCTTGACTTTCTGCACCTCTGCCTCTTTCTGCACCTCACTTGCTTCTTTCTGTACCCCTCTTGCCTCTTTCTGCACCCTTCTTCCCTCTTTCTGCACCCTTCTTGTCTCTTTCAGCACCTCTGTTGCTTCTTTTTGCACTTCTCTTCCTTCTTTCTGCACCCCTCTTGCCTCTTTCTGTACCCCTCTCGCCTCTTTGTGTACCTCCTACCTCTTTCTGCACCCCTCTTGCCTCTTTCTGCATCTCTTTTGCATATTTCTGTATCCCTCTTGCCTCTTTCTGCACCTCTTTTGCTTCTTTCTACACTTCTCTTGCCTCTTTCTGCACCCCTCTTGCATCTTTCAGCACCTCTGTTGCTTCTTTCTGCACTTCTCTTGCTTCCTTCTGCACCCCTCTTGCCTCTTTCTGTATCCCTCTTGCTTCTTTGTGCACCTCTCCTTCCTCTTTCTCCACCCCTCTTGCCTTTTTCTGCAGTTCTCTTGCCTCTTTCTGCACCTCTTTTGCTTCTTTCTGCACTTCTCTTGCCTCTTTCTCTACCCCTCTTTCTGCACCTCTGTTGGTTCTTTCTGCAGTGCTCTTGCTTCTTTCTGCACCTCTTTTGTAAATTTCTTTATCCCTCTTGCCTCTTTCTGCACCCCTGTTCCCTCTTTCTGCATCTTTCCTCCCTGTTTCAGCAATTCTCTTGCCTCTTTCTGCACCTCTCTTGTCTTTCTGCACCTCAAGTGCCTCTTTCTGCACTTCTCTTGCCTCTTTCTGCACTTATCTTGCCTCTTTCTATACCTCTCTTGCCTCTTTCTGCACCCCACTTGCCACTTTCTGCTCTTCTCCTGTCTCTTTCTCCACCTCACTTGCTTCTTTCTGCATCTCTTGCCTCTTTCTGCACCTCTATTGCCTCTTTCTGCAACTCTGTTGCTTCTTTCTGCACTCCTCTTGCCTTTCTGCACCCTTCTTGTCTCTTTCAGCACCTCTGTTGCTTCTTTCTGCACTTCACTTGCTTCTTTCTGCATCTCTCTTGCCTCTTTTAGCACCTCTGTTGCTTTTTTCTGTACTTCTCTTGCCTCTTTCTGCACCTCTGACTTAGAGATAGTTTTAATCCCCCTGCCTTATTATGTACTAGGGCCTTACAGGGGAGGTCATGGCAATCACGGGTACCCCAACCCATAGTGTACCCTAGTGTATGTAGGTGTTTTCACTGTATTCTAAGTGTCTTTCAGCATAGCACTGGCTCCGGGCCTGGTTAGTCAGTCAGTTACCACCAGTACCAGTCAGCAAAAAGTTGGGTGCAAGTTGGGTGCACAGGATGACTTTGCAACAAGGCCTCTTTCTGCACCTCTGTTGGTTCTTTCTGTACATCTCTTGCTTCTTTTTGCACCTTTGTCGTTCTGGACTTCTGCCTCTTTCTGCATTTCTCTTCTTTCTGCGCCTTTCTTCCTCTTTCTGCATATGTCCTACCTATGTAGGCATAGTTAGAAATAAGCATTTAAAAACCTTTGAAATTAACTGAAAAAACCACAGGTTTCAGGGACGTTATAGTTAGAAATTAGCATTTAAAAAACCTTAGAAATTCACTGAAAAAACCACAGGTTTCGGGGACGTTATAGTTAGTTGGACATTTCACTCGTACAAAACAAGAGAAATTCGGCCGTTCTAGTTAGTTGAGCTAACTATAACTCGCGCCCCCGCAATGCACTGCTGATGACGTCACATATTACATCACTCATGACATGGTCAGTGACATCACTGATGACATCATCCACGTGATAATCTGATGCCTCTCCTCACACCCTAATATAACCTTTGATACACCCACTCTAAAATACAGACTACCATTTTCGAAACCATAGACACACCAATACCAGTTACTACATACCCACTCACTGATTACTGGGTCTACACACACATCCACTCATTCACCCATACAGTCACTCATACATGTCACTCATCAATACAGCACTATCATATGCACTCATACACCTATACAGACACTCACACACCGCCACTCATACATAGTTACTCACACACCTAGTCAGTCATGCAAAGAATCAATCACACTCCCATTTACTCACCTATACAGTTATACACACACCACCTCACTTATTCATACAGATACTAACACATACTTACTCTCTTATACAATCACTGATACAAGCACACACTCATCCGTACAGCCACTCTCACAATCACTCACTCTCACATATAGTGATTTATATACTCCAACACTCACATATACTGCCTTTCACATATGTAGTTTTGCAGCGTGAATCTTTCTGGATTCACTATGCTGTGCATTATTCCGCCATCTAGTGGTTGGGTCCGGAATTGTCGTATTTCTTCTTTTCTTTTTTTTCGTGGCCCAGGTGGGCGTCGACATACCACCATTTGGTGCCTCTTCGTGACGTCGACGCGCTTCCTCCGGAAGCTCCCACCTTTGGTCGCCATCTTCAGATTCTTTTTTTCCGCTGTTGGGTCTGGATCGTCAGTGAAGGAGCTCCAGAACTTTGGAGAGAAGAATCCATAGAAAACAGCAGAAAAAACGACAAATCATCTTGCAACATGCCGGACTACGAGTCAGGTAACGGGACGACGAAAGAGGAGGAAAACATCGGGAACTTAGACGTTCTACAAAGAATGCGCACACAGGGGGCTCCCTGGGCACGGTGATGGACAAAACACCCTTTAAATTCTGCGCCAACTGCCACCACAAATACGCGCAGAAGGACCAACACCCAGTTTGCAATCTCTGCCTGCCGCTCGATCATCGAAGCGAGGACTGCAACGCCTGCGCGGCATTCACACCGAAGACCCTCAGAGTAAGAGAGAGGCATAGAAGGGCAAACTACAGCATGCAGGGGCAGGGGATACCTCCATCGTTCCGAGATTTGGGCCTCTCCAGTGGAGAAGAGGACAACATCGCCGAAGGACCGGGGAACGCCACAGTCGTCGAGGTCCAAAAGAAAACGCTGAAGGAGGTAAGAGAGTCGTCGAACCCCAGGCACTCCACTGATACTCGAAAGAGTGAGTCCAAGTCCTCCAAAGGAGCATTGCCGTCAAAACACTCGATGACCGCAACTGCTTCCAAGGACAAACAGCCCTTCGGTTCCTTTGACAAGGACTCCCAGACGGCGAAAACCCAAGATAAGGCAAAGGCGTCGAAGAGCGGTCACGAAAGGGACTCTTCGGCGTCAAAAAATGAAGGGTTTAAAGCGGCTACAACTTCGACGTCCATAACCGCGAAGAGAAAGGCCAAAACTCTCGACGCCGAACACGCGTCCGAGATGGAGAAGAAAAGGAAAAAGCTTGAGGCCTAAATGATGAGCATCTTGCAGCGCAAGAGGGACTTCGATGAGAAGATGAGGGAGTTCACTATTCCACCGAAGCCCACGGCTGAAGCACAAAGGTACGTCGACGACCTTCAACCACCGACGACACCAGAACCAGTCGAGGAACAGGAGGAGGAAGACCTATATTACGGCGATGCCGAAGGTGAGGAAGACGAACAAACTTACCAAGGCTCGACATCCTCGGAGGCGCAAGACTTGCAGTGGCAGGATCTCGACGCCGAATCCCCGGAAGAGGGAGTAGAATCCTATCCTTCAAGGCCTTCGCCGCCAGACGACATAGGAATCTATAACCAAGTCATAAAGAAGGCTGCAGACACGTATGGAGTGCAGCTAGAGGAGGAGAAACCTCAATCTTGCTTCCTGTTGGAGACATTGTTACCATCCCAGACAAGAAGCCAGTTCCTACCCATGCTCCCAAGTGTGCTGGACCAGGGGAAGGAGGCCTTCAAGGAGCCTGCTATGTGTAAAGCAGTAACTCCAAGGACTGAAAAGAAATACAAGCACTCATCTAAGGACCCTATGTATATTAGGGGACCAGTACCAGCGGATTCAATCATAACATCCACGGCTAGGAAAAGGGCCAATATACCCACGAATACAGGACTGCCTCCAGACAAGGAGAGCAGGAGAATGGACCTAATGGGGAGGAAACTGGAAAGGAGTGCAGCGATCCAATGGCGCAGCGCCAATTCTAATGCGCTCATCAACAGGCACGCATACCAGCACTGGGAGGAAGTGGGCGAAGTCCTAAAACAACTGCCAGAGCAATACCAAAGAAGGGCGAGCCACCTGGTAGAGGAAGGAAAGAACATGGCTAATACATGTCTGAAGTCGGCCCTGGATGCAGCGGAGACATCCAGCAGGCAGATGATGCTTGGGGTAACCGAGAGAAGGCATGCCTGGCTAAGAATTTCAGGCTTCAAGACAGAAGTGCAAAACAACATCCTTAACACACCCTCAACGGGGAACAGCTTTTTGGGGCTCCAGTTGACGAGAAACTCAATCAGCTGAAGAAGGACAATGAGACAGCGAGGTCCATGGGGGCACTACAGTTCAGAGGAATGAGAAGAGGAACACCTTCAAGAAGACCAGCAGGTAGGGGGAGCCACCAACCTGTGGCACCACACCAAACCTTCCAACAGGGTTATCAAGGAGGTAACCAGGGCCAACAGCAGGGACAGCAGCAGCAGAACTGGGAGTACCAGCCCCGAGGACAATCCTTTCGAGGGCGCACACGAGGAAGAGGAAACGGACAAAGAGGGGGTCAACAACCCACATCCAAGTGACTTTGCTGTAAGACCAACGCACACCCAGTCAGCATCTCTAGGGGTGCAGAAAAGGATAAGACAAGAACAAAAACTAATTCAAAACGAATAACAGTTCCTCCACATATAACACCAGTAGGAGGCAGGATAAAATACTTCTTCCAGGAGTGGAGGAAGATCACATCAGACAAATGGATATTAAACCTCATACAATACGGTTACTGTATAGAGCTAGAAAAACAACTTCCAAACAAGAGACCGAACAGCAGAGTACACTCAGCAAAGGAGCGTTCTCATTTGCTACAAGAAGATCTGATGGAGACTATTAGCCGCAGATTCCTTAACGTAGAATTATCCCCAGGCGTGAGACTGGACCCGGAAAACTTTCTTTGCCCTAGCATCTCTGCGCGCCGGGGGGCGGTACCACGCGACTCCGCCCTGACGTCGTCCACGGGCGTGACATCAGCGAGGTCACATAAGCCCCTTCCTGGTGCGCTAACATCAGTTTCCTTCTTTTCCGCGTGCAACGCGGATCCGGAATCGTGTCCCTGACCTGTTTTCAGGCCTTCTTTTCACGCTTTTGCGTTGTGGAACAGTGTGCGAATGCCTTCGGGCTTCAAGACGTGTTCTTCTTGTGCGCGTCAGATGTCGGCGACGGACCCTCACCCTATTTGCATGTGGTGTTTGGGCGAGCACCATGATTCTACGGACTGCGACGCTTGCCAGCATCTGAAGCCGAAGTCCCGATGGGAGCGCCGGATGAAACTCCTTTCGGCCCGCTTGTCCAGATCGGTGTCGTCACCGCGTCCATCTCCCGCGGAAGGGTCCAAGAACCGCCGATTCCACCTCCGACATCGTCCTTCACCGAGGCCCCAGGGGCGTCGCTCGCCCGCAGGTAAGTCTTATAGCTTGTCCCCGAGGCTTGGTCCCCGTTCTGCGGAGGGCGCTGGTTCTCCTCGGGGCATGCGGCCTCGTTCGTCGCCACCCTACCCGCCGTTTCCTGGCGTTGGGGCGACGAGGGCCCAAATGGAGGCCTATGCTGCGGCTCTGCAGGCTTCTTTGGCCCCTCCTCCTCTTCCTGAGACGTCCACGGATCCCTTGCCACGTGCAGGGCCTTCCGCGGAGTCGCCGGCGGTTCCGGCCCCGGCGGGTTCGGCTCCAGGTTTTGGGGGTGTGGTGTCGTCGAGGTGCGGCCCTACGGGGTTCCCCTCTTCGGCCCACGGCGCCTCTGCCTCGCCGCAAACCCCGAGGGGGTCCCTGTGGTGTCGCAGGAGGTCGCCGGGACTCGCGGTTCGTCCCCGAGTCCCCCTAGGTCCTCTGGGCAGGCGGAGGCCGAGCCGACGCCGCTCAGGCACCGACGGCTGGCGGCGCCTCGGGTGCTGGCTAGGGGCCGGGGCGCTTCCCCGGGTCCCTCTCGGCCCTCCGCGCAGGCGGCTGCCTCGTCGGAGGTCAAGTCAGCGCCTTTTCGGCGCCTTTATTTCGCCGCCCCGGCTCCAACCCCGCCCCATTCTCCTGGGGTGCGAGTGGTGGTGGGGGTCGACTCGGCGTCCCCGGTGACAGCACCGGCGCCGGTCGACGTCGCGCCGGCGTCGGGTCGTCGACTCGTCTCCAGAGGTCCCCTCCTCTCCGGATGTTTGTCAACTTTTTGTCTCCTCTTCCCCGGAGACTTAACGCCGCGTCGTTGCTTTTTCCCCGGCATCTTCTAGGGAGGGCTCTTTGCCGTCCCCGCGATCTCGGCCTTCCCCGGAGGCACCTCGGGCCCCCCACTCGTCCGTGGATCTTCCGCCATTAAGGGGCTGGCCGTTTATTCCTCCAGCTGGACTCGGGGATTGCCGGCTTAGTTTACAGCCATCGCCCACGGAGGAATTGCTCTCTCCCCCACGACGCCCTACGGAGGCGAGTGCAGCTTTTGTCTGGGCCATTTCCACGGTCGCTGGCATTTTGCGCATGGGCGACCCCGGCACCCCATTCCCTACGGACCATTTGTTAGAGGTTCTCCATCAGGGCTCTGGTGGACGGGAGCTGCTTCTTCCATTCGAGGCTTTGCTCCATACTTCTCTTCTGGGGGCCTGGGGGCGTCCTGCCACGGGTGATCCGGTGCCTCAGCCGCTCCTACATCGCCATCGCCCTGCTCTGCACGATCCAGTCTGCCTTTCTTTCCACCCTTCTACTCGGGGCCCTCTTCTGCAGACTGCTTTTCCTTCCTTGCTCTTGGTGTTTCCTCCGTTACGGGAGGCCCAGTGGTTGGATTCGTGGGGGCGTAACATCTTCGCTTCCTCTAGTGCTGCTTTGCGAGCGCTCAACACTCTTTGTGTGTTGGCCGGGGCTACTTCCAGTCTGTGGGATTCCGTGGAGTCCCTTCTGTCCGGTGCCTCCCCCGACGGTGTCCGCGCTGATCTGCGGCCCCATGTGTTGGACGGCCGGGTGTTGGCCGAGTTTATTCTTCGTTCGGCCTTAGATGTTTCTGATACTCTCGGCCGCGCTATGGCAAGTTCAGTAGCTCTCCGTCGCCATGCTTGGTTGAGGGATGGCGTTTTTCCAGAGAATATTAGGGAATGTCTGGTTGACCTGCCTTTTGATGGGGCTCTTTTGTTTAACACCCATGCGGACTCCGCCATTCAGCAGCTTCTTGCGGGGCTCCGACCTCTTCCCCCTCCGTAAGCTTGGCTTGTCGGTCCTCTGGTGCTTTATGGGAGGCGTTATCCCACCTTTTTTCTGGGGTCTAGTGCTTCGATTGACCCGTTTGTGTGTTCCGTGTGGTTTGGCGTGCCTTCGGGGTCCTTCGGTTGGCCCCTCTGTACTGTTGGCTGCTGGTACAGCCCCCTTTTGGCTTTTGTGGTTTTTTGGCGGTTGGTAAACCCGTATAGGTCCTCAGGTTGGGCCTTCTGTGTCTTTTTTGGCTGATTGGCAAGCCGTCTGTGGTTTTACCCGCAGGTCCTTTATGTTCTTGTCCTCTCCTGCGGAATTTTTTCCTAAGAGGTGTTCCTATGTTTTCCTTGGGACGTATTATTCCCAAAGTGGGGTACTTGTAGCTATTACATAGCTCTGTCCTGCGCTGGGGGGGTGTGGATGCCTTTTTTCGGGTTCCTTGCCCTTCCTGGCATCACTGTATACCGCTGGTGCGGTCTCTTTTGCCTTTGTTTTGGTACAGCTTGCGCTGCTCCAGCGTCTGTCATTCTCAGTGTTCGCTACATCGCTAGACCAGCCTGGCATACTGTCTACGGCATTGTGTTGTGGCGTTTCCGCCTTCCTGTCCTGCGTTTCGGCCTGGTCCTCTGGCTGGTGTTCCAGGGGGGCTAGGTTTCTTCTGGCTTTCCTGTGTTCTGGTTGCCGGCTGGTCCGTCCTCTGTGTCTCTCCTGGCTGGTCCCACTTCTTTTCGTGGGCCGGTGTGTGTCTCCGGCGCGGCACCCCTTTGGGGATTGTTCTGGATTTCCCTAGCCGCTGTCCTCGGCTTGCGCCTGGCTTGTTCTGGGTGCACTGCTCCATGGTGTTGCCAGCTGCGCATGCCTGCTCGTTATGGTCCACCGCCGTGGTCCTTGGTGCCTATCGCTGTGTCTGTGTATTCCTACGGTGGGCTCTGCCTCCAGTTCTACCTCTTCTCCCTGGAGTTTGGGGTGGTTCTTTTCTTCCTTGGTGCTACTCTGGCGCTGTCTGCCCCTACGGGGTTTTCTGGCGCTTGTACCTTGGATGGGCTTGGGTTCTCCTGGCCTTCCCTTCGCCTCGGTCTTGCTTACTTCTGCTTGGTGAGGGCTGGGCCGCCCTTCTTGTCACTGACACATCCCCTGCTTGGGACCCTGTGTTTCTTCCTACTGGGGAGGTTCTCTCGCAGGCCCTCCTCCCCTCTGGGTATGGCTAGGGTATCTATTCTGCGTTAAGGAATCTGCGGCTAGTAGTCTCTATCAGATGTACCTGGTAGAGACGATTCTAGCCGCAGATTCCTTCACGACCCGCCCTTCCTCCCCGTTCTGCGAGGACCTTCTGTTTGGTTTTCTGCACTCGCCTCCCTCCGGGTGGCTTGTCTTCTGTGGGTGTCTGCTTCGTCTCCTCCCGGACGGGATGCTTCGTTCTACTTGATTGTTCCACCCCTTCCTTTATGATGCAAGGTCGGTTGGTTCATGTGTGCTTCTGCATCCCTCCACTCTGTTTTTTTCTCCAGTGTAGGGGCCTACTTTTACTCTTCTCCCTTTTACTTGCTTGGGGTTTCTGATTCCTGGCAGTTCTCTGCGTTGGTTTTTTTTTTGCTTGTACCTCGGCCCTTTCGCTCCTTTCAGGGGATACGGCCCTCCTTGATGGTGTCGTCTGGGGGTGAATTGCTGTTACTCCTCTGTTCCGGGCTTGTTGCCCCTTCACTGTTGTGGATTGTGATTGCAGATTCTCTCTCTCTCTCTTCTGCTATAGCGTTTTTCACATGTGTTCTGCCTCCAGGGGGGATGTCGCCTTAGCTTGCAAGGTTGTTCCTCAGAGTGGTGCTCTGCTCTTTCCCTGCTATGGCTTTCGCTGCTATGGCTTTTTGGTACCTTAGTGCTTAGCACTTTTCCAATTGGTGCTGTTCCTCACCTTTCGTTTCTCTCTTCTCTTTTCACTGATTTTTCGCACACTGTTCCCATAATCTCCACAGTTTTGTTTGTGCTGGCTCCGCGTTGTGTCGCGGAAAAGTTCTCCGACGAAAACTGATGTCAGCGCGCCGGGGTGGGGCTTATGTGACCTCGCTGACGTCATGCCCGCGGACGACGTCGGGGCGGAGTCGCGTGGTACAGCCCCCCGGCGCGCAGAGATGCTGGGGCAAAGAAAGTTTTCCGGGTCCAGTCTCACGCCTGGGGATAATTCTACATTAAGGAATCTGCGGCTAGAATCGTCTCTACCAGATGCATCGTTACCGAAGGTAAGTAACTTGTACTACAGGAACTTCTAAACAAAAGGGCCATAGAAATAGTACCATACAAGGAACGGACCAAGGGGGTTTACTCCACCTACTTCCTCATACCAAAGGTGGACGAAACCTTACGACCAATTCTGGATCTAAGGTTCTTAAACAAGTTCATAAAAACTCAAAGATTCAAAATGACATCTCTTCAAGAAGTAATACCACAGATACAGGAAGGGGATTACATGGCAACTATCGACTTAAGACGCTTACTTACACATCCCCATCAACAACAAACACAAACATCTACTACGATTTATGATCAACAAGACTCACTACCAGTTCACAGTGCTGGCATTCGGACTCAAATCCGCACCAAGGGTTTTCACAAAATGCCGTGCAGCAGTAGCAGCACACTTAAGGAGGCAAGGAATACATGTATACCCATACCTCGACGACTGGCTGGTAAAAGCAAGCTCATACAATCAATGCAAGTGGCACATGCAAGAGGTCATACAAACACTAGTCCAACTAGGGTTTTCAATCCATTGGGGGAAAATCATCAATAGAACCAGAACAGGTGAAGATATTCTTAGGGGCGGAGATCAACACCATACAGGGCAAGGCGTTTCCGAGCACGAAAAGAAAATTGGCAATATTGAAGGCGACACGTCTTTACAACAAGGGGCAAGCTCCGACAGTGAGGACAGTGGGCAAACTGATGGGAATGATGGCGTCATGCATACATTTGGTCCCAAATATCCGCCTCCACATGAGACCATTCCAAGAATGGATCCAACAACAATGGTCACAGGCAACAGGGAGTTGGGAAGATCTAGTGGTTGTCACGCAAGCAGTACATCAAGAAATAGCATGGTGGAACAAGAAGAACATAACACAAGGGAAAACATTCACACAACCAACTCCTACAGTGACCATCACAACAGATGCATCCCAGCTGGGGTGGGGAGCACACACAAACACCCTCAAGGTAAGGGGATTGTGGTCACAACAGGATGCGATAAAGCACATCAACTACCTAGAGCTGAAGACAGTGTTCCTAGCCTTAAAAGCTTTTCAGAAACAACTGTACGGACACAGGGTGCTAATCCAAACAGACACTACAACCACCATGTTCTACATCAACAAACAAGGGGGAACGCAATCGGTGACACTATCAGTGCTAGCACAGGAGATATGGAGATGGGCAATTCCGAGGCAAATAGACTTGCTAGCAATACATCTACCAGGAAAGGACAACATGGATTGTTCACGTACAATGATGCTAATTATCAAATACGCCAAACGGGATGTGGAAGAACTGCATCTCAACATCGCAGAAATTGAATCACAGATTCAAGCATTAACTCAGGAGAGTGAGACCTTGAAAAAACTAAGAGCTGACATGGACCGCAACCTGGACAAATATAAAAGTGAAGTTGAAGAGCGGAAGCAGCGTAAATTTAGGAGGGATGAATGCGACTACGAGTATGGAACGATTTTAACCTTCTCAAAGCGATTTGATGCATTGAAAGAGCAGTTGCACACGAAGAAACAATCTGTACAGGAATCACCATATACCACACAAAGCGAATCGGTATCGGGCCTCAGCGAGGGAGAATCAAGAACATCAGCAGCACGACACACGTCTTTTTTAGACGAAATGTAGTTGCTCTACGAAGACCAACGGAATCCGAAAACAAAGGGCAGAGGACGCGGAACCGGACGTACCAGGGGAAGAGGAGGAGGAGTGATGGGCAGCAGAGAAGAAGGCGCAAGACAAGGAGAGGATCAGGAAAGAACAAAGGCATATCAATTGCGCAATCGCACAGTACTCAAGAAATAACCAATAGTACACAGAAAGTAAAGGAGCCTAACCTGATCATCAACTTGTCCAAACATGTACTAACAGATGCAGAACAAAGCCTATTAAACAAAGGACTGACATTTTGTCCCGAGAGACATCATGATAATGTGGAAACCAGAATAGACATGTATAAATACATACGGAAACTTAAATTAAAGAAATTCTTCAGTAAGTCCCTGCCTGCAGTGGGGGAAGAAAACCGAACTGTAGAAACAACCATGACAGAACAAGTGAATCAATACACGATTGCTGAAATACAAAGTCTGAGGGTTGCGTATGGATTAGTCAATGAGGCAGAAATATCAGATGTACAGATTCTGGAAGAAATGGAAATCAACACTGGCAAACATCCAACAACAAACTTTAAGAACCAGTCTAAATTATGCCCAGCATTATATCCTGGCAACCGTGTGGACACCTTCCATGATCTAGTGGTGGCAGAACTAGACATGATGGACAATATTAAACACGCCAATGGAAAAGAAAATTTGTCTGCAATGGAACGTAAAGCTTTACAGTCATTGAAGGATAACACCATGATTGAGATAAAGCCAGCAGACAAGGGCGGAAATATCGTCATTCTGGATAAACAAAGTTACATCGAAGAGGCGATGCGTCAACTAAACAAAACAGAACATTACCAGGTATTAAAAAAGAATCCCATCAATGACCTGACAATGGAACTGAGCAATAAGATAGCAAACTGGAGTGAAATGGGACTACTTAGTGAGGAAGAAGGCAAGTTCCTCACCAATGAAAATCCAGTGACACCGACCATATACTTCCTCCCTAAGGTGCACAAGACCTTAAACAAGCCCCCAGGCCGTCCCATAATATCTAGCTGTGGAGCACTATACGAAAATGTGGCATCATATGTGGATCACTTCATCGCTCCAATCGTGCCAATGTTGAATTCCTACATCAAGGACACAGGGGACTTCTTGCGAATCCTGATGGGAACTAGCTGGCAGCAAGACTACCTACTCGTAACAATTGATGTAGTCTCCCTCTACACTTCAATCAGTCAGGATGTAGGAATGAAAGCAGTTGCCTATTTCCTTAAACAAAGACCAATAGGAGAATTACAACATACCGCAATGCTATTGGAAATGATGACGCTTTGCCTAAACAACAACATCTTCTTGTTCAATAAACCACTGTATTCCCAGTGCTATGGGAGTTTCCTTCTCTCCAAGCTAAGCGAACCTCATGATGGGGTGGTGGGAGAGGACCATAGCTTGGAGAGAAGAAAACTACCAATACACAGCCAAGGTAGCACTCTGGCTACGTTTTTATAGATGAACCTGTTCCTCCTATGGAGAGGAACAGAAGCGGAGTTCCTGCAATATCTAGCAATTCTCAACAACAATGAAGTGGGTCTGAAGTTCACACATAATATCAACTCAAAGGAAATAGATTTTCTGGATACAAAAGTCTACATCAAATAAAATAAAATTCACACAACAGTGTACAGAAAGATGACTGCCACAAACAGTGGGCTTCATGGCTCAAGTTTCCATCCCCAATCTCTTAAGAAGAGTATACCGTATGGGGAATACATAAGAATGAAGAGAAACTGCTCGGAACCCAAGGAAATGAAAGCCAAATTTGCAGAAACTAAACAATGCTTCCTGAAAAAGGATACAAATATTGCGACATCAAAAGAGGTGAAGAAAAAGCAAGAGCATTGATCAGGGAACAGACATTAATAAACAGAAACAAAAGGAAAAGCAAGCTGGAAACACAATCACAGGATGGCACACCACGACTCATACTTGCGTACAGCAAGGAGAGCTTCAAGATACAAAAGATCCTCAACAAGTACTGGAATGTCTTGAAGAAAGATGTGGACACTGGGATTAAGATAGGGGAGCGTCCACTAATATCCTATAGGAAGGCACCCTCTCTATCAGATACACTTGTCAACAGTCACTTTGAACAAAAGAAACCAGGAACATGGTTGCAAAGCAGACAAAGAGGGTTTGGTAAGTGCCAGCTGTAAGGCTTGCAAGGTTGGAAGAAATCTCAAGTCCATCAAGGATCCACGAGGGAAAATGTTTAACATCAACGAATCAATCACGTGTGAGTCTTCGTTTGTGGTTTACCTGATTGAATGTTTCTGTGGTAAGAGGTACATAGGTAGTACCATTTGCCCACTGAAAAAGCGAATATTGGAGCACATAAGGGCAGTACAAAACCATGATCCAACCTATGCTATTGCCAAACAAATGGGTACACACAACGGAAAAACATGGATGGACATACATTACTCAGGATTGGCCAGCGTACCACCACATGAGAGAGGTGGTAACAGAGTGTTGAAACTGAGACGTCTTGAATCGAAATTAATAATCGGGTTCAAAACTAAGATCCCGTTGGGACTCAACGGGGATGAAGAGATGCACATCCATCTATGACAGACTGAACTATGAACTTGTGAGCTGATGTGACGCCCTGCTACGATTAACTGCTCGAATATGACACTGAGTTAAATATAATATTGTTCTGAATAGAAATGCGGCCGAAATTCTGAAAGATCAGTATCTTATCGTGGATTTGAAAGTTTTGAGTAACAGTAGTAAAAAATGTTATGTGATAGTGCAGTGTTGATAGCCATGATATGCCTGAGAGTAGTATAAAGATGAACAAAGAGAGTATGATGACTAATGGGCACTCAGCCCATCACAAACATCACAGGACACTAAGTCGAGACCTGTCGTAAAAAAGTTCTTACATTTTTTTTTTTTTTAACATAGTAAAATGTCTTTTGAGTATTCACTAATACAGCATTAGACACTGATGATTTGCTTGCCCTACCAATGTGAATATAATTTCACAGGCGTCACCATACTATATGTTGACATCTTCACGCCAATAGATAGCGTGAATAAGAGGCGAACAAGTCAAATCTGTAAAATATACGACATGATATAATCTAATGGTCCTCATAAGCCACAATATTGTCTCTTCAACTACTGGGGTTATGATTGGGATCGCCAGTGCGTCACATGTATGATTTTCAATGATTGTATAATTGAAATTGTATTTGAAAAACTACCAGTCCCATAATGCTTCCTAATGGGCAACGTGGAGACTGAGTATAAATGGTGAAAATAAACATAGGACTTTGTTTACTGCCGTGATCAAGACCGCGAAGGTCGAAACGCGTAGGGAAAGAGGAGAGTGATGTTTTGACTAAAGAACTTAAACATTCAAGGAGAGTGCCACGTATTTTTTCTATTTGATGAAGTATATATATATATATATATATATATATTACCTCTGTTGTACTTTGAATATTTGGTTTCACAGATTTATGTTTATAGTCATTTACTTGGTTTTAGTGATGCATATAAAGCTATATGTTTACGTATGTTTTTTAAATGCTATGTTCATTCTCAGTGCGTACGAAGGTCTTCGCCTAGTCGCAACGATTTAAAGAATGGCACTGCTATCTACTCTGATACAAGCACGTGAATCTATGAAAGATTCAATACTGGAGAAAAAACAAGTTACTTACCTGTACACTGTGGTTCTCCAGTATTGATCTCTTTTATAGATTCACATGCGGCCCTCCCTCCTCCCCATCTAGGCTTACCACTTCTTACCTCATGCTACTCTTAACCTTAGCACACTTGCGCACGAAATCTGAGGTCTGGTGGCTCTGCTGGGTAGTTGAGGTCTAGGGCTCGTCTCTGATTGGTCAAAGTTTGGACCTACATAAAGATGATGACGAGTGTTAAAGTTTTCCTTTCCCTTTGGTGGTTTATAATGCACTCTTATAGTACTACTTTTCTAACTACTGTGAGACTCCCACCATGACGACGGGGAAGATACAAGCATGTGAATCTATGAAAGATATCGATACTGGAGAACCACAGTGTACAGGTAAGTAACTTGTTTTTTGCAAAATATCCTCATTAGGGATCCAGACAACAGTACAGTTAGGCACTCAAGGCAGGGGTACACTTCTTTTACCATGCAGAGGACATTTCTGTTCCAACGCTATTTAATAATTTTGATGCGAGTCATTCCCTCATCATTGTTCTGTTTAAGGGTCATTCACGTTTTGCGCCCGGCGGCCACAGCCTGTAGCATGAGTAAATGGTCAGCCCACTTCAGCTTTTGGCTTTCTTCACTGTGAGTAATGTCATTTTGTTCTTGTACATTTGTACCTCTGCCTAGAAGGCAATCCAGATCAGCGCCACGGATGGTAGGCCAATCTTGTCTTTAATTTCTGCTATAATTTCATGTTTTTTTATTTATTTTTGCCATGTGTGTTTTTTTCCTTTTTTTTTTTTTTTTGCTAACATGTACACACTACCTTTAGATGGCAGCACTTTTACTTTCCTATTACTGGTATGCTTTAAATGTCTATCGCATGTGTGTGCAACAAAAACAATAAAGACTAAAGTAAGGTAAATTTTATTGTTTAGTTATTTAAAACCATAACAATTTTGGCATAAAAGAAACCGGGTACACACAAGCATCAAAGGTCTTGAGTAGAGACATGATAAATACGGCATCTAAAAAAGGGGCCGGTAGTTCTTCATGTTATAAGCATGTTAGGTGCATTTTGCTGGCTAGAATTACCCCACCCGGTTCATTCTTAAATTGAAACATGATAAATACTTCATCAAAAGGATGATTCGATGAGCAAGATAAACACAAACTTTGTTCTTTAAGAACACAAAGTGCACTGTGCTAACTAGAACTATCTCCCAAGCATCATTCTTACATCGTAGCATCTAATGATTAATTCCATGCAGAAAAAAGGGGCCTGTGACCCTTAATGTTATAAGCGCGTAAAGTGCATTGTGCTGGCTAGAACTGCCACACTGGCGTCATTCTGTAAATTGAAAGATGATAAACGCTTTGTCAAGGTTGATTCAATGTGCAAAATGAGCAAGGTAAACACAAGCTTCGTTCTTGAGGAGCACAAAGTGCAGTATGTTGACTAGAACTTTCTCACAAGCTTCAGTCTTTCACTGTATCATGATAAATCCTTCATCTAAAAGTTGCTTCCATGTGCAAAATCAGCAAAATAAACACAAACTTAGTTCGTAAATTAACAAATAAAGCATCACATTGTTTCCAGGGCCAGACCCATCTGCTTTGCCAATGCATGTTTCATTTGCAGTAGTTATAAACAGTCATGTTTAGACTTAACCACAACACAAAGGGTTAAGTATGTACAGAGAGATAAAATCTCGATAACTAAGCTTTGTGTGGGCCATTTTGTTTTTCTGTAAAATTATTCTAGAATGAAATATGTTGGGCATTAAACAGTGATTTTTTTTCAAGTCAGTGTTGTCATGTGCAGTCATGATCATTGCATGGTAGGGGATTTTTGTTTGTAGCTTTTATGGGAATTTCTTATGTTTTGTTAAACCCTATGTAATGTATTATAAGCAGGAGAAACCAGTTCTCCACTTTTTGATCTTTTATATATTTACATGCTTGAATCATTCCCCGTTGTTAGACCGGTAATCCGGCGGATCTTTCTATGGCAGATACCCTTTCACCCCTCAAGGTGGCCACAGGCTTGCCTACCTAGATTCTGGACTCTGAACTAGAGGCCGATTTCAGTGACCAAAAAGCATTGAAGACTGCCTATAGTTCTATGCAACTAGAGTTGCAATATCTCCATGAGTTTGAGGCAGAAATCCTTGATGAAGAGGAAACCTACCAGGGCTATGACCTTCAACCACAGACCTTCGTAGCGCACACCCCTCCTCACTTTTATGGATCTCCTTGTTACAGCAGAGAGCCAGAGGTCACATAGGTGCCAGTTGCATTTTTGAGAACTTTCCAACAAATGATGGGCACCTTTCAAAGATTGCTTCATCAGCAACCTATAGGGCAACCTATGCCTGCCCTGGCAACATTCCTTACCTTACCTACTCTACCTCTGCCTCCACCTTGGCCACCCCCACCACCAGTGGACACACTTCCCAGAGTTGTCAAACAGCCACTGGACATGGGAAATGCACACTCATTGGATTCTGTGTATTCTGATTTGGAGGAAGAAGGTGAAATCCCACAGGGAGATGACAGAGATAATGAAGAGTTGGACAACTACATCATACCCAAGGAGGGTGGCAAATTGACCATCCAACCAGATTCACCTCTGGATGACATTACCCAGTTTCATGATCTCATAGAGAGGAGGGCAGCAATAATTTATTTATGACTTTAAAGAAAAGCCACGCAAAGTCATAAGATCCATACTCGTACTCTAATTTTTCTGGTTAGAAGGTCCAAAATTGATGGACACCGACTACTGTTCCAGCGGTGGTATCACGTCTTGAAAAGTGCAGAACCCCAGATTAGGCCCCTACCTGCTGTATGGGCCATCCTAAGCCAGACTCTGTCATAACATCATTGGCCCAATGCAGATCAAAGAATCCTATAATACCATCATCAGCACCTCCACACACAGACAACTGGAAGATAGATAATCTACGCAATATAGTTAGTTGAATGGCAGCAACATCAACCAAAGCTGCAAATGCCTTGGTAATATTAGGCTATTATGATCACCAGATGTGGCTTGACATCTCACCACTACTTGACCTCATCCCAGAAGAGTAGAAAGAAACTGTATAGGGAATTGGCAAGGATGGAGCAATAAAATCTGCTGCCATCATTGATGCTGCAATGGCTGTTTCTAAATTAGGCTTCTGTCAGCTGGTAGGAGCAGCTGTTTTGAGAAGGCTGGGATGGCTGAAGTTGACAATTTTCCATCCGAGGTCCAAGCAAAGATCCTTGGTATGCCATTTGACCGACTTGCTCGGTTTGGAAAACATGTTAATAATGCCGTACAAAACATTAAGATAAAAACGGATTAAGCCAAATCCCTGGGAGTTTGGCTTTATTGATGTCCTGGCTCAAATACTTTTTGAGGCTCATGAGATCTCAGGCCTACACAAGAGGTTTCAATCAGTATGAAGGTCAAGACTGACCATATTACCCCCATGACAAACCAGATATGACCAAGTATATACACCCAACTGGAACAAAAGTCCACATTATGGCAGATCATCCACACAGAAGAGCAGCACCTCTCAAGCTCGCTCCAACGACAACAAAATGAGAGCTCGACTCCCCGCAGCTGCGCCCCCCCACCACCATCCCAATCCCAGGAGGTGGGGGGCAGAATTTTCAATTTTTGCCCCCGCATGGGAGTCATAACATAGGACTGATGGGTACGGCAGATTATACAACCAGGACATATATTGGGGTTTTTACAGAAACCATCTCTCTGCCTGCCCAAGAAAGAACATCTTCACTTGAGGGCGCTGCAACTGGAAATTCTCCTCCACCACAAGGGGAGCGATAGCTAGTGTCCTGAGACCCCAGAGAAACCATAGATTTTTTTTCAGATTCTTTTTATAAAAAAGAAAACCGGACAATGTAGACCGTTTCCAGACCTCAGAACTGAAAACTTTCCTGAAAAAACAATCTTTCCTCATGCTCTAAGAAGTCCTCCAAATGCTCTAGGGAGGAGATTACCTGGCCTCTGTATCTTCAAGATGCACATTTCCTCATCACTATACAACTGAAGCACAGGAATCCTCTCTGCTTTTCAGTGGTGGAGCAGCACTACCAATTCAAAGCGCTTCCATTTGACCTCAAATAAGCATCTCTGATATTCACCAATTGCCTATTGCCAGTTGCTGCTTTCCTGAGGTGATCGGGTCACCAAGTTTACATGGACAACTGGCTCATCAAGACTTCTTCGAAAGGAAAATCAAAAGCTTCTAGTGTCGCCTGTATCAGTCTATTTCACATGTTGGGACTCATACGCTAAACATAGACATATCCTCTGTGGAACCAGAAAAAATCTTCAGTTCTTGAGTGATACTAGACAAGCAGTTGGGAAAGGCATGCTCTTCATCGGACAGAGTGATAAAGCTCCAGGCCATGGCAAAGAACCTCTCTACTACGCAATCTGTCACAGCCAGACACTACTACTCTCTGCTGGGACTGATGCCATATTTCATAGACTTTATATCCTCATGCAGGCTCTGAATGTGACCCGTACAACACAAACGGGACAGTTAATGGAAACAAGTCGACTGCTCATGGGATGACATGGTCCAAGGCTCAAGATGGTTAAAGCAGGCATTACTATATTGGATATTCCTGCCAAATCTTAATGCAGGCCTCTTTGTTTCCTTCGTCAGACAGTAGTGCTAATGATAGATATGTCTATGGACAGCTGGGGAGCTCACATGCATGAACAGTTGACCAGAGGCTCTGGTCAGACGCAGAAAAGATACTCTATCTCAATATGCTAGAGCTTCAAGCTATAAGACTTTGCCTAAAAGCGTTCCTCCCATGGCTGGCAGGTCAAACAGTCCACACCAGAAACACAACATCAATGATTTACATCACCAAGAAGATGTGAACAAGGTTCCTGCCTCTCTCAAAAGAGGCGCAACAGCTATGGGGCTGGGCCATTTATCACCATGTTGACATTGTTGTGGAACATCTACCTTCGCACCGGAACGATCAGACAGAAACACTGTAGAACACTGTCAGGCTGTCATGAGTGGTATATTTACCAGGACAAATGTACTACATCTTCCATATGTTCCATCACCGTACACTGGTCTTGTTGGTCACCCAAAGCAACAGAAAATGCTGGTGCTACACCAGCAGGTTTTGGCAACCAGGAACCAAGGGCATATGCTAAAATGTTGGACTATTTGATCAAATAGTCCAACATTTTATCATATGCCTTTCATCCATTTCCCCGATTCCCAAGGTACTGAGAAAGGTGAAAGTGGATCACTGTACCCCGATTCTCATTGCCTGTGTGGCCACACCAGTACTGGTACAGTGAACATCTGAAACTATCTGCAGTCATGGCAATACCAATAAAATTGCACTCCAAGCTAGTCTCCAGACACAATGGAGATATACTCCATCATGGCCTCAAGTCCCAGGACCTGACTGCATGGTTCCTGATCAATTAGAGTTCTTTCACTCGAATGCAGGAACATCCAGGCGCTGCCACAGCCAGCAGCAACCACGAAGACATATAATGCCAAGTGGAAGCATTTTTGTGTCTAGTGCAAAAGATTCCATCCAGAGTACAAGCAGTCCCACCAAATACTTCCATACTTCTTGGAGTTAGCCAAGAGTGGTCTTAGATACTCATCAGTGTGATTCTATCTGGCAGTATTATCAAGGTCCAGACTCTTTTTGCCCGCACTTTTCTCACAACGGATCTTAAAGCAGTTTATGAAAGGACTTTCCTCCTATATGTCATCCTCCAGCCCCCTGGGAGCTCAGCAGTGTGTTGAGCCAACTTATGCTACTGACCTTTGAGCCAGTCCGCAGGGATCATCTCAAATTCATTTCTTTGAAGACATAAATTCTCTGGGCGCTTACACTGGCAAGAAGTTTGGGAAAAATTCAAGCATTTACTGCAAAAGAACACACACTGCTTTTCAAGGACCAAAGTGATTTTACAGACTAACCCCAAATTCACGCCCAAGGTCTTTACTGACCAACATTTGAATGAGCCTGACATTTTGCACTCTTTTTTTCCAAATTCTCAGCAGGGAGGTAATTACACTCGCTAGTTGTGCACAGGTCTATTAAGTTCTACATTGACAAGACAAAAGACACACGGTCTTCCGACCAGCTATGTGTGTCCTTCATCCAACCAGGAACAGACATAGACCAGTCCAAACAGGGAATCGCATGTTGGTTGTCAGCCTGGATCACCTTTTGCCACAACCAAAGGTCTCCTATAAGAAACAGTAAAGAGACTTCCACCAGGAGCATGGTGACAACTGCAGCACTCTATGCTGGTTTGCGCTTGCAAGATATATGCCGTGCAGCTACCTGGAAGAGCAGGCACACGTTCTCGAAGCACTACTGCCTAGATGTGGACTCAGTAGCTGACCCAGCAGTAGGTCAGGCAGTCCTCTGCAACGTGTTTCATTAAAGGTGAGCCTGCTTCCTTCTATGGTGTTTTTATGTATTGCTTACTATTCTGATTCAAGCATGTGAATATATGAAAGGTCCACTGCTGAAGAGGAAACTAGTTACTTACCTGTAATGCTCCGACGTTGATATCTTTCATATATTCACATGTGACCCTCCCTCCTCCCCAGTCAGAATCTCATTTATTAGGTACTCTACTTGCACTTTCTGCTATTAGATCTGAACTGTGGTGGCCTCTAGGGGGAGTAGGAGAGTTTAGCACTTCCACCTCATCAACTGAAGTTTGGATTGTTTCAAATCAGGTGGGTATGTTACTAAACCCACACTGTTGTTGAGGCCTTTGGCAATTTTAACACTGTTTACTGCTATTTCAGCTTGCCGGGGATTCCCAGCCTGACCATGCTTAAAGCACGTAAATATATGAAAGATACCAACGCTAGAGAACTTGAAGTGCAGGTAAGTAAATAATTTCCTCAAATATACCACCCACAACATGTTTGAAATGATTTACATTCGGCCTCTGTCACCATCTTTGGCCGCCCTGAGGTACTGCACGAGGACATCCCTTGCATCCCAAATGAAATGATTTACATTCGACCTCAGCCTCTCTGTCACCATCTTTGGCCGCCCTGAGGTACTGCACAAGGACATCCCTTGCATCGCAAATAACACCCAGCACCAAATTTGCTAAAAGCGTCAAAATCCCATTTCGAGACAGCTGCTTTACTAACTCTACCCATCGAAACAAGCATTGGCAAAGCCAAAATATCACACATTGTGGCTTTGCCAATGCATTGTGCTGCTACTGTTCAGCATTGGCAAAGAGAAAAAAAACGGTTATTGCTGATGCTGAGCAGTATATGAAATTAAAAAAAAAAATCCTCAGTGATGATGTATTTACAGGCATGTGCATCACTACGCATGTGCACATTAGTCATGACAGGGCAACAGTTTTCTTTTTAATTTGCTATGGTGGTGCAAGAGCAGAATGGTAGCAAACTACATTACAGCTGCCAGATCCTCCCAGAAAAGAAAATGGAACGGAGTGAGAGACCATCACTGGGGAGGGGCCAAGTAGAGTACACCCAGTAGTGTTGAAAAACGATAAACAGGGAAGGAGGAGGTACAACAAAGAAGCTAGGAATAGAAAAATTAAAAAAAACAAAGCAAGAGTCCTAGGGGCGGGGTAAGTAAAACAGAGAGCACATAGGGTCAGGTTGTGAGAGGTGATGCAACACATGAGGAGAGCATTACAACGCATACACTCCCATAAAGTGCTAAAAGCAAAAGAAAAAAAATAGTTACCAGCTAAGTAGTGGACAAATTCAAGACAGCACCCTGCAAAGAAGCTATGACAAATACAAGAAGAGGAAGGCAAGCCTTCAAATAAGAAGCAAGCAAATAATATTGGCAACAAAGCTAAGCAACGGGCTGATCCAAAGCCCTGTGTAAGCATTGGTATGGTGCACAGTAGGTCTTTCGACAACAAACAGCTAAGGCTTCCTGTAGGCGAGGCCTAAAAATATGCAAGCATCACGTGACAGGAAGATAAGATTTGCCTTCATAGGTCTGTCACTGCTTCCTGCTCTCATTTAATCCCTCGGATCCAGTCGCTCCTCTGCGAGGGATATAGATAGGTGGGTCTGAGTTGAACACTGCCTAGAGTTCTGTTTCATGTGGGGACCACCCCTGCTTGGTTAAGGCTAGCTGAGCGAAGCATAAACATTCCTGTGACTCCTGTATAACCAGAGTACTGACTAGAGTCCAAATTTTACAGCATGTTTTCTATCCTCCTTTTATCACTTTTCTCACCATATATTTTCTGGCCAGTGTCTATTTGAAACTCTTCCATTGTAGATATTGACTAAAACATTACATTGACAGTTCTAGAGTCATGAGAACCTTTTTTTTTTTTAACTCTTTCATTTCCGTGGATATTCAAAGAGAACACAAGTACTAGAGCTCATTATGTCAGCCTATCTGGTTCAATCTCAGGTCCCTTCAGCACAGTTGGTAACTATTTTTTCACAAGTTCATACATTTATTTCATGAATTGCACGTGTAGTATTGTCACATGCTTCATCTGCATTATAGAAGTGGAATTGTTGATTTAGAGCATGCATGTGAAACTAAGTTCTTTATTCCCTTCTTTGGCTTTCACACAGGCTCTTGATGGGTTCTTCTTCGTAGTTAACTCGGAAGGGAATGTTGTGTTTGTGTCCGAGAATGTGACCCAGTACCTCCGATACAACCAGGAAGAACTTATGAACACAAGTGTTTACAGCATATTACATGTTGGTGACCATAACGAGTTCATCAGAAACTTGCTGCCAAAGTCTTTAGGTAAAGTATATATAACATTCCTAGTTTTGCCTTAATAGAGACTTGTAAAGAAATTAGCACATTTATTCAAGTCGCACAGAACATCAGAAGTGGGTTTATGCTGTGACATGTTTTGTAAATTTGAGAATTGGGTTCAGTGATGGAATGCTATCAAAAGCAGCATTTTCGAAGTACTGCTTTGGAATGCAGTATTTCTGCACGAGAGACTTCTAGTGTCAGCAGAGGAAGCTGCAAGTTTTATTTTACGTGTCAACTCAAGCATTTTCTTTGCCGCTAAGACGAATTACTTTACAGATGCTAAGTTGCAGAAGGCAAAGTCACAAATTTATACTCAAAACATCTGCTTTACAATTTTTCTTTTTAGGTCTGACGTTTAAGACCACTTTAGCTGACTCACTAGACTACTGTTTGTTTTCCAAATTTCGTACATCATATATATGCATAGAGGGTTTTTTGTTCAGTGGGCTTCATACACTGGTCAGCTATTTTTTTATTCATATTTTGCTTCCACCCACCACAGCATACAGTGTGGGGCAATGGATCTGTCCACTTTACCCATTGCCTCCATTACTTTGAGTGACTAGGCAAAGCCTGTCACATCTAACACAAAATAATTACTTTCGCTTCAGTGACCAATCTGACTCAAAATGTGTTTTATGTTATATATTTTTAATTAACTGTAAATAGAAACTGTTTTCTTTGCTTGCCCAGGTACATGTTGATTTATTTAATGTCTCCTTTTTTTAAAGTTGCTGCTGTAAAGCTTTTAAGTAACATTGTAACTGCATATCATTTGAGTTCTCGGTTTGGTGGTGATGTATTCTTGCCTCCTTCTCTAATAATAAAATACATGGCACAGCTGAAAGGGTTGGTATTTAAAGAAAACATCACTAGTAAAATGCCTTCATCATTAAATGCTTTTTGAATAAAAAAGAAATTGTTGCAAACCTATGGGGGCCACTTCGAGTGGCATTTTTTGTTTATTTTTATGGCATATGCTTTCAATAGATTTCGGGGCACATTTACAAAAATTTGGCATGGGGCAGCGCTGCAAGTCTTTTTGCTGCGCTGCCCTACGCCAATTTGAAAGAGCAGGAATACACCATATTTACGAGATGGGGGTGCATTCTTGTCCTTTCAGCCATCGCACAGTTTGGTGCCTAGCACTAACGTAGGCACCCTTGCACCATGGTGAATGGGTGTCGGCGTTGTTGGCAGGATTGTTTTTGTGCAGGAAGGGGCACCTTCCTGCACATAACAATCCTGAGGGGCATTTTCCTTGTTATGTGTATGCTGCAGAATGCAGTACACACCGAAAGAGGAAAATTGGAGCAGAAATGAAAATAGTTCTCCTTGTTATGCCTGCTCTGGAGAGGAGTAAGGTTTTGGCGCTGCCCCAGGTTTACATCATTTTGTAAATCTGGGGCAGCGTCAAAATCCATGGGTTTTGCGTGGGAACAACCACCGCAACGCCCATGTAACGCCTCCTTGACGCAGAGTAAGGCAAGGCAGCGCTTTGTGCTGCCTTGCCTCACTCCATAGCTTTGAGGCCATGCAAGCCACGCAGGGTGGTTTTGCGTAGTCTTAGATATGATTGAGGCCTGTGCCACCAGAGCATCACAAAAAGTGACGCTCCGGCGGCGCAGTCATCTTGTAAATAAGCCCCTTCGTTTTTTAACGTAACCATTGCACCAGCTTGACAAGGTCAGGCCACCTTATTGTTTTACCAGTGTATGTTTCTCTTTGCTGATTAGCAAAGTAGAAATGTAAGGAAAAACATAGAACTTATTCAGGTACACTGTTTAAGTTGGTGGTGGTTATAGAAGAAAAGTTTGTCGCTTGTGTGTGTGATTTAACTTTTTTAATTGCTTTTAGATAATTTAGAGAGTATTTAAATGCAATAGCATTTATTTATTACAAGAGTTTTGTAACAGGCTGTAATGTTGCCTGCTGGTTACAAAGTGACCATGTGATTCTATGTTTAAAGAAGAGGTACTGTCACAATTTATAAACATTTTTTATGCAGAGTTGTTTATATTATTTCTGGTGTTCAATACTTGCATGTCTGTATTACCCACTCCGTAAAAACACCAGACACATGATACATATTAATTGAAAATCGTAAGACAAAGAAATGAGAGTTGCAAGTGGTGTGGAAGCAAAGGGAACTGAGAATTCAGTTTGTGGGCTTACTGTAATGTAGGACTTTTGACGAACTCTCTGTGGTACTTTTTGAAAAACTGGCAGTTATCAGGGTCTTTAGTTCTTGAGGTCTAGCATGGGCTTCGTCTAATTTGAGATGTGTAACTGCACTGTGCTTCGTTGAGTGGTTTGCAGTTCTGCTCAATTTGTTGAAACTTTAAGTAACAATTTGTTCAACTGCATATATTGTATTGGTATTTATATAGTACTTTTCATACGCCTTGCAAGACCTCACTAAGGTGTTTAGCCGATTCTCTTTGCAAGTAAGTACTGTGTATTTTTAAGTTATATTGCGCTTTGTGGTCTGACCAGGTAACAAAAGGACTCCAATTGTCATCCGCTTCCTGAGTGACCTTCAGGTGTATGGCTGAAAAGTGTGCTGTGTGTAGCTTTGCCTATGTGGGGGGAAAGTTGTGGCAATGGGTGAGGATTGTAGGCAAGGTAGACATGGTGTGATGGACTTCATCAGTGCATAAGCCTGTGTGATGCGGAGAGTATTACAAATAAGCACAGCCCCACACATTGGAGTTGTTGTTTACATACTTTGTACACCTATTGTAGAGCCCGTTGTAGTAGTCTATATGGGACAGGACTAGGGCTGTTATATCCTGGATGTTATGGGAGAAGTGCATGTTCGGGAACATTCTTTGTACTGTTCCTATGATTTTGGAAAGCACTTTTATCAGGCTGTTGTTGTTCGATTGCTAGTTTGGAGTCCATGATCATTTCCAAGTTCTTTACTTATGTCGACATGGTAGGGGAATTGCTAGTCTTCTTAGACCTTATGCTTTCCATGTTCCACAAGTAAAGTTCTTGGTTTTGGAGGGATGTAGGGTCAGATGTTTTTCTGTCCATTTGCTTACTGCTTGCAGGCATTTGATCAGCATCAGTGTCTCAAGCTCATGGTCTTTTCAGTTAAAGAATAATCTGGATGCTATTGGCATACTTGTGACAAGAGAGTTTAAAAGTGTTTAGAAGCTCAGGGGCCAAGCATAAGTTGAATAAAAAAAGTTCAGTCTTTGAATCTTGATGAACAACTCCTTTTTAATGGAATGGTGCTGTTCGGTATAGTGGTAGGGACAAAATTAGATTGGAGTCTGTGAAGTATGACTAAATCCCTTTTTATGGTGGCACTCTGTATTCCTGTATCCTTTAGTAATTTGAGTAGCAGTTGATCTGCAGTGTCAAAAGCTGCTGAGAGGGGTCAGTAAAAGGAGTGTGGCTACTCGGTTGGAATCTGCGTTATTGAGGTCATGCAAAATTGCGCTTAATGCTGATTCGATGCCTCTACTATGCTGGAAATCTGTTTATTGGTCAGGGAGGAGGTGGTTTCCCTCAAGGAAATTGGAGATCTGAACAAATACTGCTTTATCAGTGTACTCAGAAATGACTCATTCGTTATAAGTCTGTAATTTGTTGGGTCTTCAAGGCCTAGTCCTAGTTTCTTCACGGTTTGGTTTGATATAAGACATTTTGAATTCACTGGGAAATTCTGTGGATGATCGTGATTAGTTAATTATTGCCCTAGAAAGTATGGCCAGTTTGGCCCAGTTGTGTAGCTCTCAAGAGTCTAGGCTTCTGTAGTCATGGGTTCTACAAAAACGTTGCAAAGTTCTTGTGTGGTGATTGGTATGATTTAGGTTGCTTTGTGGCTTTCTGAATTCAGCGATCCCATTGAATAGTTCTTTAATTGAGTTGGTTGCTACTGAAATGCTATTCCTTGGCCTGTTTTTTGGTCACCATATAGATTTCTGTACTGTTTTTGCATCATGATTTTTGTCTTTCTGGTCATATTTTCATCCTCTGTTCTAGAATTCAGACTTTTCTTTTTTGTAGGTATATTCGAATTGAACCAGACCACCTTCAGCTGTTGCCTCTGCCTCGAAGCTTTAAGAGGATCCACTTTGTTGAAAACAGCTGAGAGCCAGCAATGGAATGTGTTTACAGATAACTGGAAAAGGGGTCGTTTTGCTGGGAATTCTGTCTGAAATGCATCACTGTTGACATTCGCCCATGGTCTGTTAAGGGAGATGTTATTTAATGTTGCCTGGTGAGCAGGAATGGGAGATTTAGTAGAAATAAATAAAATGGTGATCCCTCCAAGTGGTGGGCTAGGTTTTTTATTTTTTTTTAATTTTTACTAAAAATGAGTGCAGGAAGCAATGACAGACCTATGACGTCAAAGGTATGGCCAGCATACGGTGTAGCCCCAGTAACGAACTGATGGCAGTGGAGTGCTTCAAGGTTATAAAGTAGACGGCGGAGGTCTGGTTTATCAAGTCAGCAGATCTCCTAGGATACATAAATTAGGATGGTTAATTGTCATCCGATGAAGTGTACAGTAGGGCATCTGCAAATGCTTTCTTCAAATACTTGAAGTGGACAGTAGATTAGGAGGAATGAGGCAGTAAAAGTAGGAAGTGGTGAACAACGAACAAGTAGGGATTCACACTCTGGTGTGGTGATCTTTGATCAAAGTTGCTGGAAGAAAGATGCAGCTATTCCTCCACCAGTTCTGTTATTTATTCTGTTTATGTAGAGTGTTGGGTGACCATTGGTTATAGATTCACATAGAGTGGCTGAAGCGTCCTCTCCCATCCAGGTTTCTGTGATAAAGAGCACATCCTGGCTGGAATAATTTATTAGGTCATGTATATGTGTATCATTCTATCTTAAGGCTTTGTTATTGAACAGTATGCATGACAAATGTCTGTTGTGTTGACCAGAAGGTCCTCTGGTCTTTGCTTATCTTAGTCGAGTTGACACTTTCTTGTGGTTTATCAGTTGCAGGGTTGGGAGTTTGATGTCTTGATCCAGTGTGTTATGGTGTTGGTTGTTCAGAGATTAGTTGACCTCTCTGGCAGTTGGTTTTGTCAATTTGGGTGTGACTTGAATGAGCAGAGATTGACATGTTGCTGTTCATGTGGTGGGTCTAGTTGTTGCTCCAAGTTTCCATGGGGTTTTGTTTTAGGGTTGTAAAAATATATATTTTTTTGGTGCCGTCTGTTGGCCTTATGATCTTTTAGTCGCAGAGCTTCATAACCCCATGGCAAGTAGGTTGGTCCTGTGTTTGTAAGCTTATTGGGTATGGTGCTTAGTCTGGTTCATCAGGTTCATCCAGAAGAGGGACTATAATTAAATGGTGCTAGAAATAGAGGAAATTCTGAGAAGTGGGTTTGATAATTAAGTTGGTTATTACAGTAGTGGGAGGTGTGAACGTTAGAATTGGGTGGTTTGAGGCTAATAGTTGTTCAAGTGAGAACATTAGGATAGAACATATATGGCTTAGTCTATGTCTTATAGGACTGCTATTATGATGAGCTGTATGTGTAATGGGTGGAAAATCATTACTCAGGTGTTTGTTTATTTAGTGGCAAATGAATGTGATAGTTGATTAAGGTGTGAAAAAAGAGGGGTATGCAGTGAGTGTAAAGGATGGATAGGAATGCATATTAGATCTGAAAGAGACAGTTAGTTGTAGATTCCTTACCTTAGAATTACCCCCAGGCATCAGACTGCATCCAGAGAATTTTTTCTTAGCAGTACCCCTGCGTGTCGGTAGGTGGCGTCGGTCGACTGTGTCAGTCGTCGGCATCGTGGTCGCCGGGATGACGTTGCGGTGCCTACTTAGATGCCGCCCCTACGCGCTGACGTCAGTTCTTTCTTTTTCCGCACCAGCCTAGTGCAGATTCGGAGAGAGCTACACCTTAGTCATTTTTTGACTAACCTTTTTCGATGTTGTCGACTTCTTTTTCGAGTCTATAGACTCCTGGTGCGTGAGGGATGCCCCAACTCCGGACTGGGTTCAAGCCTTGCGACTCCTGTCACAAGCTGATGTTTGTGACTGATCCGCACCTCGTGAGCCTTTGGTGTCTGGAGCGCGACCACGACCCGAAGTCGTGCTCCGACTGCCGGGCCATGAATCCAAAGTCTTTGCGTGAGCGTCCCAAAAGTTATTGGAGGCCCAGCGGTCAGCTCCGCGTCATTCCCGGTCTCGTTCGAGAGGAAGGTCTTGAGGCCGCTCACGGAGCCCCCCCACCTTGCCGCACTCAAAGTCTTCGAGAGCTTCGAGCAAGTCCAAGAAGGCGAAGAAGCGCCGGCGCTCTTCGCCTTCTCCCCGTCGGTCGGCTGATGCGACACAGGACTCAGAGTGTTGTTGCTCTAAGGCTCCGTCTCCCGTGCCTACTACAGGGACGACTCCACGCCTCCCCCCGCCATGTTTCCTGGAGCCAGAGTGTCCCCTGCCCAAATCCGAAAGTTCTATGAGGTCCTCCACCTAATCTTTGGGCAGCCTGACTCCGCCGGCCCGCCTTTGGGGCCCTCGGAGCCGGTCAGGGGCCCTTGGGCTTCGATGCCAGCGGCTCTGGCGCCAGAGGGCCCCCGAGGATCCAGGCCTGGATCCGGATCGACGCTGGTCGATCTTACTAGACCTATCCTGGCGGCGACGCGGCCGGTGCCGTCCCCATCCTCATTTCCGAGAGGGACTGGGAGCCGGACCGACGTCGGACCTGACGCCGGAGGGTACTTATGTTCCCCTTTTCATCCCTGGTGGTGCTGAGGACTTGGAGGGGTCGCTGGACACTTTAGCAGACCAGCTGGAAGAATCGGACTGGAGAGAGGACCTGGGTGACACCAGTGGTCTGGACACTTTTCCAGACCTTGCCATGCTTTCTCCCCCTATCGTGGCTACGGAGGAGGGAGCGTCCTACGCTGTGGTAGTGCGCAGAGGGCCGAGGTCTCGGGCCTGAAGCTCCCTTCAGTGGCAGTCAGGACTAACCTCCTGACAGAGGTGCTTCAGCCTGCGGCATCCTTCTCTGAACCCCTTCTGCCCTTCAACAAAGCCCTGACTGACGTCCACCTGGTCCAACCCCAGCACAGGGGCTCCTGTGGAAAGGACGATTGCCCACAGCCATCGCCTGGCCCTGGGAGACACCGTTTTCTTCACCCAACACCCTTCCCCCGAGAGCTTGGTGGTCCAAGCCTCTTCCTCAAAGGGCGCATTCCCTTCTGCTCCTCCAGATAAGGAATCCAAGAAGCTGGATCACCTTGGGAAGTGCATGCCCTCTTCCTCCAGCTTGGCGCTGTGGTCCGTGAATACCGTGTGCCTCTTGGGCGGATACTCCCACACCATATGGGATACAGTTGCGCAGGTGCTGCCTCAGTGCCCGGAGGACCATTCTCTCCCAGGCAGTAGCGGATGGGAGAGATGCAGCCAAATTCACAATCAGATGTGGACAGGATACCACTGACTCACTGGGCAGAACGATTGCCACGTTGGCAGCCCTTAGGCGCTATGCCTCATTGAGGACATCTGGCTTTCGCGGGATGTCCAGTCAACTTTGCTGGACATGCCCTTTGATGGCCGTCGTCTTTTTAGTGACAAAGCAGACTCTGCGCTGGAGCGCTTTAAAGATTCTCGAGCTACTGCCAGATCTTTGAGCGTTGCTGCGCCTTTCCCGACCACTGAGTTTTGCCCCTGATCATGGCTACGGAAGGGGTGCCCAGCCACGTCCGGCCCAGCCTAGCCACCGTTTCATGCAAGCTGCCCAGGCTCAGTGTGGCCGCGGACGTGGGACCCCCCCAGCGACCTCGTGGGTGTGGGAGCCAGGAGGTGGGCCAGTCCACCCTTTTCCCCCTGCTGCAGCCTCTAAACCCTCCTAGTGCGACATTTCAGGCCCAACAACGGCCAGTGGGTGGCAGGATTCGCCATCACCTCCCCACTGGCAATCCTATCATGTCAGACAGGTGGGTTTTTGCAAATAGTCCGAAGGGGCTACTCCCTCCCCTTCGAGACTACCCCTCCCTCCATGCCACCGTCTTTCGATCACATGTCGGTGGATCATTTGGCGCTTCTCCGTCAGGAAGTCTCAACTCTCCTGGCCAAGGGAGCTATCAAGTGGGTCCTTGCGCCAGAAGTAGGTCGTGGTTGCTATTCCCGCTACTGTCTGGTGCCCAAAAAGGACAAAGGCCTGCGTCCTATTCTAGACCTCCGGGCCCTCAACCGCTTCCTCCGGAAGGAGAAGTTCATAATGCCCACGTTTGCTCAGGTCCTGTCTGCTCTCAACCCTGGAGACTGGATGGTGGCGCTGGACTTGCAGGACACCTATTTCCACATTCCTTTCCTGCCAGCCCAAAGACGCTACCTGCAGTTCACGGTAGGCCACAAGCATTTTCAGTTCACAGTGCTTCCTTTTGGCCTTACCAGTGCCCCATGGGTGTTCACTAAAGTGATGTCGATGGTCGCAGCTCATCTGCGCAGATTATGGGCTCCAGTCTTCCCCTATCTAGACGACTGGCTGTTGCTGTAGTCTCCCACCTCCAGACTACGGCAGACCTCCTGCACTCACTGGGGTTCACTATCAACGTGCCGAAGTCACACCTGACTCCCTCCTAAACGCTCCCTTTCATCGGAGCTGTTCTGGACACAGTGCAGTTTCGGGCCTATCCTCCCGAGCAGCAAGTCCAGGATATTTGGGCTATGATACCGATGTTTCAGCCTCTATCCCAGATTTCAGTGAGAATGACCCTGAGGCTGCTGGGCCTCATGGCCTCCTGCATCCTGCTGGTGGATCATGCCAGATGGCATATGCAGGCTCTGCAGTGGGACCCGAAGTTCCAGTGGGCGTAGCATCAGGGGAATCTTTCCGACTACATCCAGATCCCGGAGGGAGCTGCACAACATTTGCCATTGGTGGCTAACGAACCACGCTTGGGTCAGAGGCAGATCCCTCTCCCTCTCCCTTCCCCAACCAGATCTAACAGTGGTGGCAGATGCGTCACTTCTGGGATGGGGCGGCCATCTGGGAGAGGCGCCTGGTCTCCGGCGGAGTCCGGGCTCCATATCAACCTGTTGGAGCTCCGGGCATTCCGCCTGACCCTGAAAGCATTCCTTTGCTCTCTCAAAGGGAAAGTGGTGCAGGTGTGCACTGACAACACCACCTCCATGTGGTACTGCAACAAACAGGGCAGGTGGGGTCATGGACCCCTGTGTCAAGAGGCTCTTCGCCTCTGAACATGGCTGGAACATCAGGCCATGACCCTGGTAGTTCAACACCTGGCAGGTTCTCTGAATGCCAGGGCGGACGAACTCAGCCGTCGGTGCTTAATAGATCACGAGCTGCGTCTTCACTCGGAGGTGGTGCAAGGTCTCTTTCAGCGGTGGGGAGATCCTTGGTTAGATCTGTTCGCCACCGAATAGAGCGCGCAATGTCAGCAGGCCTGCACGTTGGAGTTTCCAAGGTGGCACTCTCTCGACGGAACTTTTCGTCGCGAGTGGAGTTGCAGCCTCCTGTACGCCTTTCCGCCTGTACCACTTCTGCCCCGAGTGCTGAAGAAGATCAAGCGCAACCGGGCCCAAGTTATTCTTGTGGCTCCGGACTGGGCATGGAGAGTATGGTACCCTGAGCTCCTGAGCATGGCCATCGATCCTCCAATCAGACTGCCCCTTCGGGAGGATCTTCTGTCGCAGCAGAAGGGGAGGGTTCTTCACCCGAACCTGTCGAGCCTCCACCTCCTTGCGTGGAGATTGAGCGGCGACAATTGACAGCTTTTGACCTTCCTCCCGAAGTCTTTAATGTCATCTTGGCAGCCAGGCGTCCCTCCACTAAAACAGAATACGCCTGTAGATGGAACAAGTTTGTGGCATTGTGCACTGCGAAGGCTGTGGATAACCTTTCTGCCCCTGTTTCAGAGGTCCTCTTGTATATACTTTCTTTGGCCCAGCAGGGCCCTGCTCGGGGCACTCTTAAAGGTTATCTTACAGCTATCTCGGCTTTCCTTGGGCTGCCAGATCAACGCTCTTTATTCAAGTCCCCTTTTTGTAAACAGATTCTTTAAGGGCATTACTCCTCTCTTTCCTCCATCTCCTTTCATAATGCCCCAGTGGGAATTGAATCTTTTTCTAACCTCTCTTATGTGTGCTCCCTTCGAGCCTCTTCACAACTGTCCTCTCAGGCTACTTACTCTGAAAACTGCCTTCGTTGTTGCTGTCACCTCTGCTCGGAGGGTGAGTGAGCTTCAGGCTCTATCTTCTAAGCCCCCTTTCTTCTCTGTGCATCCGGACAAAGTGGTGCTTAGGACGAGGCCCTCGTTCCTTCCTAAAGTGGTAATACCATTTAACACAGGACAAACTATCACTTTGCCCACCTTTTTCCCACCTCCGCACTCTTCCAAGGAGGAGGAGAGACTCCACCGTCTGGACCCTAAACATGTTGTGTCCTTCTACCTTGACCGCACAAAAGATTTTTGGGTGGATGATCAACTCTTCATTGGCTATGTAGGTGCCAAGAAAGGTCGGGCTGTTCAAAAGCGTACCATCTCTCGATGGGTTGTCCTTTGTATTAAAGTCTGTTAGGCTTTAGCCTAAAAGGAACCTCCAGTGGGGCTGCGTACTCATTCCTCTAGGGCTACGGCAGCGACCACTGCATTGGAACTTGGAGTTCCACTTCTCGACAACTGCCAGGCAGCCACGTGGGCATCCTTGCACACATTCACCAGACATTTTTGCCTGGACAGCCAAGTCCAGAGGGACAGCTATTTTGCCTGTTTGGTCCTCCAGGACTTTCTGGTGTGAACTTAGTTTGCAGACCCTCCACCAGGGATGGTATTGCTGGGGTATCTATTCTAAGGTAACGAATCTACAACTAACTGTTTCTTTCAGATGAAGAAGTTACTTACCTTCGATAACGATGCATCTGCAAGAGACATAGGTTAGTTGTAGATTCCTTACCGCCCCACCCATCCTGCATCCTCGCCGCACTGCGAACTGACTTCTAGGGAAAGGGGCTCCCTTACAGGGCCCTAGTTGTGTTGCACCAGTGGTCAGTGTCTTTCATGGCTCTGGGCTTCTGGCGTGGAAAGTCGTGTCAGAACTGACCGCAGCGCGCAGTGGCGGCATCTAAGTAGGCAGCGCAACGTCATCCCGGCGACCACGACACCAACGAAGGACGCGGAGACGACCGACGCAACCTACCGGCGTGCAGGGGTACTGCTAAGAAAACATTCTCCAGGTCCAGTCTGAAGCCTGGGGGTAATTCTAAGGTAAGGAATCTTATAACTAACCTATGTCTCTTACAGATACATTGTTACCGAAGTTAAGTAACTTGTTCTATAGAGGCAGTCAGAGAATTAAGGAAAATGTGGGTTATGGATGATGAGGAGGAGTTTGTTATTGGCAGGAGATACAGGAAAGGCTGAGGATGGAAGTTTAGGAGAATGGGGGGAGTGCAAAAGTAGGGTGGTAAAACGTTTGGAGAGGAGGCAGAAGTTCAATAAGGCTACTGTGTCTTGGCTGGATGGTTACAGGAGGGTGTATGTAAGGCAAAACGTTGGCTAGCAAGAAGGTAATTCCATTTGTAGGTGCAGTTCAGACCAGGAAGTCTGACACCAAGTTTTTTTTCTCTTCCTTCTTTGTGACATTTTGTTGTATTCTGCTTACTCAAATTGAGAGCCTTGTCTGTAGTCGAGTGATTTCTGTTTGAGGTAATTGTAGTAACTCCAGCTATAGCTTTAAAGTCCACAAACAGTGGTCTGTAAGTCCCTTTGAGATGGGGAAGTGTAGATGGTCTACTGACAGCTTTGGAAGCCTCTGAACTTGTATAGTAGTTTTAAGGTTACCACCCAGAGGTGGAAATCTGGCAACTCTACGAAGAGCTTTTGACTCTACAGACCCTGTAGCAGTAGGCCTACGAACCCCATCAAGATGTGTAAATAAAGATCTGTAGTGATAGGTTTAGAATCTACAGGGACTATAGTATGATGCCTACGCAGATGTGTAAGTAAGAGCTCTAGCAATAACTTATCTATCCACTGAGCCTACTATAATAGGTCTATGAGGCCTACTCATGTGTAATTGTAGCACCTTTAGGAATAGTTTTAGAATCTACTAAGATGAAAGTACTAGATCTATGAGGCACACTCAGATCAGAAGTGTAGCTCCTTTAGTGATAGTGTTCGAATCCAGAGATCCTAAAGTTGTAGGTTTATTAGGCCCACCCATGATTACAAGTGAAGAACACTCTCAATAGTTTTAAATACAATGTATGTAGCTCTAGTTTTGTGGGGCCCACTCATATGAAAAGTGTTGATAGTCTGGCAGCAGCATTTGAATCCACAGAGCCTACAGTCTTAGATCAGAAGAAAAGTAGCTGGTATCTTGGGGTACTGGAATCGAGAATCCATAGTAGTAGGTTTGTCATTAAGTTGCAGCTTATGCTTTGGGTTAAAGTCCTATGTCAAAACTGGTTAAATGGGTATGGGCTGCTCACCTGAAGAAGTTTATCGGGTATCTGAGAGATGCAGAGTTTTCCGGCCCAAGGCCCTATCTGGCTCTTAGTGGCTGAGACCCATAAGATGCTGCTGGGCAAAGCTTGCAAACTGCTACACTTCACCTAGATATCTGGGCTGGATCCCTTTGGAGAACGCGTTATGTCAGATAGACAAGTAGGTCACCGGGTCTATGTGAATGACAGGAGTTGCGAATCACTAGATCATGGCTTTAAATGGCAGGGATACACAATAGTGTTACCTTTTTCAAGCTAACACAGCTCCTTTTTGAAATGCCTATTTCTCAAAACCTGCTGAGTCTATTTTGACCAAACCAGCAAAACCATGCTTTCTGAGTAAAGTGCTGCTTTCATGCCAAATTTAGTATTAATCAGTTCAGCAGTTTCTGCTGTAAGCACGAGCAATGATTCCTGTTGGAAGTAAAGTCGAATAACATCCCCCCTTTAAAACCCCACCCACCCCCTATCCCCCCACCACCAATTAACTTTTCTCGTTTTGTGGAAGTGCACAACATTTAGTATTTCTAGTTTTTTGCCTTGAGCTTTGCCCTCTTGGCAGCACTTTCTGCAATTCAAAATTACTACTTTTTAACTCTTTCTAACAATACTTGGGGGGTGTATAACTTTACCCAAAATATTCCAGGACTGGAGTAGTAATTAAGCCTCCTGGGATATTGTAGGACTGGAGTTAGAATAGTAAATTTGACCTTCTAGTGTCCGCAGCACCCACTGCTACCCTGAGGGCACATTTCAGGGCAAGAAACACCTATAAGCAAGAACATTGTCATGCAGAACCTTAACTGACTACTTTATTCCATTGCCAAATTTCATGCACTTCTGTCCATGGTCTACAAAACTACAGACAAATCAACAAATGCCTTTCTGTGGAAAATGCATCTGAAACATAGCTACTCAGTGGTGATTGACGCTGTGTAAGAAATATATCTGATTGTATCTGTGTACACACAGACTTTATTCATGCTACTCAGTGGTGATTGACGCTGTGTACGAAATATATCCGATTGTATCTGTGTACACACAGACTTTATTCATGCTACTCAGTGGTGATTGACGCTGTGTAAGAAATATATCTGATTGTATCTGTGTACACACAGACTTTATTAATTTATGTGTGTTTACATACAGGTTAAGAACATATTTTTAGGTAATGTTAAAGAAAATAAGCATATAAAAACAAGGATTACTAGAAAAAATGTAATCCTAGAAACACATAAAATTATAAATAAATATTAATTATGAAACAAAAAGGCATGGCAATGCCAGTAGATGTTGCTTAATAACAAAAGTGCCTCTTCTGTTATTGATGCGCTAAGGCACTCAATAAGTCACCATACCTACTGCCACATTACCATTGCAGGCACAAGCTTGAAGTAACCCAAAAATTAAATATATAGCAGCAAGTGGCAGTCTTTAATGGTACTGTGCATTGTTGTATTAAAGTTCGAGCATTACCGCCTTGTTTCGAATTAGTGTGTTGTCCATGATATGCTAGCGACAATGCCATTCCATGGTGATAGTCATGTTTTAGAGGCAGTATCCGTGCAGGTTGTGATGCACTGCATATGAAATAAACAAAATGCAAGCAGTCTGTTAGCACTATCTGTGGAGCTGCAGTGTCTTCCATTCTATTCTTGGCACTTGTAGAGCGCATGGCTGCCCATACAGGCCTCCCAGCGCTAAATGACCATACCAGTCTCAGAATCCTTAGCCCTTCAGTGAATAAAACGGTCTCCAGCTGTTTCCTAAAACTTAGTTCATCCTTATTCTTTCTTAGTGCTACCCTTAGGGCGTTCCAATAGTTTAGGCGCTAGATAGGCAAAAGATAATTCTCCGATCCTAGCTTTTGTGATCTTAGGTACTATGAATAACCCTAGATCAGCGGATCGTAGCGATCTTCTTGGACTAAAAGAACAGCGCAAGTGCTGTAGAAGCTGGGGGTCCTTCTTGTGCAAAGCCCCATGGGCTATACAGAGGGCCTTCAACTGTATCCTCATAAATACCGGCAACCAGTGTAGAGAACCTAGTGCACTGGAAACAGAATTGTGTTGAGGTATTTTCAGCAGTATCTGCAGAGATGTGTTTTATATCACTTGAAGTCTTTTGACAACAGTTTGAGGACTGCACAGGCAGAGCGAATTACCATAGTCCAGTCATGATGGTACTAATCCTTGTATCACCATCCTGTGTTAAGCTAGGCAGCAAATTCAATAATTTTATACGTGTCCTTAATAGACCAAAGCGGCTAGTTTCCTGGCCTGAACCTCCAAGAAAAGCTTATCAGCCCAAAATCCCCGATTTTTTACCTCTAATTTTGGGGTTGACTGGTTGCCAAGCATGAAAATAAAAAAGAGCAGAAGGAGAGAAATGAAAGGGGATCTATATAAGAAGAAAATGTAAAACTAAAAAACTGGCTCACCAGCCCTGGTACTGATCACACTCCTTTTCAGGTTAATATGCAATGTGGCCAGGTAGATGCCCTCGCTCACAGGACAATAGAATCAGTGGCTGAAGGGGGCTGGCCTAAGGCCTCATGCCGTATGCTGTCAAGCAGAATGTGAATGAGACTCATACAGACCAATTGCAGACAATGTCTAGTCCAAAGCTTCTTTCTGTATGTATGTATGTGTGTGTATATATATATTATATATTATATAAGGGCGGCTCCTCCTTTAGGGCGGAAGAACGTCGCCCCACTGCTTTCTCGCAGTGCGAGAAGCAGAAACATAAAATGGTATTTTAAATACCATTTTATGTTTCTGCTTCTCGCGCTGTGAGAAAGCAGAATGGTATGCCTGGTTGGGGGGCGGGCGGGAGGATATGCCTGGTTGGGGCGGGCGGGTGGGCAGGCTGAGGAGGAGTGGCTTGCCCACTGTTGTGGGCCCTGACTGTTTGGTCGGCCCTCTGGGGCCGACCAAACCAGTCATGCACACCCTACATTTTCACTATGTAGGCGGTATGCAGCCTACATAGAGAAAATGGCCTCCCTACAGGCGCCCGGCTGGGCGCCGTCCACACCAATCACAATGCTGCCATTGCAGTGTGCCATTGCAGCGTTGTGATTGGCTGAGGGGAGGGAGTATGCCTGCTTAATGTTCTCCTGAAACAGCAGGAAAACGTGGGACCCGGCCAGCAGCAGAGGCGGCGCGGGTCCGGTGAGGTAAGTTTTTTTTTTTTAAATTAACCCCCCCCACCTACAACCCCCTCACCCGCGAGTCACGCGATCCGCGACTGATGTGTGTGTGTGTGTGTGTGTGTGTGTATATATATATATATATATATATGTGTGTGTGTGTATTTAAAAATACACTAAAGATCCAGTGGAAGTTGAGAGAATGATCAATTTGGTCATTCTGTATGACCCTAGGGATGCGCTAGTGAGTCTTTTTTTGGACAAGGATGTCTCACCCACGTTTTGTGTTTTTACGAGGACAAGGGAACCCAACTGGTGGTCGGGGACCTTGGGTATAAACTGTTTTAAGGAACAATGGTCCCTAACGGAAAAGCTTTTGAGACAAAAAATGTGAAGATAGAAATACAATGATATCTACTTTGTGCTGTCCTAATGTAAAAAGTGAAAGAGAACATACAAGTGGGACCATAAATATATCATGGAAAAACTGGCATACAAAAAAATGTGGCCGAACACAATCAATAATCAGGCCACCAAAGAGTACATTAGGGCACCCTAGCATATATTAATACAAATTATACAGTTGTGTCAGGGTGCAAGAAGTCGACGACGTTTTGATCCCTCTAAGTAAATGCCGGGATCATCTTCAGGACAAGAAAATAGATGTCTGAGGCGATTGCCTATTGAATAAGGTTCTGAAGGGGGGCGAAAAAAGAATAAGAAAAAAAATGGGAAAAAGAAGGAAGAGAAAAAGGGGGAGGTTAGGAAGGATGTATATTCTGTACATTACTCGCTAAGGTATTAATAAGCAGTAGGTGATCCATGCTACTGTGCTTGCTGGAGTGACAATTATTACAGTTCTGGCGTGAGATGTGGAGCATGCTTCAATATCCAGTTAGGGATAAAGAAAGGGATTGGTGGTGGTAGTGGAAAGCAGGAGTGTGTTGACTTATAGAAGGTGATGGTCATAAGATGAATTATTACCCATGACTGAATTAGATGCGGGGCTTGGGGCAAGGGAGCCCGGACCTGGTAATGGGGTCCATTTGAGGACATTGTAATGGGACCCCTCATGGAGGGCCAAAAGAGGACGTGGATCATCGAGTCAAGTAGATGTACTCTAGGAGAATAAGGTCAGTATGTTAGAATGGAGTTCCCTTGTTGCTCGATGCACTACAATTCAGAATTCCAGGCGGCAATATATTTCAATACCACAGGAGGTTTTATATTATATACCACTGGAGGTTATTATAAGCCAGACGTGTCGGCTGTATGTCACAGTATGCCATGCGGATATGGGAAAAGTACGGTCCTTCAGAGGTAGTCGTAAGGGATGCCGCTGCAGAAGGAATTAAATTACCGCATTAGAGAGGGGGCAAGGGCTACATTGGAGCCAAAGGTCCGTAAGTGTATACTGATCTTACCTTGAAGGACGGAGGATTACAGTCCGAGGCCGGCAATGGAAGCGGTATGTGGCGCGAGGCCATTGAACCCTTATGGGGGGGGCGCGGGGAGGGGAACGGAATGATGAGATGACGTGAACGTGGTGTGAGGAGTGGGCGTGATGACGTGGTGTGTAGAGGAAGAAGGGAGCGGCCATGTTGGAGCAGTTTTAGATAGAAGGGGAAGGGGGAAGATCACAAATGAAAATAATTCAGCATATGGTAATTGCATCTACTCATCTGTCCTAAGAACCTATTAGTTACATATTTTAGGAGAGAGGAGACATATTTTGGGGAGCGGTCAGTGCATGATACATGAAGTGGTATAGACTTGTATAAATTCAATTATAATTACATGTGATTTAGAGTATACTAAATTGTTTATAACAGTAAATATCTTGTTGTGAATCATGCAGAGGTTTCCTAAAAGGAACAGTTAAATGATCTGGACATGTTGTCAGAGGTATTGTTGGTGTCCTTAATAAGCGCACAGGAGGTCATAGTAAATAAAAATATTTATAAAAACCCGCTTTCTTGTGCAATTTTGTAGATGCCTTTAGGGCCTATGATAGTGTGAAATTGCATCGTATGAGGGTCATGATATACAACATAATGGATATAAACACACTAGAATATTTCATCAGTATCATCCATAAGATTATGTTAATAGGTTCAAATTGTGAGAGGTGTGGTGTGAGGCTATGGTTACGCAGTAACATTTATACATTTTTCCACTCCGGGTTGGAGTTTCAGTGTGGAAGTGCAAAGTTTGGGTGGCATCATGTGCAACATACAGTCGGTAAGAGAAGCAATTTGAGCAGGTAGAAGGCACTTAGCATAGAAACCATATTGTAATTCTTAGGTTAGATAAGGGTGGTCCAGTCCTCAGTGCGGTTTAACCCTGTGTATAGACTCTTCGTCCGAAGAATCCATTTCAGTTCTTCCTTGTCAAGGATTTTCGTAATATCTGCTCCTCTTGGTGGTGGTTTGACCACGTTGATGACTTGCCAGCGGATATCGTCTTCCGTGTCTCCTTTTGTCGAGAAGTGATCCATGAGTGGAGCACCTGGGACCTTACAGCAAATTCGGTTTCGGTGCTGGCAAATATGGATTCTCACTATTTGAGTAGTTTGGCCAATGTAGATCATATCACATGGACATATAATGGCATAAATCACATTGGAAGTATTGCAATTAGAGAATTGTTCAAGAGAAATTCTAATGGCATTGAATACAAATTCCTTATTCTCGATGGTATATTGGCACACGGCGCAGTTGCCACATTTCGAGTGGCCAATTAAGGGGGGGAGGCCCCAATGGTCATATAGTGTTTGTGTAGTCTTTTTGGGGGAAGACTAGCTCTGACCAGATGATCCTTAATGTTTTTGCAAGATGCAAAAAGTGGTTGTTCCAAGTTGTAGTCAACGGCATTGAATACTGGCCAGTGTTTGAAAATACTTTTCTTTACTTGGTTGGATATGGCCGAGAAGGTAGTGACTCAGACTAGGCGGTTTTGTGTGTCCTTAGTTTTAGGTGTAAGAAGGCTTTCACGTGGACAGTACCAGGCTCTCTTAATGGATCTACGAACTGGTTTACGTGGGTCACCCTCTGGCCTGTAATTTCTCTGCTAAGGTATTGGCTTCATGGAACTAGTCCTCCTTAAATGTGCAATTTCTCCTAATTCTGAGGAATTGAGAGAATGGGAGTGAGTCACGTAGGGCGCGAGGATGGTGGCTGCCATAAAGTAGTAAAGTGTTCCTTTCTGTGGGCTTCCTATACAGTGATGTAAAAAGTTCACCCTCTGTGTGTCAAATCATTAGGTCGAGAAAGGAGATTTCCGTCTTGTGTGTTAATGTGAATCGTAGGCCGTTACTGTTGGTATTAAGCCATTCTAAGAAATTCAGTAGTGAGGTCTGATCTCCCTGCCACATTAGAAAAATATCAATATATCGCTTCCAGATTAGTATGTTGTTCTGGTGCGGATTTCTAGCGGTCAGTATTTTGGTAGTCTCTAGATCATCCATGTAAAGTATTGCAAAATTTGGGGCAAAAACTGCACCCATAGATGTACCCTTGATCTACTGGTAGAATTGGTCATTGAAAAGTTCCTAGTGAGACATAGGGGTTAGTAGTTGTAAAATAAAGGAAGTAGGAACAGCATGTGGGCGTACTCTACTATTAAGTATATTCTCCAGGGCTGTCAACCCTTCTATTTGGGGGATGTTAGTATAGAGCGATTCAACGTCCAAGATGCATAAGATGTCTGCATGTGAGTTACATACAGACATCTTATTCAATAGACAATCGCCTCAGGCATCTATTTTCTTGTCCTGAAGATGATCCCGGCATTTACTTAGAGGGATCGAAACGTCGACTTCTTGCACCCTGACAGAACTGTATAATTTGTATTAATATGTGCTAGGGTGCTCTAATGTACTCTTTGGTGGCCTGATTATTGCATTGTGTTCAGCCACATTTTTTTGTTTGCCTGTCTTTCCATGATATATTTATGTTCCCACTTGTATGTTCTCTTTCACTTTTTACATTAAATGATCATGTCCATTAGGACAGCAACAAGTAGATATCATTGTATTTCTATCTTCATATGTTTTGTCTCAAAAGCTTCACCCAGATTTTGTGGCATGCTTCATCTTTTGCGACCTTATCCCACGCTTGAAAGATACTACCGGTGCATACTTAATCTCTTTTAAGAGGGAGTTCCTGATAAAGCTTATGACGGGGTAAGGCTGGGATCCAGCGAATTATAAACATGCACTGTGGCAATCCTGAAGGAGTTTGCCTTTATTAACAGGTACTCCACATATGGTTAAAACAACATGATGGATGATCTAGGTGCAATGTCCCTGTCATTCCCTAAAAAGCCAACATGTTTCAGCCCTCACAAGCCCTCACAAGTATGGGACATTCGTCAGGACTTGGAGAAGATCCCTTCTATGCTTCTATTATATAAATGATAAAAGGTGCTCCCTACTTCCTCAATTCAGATAACCTATGGATTAAGAAATAAAATACATATGCATAAAGCACCTTAAAAGATTAAAGATAAAAGTAAATGCATTCATGGCCAATAGTGCAAAGCTAATGTAACACATGATACTCATCGATACACAGCAAGTCATCACAAGACGTGTGACTAGTGAGGAGTGAAAAATCAAAGAATGCAGTCAATCATCTTTCTTACCCTAATTTGGGTTTATTAAGTCTTCATGGTCTGGCTGATGACAACTCCTGTAGTAGCAAACGGGGGTTGAGAGGATATACACTAAAGTATGAGATCCACACACAAGATGTCATTTGTCAGATATTTGAAGCATGTGGATCAGAAAGGAATTTACCAAGCTGATCAGAATCACATCACCTGTGCCGTGTCGTTAGTGGCAGTGGAGTATCCCTAATTGGGTCTTCCTGTTAACCAAGACCAACCATTTTGTCCTGTTAATCGTCTTTCCTATAATCTATAAATGTAAGATCTCATTGGTGACGGTGGGAGGGTATTAGACGAGGACTCATCATAAACCCATACTTATGACTTGTGTTGGCCACTTGAAATAAATTGTTAATTGTTTTCATATAGGCTCCTAATTATCCTTCACTTACTTTGTCAAGGTGTTGTTCAGGTGTTTTACCAACATCAGACTCCAATACCAGCAGTAATGCTCTGGCATATCTGATAGACATCTAGCCGCAGGTTCCTTACCTTAGAATATCCCAAACGTCAGGCTGGATCCGGAAGACTTTTGCTTGAGCAGTACCCTTGCGTGCCAGTAGGCGGTGCTGGTCGGCTCCGCGTGCCATCGTCTGCGTCGTCCACCCCGGAAGTGACGTCCGCATCACTTATATAGGCGCCACCTCGGCACGCTGACGTCCGTTCTTTTCTTTCCGCGTCAGCTGGCGCAGATCCTTGTAGAGAGCTACCCAGGCTTTTTTCGACATTTTGTCAGCGATTTTTAGTGTGTAGGTTTTTTCCTCAATGTCGAAGACCATGTCGGTGATGGCTGCACACTTAATTTGTCTCTGGTGCCTGGAGCCGTACCACAACTCGAAGTCGTGCTCCAACTGCCGGGCCAAGGCTCCAAAAGCTTGGAGGGAGCAGTCCCTAAAGCTGCTTCGCTGCCAAGCGTTCGGTTCCACGCTGTTCGCCCCAGAGATCTCGTTCCCAGTCGAGAGGAAAGTCCATGCACCGCTCCGTGAGTCCTAAGTCATCGTCCTCCCAGTTGAAGTTGCCGGGTTCCACGCTGTTCGCCCCAGAGATCTCGTTCCCAGTCGAGAGGAAAGTCCATGCACCGCTCCGTGAGTCCTAAGTCATCGTCCTCCCAGTTGAAGTTGTCGGGTCAGTCAGTTAAGAGGCATAAGAAACACACGAAGGCGAAGCAGTCGTCAACTGCTCCCCATCCGTCATTGTGACGGAGGAGTCTCGCAGTTCTATGCCTCGTTGTGCGGAACCTTCGCCTGGGTCAGCTCTGCATTTCCTTGCCTTTCCAAGAGCCGAAGCGACCCCTGCCCAGCTTAAAAATTCTGTGGTACCATGTGCCTCATATTTCAGCGACCTGACCCTCCTGCGTTGCCTTTGGGCCCTGGAGGCTTAAAGGGGGCTCCATCGGGTTCCACGTGCCGGCACGGTGCCCCCCCAATGGATCCGGACTGGCGCAGGTCGTGCCCTTAAGACCTTGCCCGGCCCCTGCTCCTAAACTCCCAACACCACCCCTCGGCTGCGCTAGCCCCATCCTTCTCCCCGACAACCCGGAGCCAAATCGGCACCTATCAACGCCGACAGAACCCTTGGGTCCTAGGTCGGTTCCTCAGCCTTATTTTGAGGGGCTAGGAATGGAGGAAGATTGGGAAGGGTTGCTGGATCCTTTCAGCCTGAGTGCGAAATGAACAAGTATGAGGAATTGGGTGAGGCTAGTAGACTGGATACCTCCCCAGATTCTGGCCTGCTTTCTCCCCCTACTGTGGCTACTGAGGAATGCGCTTCATATGCTATGGTGGTGAGTAGAGCAGCCGAGGTCCTGGACCTTCAACTCCCTTCAGTGAAAGTCAAGGCAACAATCTTGACAGAGTTCCTGCAGCCGGGTGCCTCCTCCTCGGAACCCCTTCTGCCTTTTAACGAGGCCTTGACTGGGAACCTCATCCAAGCCCAGCACAGGGGCTCCTGTGAATAGGACAGTCGCCTGCCGCCATCTCCCTGCACCAGGCGACCCAAAATTCCTCACCAACCACCCCATCCCCCCCCCCCCCCAAGAGCTTGGTGGTCCAGGCCTCTACCTCACAAGGCGCGTTCCCTTCCGCATCCCAGACAGGGAATCCAAGAGGCTGGATAGTTGGGGCAAGAAGATTTTTTTCTTCCGCCAGCTTTGCTTTGCGGTCAGTGAACACTGCATGCCTATTGGGCTGTTACGTCCGCTTCTTGTGGGAAACGGTTGCACAAGTGCTGCCGCAGGTTGTGGAGGAGGCCCGGGCCAATCTTTGCCAAGCGGTATCAGATGGGAGAGATGTGGCAAGGTTCACCATTCGTTGGGGGCTTGACATCACCAACTCACTGGCAGAGCAATGTCCTCAATGGTGGCTGTTCAAAGCTACACCTGGCTGAGAACTTCTGGCTTTTCTGGGGATGTCCAGGCTTCCCTTATGGACGTGCCCTTTGATGGAACCCGTCTCTTCGGATACCAGGCAGACGTGGCCCTGGAGCGCTTTATGGACTTGCAAGCTACAGCCCAGTCCTTGGGCCCTTTGGTGACCACCCATCCCCTGTCTGCTTTTTTGCCCCTTTCGTGGCCATGGAAGGGGCTTTCAGCCATGCCAGCCATATCCCAGCCACAAGACCACGCAAGTTCAACAACCTCTGTTTGGCCGTGGCTCTTTTCGACCCCATGGTTTAGGCGTCCAGAGGTCCAATCAGTCCACTACTCCCCTGCTGCCTCTAAACCTTCCTAGTCCGGCCCTTCACGATCATGGGCGGCTGGCTGGTGGCGGGGTCAGCCATCACCTCCAACACTGGCTAAACATCACAGTGGACAAGTGGGCTCTTCAGATAGTCCGAAAGGGCGACTCCCTCCCCTTCGAGACTGCCCCTCCTTCCATGCCTCTGACTTTTGATCTGCTGACGGAGGACCACCTGAACTTTCTTCAGGAGGAAGTCCGGACTCTCTTGGCCAAGGGAGCCATAGAGAGGGTTCCGGCACCAGAAGTAGGCTGTGGTTGCTCTTCCCGCTACTTTCTGGTCCTGAAAAAGGACAAGGGCCTTCATCCTATTCTAGATCTGCAAGCCCTCAACTACTTCTTCAAAAAGGAAAAGTTCAAAATGCTCACTCTGGCTCAGTTCTTGTCTGCCCTAGACCCCGGAGACTGGATGATAGTGTTAGACTTGCAGGATGCCTATTTTCACATTCACATCCTGCCTGCTCATTGGTGCTACCTGCGGTTCACAGTAGGCCACAAGCACTTTCAGTTCACATTGCTCCCCTTTGGCCTTACCAGCGCTCCTCGGGTGTTCACCAAAGTGATGGCGGTGGTTGAAGCTCATCAACGGGGATCAGAGATGCCAGTCTTCCCCTGTCTTGATGACTGGCTGTTGAAGGTGAGCTCAACCCAGACTGTCCTCTCCCACCTCCAGACTATAGCAAATCTCCTGCTTTTGCTGGGGTTCACTATCAATGTGCCGAAGTCACACCTGACTCCCTCTCAGACGCTCCCTTTTATTGGAGCTGTTCTGGACACAGTGCAGTTTCAGACCTATACTTCCGAGCGGCGAGTCAAGGATATCCAGGCTATGTAACTGATGTTTCAGCCTCTATCCTGGATTTCGGTGAGACTGACTCAGAGGCTGCTAGGCCTCATGACTTCCTGCATCCTGGCATATGATGGCTCTGCAGTGTGTCCTGAAGTTCCAGTGGGCGCAGCATCAGGGGACTCTCTCCGACATGGTCCAGCTCTCTGAAGTAGCTGCACAGGATCTGCAGTGGTAGCTGACCAACCATGATTGGGTCAGAGGCAGATGCCTTTCCCTTCCCCAGCCAGATCACACAGTTGTGACAGATGCACCACTCCTGGGTTGGAGCGGCCATCTGGGAGAAGGGGAGATCAGGGGACTCTGGTGGAATCTGGGCTCCACATAAACCTGTTGGATCTCCAAGCAATTCGCTTGGCATTGAAAGCTTTTCTCCTTTCCATCAAGGGAAAGCTGGTTCAGGTATTCACGCGGGGTGGGCCCTGGACCCTTTATCAAGTGGCCCTGCGTCTCTGGACATGGCTGGAACGGCAGGTCATGTCTCTAGTGGTTCAGCACCTGGCAGGATCCCTGAACGCAAGGGCAGATGAACTCAGCCGTCGATGCCATGCGGATCACGAATTACATCTCCATCCGGAAGTGGCGCAAGGTCTCTTTCAGAAGTGGGGAGAGCCTTGGTTAGATCTGTTTGTCTCCGCTGAGAACGCGTAATGTCAGCAGTTTTGCGCGCTGGAGTTTTCAAGGCGGCGCTCACTCGACGATGCTCGAGTGAACCTCAGGCCTCCTGTACGCCTTTCCGCCAATAGCACTCCTGTCCAGAGTGCTCAAGAAGATCAGGAGCGACTGGGCCCTAGTCATTCTTTTGGCTCCGGACTTGGCACCGAGAGTCTGGTATGTCGAGCTTCTCCAACTGAGCATTGATCCTCCGATCAGGCTGCCCCTTCGGGAGGAGCTTCTGTCGCAGGAGATGGGCAGGGTCCTCCACCTGAACCTGTCAACTTTACGCTCTCTTGCGTGGAGATTGAGCGCCAGCAGTTGACAGCATTTGACCTTCCTCCCGAAGTCTGTGATGTGGTTTTTGCAGCCAGTCCTCCTTCTACCAAGACCATGTATGCCTGCCGGTGGCAGAAATTTGTAAAATATTGTACAGCTTGAAATCCCCTAAAGCTACAAAATTCGCATCAAGGGGGAAAGTTGGGCAAGCGTATCGACTAGCGGAGCGAGGGAGTGCACAGGCACATCAGGAAGACGATAGATAAGTGCACAAGACCGAGCGAAGGTCGGGATTAGAACAGTGGTGAAGGACACACCTTCAATGATATTACCAATCGCCAGTTTAGAGATAGAGCATGGGTAGGGGGAGCATGTACAATAGCGAGTATTTTTCCCTGCACGATTCAGGTGCTTAATCAAATAATTGGGCTGGATGGATAAGGCAGTGTCTGCCGCAGACCACTCCTTAAGCGACGTTTCAGTCAAAAACATCAAATCCCAGGTAGTATCCAAAAGTAAATGATATATATATATTGTGAGAAGTTGGCCTGGTATATGCTGTCCATTAATTAAAGTGGGCACCCTGTACCAGTCCAAACAACCCTTATGGTGATTTAAGAGGTCAAAGATAACCTTAGAAAGCTATCCAAGTGGTCGCTGCGGAGAGCAGCCTTCAGGCTTAGTCTTGAAGGAATGTTAAGCAGCTTGTTTTACCAGAGTGCAACCTTATAGTATTGGTTAAATGAAAGGAGAACCACACAGTAGTTATACAAATATGTATTTATTAATATAACACACTCTTAAGTACGACACAGTATCTTCTACATGAAGAAACTCACAAAGCACACAATACTGTAGCACAGAAACAATAGGTTCGAGGCATGTGAGCTGCAGAGCTCACACTGTGCATTAGATCGCCATCTGGTGGTGGGCTCGGATGCATGCACTTTGTTGTTGTCTTCGAAGAAGTCTTTTGTAGTCATGTGATAGGCGACTCCTCCTTTGGACAATAGTGCGCATGGGCATCGACTCCATCCTCAGATTGTTTTTTTCCGCCATCGGGTTCGGATGCAACTTTCGACACTCCGGTTCGAAACTTTATTTCTACTGTTTTTTCATACTTCAAAACTTCTACAATTTCTATCGATATCCACATCTCGACGCGTCTCTTCTTCGATCCCCTTTCCAGCCGTCGACGCGGGCCGCTGGGCCCATCGACGCCGTAAGGCCTACAGCTAATGGAAAGGACACCCTTCCGGAAATGCCCCCAGTGTGGAGCAAAGTTCCCCCACAGTGACCATCACGAGGTCTGTAACCTGTGCCTCTCGCCCGACCACAACGAGGCCACCTGCCCAGCTTGCGCCTCCTTCCGCTCGAAGAAGACTATTCGGGATCGTCGAGCTCGAAGACACGTTATGGCGCAGCGGTCCGCTCCAGAACCTGTCGACATCTTCAACGAGGGCCCCGATGTCCCGGAGGAAGATTCCGAGGAACTAACCATCGTGTCGGAGGCAGAGGACTCAGACGGTTCCATCACTCCTGGGCAACGAGTGAGTTCTACTGCCCCTGCCCCAACCCCCCCATCAAAACAGAAGGCACCGGTCAAGACTTCGCCTGCTGGCCCCAGTCGCGACCGAAAACATGCTTTGGACGCCCCGCCTTCCGGCTCGGCACCGAAGAAAAGACTAAAGCCTTCCAGTTCCTCGGCACCGACCAAGCCGCATGTATCAGTTCCACCGGCACCTTCGGCGCCGAAGCCAAAGGAACACTCTGCTCCGAAATCCACCTCGGTCCCAAAACCCGCCTCCAAGCATGCGGATAAGTCGGCGTCGAAACCAAGGCTCCACGACACAGCCCCTAAGCCAAAGCTGTCGGAGCCGATTGCCAAGCCGAAGGACTCTTCCACGCCTTCTAAGGCCAAAGAGCACACAAAGCAGCCATCACCGCGCTCGGAACCGAAAAAGTCGGCACCGAAGCCAAATCTCCAGGAGGAGGAACTGTTTCAACCGGATCCTATCGATCCTAAACAACAAACTCTACATTAACCCTAAAACTGGACATGTCACTACTGTGCCACGCCACGAGCCCATCCCTGTCAAAAAGGACTCTGCTACTTCCCCTATGCCTCCTTCTTCCCCCGTCCTTCCACCTAACACCCCTCCTCACTACATCCCTGTTACACCGCCTCAGCCTGTAACATCTCCACCACATGACTATCAGGACGACATGGGGGATGGTGGTGACCCTGATGACGTATTCCCAGACCCAGATGACCCACCACAGGACGATTGGGGCTACAATGATCCCATAGATCTTCCAGACCTCCCAAGCCCTCCACCATATCCCACAAAACCATCTCCCCAGATGATAACATTGGTTTTGGGCAACTTATTCACAGGGCTGCTGTCTTTCATGGGGTACATATACACACCAACCCACCAGAGGAAGATTTCCTCTTAGATACCTTCGAACAGTCTCAAAGAACTGTACAGACTTTGCCCATGATTAAAGGAGTCATCAAACATGCTCCTGAAATATTTAAAGATCCTGTACGGGCCAGGATTCTTAACCCTAGGATCGACAAAAAATATAGACCTGCCCCTGATGACCCTGCCTACATCAAAGGCCAGCTCCCTCTTGACTCCTTGGTCGTCTCCAATGCTCGTAAACGAGCTAATTCTCAGACTTCAGGGGACGCTCCGCCCCTGATAAGGAGTCAAAATTGTTGGATGCCTCTGGCAAACGAGTGGCTGCGCAGGCCACCAATCACTGGCGCATAGCCAACACCCAGGCACTGCTGGCAAGATACGATAGGGCCCACTATGACCAGCTAGAAACCCTATTGCAACACCTACCTGACCAGTACAAGACGCAGGAAAATGATCTCATTCAGGAGGGCAAATTAATCTCCAATGCGTCCATTAAGTGTGCCCTTGATGCGGCCGACACCGCCGCCAGGTCTGTCAACACCAGCGTACTCATTAGAAGGCATGCCTGGTTACGCATTTCACGCTTCAAGCCAGAAGTTCAAACCACCATTTTAAACCAGCCGTTTAATCAGAACCAACTCTTTGGTCCGGCTGTAGACACGGCACTTGAAAAAATGAAGAAGGACACTGACACTGCCAAATCAATGGGAGCATTGCAGTCTCCACAACAACGTGGCTCCTTTCGCCGCTCCTTCTACAGAGGAGGCTCTAGGAACACCAACACAGACAATTCCTCTTCTTACAGAAACACCACCCAAACATCTCCCAATAGAGGATACTTTAGAGGTGGTTACCGAGGCAACAACAGTAAGGGCAGAGGCCGAGGTAGTACCAACACCCGTACCTCCCCCACTCCTGAACAGTGACTTCCCTCCACTTCCCCCCGACCATTCCACTCCTGTCGGGGGACGACTAGCACAGTTCCTACCTGTCTGGAACTCCATTACAACAGACAAGTGGGTGACACAAATTATCCAACATGGTTACTGCCTAGAACTTACAGCTGCCCCCCCAACATACCACCCAAGCAGCGTCCAATGTCCGCAGACCATCTTATACTTTTAAAGCAAGAAGTTCTTTCCCTGCTTCAAAAGCACGCCATAGAGCCAGTCCCTCTACTACACCAGGGCACAGGGGTTTACTCCCTGTATTTCCTAATCCCCAAAAAACATGGGACTCTAAGGCCTATTCTAGACCTCAGACCCCTCAATCAGTATATACATTCGGATCATTTTCACATGATCACTCTCCAGCAAGTGCTTCCCTTACTACAACAAGAAGACTTCCTTGCCACACTAGACCTCAAGGACGCCTACTTCCACATTCCCATACATCCTGCTCACAGGAAGTATCTAAGGTTCGTACTCGATGGACAGCACTACCAGTTCAAAGTACTTCCATTCGGAGTCACCACTGCTCCAAGAGTGTTTACCAAATGCCTTGCAGTAGTAGCAGCACACCTACGAAGACAGCAAATACATGTCTTCCCATACCTGGACGACTGGCTCATCAAAGCCAGATCATTCAACCAGTGTGTCCAACACACTCATCAAACTATACAAACACTACACAACTTGCGGTTCACAATCAACTACACCAAGTCGCACCTCCAACCATCCCATATACATCAATATCTAGGAGCCATAATAAACACTTCCACAGCTCTAGCTTATCCCAGCCCAGCCAGGATAGCCAGTATACAAACCCTCATCACCAGGTTTCAAATACAACACTCTCTCCCAGCCAGAGTGTTCATGCAACTAATCGGCATGATGGCATCTTGCATTTTCATCGTCCCTCATGCAAAACTTCAAATGCGTCCCCTACAAGAGTGTCTAGCGCACCAATGGAACCAGGCTCACGGACAACTTACAGATCTGGTGTTGGTGGACAGCCGCACACATCGCTCTCTGCAGTGGTGGAACACAAAAAATTTGTCCAAAGGGCGGCCGTTTCTAGAGCCTGTTCCACAAATAGTACTGACAACGGACGCATCACTCACAGGATGGGGAGCACACCTGTTAGGTCATACAACACAAGGCAAGTGGACCACTCAACAAAAGCTGCTCCACATCAATCATCTGGAGTTACTAGCTATATTCCTAGCTCTCAAATCCTTTCAACTCCACGTACAAAACAAGGCTGTCCTGATCCGAATAGACAACATCACAGCCATGTACTACATACAAAAACAGGGGGGGGGCACACTCTCCACAACTGTCCCAACTGGCACAGGACATTTGGAGGTGTGCCATTCCACAGAACATATACCTTCTAGCAGAACACCTACCAGGAGTTCACAATCAGATTGCCGATCTGTTAAGTCGACAGACACAACAGATTCACGAATGGGAACTACATCCACAAGTTCTTCTACCTTTTTTCCAGTTGTGGGGCCAGCCAGACATAGATCTGTTCGCCACACACCAAAACGCAAAATGCCCAACCTTCGCCGCCAGGTTTCCACACCCGCAGTCCAAGGGCAATGCGATATGGATGAACTGGTCCGGCAGATTTGCGTACGCTTTTCCACCACTACCACTCATTCCACTTGTGGTACGCAAGCTCCGACAACAGTCTCTAAAAATAATCCTAGTAGCTCCCACATGGGGACGCCAACCGTGGTTCACCACACTGCTGGAACTATCAGTAGTCCCATATCAAAAACTACACTTCTCCCCATCAATGCTAACGCAGAGCCATGGAGAGATAAGGCACCCAGATCCATCCCAACTGAACCTTGCGATCTGGCTCCTGAAGTCCTAGAATTTGGTTACCTTAACCTACCGCCAGACTGTATGAACATTATTAAAGAGGCTAGACGCCCTACTACCAGAGCTTGCTATGCAGCAAAATGGAAAAGATTCGCTATTTACTGCACTAACAATAATATCCAGCCATTACAGGCCTCCATGCAAAACATAATTTGCTACTTACTACATTTGCAAAGATGTAATCTTGCATACTCATCCATACGTCTGCATCTAGCAGCCCTTGCTGCTTACCTACAGAACAGGCAACACTTATCACTCTTTAGAGTCCCAGCCATTAAAGCCTTTATGGAAGGCCTTAAACGGATGTTACCTCCCAGATTACCACCTTCCCCAGTGTGGAATCTTAACATAGTACTTACTAGGCTCATGGGACCACCATTTGAACCCCTGCATAAATGTGAACTTCAATTCCTTACATGGAAAGTCGCATTCCTAATTGCAATCACCTCTCTCAGGAGAGTGAGTGAGATCCAGGCTTTAACTATACAAGAGCCCTTCTTACAAATACATCAATACAAAATAGTTCTCAGGACAAACCCAAAATTCCTTCCTAAAGTCATTTCGCCTTTCCACCTTAACCAATATGTAGAACTACCCGTGTTTTTTCAAAACCCAGATTCTGTAGCAGAAAGAGCTCTCCACACCCTGGATGTCAAAAGAGCCCTAATGTATTACATTGACAGAACCAAGTCATTTCGCAAAACAAAACAAGTGTTTGTAGCTTTCTCTCCACCACATAAGGGTAACCCCATCTCAAAAGCTGGGATTGCAAGGTGGATCGTTAAATGTATCCAAATATGCTACCAAAAAGCCAAACGCACATTATCAATTCCCCCTAGAGCGCACTCAACACGCAAACTAGGGGCTTCCATGGCATTCTTAGGGAACATCCCCCTAGAACACATATGTAAGGCAGCCACATGGTCTACAACACACACCTTCACTAAACACTAATGTGTTGATGTGCAAGCCAAGCAACAAGCTTCTGTGGGCCAAGCTGTCCTTAGAACACTTTTTCAAACTACTGCAACACATACAGGTGACCACCGCTAGGGGAGATACTGCTGTACAGTCTATGCACAGTGTGAGCTCTGCAGCTCACATGCCTCGAACGGAAAATGCTACTTACCAGTATGCATCTGTTCTTGGCATGTAGAGCTGCAGATCCTCACACGCCCACCGACCTCCCGGGACCTGTATGTGTTCCAGTCCTATCTTATTTAGATATACACACATGGACATCTTTTTCTACTAACTCCATCACTCCCCATTATGGCGAAAAACAATCTGAGGATGGAGTCGATGCCCATGCGCACTATTGTCCAAAGGAGGAGTCACCTATCACATGACTACAAAAGACTTCTTCGAAGACAACAACAAAGTGCAAGCATCCGAGCCCAACACCAGATGGCGATCTAATGCACAGTGTGAGGATCTGCAGCTCTACATGCCAAGAACAGATGCATACTGGTAAGTAGCATTTTCCTTAATAGCACTAATACACAGTGGGCTCCAGGGGGAGACCAAACCATATACTAAAATAGTGGTATAAGAACCACGACTCGAGTCAAGACAGTGTCTAGAGGATGTAGAATCGCTGGGACCCCAAGGAACCACCCAAGGTGAGTAAGTAGGGTCCCCAAGGAGGACGGGTGCAGTGTGGGAACACGACCACGTGCTACGTACAATTCTATGGGAGAGTCGCGGTTGCAGTTTTAAAGTTTAAGGACCCTTCTAAGTGGACTTTGAAGAAACCCCGTGGAATTCAGGGGGTTGGAGAGCCACCCCAACCTTGGATACCGTGGTACCAGAGTTCCCTATCCCAGGGAAGCCGGGCGCATAGGTCTGAAGTGGCGTTGGAAACTGCCGTCGATCTCTATGGAGGACTTTGAAGAAGAGCCACTGCTGGGATGAAGAAAAGTGTCTGTCAGAATCCATGGTGGATTCTTGGTGAAGAGTACCTGAAAGCAGAGGGGACAGAGTCTAGGTCACTCATGAGTGACCAGGGGCTCGGTAGACGAATGCCCACCGATGTCGGGTGCTTCAGGTACGTTAAGGGGGTTCTTGACTCTGCAGCCACCGGGACCAGGAGACGTCGAGGCCGACCAGGAGCCGGATACGAGCTGTCCCACGAAGGATGTCTAGTACTGAGGGGCCGGTGTCCGGTTGGAGCACCAACAAACCTTGGCAACGGCAACCCACGCAGAAGGTCAAGAAAGGTTACGGTTCGGACCAGCAAGGTCCAGGAGACTCACCAAACAGAGGGGAGTCAGGGCAAGCCTGGAACAACCAGGGGAACCCAAAAAAAGCAGTGTTGACCCTCAAGTGGACCCACAGGCCGGAAGCACATGAGTCGCGAGGGGACCTCGAGCAGTCTCACAAAGCAACAGCCCATGGAGCACTCGGTGCGAGGAGGCAGGAGTTCTTTGTAGGAAATGGTGCCAGAGTTTGGGACTACTTGGAGCCCAGTGCACTTGTTCTGGAAACGCCAACAGGCATATGCACTTGCAAATGAACGCGGTGCACAGGGGTACGGGTATTGCAGCCCCCACAAGGGATTCTGGCCTCAAACTTAGTGAGAGGGCAGCTCAGACCTCTGGGACGTAGAAACCCACCTCCTGTGTTGCTGAAGCCTTTGGAGTACGGAGGAGTTCAGGAGCAGCAGGCCGGTCAGTCGTGATGTGGTGCCTGCGGTTGCAGTGGAGTGACTCCTTCACTCCAGGGGAGATATCTTCAGTTGTCCTTGATGCTCCACAGGTTCTGCACGGAGCCTGTATGGTGCACGGGCACAGACGATGCTTCAGACTGAGAGCGAGACTCAGTTGGGCCCAAACGAAGTCCAGCGAAGTCCAGAGTGTCCAGACGGTCGAAGTTCAGTGGTTTCTGGTTCAGAATCTTGTCCACATCGAATCTAGGGTCCTACAGCCAGGTAAGCCCATTTGTACCCACGAGAGAGGGTTGGACAGATTCAGAGAACCCTCCCAGGGGAGAGTCTGGACAGTGGGAAGGTTACTCCCATGTCCTTTGTCCAGTTTCGCGCCAGAGCAGGAGCCAACGGCTCCCAGGACTGGTTTGAAGTGGACTATGCACAGGGACACCAAATGTGCCCCTCATGCAGACTTTCGGTCGCTGGCAAGCGCACCCACTCAGGCCTAATACACTAAATCGTGTCTGGGAGGTGGTCACACCTCCCTGTGACAGGATGCCTATTGTTATGCCTTCCCGTGCTTGAGCTTGGCTCAGCAGCAGGAGGGCAGAAATGTGCCTCTGGTCGGCAGCAACCATTTTGGGCTGCCCGGGACTAGAAGGCCCAGGAACATCAGGGACCTCACAAAGCTTGTTTCTGAGGGGTGGAATCATACCTCCCAAACACGATAGTGTTACTTTCAGTCGTTTTAGAGTTGGTCATTACGCGGTCATATAATGCCACTCTATATGTCGTAAATGGCTGATACACTGACAAACCGGGGGAATGGACTCCGTAGGCTGTAGGGGTGTTCTGCTCATGCAGTGGCACCCTCTCACTTAAAACCAAGCACCCTGCCTTCAGGATTGTTAAGGCCTGCTATAGGGGTGACTTATAGGTTTTTAGTGCAGTGACCCTTAGTTATAGTAAACCTAGATCTAAAGTAAGTGGTGCATGCACCATCTTACACAGGCTGCAATGGCAGGCCTGTAGTTCCATTTTGCATGGCCTCTCATGGGTGGCATAATACATGCTTCAGCCCATGGGAGGCATCTGGGGTACCTATGCCCTGGGTACATGGGTACCATATACTAGGGACTGACAAGGGTACCCCAGTATTCAATCTGGAGTGTACCCAAGTACATGGCATAACAGTTTAAGGAGAAAGCAGAGAGACTGGGGTACTGATTAGCAAGATCCCAGTCAGACTAGTCAAAAACCGTATCACATGGAGCAAAAAGTGGGGGTAACCATAAGAAGCAGATCCTACATATATCCAACGCATGTCTGGGTAAGGAACGGCCGTTAATGAGACAGCCAGAGAAGGATGGACAAAGGTTAGATGGAGGTCTAGCTTCAGGCCCCACAATCAGTAGATCAGAAGAAGAGGAACCCTCTAAAGAGAAAGAACAACAAGTGCAACAAAAACCCTCATGCTCAGCCAGCAACCCAGGCTCACAGATGTAAATTACAAGCAGCCTTGTTCATATTTAAAAGTTCACCTTTGGAAAATGTTCTACCTGGGGCAGTATAGCTAGGCTTACCGGCAGCATGACTGGCGGCTGCGATCCAGACGGGCGCAGACATGCTTGCCTTAGGCACGTCTTTGGCTTGCCCGCTGCGCGTGTCCGGCGTCCAACAACCATTTTATAGGCTGTGTAGTGATTCGGAAACACTGGTGCGCGCACCAAACAAAAATGACGCCTCACAGTGGAATCGCACAGAATAGAACAGAAGTGAGAGCGGGAACGGCTTGTCCCACGCCCTCGACAGGCAAGCCCCAATAGATTAACATAGTGTTCAAAGCAAGTCCTCCCACCAGTTCAAAATTAAACTTTTTAAAAGTGTCAAAGTTAATCACAAGGAAGTTAATCACAATTCATAAAAAGTGGCCTCAATTCATAAAAGCAATCTTCCTGTAAATATTTTAGATCAAACGATTGCCATACAGAGCTTAATTTGGTCCTCACCTTACTGATGTGCGCTCCGTTCAAACCTCTGCACAGCTACCCCCTTAGGAACACCATTCAAAGAAAGGTTGTGCGGTGCAGAAGAGGACTATCTCGCGATGGGTCATACTCTGCATCAAAATTTGCTACACTGTGGCCAAGAATCCGCCTCCTGAAGGCTTAAGAGTTCATTCCAGTAGAGCTAAGGCTGCTACCACAGCGTTGCAATGTGGTGTTCCAGTTCTTTAAATTTGTCAGGCAGCAATGTGGTAATCACTGCACATGTTCACTAAGCACTAGTGCCTGGACTGTTAAGTCCGCAGGAACGACCTTTTTGACTGATCTGTCCTGCAGGACCTCCTGGTCTAATCTGGGTCTCAGTCCCTCCTCCAGGGATGGTATTGCTTGGGTATCTGTTCTAAGTTAAGGAATCTACCCCGCCACCCCCCATCCTCCCCGCATTGCAGACAGGTTTTTAGGGTCAGGGCTGATCCCTTTCAGGGACTTAGTTGTTCAGAAACACACCACTCAGTGCACTACATGGCTCCGCGCTCCTGGCATGGAAAGTAGTGAAAAGTAAATTGTGTCAGCGCGCCGAGGTGGTGCCTATATCATTGACAAGGACGTCACTTCCGGCGCGGACAAAGCCATCTACCGGCGCACAAGGGTATTGCCTGAGCAAAAGTCGTCAGCATCCAGCCTGACGCCTGGGATATTCTAAGGTAAGGGATCTGCGGCTAGATTATGTCTCTACCAGATAAGGTGTTACCGCAGGTAAGTAACTTGTCCCACAGGACGCCAAGAAGTTTATCATGGCGACCACATTACTAAGGGTGTGGACGCACGTCATCACGCCTGCACACCATTTGTAACTGCCTCATGGGAAATGTAGATTGATAGCTCCTCGTATTCTTGGAGTGCGCTTGTCATATCGGGCCAGATGTACGTAGCTTTGGGTTTGTGATTACCTAATTGCGATTCGCTGTTAGGTAATCGCAAACAGTTATGTACAAGTGTGTGTTCCACACATTTAGCGATTCCCAGTGGGTCGCAAATAGACCTACCTCATTATTATTCATGAGGTAGGTCTCGATTTGCGACCCATTGGGAATCGCAAAAATCACCATGTCTTTGATTGAAGTAAAGCAATGTTTTTATTTTTACTGCATCCCGATGCGTTTCAAAAATAAAAATTAACAGTTTTCTTTTCATTTTTTAAGAGTAGGCAATGGTCCGTGGCACCAACTGCCTGGTCTTAAAAAACGTTTTTACAACTCCTGTTTGCAAATGGGTTACCACCTACTTGAAGTAGACAGTAAAATGTGGATCTGCGGCCACATTTCGGTCACAAAACATTCACTCATACCACTGCAAGTTGGTATTAGGAAGGGACGTCCTTAACACGCCCCTACCTAATCTCAAACCCATTTTGGGATTCGGTAATAGGTTTAGCAGTCGCACACGGCCCAGTTCTGCGGATTAGCCCGATTCTGCGGATTGGCCCTATTCTGTGAATCGGGCCGTTTACGACCTAAAAAAAGCTATGTACATCTGGCCCATCATTCCTTATGATACGTGCTGGGGAATGGGAAGCTTAATGCTTTTGTGAAAAATTTGTTAGTGCTTAGTTACCATGAGCCTAACTAGGATGTTATTTGATTCAAATACATTGAGAATCATCACTACTATGTATTAGTAGCGAGTTGCAAAACAACAGTTATATAGTCAAACAACCTCCTAAGTCACAATCTCCTGACAAATTCTAGTAAATTAATGTTTTTTGATCAAATGGCAAATTAACAAAGAGACCATAGTTTGTTGGTAGTCATGCTGTTAAACTGAACTTATGACAAGTCTGTGCCCAAAAGTTTCTGGGTATGCTCAGAACTAATTCTGAGTGCTAATATAAAACGCTGCCTACTTTTAAATGGTAAACTGGTCCATTCCAAATAAGGTATTGGCAGAATTTTCCAATTCAATTGATAGTTGTAGTTAGTTAAGGTTCAAGAGGTAACCCTTCTGTATCATGGCCAGTGGTATTATCTGTGTTTGTTAATTTGTGACCAGGTCATATCGTCTTTCAGGCCTTTGGTGTTGGTTCTAAGCCTGTAAATCCAACATTGTTCATAATATGCAAGTGATATCTGCGTGTAGTGGTTTCAATTTCTCAATAATGAATCACTGGAAGTCAGTCTCAGTGTGTGTTTTTTTCTTTTCTAAGAAAGTGTTTTGTCATTTTTATGTTTTTTTTTGCACCTTATGGTACTTCTGTGCTGAATTATTCTAGTGCCCACTTCTCTTGTGGTCATACTTGGATACATCATGCAACATGGGCAAATGAATACAAAGATTGCATTTGTGGAGTTACATTTGGTGAACTGTGCCAGTTTTCAAGGGGTCTGAAGACCCAGATCTAATTACATAGTTTTCTGTGTAAAGCCACAGATGCCACATTTGCCACAGGCGCAATGTCCTATCACCGGGGGCAGATTCCATTGGATTGTTATTTCATTGCCTGTTATTATTTTCTCGTGGCGTGTATGCACTAAAATATTACAAGACCTTAGTCCCTTCTTGAAAGAAAACATTGGTTTCTCCAATCTGAGGCTACCTGATGTGAAGCTATGCCAGTGCTTATTGACTCATGTCTTCACTGGGGCAGAAGGTTTCTGTTTCTTTTTTCACTTGGGTCTCCAAAAGCTGCTTTCTATTGTTGTTACCTTCTCTTTTCTTGGCTTTAATTATTGGTGTTCTTTTCTTGGCTTTGTTTACTGTGTGCTCAGGATAGTTTTCTCTTTTAATTTGTCGGTTAGCGTTTTGTCATGATTGTTTTTCATGCCAATATCTGTGCAATTAACTTCTCAGACGCAAAACATCCTTAGGGTGGAAACTCTAAAACCGTATCAAATTGTTCCTATTGGTTGGTTTGTCATAGACTTCAGTTTCTAACACTAACTTGGCTGGATATATTCTAAGATTCAGGAAGGCTAGTTCTTGATTGCTTATGGTGGTGTTGAATATTGGAAAAGGACTGAGCGAGTTCAGCAAAATTGCAAAAGTATTCGCCTCTTCTATAGTTCCCTTGCAGATGAATATATTACTGCCTCTTACAAATGACTAGGTGCTCACTGAAAGGGTTAGTATTGTAGATCTGTTCAATTTCAAAGCCTTGCACACAGAAACCAGCTAGACTAGAAGAAAAACTGCTCCCCAAATATATGCTGTGTTTGTAGGAAGAACTCGCCTTCAAATTCAAAATAGTTCTGAGTCAAGGCAATATGTGCACAGACGAGCACAAATTCTTGTGGAGTTATGTATACTCAGGGAAGTTAAAAAGTGAGTTGTGATTTGAGCTCAAACACTGATATTCGCCAGTTATGGTTATCAGCACTCTCAACATATGCCATAACTCATGCTTTATTCCATTTTATCTTCATAGCTGCTTTTGTCTATGGTATTTTGAAATTGGTGTTATGAGCATGACGGGTGGCAAGAGTGATGCAGCATGTTGAATGCATTGATAAGTACAGCAAATCTCAGTGATTTTACTCGTTTGAGCCTGAACCATATCTCACATTTTAACTGTGGTTTTTCTCTCTAAGTATTTTTTTGTATTTTACTTAATTTCCAGCCCCAACATCACTTGGCCTTCTGTGGGGGTTGGCCACTGGGCCTGGTCTTTGGCCAGACTCCCATGCCTTGCCTCTCTCTGTCTCACAACACTCACTGCAGCTTATTTCTGGTGGATACTTCTAACTACAGATTACCCCAAGCACTACCCCAAGCACCAACCTGGAGCCTGCTTACTTCAACAGCAGTTCTGCCTGCCTGCAAGTAGATGGCTTTATGTGGTTCAGTGTTGGCTTCTTACTGACCCAGAGTGAAAAGCCGGACCTACATATAAGCTTCACCCCTTTACACTGATGTCAGTGTCAGTCCCTTTCTTTCTATGCCTTCTTAAATGGATCTGGAGCTCCGCTCCCATATTTTGTTGATTTTCTGATGATTTCCAAAATTATTGGGTAATGTGCAGAAGGATCTATGTTCCTTCCAAAATCAACAGGCTTCTAACCATGCCAAGACCACAGGAAGCAGATGTCTGTCGTAGACCCACAAGTGGTGCCTGGGCTCTGGTCACAACTTTTAATTTGTGCAGCATGAGGATGCACCCAAAAAAAGATCCAAAACTAGGAGGCTAAGCTCTATATCACTGAAAACAAGAAGAGGTCGCAGCCAAAGAATAGGTCTAGCTCCCACTCCAAGTTGCAGGCCTAGTCTCGCTCCAGGTCACAAGGCAGCCTCTGCAAACGACCCACTTTCATGCTCAAAGTTTTTGAGTAAGTCAAAGTTCACAAAAAGATAAGGTGGGACTCGAGATGTGGAAGTTGAACATTGCACCCCTTCAAAATTCCTGGTTTGCGATGGATGCTTCTTAGCATAGATTCCTCACCTTGTAAATTTTCCCCAAGATCCGGAAACTTTAAAAGTAATACTCCTGTGTGCCGGGAGGTTACATGATATGACTCTGCGCCAATGCCGTTTTGATCCGTAAGTGATGAGCAGAGCTGCATATAAACGCCACCCATGCATGCTAACGTCAGTTCTTTTCTTTCCGCAACTCAAAATGCTTCTCCTTAGTCTTTTGACCAAATCTTGTTTGCAAAATTATCTATTGTGTAAGGGGAATGTCACCCACTAATATAACGTGGTATAAACCGTATAGGGGCTGTCGCATACAGATGTCTGTTATGGACCCTCACAAAGTCTGTTTGAGCGCATCGGGTCGGAGCACAAGTCCATGGCCTGTGGCGACTGCAACCATATGAATCCAAAGGCCATATGGGAATGAGAGGCCAAACTTTCAGGACTTGATGGGACATTTATCTCATCAGGTGTTTCCCAGTGGGCTGGGGCCTTTTGAGTCCATTTTGTTAAGACCCAGAGCAGATGCTGGTTCCTCTGTCACTTTACTGCAGCAGGCACAGTGGGAGGCATAAGCAAAAAGAGAGAAAGGAAGATGGAAGAGAGAAAGGGGATATGTCGGACAGAAAGGTTGAATAGTGAGAAGGAGAGAAAAAAAAGGAATGTATCGAAAGACAGAGTGGTGAAGAAGTGAGGGCTGGTTTGAACATTTTTGTGAGGGCTGCATTTGGTTCCCAGTCCAGCTCTGCAAACTTTACATTGACCAGTCACAGCGTGGAGTGTTCTTGTGTTTGGCAAAGTCCAAAGGAAGGTCCATTCCACAGCAGATCATTAGTCTTGGTCTTTGGTTAAGTCTAAGAAAAACCCAAAAAGTCAAAGTGTGAATCGGCCTCCTTCCTGCTAATCTCTGGATTCCAGAGAGGATACAAGGGCATCAGTGTGTATCCTAGTCTCGTTCCCATTGTCCATCACAGCCGATACAGAGTTTAGTCCCGGCGCACCCTGAATTCCCAGGTCCATTGATAACATTGCAGCAAGTAGACACCAATGATGACGCCATCGACACCAGAGGAGGAGGTACAGCCCTTTGTGCTGTCCGACTCTGGCAGAATCCACCACGATCTTGACCAAGATCGCGGCTGGCTCTTACTGGCACACAGCCACTACGCAGTCCTTCAGATTCTGATCCCTTGCCCATACCACATGGTAGGGCCTAGACTTAACACAATCTTTTTGTCACAGGCTTGGACATGATAACCGTGAGTAAGGGGACCCCCATGTTCCCCAGTATGACAAATAAAATCGGTATAAAGAACTTTAGATTGCCTGTGGGCTTGATACTTTCCCAAATACTGGCCTTGTGCCCCTCTGTCCTGCCATGAAGGAAAACACCTCTTTCACTGTCATTCTAGATTTACAACTACCCACAGTGAAAGTGAAGATCAGTCTGTTCACGGTGTACTGCAACTTGGTCACGTTCCCACAGAACCACTGTTGTCATTTAATGAGACCTTTACAGATACTCTTTTGAGCACTTGGTCAAAACCTTGTTCACGCCTGCCTGTTAACAGGCAGGCTGCTGTTTGCCATCGCCCTGCACTAGGCGACACAGTTTTTCTTACTCAACACCTAAGAACCTGGTAGTACAGACAACCACTAGCAAAATTAATCCCAATGCTTTTCCTACTACTCCAGCTGACCATGAATACAAACTAATAGAAACATTTGGGAAACACTTTTTTTATCCACCCGCCTAGCCCTTAAATCTGTGAATGTAACTGTCTTCTGGCCCTTTTTCTCATGCTCTTTGGGAAACCATGGCAGACGTTTTTTCAGCTGTTCCGTACTACCTTTGGGCATCCCTTACCAGGCTATTTAGGACAGTCGCGAAGTGGCAACATTCATCATTTGCTCTGGAATGGACACAACTTACTGCTTAGGGTGAGCAGTGGGTACTAGTGTGGCCCTATGGCGCCATGCCTGGATGAGATCTACGGGTTCTCCAAGGATGTCCGGGCATCCTTAATAGACGTCATTCAACTACTCTCACCTTTTCAGCAAAAAAGCTGACTCTGCCTTAAAGCTGTTCACGGTGAACAGAGCCACAACATGTTCCTTGTGCCTTTCTGCTCCCACAAGACAGTTTTCTCAAGCAATTTCACCCTTTTTCTGGTTATGGTAGCGATTTTCCATTCCACCAGTGCCAGACTCCCCCCACCAATCCAGCAGACCTTTCAGCGCTAGGGCTGCTTTTCTAAGAGAACATTCTGGACAGCAGGGATAATGTGCAACTCAGCCCTCTACCCCGCCAGCATTCACAGCCGTAAAATGGCTTTAGTGTGCCCCTTGTCAGAGGCAGGATCCGATATTTTCTCCAAGGGTGGTAGGCTATCACTTCAGATAAATGGCACCTCCGATTTGTCTATGGGGACTACACCCTCCCAATTCTTCATACTTTGCAGCACCTCCCACCACTATTAGGGCTGCTGGCGGAGGACCACCTGTCCGCCTTGCAGCAAGAAGTGCATTTCCTTTGAGCCAGAAGGGCTATAGAGAGGGTTCTGGCTCAGAAGTAGGAATTGGGTGTTACTCCCGCTACTTCCTTATGTCGAAGAAGGACGAAGGCCTTGTCCTATTTTAGATTTTCCTCCTTTCAACGCCCGCTGAAAGACAAATTCAAGATACTCTTGCTAGCCCTGGACCTGTCTGCCCTGCACCCAGGAGGGTGGATGGTGGCGTTGCACCTACAGGACCCTTATTTTCATATCCTTTTCCTGCAGAACCACAGGTGCTACCTGCTTTTCACAGTGGGCCAGGAGCTTTTTCAGTTCTTATTGCTCCATTTTGGGCTTACCAGTGCCTCTCAGATGTTCATGAAAGTGATCACTGTCGTCACAGCAAACCTTTGGAGGTCAGGGGGTTCCATTCTTCTCCTACCTCCATGACTGGCTGCTTAAGGTGAGCTTCCCTATGCAGTCGTCAGCCACCTTCAGACAATGGTGAACCTTGTAACATCATTGGGCTGAAGTCACACCTAACTCTTTCGTAGATGCTCCCATTTATCAGAGCTTTTATAGGTACAAATTTGTGCCTTTCCCCCAAAGCGGAGAGTCAAGGACATTCCCGATGTTTCAGCCTCTGGTCTCCGGCAGAGACTCAACTGCATATCAGTTTGTTGAAGTTGATGATGATTCACTTGGAGTTAAAAGCCTTCCTGCCCATCATCAAAGGAAGGCTGGTACAGGTGCTCATAGACAATGCCACCGCCAAGGGGTACTGCAACAATCAGGCCATGGTGGGATATTGGGCCCTGTGCTTCTGGAAGTGGCTGGACTTCCTAGGTATTTCCTTGGTTGTAAAGCACCTGGTGGTATTTTAAAATGTTAGGTCAGACTAACTCAGCCGCCGGCGCTTAGCGAATCACAAATGGCTTTTGCACCCGGCGGTGGCATAGGGGGTTTTCCAGAAATGAGGAGAACAATGGCTCTATATTTTTGACACCTCAGAGACCTGACACTGTCTGCACTTTTGCGTATTGGAGTTTCCAAAGCAGCTCTCTCGGAGATGACGTCCATCTAGAGTGGCGCTCGGAACTCCTGTATGCCTTACCGCTACTCCTGGCCGAGTTTTGAAGAAGATTAAGTTCGACCAGGCCCAAGTCATCGTAGAGACATGTGAGCATCTGTCCTCCTATCAAGCTACCCCCTTGGGAAGATCTTCTGTCACAGTAGCAGGGCAGGGTGTGTCATCGGGGCCTCCACAGGCTGGATCTTCATGCTTGGAGATTAGGCGGTGATAGTTGGCGTCCTTTCACCTGCCACCTAAGGTCGATGATGTCATCTTGGCAGCGAGGCATCCCTTCACAAAATCAGTGTACAGCAGTTGTTGGAAAAGTTTGTGGGATAGGGTGGCACCCATCAAGTTGACCCATTACAGTCAAAGTTGTCCAAAGCTTTGTTGTTTGTTCTCTCCCTAGCCCAATAAGCACTTTCTTTGGACTCTGTTAAGGGCTACTTCTTGGCACTTTCAACTTTTTTGCAGTTGTTTGATCAGTCTTCATACTTTAAATCACCTGTTGTGATGAGGTTTATGAAAGCTTTGCAGCATTTGTTTCCTCCAAAACCCTTTTTCACTTTTCTGATGTGCTTCCCTTTTGAGCCACTGCACAGTTGTCCTTTGAGGCTTCTGACTTTGAAGACAGACTTTTTCCTCACCATACCATGGGCCAGACGTGTGAGCGAGCAGCAATCTTACTGTCAACCCACCTTATGACACTTTCTTTCCAGTTAAGTTGGTGTTGTGGACCCGAGGTGCCTATTTTATTTTTTTTAAGTGGTAATTTCTTTTCATGTCAGGCAGGCTATCACCCTTCTGGCATTCTTTGGTCCACCTCATCCCTCTAAGGAGGAAACGAGACTCCTTTGTTTGGACCCTTAGGAAAGCATTTGAGGACCTGGCTGTTTAGTCATGACCAGTAGCCGGAGTGCTTACACGTACTTAAACGCGTTCACTCACCTTACTCGTAGTGCCAAGACCCATCCGGGCATACGATGCGCTTTATAAATTATAAAATCAAATCTAAGCTTTTATATTGATCATAACATTGCCTGGACGATTACCTCTTTGAAGGGTTTCCTAGAGCAAGGGTAAGGCAGATCTAAAAGAACCATGTCTCAGTGGATTATTCTCTGCATTGTGTGCCCGCATTATATTTCTTTTAATCATTTTGCCCGCATTGTATTACTTTCAAACATTTTGCCCGCATTGTACTACTTTTAATCTTTTTAAAATCTAGTACGATTGCACTTTAGTGTTGGCCTTACCTTTACTGTATTAATCGCTCTGGGGCTTCCCCGGTCTGCCACAAGCAGTTCTGCTCGATTGCTGCGGAGGGAGGCTCTGGAGACCCTTCCGGTTCGGGGGAGGAAGTGGCAGTCAGCGGTCTAGCGTTCTCGCTAGACATACGCTTAAAAGGCTCATGTGTGCGCGGACACGCAGATAGACTGCACCGTCCCGTCTTTGGTTTGTGTGCCCGCATTGTATTTCTTTTAATTATTTTGCCCGCATAGTATTACTTTCAAACATTCTGCCCGCATTGTACTACTTTTAATCTTTTTAAAATCTAGTACGATTGCACTTTAGTGTTGGCCTTACCTTTACTGTATTAATCGCTCGGGGGCTTCCCCGGTCCGCCACGAGCAGTTCTGCTCGATTGCTGCGGAGGGAGGCTCTGGAGACACTTCCGGTTCGGGGGAGGAAGTGGCAGTCAGCGGTCTAGCGTTCTCGCTAGACACGCTTAAAAGGCTCATGTGTGCGCGGACGCACAGCGGACGTGCCGCTGGCGCGCCAAAGGCAAGCCTGTCTGCGTCCGGACCGCGCCCGGCGCCCGGAACTCTGGCCATTGCAGCAGGGAACAGGTGTGCAGACTCAGTTACTCTAGAGAGATCCTACTCAAACTTCAAGGTAACAGGAAACCCTCTTCATGTACCACCTTCTCCTTCCAGACTATCTATGACCAGCAGCAACACATATGCCCTTCCTGCTGTTACAGGATGCCTACATGCCACAATCTGCCCAGAGTGTTCGGCGTGAATAAATCCATTAATGACCCTGAGGAAATAGGTCCGGTCACTGAAGAGAGTTATCTGGAATACCAGACGGAACCAGTATCTCCTCCCAGACCACCAGATACTATTGAGAATACCTCACTAGAACGGTGCACCCTCCAGATACTCCCCCGGAGATACTGGATTGACTTGAGCACAGTCCCTACGGTCACATTATCCTCGTATCCCCAACCGCTGTCTCTACACGTCGCTACAGGCCAAGTTTCACTACTTTTATGAACTGCACGTAATTAGTGGCCAACCCGCCCTTTTTACACATATACTCCGGAGTTGATCGCCTTACCGGGTCTCCTCCCTCTCCAACCAAGAACTCTGACGTGGACCCCGTTGTTTTGGTCCTCATCATACTGCCCCTGCTGCGTTGGAATTATCACCGGGCTCACGACACTGCAATATTCTTTTGAACCGCTACACAGCCCTGAAGAGTCACGGGTAACTGCCCTAGTGTGACGAAACACGTGTCGGTTGGTTGTTTTTTTCTTTGTTGCAATATTAAAGACTTGTGAATAACATTCTGGCGTGGACCAGAGACATTCGTATAATACGTAACATTTCAACCAGTGTCATAACCCCAATACGTGTGCCCAGGACTGTGCTTTCATTATTCGTGTGGGTTTTTCGACTCACACAGTTACAGGGTATTTCCTCCGACCTGGCAGCACCGTGCACACTCTGATCATAATAGACACAACGCGAAATAGTCTGAGCGTTAATCTTCCTGTCGACACAAAAAACCCTACATTAACATATCACTGAAGAGAGTTATAAAGGCTTTCACCTTAATGCACGCTCCCTCATCAAGCACAAGCTGGAGTTTGCCATTCTCCTAGCAGATCTTGATCCAGACATGATCCTCATCACTGAGACCTGGGCCAATACCGCTTCAGGACCCGACCTGGTAGATGCAATCCCGACCAATTACTCCATCCAGAGGGTGGATAGGGTGGGACGCATAGGCGGAGGCCTGGCTGTGGTCTTTAAAGCGCACTATAAATGTCTGATAGAATCAGGCTTTAATCCACCATCGTGTGAAGTCCTCCAATTTAAATTAATTACCTCACCCACCTGCTCCTTTGATGGGTTGCTGATCTACAGCCCCCAGGTCCCAGATCCCCAATTCTTAGGGATCTTAAAATCCTTCTCGAACCTCTGCTAGCAGAGAATCGGATGCCTATCATGGGAGACTTTAATTTCCACCTAGAGGAGGGGGATAATCATGATTCAAACAATCTATTAGAAGCTCTTGCTAATTATGGATTATCACAACTAGTCTCCGCCCCTACCCACAAGGCTGGTCACATCCTAGATGGGATTTTTACTAACGACCCCAGAGTGGTCTATCAAAACTCACTTCCCATCAGCTGGTCTGATCATAATGCAGTGGCTTTTAACATCTCTTCAATATCAACAGGCAGTATCACAAACACTCCACACACTGTGGAGGAACACAGAAACTGGAAAAGGGGTCTCTGCTGAGGCATTAACCAGAACCTTAAACAATATACCCTGTGTGATCCCAGAGAACTCGGATAGTGGAGCAGAGGCCTTTACCACCTTGCTAGAGAGCGCAGCAGACATATTGGCTCCCTTGAAGACAACTGTACATAAAAGAGTCTCTCCTTCTGCTCCTTGGTACAACGATAAACTCAGTATACTTAAACAAACATGCTGCTGCCACGAGCGAGCATGGAGGAAAAACCAAGACAATCAAGATAGAATTTCATATAAAATCACCATCAAAGAATATAAACTCGCAATATTAGAAGAAAAATCCAAGTATTGCACCCAGAAAATTGAAAATGCTGCGTCCACAAAAGAGCTTTTTAAGCTAGTACAACTGCTCTCGGCCTCACACTCCAGAGTGGAACCAGAGAGCTCGCAGGTGTTCTGCAATCAGCTAGCCACCTTCTTTTATTCTAAGATTATGGACATCCACGCAGGCTTTGGCCCGACTTCCCCTACTCCATTTCATCATCTCGCCTCCCGTGGTTCCCCCAGAGTACGGCAGGACCCACCTCCAGACACGAGCCAGGAGACCAAGGGCCTCTCCGTCTTCTCCCCTCTCTCTCCTAAGCTGGTCGTGCAATATCTCCTGAGAACCTATGCAAGCTCGCCCTCCGAAGCTTGCCCCCTACAGTTCTCCATATGGCCGTCAGTAATATAGCTACCCCACTCTGTGAGCTATTAAATAATGTTATCCTCTCGGGGACATACCCACTGAGTTGGAAGCAGGCTATTATTAGGCCCCTGCTGGAAAAAACCAAATCTTGACAATACAGATTGTAAAAACTATCGTCCGATCTCGTTACTACCCGTACCTGCTAAGGTTCTGGAAATGCATCTTAATATTCAGCTGATGGAGACTGCTGAACAACAACGCTGGTTCAACGACTCCCAGTTTGGCTTTAGAAAACATCATGGGACAGAAACAGCATTAATCTCAGCCACGGACAGTATTAGACGCCGAGTTAATGAAGGGCAGGGACTGCTGCTTATACTTCTGGATCTGTCTGCAGCGTTCGATACCATCTCTCCTACCCTGCTGCTAGACAGACTCCAAGGACTGGGCATCACACATCAAGCCTTAGCCCTTCTGTCCTCTTTTCTAGGGGAACGATCTCAAAAGGTGAAGCTTCAGCGCTTCTATTCTGAAGCCTTCTCCCTGCCGTGTGGAGTTCCTCAGGGCTCTGCTCTAAGTCCCACTCTTTTTAATCTTTGTGGCACCCCTAGCGAACATCATTCACTCCTGCGGAATGGAGGTGGTGTCATATGCTGATGATACACAGATCATGGTATCAATTCCTTAGAATACAGGATCTCTGGCTGAGAATGTTTGATGCTGTATGACTAAGGTGGCAGAATGGATGTCTGCCAACTTCTTAAAATTGAATGGGGATAAGAAAGAGGTGATGGTCTTTGGCTCAGGGGCAACAAGCTGGACCAGCAACTGCTGGCCTCATTCTCTAGGAACGTGTCCTACTCTAGGAAACAAGGCCAAGAACCTTGGAGTTCTGATGGACCTTGACCTTAATTTCAATGCCCAAACTAACCACACTGTTTCCACCTGCACCTGGATCTTAAGGATGTTGAAGAAAATGTTCCCTTTTATCCCGCTTCCTGCACGCAAGCAGCTCGCTCTCGCCCGGATAATGTCCAGGTTGGATTATTGCAATTCACTCTACCTAGACTCGAACAAGAATGTGCAGCACAAACTCCAACTAGTACAGAATGCCCTTGCAAGACTGGTTCTGGACATTCCCAAAAGATATTCTGCGGCTAAGGGACTGGAAACCCTACACTGGCTTACAATCAACAAACGCATCAGCTTCAAATCCTTATGTATGGTCCATAAGGCTCTCTATCTCCCCTACCCAACGAGACTGAAATCCATGTTCACGTGGTACTCCCCGGGCAGATCTCTTAGCTCATCCTCTAATTTACATCTCCATGTACCCAGAACAGTAAGGAAGCGACAGAGCCTTCTCGACGGCCGCCAGTAAGCCCTGGAATACCTTGCCAAAAAACATAAAAGCCATTTCCCAGCACCTCCCTTTTAGAAAGGCCCTAAAGACTTGGCTATTTTGCATGTAGCCACCCCCGCTATCATCTTCTCATAGGGAATCTCTTTCTGGATGGTAGTCTATAGCGCCTTGACGCCCCCGGGTAACTGCTGCGCTCTACAAATTCAAAAATAATAATAATAATAAAAATCTGTTTACACACTGGTGAAGAACCAGTCCCTAGAAGACTTGCTGGTTTATTCCACCATGGCCAAAGCTACATACCACTGTGTTAGCTTGAAGAATGCCTGTCCTGGATCCTGTCAGATGGCTATGTGGGCGTTGGTACCCACGTTTCCAAAGCACTACTGCCTCGAAAGTCAGGTGGGTCGAGAGAGGCTTTTTATCGCTTGGTTTTGTCTGACTTTTTAGTAGAAGCCACTTCACCAACCCACCACCTTGGGGTTAGGGGTACTGCTGTGGTTTCTATTTCTTATTTGAGGAATATGCGGTTAGAAGTAACCATCAGAAGAACAAGTTATTTACCTTTGGTAACCTTCTTTATAATGAATGCTTTATCAAACTGCAGTTTCCTCACTGACCTTCCCACCTCCCTTTTCTGTGAACTGGACACCTCCTCTCCTGCTGCAGTGGCTACTAAGCCCTTCCTGGGATCTGTTACGTCAGAAAAATAGTTCTTACATCTTGCGTTCAAAGGTGCAATGCCATAGCCTTCATTTCCACCCCACTCCTTATCCCTCCCTCACCAGAACGTATTTTTGAGCAGCACTTGACAATCCTTTTACTCTCCAAGGGTGCCATTGGACAGGTACCGGACTTGGAGAAACGTATGGGACGCTATACATGCTACAGGTTTGGGGGCCTCAGGCCTATTGTGGACCTCCATCCATTTGAATACCTTCCTGCAGAAGGATAAATTCAGGGTGCTCCCACTGGCTTAGATTCTATCTGCTCTGGGCCCAGTAGACTGGATGGTGTCCTTGGACTTGAATGATGCATATGTTCATTCATACCTGTCCTGCAGTCCCAGAGGCATTATCTGTGGTCTGGTGTACATGTATTACTGTACATCAATGACAGGCAGCTATTTGGGGGCTTGCTGCAGTCTGTCACAGATCATCTTCAGATGACGGCCAGTTTTTGGGCATCATTGGGGGTTCTCAATGAACCGAAGTCCAAGCTGAACCCCTTGCAGTATTTTCATTCTTGGGGTGTTCTCGACATAGTGGCATTCAATACATTATTCCACCTCAGCGAGTCTGGCATGTACAGGGTATATGATCCAGATGTTTTGGGTTCAGTCCTGGGTTTAGTGAGGGTGGCTTCCATGCTTCTTGATCCCCTGGCTTCATGCCTCCTGCATCCTCCTTATCCCGTATAGCAGATGGCACATGAGTGGAACCTCAGGTCCCTGTAAGCTCAACATCAGGACCCACTTTCTGACACCTTTCTGATTTCGCAGGAGACTGCTCGGGATCTTCAGTGGTGGTTAGCAGATGCCAGCTTGACCTGGTCAGGCCACTTTCCCTTCCCCACCCAGAGTTCACAGTGACAAAAGATGAGTTGCTGCTGTGTTGAGAAGGGGCACCTAGGGAAGGTGGCAATCAGAAGCTTCTGTTCTCCAGCAGAAGACTGACTCCATATCAGCCTGCTGGAGAAATCCATTTGGCACTAAAAGCCTTCCTGCTGTTTATCAAGGGGGAAATGCAAAACACACAAGATGATGGACGGAATGTTGCACATTGGCAAACATTCACCCCCAGTCACAGATCTGGGTTTATTCCATCATTATTTTGCTTCACCACGCCACCCCAGTTCAGACATAGCCGTCTGCAAATCAGTCTTGACCCTGTGCCTCATGGGAACAGTCCAGCCCGAACTGCCAAGCCATGTCTTCCCTGGACCGGAATCAAGCATCCTAGGACCGGTTTCGGGCTTTCAGCCCTCATCAGCCAGGATAGCTTGACTCCAGTGGCGTAGTGAGCACGGGACCCACGTCTGGGCATACCCTTCCCACTTAGGGCGAAATGCAAAACACACAAGATGATGGACGGAATGTTGCACATTGGCAAACATTCACCCCCAGTCTCAGATCTGGGTTTAATCCATCGTTATTTTGCTTCACCACGCCACCCCAGTTCAGACATAGCCATATGCAAATCAGTCTTGACCCTGTGCCTCATGGGAACAGTCCAGCCCGAACTGCCAAGCCATGTCTTCCCTGGACCGGAATCAAGCATCCTAGGACCGGTTTCGGGCTTTCAGCCCTCATCAGCCAGGATAGCTTGACTCCAGTGGCGTAGTGAGCACGGGACCCACGTCTGGGCGCAGGGTCAAGACTGATTTGCATATGGATGGGTCCAAACTGGAATGGCATGGCGAGCAAAAAAACGATGGATTTAGGCCCAGATCTTTGTACTGGGGTGAATGTATGACATTGTTCTGCATTCTGTCCATCAATTGTTGTTTTTGCATTTGTCACCCCGAGTGGGACGGGTATGCCCAGACGTGGGTCCCGTGCTCTCCATGCCACTGGAATCAAGCTATCCTGGCTGAAGAGGGGTGAAACCCCGAAACCGGTCCTAGGATGCTTGTTTCAAATCCAGGGAGGACCTGGCTTGACAGTTCGGGCTGGACTGTTCCCAATGGGCGCAGGGTCAAGACTGATTTGCATATGGATGGGTCCAAACTGGAATGGCATGGCGAGCAAAAAAACGATGGATTTAGGCCCAGATCTTTGTACAGGGGTGAATGTATGACATTGTTCTGCATTCTGTCCATCAATTGTTGTATTTGCGTTTATCAAGGGGAGCATGGTACAGGTTCTTATAGACACTATTGGCATGTGGTACTGCACCAATCTGGGCGTGGTTGTGTAATGTGTCCCATGCCAGGAGGATCTACACCTCTGGAAGTGGCTGGAGCAACAGAACATCTTTCTGGTCACCAACCACATATCGGAGTCTCTGAATGCCTCAACAAACTGAGCAAATATTGTCTGCCAGTGGTGGGGCAGGCCATCTTCAAATGGTCACTATATAGTTGCGCTCCATCACCTTCTGTAGATGCACCTAGTATCGCAGTATGAGTACTTCTGGCTTTTGCAGTTTAGGATACTTAGTTCTGCCAAACCCATAGCTGTTGATAGCGCGTAGATGGGCCAAATTTAAATAATATGGTTCAGTTTTTCTCTTACCATCAAATTCAAGGTTAAGCCCCTTTCTCGCGCTGGCTTCTAAGTAGCATTCGCTTCAGGTGACGGATCTTTGCCACCAGGAGCTATTTCATTATCATAAGTTAAATCACAATAATAGTTCTAATGTTCAATCAATGATGAGAGTTTGAAATAGTTTTAAGAGTTTTATTTCTCATTAAGATATTAATAAGTGTCTTTTAATTCTTCGTATTCAAATTTGTCAATAAATCAAGTACGTTTACAGAAATCTCATTATAAAGAATGGTAGAACAATGAATCAAATAATCCATTAAGTGCGTTCTGTAAAGGACCGAAATCCCTATTCTAAAGAACAGGATCAGAATTTAAACTTAGTAGAACCCTTGAAGAATTCAAAGGAAAAGAGTGAGATATGAGAGAGCATAAAGCTCAAAATCAAATTAAAGCAGCAGAACTTCCCAAAAAGAGTAGTTCATGAAACTCAGCAGAGTCTCAATAATTTGACCAAATAGCATATAGTTGCAGTAGCAATCTGTCAAAATCGAGCATCAATAATAAGCCAAAGGAAGAACAGCAGAAGCGGTAGTCACAACGGTCAAAAAGGGACAAGGAACAATGGGTCTCTGGGAATAGCTACATGGAATGAGTGTTCTGAACTCTAACAAGGAATTGCGCACTAATATAAAAGGCAAAAATAATGTTACAAAATGTGTAGCAGGTCTCTCCTTGGATCCAGTCAGGCAACAGCATTCGCCCGAGAGTGAGTTCAGCTCTTCCTTTCCCACGAAATAGCATGCAGCTTGCAAGGTTTTATCACAGCGTTTGTTACAGACATCTTACGTGTGTAGTTTTTCAGTTCATAGACTTCTCTTCCCATAGGCATTGAACGCAGTTTTTAACCTTCTAATGTTAATGTTTCATTGCAAGCACATTGAACTGTGCTAAAGAAGAGAAACATCCGCTTACCAAATACTGTTTAGTAATGCATTTCATTAACACGAACAAGAATTACTGTTTTAAAATGTGCTTCTATTCAAGCATTATGTGAAATATAGGGTAAATAGGAAGTTTAGTTATCACAATCAGATGTTTCTTAGCAAAATGTAATACATTTGATAAATTTGAACTTACTGCAGTTATGACAAATATTTCTAAGCATAGCACATTAAGGTCAGATCTCTAAATTGAATTGTGCACATTTCAACATTGTCAACTAAACTTCTAGCTACACGAAAACTTGCATTTAAGCATTTCTGCGGCCTAAACTAATAACTATAGCTGCCTAGTGCAGCTTGCGCATTTAAAATGTGTCGATTTCACCTCTTTTAAGTTTTCCGTAAATCTTTGCACATATAGTTGTTCTAAATAATTAGCGTCTTTAATAAATATTTTTCAGTGTACTTGGCTAATGCATTTTGTGATGTCTTGGCAATCTCTGTGGCAAGTCAGCATGATTATCATGCTGCACATTTGACACCCCTAATCATGGGTTGTGATCTACTTGGCCCTGAGAAACATGTAGGTGTATAGTTGGAGGTGGGGAAGATGGCATATGCATAGCATTTAATATCCTGTGTACCCTTTACTGTGTGTGGCCCTCTCAGTGGAAAAGGACCCAACCCGTTGAAAGACAGTGGCTGCCTTACCAATCTTAATGTCCATCTGAACGTTATTCACTCAGTTGCAAAAAATCTAGGCTACAGTATAGCCACTTTAATGCCAGGCAAATACTATTTCAGGGTAGGTTTTTGTGGAATTGCCAGTCGGGTCAAAAACCCAACTGGCAATTCCACAAACGTTTTTCTCCTTGGAGATGGTGTATTCTGTTCAATTCTAAATCTTCACCATTGATGTTAGTTAATTGGAAGGAATGGGGCAGAAATCATTTAAAGACATGCCCAAAGCCCTAAACAGCATCCCCCAGCGTGACCTCCAATTCTTAAATGATTGACCTTAGAACAGAGCTTGCTCTAAGAAATACAGTTTACACATGAGAATCCTAGTGCTTTGATCATTGCTGCACTGAACACTTGAGTTCTGGTGAGGGAACCTGTGGTCTATAATGTAGACAGGATGCAATCCTTTGCAATGATCGTACTAAAAACAAACATCTTCCAGTTTCCAAACAGAATGTAGTACTTGTTTGCGCCAACACCATGCAGTACCCATGGATGCCACAATTCTGCCTGTATTAAGAATATGAAGGGGGATGGACTCTGCATACTCTCATGAATGCCATTAACTAGGGTGGATCTTGGCCATCTACAGGCATCAGCAAATTAACCTACTTGTAACGAGCGGCGTTTGAAAAGCACACATAGGAAGGACTTGTGGTTTTGTCATCAGCACGTGTAGCTTTGGCACATGATCTGTAGACTGTTAGTCCCACGTGCCTTCTTCACTTCTTTATGCCGTCACTGAGACGTGTTTTAGAAGATTTGATTGATTGTGCGAGGGATGTGATGGAGCATTACCGCCGCTCCTAATTGTCTTAAACAGGATGGGATGATTTACCATATGCATCGCCTTTGTGGGACCATACAACCTGGGGAAAAAGTCTCAAGAAGGTGTGATCTTTATTAAAACAAAAAATATACAGAAATTGATTTGAGTTTTAATAGTTTGTGCGACTTTCTCCTTAATGCTCACAACAGTGGCAGAACAAATAAAATAATAGAAAATTGATCTTTGAAAGCCTAGACCTGACAGAAGGCATTACTAGAACTTGTACAGTATCCGTAAATGGGAACACCAATGAGGAATACAGCTAATGGCAGTGATTTATAAAATGAATATTCAGGAATGCATGCATGGTGTCTTACCAAGATAGAGCCATCTTGAGAGCGGTAGTCACTCGAGGAAAAACTATATGGTTACTTGCTTGGGAGTTAAATAGTGCAGATTGTTTTTTAAATGGCGATTTCAGTTTGCTGTTACAGTGCATTGCTTGCACAATAATATAGCAGATGATTTACTGTCCAGTGTTACAAATCCCTGTCCTCTGTTATTATACAACTCTGGGCATTCATGTTTTTGGCCAAAAGAGTCCTTGCATTCGCAGTAGGTCTGTGATTTATACCCATGTAGTCTCTAGACTCCACAGGTATATGGAGGTTTGAACTGACAGATCCTAACAGATATGATGGGTCCGGTGTGAATTCCGCTATCAGAACACCTGGATAAACATTTTGTTGAATTGGCCTTTTAAGCTACTCCCAAAAATATAGCAAAGAATTGGAAGTTTCTTCAATAACTGAAAATTGGCTGTTTCAATACTGAAAGTGCAATTTTTATTAACAAGCAACTTCCAATACATACTTGTGGGCATTCTATCATCACTGTTTCTAATTGTATTGACTGTAATAGTCGCCCAACCCATTGTTGTAGGTGAGCCTTATCTCCTAGTTACTCATTTAGGGTTAGAGGTAAGTAAACACTTTATCTACAGGCTAAAGAATAGAATGTTTTAAATTTTTTTGGGAACATAAGGCTTGGAATTGTTTAATGTCTTTGGCATTTTTTCTTAGTTGACAGGTAGGAAGGCCTTACCCTCTGAAATGCTTCTTACGGGGCAGTAGATAAACCTCTTTCATTTGGCTTGAGTTAAGCAGTAGCAAACTGCATGCGAGGGAACTATTCGGAACCAACTTGGCTCACCGGGCTCTCGACACAGAATAAGGAACCTATGACACTCGCTTGTCTCTGATAAAAACACACTTGTAAATTGTTTTTTTTCTTTTCTTTTTTTTAGAGTCCTGGCATCAATGAGCCAAGTCTGAGTTGTTTAGAACATGTGCAGTTATTCCTCATTTTCACGTGTGGCATGTAGGAAGGGAATAATTTTAACAGGAAAGTTTTTTGCCATGCTAACAATTTCTTCACCATACGTAATCTTTGTTTTGCAGTGGAACAAAAAGGTCTGAGCCAGGAATGTATGCCTGCCAAAGTCCTAAGTTCTACTTGCATACGTCTGGGAGTTTTGTCAATCAATGAACCTATTGTAAATCTCTACAAAGCGTAGGCATACACCATGCATCCTCACATTTATGACTGTTTTGTGAGATTGATCATGTTTCCTTGAGGTCCTTAGATGTTGATTGATCCCTGTTTCCATATCTATAAGGCTCTTTCGTAATGGTAACTCTCATGGGTCCATAGTTCTTTAGCTCTTGCTTAGTTCTCTTCACTCTGTCATCTTTGAGTAGTTATCCACTCCTGTTTTTCCTTTGCTTTTTAGGTCTAGTGTAGACAGAGCTTTAGCTGCATGTTTTGAAAGACCTGTTTCCTGACTGGATGCCTTTCTTGGCCATCTCAGTTCTTTGCTCTTTGCCTCCCTATTCTTGCTTTTTTGTCCGGCCCCTGTATAGCTTGTCCTCCCTGGGATCTTCATTATTGAGGTGGTATTGTGGGCAAAAGTACAGTGGGTTTGAATGCTACCTCGATTGCCAGTGGTTACTCAAATTGCAAACATTCCGCCCATCAACCTTTTGCGTGTTTGATCTAACATCCTAGGTGGCCAAGGGTATGGGATGCGAGCCCCTTGCTCACTGTGACACTGGAATTAAGCTGCACTCGACTAACTAGTCCCAGTGAGGCCGAAACCAGTCTTGCATTCCTTGTGTTCCGGTTTTAGGAAGCTGGCTCTGTATATTCTATACCAAAGTAAGGTATAGTGTGCAGAGAGTGCAGTGAATCCCCAAAGGCTTATAAAGGTAAAAGTACACAGTTTCTTATGTTTCCATACAAAACATCCTCAACACTTGGAGGTTTTTCAGATGAAAACAGTCAATACAATCCTACGGAGGAAAATGAGGTTATCGGTTTGCAGGTAAGTAAAGGGTCTTGAGGGTCGAGTTTCTGTGGGTTAGAACAAGGGTTCCCGCAGGGTCAAGGATGCACTCAAAAAGCACCCTCTGCGGCACTGGGGCGGCCGGGTGCAGAGTGCTGAGGCCCAATGTTAGCCTATGGGGCTAGGGGGCCATCGGTTGGTGGCTGCTCATGAGCAGGCCACAAGGTTGAGGGAGCAAAGCTCCTAGGGTTAAGCTCAGGGCAAAGGGGAATACGAGTTAGCATACATGGTGCACCCACAGTGATACAGGGTCGGCCGGGTGCAGAAAGCTGATTTGGCGTCAGGTGCTCAGTTGTTTTCAATGGGAGTTGCCCGTTTTGGATTTTGGCTGCAGGCTCGGTCCAGGAAGTCTTCTGGGAGGAACGAACAGCTGGGCATGTGTTGGAGTTGGAGGTGGGTTGGAGGGCTCTGGGACATAGGTGCACCCAAGGTCCTCTTCTCCAGTGCGCAGGGCGGCTGGATGCAGGGGTGTCTTTTGAGGTCGGATTTCACCTTACCGGGCCACTCGCGGTTGGGGCGGAGGTCTCTGTGCAGAGGCTGCAGGTGACGTTGGGGAGTCCTGGAGGGGTCAACCCATGGTGAACTCGGAATCTGGAGCACTGGGGGACCTTGCTGGGATCGGTGGGCCACTCGGGCCGTAGGCGACGGTTGCAGCTATGGTTCCAGGCGTCTGGTTTCTTTGTCTTCAGCAGGCTCGGAGTCTTTCTTTGGAGATTCTTTTGAACAGAGCTGCTGTTCACAAGAGATTCTGTCTTTGTTGAAGGCGGTCAGTCCTCCCAGGGGTTTTGGAGGTCGCTGGCTGCAGGACAAGGCAACTTTTGGCGCAGGATCTCTGGAAACTGCAGACGCGCCGGTAGGGCTGGGGCCAAGTCAGTTCTTCTCTCAGTCTCCTCTGCTGTGCGTCTTTCGTCCTTCTTCGCAGGTTGTGGGAATCTTCCTTCTGGGTTCAGGGTTGCCCCCTAAATACTGTATCTCAAGGCCAGTAGCCAGTGGGTTACTGATCTTAGGGTGACTACACCCTTGGTGTGCTCACCCCATGTGGGGGAGTGGGTATAATCCCTAACCCTGATTGGCGAGTGCCTGCCATCTGCAAGATAGCGGGCACTGAAGAGTGGACCACACCTCACCTCCCCCACATGAGGGGTGGGGTTGGCAGAGTTGGGCACACCTTCTGGGCTGTTCTAATTTATCCCGCCCCTCTTCCCGCCGAAAAGGAGGTGAGACAGGCAGGGGGCCTGATCCTGATAGCAGGAGAGGCTGGGGGTCGCATTGCAAAGGCGGCAAGGCATTTGAAGCTCCGCTGCCCCAGGTGGCTCTTCCTGACCTGGGGGAGGTGTAAACACCCCCACCCAGGAAAGGCTTTGTTACTGGGCCCAGAGAGCGAAGGCTCCCACCCCAGGGGTCCTGAAACTTGTCTTGTGGTGGCAGACTGGTGTCTACCAGTCAGTCGTTTTTCAGGGGGCATCTCTGAGATGCCCTCTAAGTGCATTGTATAATAAATCCCACACTGCCATCAGTGTAGGTTTATTATGCTGAGACGTTTGCTACCAAACTTCCCGAAATTCAGTAAAGCCATTATGGTGCTGTGGAATGGAGTTCATAATGACACTCACAGACCATATACTCTTTATGGCTTTACTGCACTTACAATGTCTAAGAATGGACTCGAACACTGTAGGAGTACAGTGCTCCTGCAACTGTACCCTCACCAGTGGTATAGTGCACCCAACTAGAGCGGTTTCTTACCAATACCATAGGCAGTGGGTTGCAGGCATGGCACACAGATATGTGTGCCATGTAGACTCTTCACTTTTCTCTGCACCAAAACACACAGGCTGCAATGGCTGTGTGCATGTTAAGGTACAGGACCTCTAAGGGTGGCACAATATGTGCTGCACCCCTTAGAGGCCTTCCCTGGTCACAGTGGCCTTGGTACCCATGGTACCTGTGGCCAGAGAGGTGCCAATTGGGGGTACTAATGTACAGTTTTTTGGAAAATACCCAGGCCCTGGTAACCTGATTGGCAGGGACCCAGGGCACACCAAGTCAAAGTGCATCATGTGTCAGGCAAAAAGTGGGGGGGTTACTGCAACAGAAACCCACTTTCCTACACGGGTCTGGTAGGGCGTGGCTTGGCAGTTGGGGTTGGACTGTTCCTACTGGAGCAGCACCAAAGCTGATTTGTATAAGGGTGAGTCTAATTTGCGGTAGCATGGTGGGCAGAAGAACCAGTGGGTTGGAATACTACCCTGAACGATTGCCAGTGTTTAGCCAAATTGCAAGCATTCTGCCCATCACCTTTTGTGTGTTCGATCTTCATTATTTGTCATAGACTGTACATTTTCCTGCCATGCGCGGGGTCTAAAAAGCTATAAATTCTTTTATCTTTATTTTTTTAAAACCCCCCTTTTTGGAAGAGAAAAATATTTTAAAACCACGTTTGAAAGGCTATGTTGGTCAAGTTGTGACCATTTACTTTAAAAAATAGCCAATTTTAATAGTAACAAACTCATTAGAAAAACATAGTTACTAGAAAACACTTTTAAAAACCCTTTTTAAGGTAAGGGTGAGAGAAAATGGGAGCAATGCAGCCTAATAAGCTAAAGTCTGAAAGGCTGTGAAAACTGGTGCTTCTCCTTTAAGGAATAGCATGCTACCTATATCCCATCATAATTTAACATGTATTTGAAAATTGTGTTTTCATCCTCAGGTGTCTTGGTGATGCAGTAACAGATGTTAATGCCGTGTAGGTGGCAATGAGCCCGTTTTTTATTTTTGTTGCCAAGGTAAAGCATCATGGTAAAAATGGAAAGCCATTTCCTTTGCCTTCCTCCAGGAAGGAGGGCGGGTTGCTTATGGTGATAATGATTTCCCCGGAGAAAACTAGAATTACAAGTAACTATTCTTTCTTTTCCAATGGATCATCCTCTTTAGTCAAAAGCACTGAATAGAATAGAAAGCTCATCCCCCTACACGGCAGAGAATTACCGAGTTAACCAAAAAGATTCCACAGGGAGACGCGACCCAATGGCATCAGAGCCGTTGTCCTCTTTATCAGGACAATAATGCCTTGTGAAAGTATGCACCCACCTCCAGGTGGCCACCTTGCATATACTTTAAGGGAAATGTTTCTCAGTAATCTTGCATCAGCGCTTCCCTCATTTCGATACAACCATATTCTGTTCCCAGGGAGGGATATGTCTCCTTATAGGAGGATAAACATTCTTAATTCTCTTCATAAATTATGATTTTATTTGAAAATTGTGTATCTCGCAGCTGCACACTATCTGGACGCTCATTTCCCTGCTCATCAGGACACACCCCACATTCTTGTCTGAACCTAAATATTTATTTTTTGTTTTACATCTTTTAAATATTATTTTTGTAAAGCTGCACACTGCCACCCGTCTGCAAGCTTTTTTTGTTTTGCATGGCATCACATTTACCATTTTAAAATGGCAGTTTACTATCTTACAACATAAATTAAACTTTTTAAAAAGTTCTAAAATGGCTGCTTTTGTGTCAGTGCATGCATCGGCAGCCATCTTGGAATGCATTTTTTGATTAAGGAAAACATTCCAAGATGGCTGTCGATGTGAGAGCATGAGTTATGATATACTAGTGGCCATCTTGGAATGTTTTTTCTCAAAGAAAAACATTCCAAGATGGCCATCGTTTTGGATGTTTTGTTTTGTTTTTTTCAATACAAACCAGCATTGGCGTACCCAATAGCTCAGCAATCATCTTTTAAAAAAGAGACCTGTTGGCTTTGCCAATGCTTGTTGTTACTAGTAGTCTTGCCTTACTGAATGGAATTGCACAGTTCCATATGCTTCAATGCTAAGAAACACAGGATTAGAAGAGCTACTCTAACTTGATGCTGGACAACTTAGAATCTTGGGGAGACATGTGGGATTTCCAGGTATTAATCGGGTGCATTGAGCGCCTGAGGCTTTGATGTAATACTTCCAATATTTCATAATAATCAGGGATACCCACTCTCAAGTTAATTCTCCTCAATGATATATTTGTTTTTACAGCTTCTTGCAAAAATATGCACAGTTTTTGTCTAGTCACAGCTAGTGTTTTGTGCTGATGCATTCATAACTTAAATCTTTTCTATTTATACTGCTCAGTGAATGGCGGACCCTGGGTCAATGAGCCTCCTAGGCGGAACAGTCATACTTTTAACTGTCGCATGCTGGTGAAGCCGTTTTTAGAGTCTGAAGAAGGTCATGACAACCAGGAAACACATCAGAAGTATGAAACTATGCAATGCTTTGCTGTTTCTCAACCGAAGTCCATCAAGGAGGAAGGCGAAGGTAAGCTTCATTTGAATTAATTTTATGTATATCTCCTATCCTATTGTACCCCTCCTTACTAGATCCCTGCTCTGGTATTACCGCAGGAGGGTGATCTCAAAGTAGGTATTCATCCACATCTAAACCCCAACAGTCTTTACCAATCGAGCCAGATTGGGAGATTTACCCTCAGTCTCCCCTCCATGGATTGAGGGGGGAGGGGGAGATGGAAAGCCCTCTAGACTCCGGTGTTTTATCTCTTTTTGTAAAAAAGAGAACAAACGCGGTAAAAGAATGGAGTGTTGTCAGACCTGTCCCGGCTGTGAGCCGTGCTCACCCCTAAAGCCCAAACAGTCCCTGGGGGCAGATTGGTTGGGGGCATTTGGGTTTTACCCTCATCTGCCTACAGGAGCAGAAAGCTAATAGAGCTTTTGAGCAGACCTAGTTGAAACACAAAACAATGGGGTTAGGGGCCAGGATGTGCTGGTATTGGGTCACATGACCCAAGGCAGTCTCCTGTCAGATTGGGGGGTTTACCCCTAGTTTGCATCTAAGAGGCAGAAAGCCCATCAGATACCAGTTAAATGATTTGGAAAGGGCATGAAGTGGAGCCTAGCACGTCCTGGCATGAGGCTGACATCCCCAAAACCACCTCATGGCCCTAAACTGTTTTTCTGAAACCCTGAAGCCAAGGGGTCCTAAAAAGCAACCATCACCATAGCAGTTGAGAAGAAATTTGAATTCCTTTGGGCGTAGCTTTGACAAGTGGACTGGGAGTGAGGGGTAAATTCCTCTTTCTGGCTGTCCTCGGGGTGCACAAAAGCTATCTGGTGCCTGAGGGTAGGACCTGGTACCAATACGGGTAGGTGGCCCACTCCATTCCATTTTTGGACACTAGTCTCCTTATGGGGGCAGACGGACTGGGTGGTGCCCCAGGATGGGAGGTGTAGCCAATTACCAGGATGTGCAAGCCCTGTTCCCCATCTGGTTACTCACTTTTTTCCTGTGATGTAAGGGGCTTTCCGCTCTCCCTGGAGTAGGCCTATTAGGGATAAAACCCATATCTGCCCATCCAAGTAGTCCGAAAACCCATGAGACCTTCAGGTGGAAAAAAAATTAAAAGATAAGGTGGGGGGCAGGTTCATTCTGGCATCATGCGGCCCCCCAATTCTTGGGCCTCGGGTATCTTATATGTTCCCTTTGGAGAGCAGATTGGGGAATTAACCATTAATCTGACCTTGGCCACCACAGAAAAGAAAGCCAAGTCTAAAATTACAACTTTCGCTCAGATTTCTGAGACGGAAAGTTCCGGAGTCTGCGGGGATCGATGAAATCCTACCAACCTAGCTTTGCCAGCACTTCTGATAAAAACGAAATGGTACCCCACTTGTGTGGGTGGACCCATCACTTGCTACGGGTTGTCATACATGACAGGGTTTTTTTTTTATATACATGAATGTTGCATATATACCAACCCTAATTGTATGCCTTCAGGAAGTGCACTAACTCTTGAGAGTCTGTGTTTGTGTGTGTGTGTGTGTGTGTAGGGCTTAGGGCCTAGAAAGTTAATGAATGGTGATGGCAAGTGTGTGCAAGATTGTCATATTATTTCAGCTGCTGGTTGGCATTAGTTAAAAATATTAGAAATGCAGCAGAAAGGCATCTTCTGTTCTCCAGTCCAGAGGTCAATGTGTAGTGATCAGCACTGCAAAGCCAACCTGCCTTGCAGAAAACAAACTTGGAAGGAAGCAGAATTGGTTACAGTTGCTTGCTTTTTAAGCGTGTATCGAAAGGACTCCTTGTTCGTGTTCTGAAGTGCAGATATAAGGCGCTGCGCCGTAGCTTCCCCTCTCCATAGAGAATCACTGGAAAGAAAGACATGAAGAAACCTGTGAATTTGGGAGGGGCAGATAAAGACTGATTGCCAAAGGGGACATGCCTGAGCACCATTATCCCAACTGCAGGCCCAACAGTTTTCTGAGGTATGCGGGGATAGTTATATGTCTTGGCATAAAATAGTTTGGACGATTACTAACTACTACAATAACCATGAGGCTGACAGTAATTTTTATTGGTGTACTTAAGGGTTAGGTTAATCAAATCAGGGAAGTAGGGATATGTGATGTAAATGCTTTGGGTTTTGTCCTGGTTTTATATTATATTATGAATGCTGATTCATCATATAGAAGAGTGAGAGACAGCTGTCTGTTCTAATTTTGTTCGAAGGGGATGCAGCACACATTATCACTATGGGCTGAGGAAGATCCAACATGATGTGAACTCCACCCTCACCAAAAATGAGAGGTTCATCACAAGGTCAACATTGCAACTTGAGAATTCAGTTCTGCGTTTGGGTGCAGGAATGTGTAGAGATCCACATGCTAAACTGGCACTTAAAAACAGTCGTAGACTCAATTCGTTTTTATATTGAAATAATTTTCATGTTATTTTATTGCAGTGGAAAGATTTAGTTAGCCCTCCTTGTGAATGATAGGAAGGTGTGGATTTCTGCAATGAATATGCATTACTTATAGTTCCTCACATAAGAAAAAAACCAAGTTCTATGTCACCCTCTCTTGTCCGTGTAAGCAGCTGACTGTTGACTTTGTAATAATGTAATGTAATGTCGTCACGCCGGAAAGTAATTGCATACATGCATCTGTGCAGCAGAACCCTCTGAATTCCTGCCATCTCAGGATAACAACTGATCACTGCTCAGAACATGAACTCAAAGCTTAGTCACCCCTTCCCCCATATCACTCGTAAAGAATATCAAAATATTTTACCATGGTACAGATCTATATCAATATGCTTATTATACCGGTCACCCACTCTTGAATACAAAGAAAAAGCGCACCATGCCAGAACTACTTCCTTTCTTCAGAATGTGTTCTAATGCTAGTCTACTTTTCACGTAAAGGGGAACCTTTTGAGAGTCTCAGTTTTACAGAATACTTGTGAACTGTTAAGCATTGTAAATTGTTTCAGATTTGCAGTCCTGCTTGATTTGTGTGGCCAGACGAGTTCCAATGAAGGAGAGACCTTTACCGTCTACTGAGAACTTTACCACACGCCAGGATCTGCAAGGTAGGGTGGAAGACAATACACTGCAATAATATACACAGCCTAAGAAAACAAGAGATGACCTGTCTTAAACTACCTGTATTTCATAACCTAGGTAAAATCACTTCTCTGGACACGAGTTCCATGAGGGCATCAATGAAACCCCGCTGGGAGGATTTGGTTCGAAGGTGCATTCAGAGATTCCATGCACAACATGAAGGGGAGTTATCATTCGCCAAGAGACATCATCAAGAAGGTAAGTTGTTCACTTGTGGGAAAGATGACTTCATATTGTTGCATAAGCTGTTTATTGCGAGTACTTCTATCCTCTTAACTCAAAGGAGGTATTTGTAGAGGCATGTAAGAAACAAAAGCAAACATGGACATAGCCAAAGTCGTGTTTGCTTTTGTATCATGTACGTTTTCTTCAGTCTTGATAGGGCATGCAGAGTAAGTACTATATTCATGAGGAGCAGCAGTGCATGCTTTTCCTTCAGGTACAGCAAGGGAAGCAGCAGTGCAAGCTAATCTTTCTCCCTTTCCCCACAATAATAGCTAACATGTAATATATAGGAAATATGAGGCGCATGAAAGCTCAGAGGACCTACAGGGAATGAGAAGCAGGTTCTACAGGTGTGGGCATGTATGTGTAGAGCGCACAGACTTTGGATTGAGGTATGGCAAGGAGATGTCTTGACACAGATCAACGGGTATGGGTGTAAGGCCACAGCCAGACATGAGAGCCAAAGAGGACATGTAAGTGCAGGGAGCTATAGAGGGAGGTGGCATGGAGGTGCAGGAGATGGTAGGGTGGGAGGTAGACATAGAGGGGATATGGGTTGTTCTAGGTAGTGAGAGGTGCGTGTAAGCATTTGGAAAGCACAAGGAAGCCAGAGGGATAGAGGCAAGTACAGGCGGGTGGGTCAAGGCCATCATCTTGCTCACAGCTTCCTGCGGAAGGAGCGATTGACCCATTCAGCTATCTAACCAGCTGTATCTGTCAGCTATGTGTGCCCACTGGCGGGACAGCATGGAGTGTAGGGGAGTTAAGGCACCCACTGCAGAGATCTTTTTATCACAGTCAGAACATAGGTACAACACTGGCTGAATTTACATATGTTAATAAGATAGATTATACCTATGGAATTTTCAAGGTAGTTTGTCTTACATTTATGTATCTTATAATGAGATATTTAAATTCCTTAGAACATGTAGTGGGGAAGTTCAATATTACCACCCTCTGCTCCGGTATCTCATCATTGGGCCACCATACGATTTTGTTAATGAAAGTCATACTTGTATGCAGAACGATGTTTCCCACTGGATACCGTGGTTTCCTTTTACAAAAGGACTTGAAAGTTGTTGTGCCGCCTGTCTACAGTGTACTTATTTGGCATAAACAACTAGCCAGTGGTTGAATTTTACCTCACTGAGTTAAAGGATCAACATATCCTGAGGGGATGTGTGGTGCATGCAAAAAATGGTACTGTATGTTCGAGGCATGTGAGCTGTAGATCACATGCTGTGCATACTCCTGCCATCTAGTGTTGGGTCCGGATGTTTGCACTTTGTTTTTCTTTGAAGAAGTCTATTGCAGTCACAAGGTAGGGGACTCCTCCTTTCGGTGATAGTGCGCATGGGCATCGACTCCATTGTTAGATTGTTTTTTTCCGCCATCGGGTTCGGATGTGAATTGCTGCGCTCCGGTTCGACACCGTTCCTTCTGTTTCCCTCGGTGCGCAAGACACTCACCCTTGACGGTATTGTTTCCGATCGCGTCTCCCATTCTTCGCGTATCGTATTTACTTCTTAAAAACTATCTTTCGATTGGAAAGCTCGTAGAAGGCCGTCAGACCTACCCGCGTCGGTCCGACCCGCAGTCGATGGATCAAACTCCCTTCAAATTCTGCCCTCGGTGTCACGCAAAGTACCCGCGCACCGACTCACACGAAGTGTGCAACCTGTGTTTCTCTCCGGAACACAGAGAACAGTACTGCGACGCGTGCCAGGCGGAAAGCGTCGGGCTCTAAGTCGGGACATGCAAAGCCAGCACACAGGCTCCATTCTGGACATCTTCGGGCAACAATCGGAAGAAGAGGCCGGGGATGCCATGGGAGCCGAGGAGGAGCAGGAACCGATCTCCATTTCTGAGCACAGCTCCGACCAGGATGAAAATATCCTGCATGGACAACGTACTGTGAGTACAGATCCTCCCTCGTCCCAAGATCCACCTCAACACAAAAAGAAGGCTCTGGTCCAACCCGCGCCCTCTGGCTCCGTTCGGCACCGAGACCACGCTTCTGACGCCCCACCTTCTGGCTTGGCACCGAAGCCTACAAAAAAGCCTTCCAGCTCCGAAAAGCCTCACTCCAAATCGGGCTCCGAGCCGAAACCTTCGGGGTTGAAACAAAAGTCCAGCTCCGACCCACACCATTCGGCACCGAAACACACTTCAGATCCGAAAACACCAACGCCTAAGGCACCGGCACCGAAACATTAGGCGCCGAAACAGTCAGATGTGCCGAAATCACCCAAAAAGCTAATTTTCGACGCTCTGATCGACAAACTGGACCCGAAACAAAAGGTGTTGTACATTCATCCAAAGACTGGACATATCACCACCAAAGTGACTTTAAAAAGAAAGACTGATACAGAAGAGGAATATCACATTCCTTTGAAGAAGAGAAGTGTTGGAACTAACCCTTCCCCTCCTCCTCTTCCATCACCTCCTTCGCCTCATTTTCAACCAATTTCACCTGAGCATTCACCACCACATACATCTGACAACCAGGATGATGGGGATGGCAATGAAGATGGGGGCGAAGATTATCAGCCAGTACCTACAGACCCGTGGGACGACTACAACACTAATTCGCCCACGGGCAATGAGCCCGACTTATACCCTACCAAACCCTCTCCACCGGACGACAGTGTAGGCTACATTGAATTACTGGGTAGAGCTGGCAACTACCATGGGGTGCAGCTGCACAAAGAATCCCTAGAAGAGGACTTCCTCTTTGAAACCCTTAGCAGCACACAAAAGTCATCACACACTCTACCCATGCTCAAAGGGATGATGAGGCATGTAGATGACATCTTTAATGACCCTGTCAGGGCTCGTATTCTTACCGCTAGAGTAGATAAGAAATACAAGCCTGCACCATCTGACCCAGTGTATGTAAGGGGACAATTACTATTGGACTCCCTGGTTGTGTCCAACGCACGCAAAAGAGCCTACTCACAACCTACAGGAGATGCTCCACCCCCAAATAAAGAATCCAAGCTTATTGATGCTTCGGGGAAAAGGGTGGCCTCTCAGGCAGCAAACTTCTGGCGCATCTCTAACAGTCACGCGTTGCTAGCACGATACGACCGTGCGCACTGGGAGGAGATGGAGCAATTGATCCAATTTCTGCCCCAAGAACATAGATCTAAAGCACCAAGACCTAGTGCGTGAGGGACAACTTACTTTAAACAATGCAATCAGGTGCTCCCTAGATGCTGCAGACACTGCTGCTAGAGCTGTAAACACCAGCGTCCTTTTAAGGAGACACACGTGGCTCCGCATATCTGGGTTCAAACCCAAGGTTCAAACCTCCATATTAAGCACACCCTTTGATAAGGAACACCTCTTTGGCCCAGTGGTAGATTCTTCACTGGAAAAGATGAAGAAACACACTGAAGTGGCCAAATCCATGGGAGCCCTTCAGTCAACACAAGCCTGTGGTTCCTTTTGGTGCTCTTTCTACCGCGGAGGCTCCAAAAATACCTCCTCGTAGACCACCTCCACCTACAAGGGCAATAGCCACCCCTTTGCGTGTTACTTCAGAGGGGGTTACAGAGGCAACAACGGCAAAGGCAGGGGTAGAGGTTCAAACACACGCACCTCCCCCTCCAATACAAAACAGTGACTTGCCTACACTTCCCTCCGACCACTCAACACATGTCGGGGGAAGACTTTCAGATTTTCTACCAGTCTGACAGTCAATAACAACAGACAAGTGGGTACTACAAAATATCCGTTCTGGTTACTGCCTCGAGTTCACAAACACTCCTCCAAACATTCCCCCAAAGTCACACAAACTTTCACCAGATCACCTACACCTCCTCAAACAAGAGGTACAGTCTCCTTCTAAAAGGGGCTATAGAGCCCGTACCACCACAACATCACGGGTCGGGCGTGTACTCTTTTTACTTCCTAATACCCAAAAAAGATGGTTCTCTTCCAATATTAGATCTCAGAGAACTCAATCTTTACATACAGTCAGATCATTTCCACATGGTAACACTTCAACAAGTACTACCTCTTCTGCAAAATGGCGACTTTCTGTCTACTCTAGACTTAAAGGACGCCTATTTCCATATTCCAATACACCCCGCTCATCGCAAATTCCGCAGGTTTGTGTTAGCGGATCAGCACTTTCAGTTCAAGGTACTCCCATTTGGAGTCACCACTGCCCCCAGACTCTTCACAAAGTGTCTGGCGGATAGTAGCTGCTCACTTGAGAAGACAAAGCGTCCCATACTTGGATGACTGGCTCATCAAAGCCAGCACGTACCAGCAATGTCTTCAGCACACTTTCAGAACAATTCAGTTACAACATCAACTAGGGTTCACAGTCAATGTGCTAAAATCACATCTCCAACCAGCCAATACTCAGAACTACCTAAGAGCCACTCTAGATACTCAAAAGGCTATGGCGTTTCCCAACGCAGCCAGAATTTGCAACATTCAGGCTTTAGTTCTCCAGTTTCAACCCAATCATTCGCTTCCAGCTTGGGTTTATATGCAACTGCTAGGAATGATGACATCTTGCATCATGATCGTCCCTCATGCCAGGCTACACATGCGTCCACTTCAGGAATGCTTAGCCAGTCAGTAGAACCAGTCACAGGGTCTATTAACCGATCTAGTGTTGGTAAGCGGCCGTACTAATCGCTCTCTGCAGTGGTGGAACACACAAAATTTATCAAAAGGACGGCCCTTCATAGACCCGGTTCCACAGATAGTACTAACAGCGGACGCGTCCCTCACTGGTTGGGGAGCTCATCTTCAACAACACACAGTGCAAGGCCTGTGGAGCCAACAGCAAAAGTTGCTCCTTATCAATCAATTGGAGTTACTTGCAATCTTTCTAGCTCTCGAGGCTTTTCAGACTCACCTGGAGGGCAAAGCTGTCTTGGTTCGTACAGACAACATGACAGCTATGTATTACATACAAAAACAGGGGGGACACACTCTCTCCAACTGTCCCTCTTAGCCCAAGACATCTGGAGGTGGGCCATTCACCTCAAACAGTATCTCCTAGCGGAACACCTCCCAGGAGTAAACAACCAGATTGCAGACCACCTCAGCAGGCAGAGGCAGCAAATACACGAATGGGAACTTCACCCTCAAGTTCTCCTCCCATACTTCCAAGCTTGGGGAGTCCCTCAGATAGATCTGTTTGCCACACACCAAAACGCAAAATGCCAAAGCTTCGCCTCCAGTTACCCACACCCGCAATCCAAAGGCAATGCAATATGGATGAACTGGTCGGGGATATTTGCCTACGCTTTTCCGCCTCTCCCACTCATTCCATTAGTGGTTCGGAAGCTCAGGCAAACATCTCTCACACTAATCCTAGTAGCTCCCACATGGGCACATCAACCTTGGTTCACAACCCTGTTGGAGCTGTCTCTGGTCCCGCATCAAAGGCTGCAGTCTCCTCACACAGAGCCATGGAGAAATCAGACACCCAGATCCCAAACATCTGAACCTCGCGATCTGGCTCCTGAAGTCATAGAGTTTGGTTATTTAAACCTTCCACCAGAATGTATGACTATCATTAGGGAGGCTAGAAGGCCAACCACAAGAGCCTGTTACGCAGCTAAGTGGAAGCGATTTGTTATTTATTGTAATAACAATCATATCAACCCTCTTGATGCTTCCATACAAAACATCATCTGCTATCTGTTATACTTGCAACAGGCAGCATTGGCTTACACCCCCATCAGACTACACCTCGCGGCAATAGCTGTGTATCTACAAAATAGACAGCATTTGTTGTTGTTTAGAGTACCCGTAATTAAAGCTTTCATGGAAGGACTAAAAAGAGTCATACCACCAAGAATCCCACTTGCCCCAGTGTGGAATCTTAACATAGTCCTCACAAGATTAATGGGCCCACCTTTTGAGCCCATGCACAAATGCGAACCGCAGTTCCTCTCTTGGAAAACCGCTTTCCTCATTGCAACCACTTCATTAAGAAGAGTGAGTGAACTACAGGCACTAACCATACAAGAACCTTTTTTCCAACTACACAGAGACAAAGTGGTTCTTCGTACCAACCCCAACTTTTTACCTAAGGTAGTATCTGCATTTCACATAAATCAGTCGGTAGAATTACCTGTATTGTTCCCTTAACCTGATTCTGTTGCAGAACGAGCTCTACACACCTTAGATGTCAGAAGAGCACTCTTGTACTACATTGAAAGAACTAAATCATTTCGTAAAACAAAACAACTCTTTGTTGCTTTTGCACCTCCACACAAGGGCAATCCTATCTCCAAATCTGGTATTGCAAGGTGGATTGTTAAGTGCATTCAAACTTGCTATGCAAAGGCAAAGAGGACTCCAACTGTACCCCCTTGGGCACATTCCACTTGCAAGCTAGGGGCCACTATGGCTTTCTTGGGAAACATTCCCATAGTTGACATTTGCAAAGCTGCAAAATGGTCTCACCGCACACATTCACCAAACACTATTGTGTAGATGTGTTAGCGAGACAACAAGCCAATGTGGGTCATGCAGTACTTAAAACACTGTTTCAGACAACTCCAACAGCTACAGGATAGCCACCGCTTTTCGAGGCTACTGCTATATAGTCTATGCACAGCATGTGATCTACAGCTCACATGCCTCAAAGGGATAATGTTACTTACCCAGTAAGCATCTGTTCTTGGCATGCAGAGCTGTAGATTCATATGCGCCCACCTACCTCCCCGGGTACCTGTAGCTGCTGCAGTTCTCTCTTTAGTTTACATACATAGGCATGGACATCTTTATTCTTTACCATCACTCCATTCTCACCCTCTGCGGGAAAACAATCTAACAATAGAGTCGATGCCCATGTGCACTATCACCGAAAGGAGGAGTCACCTACCTCGTGACTGGAAAGGACTTCTTCGAACATAAACGAAGTGCAAACATCCGGACCCAACACTAGATGGCTGTTGTATGCACAGCATGTGAATCTACAGCTCTACATGCCAAGAACAGATGCTTACTGGGTAAGTAACATTATCCTTACTTGAATCATTGATTACACAGAACCAACAATTTAGTTTGCTTCATCAGCAGTCAGTTACAAGTTTAAAATCCAACAGGCACGTGGTTCCACAATACAATACGGTCAGCATGTTTCGACAATCGGCAAAATCAAAAAGATCTAGCACCTTCTTTATCCAGTTGCAGATTCAAGCAAGTGGGAGAAGTGTCGTATTCAGTTCTGTCTGCATAGTGAGTAAAAGGATGTAGTTGCTTGCTCGACATGCAGTGTCGGGGGAATTGTTTTCCTACTTTTTTTCCAGAGAGAATAAGACAGCTACACAAGGGGAAAATATTGCAGGATATGAGTTGTAAGCAGTTATATTGCAGTTTACCTGAGAGGCAAACTCTCAGGTCTTACGCATCATGCTGTTTCATTAGTATCTTATTATATGAGAATAAAGTGAAAGCAGCCAAGCAGCAATTGACAATGCTTGTTAGGTGGAAGAGTTGATAATGATGCACTCACTATGTTTCTTCAGTATTGAATCTGTCATAGATTCACATGCTTGAATCTTCCCCGTTTTCATGGTGGGAGTCCCATGATAATAACAAGCAGTGTCTTAGATAAGCATTGAGAACCATGGAGAACTTAAGTGACATCGGTAACCATGTCACAGTGGTTTATAAGAACCAAATTTCAATCAATCAGAGCACAGCCGGAGCAGCACTCTTTTCCTGCAGGCCCACCATACCTCAGATTTCTAACCACATGTCATGTGTACGGGAGTCTCCCGGAGCTCTGCTCATTCTACAGTCGACTTTTGTCCTTTTTTTCTATCAGAATTGAGTTATTTGACCCTACAAACAACTCTGAGCTAACACCTGTTGTGTTTGCTAACTAGCATCATACCAGAGGGATCTAAAAAGAGGTTTTTCAGACCTTGTAAATCCTGTGGGAAATAAAGATTATTTTCTGAGGACCTCGATAAGGAATTTCTTTATTGCTTACACTCTCACCATAAACCAGAAGAATGTAAGAATTGCACAACTTTTTCTGCTAAAACTCTAAAAGACTGAAAAGCCAGGCTACTTATATGGCTTCAAAAGAAAGACACATAGTAGCCCTACTTCTGAAGATGAGGGGCAGAGTCCGTCTTCACCAGGGAGAAAGCATACAAATTAGGGCTCAACCTCATATGAAGGGGCAGCAAAGAAAATAAAGTCTCACAGCAAAGAATCTGAGACGGAAAAATAGTGAGTAAGGGAGTTTCTGGATCACTGCCCTCTCGTAAAATGTCTTCCACTTCTACTTCAGTGCCTGTAACTGCTGTTAGGAATCCTCATTGCGTAAAAATTGTTTGTAGATGGATCCACCTTCAATGGTCAAATTGTCGACAAGTGACGTGTCGACGAGGAAATAGTCGACAACAATGCAAGTCGCCTCAGCGGTGCAGATTGCAGTGTCGATGACAGCAAGAACAACATCTTAGTCATTGAGAAAGCTGACTGCAACCCCTTCGTCGACGAAGCCATCAACAGTGATTGCATCGACAGGGATTTGATGGCTACGAAAGCAAAAATCAGTCTTAGGCGATTCCGAAGAAAACAATTGTTTCCTTGTCTACGGCACAGAAGACAACAGTTTTAATTATTGCAGAAGGGATTCCAGTGACTTTACGCCTGGATCAGACATCTCCAAGTAAGGTGTCACCACTGCCTCCTGTACATCTCCTGGAGATGGAAGATGAAGAACCATTTTGGCCAGCTTATAGCCCCACACAACTACATGTCAAATGCTGAAATACTGATGATGACAAACCTGGAAAAGACAGTTCAACCTTAATTGAAGGAGATGACTCCTTTCAAGATAGGCAGCAATATGCCTCACATCGTTATAGGATACTGTTCCTTTGCCCATTTAGTTGGTAACAGATTTGCAGTACATGTTAAATGACTATTACAAGAGGTTCCCTGAGGCTAACTCACGGTGTTGCATCACTTCCTAAAAGACCATTGTGCTTGCAAGCACAAAAAGAGAGAAGAGTTTTGTCTCCGAATACTATCCGCGATAATTATATTGAAACTGATGCGAATGACCAGCAGGAAGAAGGAAAGATTACTCAGGATCAATTGGGTTCCAGTCAGGAGTGGGGTGATTATGTTGCCCCTCTGTCTGCATTTCCCACACCGCCACCTGCTAACTCTCCTCCAGAGGACATAGAAGGCTTTCAAGAACTCTTGGAATGGGCTTTTGGGTGACCTGCCTTTGCTAGTGAAGGAAACCAAATTCTTTCTTTCTGACTTCAAGGATTCAGCTAGAAAATTTGTTAAATCAATCCCCATTGTTGATCACATTTGGGAGGAAAGCTTAAAACTTACTGTCTCAGCAGTCGTTCCTCGTCTAGATAAAAAACTATAAAGCGCCAGAAAAGTTGCCTACATGTTTGATGCAAACGACCTAATGAAGGTCCAGAAATACTCCTACCCAGTGTTTGGTGCTGCCGGACAATGAAGGCAGACATCTGGATAACATTGTTAAGTGGTTTCCAGCGATGGCAGCAACATCCATCAGAGCATCTAACCCGTTGGCTATTTGAGGAAGGTATGACAGGCAGATGTTGTCAGACATGGCAGCCTTCCTATAATTTCTGCGGGAAGATTAAAAAAAGGAAGCTAAAAAGATATTACAGAAAGGGAAGAGAAATCTTCAACTGAAATAATAGATATAGCAATGTATATATCCTTGAACACTTTCAGACCGATGGCAGGTGCTGTAGTTTTGCAACGGCAGGGATGGCTGAAGGCCACTGCCTGTTAGTTCGGAAGTGAAAGCCAAGATATTGGCTTTTGACGGAGAAAACCTTTTTGAAAAGCATGTCGATGATGCCCTCCAGTCTATTAAGACAGACACTGATACAGCACATACTTTGGAAACATTTCAACAGCATTGTTTTCAGCCCTTTCTGGGAGGCAGTGGAAGAGGCCAATTCATGCCCAGAGCTCCTTACCAAACTTATAGATGCCAACCCTATCCCCAGTTTCAACAGGTCTATCGTCCACAACATGCAACAAGATAGAACGACTCCAGCACCGGCCTGCTCATAACAGCCTGCTCGTAGACTAACTCTGGCTGGAGGGAAACAGCAGCGAGGCCTCCAGGCGTCGGTGAAACTTTGCAGGTGCTAGTCACCTCAGTCTCTCAACAGCAACATCTGAACAAAGACCTTTACAATCACTTGAAGATAATCTCTTCAGACCAGTGGGTGATAGATGTAATACAGCATGGTCAGACCCTAGAATTTTTTCAAAAGCCTCACAGACGCCCTCCTTTCAAGTGGTGTCATCAACCTCTAGTTCTGTTAAAAGAGGAAATTCTGTTGCTTGTTTCCAAGAGTGCAATAGAGCATGTTCCGCTCGTACATCAGAACAAGGGCTTCTACTCCAACTTCTTCCTCATCAAGAAAAAGTCCGGGAAATGGAGACAAGCTATGGGTCTGAGACTACTGAACAAATGCATAAAAAAAACAGCCTTTCAGAATACTGTCTTTGCAGTAGATTTTACAACTACTAAACTTGGAAGATTACATGATGTCACTAGATCTGCTGGATGCTCACTTCCACATCCATATACATGTAAAGCATCGGAAGTACCTAAGGATCTGATAGAGACATCTAGCCGCAGATTCCTTACCTTTGAATTTCCCAGGCACCTGACTGAATCCAGAAGTTTTTTCTTCGAGCAATACCCCTGCGCTCTAGTAGGTGGCGTCGGTCAGCTCTATGTGACGTCGTCTATGTTGCCTGTGCCGTTGTGACATCCACGTCCCCTATATAGGCACCACCCTGGCATAGTGATGTCCGTTCTCTTCGCTCCAGCCAACGCAGATCCATGAAGAGAGCTACCCTCTGTCACTTTTTGACAGGCTTTTTTCGAGATTTTGTCCACCCCCTTTTTTGGTGTGTAGGTTTTTCCTAATATATCCAAGAAGACTTCTGAGTTCAAGCCATGCGGCGCCTGTCACTGTGCTGGTGATGGACCCACACCTGGTTTGTCTCTGGTGCCTGGAGCGCGACTCAGTGGTGCTCTGACTGCCAGGCCATTGCTCAGAAAGCTTTGAGGGAGTGGTCCCTAAAGCTGTTTGCAACTTGGCACTCGGAACCACGTTGCTCTCCTCGGAGGTCTCATTCACGGTCCAAGTCGAGTGGGAGGTATGGACATCGGTCCGGGAGTACTAAGTCTTCTTTCTCCCACTCAAAGTCGTCAATCAGGTTAGAAGCACAAAAAACATTCTCCCTCTCCGTCATCCGACGCATCAGAGGAGTCTGTGTTCTAGGTCTTGTTCCTCTGAACCTGTGCCTCGGTCGACTCCACATTTCCCCACCTTCTCGGAAGCCAGAGCAACCCGCACCCAACTCAAAAGAAATGTATGATGCCATGTGCCTCCATATTTGGGCAGCCTGACCCTGCCGGCGTGCCTTTGGGCCCTGGAGGCTCAGAGGGGGCTCAATCGGGTTCCGCGTCGGCAGGCCTGACATTAATGACCTCCCCATGGATCCGGCTATGGATTCAGACCGACACTGGTCGTACCATTGCAACCTTCCCCGACCCCAACACAGAGACTTTCGATGCCGCTAGCCATTCACATCCCCGACGACCCAGAGCCGGATCGGCACCAGCAGAACACTTAGCTCTTTGGTCGGTTCCTCAGCCTTATTCTGAAGAGCTAGGAATGTAAGAAGATTGGGAGGGGGTTGCTTGACCCTTTACAAGACCAGTCTTATCAAGACATGGACTGGTATGAGGAATTGGGTGAGACCAGCAGACTGGATACCTCTTCAGATTCTGGCCTGCTTTCTCCCCCTACCATGGCTGCCGAGGACAAAGCATCATACGCTAGGGTGGTGCGAAGGACAGCTGAGTTCCTGGACCTTCAGCTCCCTTCTGTGGCTGTCAAGATGAATATCTTGACAGGGGTCCTGCAGCCAGGTGTCTCCTTCTCGGAACCCTTGCTGCCCTTCAGCGAGGCCTTGACTGATGTCTTACTGGGAACCTGGTCCAAGCTCAGCAAAGGGCCTCCTGTGAATAGGACAATCGACCGCCGCCATCTCCCTGCGCGGGGCGACCCAAATTTCCTCACCTACCACCCTACTCCTGAGAGCTTGGTGGTCCAAGCCGCCACCTCCCACAGCACGTTCCCTTCCGCACCCCCAGACAGGGAGTCCAAAAGACTGGGCATTTGGGGTAAGAAAATGTTTTCTTCTGCCATACTTGCATTGCAATCAGTGAGCACCGCATGCCTACTGGGCCGAAACTCCCACTCACTGTGGGAAACAGTTGCGCAAATGCTGCCACAGGCCCTGGAGGAGGCATGGGCCATCTTCTCCTAAGCAGTATCAGATGGGCGAGCTATTTCAAAGTTTGCCATTCTTTGTTGCCTTTCCACGACCGACTCGCTGGGCAGAGCGATTTCAAAGACAGTGGCTGTTCGACGCCACGCCTGTTTTGAGGACTTTTGGCTTTTCAAGGGATATCCAAACTTCTCTCATGGACATGCCCTTTGATGGCACCCGTCTCTTTGGAGACAAGGCAGACATGGCACTAGAGCACTTTAAGGACTCATGGGCTACGGCCAAGTCCTTGGGCCTCTCAGTGGCCACATGTGCCCCGTCTGCCTTTCGTGGCTGCGGAAGGGGCTTTCAGCTGCGCCAACTATACCCCAGCCACAAGACTTCGCACATTCAGCAACCTGTGCGGCCATGGGCATCTCGTTTTGACCCCGTGGGTCGGACGGTCAGAGGTCGGGTCAGACCCCCAGCCCCTCTGCAGCCTCTGCCTCTGAACCTTCCAAGTCATGGGCGGACAGTTGGTGGCAGGATCAACCATCACCTCCACCACTGGCAGAGCATCACTTCGGACAGATGGTCTGATGGGTCTACTCCCTCCTCTTCGAGACTATCCCTCCCTACATGCCTCCATCTTATGATCGGCTGACAGAGGATCATTTGTCCCTGCTCTGCGAGGAAGTCATGGCACTCTTGGCCAAGGGAGCCAAAGAGAGGGTTCCGATGCCAGAAGTAGGATATGACTGCTATTCCTGCTACTTTATGGTCCCCAAGAAGGACAAGGGTCTTTGTCTTGTTCTAGATCTGCGAGCCCTCCACTACTTCCCCAAGAAGGAAAAGTTTAAGATGCTCACTCTGGCTCAGGTCTTGTCGCCCTCGACCCAGGCGACTGGATGGTATTGTTGGACTTGCAGGACGCCTATTTTTACATTCCCGTCCTGCCTGCTCATCGGTGCTACCTGCAGTTCACGGTAAGCCACAAGCCCTTTCAGTTCACCTTGCTCCCCTTTGGCCCTACAAACACCCCTCGGGTGTTCACCAAGGTGATGGCGGTTGTTGCAGCTCATCTGCGCAGATCAGGGGTGGCAGTCTCTCCCTTATCTTGACGACTGGCTGTTGGAGGCAGGCTCGCCCCAGGCTGTCGTCTCCCACCTACAGACTACGGTGAACCTCCTGCATTTGCTGAGGTTCACTATCAACGTGCCGAAGTCACACCTGACTCCCTCTCAGACGCTCCTTTATCGGAGCTGTTCTGAGCGCAGTGCAGTTTTGGGCCTATCCCGAGCGGCGAGTCCAGGATATTCAGGCTATGATAACGATGTTTCATCCTCTATCCTGGATTTCGGTGAGAATTACTCTGAGGCTGCTGGGCCTCATGGCCTCCTGCATCCTGCTAATGACACATGCCAGATGGCATATGTAGGAAGCTGGCTCTGTATATACTATACCAAAGTGAGGTATAGTGTGCACAGAGTCCAGTGGAACCCCAAAGGTTGGCAGAGGTAAAAGTAGATAGCACCTTACTCTCTTTTTGTGGTAGTGTGGGCGAGCAGTAAGGCTTTATCAGAGGGTAGTGTTAAGCATTGGTTGTACACACTCAATCAGCAAATGATATCACACACTCAAAGAATGAATTCAGACCAATTTTGTTTGTATAAAAAATATTCTTTTAGTTATTTTATTTCCTAGAACCAAGCAAGCCTGGCACAGGTAAGTGGCTTATACTTTGCAGTAATAATACAGTTTGAATTGCAGTTGTATATATACGTTCAAGGCATGCAAGCTGTAGATCACATGCTTTGCATACTCCTGCCATCTAGTGTTGGGTCCGGATGTTTGCAAGTTGTTTTTCTTCGAAGAAGTCTTTCCAGTCAAGAGGTAGGTGACTCCTCCTTTCGGTGATAGTGCGCATGGGCATCAACTCTATTGTTAGATTGTTTTTTTTCCGCCATCAGGTTCGGACGTGAATTGCTGCGCTCCAGTTTGACACAGTTTCTTCGGTTTCCCTCGGTGCGCAAGACACTCACCCTCAACGGTATTGTTTTCGATCGCGTAATCCCATTCTCCGCATTTCGTATTTACTTAAAAAACCCTCTTTCGATCAAGGAGCTCGTGGAAGGCCGTCGGGCCTACCCGCGTCTGTCCGCTTTGCAGCCGACGGAACGAACTCCATTTAAATTCTGCCATCGGTGCCACGCGAAGTATCCGCGCACCGACTCACACCAAGTGTGCAACCTGTGCTTGTCTCCAGAGCACAGAGAACAGGACTGTGACGCATGTAAGGCTTTCCGATCGAAAAAGACGCTTCGCGACAGTCGGGCTCGACGTCGCGACATGCAGAGCCAACACACAAGTTCCATTCCGGACCTCTTCGGAGAGGATTCAGAACAAGAGGCCGGAGACGTCATGGGAGCCGAGGAGGAACAAGTCCCAATCTCCATCTCGGACTACGGCTCCGATGGGACGAAGACATCCCGCAAGGGCAGTGTATCGTGAGTACAGATCCTCTCTTGCCCCAAAGTCCACCTCAGCCCAAGAAGAAGGCTCTGGTCCAACCCCCGCCTCCGGGCCACGGTCGGCACCGACAACATGTTTCAGACGCCCCGCCCTCCGGCTCGGCACCGAAACACATCTAAAAGCCTTCCGGCTCCGAGCAGAGCCGTTCGAAAACGGGCTCAGAGCCGAAACCTTCAGGATCGAAGACAGGCTCCGTCCCATGCCCTTCAACACCGAAAACACCTTCGGATCCGAAATCCTCGGCATCCAAAACACCAGCATCCAAAACACCGGCACCGAAAATTTCGGGACCGAAACAAACTGATGTGCAGATTCCATCTAAGGAACAACATTTCGATGCCCCGCCTTCCAAACCGGATCCCAAACAAAGAGAGCTATATATCCACCCAACTACTGGACATATCTCCACAAAACTGATAATAAAACGGAAACCTGAGACAGAAGAGGCCTACCACATTCCCTTAAAAAGGAAAAATGTTGGTACTAATCCTTTTCCTCCTCCCCTTCCATCTCCTCCTTCTCCTCAGTTTCAACCTTTAATGATTTCACCTGAACACTCACCACCACATACACCTGAAGATCAGGGGGGTGGGGATGGGGCTGGGGACAATGAACCAATGCCCCCAGACCCCTGGACAGATGATTACACCAATTCCCCCACAGGGAATGATCCTGACCTGTACCCTACCAAGCCCTCTCCACCTATCGACAGTGTACTTTATATAGAACTGCTGGGTAGAGCTGCTAACTACCATGGGGCTCAACTCAATAAGGAATCCCTAGAAGAGGATTTCCTTTTCGAGACTCGTAGTAGCGCACAAAAGTCCTCACACACACTTCCCATGCTCAAGGGTATAATCAGGCACGTGAATGATATTTTTAATGACCCCGTCAGGGCCCGTATCCTTATCCCTAGGGTAGATAAGAAATATAAGCCAGCACCATCTGATCCAGCATACATAAAGGGCCAATTACCATTGAATTCCTTAGTAGTGTCCAACGCACGCAAGAGGGCCAATTCGCAGACAACAGGAGGTGCTCCACCCCCAGATAAAGAATCTAAGCTCATTGACACTTTGGGGAAAAGGGTAGCCTCTCAGGCTGCAAACTTCTGGCGCATCTCCAATACACAAGCGCTGCTAGCTAGATACGACAGGGCGCATTGGGATGAGATGGAGCAGTTGCTCCAATTTCTACCTGATGAGCACAAGTCCAAAGCGCTAGACCTAGTGCGGGAGGGACAGCTCATTTCAAATAATTCAATTAGGTGCGCGCTAGATCCTAAAGACACTGCTGCTAGAGCTGTGAACACCAGCGTCCTTTTAAGAAGGCATGCCTGGCTACGTATTTCAGGATTCAAACCAGAGGCTCAGACTTCTATCCTGAACACACCATTCGATAAGGAACACCTATTTGGCCCTGCGGTAGATTCATCACTGGAAAAAATGAAGGCGGACACAGAAGTGGCCAAATCCATGGGAGCCCTTCAATTAACACCAGGATGTGGTTCCTTTCGGCGCTCCTTCTACCGCGGAGGATCTAAAACTACCTCCTCAAACATTAATACCACCACGTATAAAGGCAACAATAAACCCTCTGCCTCTAAGGGTTTCTTCAGAGTGGGTTACAGAGGCAACAATGGCAAGGGTAGAGGTAGAAGCTCAAGTACACGCGCCTTCCCCTCCAACACCAAACAGTGACTTCCCTACACTACCCCCGACCATCTAACACCTGTCGGGGGCGACTTTCACATTTCCAACCTGTCTGGCAGTCCATAACGCCAGACAAATGGGTACTGGAGATTATCCGTTCTGGTTACTGCCTGGAGTTCACCAACAATCCACCAAGCATTCCCCCAAGGTCACACAAACTCTCACCGGATCACCATCACCTCAAACAAGAGGTTCAATCTCTCCTTCTTAAAGGGGCTATAGAGTCTGTACCACTACAATACCACGGGTTGGGCGTATACTCTTTTTACTTTCTGATACCCAAAAAGGACGGTTCTCTCAGGCCAATCTTGGACCTCAGAGAACTAAATCTTTACATACTGTCAGACCATTTTCACATGGTAACACTTCAACAGGTACTACCACTTATGCAACAGAGCGACTTTCTGTCTTCTCTAGACTTAAAGGACACCTATTTTCATATTTGAATACATCCTGCTCATCGCAAATTTCACCGATTTGTGATAGCGGGTCAACATTACCAGTTCAGGGCACTCCCCTTCGGAGTCACCACTGCTCCTAGAGTCTTCACAAAGTGTCTAGCAGTAGTCGCTGTTCATCTGAGAAGACAACACATTCATGTCTTCCCCTACTTGGACGACTGGCTCATCAAAGCCAGTACGTATTCAAAATGTCTCAAATACACATACAGAACGCTACAGTTAATATATCAACTTGGGTTCACAGTCAGTGTGCTAAAATCACATCTCCAACCTTCCAATACTCAAAACTACCTAGGAGCCACTTTAAATACTCAAAAGGCTTTGGCCTTTCCCAACGCAGCCAGAATTAGCAACATTCAGGCTCTAGTTCTCCAGTTTCAATCCAATCACTCGCTTCCGGCTCGAGTGTGTATGCAACTACTGGGAATGATGGCATCTTGCATTATGGTCGTTCCACATGCCAGGCTTCACATGCGTCCCCTACAAGAATGCTTAACGAGTCAGTGGAACCAATCGCTGGGTCTTTTAACCGATCTAGTGTTGGTAAGCGGCCGTACTCATCGCTCTCTGCAGTGGTGGAACACACATAATTTATCAAAAAGACAGCCCTTTATAGACCCAGTTCCACAGACCATGCTAACAGCGGACGCGTCCCTCAGTGGCTGTGGGGCCCATCTTTAGCACCACACAGTGCAAGGCCTGTGGAGCCAACAGCAAAAATCGCTCCACATCAACCATCTAGAGCTGCTAGCAGTCTTTCTAGCGCTCAAAGCATTTCAAACTCACCTGGTTGGTAAAGCTGTCCTAGTTTGTACCGACAACATGACAGCTATGTATTACATCTCTACAACTGTCACACTTGGCCCAAGATATCTGGAGGTGGGCCATTCACCACAAAATCTATCTCCTAGCGGAACACCTCCCAGGAGTGAACAATCAGATTGCCGATCTCCTAAGCAGTCAGAGGCAGCAAATACACGAATGGGAGCTTCACCCTCAGGTTCTCCTTCCGTACTTTCAAAGTGGGGAGTCCCTCACATAGATCTATTTGCCACACACCAAAACGCAAAATGCCTAAACTTCGCCTCCAGATACCCACACCCACTCTCCAAAGGCAATGCACTATGGATGAACTGGTCAGGGATATTTGCCTACGCTTTTCTGCCTCCCACTCATTCCATTAGTAGTTCGGAAGCTCAGACAAACATCCCTCACACTAATCTTAGTAGCTCCCACATGGGCCCGTCAACCATGGTTCACAACCCTGTTAGAGCTGTCTCTGGTTCCACATCAAAAGCTGCACCTAACATCCAGTCTCCTCACACAGAACCATGGAGAAATCAGACACCCAGATCCCAAACAACTGAACCTCACGATCTGGCTCCTGAAGTCATTGAGTTTGGTTATCTAAATCTTCCACCAGACTGTATGAACATCATTAGGGAGGCCAGAAGGCCTACTCCAAGAGCCTGCTACGCAGCTAAATGGAAACGTTTTGTTATCCATTGCAATAACAATAACGTCAATCCTCTTGATGCTTCAATACAAAACCTCATTTGTTACCTGTTACACTTACAACAGTCAGGATTGGCTTACACTTCTATCCGACTACACCTCGCTGCAATAGCTGCGTATCTACAGAATAGGCAACATTTATCGCTTTTCAGAGTGCCTGTAATCAAAGGTTTCATGGAAGGACTTAAGAGTCATACCACAGAGACTTCCACCAGCCCCAGTGTGGAATCTTAACATAGTTCTCACAAGGTTAATGGGCCCACCTTTTGAACCCATGCATAAATGTGACCCTATAAACTAGTTGGATGAGAGGCAATATATGCACAGACACAGTTTGTACAATAAAAAGCACATCAATAAAAAGATTATCAGCAGAAAGTCGTTTCTGGTCTTTTATTTCCAGATATACTTGATATGCAATTGATGAAACCAGCCAACGCGTTTCGCCCAAACATGGGCTTCTTCAGGGCATTAAGGTAGAGATATAAGTCAGATCCTCAGTAACTGGATCAAGAACGAGAAATAAATCTGTTGTTTTAATGAAGAATTCTCGTGGTGGAGAACAGTTCTGTATTTAAACAAGGTACCGTATAAAAATAATAGTCGAGAGATAGATCAAAGCCGTGTCCGGAACGCGTCCTGTAACCAGCGTGTCTGGTAGACTCTGCCCTGCGCTTCTCATCCAACTAGTTTATATATTCATTTTTGTGGTCTACAAGTGGCAGATCATTTGAGGTGGGCAATATCTTTTGTTTACATAGTGACTAGTTCAGGTGGTGCAGTCTTCTAAGACCCAGCCGCTTTCATTCTTGTCCTTTCATAAATGTGACCCACAGTTTCTCTCTTGGAAAACTGCTTTCCTCATTGCAATCACTTCACTGAGGAGAGTGGGTGAACTACAGGCACTAACCATAAAAGAACCTTTTTTCCAGCTACACAGAGACAAAGTAGTTCTTCGTAGTAACCTCAAATTTCTTCCTAAGGTAGTATCTGCCTTTCACATCAATCAGTCGGTTGAACTACCACTATTCTTTCCTCAACCTGATTCTGTGGCAGAACGAGCTCTACATACCTTAGATGTCAGAAGAGCCCTTTTATATTACATTGAAAGAACAAAATCATTTCGCAAAACCAAACAACTTTTTGTTGCTTTTGCACCACCACACAAGGGCAATCCTATCTCCAAGTCAGGTATTGCAAGATGGATTGTTAAATGTATTAAAACTTGTTATGCAAAAGCAAAAAGAACTTTAACTGTACCCCCTAAAGCGCATTCCACTCGCAAAATAGGGGCTACTATAGCTTTCTTAGGAAACATCCCCATAGTTGACATTTGTTAAGCTGCAACATGGTCTACTCCACACACATTCACCAAACACAGTCGTGTAGATGTGTTAGCAAGACAACAAGCTAATGTGGGCCAAGCAGTACTTAAAACATTTTTCAGACAACTCCAACAGCTTCAGGTTAGCCACCGCTTTGGGAGAATACTGCTGTATAATCTATGCAAAGCATGTGATCTACAGCTCAATTGCCTCGAACGGATAATGTTACATACCCAGTAAACATCTGTTCTTGGCATGTACAGCTGTAGATTCACATGCGCCCACCCGCCTCCCCGGGTACCTGTAGCTGCTGAAGTTCTCTTTTATTATACATACATACGTATGGACATCTCTATTCTTTACTACTAACTCCATTCTCACCCTCTGCGAGAAAACAATCTAACAATGGAGTCGATGTCCATGCGCACTATCACTGAAAGGAGGAGTCACCTACCTTGTGACTGGAAAGACTTCTTCGAAGAAAAACAACTTGCAAACATCCGGACCCAACACTAGATGGCAGGAGTATGCAAAGTATGTGAATCTACAGCTGTACATGCCAAGAACAGATGTTTACTGGGTAAGTAACATTATCCTTTGGTTTGATTACAGTAGAATTACTAGTAATGCAATGCTTTGAAATATTGTACATATACTTTGTATTGGCTTTTCAATAGAATGTCAAGTAGATTACTTTACAGATTACTTTTCTTACACAGTGTAGTATTCCTGGATACTACACTGGGACATTTCCTGTAAACAGTTAAGTAAAAGCGTTTTGGTTACAGTTTTAGAGACTTTTATAGATTTTCCAACTCCACACTTAGAAACTTTTTTATAGAAAAACAGTCAATGTTATCCTATGGGAGAAAATAGTGTTATCGGTTCAGAGGTAAGTACTTTGTTGTGGGAGTTGGTTTTCTGGGGTTAGACTCGGGGGGGGGGGGGGGGTCTCCCAGGGTCGAAGATGCACTCTCAAAGCACCCTCAGCGGCACTAGGGCGGCCGGGTGCGGAGTACTGAGGCCCAATGTTATTCAATGGGGGATAGAGGGCCTCCGGTTGGTGGCTGCTCACGAGCAGGCCACAAGGTTGTGGGAGCAAGGCTCCTGGACTTAAGCTCAGGGCAAATGGGAGTTCAAGGTAGCACCAAATGGGCACCCTCAGCGGCACTAGGGTGGCCGTTTGCAGGGTGCTGGTTTGTCATCGGGTGCCCTGTTACTTTCAATGGGGGAGTCTCGGTTTGCACACACACTGCAGGCTCGGGTACGAAGGTCTTCTGGGTGCGACCACCATTTGGAGAGGTAAGTTAGGATGCTGGGGGTTGGTTAGACACCGTTGGTTGGGCCACCCACGGCCGTGGGGCGTCTGGTGCAGGGGTGTCTTTTAGGGTCGGATCTTCTTACCAGCTCCTGGTCGCGGTTGGGGGGACCTTCCGGTTTGAAGCTGCAGGCGTCGGCTTGAGGCAGGTCAGGGACCACCGGATCTCGGGTCAGGATTGCCTCGTGGTGTTGGGCCACTCAAACTCTGGCCGTGGGCGTCGGGTGCAGAGTGGTGCAGACTGCAGATTTCACCGGAGCTGGAGTCTGTGGGTATACAAATCCGGTGTTCACGGGAGACGGTCTTTTCTTTGGAAGGCAGGGCAGGTCCTCTGGGTTCTTGAGGTTGCTGGCTGCAGGACACACCGGAGTTTCGCTTCTGTAGGTTCGAGGTGGGGACAGGCCGGAAGGGATGGGGCCAAGTCAGTGGACGTCCTCCTCTTCTTAGCTTCGGCATGGCTCTTTGGTCCTTCTTCTTTTCTTATTGTGATTTCTTGTCTGAGGAGGCAAGGTTCAGGGGTGCCCCTAAATACTAGATTTAGGGGCTTTACAGGTAAGTAAAAGGTTGGGACCAATGGGTCCCTTCCTTGGGGTGGGTACACCCCCTATTATTCCACCCTCCAGTGGGAGAGGGGCATATGCCTCACTCTGGTTGGCTGGGTCCCCCCATTTGCAAGATGGGGGGACTGAGAGCTGTGCTTCACCTCACTTCCCCCACCTGAGGGGTGGGGTTGGCAAAGGTGGGCACACCTCTCTTCCTCACTTGTTTTTCCTGCCGGTTCTCCCGCCCAAAGTGGGGGTCAGAACCGGTGGGGGCCAGTTCCTGAAAGCAGCAACAGGCCTGGGGAAGCTCACAAAGGCGGAAAGCCTTTGAAGCTTCCCCCTTCGTGGACCCTGCCCATCCTGGGGGAGGAGGCTTGGCACCTAATCCCAGGATGTGCATTGTTTCAGACCCCCGAGAGCAGCAGGCTCTCAACCCAGGGGTCCAGAAACATGTCTGGTGGTAGCAGCTGGCGAGCAGCCACTCAGCCTGGACACTAGTGATAGGTCGTTTTTCAGGGGGCATCTCTAAGATGCCCTCTGTGTGCATTCTTCATTAAATCCCACACTGGCATCAGTGTGGGTTTAATGTGCTGAGAAGTTTGATACCAAACTTCTCAGTTTTCAGTAAAGCCATTATGGTACTGTGGAGTTCCTAATGACAAACTCCCAGCACCATATACTCTTAATGGCATTACTGCACTTACAATGTCTAAGAATTGGCTTAGACACTGTAGGGGTACAGGGCTCATGCACCTGTACCCTCACCACTGGTATAGTGCACCCAGCTAGAGGGGTGAATGATCTATGCCAGGGCAGTGGGTTGTGGGCATGGCACACAGGGATGTGTGCCATGTCGACTCTTCACTTTGTTCTGCACCCAAACACGCAGCCTACAAAGGCAGTGTGTGGGTGTAAAGGTACAGGGCCTCTAAGGGTGGCACAAAAAGTGCTGCAGCCCTTAGAGGCCTTCCCTGGTCACAGTGCCCTGGGTACCTGTGGTACCATTTACCAGGGACTGACCTGTGGCCAGAGAGTGCCAATTGGGTTTGGTCTTCAATGTAGTTTTAGGGAAAGAACATAGGCCCTGGGTACCTGATTGGCAGGAGCCCAGGGCACACTCAGTCAAAGTACATCAGCAGTTCAGCAAGAAGTGGGGGCAACCATGCAGAAAGAGGGCACTTTCTCACAGCATATGCAGGCTCTGCAGTTGGATCTGAAGTTCCAGGGGGCGCAGCAACAGGGGAACCTCTCCAACATGGTCCAGATCTCGGAGGGAACTGCACAGGACCTGCAGTGGTGGGTGACCAACCGTGATTGGGTCAGAGGCAGAACTCTCTCCCTTCCCCAACCAGACCACACAGTATTGACAGATGCATCACTCCTGGGATGGTGTGGCCATCTGGGAGAGGTGGAGATCAGAGGACTCTGATCTCCGGCGGAATCCCGAGTCCACATCAACTTGCTGAAGCGATTCACTTGGCATTGAAAGCCTTTCTTCCTTCAATCAAGGGAAAGCTGGTTCAAGTGTTTGCGGACAACACCACCGCCATGTGGTACTGCAACAAGCAGGGCGAGGTGGGGTCGGGACCCTTTGTCAAGAGTCCCTGTGTGTCTTGAAATGGCTGGAACAGCAGGGCATATCCCTGTTGATTCAACAACTGGCAGGTTCTCTGAACGTCAGGGTGGACAAACTCAGCTTTCGATGCCTAGCGTATCACAAATGGCGTCTCCATCTACAGGTGGCGCAAGGTCTCTTTCAACAATGGGCAGATCCTTGGTGTGAAGAAAGTCCAAGAGAACCCAAGGAAACACCCCCTTCTTACCTATTGTTTTCGCTATAGACGCCCTCCAGTTGATCCCGAGGCGCCTGGGGAAAAAACAGAAAAGAAGAAATAAAGATCACAAAACTAAAAATGGACTATCCTTGTCCTACGCAGGCGACAGGAGGAGCAGAGGAATCGGGGAGCCAATTTAGGAGTTCCCAAGAAGGAGAAAAGGAGACTGCCAATTCTGGCTAGAAGAGAACAGAGGATGAGGATCCTGGGTGCGGCGAGAGGAACCTGGAAGATGCGGAGAGCAAGGAGCCCGTGTGCAAGTGGCCGGAGGGTTCCAGGAGCAACTGCCCAGACGAGCCAAGGACGGGACCCGACAAGACTCCCGAGGAATGGAGTGAGGAGAGGTGGACACCAAAAGAGGACGCTCACAAGCCGCCACAACTCGGGAGAGTTGCGGCAAATGCGGTACATGGGACAGGAAAGGAAACTGAACGGGGTGGGTCGGGTTGATCTCGGTGACACGGGGAGTTTGGGGAAAGGGACGGGGAACTTTCTCTGTGGGTTTTCTTTGTTTGTTTATTATTTTCACCGGCATATCAGAGCTGGCTTTTACCCCGGGGCATATACATTGCGCTGACCCGAATTTTGTCATAATGAGAACCGATACTTGAATCTTTTTTGTTGTGCCCCTTAAGAAAAGATATACTAATATAGAAGGGCAGGACCAGAAATTAGTTATCAGTACCTCAGACAAGTGAAAATATCTAATAAAATACCAAAGGTAATTACCAACTGGAATGGTTCTAGTTTTCCTAAGTTTTCCTAAAAGAGTAGAATCCCAGTAAGAAATGGGAATTCTACTCTAGGAGTAATTACGTTTTTAAGTCTCTTCCTCCTATATTACAACTAGGCCGAGCTTGCACAGTTTCACGGGTGTGGTGGAGGTATCTATCCTGATAAAGTCTGATGGAAGAATATTTGCTTACCTCTACCTTCTTCTTCCTTTACTTCGAGCCTCTGGGTGACACCCTCCTGGGCGACGTGGAGGAGCTGAAAGGAGAGAGAAAAAAGAAAAGTTGGAGAAGATTTCCTCTGCAATTAAACATCCAGACAAACCCCTTAAACTGTCATATCAATAAAACAAGCCATCATTAAGAACCACATTCAGCCCCCTCGCTTCTTTTTCCGCCCATCCCTCCCACACTTGGTTAGATCTGTTCGCCTCTGCTGAGAACGTGCAGTGTCAGCAATTTTGCGTGCTGGAGTTTCCAGGTGTCTTTCTCTCTCGGAGACGGTTTTAGTCTTGAGTGGAACTCGGGCCTCCTATATGCCTTCCGCCCATACCACTCCTGTCCAGAGCGGTCAAAAAGATCAGGAGGGACCGTACCCAAGTCATTCTTGTGGCTACGGACTGGGCACTGAGAGTCTGGTATTCCGAGCTTCTCCAATTGAGCATTGATCCGCCTATCAGGCTGCTCCTTTGAGAGGATCTTCTGTCGCAGCAGCCAGGGAGGGTCCTCCACTCGAACCTGTTAACTCTTTGCCTTCTTGCGTGGAGATGTGGCAGTGGATAGCATTCGACCTTCTTCCTGAAGTTTGCAATGTTATTTTGGCGGCCCTCCACCAAGACTGTGTACGCCTGCCAGTGGAACAAATTTGTAAAATATTGTACAGAAAGGTCTATTGATCCTCTTTCTGCTTCCCTTTCTCAAGTTTTGCTTTTTATTTTGACCCATGCCCAAAATTGTTCTACACTCTCAAAGGGTACCTTTCGGCCCCGTCTGCCTTCCTGAGGCTGCAGAACAACCCTCATTATTTAAATCTCTCATTGTAAATAGAGTTTTCAAAATCCTTGTACATATGTTACCACCTTCACCTTTTATTATGCCTCATTGGGACTTTAATTTGCTTCAAAGGGCCCAACCGAGCAGTCAGTATACCTATGAATATTTTAGTATCCAGGTTCAACAAGGCTATTGGCCTAAATGAGCCACACTGTATGGGATTCTTGCTAGGTTTAAGGATCACAGAAAACACTGCATTTTTCATAGAATCTGCAAGTCTCTGAATCCCCACAGAAGTTGAATATGCAAGTTAACACCAGAGCCAAGAGTCTTAAAAAAACAAAAAAAAAAAAAACTGCATTCTACCTGTCTGGGCCGGGGCTTTGCCTGTGTCTTAGTTATTGAGGGCACCCATCACCTCTTGAAATGAGATTAGACAGTTCAGGTCCACTGCGTGCAATACTGGGATCCCTTGGCCCGATGTGTCAAAGTTTACATATTGTCTTGAGCGCCTCTAACCTCTATCACCCTTTCCCTGTTGATCGTGACCCTCAGTTGTGTGGCTAGCAACCTGCATGCTCTATTGCCAGAAACATAATATATCAGTTCTGCTGTCAGGAGGGCATGCTCGGACTTGAGCAGGTCAAGTGCTCTCATCTGCCTTATAGGGGCTGCGATCCAGTGGCAAGTATTTTTGGAGATGGTGGCCTAGTGTTCTTTTCCAGAACAAAATGTACTCTGATGTCTGCTCTGGTTATATTTATGCATGTTGTCACTGAGATAAATAACTGCCTCAGTATTGCTTTAAGTGTGTCCCAAAGAAGAGGGATCCCCACCTCTTCCTTGTCGTTATGTGTTAGAAAATCACGTACGGTCACTGTAACCTCTTACCTAAGTGACCCACCACAAAGCTGGTTGTCACTTAGTCGCTATGTCCCATCCTCTGATTCTTTCTGTCTGTGGAAATAGCGTGGGTAATTGGTGCTTGGTCAGAGAAAGCACTGTGGCTAATTGAAGTATCCTCAAATGTCAGTAGTCCGCTAGTTTCAACTAAAAAGTGATCTAAACATACATATGTACCCCTATAGCCAGAGTAAAATGTGTAATCAGAGCTCCCTTTTTATTGTCCCCACCAAACCTCTGCTAGCTCCAAGTATTCAAGCCATTTTCTAAATGCAGCAGAAAATCATGCCCCCCACACCCAAATGTTTGATGTGATTGATCTTTAGTTGCATCAATAACGATATCTGATGGAGACTTATAGCCGCAGATTCCTTAAGTTAGAATATCCCCTGGCGTCAGACTGGATCCTGAAGATTTTTGAGCAGTACCCCAGCGCACCTGTAGGTGGCATCGTTTGGTTCAACAACGTCCGCACCAGAAGTGACTTACGCAGTACCTATATAGGCGCCACCTCGGCTCACTGACATCTGTTCTTTCCTTTCCACGCCAGATAGTGCTGTTCCGGTCTTCGCTACCCCTCAGTCACTTTTTGGCTGGTTTTCTTTTACATTTTGTTGAACATTTTTGAGAATTTTCCCCTGGTGTGAGTTATCTTCACTAAGAAACCTGCTGGTTTCAAACTGTGGGGCCTTTCACAGGCAAATGTCGGTGACAGACCCTCACTTGGTGTGTTTGTGGTGCTTGGAGCGGGACCATGACTGTAAGGGCTGCCTCACCATGCATCTCAAGGAGCTAACAGAGCACTCCCTCAAGCTTCCCGACGTCGGTCGAATCCACGACACTCAAAATCCTGTTTGCGTGAAAGGTCTTGAGACCAATCGCATAGCCCTTCCCAACGGTAGTCAGCGCCACACCAAGTCGTCGGGCAAGTCCCACAAGCACAAAAAATCAAAGAAGTCTTAGAGGTCTTAGACTTCGCCACACCTGTCGAAGTTTTCTGACGAAATGCGGGAGAGTCAGTACTCCGGGTCCAGCAAGTCAGCAGAACCTGAACCCGGGTCTGCTTCACGCTTTCCCCGATTTTCCCAGCGTTGGAGTGACCCCTGCCCAGCTGAAGGAGTTTTATGAGACCATGCACCTCATATTTGGGCGGCCTGGCCCCTCCTATTTGGGCGGCTCTGTCTCTCTGGAGCACCTTGAGGCCCCATGAGTGCAGGAGGAGCCCCTACTGGACTCACCCCAGCGGTGCCAGTTGGGCTCCATTGACCCCTTGCTGGATCCGGAGCGGAGCAGCCAACGAGACACTTTCGTCAGTGTTCGCTCCAGTGCCGGCTCCCCTAGGCTGCCCCCACTCCCCCAATCGTTATTCCTGACTCCAGAATGGAGCCGGATGGGCGTCGTCTACGCCAACTGGGTCCATGTTTCCCAGAGCGGAGCCAGTGCCTTATTAAGGCCCTTAAGGTTACCAGTTCCCAGAAGAGCAGGAACCGGACAACTGGCATGAGGAACTGGCGGAGGCTATTGTGTTAGACTCCTTGCCCGACACTGACCTGGTCTCCTCCTACCATGGCTACGGAGGAGGAAGCCTCTTTTGCAGTGGTGGTGTGTAGGGTGGCTCACAGTGGCTGTAGGAGAGTAGGATCTGCTTCACATGAGTACCCCCACTTTTTACTGATGCGTCACTGTTTTTCGACTTTAGTCTGGCTGGGGCCCTGCTAATCAGAACCCCCGCCTAGCTGCTTCCTCTCTAAAATGGTTTCCATGTACCTTAAGTACATCTTTGATTGGATTCTGGAGTGCCCTTATAAGTCCCTAGTATATGGTATACTATGTACCCAGGGCATAGGTACCCCAGAGGCCTACCAGGGGCTGAAGCATATATTATGCCACCCATGGGAAGCCCTCGAAAAAGACACCACAGGTCTGCTTCTGCAGCCTGGGTAAGGTGGTGCATGCACCCCTTACTGTGGTATAGGCTACCTATATCACTACCATTGCACACACATATAAACCTATAAGTCACTCCTATGGCAGGCCTTAACAATCCTGAAGGCAGAGTGCTTGGTTTTTATGTGAGAGGGTGCCCCTGCATGAGCAGAGCCCCTCTACAGCGTTCGGAGTCAATCCTCTGGTGCTGTTTGTGGTGCAGCCTGACCATATACTCTTAAGTGCATTATAACCTCGCAGTAAATGCTAACTTTGGGATGGCTGCACGGAAACATGTCGTGTTTGGTGTCAAACACTTTGGAATACTACCCCCCCGCCAGTTCTGGCGGCGGGGGTAGCATTCCACCCTTCTAGAGGGAGAGACCTGTACACACCGGCATACCCGGTATTAACTTTTCAGAGCCCTGGCATCACAAAATGGATGCCGCTGCCACAGACACGGGTCTGGCCTCCTGCTGCTGACCGAAACTCCGGCAGGGGAGGCCTGGACAATAGGTTTCCTGTCACAGGGAGGTGTAACCACCTCCCCAGACAGGATAGTGTGTATTGGGGCTGGGCGGGAGCACTCCCTGGTGCTTTGAAGTCCTGCACTGGGGGCACATTTGGTGTCCCTGTGCATAGGCCAGTTCAAACCGGCTGCAGGGGCTACCTGCCCCTGCTCTGGCGCGAAACTGGACAAAGGGAATGGGTGTAACCACCCCTCTTCCCTGACCCTCCCATAGGTGGGTCCCCAGAGTATGTCCAACCCCCTAACTTAGTATGGGACCCCAGTCCTTAGGACTTTAGATTATCCCTGGACGAAACTCTGAACGTGAATCCTGGACCTTCGACGCTCTACTTGAAGATTAGAGGACTGAAGAATCTCCCTTGGGGTCAAGGAGTGACTCCCCTGCTTCGCAGGCAAGAAAGAAGCAACTGTCCGGTCTGCATCGCTGAAGCTCCCGCCGGACGCCGAAGTCTTTGCATCACCAGAGGTGGATTTCCAGACTTCCCGAGGCTGCCCTGAGACCCCAGCGAAGCTGAGGTACGTAGCTGTCGTGGGTAACATGGAACCGTGACCCCTGGACACCGAGAACTTTTGCAAGTGCATCCTCTTCCTGGTCTCCCTTGAAGTTGTGCTTTGGGCTCCGAGTAGCCCCCGCCACGAGCACCGACTGCACCGAAGATCACTGGCCTCCACTCCACGAGTGTCCTGTGAGCCAGCTCCAAGTGCATCCACTCGAGGCTCCTTCGCGATCGCTAGTCCGTTGGCTAGTGGGTCCTCCCGAAGGCAACTCTTCTTCTGCTTGGGCTTTCCTGGTTGCTCCAGACGTGCCCTGACTTACCCTCGCTGGGTGAGTCCCTCAGACCTTGCTGGTCTGTACCAAAATCCTTTCTCTGTTTCTACGTGACTTGCCGTTGCCAAGGCTTGTTGGGTCCAATCCGGTCGCCGACACCCCAGCACTCGACAGACGTCGTGGGACAGCTCGAATCCAGCTCCTGGTCGTCATCGACGCCTCCTGGACCTCGTGGCTGAAGAGTCAAGACGCCCGTCAACTTATCTGAAGCACCCGACATCGGTGGGCATCTGCTCATCGCCTTCCTGGTCACTGGCTAGTGACTCAGACTCTGTCCCCTCTGCTTTCAGGTTCTTCAGATCTCCGATCCATCCTTGGATCCACCCGGACACTTTCGACTTGGTCGCCAGCAGCACTTTGCAGCAGATCGCCATTGAAAGCGACGACGAAACCCGACCCCGAAAGACACCTATGCACCCGGCTTCCCTGGGTGAGGTAACTCGAGTACTCCGGTGCTCCCGTGGGTATTGACTCTAGAACTGCCTAGTTCTAAAGGGGTTTGCTCCAAGTCGTCTTCTAAGTATCCTTTTCTTTTAAAAATCCAACCGCGACTTTCCCCATAGAAGTTAACGGTGATTCGCGGCTGTGTTCCCACACTGCACGCGTCCCCCGTGGGTCCCCTGTGTCACTACCTTGGGTGGTTCCTTGTGGTCCAAGCACTTCTACAGGCTCTAGGCCTTATGTCTAGCTCAGTCGTGGTTCTTATACCACTTTTTTGGTATATGGTTTGGTACGCCCCTAGGGCCCAAACGTGTATTTGTGCTATTACTGTTGATAACTGACTTGTAACCTATGTAGTTCGAACTCTAGCCTCATAAAGAGACTAGAGGGGTGTGTTTAAGACTAAATACATATATTTTATATATATACCTGGTGTGGTGATCTTTCATTTGGTCACTCAAGAGATTATAGACTGGTAAAACAAGCTGCTTTACATTCCTTCAAGACTTAGCCTGAAGACTGCTCTCCATAGCTACCACTAGGATAGCTTTCAATAAAGGTTGTCTTTAACCTATCTCCATTAGGGGTTGTTTGGACTGGTACAAGGTGCCCACTTTAATTAGTGGACAGCATATACCAGGCCAACTTCTCACATTGGTGTGCAGCGTGTGGGATTCCAGCTTGCTATTGTTTTACCAGATAATCTCAATTGAATTGATCAACTGAAAACCACTAAGGGTACCTTAGGTACATATAAAAACAAGCTTTGTATACAGTAAGTTCTACTGAACTTAGAGTTGTGTGTTAAGGGCTTAGCACACCCTTTCTACAACTCAAGAGAGTTTAGTAGGCCACACTAGAGTAGGTAGTGCATACACCACACCTCACTAGTAATGTCTTCACTGCCAGGAACCAGTGGGCTCCTGCCATCCAAATATGACAACCTCCCATTCTTGGAATTGAGAGAGTTGTGCAAGATTAGGAAGCTGAAGACAGGCAAAAGTGCCAACACCCAACTTCTCATGGAGATGCTTCTGCTAGATGATCTCAGAAGACCCATAGGGTCTGCTAAGGTAGGCAGAGAGGGTGGGGCAGAAGATGAGGAAGGGACCAGGGGTGAAAATACCCAGGACCTGACCTCTGAAACTGGCCAGGAGGATGACAATGATCCTGCCCTGGACAATGCAGCTCCTCCTGTGGATGAGGAGGAGGATCAGAATGACCTCCCCTTTGTCCCACCAGGAAGAGTTGTGAGTGTGCCTAGAAGGTCCAGTTCTCCTTCTCAGGAGTCTAACCATTCTGACACCTCAGTAGGGACATCTGTTTCTTCTCATAGGAGGAAATCCTCTCATGAGAGGAAAGAGAGACTGCTCAAGTATGAGGAAGCTCAGTTGAGAATCAGAAGAGAGCAGTTGGCTATAGACAGGGAGTCCCTAGAGCTTCATAGACAAAGAAGAAAGTTGGGACTAGAGTCCCATGGTGGCAGCAACTTCCCGAGTGGTAGGGAAAGGTCTTATGACCATAGAAACCTGAGCAAGATTGTCCCTCCCTACCAGAGTGGGGATGACATCCACAAATGGATTACTGCACTGGAGAGGGCCTGTAAAGTACAGAGGGTCCCTCAGGAGCAGTGGGCAGCAATCTTGTGGCTCTCCTTTGCAGACAAAGGTAGAGATAAGCTCCTCACTGTTAGAGAAGAGGATGCTGATGATTATCAAGTCTTAAAAAGTGCATTGATTGATGGGTTTGGCCTAACAACTGAACAATACAGGTTAAAGTTCAGAGATTCCAAAAAGGCACAAAATCAAGACTGGGTGGACTTTGTTGATTGTTCTGCTAAGGCTCTGGAAGGTTGGTTAGTGGGCAGTAAGGTATGTAACTTCAAAGGATTGTACAATCTTATCATGAGGGAGCAGATTCTTAATAACTGTCAAAATCAGCTGTTGCATCAGTACCTGGTGGACTCTGATCTGACCTCTCCCCAAGAATTGGGAAAGAAGGCAGACAAATGGGTCAGAACCAGGGTGTGGCAGAAGGTACAGAACCAAGGTGGTGACCCAAAGAAGCAAGATTCTAAAAACTCTGACAAGGGTGGGGAGAAGGGTAAAGACCAGAAGTCTTCACAAGGACCCCAAATATCTTCTTCAGGTGGGGTATTCACAGTCTAACAAAGGGAAAGGCCAAAAGAAACCATGGTGCAAAGTCTGTAAGCAAAAGACACACTGGACCAGTGATTGCACCAAGTCCAAAGACTCTATTCCAGCCCCCACCAATGCCCCTAAGGCACCTGTTCCCCCTAGTGCAGTTACAAATGGTGGTGGGAGTACACAAGCCAAGGGTTTAGTAGGGTTGACCCTGGGTACTGAGATGGGCTCTGACCTAGTTAGAGAACCCACTCAGGCTGTCCTAGTCTGTGATGGAGGCATGGATATGACCTCCTCTGTGAGTCCCAGTAATCTGGGCAAGTACAGGCAACAGCCATTAATAAATGGAAAAGAGGCTTTGGCATTCAGGGTCACAGGAGCAAGTGTCACCATGGTGACACAAGATCTTGTGGATCCTGGGCAAATTATACTTGGTGAAATGTACCAAGTGACCAATGCTAGCAATGTCGGAACAGACCATTCTCTGGCAGTTGTTAACTTCTCCTGGGGAGGGGTAACTGGCCTTAAGAAGGTTGTGGTGAGTGTGGCAGAAGTGGAGCTCACGACCCATGCAGAAATGCTGGGCATCCCTGCAGATGTGTTTGCTGTGACCAGGTCACAGGCCAAAATGACTAACACTGAACAGGCCTTGGATCCTGGAACAATGGACCAAGTGCCATCCAAGAGGAGGAGTAGTAGGGTTAAGGCAGTGCCTTCCCCCTTGACTCAGAAGGAAGATCAGTCTCTTGAGGGAGATGATCTCAGTCCTGAAGAAGGAACTGTCCCAGAGGAGCTTGAGCCTGATCAGGTTGAGTTCTTAGGGACAGGTTGCCCTTCCAGGGCAGATCTGAGCCAGGAGCAGCAGAGCTGCCTCTCTCTTGAACCCCTCAGACAGCAAGCTGCTGCTGAGGCTGCTGGGAATGCTAGTGGTCCCCATAAAGTGTATTGGGATGATGGACTCCTGTACTCAGAGAGTAGAGACCCCAAGCCTGGTGCCACCAGGAGGTTGGTTATACCTCTGAAGTTCAGGGGCTTCCTATTGACCCTAGCCCATGATATTCCTCTAGCAGCTCACCTGGGCCAGAACAAGACTTGGGACAGAATTGTCCCTTACTTTCACTGGCCCCACATGTCTGAAGACACCAAGGAGTTTTGTCGCTCCTGTGTAACCTGCCAGGCCAGTGGCAAGGCAGGTGGCACTACAAAGGCCCCCCTGATACCACTACCTGTGGTGGGGGTTCCCTTTGAAAGGGTGGGGATTGACATTGTTGGTCCCATGGATCCCCAAACAGCATCTGGGCACAGGTTTATCCTGGTGGTGGTGGACCATGCCACTAGGTACCCAGAGGCTATTCCCCTTAGGACCACTACAGCACCTGTGGTGTGGCAAGAGCCCTCCTGGGAATTTTCTCAAGATTGGGCTTCCCTAAGGAGGTTGTATCAGACAGGGGTGCTAACTTTATGTCTGGATACTTAAAGGCAATGTGGAAGGAGTGTGGAGTGACTTACAAATTCACCACACCCTATCACTGACAATGCAATGGTTTAGTTGAGAGGTTCAACAAAACCTTAAAGGGCATGATTAAAGGGCTCCCAGAAAAGCTTAGGCGAAGATGGGACATACTCTTGCCCTGCCTTTTGTTTGCATACAGGGAGGTGCCTCAAAAGGGGGTTGGGTACAGCCCTTTTGAACTTTTGTTTGGCCACCCTGTCAGGGGTCCATTGTGTCTGGTGAAGGAAGGATGGGAGCTACCTCTCAAGCCCCCAAAGCAGGACATAGTGGACTACGTACTTGGTCTCCGCTCCCGGAGCGGAGTACATGAAAAAGGCAACTAAAAACCTTGAGGCTAGCCAGGAACTCCAAAAAGCCTGGCATGACCAAAAGGCTGTACTGACTGTTTACTAGCCAGGGCAGAAGGTGTGGGTGTTGGAGCCAGTGGCCCCAGCAGCTCTCCAAGACAAATGGAGTGGACCCCATACCATTGTTGAGCAGAAGGGTGAGGTTACCTATTTGGTAGACCTAGGAACACCCAGGAGTCCCCACAGGGTTCTCCATGTCAACAGATTGAAACCATATGTGGACAGGGCAGACATGGGCTTGCTCATGGCTACTGATGAGGGACAGGAGGAAGAGAGTGACCCACTCCCTGACCTGCTCTCATAGAACCCTGATGATGGGTCAGTGGATGGTGTAGCCTTGGCAGGCAGCCTCACTGCCCAGCAGCAAACTGATTGCAGACAGGTGCTCAATCAGTTCAGACATATGTTCTCTCTGACTCCAAGTCAGACCACCTGGTGCACTCATGAGGTGGACACTGGGGACAGTCTGCCTATTAAAAATAAGATTTATAGGCAACCTGACCATGTCAGGGACTGTATCAGGACAGAAGTCCAGAAAATGTTGGATTTGGGAGTTATTGAACCCTCAGATAGCCCTTGGGTTATTCCAGTGGTCCAGTGGTCCTTGTGCCAAAACCTCACACCAGTGGTGGGAAAAGAGAGATGAGGTTTTGTGTGGACTACAGGGGTCTCAATGCAGTCACTAGGACTGATGCCCATCCAATACCCAGGGCAGATGAGCTAATAGACACCTTGGCCTCAGCCAAGTACCTAAGCACATTTGACCTAACAGCTGGCTACTGGCAGATCAGGCTAGCTGATGATGCAAAGCCAAAAACAGCATTCTCAACCCCTAGTGGGCATTATCAATTTATGGTAATGCCCTTTGGTTTGAAGAATGCACCTGCCACTTTCCAAAGGTTGGTGAATACAGTTCTCACAGGTCTGGAAGCCTACAGTGTAGCTTATCTTGATGATATTGCTGTCTTTAGCTCCACCTGGAAGGATCACCTGGTCCACCTAAGGAATGTTTTGGAGGCCCTGCAAAAGGCAGGCCTCGCTATCAAGGCCACCAAGTGCCAGATAGGGCCGAGTCAGGTTGTGTACCTGGGCCACCTTGTAGGTGGGGGCCAGGTTCAACCACTTCAGAGCAAAATCCAGACCATCATGGACTGGGTTGCTCCAACTACCCAGACTCAGGTGAGAGCCTTCTTAGGCCTGACTGGGAACTATAGGAGATTTGTCAAGGGGTATGGATCAATAGTGACACCCCTGAATGACTTAACTTCCAAGAGAATGCCCAAAAAGGTTCAGTGGACAGCTAGCTGTCAAAAGGCATTTGATGACCTGAAGCAGGCCATGTGCACTGCTCCCATTCTACAGAGTCCTGATTACTTCAAGAAGTTAATTGTCCAAACAGATGCATCTGAATTGGGGGTAGGGGCTGTACTGTCACAATTGAATGATGAAGGTCAGGATCAGCCAGTAGCTTTCATTAGCAGAAGGCTGACCCCTAGAGAGAAACGTTGGTCAGCCATTGAGAGGGAGGCCTTTGCTGTGGTTTGGGCTCTGAAGAAGTTGAGGCCATACTTGTTTGGTACTCACTTCCTTGTTCAGACAGACCATAAGCCCCTCTTATGGCTAAAACAAATGAAGGGTGAAAACCCCAAACTGCTTAGGTGGTCCATTTCCCTACAGGGGATGGACTTTACAGTGGAACATAGACCTGGGAGTAACCATGCCAATGCAGATGGACTCTCTAGGTACTTCCACTTAGAACATGAAGACTCAACTGGTCAAGGTTAGTTTAATGTCCCTGCGTTTGGGGGGTGTTGTGTAGGAGAGTAGGATCTGCTTCACATGGGTACCCCCACTTTTTGCTGATGCTTCACTGTTTTTCGACTTTAGTCTGGCTGGGGCCCTGCTAATCAGAACCCCAGCCTAGCTGCTTCCTCTCTAAAATGGTTTCCATGTACCTTAAGTACATCTTTGATTGGATTCTGGAGTGTCCTTATAAGTCCCTAGTATATGGTATACTATGTACCCAGGGCATAGGTACCCCAGAGGCCTACCAGGGGCTGAAGCATATATTATGCCACCCCTGGGAAGCCCTCCAAAAAGACACCACAGGTCTGCTACTGCAGCCTGGATAAGGTGGTGCATGCACCCCTTACTGTGGTATAGGCTACCTATATCACTACCATTGCACACACATATAAACCTATAAGTCACTCCTATGGCAGGCCTTAACAATCCTGAAGGCAGAGTGCTTGGTTTTTATGTGAGAGGGTGCCCCTGCATGAGCAGAGCCCCTCTACAGCGTTCGGAGTCAATCCTCTGGTGCTGTTTGTGGTGCAGCCTGACCATATACTCTTAAGTGCATTATAACCTCGCAGTAAATGCTAACTTTGGGATGGCTGCACGGAAACATGTCATGTTTGGTGTCAAACACTTTGGAATACTACCCCCGCCGCCAGTTCTGGCGGCGGGGGTAGCATTCCACCCTTCTAGAGGGAGAGACATGTACACACCGGCATACCCGGTATTAACTTTTCAGAGCCCTGGCATCACAAAATGGATGCAGCTGCCACAGACACGGGTCTGGCCTCCTGCTGCTGACCGAAACTCCGGCAGGGGAGGCCTGGACAATAGGTTTCCTGTCACAGGGAGGTGTAACCACCTCCCCAGACAGGATAGTGTGTATTGGGGCTGGGCGGGAGCACTCCCTGGTGCTTTGAAGTCCTGCACTGGGGCACATTTGGTGTCCCTGTGCATAGGCCAGTTCAAACCGGCTGCAGGGGCTACCTGCCCCTGCTCTGGCGCGAAACTGGACAAAGGGAATGGGTGTAACCACCCCCCTTCCCTGACCCTCCCATAGGTGGGTCCCCAGAGTATGTCCAACCCCCTAACTTAGTATAAGTATGGGACCCCAGTCCTTAGGACTTTAGATTATCCCTGGACGAAACTCTGAACGTGAATCCTGGACCTTCGACGCTCTAGTTGAAGATTAGAGGACTGAAGAATCTCCCTTGGGGTCGAGGAGTGACTCCCCTGCTTGGCAGGCACCAAAGAAGCAACTGTCCGGTCTGCATCGCTGAAGCTCCCGCCGGACGCCGAACTCTTTGCATCACCAGAGGTGGATTTCCAGACTTCCCCGAGGCTGCCCTGAGACGCCAGCGAAGCTGAGGCATGTAGCTGTCGTGGTTAACGTGGAACCGTGACCCCTGGACACCGAGAACCTTTGCAAGTGCATCCTCTTCCTGGTCTCCCTCGAAGTTGTGCTTTGGGCTCCGAGTAGCCCCCGCCACGAGCACCGACTGCACCGAAGATCACTGGCCTCCACTCCACGAGTGTCCTGTGAGCCAGCTCCAAGTGCGTCCACTCGAGGCTCCTTCGCGATCCCTAGTCAGTTGGCTAGTGGGTCCTCCCGAAGGCAACTCTTCTTCTGCTTGGGCTTTCCTGGTTGCTCCAGACGTGCCCTGACTTACCCTCGCTGGGTGAGTCCCTCAGACCTTGCTGGTCTGCACCAAAGTCCTTTCTCTGTTTCTACGTGACTTGCTGTTGCCAAGGCTTGTTGGGTCCAATCCGGTCGCCGACACCCCAGCACTCGACAGACGTCGTGGGACAGCTCGAATCCAGCTCCTGGTCGTCATCGACGCCTCCTGGACCTCGTGGCTGAAGAGTCAAGACGCCCGTCAACTTACCTGAAGCACCCGACATCGGTGGGCATCTGCTCATCGCCTTCCTGTTCACTGGCTAGTGACCCAGACTCTGTCCCCTCTGCTTTCAGGTTCTTCAGATCTCCGATCCATCCTTGGATCCACCTGGACACTTTCGACTTGGTCGCCAGCAGCACTTTGCAGCAGATCGCCATTGAAATCGACGACGAAACCCGACTCCAAAAGACACCTATGCACCCGGCTTCCCTGGGTGAGGTAACTCGAGTACTCCGGTGCTCCCGTGGGTATTGACTCTAGAACTGCCTAGTTCTAAAGGGGTTTGCTCCAAGTCCTCTTCTAAGTGTCCTTTTCTTTTAAAAATCCAACCGCGACTTTCCCCATAGAAGTTAACGGTGATTCGCGGCTGTGTTCCCACACTGCACGCGTCCCCCGTGGGTCCCCTGTGTCACTACCTTGGCTGGTTCCTTGTGGTCCAAGCACTTCTACAGGCTCTAGGCCTTGTGTCTAGCTCAGTCGTGGTTCTTATACCACTTTTTTGGTATATGGTTTGGTACGCCCCTAGGGCCCAAACGTGTATTTGTGCTATTACTGTTGATAACTGACTTGTAACCTATGTACTTCGAACTCTAGCTTCATAAAGAGACTAGAGGGGTGTGTTTAAGACTAAATACATATATTTTATATATATATACCTGGTGTGGTCCTCTTTCATTTGGTCACTCAAGAGATTATAGACTGGTAAAACAAGCTGCTTTACATTCCTTCAAGACTTAGCCTGAAGGCTGCTCTCCATAGCTACCACTAGGATAGCTTTCAATAAAGGTTGTCTTTAACCTATCTCCATAAGGGGTAGTTTGGACTGGTACAAGGTGCCCACTTTAATTAGTGGACAGCATATACCAGGCCAACTTCTCACAGTGGCCGTCAAAATGAGCTTCTTGACAGGTGCTTCAGCCGGAAGTCTCCCCTTTTGAACCCCTACTCCCCTTCAGTGAAGCCCTTACAGATGTCCTACTCGGGGCCTGGTCCAAGCCCTGCACAGGGGCCCCTATGCATAGGATGATTGCCTGCCGCCATCTCCCCGCTCCTGGGGACCACAGTTTCCTTACCCAGCACCCCACCCCGAAGAGTTTGTTTGTCCAAGTCTCCACATTCAGAATTAACCCTGGCACATTCCCTACCACTCCACTTGGATAGGGAATCCAAGAGGCTGGATAACTTTGGCAAGAGAATGTTCTGTTCTGCCAGCCTAGCACTGTGGGCAGTGAACACCGCTTGTCTATTGGGCCGTTATTCGCATACGGTATGGGACTCTGTAGCGCAAGTGCTGCCTATGGTCTCAGAGGAGGCCCAAGTCATACTTACCCAGGCTATTGTTGATGGGTGAGATGTAGCAAAGTTCACCATTAGGTGTAGGCACCACATGACCGACTCGCTGGACAGAGCGATTTAATTCTCAGTGGCCTTACGGCGCCACGCCTGGCTGAGGTCGACTGACTTTTCAGGAGATGTTCAGGATTCCCTCATGAACAGGCCCTTCGATGACTCTCGCCTATTTTGGAGATAAGGCAGATTCAGCACTGCAGCGCTTTATGGACAGCAGGGCTATGGCCAGGTGCTTGGGCTTGTCTATGGCCCCTTGCCAATACCAATCCGCCTTCCACTCTTTTCAGGACACAGAAGGGGTCTCCAGTCACACCCAAACCCTCCCAGCCAGCAGGGCTTCCCTGCCTTTTTGTGGCCTAGGGCACGGGTTCCATAGACAACATGGCACTGGCGGCCAGAGGTAGAGTCAGTCCACCCCTCTCCCTCCCCCAGCAGCCGCTGCCTCCAAGCCTCTTTGGTTTGTCCTCAGACCATCATGGGCATTCAGTGGATCACGAATGGCATCTCTATCCAGAGGTGGTGCAAGGTCTCTGAATGAATGAATGAATTTGTAGAGCGCTGGAATCACCCCCGTAGGGCTATCTCCGCGCTGGGAGCGGAGGGACAAGAGGATAGAGAAATACTCAGTGTTTGAAGAGTTCAGTTATCAATAGTTTCCTGAATTTAAGAAGATTAGTTCACTTGCGTAAGGCGGTGGGGAGTGTGTTCCACAGACACGGGGCGAGATAGGCAAAAGATATGCCCCCGTATCGAAGTTTATTAAATCGAGGGACTACTAGTAGAGCCTTCTCTCCAGAACACAGAGATCTGCAAGGGCGATAGTGGACGAGTTTTTCCACCAGATATCTGGGGCTCCTATCATTGATCGATTTATGGACCAGGCAGCAGATTTTAAACTTAATTCAGTCACGAATGGGGAGCCAGTGAAGAGATTTCAGTAATGGCAGGGAGGCAGTTCTGGGAGGCTTATTAAGCGCCAACCGGGCTGTCCTATTCTGAACTACTTGCAACCTGTTTAACACCCCCTCGTTGGCTGCTCCCAGCAGTGCATTGCAGTAGTCCAGTTGACTGACCACTAAAGCTTGGAGTAGAGTCTTGCGGGCCGATAAAGGAAGGAGGTGGAACACTCTCCGAAGGAGCTTCAGCATGTAAAACAAGTGCATGAAACAGCCGTAGTATGATCTTTCATAGATAAAGAGAGGTCTAGATACACACCCAGATTTTTTGCCTTGGATGTAGGCGTGAGGGCAGGGCCTAATTCTAGTCGCCACCAGGATTTGTGCTTTGCCAAACAGAAGAATGTCTGTTTTGCCAGCATTCAACTGGAGAAAATTCTTCGTCATCCAGTCAGAGATCGCTTGCATCCCGTCTGCAAAGAGCTGTTTTGTTTCCTCCGTGTTATTATCAAATGAAAGAAGAAGTTGCGTGTCATCCGCATATGAAAAAGGAACAAAGCCGTGGTCTCTGATATTATTGGCGAGGGGGGCCACATATATATTAAAAAGAGTAGGACTAAGGCAAGAGCCCTGGGGAACGCCCTTCATTAGGGATTTGGCACCAGACCAAAAGGGACCCAGATTGACGGTTTGAGTACGATGCTCTAGGAAACTGGAGAACCATTGGAGAGCAGGCCCTGCCACCCCAATTTCTGTCAGTCTTTGCAATAGCCTATGATGAGCTACAGTATCAAAAGCTGCAGACAGGTCCAGCAGCATTAGTGATACTGCCTTATTCTTGTCTAGAGAAATGTTAACATAGTCCGTCACGCCTATAAGAGTGGATTCGGTGGAGTGTCTCGGTCTAAAACCAGACTGTGAGGGGTCTAGACATAATTGGGCTTCAATATATTCTATAAGTTGTGAGTTAATATATCCCTCCAAAAGTTTGCTCATGAGCGGGAGGAGTGAAATAGGGCGAAAATTAGATGGTTTCGACCATGGGGAGAGCCTTGGTTAGATCTGTTCGCCACCACTGAGAATGCGCAATGTCCATAGCTCTGCGCGCTGGAATTTCCAATGCTAATCTCGCTCGGACACTCTTTTTGTCTCAAGTGTATCTCCAGCCTCCTGTACGCCTTTCCGCCAATACAACTCCTGCTCAGAGTTCTCTCAAAGATCAGGAATGACCGATTGTTGTGGCTCCAGATTGGGCACAGAGAATCTGGTGTCCCGAGCTGTTGAGCGTGACATCTATCTTCCAATAATGCTGCCCCTTCGAGAGGATCTTCTGCCGCAGCAACTGGGGAGGTTTCTCCACCTGAACCTGCACACCTTTCACCTTCATGCGTGGTGATTTGAGCAGCGACAGTTGACCGCTTTCAACCTTCCTCTTGAAGCCTGTAATGTAATGCCACTAATTCAGTATATGCCTGCTGTTGAGACAAGTTTGTTTCATGGTGTGCTTCCCACAACGTTGACTAGCTCTATGCACCCTTATCTGAAGTTCTATTGTTTGCATTCTCTTTGGCGCAGCAGGGCTCTGCTCTGGGCACAGTTAAGGCTCATCTCTCTGCCATCTCAGTATTTTTGCGGTTGCCAAACCAACCTTCTCTCTAAGTCACCTGTGGTGGCTAGGTTCCTTAAAGGCCTGCAACATATGTTTTCCCCTACGCCATTCATCATGCCTCAGTGGGAACTCAACCTGGACCTCACCTTTCTCATGTGTGCACCATTCGATCCTCTACACAATAGCCCTCTTAGGCTCTTGACTTTAAAAACTGCCTGTTAAGTTGGCCATAACATCGTCTGGGAGAGTCTGAGAATTGCAGGCACTCTCTGCGCACCCTCCTTACACACCCTTCTATCCGGACAAGCTGGTTTCCGGACATGTGCCTCCTTCCTTTCGAAGGTTGTGACTCCATTCCATGTAGAATGAAAGGGGCAGCCCTATAACCCTGATAACTTGGGAAAGAAAATAATAAAACATAACAATGGTCCCATTGCGGGAAGTATAATCCTAAACTTGCTTGGCAATTTTAGAAAGGCTATCAATTGATTGCTTGTCATAGAGAAATTGATCAGTTGTTTTTATTGTAGACAACAATGAGATTTTGCTCAGAATATATTCAAAGGCATATATAGACACTTTATATCAAAAGGTGCTCCAAAAAAAGATGCAGGTACAGTGAATAAGTGAATTAAAATGCATAAGTGCTATAGACAATGCATATATACAAAGCTAGGGGCTGACATGAATGTAAAATTCAGTGACACAACTCAGAATCAAAGTATGGTTGGAAGATCCTGAATAAAACCAGTCCTCTAGCATATTTGTCTTTAAAGAAACTAAAGAATTCCAGGTGGACGATCAACTGTTCGTGGGCTATGTAGGACCAAAGAAAGGAATGCAGTACAGAAAAGGAATATCTTGCGATGGATTGTTCTCTGCATTAAGATCTGCTAAGCATTGGCCAAGAAGCAACCCCCTGAGGGCTTGCAAGCTCTCTCTACCAGAGCCAAATCTGCGTCCACTGCTTTAACGTGTGGTGTTCCAGTTCTGGACATCTGTCAGGCAGCAACGTGGGCCTCACTGCACATTTTCACCTAACACTACTGCCTGGGCAGTCGGGTAAACCATGATCAGCACTTCACCCGTTCCGTCCTGCAGGACTCTCTGATCTAATTGGATTTGCAGTCCCACCTCTGGGGAGGTATTGCTTGGGAATCTATTTTAAGGTAAGAAATCTGTGGCTAGAAGTCTCTATCAGATGAACAAGTTACTTGCCTTCGGGAATGCATTATCTGGTAGAGACTCTATCTAGCCGCAGATACCTTACCGATCCTCCCTGCTCTGCAAACCGATTACTGTGTAGGAAACACCCAAGGCCTTAGTTTGTCACACCAGTGGTCAGTGCTCATCGTCACTCTTCGCTCCTGGCGTGAAAAGTCATGAAAGTAACTGATGCCTGCGCACCAAGGTGGTTCCTTTTTAGGTATTGCATACGTCACTTCCGGCGCGGCCATCGCAGAACCAAACGAGATCACCTACTGGCGCACTGGAGTACTGTTTGAAAATCTTCCGGATCCAGTCTAACGCTTGGGGATATTCCAAGGTATGGAATCTGCAGCTAGATAGTCTTTACCAGATAAGGCTTTACCGAAGGTAAGTATCTTGTTCATTAAGATCACTCCCATTAAGCATATTTTTCACAGCAGAAAAGAATATATCTGATAATCTGGACTTACGGAAAGTGTTCTTGTTCCTCATTTAGGGAATGTGTGTAAATTGTGGTCCCTAAAGTTACCACTAGGCCACTACATCTGCTCTCAGTTCACAAATAAAACCCTCAGGATCATGCCTCTGAAACTCTGGACTAATAGTATTGCTATTCCTGCATTGTTTTGTGACCCTGACACAAAGTGCTGTATGAGGGAAACCACTGTGTTTTCATTGTTAACCAGTACTTCTTGAGAAGGCGTCTCTCCTGTAGTAGGCAAACATCCCCCTCAGAGTTCCTGAGTAGAATGATTACCTTCAGTTTGTTTGCTGGAGCAATACGCATTCCTTAACATTAAAGCTTACAACGTTCAGCAATAATTTAACAGGCCAGGGAATGGATGGCTCTGCAGCCCTCCTCTTGTTCTTTGTATGACTTATCTCTATTGTCTAAGCTGATGCATAGAGTGTAGAACCCACCTTTGTAACTCCTTAACATGCCCCCCCACCACCAAAGTAACATGCAAATCTTACCATTAAGAAAACGTAATGAGTCAATTGCATTAACATATCTTTTCCAGAAAGGCTTGGCCGTGTGGAACTTCTGGTAATGTCAGTCTGTTACGGAATGCCCCTTCTCGCCTCCTGTGGCCTGTCATGAGAGACCTCTCTGAATCCCAGCATTCAGCCAGAGCTTGTGGTAACTACATCCGAGGCCTCCAGCAGCCCACGCTCAGGTGTCACTGATGCCCTTGACTTCACGTAGTGCCTCCTTTCTGGCTCTATATTCTTCTCTAGCCATAGGTTGGTTTTCTTTGTGTTTGCGTTGAACCCTTTGCCAGAAGGCTTGTAGTTTTCTTGTTCTGGTTTTGGATTTGAGCTGTGTGAGAAGTTGGCCTGGTATATGCTGTCCACTAATTATAGTGGGCACCTTGCACCAGTCCAAACAACCCCTTATTGGAGATAGGTTAAAGACAACCTTATTGAAAGCTATCCTAGTGGTAGCTATGGAGCGCAGCCTTCAGGCTAGGTCTTGAAGGAATGTAAAGCAGCTTGTTTTACCAGTCTATAATCTCTTGAGTGATCAAATGAAAGAGCACCACACCAGGTATATATTCAAAATATATGTATTTATTGCTAAACACACCCTCTAGTCTCTTTATGAGGCTAGAGTTCGAAGTACATAAGTTAGAAGTTATTTAAACACAGTAATAGCACAAATACCCGTTTGGGCCCTAGGGCGTACCAAACCATATACCAATAAAGTGGTATAAGAACCACGACTGAACTAGACACTAGGCCTAGAGCCTCTAGAAGTGCTTGGACCACAAGGAACCACCCAAGGTAGTGACACCGGGGACCCACGGGGGACGCGTGCAGTGTAAATACACAACCGCGATACGCCGTTGACTTCTATGGAGAAAGTCGCGATCAGGAAATTAAAGAAAAGGGACACTTAAAGGAGGACTTGGAGCAAACCCTTTGAGAACTAGTACTTTGAAGAGTCTCTACCCACGGGAGCACCGGAGTACTCGTGTTACCTCACCCAGGGAAGCCGGGTGCATAGGTGCCTTTCGGGGTCGGGTTTCGTCGTCGATTTGAATGGCGATCTGCTGCAAAGTGCTGCTGGCGACCAAGTGCAAAGTGTCCGGGTGGATCCAAGAGTGGATCGGAGATCTGAAGAACCTGAAAGCAGAGGGGACAGAGTCTGGGTCACTAGCCAGTGACCAGGAAGGCGATGGACAGATGCCCACCGATGTCGAGTGCTTCAGGTGCGTTGACGGTCGTCTTGACTCTTCAGCCACGAGGTCCAGGAGGCGTTGTCGGCGACCAGGAGCAGGATTCGGGCTGGTACACGATGTCTGTCGAGTGCTGAGGTGTCGGCGACCGGATTGGACCCAACAAGCCTTGGCAACGGCAAGTCTCGGTGAAGATGAAGATCGTCGATGGTGCAGACCAGCAAGGTCTGGGGAACTCACCCAGCGAGGGTAAGTGAGGGCAGGCCTGGAGCAACCAGGATGCCAAGTAAGAAAAGATTGGCCTTCGTTAAGGGCTACTAGCCAACGGGCTAGCGACCGCGAAGGAGCCTCGAGACGTCGCACGTGGATCTGGCTCACAGGACACTCGTGGAGTGGAGGCCAGTGATCTTCGGTGCAGTTGGTGCTGGAGGCTAGGGCTACTCGGAGCCCAAAGCACGACTTCGTGGGAGACCCAGAAGAGGATGCACTTGCAAATGTGCTCGGTGTCCAGGGGTCACGGTCTCAAGTCACCCACGATAGCTACGGGCCTCAGCTTTGCTGGGGACTCAGGGTAGCCTCGGGAAGTCTGAGAATCCACCTCTGGTGATGAGATGACTTCGGCGTCCGACGGGAGCTTCAGAAATGCGAACCGGACAGATGCTTCTTTGGTGCCTGCCAAGCAGGGGAGTCACTCCTTGACCCCAAGGGAGATTCTTCTGTCCTCTAATCGTGAGTAGAGCGTCGAAGGTCCAGGATTCTGTTTCAGAGTTTCGTCCAGGGATAATCTAAAGTCCTAAGGACTGGGTTCCTATACTTATACTAAGTTTAGGGGTTGGACTACTCTGTGGCCCCACCTATGGGTGGGTCAGGGCAGAGGGATGGCTACACCCCTTTCCCTTTGTCCAGTTCGCGCCAAAGCAGGGGCTGCAAGCCCCTGATCCGGTTTGAACTGGGGTATGCACAGGGACACCAAATGTGCCCCCAGTGCAGGACTTCAAAGCACCCAAAGTGCTCCCGCCCAGCCCCAATACACATTATCCTGTCTGGGGAGGTGGTCACACCTCCCTGGGACAGGAAACCTATTGTCCAGGCCTCCCCTGCCGGAGTTTCGTCCAGCAGCAGGAGGCCAGACTTGTGTCTGTGGCAGTAGCATCCATTTTGTGATGCCAGGCTTTAGAAAGAAGTTACCGGCCAGGCCAGGGTTAACATGTCTCTCCCTCTAGAAGGGTGGAATGCTACCCCCGCCGGGGGGGGTAGTATTCCAAGATGTTTGACACCAAACACGACATGTTTAGGTGCAGCCATTCCAAAGTTAGCATTTAACGCGAGGTTATAATGCGCTTAAGAGTATATGGTCAGGCTGCACTACAAACAGCATCAGAGAAGGGTCTCCGAACGCTGCAGAGGGGCCCTGCTCATGCAGGGGCACCCTCTCACATAGGAACCACGCACTCTGCCTTCAGGATTGATAAGGCCTGCCATAGGAGTGACTTATAGGTTTATATGTGTGTATGTATTTAGTGATATAGGTAACCTATATCACAGTAAGGGGTGCATGCACCACCTTACCCAGGCTGCAGTAGCAGACCTGTGGTGTCAGTTTGGAGGGCCTTCCAGGGGTGGCATAATACATGCTGCAGCCCCTGGTAGGCCTCTGAGGTACCTATGCCCTTGGTTCATAGTATACCATATACTAGGGACTTATAAGGGCACTCCAGATTCCAATCAGAGATGTGCCTAAGGCACATGGAAACCTTTTTACAGAGAAAGCAGATAGACTGGGGCCCTGAATAGCAGGATCCCAGTCCAACTAAGTCATAAACCAGCAAAACACCATAAAAAAAGTGGGGGCAACCATATAGTCAGATTCCACCTTCCTACAAGCTGGGCCTCTGCGCCATGGCGTCCGTGATGTGTAGAATATATTTTGCTTTGTTGGGCATTAAGACCTGTATTTTAAATCCTTCCCAGCTGAAAATAAGCCTAAATGCTTGACCCCACTAGCAGGGGACCCACTTAATTAAAAATATATGTTGCCCTCCTGAGTTCTCTTCTGTTCCTGAGGGTGACTGCAGTTAGATCTTGAAATAGCTACAGCTGACACCCTTAAACATCCTACAGTTTGTTTCTCACAGGTTCATAATCTCCTCTTTTTCTTCATAGAAATGGTCTTGCTTTAAGATGTCCAGTGGAGCTTCCCATGTTACTAACCCCATTTCCTAATGTGTATGGTCAAGCTGAATAGGGGATCTTCAGGCTGGTCTTGTATGTGGAGTGCGATGTTTCTGATGAGCACTTAAATATTGTTGCCCTGTACGTACCTTAGGAGGCCTCGGATGCTTCTATTAGACTTTGACCTATTTTCCAGATCCTCTTGTTTGTGCAGCACCTCCTCACATCTTTCCTCCATTTCTAGGATCTGGGCACTAGGGACATGTTGTTCTTCAGAATAATCATTGACCATTTTCTCCAAATCATCTACTCAGATGCACAATACACCTACATCTTTTTTTTTAGTAAGTCTTGTAGCTGTAGTTAACATTGGGCCTGATTGGGTCTGCTTCCGTTGTGAGCTCCTCTAGGAACTAGTTCAGATACTCCCGGGATGGGGGTTTGGATACAGTAGCTGTTCTCAACTGTAATGACCCTGCAGTGTTTAAGGTCTCCGCCCTCCCCCACCCCTTTTTCTCTTCACTGCTTTTGCTGTCAGTTTTTCCTTAATCATGGTGTCCTTATGCACTGCCTTTGGTGCAACTTTGAGAATCTCTGTTAGTGGGGGAGCTCCCTCAGCTCCCCCACTAACGGTCAACGTTAATCTCTTTAATTCGCCAGAGGCATGCTCATGTAGTGAAGGGCCAGGTGTGGCAATCACTGTGTTCTTGTGTGGAGGCCTTGTTTTTCTCTTACTGTCTAGGGCGAGCCAGTCGGCCAGAAGAATACTTTATCTTCCACCAGGGGCTGGCCAAGTTCTACTAAGCCATGCTTGAACTCCTATATTGTGTACCTTCAGCCAGCTTGCACTTTGCTCCCTCATGCATTCATGCTGGGGCTGCAGCAGCACAGACATTGATGAAGATGTGCCTCCCTGTAATATCCCTGTCTCTCTATATGACTAGTCTCGGGAGGGTGACATTTTCCTCTGGCTTGTCCACCCACGCCTTAGACGCTCTTGTGTTTGCCAGTTCTCATGTTGAAAGGCTACCTGTTGGGATCATAAATCTAGCTACAGAATCCATCAGATCTGTATTGCACTGTGCCTTGGATCAGACACAAAAATGTCCCCAAGAGAGTGCGGCCTTAATTTCACTTTTCGTTCTACAGGGCTCTCCAGAGCAGCCCTCACTTAGCCTCTTCGGCCTCTGCTTCCTGTTAATGCCTCCGAAGCCGCAGCCATCAACTAGCCTAGGAGTACCAATATTCCCCCCGGTGTAGCACCGCTCCCCCCTTTAGGGATGTCTTTGCGCTGGGTCCACTGTAGTGCGAAGTTGCCTTGGGTGCCCAGCCAAAATGGTGACCCCCATACCAGGAGATGGCCCACTCCATGCATGTGTCACCTCTGCGCACCTTAGTATTAGGGAGCCGTGGGCTCGCATTCCCTGGGATGTCAACAGATGCTCCTCCTCCAGAGATGGTCAAGGGATGATTTTAAAATGAATATTGAGCAGCACTGACATGACTTGTCTCCCCACCATTGCTAGGCCAGGCCTCCACAGTTATTTAAAGCTTTTGTGTTTGTCTGTCTGTGTGTGTGCCTATCTATCTCTCTTTCTCTCTCATTAGGGCTGCCCAGTAAACCCAAGGCAGTTGAGACAATTAGCATATAACTTGATACAAAATGCTTCCAGATGAATAATACATTTAATTCTCATTACAGGATTAATGACCCCCACCTCCCCCCGCAAAAAATAATCTTATTGTATGCTCACAAAAATATATATGCATTATGTATAGCAAGAGGTGAACAAGAAGCCAACAGACACATCACAAAAAAATAACGACAGTCATAATGGACAATACATAGAGGAAATGTGATTATATTCTGCTACATAGACATAAGTATCATACTCCAGCTAAATAAATTATTCAGACAGGAGAGGGTTCATTTTTTAGGAAATGGCAAGAACCGGCAGAAATATTTCGGTCTGACTCTGTCAAACATGCTCAAGACCCTGCTCAGGACATAAGACTTTGTTAGTTTATATTGGTCCCTAAAGAGTTGGATAAAGAGAACATCCATTGATTTTACCATAAATCTTACAAATGCCTACTTATTCTCGAGGATATTAATAATGACTAAATTGGCAGACAAATTGTCAGTTTAAGTACGAGTTTCATGAATGCTGAGCAGTATGACCATGAGGTCCACACTCGTATGGTACACTCATAAACGATCTTCAATAATCTCAAGCCATAGTATTGCATCACCAGGAGTTTGAAAGGTAGGTTGCATAGCTGTCACCTGCTCTTGACAGCTATGTGTACCATATTAATGCTATTGTTGTTGTCATATTGAATGAAATAATAAATTAATACTATTTAAAGTATTTTGTTTTAGCTGTACTGTTTTATACTTGTTCCATGACTTCATGGCGGATTTTTTGTTCTGTAGCTGTTATTTTCATTGTCAGCCTAGGACATCATATTAAACACAACTTGTATTTCTGTAATATCTTATTGTTTTTGTAGCAACAGATTTCCTTGTTCTTCTGTTTTCACAATATTATATTCACTTTTTTTTAGTAAATGTTTTGTCTTTTTTTAAGAGAATTTGAGAAAGTAGACACGTTTTCTCTTAGCCTACTTGTAAAGTGGATTTCAGTTATCTACATTCACCCTGCTATGCTGTAGGGTCCAGAGGGAAGTTCGACAGAATCCAGCTGTGCTCTTTTCACCTATGAGACCTTCAAGTAAGAACACACCTTGTGAGAAAAGGCTTTACAGCTTGTTCTTCAAATATGGTCATTACAGAGATGCTTGGGTGTCTTCCTTTTTCTAATCTCAAATCTGTTTTACAGTTTATAAATAATTATCTTCAGTTCCGTAGTATGTATTGCCTGGAATGCCTCCCATACCAGTCTGGCTAACACAAGGCTTAGGAAACATATGTATGTAAGGGAACTGTGAGCCCCATTTACATCATTGTGGGCTGTTGAAAGTTGTACTTCAACGGGCACTCTTTGTGACTTGGCATTCCAGACAGTGGTATGTTTGTAGACTTAGGACCTGTTGGCAGGGCCAAAGCTTAATCGCTGTAGGTTGTGCTTTATGTGGTGTTGAGCTCATTTATTGTCTGCATCCAAAGACTACTGGCCATAATCAAAGGTGGCTCCCAATGGGCTTTTGTGGGAAGCAGCACTAAACGCTATTAGAGATTTAATCCGTGTTCTCAATGTCTTTTACCACTGACATATCTGTTGACTTTTGTCAACTATTGCATTTTGTGTGCGATCATAATCAGGGAGTTTTTGGGGGTCAGGGCTTACTGATGCACAGCTAGCTGTAGCTGTTGAATTTTAGCCCTCTGTTACAGGTTTTAGATTTAAATCCTAATGTTCCTTCTACAAAATACATGCATAGAATATATTACCATAGTTGAGTGTGAGGAAGGATTTTGACTCATGATAGGCAAAGATTCAAGTATCATGATTTCTTTTACCTCCCTCAACAATTGTAAAAAACAAAAAAATTATACTCTGCTGTTCTGCATGTATGCTTATGTCATGTTTGTGTATATCCAGTAGTTACAGAGGACTTTAAAACGCACATAAGGGAGTTCAAGCCATGCAGTGAGTTAGAAGCACACACCCATGGATTTGTGAATGCATCCAAGTTAATTACTTCTACAAACCGATTCTAGAATGGCATCTGTGAGGCTTTAAACATTGTTTACTCAAGTCACTTGGGCTGTCCTGTGTTAATAACATGTAATCCGAACTTTGCGCTTTAGTAATAAATGTCTGAATTTCTATTAGTACAATTGCTTGCAGTAACGTGACATTGATCACATTTATTTTCATTTCTTGGTGTGTATGAGTTTGTGTGTGTGTGTGTGTGTGTGTCTATATATTTGTGTGCATTTATGGGTGTGGAATATATGCAGTTGTGCAGAGTGTTATATGTAATACGGGCTAGGACTCATGAGATGCTAAGCCTTGAGTGAGTCATGATAGCCCCTCCCTTAACAGTGGTATTAAATAGTATATTATACTCCGCTCATCCACTTGTATGTTTTAGGCCATGGTGCTTTTTTTCCCATGTGTTTTGTGTTAACAAATGTATTTAACCAAAACTGGGATGCAAGGGGTTAAATTTGTGCAACAAGATAAAATCACGCTCAAGAGATATGTGGCTATTAGGAGAGTTGTTTTTTTGTATAAAGGAATTGTTACATGCAATTTATTAGGCAGTAAATGGTTCTTCTCATGTCATTTTTGCTGTACTATGGTAATAAACTTGAATTTGACTTTTCCACTGTACTAATAAATCTATAAGTGCGTTTTTATTAGTACAATTTCTCTAAATAACTTGTTATAGGGCAGCATTCATTTTCACTGCCATGACATGTATCTGAGATAGATATACATAATCTGAATTCACCATCACAAATAAATATTGCTTGTGTTTCAAAAACACAATATAATGGTCCTTTTAGATGGATTATCTGGCCGCTGATTTGATGATGTAATTGTTCTGTATTATTACCTGTGTAGTTAATCTGGGTCCTCTGGTACAGAGCTTTAAGATTTTGGAAGAATGTACAAAAAGTGAGGTCCAGCGTGGTCTGAAATTCCTACCCATGATATAAAATGATGCCATCGGCAGGCTAATACATGCAATTGTCCCCTGAATTCATACCACGATGTGAATGAGTGTACCCACATTATATCAAACAGCGATGCATTCATGGCACTGTCAAGTGAGTTATTGTTGTACAAGAACGTGCAGCAGGTGTATCCCTGAATGTTGGGATTAATGAGCCCAGCGCGCTCCTAACAAAAGTAAAGTATGTTGCAGAAAGACCAATGTATATAACATATGTACCTCTTGCGATTGTAGGAATGTGTCTATTCACCCTCGGGGTTCTCTTTGGAGTGGGAAGGCAATGTGCTGCATAGTGTCAACCGACAGGAGCTCTCCTGCAGCTTCACATATCGAGTTCCACAGTACCGATTCTCTTCTACTGAAGTTTTTTCTGCTTTCCCACAGTGCTGAGGCAAGGACTGGCGTTCAGCCCTTTGTATCGATTCTCTTTATCCGATGGCACGATAGTCGCAGCCCAAACGAAAAGCAAGCTTATTCGTTCGCAGACCACTAATGAACCACAGCTTGTGATGTCGTTACATATGCTTCAAAGGTAAAGAAAACAAAAAAATGTATTTTACTGATTACATACAGTCTTCAGAGAAATCTAATCACTTGTGAAGTTTTAAACACAGATACAAACGAAACCTTAAAGCAGCTGTCATAGTTACACTAGACACTTGGTTGTTGTGGTACATTACCCTAATGGGCAGCTAGAGTCGGGTACCAGTCACTTTGGAAGTGTCAGTTTGTGTAATTTAAATCCACTCCTAACAAAAGTCCATATATTAGTGAAACCCATCTTTTCGGTCTAGACAGCTAACAAAATTTCAAGAAACCATGACTCACCCCTGTTCTTCTGTGCATTGCCCAAGCCTATTCTGTTGTGCTACGATATTTGTCATTTCCCATTGCTGGCTGTTTAGACCACCATCTTACATGCACGAAGCTTATGTTGGTGGAAGTTTTTCAGCACCAATCTGTTTGCATGTGGGGTAAAATGTTAATTCAGGTGTCTTGAATGCTTTCCTCTTAGTTATTTTTAAGGTTTTTTTCGTTTTTTTCTGGGGGTATATTTTATATAAGCATGCCAGTCTTGGGTCAGAATGGCACAATATAAAAAGTTCTAGGATGCAACAAATGAACCTCTGTTTTATGCTTTAGTGTCAACTGGGGATGGAATACCCAAGGCCCAGTGGGGGTAAATGACTGATTTTAATTAAGATTAACATGCAGGTGAACTTGGATTACAAGAAAGTAACTTTCCATATTCTGAATGCCACACAGCCAGTTTGATTTTACCTCGTTTGTCCTAGCGCTTTCCAAAGCATGATGTTCACCTTTCTCCTTTAAGATTGCATTGTATGCATGTTTGTGTGATAGGCCGATGATGAATTTCTTATGGACTTGGCCATCCTCAGCTGGCATAAGAAGATGCCTTATCTATTGTCATGTGTATTATATGCCTATGCAGTGCTTATAATACTGAGCTCTTCCTCATTAAGGGCATTTAGTAGGAGAAACCTTTTGTCATGCAAAAATGCACTCCTTGCTACTTCTTAAACAGAATGTCCTGGGTGATGGCAGCTCTTATTTGCTGAATGGTTACAACAATTGTTCAAATAAACTGTTTTTCACACATAATAAGCACACTACAACCCCCTTGCGTGTAGAATTTCTTTCAATAACTAAAGTTACTAGCTAGTTATGTTGAATGGCTACTTAAAATGATTTGTTTTGTTAAATGTGACCTTCCTCTAACTGCTGGGATGCTATTAGAGGTTAGTGGAAGTAAGCAAGTGATGGCAACATCTAAGCAACTCTTCCAAAGGCCTAGCTGCCTCAGGGTGCCCCATAGAATCTTGATAGTGGCATTTAACGCAATCAAAATGGCATTCAGCATTCTCATTTTATTGCTTTGAAATCTGGGATGCTGAGCAGGGATGTGACTTAAAGCTATCAACGGCCTTGTTTTCTATTACATATGTATGTAGCATGTTTCATTGTAGATACACATGTCTGCCATCTTCTGTTGGGTGTGGATTTTTACAAGTTGTTTTTCTTTGAAGACGTTTCGAGTTACAAGATACCTTATGACTTCTGACATAGCCAACAATGCACTAGGACAGAGACTCCACCTTAGATTGTTTTTTCAACCATCGTATTTGGATGTTCCAGTGCCAGCTCTGGGAACAGCGATGTCTTCAACTGGATTCTGTACCAGTCTTCGAGGACCTGGTTCCATTGACTGAAAAATTCAGTACAAAGTGCAGCAACCATGATATTATTGGTACCAATGGAAAAGAATAGAGGTCTTCAGGAATCCAGCCGGTGCAGGGGTAGCAAAGCCCAGAGGTTCTCGCCTCTGACATCTCGGAGGCTGAGGACTAGGAAGGACTCCCATTGGGCCATAGCAAAGGCTCCAGTACACAAAAGCACTCCTAGTGCTCTGATTTCCCAACACAAGCTCTGGAATCAGCCCTCCACGGACGGACTTCAGAAGAACCCTCATGTTGATACCAGTCACTACTCCTGAGGCAGTCTGGCATTGAGCCTTTTGGTGATCAATAAGATTGGGACCTTCGAATCAGGCTATACACTCTGAGCCTTCTTGACCTTCACAAGACCCCTTCGGCTCCAGGAAATCCTCCAGCGTTGGTCACCGAGCATTGGCACCCACTGACACTGGTTCAACCTCGAGCCTCCAAAAGACCCACTTCAGAGTTGAAATCTGCTTTGAAGCGGACTTCAAAACCTACATCACAATAGGCCCACAAACCGGTCTTGATGCTGAGATTGGGGGCTAGTGTGGTGCCAGTTGTTTTTTAATCCCCCCCACCCCAGGTCCAAGCTCACACATACCTCAGGTTCCCAGTAAGAGGAGACTCACGCTTAAAAGTCAAATATCAGAGGAGTTACATTTCTATCAGATCCCTAGATGGTTAGGGACAAACCCTCTACAACAGCGGCCCTCTCACTCCTAGGCCTCACTCACCACCACCTCCCCCTTGACTTCCTGGACCACCAGCTCCGCCTTTCACACCACCCCTTTCTCAGTTACCACAGTTCTCATCCCAATCAGACAATTCTGGCTCAGATTAGAGGAATCCTTACACACACATCATGAACCATACCATCAGCCTGTCAATCCAGGGGACATGATTTTGGGGGTGATTGCCATGCAGATCCCAAAGACAACTTGGACGAGAGCCCTATCCTACTAAAGCCACCATCTCCAAATGACATCATTGCCTACTGTGCAGTTATACAGAGGGCCGCGCAGCACAACAAGGTAAAACTGCACATGACAGAAGATTATAGTTTCTTAGTGGAAACTCTTAAGACCGAACGATCTGTAGAGTACCTGCTAATGCTTAGGAGCATGGTTAAATGTACTACAGAACACTTTAAAGACCTGGTCATGGTTCATGTGGTCACCCCACAAGTCAAAAGAAGTATAAAGTAGCCCCAGACGACAAGTCTCCATCAAGGTGCAGGTTGCACCGAACTCTTTGGTTGTACATATGGCTAGGAAGAGGATCCTCCCAAAGATGAGGAGAGCAAGAAGACTGATCCGTCTGGGAAACAGGTGGTTATGTTAGCAGGAACCCAGTGGGAGATTGCCAATTCGATTAGGCTGCTCATGTGATATGGTCGTTGTCACTGGGACGAAATCGAGGAGCTGGTGAAGCACTTCCACAAAGCCTTCCGGAAGAGGGAGCAAGAACTAGTTGCAGATGGGAAGGTAATTTCCAGCTCGAATATTAGGTGTGCCCTGAACTCCATTGACACTGCCTTCTGGGAGGTAAGCACCACCATAATGCTGAGTTCTTAATTTGAGCTGGTGGTTGCAGGTGGGGGCCCACCGACACTCGTGTGAGGACGAGGACTTAGTTTTATTCACCAGACTTTAACCCAGAACAAGAGAGAGAGAAAGAGGCAGCAAATGGGGAAAGAAGGAGAAAGCAAAATATGGGTAAGCTGTGAAAAAGTGAAAAAGGAGGCTTGAAAAAGAACCTGCAAGAATGAGATAAGGGAACAATGAGAGTACATTGGTGGATGAAAGTGGCATGAGATGGGATCAACCCTTGACGGCTGTTATGTTCTAGAACCCTGGCATTTGGCATCGGCATAGGCAGGCTTCTGAGAAAAATTTGGGACCAGGCACTTTTTTTTCTACACAAGCCCACCCAAGCCAAGAGAGGGTGATGGCATTCAAAAGGCTGCTACCTCTTTATCATATTCCCTGTCCGAATATGATAAGGACAGTAATAAAATTGTTGGGGATGATTGTGTCATGTATTGCGATAGTGCTGCACGCAAGGCTGCACATGCGTCCACTGCAAGAGTGCATATGGAGTGAAGTTTTACAAGCAGAGCCTCAATGGGAAGATCAAGGGTTGGTACAGCCCAGGACCCTGCACACACTCCTGTGGTGCACCAACAAGCACTTGGTGCTGTACAGGTCTTTTATGGACCCTATACTGCAGGTGACCATAATCACAATGCCTCATTCATGGGGTGGGGAGCTCATCTCAACAACATGGCTGTTCACAGTACCATTACACCACAACAGCAAACTCGCCAAATCAGTTTTCTCTAGCTCATGGCAATCAGGCTTGCACTCAGAGCTGTTTGCAGGCTCCTTTGAGGCCTAAAGACGAACAACATGACTACAATGTACCACATCCAGAAGCAGAGGGGACTCACTCTCTCCAGGTGTTCGCTCAAGCCCAGAACATTTGCCATAGGGTCATTCACAACCACATTCAGCTACTTGAGTAGCATCTGTCAGGGGTGAACAATGACTTTGCAAACCGGCTAAACAGGACACATCAACAAGTCCATGAATGGGAGATATATCCTCAGCTACATCAAAGGTACTTTCACCAGTGGGCCATCGTACAATAGATATGTTCGCCACCACACAAAACACGAAATGCCAAAAGCTCGCCTCCAGGTACCCGCAAACACATTCTAGGGGAAATGCACAATTGATGATCTGGTCAGAGATATTTTCCTTCGCTTTTCTGCCATTCTCTCCGATCTCATAAGTAGTGAGGCAAATAAGACAAGAATCCATGACCCTCATTCTGTGGTGGCAAAGACCCGGACGTGATGTCTTTGATACTCAGTGCTATTAGAATTGTTGATTCAGTCTCAAAAACAGCTTCCACTTAGAACGGATCTACTGACTCAGTATCAGTGCCATCTCAGAAACTTAGTCATCAGGCAGCTGAAACCAGCAGTCTGGCACCTGACACCTTAGAATTTGGTTACCCTAAACATCCGGAGGAGTGTATGCAAGTATTGCATGAGGCACATGAACCCACTGTGTGTGCTTGCTCTGCAGGGAAGCGGAAACTATTTGTTCACTACTTTTTGTGTAAACATAGACTCCCTTAAAGCATCTGTGCAGGACATTGTCATTTACATCTGCAAAAGCTGGGTCTGGCATACACCTCCACTCACTTACACTTTGCTACAGTTTCAGCCTACATATAGAACCGGGAATATTTATCTGTCTTTAAAATAGCCTTAGTCAAAGCCTGTATGGAGTTCCTCTCCTCCAAGAACTCTTTCAGTGCAAGCCTGGAATTTGAACAGGTAATGGCAACAAGGAAGTTGGCCTTCCTTGTTGCTATTACCTGTCTCAGGAGAGTGAGTGAGCTGCAAGTTCTAAATGTGGAGCAACCGTTCATTCAAGTGCATAGGGCAATTTCTTCTAAAAGTCGTGTCTCCTTTTCGTGTGAACCAGACAATTGAGTTGCCCATTATCTTCCCACACCAAGAAACACTGGCTGAAAGGGCTTTGCGCACACTTGATACCAAGAGAGCACTAATGTATTACAATAATAGACCTACATTTATAAGCAAGACGAAGCAATTCTTTGTTGCTATTGCAAAACCTCACACCAGCAGTCCTATCAATAAAAGTGTTACTACTAGCTGGATTGTTAGGTGTATTCAAATGTTTTATGCTGATGCTAAATGTACATTACACACAATGCCTACAGTACGTTCCACTTCGAAAAAGAAAACTACTATGGTATTCTTTATAAATAACCCCATGGCAGACATGTAAAGCTGCTACTTCTTCAACAATATACATGTTCATCAAATACTACTTTGTGAAAATTCAAGCGCGCCAAGAGCCTTTAGTTGGCCAAACAATTTAAAAACTCTGTTCCAAACATCTGCATTATCTGCTCGCTGACCACTGCTTGGAGGAGTTATTACTTTATAGTCTGTGTAGCATGTGTATCTACTGCAACACGACTGTGAATGGAAAATGTTACCCTTTAACCATATGTTCTTAGCTTGTAATGCTTTCGATTCACGCGTACCCTCCCTCCTGACTGTGAGCGAGTGAGCAAACTATTTTTTCCCCACTTATTGTCTTGCCTTATTACACACCAGTACATTGCTGTCCCACTGGGGGAAAAACAATCTGAGATGGAACCTTTGATCTTGTCCCATTCTGGGGGTCCCCTCAGAGCTGCAGGGGTGAACTTTCTAACCCCCTGTTGCAAGTTAGTTCAGTATACCAACACAAATTAGAAACCCAGTTGGACTGCAACCCATACGCATAATACTGTTCAGTGGTGTTTTCTGGTCATGATTAGTCCCTCTAGATGAGTTTAGGTACACAGTGAAACTCCAAACCCTCTTTCTTGAATGGATAACACTCTCAAAATAGCATTAAGAAACAGGGGATAAAAACTTTAAAATCTTTATTTCTGATAGAGACTCTAGCCGCAGGTTCCTCACCTTTTGAATAGTCTACAGGTGTCAGACTGGATCCAGAAACTTTTCAGTGGACCTCTGTGCGCCAGAAGGTGGTGCCTTGCAGCACCAGACTTCCCCATGTCTGCTCCAGAAATGACATGCAGGGTTTATATAGGCACCACTCCTGCAAGCTGATTTCAGTCCCTTTCTTTCCGCTCCTCCAGATGTGGATCCGGAGCGTTCTCACGTCTCTCTGAGACACCTTACCTCAATTGTCCGAAATTCTGTTACAGTGTGCATGGGATGTCATTTCTAAAACTGCAGGTTTCTAGTCCTGGAGGAACTGTTGCAAACCGATGCCTGTGATGGATGTGGTGTCTGGAGTCACGCCATAACTCCAGACCAGTGGAGATTACGCGTTGATGCACCCAAAAGCCATAAGGTAATGCAAGGTAAATCTTTGTCGCCAAGCATTAGAAAATTCAGCACCGGGACTGCTCCAAGTCCCGTTCCGAGTCAAAGGTGCGCTCTCGGTCCCACTCCCATTCCCAGAGTCAACAGAGCCGCTCCAGAGGCTGGTGTTCGTTTTGCTCCAAGTCTTCCTGCAAGCACATGAAGTCGTAGCAGAGTTCCGCTCCTTAACGCCACTCGTACTCCCCTGAGCAAGCGCTAGGGTGGCATCAACCTTCTCGATTTCTCTTTCAAAGTCGTCCGACTTCAGAGCTGATTCTGCAGCTGGTACCCATAAAACCTAAATTCCTGGGGCCTTTAGCAATGCTACGTCTGATCGAGGAGTTCCGCACAGTTTTGCTCTGACTCTTCGGCTCCTTACCGATTCCCTCTGGCATGTCTTCAGTCCCCAAGGAGCCAAGAGGCTTTCCATCTGGAATGCTGCCCGCCGGCAGGTTCGTCCTTCTCACCAGCTGATCCCTCTGAGCCCCTCTTGTCTCCGGCTCCTGTTCCAGTGCCACTTCTGGCACCCAAAACCACACTGGGTACGTCGACCTTGCCGCCTGCAGAGGTGGCCTGATTGTCCTCTTTGGCGCCGACTCAATGACAGTCCAACTTGGACGTCTCTCCCCGAATCCCACAGAGGCGCCCATTTCTGCTCTCGACTTACCACAAGACAGGCAACATTCTTAACATTCTGTTTTTGGTACAGACTCCGATAGTGACTGTGACCCGGGTGATGATTTTGCTCAGCCTTCTCAGGATAACTGGTATGCGGACTTGCAGTAGGCCAATGGGCTAGAAACCTCCCCAGAGACAGCTCTTTTCTCTCCTTCAGCCAGGGCCTGCCACAGAAGAATCCGCATTACACAGCATGGTCGTGCGCAGGGTGGCTGAAGTACTTGATCTCCAACTCCTCACCCTGGAGCTAAAAAATAATATTCTGTCTGAGTTCCTGCAGCTGGGGCCGGATTTCTTCTGAGCCCCTCCTGCCCTTTCATGAGGCTTTGACGAGCACCCTTTTGGAATGTTGGACCAAGCCCTGCTCTGGCCTGCCAGTTAATTGACAAATCCCTAAGCGCCACCAGCCTGCTCCAAATGACCCCGCTTTTGTGTCCCAGCACCGTTCTCCGGAAAGTCTCGTGGTGCAGGCTTCCACCAGCTGTTCTAATCTGAACACTTTTTCTATCACTCCCCCTGATAGGGAATCAAAACGAGTGGAGACCTTCGGTAAGCTCCTTAGCTTGGCACTGCATTCTGTTAACACTTGCTGTTTGTTGGGCTCTTATAGTCATGCCCTTTGGGATTCAGTGGCACAGGTCTCACTGGTGTGCCAGAAGATCTTCACCCTGTACTCTCTCAGGAGATTGAAGATTGTTGTGATACTGCCAAGTTCATGACTCGTTGTGGCTTGGACATAGGGCGTGCATTTGGCACCACAGTTGCCATCCGCCGCCATGCTTAGCTGCGCTCTACTGGGTTCTCTGGCGATGTCCAGCTCTCACTGTAGGCCTTTCTGCCCTGCTTTGCCAGCTGCACCAGTTCTAATGCTCTTTAACTGCTCCCCTCTCAAACGATACCCCTCGAGACATTGTTTGTTATACATATTTACCCTGGTCTCTATTGGGTTTATAGGTAACCTCCTGTAGTTTGTTTTCACATCCTTTGGTGGCTTAGGCAGAGGTGTCCCTCACCGCCAGCATGTCCAGCCCCAGCAGTTTCACAGGAGAGGCAGAGGTGCTCACTGCGGCCTTGCCCCCTGCTCCCCCACCTACCTACCAAACCTCTTTTGTGTACCCTTACAGGGTTTCACCCACCCGGTGGGAGACAGAATCCACCAATTGCATGCAGTTTGGCAAGCGATTTCATCGGACAGGTGGGTCCTTCAAATTGTTCGCAAAGGCTACACTTTACCCTTCCTTTTTACCCCGCCCCACCATCCACTCAACAACTGACAGAGGACCATCTCCATTTTGCAGCAGGAAGTACAGCTCTTTTTGGCTAAAGGGACTGTCGAGAGGGTGCCTGTGCCAGAAGTAGAGGCATGGTTGTTATTCCAGCTACTTTCTGGTGCCCAAGAAGGACGTAGGTCTTCGGCCTGTTCTTGATCTGCGCCCTCTCAATACCCTCCTCTGAAAAGAAAAATTCAAGATGCTCACCCTGGCCAAGTCTTGTCTGCCCTCGACCCTGGAGAATGGATGGTGGTGTTGGACTTGCAAATCACCTGTTTTCACATACCCGTCTTGTCAGCCCTTCGGCGCTGCCTGTGGTTTGTGGTGGGAGAGGAGCATTTCCAGTACTCTGTGCTCCCCTTCAGTCTCACCAGGGCCCTTTGGGTGTTTACCAAAGTGATGGCGGTGGTGGCAACACACCTTTGGAGGTCAGGGGTGCCAGTTTTCCCCTATCTCGACGACTGGCTGTTGAAGGTGGTCCCGTCCCAGGCAGTTGTCAACCACCTCCAGACTACAGCGAACCTCCTGTCGTCTTTGGGGTTCACTATCAATGTGCCGAAGTCACACCTGACTCTTTCCCAGGTGCTCCCCTTCATCGGAGCCATTCTGGACGTGGTTTGGTTTCATGCCTTTCCCTGGAAAAGAGAGACCAGGGCATTCAGGCTATGATACTGACCTTTGAGCCTCGATCCTGGATTTCAGTGATGTCGGCTCTGAGACTGCTGGGACAGATGGCCTCTTACATCCTGATGGTCGAGTACGTCAGGTGGCATATATGGGCTCTGAGTAGGGTCTAAAGTCTCAGTGGGACAACATCTAGTGGACCTCTCTGATCTCGGTCAGATTTCACAGAAGACTGCGAAAGACCTGCAGTGGTAGTTACTATACCGCAAATGGGGCAATGGCAGGCCCCTCTCCCTTCCCCACCCAGAGCTGACAGTCGTGACCCATGCATTGCTTCTGGATTGGAGCAGCCTCTGGGAGAGGTGAAGATCCAAGGCCTCTGGTCTCCAGCAGAATCCCAGTTCCACATCAGCCTTCTGGAGCTGAGGGCCAACTGCTTATGGCTGAAAGCCTTTCTTCCGTCCATCAAAGAGAGGCTGGTACAGGTGCTCAGGCAACACCACCGCTAGGTGGTACTGCAACAAACAGCATGGGGTGGGGTCACGGGCCCTGTGCCCGGAGGCCTTGCGCCACTGGAAATGGCTGAGCCACCAAGGAATTTTCCTGGTGGTGAACCACCTGTCAAGATCATTGAATGCCAGGGAGGACGAGCTCAGGCACACAGTGGATCACAAATGGCAGCTACACCCGGAGGTGGCACGAGTTCTCTTCCATGCATGGTGAGAGACTTGGCTCAATCTGTTCACTACCACTGAGAATGCGCAATGTCAGCACTTCTGCAAGTTGGACATTCCAAGGCATCTCACGCTCAGAGACTCATTCTGCCTTGAGTGGAATTAGTGACTCCTTTATGCCTTTCCGCCAATACCACTCCTGCTCCAAGTTCTCAAGTAGATCATACTGACTCTGATCAAGTCATCCTAGTGCCTCTGGATTGGGCATGGAGAGTATGGTATCCAAAACTCCTGAGCTTTGAGCATATTTCCTTCGATCAGGCTTCCGCTCCAGCAGGATGTACTGTTGCAGCAACAGAGCAGGGTTCTGCACCCGGGCCTTCGCAGTCTCCACCTTCATTCTTGGAGATTGAGCAGTGACAGCTGAACACCTTCGATCTTGCCTTGGAGGTGGTTCATGTCATCTTGGCAGCCAGGTCCCACAATAAAAACTGTACACGTCTGTCGTTAAGGCTAGCTTGTGGCTTGGTACAGCGCTTGCCAGATTGACACCCTCCAGGTCAAACTGTCTGTTTTTTTTGTTCTGTCTCTTGCCCGGCAAGATTTTGCTCTGGGCATGGTTAAGGGTTCTCTTTTGCCCCTCTTGGCCTTCTTACGGTTGCCGGATCAGCCCTCTTTGTTTAAATCACCAGTTGTTATACGATTTTTTTGAAAGGGCTGCAACATGTTTCCCCCTCCTTTTTTGTCTTGCCCCACTGGGACCTTAATCTGGTCATGACTTATCTGATGTGCACTCCGTTTGAGCTACCTCACTGCTGTCCTCTACGGCTCCTTACTATCAAGACTGTTTCTCATTGCCATCACTTCAGCATGACGTAAGTGAGCTCCAGGCTCTCTGTCAATCCACCATACACTTTCTTCTTCACAGGCAAACTGGTTCTGAGGACACAGGCATCCTTCCTGCCAAAAGTTGTGACTCCGTTCCATGTCTGCCAAACCATCACTCTGCTGGCATTCTCAGCTCCGCCTCACCCCTCTGAGGAGGAGAGACTTCAATGCTTAGACCCACAAGAGACCACTGAGCTTTTACATAGATCACACCAGAGTCCACTGGGTGGACAATTAGCTCTTTCTGGGGTTCTCTGGATCGAAAAATATACAAGGCTGTGCAGAAGAGAACCTTCTCTTGCTGGAACATGCTCTGCATAAAATCTGCTATGCATTGGCTAAAAAGCAACCTCCGGGAGGACTGTGTGCTCTATCTACCATGGCTAAAGTGGCTCCCACTGCGTTGGCACACACAGTCCCTATCCTAGAAATCTGCCAGGTGGCCACGTGGGCATCCTGTCATCTGTTCACGAAGCATTATTGTCTGGATAGTCCGGTTCTCCCAGGGAGGCATTTGGCCTGCTCGGTCCCGCAGGACTTTCGGATTTGAATCTATTCACAGACCCACCTCCAAATAGGTACGGTTTTGGTATCTATTCAAAAAGTGAGGAATCTGCAGCTAGAAGTCTCTATCAGAAGAAAAAGTTACTTACCTTTGGTAATGCTCTTTCTTGGTAGAGATTTGTATCTTGCTGCTGATTTCTCACTGACCCTCCTATCTTCCCCTTTCTGTTGTTGAACTCATTCCATTAATAAGATCCCAAGTCTAGGAATCTGCACACTGTATGCCGATTTGCTTTTTGGGCTCTGCACCTTGAGCGCGGACAGTCTTAAAAGCAAATTATGTCAGCATGCGGGAGTTGCGCCTATATAGGCCCGCACATTTCCGGAGCAGAACGGCGTCAATGCTTAGCCGCAAGGCGCCACCTTTTGGTGCACAGAGCTACTGCTGAAAAGTTTCTGGATCCAGTCTGATGCAAGGGGAATATTAAACAGATGAGGAATCTGCGGCTAGATAATCTCTACCAGAAAGAGCGTTACCAAAGGTAAATAACTTGATCTTCTAAAACCCAAGTCTAGTGCACAATATATGAACAGAAACCACACAGCATGAGAAAATAAATACAGTAGTGCAGGACATGGCCAGCAAAAACAAGATGAACATTCCTAGAGTGGTTAACAAGTTCCTAGCATCCTAACACCCTATCGCTGCTTCTAAGCACTATGCTAACATTTAGCAGAAGCTGAATATAGCAAGCCTATAAATGGAGTTTCTTAAGATGGATCACACAGCATATCTTTTCTCAGTAAGAAATAGCTGTTTAGCTACTCTCTATTATATTGTCCGGGAATGATGAGCAGTGCCCGGCTGAAGGCCACTTCTCTGCGGTGCTCTTGAAACTCTGGAGCAACCCCCAACTGAGGCTGCTTTGTCGCTGCAAACTGGCATGACATCTGGCTTAATAGTTCAGTTGTGATGTCACCTCCAGGTAATGGTCAGGCACTTGAGTTCTTATAGTATCCTGTAATCTATTTTATCTCATTTTTAGCGGTTTGGCAACACTAAAGTCCCAAAAAGACAAAATGAGTATGGCAATAAATGTCATCTCAGTTTACACGTTTTCAGCCTTCACTGTAATTGTCCATATTAACATGGCAGCGACCATAACCTGAACAATGAAAATATCGGCCTAGATAGGAAGCGGACATGATGCCAACACTTCTGCATACGTATAAAATCTCACACTTTTTAATAGAAAGAGATGAGAGGGTATCCAGGCATGCACATGATAAAAATTGAAGAGATTTAAACGGGCCCTGTCATAGTGTTTATGACATCCTGGTGCATTGTGGGCTAAGGGAGGAGTCGCAAGGTGTCTTGTGACTCAGAACTTCTGCACCCAACACTAGAGGGCAAGATTGTGCAAAGCATGTGAATCTACAGCACTTTGAATAGATTGTTATAGGGTAAGTAACAGTTTACTCCTTGGAAATGCTTGTTGGACGTCCTTTTCGTTTTTTTAAACATGCTTGTATTAGTGTTTCAGAAAATTACCATCATAGATGAACAAAGATGTGCAACACTAGGGTAGCAAACCACACATACATTCAAATTGATTGTTACAAACATACAGATACTGACGTTAATTTTACTAGAGCACCAGTGTTCGCAACGTATTTCCAAGTATCACCATAGCAAACATATCAAAACATTTAGTAGCTTAATCCTAACCCACCCTTCCCTGCCACCCGAAGAGTCAATCACTAAGGCGGCCTTACTGGGGCAAAGGCATTCTTCATTTTACTGGCAGGTATGTATTTAAAAAAAATGGGGCTCTTTATTGGGGAGTGGGGGCAGGAGAGTACCACGCACTGTCGTATTGGTTATCCGAACATTTCACGTGGTGGGAGCAAAGAGATGAGCAAAGGGGGGTCGCTCAGAGTAGCTCGGGTCTAAGGAGGCCTTTCATCATCCCCTCCATTGCGCTCCGAGTCCAGTATCGAGTGTGCCAGCATGTCACTATATTCTGCTTCTTCAGGCCCGTCTCTATTATGTTAGACATCCTAGCCATGCATTGAAATTCTTTTCTCCTCTTTTTTGTTTTGCAGGGAGCAAAATTTGTGTGGATTGAATTCGGATATGACTGGACAAGCAATGGGAAAGTCACTGAATGTAATGAGATCCAACAGCCCTGCACATCAAACTATGTGCAGTGGGAGCATCAGTCAAGATATGGCCATAAGTAGCAATATGAATTATTCTGTAGGTGACCCAAAGGAACAAATGGGTGTACCAGCAAACAGATTTGCTGGCTCGGGAGGAATGAACCATGTGTCGAACATGCAGCCAACAACTCCTCAGGGTACTAGCTATGCACACAAAATGAATAGTCCATCACAGAGCAGCCCTGTCATGAACCCTGTGCCGCCAAACTCTATGCTTTCTCCAAGGCATCGAGTGAGTCCTGGAGTTGGTCCTGCGGTTGCTGGAAGTCCGCGAATCGCGCCCAGTCAGTATTCTCCTGCCGGAGGTCTGCATTCACCAGTGGGTGTATGTAGCAGCACAGGAAATAGCCATAGTTTTGCCAACAGTTCCCTAAATGCACTTCAGGCCCTAAGTGATCGACATGGAGTCACTCTAGGACAGTCGTTGGCTTCACCAGACCTAAAAATAAATAACTTGCAAAATTCCCCTGGTAACATGAACCCCCCTCAGCTAAACAAATCTGGGAGCATTGACTCAAAGGAGTGCTTTGGACTTTATGGTGAGCAAACTGAAGGTACAGCTGGACACACGGAAGGCAGTTGCCATTCAGGGGAACAGAAAGATGGCAACGAAAACAGCATGTCTCAAGCTACTGGTGGTGAAAGGACTGATGGGCAAAATAGGCTAATGGACAACAAAGGACAGACTAAACTCTTACAGTTGCTTACCACCAAAACGGATCAGATAGAGCCTTCTTTGTTATCTGGCAACATGGGAGATATGAGTAATAAAGAGTCCAGTGGAAGCTTAGCAATGAATGTCTTGTCTGCTTCAACACACGGAACATCTCTGAAAGAGAAGCATAAAATTTTGCACAGACTCCTGCAGGACAGCAGTTCTCCAGTGGACTTGGCTAAGATTACAGCAGAGGCCACGGGCAAGGAAGTGAATCAGGAACCCAATAGCACTGCACCTGGTTCTGATGTGACGATAAAGCAGGAACCAGTGAGCCCGAAGAAGAAAGAAAATGCACTACTTCGCTACCTGCTAGATAAGGATGACACAAGAGATGTTCCTTTAGCAGATATAACACCCAAGCTGGATCGGTTGGATAGCAAGACAGACCCTTCCAGTAGCACAAAATTAACATCTATAAAGACAGAAAAAGAAGATCTTAACTTTGAGCCAGCTGATCAGGTAAGATCTCTGAGCAGTTTGAAACAAACGTGTGTACCGTTAAAGTCAAAATGTTATCAGATATAGTAATTGTTTGTGCTATATGGCTACAAAAGGAGTGTGAAAAGTATTCGCTAAAGCGGCCTCAAGCCTAAAAGGACACTTGCTGAAGCCTCCTTCCATTCATTGTAAACTCATAGGGAAACCATCTTTTGGTGAATCTGGTTACCTGAGCTTTTTAAATAGTGTTTCCAGGTTAAGGTTCACTTATCTATCCAATAGGTCCGTGGCCCTTCCCCTTGTGTCCACTTGCTGCCCCTCCACCTTTCCTTGCTTTCACTTATCCTTTAGTATTGCTCTGTTACTATCTATAGATCTTTTTGAGTAAGCTTTTCATGAAAGAAAGAATTCACTCTGTTATTCGTGTTCTAACCTTAATAAGGACTCTTCAAGGATCCACCATACCATACACCATTACCACGGTGACCAAATTGGTTGATAACGCCAAAAAGTCTAAGGCTGACAAGAGGTGTTATCATGCAGCATAAGAGAAGGCTGCTGGATAGAATATGATCTTGGCTGATTTTGCCTTTTTGTTTTTCTTATAGAATTTCAAAAAGGTGGTACTTGTGATTAATGTTCAAAATGTATACATAGTATGTGCTTATTTGGAAAAAAAGCTAGCAAATGGGAAAGTAACTAGCCTCGGTGAATTAGTGGAATTTGTGCTTTGAAGAACCTAGGACTGTCCTGATAAAGATTTGGCTGTGGGCTATTATCACTATTCTTCATGTTGCACGTGTTTAGAAACTGAATACCTGAAACTTGTATCATACATTAATGTCATGAATCATTGTGTATTTAATCCTTTAAGTGTGTTCTGGGCATTTATTAATGTTGTACAGCAAGCTAAGAAGGTACGTATATGTCTGTGCTCATTGTCTTATTGAGAAAATGGTAAAATCTGTTTGCTCTATTTTTGTTGCTTGCAGCACTTTACTAACAAATCTCTATTTAAATGCTTATGCACATCAGTTACCCTTAACTGCTTGACACCATATTAGAGGTCTGCTGATATAATAATGGTATTTTTCACTTGGCTCTAGGGTTGTTTTAATCTTCGATGTTTACTGCATTTAATTATTTTTCCTTAAGCCCAATAACTTTCATTTACTGTGCATTGATTGAACTGTGTCTTTACGGGACTATAATTTATGTCCCATCATAAATGCAATTTGTTATTGACTCCATATGTTGTGATGTAAAAATGTTAGCACATGCACATTGTATGTGTTTTTGTAAAGAAATTGATTCTGTGCATTATCAAAACATATGACGTTCAATATATTGTGGCTGAATTTTAAAGCATGTTGACATCCTGTTATGTGAATTTGTAGAGCGCGTCTAATCACCCGTGAGGGTATCCAGGCGCTGAATAGGTTAGGCCTGAGGTGCGTAGGAGGAGATCATGCCTGTTATGTCTGGAAGAGCCATGGCTTTTGGTTCCTTCGGAAGTCCATGAGGGAGGGGGAGGTTCTGAGGTGTTTCGGGAGAGCTTTCCAGGTCTTGGCTGTGAGGTGTGAGAAGGAGCATCCTCCGCGTTTGGTCTTCTTGATTGAGGGTGGTGTGCCTTTGCCTGGGACGTAGATTGATTGTGTCTGGTGGGTTGGTAAAAGTTGAGGCGGTGGTTGAGGTTAGCTAGACCGGTGTTGTGGAGAACTTTGTAGGCGTGGGTGAGTACTTTGAACTTGCATCATTCCTGGACTGGGAGCCAGTGGAAATTGTTGAGAAGTGGAGAGATGTGGTTATTTTGCGGTATGTTCAGGATGAGTCTGACGGTAGAGTTCTGGGTGATTTGAGTCGGCGTAGGACATGGACTGGGATTCTGATGTAGAGGGCTTGTCCCTTATAACGTCTACTTGTGAAAAGAGCCTGGGTAACCGTCCGTCTGGTGTTCAGTGGGGTCTGCTGTAAAATCTTGTGTAGCATGATGAGGAGACGGCGTTCTGTCTGTTCTTGAGAGGTTGGTGTCCACGTTGATCCTGAGGTTCTTGGCATTGTCTGCCAGGGTGGGTGTGGGGACCAAGTTCGGAGGGCCACTTAGAGGCCGAAAATTAGGACTTTGGTTTTACCTGTATTGAATTGGAGGCAGTTGTTTTTCATCCAACCAGCGACGTTGCTCATGCAGGTGTTGAAGTGTTGTTTTTGCGGTGCTGGTTGAGTCGGTAAGGGAGATGGGCTGTCTCTCTAAGGTGTAGGATAATAGGTTGATGCTGTGGGCTCTGATGATGCCCGCAAGGGGCATCACGTAGACGTTGAAGAGTATTGGGCTGAGCTACTATCCTTTAGGGACTCCGCAGATGAGTTTCTTGGGTCCTGAAGTGGGGAGGTGGGGGGAGAGAAGTCTAAATTGTTGAGTTCCGTCCGTGAGGACGGAGAATATTCACTTGCAGGCCGGTCCGCAGATACCCAAGTGCTGAAGCTTTCCGATGAGTGACTTGTGGGAGACTGTATCAAAAGCTGCGGAGAGGTTGAGGGGGATGAGTGCGGCCGTTTCTCTCGGTTGAGGATGCTTCCGATGTCATCAGTGGCCACAATGAGGGCTGTCTGTGCTGCGGTTGGTGTGAAAGTCTGATTGAGAGCTGTCTAGGAGTGGAAGGAGTTCTAGGTGGTCTGCGAGTTGGATATTAATAGATTTCTCCATGAATTTAGCTGAAAAAGGCTGGAGCTACATGGGTCTGTAGCTGCTGAGGGTGTTGGACTCTGTTGTTAGTTTCTTCCATAGGGCGTTGTCTTCTGCATTTTTTCAGCAAGACGGTAAGGTGCATGTGGTTATGCAGGTGGTGATAGTGGTGAGCACAGGGAAGATGACGGTTCTTCCAAGGTTCATATGAAGTGTGGGCATGAAGTCTCAGGGGACTACTGAGTAGATGGTATTCATCAGGGTAGTGGTTTCTTGGTTCGAGAGGGGCTTCCAGTTGCTTAGCTGCTGTTTGGCGATGAAGGAGGTGTCCGGCTGGTTGTGGGGAGTTCATATCGGTATGCTGCGGGTCGAATGTGTTGTAGATCATGGCAATCTTCTGTTCAAAGAAGTTTGAGAGTTCGATGCAGAGTGCTTGGGATGGGATATGTCATCGTTGACATCCGCGGGATTGTAGAACTCCTTGACGATGGTGAAGAGTTATTTGCCTTTGTTGTTAGGGAAGAGGTGTGGCGCAGCGGCCAGGGCAACTGACTCCGGAACCCTGGGGCTCAGGGTTCGATCCCCGGTGCCGGCGGCAGATCAGCCCAGCACCATGTGACTCTGGGCAATAGCTTGCTTAATCTTCCCGACGGCCCCCAGCACCTTGACACCTTCGGGTAATAGTTTGCGCTTTACAAATACTGGACATTTACATTTGTAGCTCGGTTCGAGTCCGAGTTAGGGCCTTTTTTTCTTTGCATCTCATAGTTCATCTCGTAGTTGGCGGTAGAGGTTGAGGGCAGCTTTTTATGTGGATCTTGTGGTGGTGTTTGTGTTGAGTCTTCTTTATCTCTTAAGTTGTTTGCAGTGGCCGACATAGAGGGTCCCAGTGTGGATGGGTGGGCGTTCCTTTAGGGTCTTGGTCCAGTTTTCTTTGGATATTTTGGCCCAGCATCTTGATGGTGCTTTGTTTTTTTGGTGGGGTGACTTGGTGGGTGGGTATCTTGAAAGGTATGTTGTAGTGGTCAGACCATGTGCACGGGGCTGTGTGGGTGGTGGTGATCCTGTTGGAGGAGAAAATAGGGTTAGAGGGTGTGGCCTACTGTATGGGTTGGTCCTTAGACAAGCTGGGTGAGTCTGAGGTTGCTGAGGCTGTCGAGGAGGGCCATGTAGTTATGGTCTGTGGTGTCTTCGAATGGAAATCCTCCAAAGTGTATTGTGCTGTATAACAAATGTACACATTCACACATGCCTCTAGTGACACGCACCTCCTTGGAAATTTTGTAGTTTGTTCGTTTCTGTGGTGCTTATTGTGTGTGAACTATTAAGTGAATATTCTACATTGTAAGATTTGTGGAACATACGTTTCTAATCATGTGTTTCTAGTTGCAGCCTGGTAGCGAGCTGGACAACTTGGAAGAGATCTTGGATGATCTTCAGAATAGTCAGCTGCCACAGCTATTCCCAGATACAACGGCAGGGGCAGCAACGCAGTCTGTTGACAAGCAAGCCATCATTAATGATCTCATGCAACTTACCGGTGAAAACAGTTCGGTTGTATCAGTTGGACCTCAGAAACCAGTACTAAGGATGCCACAGAATAGTAAGCCTGATTTCACATGTATGAATGGATTTCTCCAGAATAGTGGCAAAAACAAAAGTTTTAAAACTGTATCCCTGAGAATGAGCTCTTGTTTGTTGCATAATGAAAACTGCATATTGAGATTGTGCTACATCAGTTGCTGAAGTTTAAACCGTTGCACTAATATTAGCAAAATAGACTTTTTGATTGTATTTATAGTGTATGTGATACAAAAGTAATGTTGATGAAAGTATAATCCTAACTGCCACAGATCAAAGCCAGTTAAATGTTTAATGGAAAACTCTATTTCTAACGCAATTCTAAATTATCAAACATTGTATCTTTAATATAAGAAAGCAACATGTGGTCAAGTTTATCAAACGGTGTACATCCTTGAACTGCACTTATTTGAAATGTATACTTAGTAAAGCTATGTGCTAGTACTATTTTTACCTAGCTCGCGATTAGCTGACTGAAACCCGTTCAAAATTGTGATAGATCCACTCAAGCTGATGGCAGATGGGGACCTCCGTGTCTGCTTAAACAATACAGACCCTTTTCACTACTGGCTTTTGTTTTTGCTTTCTTGCTGTTACATTATTGAAGTATTTGGTTTCAGTAATGTTACATTTTGTTGTTTATTGCACTTCCACCTCAGGAGTTACTGGGCAGTAGCAGTCAGATGTCAATCACACAAACGTGTGGTTTTGCACATATTTATAGGCTTTTTTATTCATTTTCTATTTAGCGCTTTCGTGCTACTGATCATTTTCTGCCTTAAACTAGATCCCATGTGTCATGCTGCTTACTCCTTTTCGTATTTGTCTCTCTCTTTTTCGTGTACTTTTTCAGCTTTTAGTAACCCTCGTACAGCTCAACTTGCCAGATTAACACCAAATCAGAATTTGTCAATGGACATGAATTTGCAAAGTCAGCCAAGTGCAGGACCATTTCCACCAATCAGGAACAGCAGTCCATATTCACCAATTTCCCAGCCAGCCTTGATGGGCAATCAGGGGATGATGGGAAGTCATGGACATTTAGGGAGCTCTGGTGCAGGTAAAATGGCAATGCATTTAAAGGTTTCCTTAACTAGTGTATCTGCAAAAGTGGCGCTGGATGTTGTCTATCGTCTTAATGGGATTCCCTCTGGCTTGCATAGCACTGTGTGGAAACCAGAAGTATATATATTTTTAAATAATGACTTTTCTTATGTACATAGAATTGGAAATCACACCCATAATAAGCCGCAGTATATTTTGTATACATGCATGTAACACAACCTTGCACTCTCCCTTCTAATCAACCAAATTAATGCAACACAAAACATCTGAAAGAGACTGTAGTTATAGATTCAATTACCCCCAGGCGTCAGACTGGATCCGGAGAACTTTTTTCGTAGCAGTACCCCTGCGCGTCGGTAGGTAGCGTCAGTTGACTCCGCGTCCGTCGTCGTGGTCGCCGGGATGACATTGCGATGTCTTCTTAGACGCCGCCCCTGCGCACTGACCTCAGTTCTTTCTTTTTCCGCGCCAGCAAGCGCAGATCCGGAGAGAGCGTGCCCCTTAGTCACTTTTTGACTAACCCTTTTTCGACTTTTGTCGACATCTTTTTGAGTCTTCGACTCCTGGTGCACGAGGGATGTCCAGCCGTCTGCCCGGTTTCAAGCCCTGTGACTCCTGTCACAAGTTATTGTTGGTCACCGATCCACACCTTGTGTCTCTTTGGTGCCTGGAGGGCAACCACGATCCGAAGTCGTGCTCCGACTGCAGGGCCCTGAACCCGAAGTCTTTGCAGGAGAGGTCCCGAAAGCTTTTGGAGGCCCGGCAGTCCGCTCTGCGCCGTTCAAGGTCCCGGTCGAGGGGAAGCTCGCGGGACCGGTCGCGGAGTCACTACCATTCGTCCTCAATGGCTTGGCACTCCTCGGGTAAGTCAGAGCACAAGAAGATTGTCCGAAGGGGCTATTTCCTCCCCTTCGAGACTACCCCTCCCTTCATGCCGCCAACACTCCATCGCATGTCGGGGGATCACTTGGCCCTTCTCCGCCAGGAAGTTACGGCTCTCTTGGCCAAGGGAGCTATTGAATGAGTCCCTGTGCCAGAAGTAGGTCGTGGTTGCTACTCCCTCTACTTTCTGGTACCCAAGAAGGACAAAGGCCTGCGTCCTATCTTAGACCTCAGGGACGTCAACCGCTTCCTCCGGAAGGAGAAGTTCAAAATGTTAACCTTGGCTCAGGTCTTGTCTGCCCTCGACCCTGGAGACTGGATTGTAGCGTTGGACTTGCAGGAAGCTTATTTTCACATCCCCGTTTTGCCCGCCCACCAGCGCTACCTGCGGTCCACTGTTGGCCACAAGCTTTTTCAGAGTCACCATGCTCCCCTTTGGCCTTACTAGTGCCCCTCGGGTGTTCACGAAAGTGATGGCGGTGGTCGCAGCTCATCTGCACAGATATGGGGTTCCAGTCTTCCTCTATCTAGACGACTGGCTGCTTAAGGCGGGCTCGCTCCTGGCTGTTGTCTCCCACCTCCAGGCTACGGCAGACCTCCTGCATTCGCTGGGGTTCACTATCAACTTGCCAAAGTCGCACCTGATTCCCTCTCAGAAGCTCCTTTTCATCTGAGCAGTTCTGGATACAGTGCAGTTTTGGGCTTATCCTACCGAGCAGCGAGTCCGGGATATTCAGGCTATGATACTGATGTTTCAGCCTCTATCCCGGATTTCAGTGAGAATGACCCTGAGGCTGCTGGGCCTCATGGCCTCCTGCATCCTGCTGGTGGATCATGCCAGGTGGCATATGTGGCCTCTACAGTGGGACCTGAAGTTCCAGTGGGCGCAGCATCATGGCAATCTTTCCGATGTCGTCCAGATCTCGGAGGGGACTGCAAGTCAGTTGCAGTGGTGGCTCACTAACTGGGATTGGGTCAACGGCAGATCACTCTCCCTTCCCCATCAGAGTTCACAGTGGTGACGGATGCGTCACTCCTATGATGGGGCGACCACATGGGAGAGGCGGAGATCAGAGGTCTCTGGTCTCCGGCGGAGTCCGGGCTCCACATCAACCTTCTGGAGCTCCAGGCGATTTGTCTTGCACTGAAGGTATTCCTTCCTTCTGTCAAAGGAAGAGTGGTGCTGGTGTTCACGAACAACACCACTGCCATGTGGTACGGCAACAAACAGGGCGGGGTGGGGTCGTGGACCCTATATCAAGAGGCTCTACGCCTTTGGACATGGCTGGAACATCAGGGCATATCCCTGGTGGTTCAACACCTGGCGGGTTCCCTGAACGCCAGGGCGGACGAACTCATCCTCCTGTGCATGATGGATTACGAATGGCATCTTCATTTGGAGGTGGTGCAAGGTCTCTTTCAGCGGTGGGGAGAGCCTTGGTTAGATCTATTCGCCACCGAAGAGAACGCGCAATGTCAGCAGTTCTGCACGTTGGGGTTTCCAAGGCGGCACTCGCTCAGCGACGCCTTTCATCGCGAGTGGAATTGCGACCTCCTGTATGCCTTTCCGCCTGTACCACTTCTAACCAGAGTGCTGAAGAAGATCAAGCGCGTCCGGGCCCAAGTAATTATTGTGGCTCGGGACTGGGCACGAAGAGTCTGGTACCCAGAGCTCTTGAGCATGGCCATCGATCCTCCGATCAGACTGCCTCTTCGGGAGTTTCTTCTGTCGCAGCAGCAGGGGACAGTCCTCCACCCGAACCTGTCCAGCCTCCACCTCCTTGCATGGAGATTGAGCGGCGACAGTTGACAGCTTTCGACCTTCCTCCTTAAGTCTGTAATGTCATCTTGGCAGCCAGGCGTCCCTCCACTAAAACGGTATACGCCTGTAGATGGAACAAATTTGTGGCATGGTGCACAGCACAGGCTGTGGATCCGCTTTCTGCCCCTCTTTCAGAGGTTCTCCTTTTCATTCTTTCTTTGGCCCAGCAGGGCTCTGCTCTGGGCACTCATAAAGGCTATCTTTCGGCCGTTTCGGCCTTTCTTCGTCTTCCTGATCAGCCTTCTCTTTTCAAGTTCCCTAGTGTTAACAGATTTCTGAAGGGCATTACTCATCTCTTTCCTCCTCCTCCTTTCTTAATGCCCCTGTAGGACTTGAATCCTTTCCTTACTTATCTTATGTGTGCTCCCTTTGAGCCATTACATAATTGTCCTCTACGTCTTCTTACTTTAAAGACTGCTTTCCTGCTCTGTCTTCCAAACCTCCCTTTCTTGCCGTCCATCCGGACAGAGGGGTCCTTCGTACTAGGACCTCTTTTCTGCCTAAAGTGTTTACCTCTTTCCACATAGGTCAGACCATCACATTGCCCACCTTCTTTCCGCCCCAGCACTCCTCCAAGGAGGAGGAGAGACTCCACCGTCTGGACCCAAAACGTGCGTTGTCCTTCTACCTTGACGGCACTAAAGACTTCCGGGTGGACGATCAACTCTTCGTGGGTTATGTGGGCGCCAAGAAAGATTGAACCGTGCACAAACATACCATCTCTCGATTGGTTGTCCTATGCATCAAGATCTGCTATTCTTTGGTAAAAAAAGGGACCTCCGGTAGGGCTACGCGCCCACTCCACCAGGACGACGGCAGCCACTACTGCATTGGGACGTGGAGTTCCTCTGGTTGACTTCTGCCAGCCACGTGGGCATCCCTGCACACGTTCACAAAACATTACTGCCTGGACAGCCAAGTCTGGAGAGACGGCTTTTTCGGCCGTTCTGTTCTCCAAGACTTCCTGGTGTGAACTTAGTTTGCAGACCCACCACCGCGGTTGGCATTGCTGGGGTATCTATTCTAAGGTAAGGAATCTATAACTACAGTCTCTTTCAGATGAACAAGTTACTTACCTTCGGTAACGATGTATCTGTAAGAGACATATGTAATTATAGATTCCTTACCGCCGCACCCATCCTCCCCGTTCTGCTAACTGACTTCTAGGGGTAGGGATTCCCTTACAAGGCCCTAGTTATGTGCACCAGTGGTCAGTGTCTTGCATGGCTCTGCGCTTGTCAGGGTGCCCCCACAAGTCTTACCTGCTGCTTGCGGAGTAATCTCACAGAGACGACATGAGCTATCGCCCCCGCACCCACCTTACCCCAATTGAGACGTGTACACAACCAGGATGGAGATGGGATCAGGGAAGGAAGCTAAAGATGACGGGAAAGGTGTCCAGAAGACCAGTAGAGGACCTCCTTCTATTCGGAGTATCACTGTGAACACCGGCTGGAGGGAAGACAAGGAAGACCCTGTTACAACAGGCACAGACAAACCCCCTTCTTATTACTCCTTGCACACATGCGGAAAGTAGTAATTACCTTAGAACTGGAAACACCATGTAACCAGAAACCATCATCGTAATACATCAATAAGCGCTCCTGTGCGATATAATGAAAACCAGGCACTAGCGCTCCAGCGCAGTGTAGACAAAGTAATAAGCGCTCCTGTGCAGTACAAAGAAAACAGAAACAAGCGCTCCAGCGCGACGTTATGAACTATAAACAATATAAGCGCTCCTGCGCGATAGAATGAAAACCAGGCACTAGAGCTCCAGCGTGGTGTGGACAAAGTAATAAACGCTCCTGCGCGATGCAAAGACAACTGAAACAAGCGCTCCAGCGCGGTGTTATGGACAACAGGAAACTAGCACTCCAGCGCAACCAGATGCCAACAACAAGACCCCCAAAGTACGTGTCAAGTACACAAACACAGTCAAGGCACTCTCGATCGTACTGGGAGGAGAAACAAGGCCCTGATAATGCAGTCCGCGCTGGCAGGTAGTCTGGAGAAATGAAATTAGAAAAACGAGGCAACGCTCCAGCGCGGCCTCGGAATACCTGTAATAGGATCCAATGTAGATACGGGATCCGACAAGGGCAAGGGCGTCAATACAAAGCGCTGAGCCGGCGGGAGCTGCTGCGGTTATGCGGTCTCCCCCGGAAGCGCTGTGTGACGTGGCAGCGGTTTCCTGTAGCTGGGAACTGGACCGCCGACCTCCTGCATTACGGAAGTGAGGAACACTCATTTCCGCATGTGTGAAGAAGCGCATACACACACCAGATGAACATGGGGCAGGCCTCCCACCGAACCATGACAGTACCCCCTCCCAAAACAGAACCCCCACCCAAAACAGCAGCCTCAAACAGGGGTGGCAGGGCGAGGGCTAAGCGGGTGACTGACATGGAAGGCACGAACCAATCGGGAAGCGTGACGTACATGAGACAGGGGCTCCCAGGACCGCTCCTCTGGACCGTACCCTTTCCAGTCCACCAAGTAAAAGAGCCTCCCCGTGTACGACGGGAACCAAGTATAGCCCGGACCTCATACTCAATGTGATCGTCCCTAAGAACCGGAGAAGGAGGAGATGATACAGTGCACTCAGGGTGAACAGCACGTAGAAGGGACACATGGAAGACAGGGTGTATCTTCATCTGAGGAGGCAACGAGAGCTTCATGGTCAATTACCTTCTCAATGTCATAAGGCCCCACAAAACGGGGCAGGAGTTTCTTGGGGCCATGCAAGTTGAGGTTTCGAATGGAGAGCCATACTCTGTCTCCTTTTTTGTAGGCGGGTTCCACCTTCCGGCGGTTGTCTGCGTATTGTTTATAGGTCTCTTTGGCCTTGGCCAACTCGAATCGGGCATATTGCCAGAGATCGCAAAGCTTGGCATGGTATGCCTGAACCGTGGGCAGGGGGCTGTTCTGTGGTTCTTCCCATGGTATTGTTCGAGGATGCCTTCCCTGGAGGCAAAAGAAGGGAGACATACCGATGGCAGAATGCTTGTTGTTGTTGTATGCGTATTCCACCATCCATAGCACTTCCGCCCATTCCCTTTCCACTGCCAACAGCAGGCAGCGGAGATACTGCTCCATGGTGTGGTTTGTCCTTTCTGCTTGACCGTCGGTCTGAGGGTGGTAAGCGGACGATAAGCGTACGTCCATGTCCATGGCAGAACATACTTAATTCCAGAATCGGGACACGAACTGCGAACCCCGGTCTGTTATTACCACAGACGGTATACCATGCAGTCGCACCACGTTTTGTAGGAAGACCACTGCCAGCTCGGCTGCCGAAGGCAACTTCTTCAGAGGTACGAAATGATCCATCTTCGTGAGGTGGTCTACTATGGTGAGGACAGTGGTATAACCGGATTCGGTGGTTGGCAGTTCCACAACAAAATCCATGGAGATGGGGTGCCAGGGGTGAGGAGGAACAGGAATGGGATGAAGCAGCCCAACGGAGGACCCTGACATGTTCTTTCCTTGGGCACAAACAGCGCAACGAGCTATATAGGCCCTAGTATCTTCTTCCAATGTAGGCCACCAGAAACTTACCTGCAAAAGTTCCATGGTTTTGTGATAGCCCGGGTGATTGGACAGGATGTGATCATGACACATATACAGGGCTTGCTGTTGGCGGGCCACCAGTGGAAGGTAGTATCTGTCTTCCTTATACAAGAATCCATTCTGTGTGGTTACACCTTCATGGTTCCCTGCCAAGGAAGCAGGATCAGCCTGATTTATGTCATCCTGTAGCTGGGAAAGGAAATCAGAGGATAGAACCACACCCTGGAAACACTGTTCAGGAATGATAGACACCGGCTCAGCGGTGGACATGGTTTCGTCGGTTTCCTCAAGACGGGACAGCGCGTCGGCCTTGGCGTTCTCCCTACCAGGTCGGTACGTGATATGAAAATCGTATTCGTTAAAAAACAGAGTCCATCGTAGTTGTCTGGATGTGAGGGCACGGGCTGAGCGAAGGAATTGTAAGTTCCGGTGGTCTGTGTAGATAGTCACGGAATGTTTGGCGTCTTTCAGATAATGGCGCCATTCTTCGAACAGCTGTCTTGATGGCCAGGAGTTCTCGGTCTGATATAGTGTAGTTGCGTTCGGCTGGTTGTAGTTTTCTGGAATAGAACGCTACGGGGTGCAATAGACCCGTTCCAGTGTCTCTTTGTGACAACACACCCCCTAGGGCGTCTTGCGAGGCATCTGCTTCCACGATAAACGGCTGTTCTGAGTCAGGGTGTTTCAGAATGGGAGCTGTGGTGAACCTCCTTTTCAGTTCTTGGAAGGCGTGTTCAGCTTCCGAATCCCAGCAGTATTGGACTCCTTTACGCAGTAATCGGGTGATGGGAGTGACAATCCTGGAAAAGCCTGTAATGAAACGGCGATAATAATTGGAAAATCCCAAGAACCTCTGGACGTGCTTGACGGTGGTCGGAGAAGGCCATTGCAAGATGGCTTCCACCTTCTTGTTGTCCATCTGGATTCCTGCAGGAGTGATATGTCCCAAGAACTCGACAGCAGTAGTGTGGAATACGCTTTTCTCCAGTTTGACGTACAAACCATGTTGTCCTAACTGCTGGAGGACGGTGCGTACGTGTTGGATGTGTTCTGTAATGGTTTGTGAATATATCAGTATATCATCGATATATACTATACAGAAGATATCGATGTAGTCTCTCAACACTTCGTCGATGAAGTACTGGAACGCTGCGGGGGCGTTACAGAGCCCAAAAGGCATGACCTGGTACTCGAAGAGGCCGAACCTGGTCCGGAATGCGGTCTTCCATTCGTCACCTTGCCGGACTCTGACAAGATGATATGCCCCCCGCAGGTCTAGCTTGGTATAAATGGAGGCGTATTTCACCTGGTCCAACAGGTTAGAAATCAAAGGTAAAGGATACCTGTTTTTAACAGTGATGGCGTTCATAGCCCTGAAGTCTATGCAAGTCTGAAGGTCCCCCTCCTTCTTAGTCACGAAGAAAAGAGGAGAGGACACCGGGGACCTGGAATGGCGTATGAACCCGTTGCATAGGTACTCGTCCAGGTAGGAGCGGAGATGCTCATTCTCCTTTTCCGTGAGGGAGTATATTCGACTGCAAAGAAGTGTGGAGCCAGGAATCAGGTCTATTCTGCAGTCGAACGAGCGGTGAGGAGGGAGGGTATTGGCCCCCTTTTTGTCGAACACTGCAGCTAGGTCCAGGTATTCCTCTGGTACGTTGTCCTGTGTTATCATACCCATTCCTGTCAAGGGTAAAGCGTGGGCCTGGACCGTATGGACCCAGGAAGAGTCGATCTGCGTATAACAGGAAGTACTGCAATGGGCTGAATCCAAGGATAGGATTCCGGACGCCCAATCAATCCGTGGATTGTGGCTCACCAGCCACGGAAGACCCAATATCACTCGAAACTGGGGTGCATCGATGACATCAAAGGTGATGGTTTCCGTGTTTGTTTTTGAATGACATAACCATGTCCTCGGTTTGGTACAGGATGAGGCCGGAGGTAAGGTCCGTACCGTCCACTGCCTTTACTGTTTCTGGTTTTGCCTTAGGTACAGTGGCCATACCTAGGTCCTTCATGTACTGGGTGTCGATGAAATTGCCGGTGGCTCCTGAATCGAGAAGGGCGGTCACCTGCCATACCTGGCCTGTCCATGCTCGTAGGGCCACCTCAACACCCAGGTGATGGCTGCCACCGAAAAAGGCAGGGGTCGTGGTCTTGCTGGACGAAGAACCCAGTAGTCGGACCCCACTGCCTACTGGGTTTCTCCGTTTCCCGCCTTGTCACCTTTGGATACGGGAAATGCGAACGGTCTTCTTCCTCTAGCTCGGGTAGGCTTTACTGGGCATTCCCTAACAAAGTGTCCGTTCTTGCCGCAGTACAAGCACTGGTTCTGTTTCCTTCTTTTCTCTCTTTCCTCATTAGTGAGAGGTCCCCGTATGCCTCCTATTTGCATCGGTTCAGGCACGTCACTGGATGGAGCCGGTTCGTCCTTTGCTTTGTCCTTGAAGGTTAGGAACCGGTTATCGCCTCCCTTGGTTCTCTCGTTCTTTCGTTCCTGTATCCTGTAGTTCACCTTGACCACCAGATCGATAAACGGTCCTATTTCTTCCGGAGGATCAGGCATCTGATAAATCAGGTCCTTCAGTTCGTCGCGTAAACCCCTGTAGAAGACGGACACCTTCTTGGACTCGGGCCAACGGGCCTCAATAACAAGCCTACTGAACGTCGTGATATAATGGAGCAGGTCTGTGTTGCCTTGCTTCAGACTGAGCAGTTCGTTGTCTGCGGCTTGAACAAAGGTGTGACGGGCGAACATCCGCCGCATTGTTTCTTTGAAGACCGGCAGATTGTACAACATGGGGTCGTCATTATCCACCAATGAGATGGACCATTGGGCGGCATCGCCACCCATGTAGGAGAGTATGAAGGCGACCTTGGATGCATAGTCCGGAAAAGCGGTTGCTCTGGCCATGAAGTGTGGCACTGGTGCAGAAAGACACTGTATTTGGTGCTATCACCATAAAAGCGCTCGGGTGGAGCTAGTTGTACGGGATGAGGTGCTATTACTTGTATGGCATTGTCTTGATAGGAAGCAGAGGGGGTGCTTCCAAAGGTGAACAAGGGAGGCCGTAGTAACCCCTCCTGCCTAACCCTAGCAGTGGGAGAAGGACCCCAAGGACCCGTTACCCCAGCCGCCACCTGGCTTTGTAAGGCCGTCAGGTCCTGGCGTAAGCTGAGGTTTTCAGCCTGCATGCCGGTAAGCATAGCCGCTATGTCCTGTGGTGTGATCTCAGGATCGCTCATGTCGTCCGGGCGAGATGAAACACTTGGGCTTCGTATTCTGTCAGGGTGCCCCACAAGTCTTACCTGCTGCTTGCGGAGTAATCTCACAGAGACGACATGAGCTATCGCCCCCGCACCCACCTTACCCCAATTGAGACGTGTACACAACCAGGATGGAGATGGGATCGGGGAAGGAAGCTAAAGATGACGGGAAAGGTGTCCAGAAGACCAGTAGAGGACCTCCTTCTATTCGGAGTATCACTGTGAACACCGGCTGGAGGGAAGACAAGGAAGACCCTGTTACAACAGGCACAGACAAACCCCCTTCTTATTACTCCTTGCACACATGCGGAAAGTAGTAATTACCTTAGAACTGGAAACACCATGTAACCAGAAACCATCATCGTAGTACATCAATAAGCGCTCCTGTGCGATATAATGAAAACCAGGCACTAGCGCTCCAGCGCGGTGTAGACAAAGTAATAAGCGCTCCTGTGCAGTACAAAGAAAACAGAAACAAGCGCTCCAGCGCGACGTTATGAACTATAAACAATATAAGCGCTCCTGCGCGATAGAATGAAAACCAGGCACTAGAGCTCCAGCGTGGTGTGGACAAAGTAATAAGCGCTCCTGCGCGATGCAAAGACAACTGAAACAAGCGCTCCAGCGCGGCGTTATGGACAACAGGAAACTAGCGCTCCAGCGCAACCAGATGCCAACAACAAGACCCCCAAAGTACGTGTCAAGTACACAAACACAGTCAAGGCACTCTCGATCGTACTGGGAGGAGAAACAAGGCCCTGATAATGCAGTCCGCGCTGGCAGGTAGTCTGGAGAAATGAAATTAGAAAAACGAGGCAGCGCTCCAGCGCGGCCTCGGAATACCTGTAATAGGATCCAATGTAGATACGGGATCCGGCAAGGGCGTCAATACGAAGCGCTGAGCCGGCGGGAGCTGCTGCGGTTATGCGGTCTCCCCCGGAAGCGCTGTGTGAAGTGGCGGCGGTTTCCTGTAGCTGGGAACTGGACCGCCGACCTCCTGCATTACGGAAGTGAGGAACACTCATTTCCGCATGTGTGAAGAAGCGCATACACACACCAGATGAACATGGGGCAGGCCTCCCACCGAACCATGACAGCGCTTCTGGTGCGGAAAGTCGTGTCAGAACTGACAGCGCGCAGGGGCGGCGTCTAAGTAGACATTGCGACGTCATCCCGGAGACCACAACGCCAACGACGAACACGGAGTCGACCGACGCCACCTACTGACGTGCAGGGGTACTGCTTCTAAAAAATTTCTCCATAGCCAGTCTAACGCCTGAGGGTAATTCTAAGGTAAGGAATCTATAACTACATACGTCTCTTACAGATACATCGTTACCGAAGGTAACGTGTTCATTTGACAGCAAACACCACATAGTGCTATTGAAGGGAAATAAACATGCAGGGAATATTGTCCTTAGACCTGTACTGGAAACTGTTAAACACAGACTCTGTCCCTTTAAAAAAAAAAAAAGTGTTACTGTATCAGTGCTTCATGTCCAACAGAGCATCACAACAGCCTCGTATACACTGTCAATCAGTGGCGGAGAGGTGATTGGGACCTGCATCAAAGCTGCAGGACCTAAACACTGCTCAAGCATTGAATCTACCATGAAATACTTTTCACTTTCAAAAGTCAACATTTAGTGCAATTTTTCAGTTCAGTAATGTTAATCTATGGAGGAAAACAAAAATGCGGTTTTGCAGGTAAGTATACCACTTACAGTCTTCGGGGTTTCAGGTCAACACCAGGCAAGGTTCAGATTTACACCAAAACTGCACCACCAGCGGCGAGGGTAGCATTACTGATTTTTATTTAAAAAAAGAAAATCCAGTTTCGGGATTTTCTTTTTGAAAGTTAAAAAAAGAATACTGTTTGGTGCAGGGTTGCATCAGGCTGACAGCCTGCACCAAACAGCCGATTGCATTGACAGGACTGACCGTGACAGTAGTTCCTGCCAATGCTTTATAAATGATCTCCTGCTTGGCAGTCATTATAAATTTGGCAGAACGATATGGAAGATATAAATGGGGCCCTTATTCTCAGCTTTAGTTGCATTGAAGATGCACACTCCAACAATAGCTTGAGTTGTAATCAGCAGGCAAGACTAGTAAGCACAGAACACTAGACTGTTAAAATGGCTTTGCTAATATCTGTGTAAATGCACACTCGCCTCAAGGGGTACTGCAGTGGAGGGCTTTTTCAATACTGCATGCGGTTCGATGGGCAATTAAGTTTATTAATCTCCTAATACGGTTAAAATACAGTTTTAAAATGCTTATATGTGGGTGCTTTTTACCATCTTATTTCATGTATCATTCATTTCTGTGATGTGATGGGTGACTTTATATCATGCGATAAATGTGATGATAAATCGAGCTCCAGCAGATAGTTACGCTTCGTCATAACCCTCTATGCATATTAAACATTTGAAAGAAAGGGAAGTATTCCAAGTATAGATTGCCCTGACACCTTCTTCTTCAGATCCCTATGTAAGCATCTCCTATGGACCTTATCTTTTTTTATTGTGAAACATCTCTTTATTGATGATTTTGTGGTACAAAGATCACAAATAAAGACATGGTGCCTTGAACGCAGCAAGGCCACAGTATTCAAGTACATTACGTTAACAGGAGTCACCACAGATAATGAAAACAGTTGCATACTTCACTTATAGAAGTAGGGCGGTCGGAAAGTATAGGCATAGCAGGGGAGTACTGGTGCATCATAGTTAGAAACCCCCCCTCCCAACAACATAACAGGGAGAGGGGAAACAAAAATGTACAAAGAAGGAGCATACCATTCTAGGCTAGAAACAACCATCCATTGTAATCCTACATCCCTGGAGGGGCCAAGGCATGGGGCAGTTGGGAGGGAGGGATGCGACCAGGGTTTTAGACTAGGGGTGAAAGCTTAGTCAAAGAGCTGGAAAGCTTTAAGTCTTGGTGGCGTAAGGCAGGTGTATTCTAAACAGAAGTATTGTAGAAGGGCTGCCAAATACAGATGAACTTCCCCTCTGTGTGGGCTATTCAATGAGGAAGCAATTCCATCGCTAGGACTTGCCACAGGAGTGTGAACCATTGGGCTGTGGGACGGGGTGGAGGGGCTGCAGGTTGTTTCCACTGTAAGGCTATAAGCTGTTTGGCAGCCCCCCAACATTTGGCTGATTAAGTGCCGTTCTGCATGCGTCATGGCCTCTAGGTGTTTGGGTCAAATTCCAAGAAGGACTATCTGATAGGAGTCCGGGATCGGTAAGCCTACTGTCCCCCTAATGTGGCTGAGGATTTCTTTCCAGAAGGTGGTAATGATGGGGAATGACTACCATATATGTAGAAAGTCTCCTGGTGCCGAGGTACATCACCAACACAGTGGAGAAGTTGAGGGAAAGATAGTATGTAGCGTGATGGGTGAGAGGTACCAACGTGTCATTACTTTGTACGCCATCTGGACCTTAGCTTTTGAAGGTTCTATTCTTCACTGATTTCTTGATGAGCATTGGTAATACTAGTAGTCTGTTGGATTTTCACCTGTTTTTTTCCTGCATGTTGTGGTTATTTTTGACACTGTTTCTTTAGCGTGTCTCACATCGAAACATTTTTTCTCAGGAATGATTAGTGGAAATGCCCAACGACCTACTATGCCATCTGTGGACTGGGCTACTCAGGGCCCTACAGCCAGAGTAACCTGCACAACTACGCAAAGTGCCATGAGCAGGCCAATTCAAGTGGGCATAATCCGGAATCCAACATCCAGCATTCCGATGAGACCCAACAGCCAGCCCAGCCAACGACAGATGCTCCAGTCTCCAATAATGAATATGGGTAAATGAAAATCACTACACTGAATATACTAGAAATCGTTTTCACAGTGTTGTAAGGCACAGGGCTAAATAACCTGTTATGCATGTACTTGGGTCCATCAGATTTTGAAACAATATTTCTTAGGATCTTCACCAATGCTAGAATATTCCCAACTGTGTACCGGATCCCAGAACACTTTTTTCACTTTAAATGTGTTTATTTAAATCGTACTTGTAAATTCTTCTGTAATCATAACTTATCTCAAACTAATTTTCTTTAATTTTGTTTTCCAATTTCAAATAAATAGATTAAACCTACTTTGAGATATAACCCCCCTCCCCCCCCACCTTGCTGCCTAACAAATTATGGGGAATAAGATGCAGCAAATAAAGGAAATGCTGCCAAAGGCAGCATTCATGGGAAATTGAACAACGTACCGTCTTCATCTAAGGAGCCAGAAGTTTCATTATACCAGCCCATACACAAAGAATCTATACTTTTTTATTATTAAGATTGTGATTTAGAAATCTCCCATTCTTGGAAATCGATGCTCTCACTCTTTGAGCCATTACTTAAATCTTCATTGTAGCACATTTCTTAGACAATAGCTTTGCCAGTCAGCATTACTTCTGGCCCTGGGGTCAGTGTCCTTCAGGCCTTAGGAGCTTTAAAGCCCTATATGGTTTCCCACAGAAATTGAATTATGAGAATCCATCTCTCCTTTTTACCCAGGGACGTCTCTGATTTCCAAATTCATCAAACTATTTCTTTGCCTTTGTTCTTTAAGATTGCTAAAACACCAGCTGAAAGATCCATATATCCTTTATATGTTAGAAGGCTTTTATGTTTTTATTTAGGCTAGACGACTTGAGAAAGTCAGTTCAACTTTTTCTTAAATATGGCCCACCCCGGGTAGGTTTGCTTACTTTTAAACGATAGTTTGCTACATGGATTGTTTTCTGTGTAATTGTTTGCCGATAGTTGGCTGACAAGACCTTGCTAGGAAAGCCTAAAGTTTTTCATCAAGTGAAAGATAGGTCATGCTAATTGGATGAGGAATATGCCCCTTTTCTAAATCAGTAAGGCAGCTGTAAGACACAAGCAAGGGAGATATGGTTCAGGGGCAAAAGAATTTGTAACCCATTTGCCTGTATAATACTCCAGATAATTCCCCATATGTGTTTGCCTTATGTAAGTGTGCATATTCAACTATTTGGAAAATCTGCATCTGTAATTAAATCTTTCTGGCAGGTGTATTACGGATGTGGAGGTTAACTTTCTGCACTGAAGAAATTTATCAACTTTTTTTGTTGTCTTAGAAATGCAATATGTTTCTCTACTGTAGTAGTGTTTGCTTGTGCCAATGACTGAATGTAGGAACGTGCCCCTTTTTGCATGGTTACTCCCCACTTTTTGCCTGACACATGATGCACTTTGACTTGGTGTGCCCTGGGTCCCTGCCAATCAGGTTCTTCGGGCCTGTGTTCTTTTTCAAAAGCTGTACCTTTGTACCCACAATTGGCACATCTCTGGCCACAAGGAAGCCCCTTGTAAAAGGTACCATGGGTACCAATGGCACTGTGACCAGGGAAGGCCTCTAAGGGCTGCAGCACCTATTGTGCTTCCCTTAGAAGCCCTGTACCTTAACACCCACACCCTGCCATTGCAGGCTGCGTGTTTTGGTGCAGAGAAAAGTGAAGAGTCGACATGACACACATCCCTGTGTGCCATGCCTGCAACCCACTGTCTGGGACTAGGTAAGTCACCCCTCTAGCACGGTGCACTAGCCTCTAGGTCAGGGTACAGTGGCTTTGGCCTTGTACCACTTCAGTGTCTAAGTCCATTCTTAGACATTGTAAGTGTAGTAAAGCCATAAAGAGTATATGGGAGTTGGTCATTACGAACTCCACAGCTCCATAATGGCTTTACTAAAACCTGGGAAGTTTTTTAGCAAACATCTCAGCACATTAAACCCACACCAGCCAGTGTGGTATTTAACGTACAGTGCACATAGAGGGCACCTTAGCTGATGCCCCCTGAAAAACGACCAGCTCTGGTGTGGTTCCTGAATGGCTGACTGCCATTTGCCACCATCAGACAAGTTTCTGGACCCTTGGGTAGCGAGCCTCCGCTCTCTGGGTCCAGAAACAAAGCCCATCCTGGGCAAAGGTGTCATGCCTCCTCACCCAGAATGGGTTGGGTCAACGAAAGGGGAAGCTTCAAAGGCTTGCCACCTTTGTACGCTGACCCTGCCTTTTGCTGCCCCCAGCAACTGGCTCCCACCGGTTCTGACTCCCACTTTGGGTGGGAGAGCCGGCGGGAAAACAGAGCTAGGAGGAGAGGTGTGCCCACCGTTGCCAACCCCACCCCTCCATCAGGTGGGGGGTGGGGGGGGCGAGGTGAAGCACACATCTCAGTCACCTCCATCTTCGAGATGAGGGAACCCAACCAATTAGGAAGAGGCTCATGCCCCCCTCCCACTGGAGGGTGGCATAATAGTGGGTGTACTCACCCCAATGACCTGCACACCCTTGTAACACCCCTAAATGTAGTATTTAGGGGTGACCCTGAACCTTGCCTCCTCAGATTCGAGAAAGAAAGGAGGACCACCGAAGAGCCGTGCTGACCCAGGAAGAAGAGGACACCGACTGCTTTGGCCCCAGCCCTACCGGCCTGTCCCGACTTCAGCCTGCCTACTGCAAGAATCCCTGGCGAGTCCAGCAGCCAGCAACCTCCAGAGCACATGTCCTGCACTCATCTAACAGACTCTGTCTCCCGTGAGCACCAGATTTTCTCAAGCCAAGACTCACTGACAGAATCTGGATCCAGGCGGCTCTGCGATTCTGCAACCGGCACTCAAGGCCCGAGTTCGAGTGGCCCAACACCACGAGGAGGTCTCCCCAGCGATCCTGACCTGGGATCTGGTGATCCCTGACCTCTCTCAAGCTTCAAGGTGATGCCTGCAGCCTCAACCTGAAGGGTCCCCCGACCGGAGCTGGTAAGGAGACCCTACTCCAAAAGACACCCCTGCACCCAACACCCCACGGCCTTGGGTGGCCCAACCGATGGTGTCCAGGCATCTTCCAAGAACCCAACTTACCTCTCCAGCCAGTGGTCGCCTTCAGGAAGTCTCCCTGCCTGAGCCTGCAGCCTCTTTGCCGAACCGGAGGTCTCCTTTGGAATCCACAGGGTCCCCGACGTCTCCTTGGCACACTGCATCCGGCCGCTCCTGTGCCTCTGGTGGTGCAGCTCCTGTGCTGATTGTTGGCACCTGCAGTGCTGACCTTAACTCCAGGAGCTTTGCTCCCGCAGCTGAGTGGTCTGCCCGTAAGCAGTCCCTGACCGAAGACCCCCTTAGCCCCACTGGCTAACATTGGGCCCCTGCACTCCCGGCCGCCCCAGTGCTGCTGCAATTTGAGTGCCTACCTAGATCTTGGGGAACCTTGGTCCTAACCCCCAAAACTCCCACTCGTGAGTCGAGTACTTTCCTGTGAAACCGATATTTCTCCCATAGGGGCCAATGCTATGTGTTTTTGTCCCTAAAATGTTCTAAGTGTTCAACTGATGTTTGTATGGAGAAAAAGTAACTACACTTCTGCAAATCTTTAAAATTCTTACTTGCCATGTAATGTGAGATCCCCGGCGTGGTATCTAGCAATACCCGCCCCCCCCCCGAGTAGTTAATGTAATCTAAAAGTAATCCAAAAGTAATCCAAAAGTATTCCAAAAGAAATTACTGTGCAATTTAAACTGCTTTTTGAACCAATACCAATCTGTAACGATTGCAAATTCACCCACAACTGCATTTCCTTGTAAAGTCTTGCATTTGAGAGTATATTTTACTTACCTGTGCCAAGTCCTGCTTGGTTCTAAAAATAAAACATAAGAATACCTTTTTTATACTTACTAATTGGCCTGGATTCAGTCTCTGAGTGTGTGTCATTAGTCTTGATTGAGTGAATACGATAAATGCTTAACACACCCACTGGATAAGCCTAACTGCTCGCCCACACTACCACAAAGAGAGCTGTTAGAACTTTCCTAATTTAGCCACTGCTATACCTATGGGGCCTCCCCAGACTCTGTGCACACTATACCTTACTTTGGTATAGTATATTTAGAGCCATCTTCCTACATTGGAAAAGAAAAGACCTTTGACAATCAGGCTTGAAAGGTCAGATGATGAACATGTGTATTGTCAGTGTTAGGTAAGAAACACCGCTTTGTAACCTAGTCAGATGTGGGATTGCGTAAAGACAAGGACTCACCCTAGACTAACCCAAGAAGAGGTGCTTTGATTATGGTGAAGCAAATGTACTAACTAGCAACAACGCTAGCCAGTATTGTATTGCAAATGAAGTGGACCATAGTTATGAGTCCAGAGGACAGTGTATTATCAACAGCCCTATCTGCCACTGGCTGACATTTCTTTTCCTTGGAAGCGTGTAACTGTTGAGCCAGATGTACATCAATAAAATTACAAGTGGCTTTACTCTCTAACATTTTGCCTTTTCCTGGAAGGGTTAACGTGACCCCCAACGTCAAATAAGTCCTTCTAGGCAGTGTTTGCTCAATTAAGAGAAGGAATTACTAACTAATTGCTGAAAGGCAGTCTTTCATTCTGAGATGTCTAGCCATCTGATGGTAAAGTAGCTATGTGGACATAATTCTTAGTCTGAGGTCTCAATGAAACCGAAACCTTGGGTTTGTTTTTGTTATTGCAGACTTTAACAAAATGCAATTTTCTGCCACACTATAAGCACTCTTTGTTGCATCTTTGCTCCTTCTTTTTTCTTTATATAAAGGTGCATGAACACTGTCCATAGGTTCAGTTGTTTGTAGAATACTGAGTTTTGCAGCGTGAATCTTTTCTGGATTCACATGCTGTGCATTATTCCGCCATCTAGTGGTTGTGTCCGGAATTGTAGTATTTATTTACTTTTTTTTTTTTGGGGGGCGTTGGCATACCCCCATTTGGTGTTTTCTTGTGACGTCGACAGGCTTCTTCCGGAAGCTCCCACCTTTGGTCGCCTTCTTCAGATTCTTTTTTTCCGCCGTTGGGTCTGGATCGATACTGAAGGAGCTCCCAAGATTGGAGAGAAAAATCGACGAAAAGAAGGAAAAAACTTCAGAAGAACTGCGGTACAACGTTTTGACTTTCACGATTTTAATCAGAACGACCGGAGTTCGGCGAAAGGTGAAAACAGAATCTTCGACGACGATCGGAGAATGCGCATGCAGGGTGCTCCCTGTGCGCGGTAATGGACAAGACACCGTTCAAGTTTTGCAAAAATTGTCACCACAAGAACGCTCAGAAAGACCAGTTTCCAGTCTGCAACCTTTGCCTACCGCTGGATCACCGAAGCGAGGACTGTAACGCGTGCTCTGACTTCACCCCGAAGGGTGAGAGAAAGACAGCGAAGAGCCAACTATAACTTGCAAGGCCAAGGACCACCACCATTGATGCGAGACCTGGGCCTCTCCAGTTAGGAGGAGGGCAACGTCACCGAAGGGCCAGAAGGCGATAAAGATCGAGACGAAACGGTCGTGGAGGTCGAGAAGAAGACTTCGAAAGAGGTAAGAGAGTCGTCGACCTCCTTAAAAAAAAAAAAAAATTAGAAGAGTCTCGAAAATCTGACTCTAGACCCATGAAGGGAGCCTCGGCGTCGAAGCACTCGAAGACCGCAGTTGCATCCAAACAAAAACACACAGTAGGATCCTTGGATAAGGAAGACCCTCGAAAAACCAAAGACGTTGAAAGACAGTCTGGAAAAGGATACCTCGGGTCGAAAAAGGAGAGGTCCAAACAAGCTTCGACAGCCGGATCGGCGTCGACAAGCACGAAGCGAAAAGCCGAAAGTCTCAACACCGAAATACACGCGGCCGAGATGGAGAAGAAAAGGAAGACACTCGAAGCCGAAATGGCAAATATTTTACAACGTAAAAAAGATTCGACGAAAGCTTGAAACAATTCAAGATACCGCCGTAAATCACAACAGAAGTCGAGAAGGTGGTCGAGGAAGTAATGCCTCCGACAACACCAGAGCCGCTCGAGGAAGAAGAATTCTTCTTCGGCGAAGACGTCGAAGTGGACGAAATAACTTATGTAGAATCTGTGATCTCAGAGACTCAAGACCTGCAATGGCAAGATCTCTATGCCGAATCTCCTGAGGAGGCTGTGGAAACATATCCTTCGAGGCCATCACCCCCAGATGACATTGGCATGTATAATCAGGTGATTAAGAAAGCTGCTGAAACATATGGAGTGCAGCTAGAGGGAAAAAAAACGCAATCATGTTTTTTATTAGAGACTTTGATGCCAACACAATCAAGAAATCAATTCCTTCCAATGCTGCCAAGTGTATTGGACCAGGGAAAAGAGGCATTCAAAGAGCCTGCAACATGCAAGGCTATCACACCAAGAGCAGAAAAGAAATATAAGCATTCCTCTAAAGACCCTATATACATCAGAGAGTCTGTACCAGCTGACTCTATTATTACTTCCACAGCAAGAAAAAGAGGCAATGTACCAACAACAGTTGGTCCACCTTCAGACAAGAAAAGCAAGAGGATGGACCTTGTAGGGAGGAAAGTAGAAAGAAGTTCAGCAAACCAATGGCACATAGCTAATTCTAATGAATTTCTAAACAGACATGCTTATCAATATTGGGAGGAGGTAGGAGAATTGTTAAAAAAAAAACATACCTGAGCAATTCCAAAGAAGAGCTAGCCATTTGGTGGAAGAGAGTAAAAACATCGCTAATACATGCTTGAAATCAGCCCTAGATGCTGCAGAAACATCAAGCAGACAAATGATGATTGGTATCACAGAAAGGAGGCATGCATGGCTGAGAATATCAGGCTTCAAGCCAGAAGTGCAAAGTAATATCATTAACTCACCGTTCAATGGCGAACTACTGTTTGGAAGTGTGGTTGATGACAAACTCAATCAATTAAAGAAGGACAACGAGACAGCTAGGTCCATGGGCGCTCTACAACTCTGAGGCATGCGTAGAGGCACCCCCTCAAGGAAACCAGCAGGTAGAGGTTCACACCAACCTGCTACCTCACATCACTTTCCAGCAAACATACCAAGGGGCAAGCCAGGGACAGCAGCAGAACTGGCAATATCAACAAGGAAGGCAATCCTTTCGAGGGCGTCCCTGTGGCAGAGGACAGCCACAAAGAGGCGGACAACAGACCACTACTAAGTGACTGCATTACAAAGAAGGTACACTCACAAAAAACAGCAATGGGTGTACACACAGAAAAGCAACCTATGCAAAAACAAAAACCTGTCAGTTTACAGTTCCTTCAGCATGCCACACCGGTAGGAGGCAGACTAAAATATTTCCTTCAAAGATGGAAGGACATAACGTCAGACAAATGGATTTAAACATCATATAGTACGGATACTGCATAGAGCTAACAAAACAACCTCCAAACAGACCTAAACAAAAGATGCATTCAAAAGCAGAATTAGCTCAGCTATTCAAAGAGGTGCAGGAACTTCAAGGGAAACATGCTATAGAGCACGTACCACACAAAGAAAGGAACAGAGTATATTCTACATACTTCCTAATTCCAAAGGTAGACAGAACATTACGCCCAATACTAGACCTAAGGTTTCTAAACAAATTTATAAAGACACAAAGATTCAAAATGACTACACTGCAAGAGGTGATACCTCAATTGCAAGAAGGAGATTACATGGTTACCATAGACTTAAAGGATGCATACTTACACATCGCTATGAACAAAAAACACAAGAGGCTGTTCAGATTTGTGGTCAACAAAAGACACTACCAATTCAAAGTACTCGCTTTCGGTCTAAAATCTGCACCAAGAGTGTTCACAAAGTGCCTAGCAGCTGTAGCAGCACATCTCAGAAGGCAGGGGATTCATGTTTACCCCTACTTGGACGACTGGTTAGTAAGAGCAAACTCTTACAGTCTATGCAAACAGCACATACAACAGGTGATGGAGACACTAGTTCAACTGGGTTTCTCCATACATTGGGAAAAATCATCACCGGAGCCAGAACTCATAAAGGTGTTCTTAGGCGCAGAAATAAATACAGTATTAGTGAGAGCATTCCCAGGCGAAAAGAGGAGATCAGCCTTATTGAAGGAGACTCATCTATACCAGAAGGGCAACATCTGACAGTGAGAACAGTGGGGAAATTACTAGGAATGATGGCCTCATGCATTCATTTAATTCCCAACATTCGACTACACATGAGACCAATTCAAGAATGGCTACAGACACAATGGTCACAGGCAACAGGGAGTTGGGAGGATCTAGTGGTTGTCACACAGTTCATCAGGAGATGGCCTGGTGGAACAAAACAAACATAGCACAGGGAAGAGTTTTCACACCACCAACTCCAACAGTGACCATAACAACAGATGCGTCCCTAATGGGATGGGGAGCACACATGAACAACCTCAAAGTGAGGGAATTGTGGACACAGCAGGAGGCAGTGAAACACATCAATATCTTGGAGTTGAAAACAGTATTGTTAGCCTTAAAAGCCTTTCAGAAAGAGCTGTACGGGAAAAAGGTGTTGATACAAACAGACAACACAACCACAATGTTTTACATAAACAAGCAAGGAGGAACTCGGCTTGTAGCACTCAACGCTAGCTCAAGAGATTTGGAGATGGGCAATCCCAAGGGGAATAGACATGATAGCAATACACCTACCAGGAAAGGACAGTGTAGAAGCAGACAGACTGAGCAGACAAACATCATCCCACGAGCGGGAACTAAATCAAGCAGAACTCCAGAAGATTTTCAGGAAATGGGGGACACCACAAATAGACCTATTTGCAACACCTCACAATGGCAAAATGTCAAAACTTCGCATCCAGGCGACCTTGCAATCAGTCCCTAGGGAATGCGCTATGGATAGACTGGTCAGGGATATTTGCTTACGCTTTTCCCCAATACCATTACTGAACAAAGTGATCAGCAAATGCAAGATCAGCCAAATGACAATGATTCTCATTGCACCACAGTGGGCCATACAAACTTGGTTCTCAGAAATAATGGAGATGTCTCAAGGGACAATGCACAAATTGCCAAAAAAGAAAGATTTGCTAACAATACAAAACGGAAAAGTACTTCACCCAGAACCAGAGAGCTTAGGCCTAGCGGCATGGCTCCTGTGGACTTAAAATTTGCGCATCTCAAACTACCAGAAAGCACAATGGCTGTTCTAAGAGAAGCTAGGAAACCAACAACAAAGAAATGTTATACAGCGAAGTGGAAGAGATATACACAATGGTGCCTTAAAAAACGTCTTTCAAGGAAAATTACAAAGGAGAGAACAGTGCTAAAGTACTTGACTCATTTACTAGAAAGTAAATTATGCTATACATCATTGAAAGTGCACTTAGCAGCAATCGTAGCATATACCAGAGGTGAAACAGGGAAAAGTTTCTAAACTTCACATGTGGTCAAAAGGTTCCTAGAAGGAGCTAAAAGAATTGCATCTCCAAAAATGGTGCAAGCACCCACATGGAACCTGAACATAGTTCTAGTACAAATGATGAAAGCACCATTCGAACCACTGCACAAAGCAGCGCTACAAATGCTCACACTAAAGACTGCCTTTTTAGTGGCAATAACATCCTTACATAGAGTTAGTGAACTACAGGCGCTAACAGTACAGGAACCTTACTTCCAAATACATAATAACAGGATTGTCATGAGGACAGATCCTCAATTCATACCAAAAGTGGTATCAAGATTCCACATAAATCAGCGTATACAAATACCAAATTTCTTTCAAAACCCAAAGACCAAAGCAGAAAGAGCTTTGCACACACTTGACGGAAGAAGGGCGGTCATGTACTACATTGAAAAAACAAAAGAATACAGGAAAACAAAACAGTTCTTTGTATCCTTTGCAAACAGTTTTCTGGGAAGACCAGTGAACAAAAACCCATTGCAAGATGGATAGCGCAAGCCATACACTTATGCCACAGGCAAGCAGGACAGGCCTTAGAAGGTGCCCGCGGGCACACTCAACAAGAAAGAAAGGAGCAACTATCGCTTTTCTAGCTAATACTCCAATTCAAGACATCTGCATGGCTGCAATATGGTCTTCAGTGCACACATTCACAAGACATTACTGTGTGGCCATTTAAATGAATAAAGAAGCACAAGTAGGACAAAAGGTCTTACAACATCTATTCACAAACCAAAGCTCATCTTCCACCCAGCCACCTCAAGACTAGCAAACCGCTACAAAGTCTATGCACAGCATGTGAATCCAGAAAAGATTCACGCTGCAAAACGAATAGTTTCTTACCTGTCAGTGTAGTTTTGCAACTTGAAGAATTTTCTGGATTCACTAGCGATCCCACCCTCCTCCGCCAGGAAGGATGAGAATAGGAGGAGAAAAAAAAAAAGAACCCGAAGAATGCGACCAAAGGTGGGAGCTTCCGGAGGAAGCCCGTCATCACAGGAGGACACCAAATGGTGGTATCTCGAAACCCCCCAACAACAACAAAAACAAGCATTTGCAATGCAATAGGTCTCGGATTTGTAAGAGTTAGAGGTATTGGCGTTGTAAATGACAATGTCTTTTACCCATGTGTTTTGGTTTTGAGTGGATATATGTGGTGTGGAGTGGAATTATGTGGGTTGGATTGGAATTGTTAGTTGTGGAATTGTGTGTGGTGGAATTGTGTGGTATGGAGTGGATCTGTGTAGTAGAATTATGTAGCATGGTGTGCAGTGAAATTATGTGGATAGTAGTTATGTGGTATTGAATGTATTGGAATCATGTGAAGTGGGATTGTGTGTCATGGAGTGTAATTATGTGGAATGGTATTTTGTGGAGTGGTATGTAGTGAAGTTTAATTATGTGGTATGCTGTTGAATTTTGTGGCATGATGTGAAATTCTGTGGTGTGGATTGGATGTATGTGTGTTGTATAATTATGTTGAATTATGTGGTTTGTTGTCGAATGATGTGGTGTGGAATGGAAATGTTTAGAGTTGAATTGTGTGGTGCGTAAGTGTGTGGGGTTGAGTGAAAATATGCTGATTGGAATTATGTGGCAAGATATGGAGTGTATTTGTGTGGATTGTGTTACCAAGTTTAACAAGCACTATCGGGCAACCAACAGTGGTCTACCACGTTGCAAATGCAGGGCATAAATTCCCCAGTTGCCAGGAAAGAGGGAGCACTAAACAGGCAAAATTTAATTTTGCTTGGGGCTTTAAAAGGAGGCACCAGGCATGTCTGCAAGATCTGAGAGAGCCTTAAAGGTATATCTGTAACTATACCTTGGTAGAAAGTAGATTTTGGTGTCTCTGTGCCCCCCCTTTCCGTCTTGTACTTTCAGACTGCTCCTTAATTTCTCCATCTATCCCACAGCGCCGTTCCAGAAGGCAGGGAAAGAGAGCGAGGAAAGGTGGAGAATAGAGTGAGGAAGTGTAGAGGGACAGGGAGAGGAGAAAGAAGGGGTTGTCACTATGGCACACGTGTTCCTTTAAACATGGTCATATACCACAGCGCCATTGCATAAGTCAGGGAAAGAGAGAGAGGAAGGGTGGAGAATAGAGGGACAGGGAGAGGAGAAAGAAGGGGGTGTTGCTGTTGCAAATGTGTTCCTTGAAACGTGGTTATATACTTAGCAGCTATTTGTATTTAGAGTGCTGTGATTGGCTGATGTGACTTCTAAATTTTTCACTGATGTGATGCAAATACTTAACGTTTTACTGCGTTCAGAGCCAGAAAGGTGCTAGGGAGTGTGGAGAAAGATCGGAGAGTGCAGTGATTGGGAGCAGACGTTAACTAACCTATTTGTACCCCAAAGCTTAAGATCCCCGTTGAATGGGAAGCTTTCTATTTAATGAGATCCCCTGAAACTAGAACATGTGTCTTAAATACAAAAGGTAATCAAATTCCCACAGGAGCATTGATGTGAAAACAGAGCAGGAAATTGTAAAAGAACCCTGCTGCGTGCCTTTAATGTTACTCACTGGGAAGGAAGACCTGCACATGTTGGACGGCAGCTGTGAGTAAACAAGAAGAGACGAAGAGAAAGTAGAACAGGAGATGGTAAAAAACAAGGATGAAGAGTAGAAAGGAGGTGGAGGGAATGTTGGGGGGTAAGGAGGGACTGACGACAGAAGCCATGAAAAGCTATGAAGAGGGAAAAGAAAAGACAATGTGCAGACTGTGGCGCAGTACAGTAGGAGCCAGGGAGGGCTGTCAAATATAGAATTATAGCAGGAGAACTGGGAAGAACGGGATGTTATTCACGACCGCTTCTGCGTGACATCTGGTGGCTGAGAGTGAGCTCGTGCTGCCAATGACGTCCCTTAGAATCGCGAGATGAATAGCACCCCCGTTATTCACAGATGCCAATCTGCCATTTTATGTTGTATAGCGACCCCCCAAAGTAATTAATTCCTGCATCTAACATACAAGCAGCGGCAGAGGGGCCATACAAAGTGTAGTAAAAAACGGGTACACAAGTCTCACCTTGAGTTAGCAACTGGCGACTACAGACCTCTGGGCACTACGAGTCAGGCACAGCTGACTGGGCCTGTCCGGTCACATTACGTGGAATGGTAACCCCAGTGCACCATGGGAAAGCAACGCTTATCACAGAGTTGCTCTACGCGCGGACAAGGCGGGACAATAAATGTAACATGTATGTTCACCTTGGTGGGCGGGAGACCCCTCAGCACTATAATTTTAATACTGCTGCATACACCGTCACTGACTAAAATGAAAATGACATCAATGTGTGTTTGAGGAAGGCTGTACATGGAGACAAATATGCCAGCGCCACATAAAGAAAGAACAATTAGTCAGTTGTACACTGGAGCGCAGGCAAAAGTGCTTTTGAATGATACTGCTGCTTTGCACTTCGCCTCTTTACAGCTGTTAGTGGCACTCGATAGCCAATTGCAGTCGGATCAGCGTCCGATCGCCAAAGCAGATGAAGCGGGCACCATGGGGAATCACTAGCAGGAAAAAGACAGGCTGCCGGCGAAGATTCTCGAGCAGCCCTTCCTCACGAGCAGCCATGACTGCACTGGGCAGGGGGAGGGGCGGTGCAAAACCAGTGGTGCGTGCGCACCACAGAGGAGCGGGGGGAAAGGGAGCCCGGCAGCGAGGCGAATGCGCTTTCGGCTCGTGCTAGCCACCGACGGGAATGGGCGGAGCAAAGGCGGGACATGCGCCCGCCTTTGCCCAATTGCGTGCATTTTTTTTTTTTTTTTTAAACACTACAGCCAATGGCAGCCGGAGAAAAGAAAACCACACGCACGAGCGTGTGGTCAGCTTCCACAAGCTCGTTCATCCATAAGTCTCCACAGTGCATTTAGATTGACTTATCCACTACCGCCCGAAGATCATCATTAGGTTCAAGACTACGCACACCACCCCCAAACTCCTTTAGCGAACTAGCTCTTACTGACATTTGATAAAGGAAAACAAATCAAATAATTCCTCACATATTACAACTCCATATGTTACTTATTTATGAAATGCCATAATTCCCAGGTCTCATCAAACCCTTACTTGTTGCATAAGGCCCCCAGTCTCTCACTGACTGAACACAATATCAAGGACAGGAACTCTCAAATCAGCTCTGAAAAAATTAAATTATTGATCATTACTAGTCTTGTGGGGGATTACTTTTCAATTTGGATTGTGAAAGGTATGCTTCTATAGCCCCTTGGTAAGTATCATATGTTGCATTTAAGAAACTTGTAAAGTACTCATGCAAGACCGCAAAAATAAACAATTCCCAATACATCTGGACATCCAAATGAGGCTTTCAATTAACTCCAGCAGAGGATGTATATAAGCATTCAATGATTCTCAAAATTCTATCACCACTTAAAATCACTCCACGTTCCTGTCCCACTAAGTCTAAAGCCCATGTCACGGTTCGTCATTGGGCTTGTGTTGCTGTCCTATAGCTTCTCTCACATGAAGGCCTTACTGATGAGCAGGACAGCAGTCGCGGACCTTCCCGAAGGGTGTGAGTGGAGGGGTGAGGTCAATATTGAGAGTAAGACAGAATGAGACAGCCAAGAAAGAAGGAACTGCTGCGGGGTGAGCAGGTGCATCAATACAGCTCTATATACAATCGTTCAGCTCGGAGTGGCAGGTGGACAGCATCAGTGGTGAAAAACGAACCTAAGGTTTAGACAGAAGAAAAACATGCCAGATAACCAGGAGAGCGAAATTTTAGTACGAGGAAAAACAGAACTTTGGCTCACAAACTGTGTAAAGGAGGGGGCACAAAATCCAGTAGATCCGGAGCATGCAAAGAGGGCATATAGCATGAAAAATATGAAACACTTGAGCTCGATTCCCAAAAGAGTAGGTTGGGAGCTTCTGGTAGCTCTCCAGCTGCATCTAAATAGCTCTCCTGTGTGCAGCGCAACATACTAAATAGAAACTTTTGCTTGGTTGAATATATGTATACAAAAATTTGAAAGAAAAAAAAGGCTTGTACTCGAGGCGAAAATATGTGCATTGTCAAAACCCATACGCTGATGTTTGGAGAAAAATGGCTGAATTTCCAAAATATATTTAAAGGTTATATTTCAATGATAAACCATGTTGCATTGGGAAAACATTGCTAATATTATGACCTGGTTAGGTCTATGTATTATTACCCATGTAACGGAATTCTACATTGACAAAGCTTTTTTTGGCAACCGTGCCTGATAAACAGCTAATCACTACTGGTAATCTTGTCTATGGTAGCCACTAATGTAAACCTATCTGATGCGGTCACTATTACAACACTAAAAGCATGAGGAGCTCATGATCCTTTTCATTGAACGTAAGTAGCTCTTATCATGGTAAGGTTGCAGACCTCTACACTAGAGGAGCAAGTAAGGGCATCAGGCGACCTGGAAGATAATCTGTGCCACTGGATGTACTTGGCGGTCTGATGAAAACAGAAACAATGCAGGTGGCAAGTAAGAGAAAGACGGCAGAAGGGTGGACGCAGCACACTGTCATACTGAAATAATAGAACTATGTGGGGGGGGGGTCAAGGTCCTGGGTTATCCCATCTCCGCTCACTACTGCAGTAAAGCTCTTAGCTTTCACTATAATTAACAGCTCACAGCGTTGCCGCGTGCAGTTGTAGAACACCTTATTTCACTACTTTCCATAAACCATCCTGTACGCGCCCTCCCATTTCACCCCAGGTCTCACCACTCGCACCGAGCTGAAGCTGCTCAGTACTAGATTCTTGAGCAGTTCGCATCCGATGCCCCCTGCTCCCACCACCAGCAACCGGGCTTCGGCCACAGCCTTTGCCAGGTCCGCTCTTACTGCTCCAACCAGCGCCATCAGAACACTGTCTGTGAAGGAAGAGGGGCGGGGTTTCACAAACAACCAATCACTCTGAAAACAACTAAGCGCGCGGTAAGAGAAAGGAAAGCGGACCAGAAAATAGAAAGGGCGGAGATTCCATAAGTGACCAATCCGGCGAGAAGGAAGCGTGGTAGTTCAGAAATGAAACATCAACGCATGGGGTTGAGCTTCAACGTTGACCAATGAAACTCCAGAGACCTAGGATACGCAGGCGCAAGATGCGGAGGAAGCTCACCTACTGAGAGAGCTGATCTTCCGGAAGTAACCGCCAATCAGAAACGTAAAGGGCGGAGTCTGTAGTGCAAGTCAATAAGCCAATCGGAATTTATATTTTGGGACGCAGGCGCAATGTGAAAAACTCAAACTTTCAGCGTGTGCATTGTTGGCGTGCAGTAGTGGTAAAAGAGAAGTTTCCTAGCTATAGTGAAGGAAACGTTTAATGCTATTAAGGACGCGAAGGCGAGAATTATTCTTTTACGTTTTATTAACAGCAGTTTCAAAGTTAAACAAACCAGTGGTGCGCGCGCACCACAAAGGAAGCGAGTGCGGGAATCGAAACCAGTGGTGCGCGCGCACCACAGAGGAGCAGGGGAAAGGGAGCCCGGCAGCGAGGCGAACGCGCACTGCTGCGCGTGCCTAGCCACCGATGGGAATGGGCGGAGCAAAGGCGGGACATGTGCCCGCCTTTGCCCAATTGCGTTCATTTCTTTTTTGTTTTTTAAAAACACTACAGCCATGTTGCGTGGGCAAAGGATTAGAACGGACACTAGGCTGGGGTAAAGAGGGCTTTATTGCAGGTAATACACGTCTTCTCCTTGTCGCCAGTCTTTCCGGTGTATACGGGGTGGTGAGGGCTTGTTGGGCAGTCGTCCGGTCCCTCGCCGTCTCTCTCCGGATCTGCTCCCTCCGGTTCTGGCGTCGGGTTCCCAGGGACTCCCTCTCCATCCGACGGGGAACACAGGGAAAGAAAGGTAGAGGTGAGGCGTTGTTACCTTTCAGTTATGCCCAAAGGGAAGTGAAGGTGAGGGGACTCCACAACACACGTGACACACTCCTATTTCGGGACAGGATGTGATTATGTGGTGGGGGCCGGACGTTATGGTGAAGGATAGTGCTAGGAAGTGGACGGGATGCCAAGGTTACGGGGTGCACTCTCCCCCTCCCAAGCCAACCCGTGAAGCGCTTGCGTACCTGGACGAGCCACGCTCCTCCTGGAGCGTGGCTGGGCGAGCTACAGGGACGTTGGCCTCCTGGCTCCGCTGGTGCTCCTGGTGACACGGTCACCCGATCTCCCTCCTCTCTCGCCTCTACGACTGCTCCGTAGTACGCTGTCCTCTCGTCCCTCGCCTCGTCTCTCTCGCCGGTGTAGCGACACACCCCCTTCAGGGAATCCCCTTTCCTTAAGGCGTCGCAGTTGGTGACGTCACCGGGTGGAGTCCCGTCAATCCGGAATCCCCAATCAGAGACGTCTTCCTCCTGAGAGCCCTTGCGGGTGCAGGGGTTTCTGGGATTGGAAGTCCACTCGTCCTGTCGGGGGAGAGAGAGGGAAAGAGAGAGGTGTAGCGGTCCACTGATCGCTTAACGTCCACGCGCTTCACCCGGGGCGAGCCCAGTCTGTCACACACCTCCTCCCCTGGATTCTCCCGATCGGGGAGAGGAAACACCCTGGACAAGTAATCCGCACTCCTGTTGTCTTTTCCTTTACGGTGACGGACTTCAAAGGAGAAGGGCTGAAGCGTCAAGAACCAGCGCAGGACTCTAGGGTTCTGCGACTTGTTCCTACACATCCACTGCAAGGGCGCATGGTCCGTGTACAACGTGAATGGACGCCCTTCCAAATAATATCGCAACTTATCAACCGCCCATTTAACCGCTAAACATTCCCTCTCTATGGTTGGATACTTGGTCTCTCTGGGAAAGAGTTTGCGGCTAATGTACAGTATTGGGTGTTGTATCCCTTTTTCCGATACCTGCGACAAGACGGCGCCCAATCCATGGTTTGAGGCGTCGGTATGCAGTATGAAGGCTTTGCTAAAGTTCGGGGAGGCTAAAACGGGGCTGGTGGTGATGATTCCCTTAAGGAGTTTGAAATGCCTCCTGCATATCCTTGCTGGGATGTTGAAGCAGGAGCAGGCTGCTGTTTTTACGCAGGACATCTGTGAGGAGTGGCGATTTCGGAAAACTGGGGCATGAACCGCCTATAATATCCAACCAAACCCAGGAAGGCGCGGAGGTCTCTTTTGTTTTGGGGAAAGGGGTTTCAGCTATCGCTCTTACTTTTTCGGTCTGGGGACTTATCAGACCCCGTCCCAGTACATACCCCAGGTATTTTACTTTTCGATATGCTGCTCGGGATTTTTTTGAGTTCACGTGGAGCCCCGCCTGTTCTAAGGCACTCAACACGATTCGCAAGTGGACGAGGTGTTCTTCCCATGTCTTGCTGAACACTACTATATCGTCCAGATAGGCCGAACAATAGGAGGAATGGTTGTGGAGCACTGTGTTCATGAGCCTTTGGAATGTGGTCTCTGCCCCGTGTAAGCCAAAAGGGAGGACGGTAAACTCGTAAAGGCCTTCCGCCGTAGAAAACGCTGTCTTTTTTTCGGTCCTCTTTTCTGAGGGGCACCTGCCAGTAGCCCTTGGTTAAATCGAGCGTTGTTATGTATCGTGCTTCCCCCAGTTTCTCGATTAACTCATCGATTCGTGGGATGGGGTAAGCATCGAACGCCGAGATAGCGTTCAGGGCTCTGAAGTCCATACAGAACCTCGTCGATCCATCTGGTTTAGGCACCATGACTATTGGCGAGGACCATTCGCTGGTAGAGGGTCGTATGACACCGAGCTGTAGCATAGTCTGGACTTCCCTTTTGACGGCTGCTCGTTTTGCCGCCGGTATTCGGTATGGCTTCTGCTTTATGATCTTTCCAGAAGGAGTGTGTATGCGGTGTTCAGCTAGGGTAGTTTTACCCGGTAGGTCCGAAAATATCGGCGAAAAAGGGCTTAGGGTTTCCATGAGCGCCGTTCTTTGTTCGGCTGAGATGTCCTCGTTCACCACGAGTCTAAGGTGTTCTCGTCATCTTCCGGCGAGGGTATGGTCAGATGGGCGTCTGTTGGAGGGGGTCCCAACCATTTTTTTAGGAGGTTTATATGGAAGGTTTGTTGCCTGCGAGGTGTGACTTGTAGTCGGTAGGTCGTTTTGTCCTATGACCCCCACTACTTTGTGAGGTCCCTGCCACCCTGACTGAAATTTCCGGGTTGAGGAGGGAAGAAGAACCAGGGCCCAGTCTCCTATGGAGAGTCTTCGCCATCTCTTCCCACGGCCGTAATTCTCCTTTTGTCGCTTTTGGCTGCTCTCCAGATGGGCGTATGCCAGGTCTCTCAGCTTCCAGATCTGGGACTTCAGTTGTTGGGTGTATTCTAGCGTCTCCCTTGTCTCTTCTTCGAGTTCTTGCTCCCACGCTTCCTTTGTCATTTCCAGGAATGACCGGGGTTGCCTTCCATACAGGAGTTCAAAGGACGAACAACCTAAACTGCTTTGGACCTGGGCCCGGATCACATAAAGCGCCAGGGGTAGGAGGCGGTCCCATTCCCGACCCTCGACGGCTAGCATTTTCTTCAGGGTGGTCTTGATGGTTCGGTTGTACCTCTCCATGAGGCCATCGGTTTGTGGGTGGTATACCGAGGTCCGTATATGATGGAGGTCCAACACACCGCAAACCTCCTTCATCAGGCGCGAGACGAAGGGGGTCCCCTGATCCGTCAGGATCTCTTTCGGGAACCCCACTCGAAAAGCTCAACTAGCCTGTCTGCTATCGCTGCTGAGGTAGGGGCTTTGAGGGGGAACGCCTCAGGGAACCTGGTGGCCTAATCTACAACCACCTAGGCATATTGATTTCCTTTTCGTGTCTGGGGTAGAGGGCCGATCAAGTCCATCCCAACACGTTCGAATGGGTTCCCAACGATCGGCAGGGATTGTAAAGGAACCGCCGGAGGGCGCTGCATGTTTTTCCTCTGGCACTCCTCACAGGTCTGACAGTGTATCTTGATATCCTTGTATATTCCCGGCCAATAGAAATGCCGGAGCACGTTCTGGGTCGTCTTCTCCGCTCCGGTATGGCCCGCTGTGAGATGGGAGTGGGAGAAGAATAGTATCTGCTCCCTAAAGGACGTTGGTACCAATAGTTGTTCCGGATCCTCAGGACCGCCTTTTCTGTAAAGCATATCGCTTTTTATGAGGAAGCGGGGATAAACAGGTGAAGGGGCATCTTGGGTCGTATGAGCTGCTTCCCATGCGTTGAGTAGGGAGGGGTCGTTGGTCTGTGCGAACCTAAAGCTTTTGTCTAGAAGCCATGGCTCGGGGGTGGTCAAGGCGGGGAGTGACTGGGAGTGGTGTCTGGGGCTTTTGGATCTACCGGCTCCCATACCGATGGTATGGGTAAAAAGCTGTAGGAAGTCAGGATTGTCGGTTCCCAGTATAAGTTCCTCAGGGAGTCCCTCCAGTACCCCAACCCGTACTGTGCATGACGGTCCCTGGGGAGGAGTGAGGGAAAGAAAAGCTAAGGGGTAAGGTTTTATGTCACCGTGTACACATTTAATGTGGACTATAGCGCCGTGGGCGTACTGGGATCGTTCAACAAGGGACTTGTGTACTACGGATTGTTTGCACCCTGAGTCTAACAAAGCTTTTACCCTCCTTCCATTCACGTGTACACTTACATGGAATGCTGGACCCATTTCAGCGGTATAGAGTATTGCTCTGGGTACATAACCCACTTCCATGGGTTCCTCCGGTGTTCTCCTCTTGGGGCACATTCGTGCTATGTGACCCCAGTCACCACACTCGAAGCACTGGGGTCCGCGGAACGAGGGTATCTCGGCTTTGGGTCGGTGAACGTCCATCAGTGGGCGTAGCCTCCTCTCGCCTTTCGCAGGGACGGTCTTGCTTGGCCTGTCGCCCTCCCAGGTTGACACACGCAGTTGGGCCCTTGAGAAGGTCGTGGCCATTTCCACCGCTTCTTCCGGGGTGAGGTGGGGATGCTTCTTCAGCCACCTCTGGGTGCCATATGGCAATGCCTCCAGGAACTGCTCAAGATACACTCTGTTCATGATCTCTTCCTTTGTACTGGTCTGCGGTTTTAACCATTTGTCCGCTGCCATCTTCAGGCGGAAATGTAGGGTTTTGGGGTTCTCTCCGGGCTGTCCTCGTTCTCTCCGGAAACGCACACGGTTCGCTTCCGCGTCTAGACCGAGGTGGTCTAGGATCACGTCCTTGATATTCTGATAGGGGGTGTCACCGGTGGCATTGGCCACCTGGTATGCCGACTGGGCCTCTCCCGTCAACAGGGGTGCTAGGAAGAAGGGCCCTCTATCTTCCGGCCAAGCGCAGGCTTTCGCAGCGCGTTCGAAATTTAGCAAGAATGCGTCGGGATCCTCGCCGGGGACATATTTCTGCAAAGCTACGCCGGAGGGTCCGTGGGGCATGCTACGGACCTCCCTAGGGGCGGGTAGTGGGGTTGTTCCTAGCACTTGTTGCAGTCCGTCCATCTGGGCGGCGAAGGAATCTTTGAAGACATCCCTGTCCGCCTGTGCCGATGTCATTTGCCGTTCCACGGCCCATTCCAGTCTTTCTTGCCCTTTTACCAGGTGCTGTATGAGGCGTCCATCATGGGGTTACTGATGGCTTCCACAGGAGATCCCACTTCTGACACCAGTTGTTGCGTGGGCAAAGGATTAGAACGGACACTAGGCTGGGGTAAAGAGGGCTTTGTTGCAGGTAATACACGTCTTCTCCTTGTCGCCAGTCTTTCCGGTGTATACGGGGTGGTGAGGGCTTGTTGGGCAGTCGTCCGGTCCCTCGCCGTCTCTCTCCGGATCTGCTCCCTCCCGGTTCTGGCGTCGGGTTCCCAGGGACTCCCTCTCCATCCGACGGGGAACACAGGGAAAGAAAGGTAGAGGTGAGGCGTCGTTACCTTTCAGTTATGCCCAAAAGGGAAGTGAAGGTGAGGGGACTCCACAACACACGTGACACACTCCTATTTCGGGACAGGATGTGATTATTTGGTGGATGCCGGACGTTATGGTGAAGGATAGTGCTAGGAAGTGGATGGGATGCCAAAGGTTACGGGGTGCACTCTCCCCCTCCCAAGCCAACCCGTGAGCGCTTGCGTACCTGGACGAGCCACGCTCCTCCTGGAGCGTGGCTGGGCGAGCTACAGGGACGTTGGCCTCCTGGCTCCGCTGGTGCTCCTGGTGACACGGTCACCCGATCTCCCTCCTCTCTCGCCTCTACGACTGCTCCGTAGTACGCTGTCCTCTCGTCCCTCGCCTCGTCTCTCTCGCCGGTGTACCGACACACCCCCTTCAGGGAATCCCCTTTCCTTAAGGCGTCGCAGTTGGTGACGTCACCGGGCGGAGTCCCGTCAATCCGGAATCCCCAATCAGAGACGTCTTCCTCCTGAGAGCCCTTGCGGGTGCAGGGGTTTCTGGGATTGGAAGTCCACTCGTCCTGTCGGGGGGGGGGGGGGGAGAGAGAAGAGGGAAAGAGAGGGGTGTAGCGGTCCACCAATCGCTAATGTCCACGCGCTTCACCCGGGACGAGCCCAGTCTGTCACAAGCCAATAGCAGCCGGAGAAAAGAAAACCACACGCACGAGCGTGTGGTCAGCTTCCAAAAGCCCGTACAAGAGGTCTCGGGCTGCGCGAGCAGTGCTGCGCACTGCAATGCTAGGCCCGAGACCTAAAAAGGAAAGAAATACTACAATTCCGGACCTAACTACTAGATGGCGGAATAATGCACAGCATGTGAATCCAGAAAATTCTTCAAGATGCAAAACTGCACCGACAGGTAAGAAACTATACGTTTTCTGGCAGTTATTCTTGTCACTTTCCTAGTCTGTACAGAATAATCAAGCCCTAGCGCAAGATTAATGAGCCCTGTATAAGTATGTGGTGGATGTTCGTTCTAATCCAATACATCTTTTAGCTCAACTTTAAGACCATGATAAGAGCGCTGCTCTTGTCACCTACCAGTCAGTGAATTAAATACAATATGAAATACTTGTTTACCTAATGTAATTCCGCTAGTTCTCTATCTGTAGCTAAAGTCACTACTCCCCTATCGAAGAATTTTCTACTCTGTACCCAAAAAAATCATAGAACCTAGCATCGTCCCTAGCCTGGCATACTACCCAGGATGCTGTATCACCACCTAGATATGATATTAATAATAGCATCTGGAAATGCTGGGACAAGGACAGCAAGGAAGTAGGTCTGAAATGAAAGAAGAGCAACTGTTATTGAATTTGTCTCCGTAATGGGGCTGGATTCACAAAGGGATTTGCGACTCCTAAAGTTACGAGTACGGAGTCTCCGCCCTCGGGCAGAATCTCTGCACTGCAGCGGTGCGAGAGATTCCAGCCCGAGTGCGGAAACTTCACTCTTGTAACTTTGAGTCGTAAGTCCCTTTGTGAAACCGGCCTAAAGAATATATTGAGCCACGTGAACATACAGCACTCACTTAATCCCTCTATTTTCCTACAACCTAGGGTCAAAACTTTATTATGTAGCTAGTTTACTGTAAAGGAACACCAGTGACATCTAACACTGGCCATTATTCAATATACAGTTTGGGGATTTACTGTTCAGCATTTATCGCTTCTCATTCAACAACCTTAGCTTGTTGAGGGCTTAAGGTAATAGTGCTGTCTTCCCTCTATTGCGTTTTCAGATTATTTTTATTAATTATGCGTGCACTGTGCTGCATTTCTAGAAATCTCTTGATATTTTACCTGGCTTATTGACCATGATCTTTGTTTGTAAATAAAAGCTTTCCTCAATCTTTCAATCTGTGATTTTAACACATAATCAGTATATAAACTTATCAATCATGTGTCACTTCTCATTGGTTGCATCATGTGCATTGTATTCTCCACTGAAATGTTTTACTCTAGTTACATAAGATTCAAATATGTAAATGGAGTGGATAATGTGCTTGTGCTCAGTTCTTTCTAAATAAGAAAGTCGCAATACCTTTCACATTCGCAGTTTCAAGTATCTCGTTTAGCCCCAACAGTTATTCCTACCCAGAGATTCAGGTGTGTTTCCAAAGCTTCTGTTGTCACCTGCAAGCCTTACTCATTCTCACTGCTGCAGTATCCACAGTCTGTTACTCTCCACTGCATGAATTAACTCTGCACTGTACACTGAGCCTATCCGCCAACATCAAAGCACTCAAGAATACTGAGCACCGAATGTTGGGTGGAGCTCTGTAGTGAATGCATCCAAAGTGGCAACAGGGCTGTGAATTCTGGGAGTTCATGTTCCAAACAGTTGTCCAGTTATTGTGCTGTACAGGAGGATGAATGTGGTTTACATTCTTATACCACACAGCCACTAACATTGACCCCTCATCATGCACGTCTGTTGCTCCCTTCAGCATGCGTACAACCATAATGAGTATATAGACTTCTCTGCTATCCCCAGACTACTGTCACGTTACGACAGAATACATGGGAACCACGAGTCCAGTTCTGGCATGAACTATATAAATCAATTCACCTGACATAATCTGCATAAATACTCCATCATCCCAATCACCTGCAATACCATTATCACACAAAATCAAATATTTTTTGTTAGGAAAATTCACTATAATATAGACTTCTGTACAGCAGTATATTGGAAAAAAGATATTTTAATTTTTTATTATAAGGTAAGAAACTTTTCATAAAGCATGTGAAGCTAATCTCTTTTGCTAATAATGCCCATTCTTGATGTTATCATAAACGAGTTGGTTTCACTGTGAATAGTGCATTCCATGTTATTTACCTACAATCATACCGTTCAGTACTGTGCATGAACTAGTACTAAGTCATTTTTAAGCCATATCATGTTCTCTGTAAACATGAGATTTTACATTATTTTGCTGCTTAGGACAATCGGAGCTGGAAATGAATATTGGACCGCAGTACAGTCAACAGCAGGCCCCTCCTAACCAAACAGCTCCTTGGCCTGAAAGCATGTTGCCCATAGATCAAACCTCTTTCACCAGCCAGAGCAGGTAAGTTTTACTGACGTGTTTTCATAATAAACCTCTTAGTATTACTTGCTATTTCCGTTATAGATCTACCTACAATGTTCATTAGACTCTGCACTCTCTTTAGGAGCAGTGTAAAAATAAAAGGTAAGTTCTCCATCAACCAGTTTCTCTTTCATGTTCTTAAACAGTACAATATTTCCACACGTATGCTGGATCTCAGTACAGCACTTTAAATATTTATTTTCAAATCTGAAAAATATTCAAATAAAGAAAACACATATGGAAGAGGCAACAATTTGTCTTCCTTTAAGACTGAAACAATTCAGCCATACCAAAGCACATTCGACTACATTCACCACCCCTAAAAAAGCATTTGAAAACTGAAAGCAAAGATGCAAATGTTGCATGTTCCTAGAATGTAATTATGTATAGCATCTTTGCGAGAGTCACAACACCACAGGCGCCTCCTCTGGATCATGGTGGCTTACGGCCTACCTACGTTTATGGCTTTGTCTCCGACACCTGCACCATTCGGATCTGCTCCCCTAGAGCCGGTGCCGGCTCCTCTATCTGGTTTTTATCAGTACTCTGCTACACGACGCCGCAACCCTCCACCTCGTGGCGTCCTCCTCCATGACCATTTTGGATAGGATTCTGATCCTCCAAATCTTTCCCTATGGTGGTGGGCATTAGCAGGCCTATCATCGGCCACTTGATTGGACACATTCCTGGAAATGGAGATGGAATTTCAACAGGACCTTCTACCCTAGAAGTAATGTCTTTCCACTCAGTGGTCAAAAAAGCTGCAGAGGTACTGGAACTGCAGCTTCCAATGCTGGTTGTTAAAAAGAATATCATCACTGAGATACTTCTCCCAGCCGCAACCACATCAAAACCCCTTTTACCCTTTTAACAATGCCTTGCTGGATCCCGTGATGGCAGCCTGGAAGAAGCCCACCTGGGCATCAGTGGTCAACAGTCTGGTGGCAAGGCACTAGCACCAGGATATACTCCCTTATCCCCACACCTGTCGCCAGAAAGCCTGGCCATACAAGCATCCTGTTTCTCTATGGATTTGGGTGCACCTTCCCTTCTGCTCCTTCTGACACATTCAAAACAGCTGGAAGCTTGAAGGAAGAAAACCTTTTCAGCTGGGAGTATGGTGCTAAAGTCCCTCAATGCCGCCTGTCCCCTGGTGCGATGTACCAATTCATTATGGGACATGGCCCAGCTTCGCATCCCCAAGATATGAGACCCTTCTTCCAGGAGGTTGTGACGAATGTGCAAAATGAATCCTGTCAAATTATAAAATCCAGCCTGGGCACTGTTCAGTGGCATGGCAGTGAGTACCTTCGTCACTAAGGCGTCACGCTTGGCTTCGGACCTCTGACTTCTCCATGGATTTGACAGGCCAACTTGATGGATCTCCCCTTCAGCAGAGCATGACTGTTTGGGGATAAGCCTGATTCTGTGTTAGAACGCTTCAAGGCGAGCAAGGCCACAGCCCGAACTTTGTGTCTCCAGCAACCTCAGCTTACCAGGGGCCACCATGAGTTGTTCCAGCACAGAGGAGACCTGTCCAACTCCATCATAGTCTCACTGGCACTGCAGCAGTTGTGCTTTGTGGGGGAATGAGATGAACCTGCACCTTGGGGTGTCCTTTAGACCATCTCTGACCATGCCACAGTAGTGACGGATACCTCCACTCTAGGGTATGGATGCTTATCTGGAAAAACTGGCGATCAGAAGCTTTTTTATTCTAAAGGAGCAGGTGCTTCATATTAACCTTCTCCAGATCTCTCAAGATCTTGATGGACAACCTAATAGCGATGTGATACGTGAACAAGCAAGGGCGAGTAGGGTCTCAACTCCTTTGCCTACAGACGTTAAGGCTGTGGTTTTGGGCATGCTGCTAGAGGGATCTGGTCAATAACCAATCACCTAGTATGGTCAGAGCCCACAGCCTAAGCCAACATTATCGTGTGGATTTTGAGTGTCCACTCCTGCAGGAGTAGACGAGGGCGTCTTCGGTCAGTGGGGCACCCTTAAGGTGGACTTGTATGCCTTCTCAGAGAATGCTCAATGCCAGCAGTCCTGTGCCATCTAGTATCCGTTATGGGAAGCCTTGGGGAACAAGTTTTAGTTGAGGTGGAACTTTTAGCTACACAAGGCAATTCCTACATACCCTTGATTCCTCGAGTTCTGAGGAAGATTCACCCAAGTCATTCTAAGTGCCCTGGATTGACCATGGAGAGTGTGGTATGCAAACCTTCAACGCTTCTTAGGTTTCCCTCTCAAGCTGCGTCAGACCGGACCTTCTCTCCCAGTTGGCGTGAATGTTGTTACACCCCAATTTCCGAGGTCTCCACCTTCATGTCTGGATGTTTAGCGGGGACATTTAAGCTCCTTTCACCTGCCACAGGAGGTGGTCAACTTAATCCTATCAGCATGCCATCCCTACACAAAATCTGGTTTTTTTTCCCAGGAAGATGGGACCGATGTTTCGTGGTGTGCAAGCAACAGCCTAAACCCTCTTCCTGCCTGGTGTTTGCAAATCCTACAGTTTGCACTCTCTCTGTCTCAGAGACACTGCACTTTAAAGCAGAATTTGGCTGCATTGTTTGCATTCCTCTGTCTCCAAGACCAGCATTCATGGTTCAAATACCCTATTGGGATGTGTTTTCTGAAGGGGTTGACTAATTTGCATCCGGCAACTTCTTTTGTTGTGCCCCAGTGGGACCGTAATCTTGTGTTGACTTTATTGATGGGGTTTCAATTTGATTTTCAATTTGAGTCCCTTAACAGTTGCCAATTGCGGATTTTAAACCTCAAGATAGTGTTTTTGTTGGCAATCACTTTGGCGAGAATTACAGGCCTGAGTTCCCATCCGCCATTCACCCAAATTTTCCCCGACAAATTGGTGTTGCCAGCAAGGGCTGTTTATCTTCCTAAAGTGGGCACTCTTTTTCACATAGGCTAGTTCATCAACCTACTGACTTTCTGTCCCCCTGCCCCACCCCACAAAGGAGGAGAAGCCGCTTCAGAGGTTGAATCCTCTGCAGGCAGTCAGCTTTTCCCTAGACAGCACCAAGGACATATAACTGGACGACCAGCTCAGTTAGCTACAGCAGTTCCAAGCAAGGCAAAGCAGTTCAGAAGTGGACCCTGTCCAGATGGATCATCCTCCAAAATCTGCTCGCTTTGACCAAGAAAGAGCTACCGGGAGGTATCAGGGCTCATTCCACCAGGGCCAAATCCTCAGCCTCTGCCCTCACCAAAGGTGTTCCTATTGCAGAGATCTGCTTGGCTTTTATGTGGGAATCCCTGTGCACCTTTGATAAGCATTACTGCCTTGGATTCTGAAGTGCACAGAAATGGCCATTTTGCCAGATCAATTCTGCAGGACTTCCTTATTAACCATTCGACAGCCCTCCTCCTGCGAAGAGCACTACTTTGAAATGTATTCTACAGGTGAGGAGTCAGCAGGGAGAAGTATCTATCAAAAGAAAAAGTTACTTACCTGTGGTATGTGGTGGATACATTATCTAACTGCAGATTCTTCACCATTCCTGCCCGCCTCCCCATTTGATGGACGTGTTAGAGTGTAAGTTAATAAGGTCCCAATTCAAGTTTGGTACTGCACTACCTAATTTCGACGCCAGTCCATCCGCTTGCACATCGAAAGTTTGGAGAAAATAAATTGCTGGCAAATGACATTGTTGCACTGGTGTGGGCGCTATATGGCTTGGGCAATGTCATCTGCTGTCCCTTACGGCATCGGTATGAAGATAGCATCTCCTATCGGAGTTTGAAGAAACTGTATATTCACCCTGACACAGGGCATATCCATGCTAAACCACCATCTAAGCACAAGCTTTCTGATGATGACAGCCCATGCAAAATTCCTTTGAAGAAAAAAAGTGTAGGTTCTAGTCCTTTCCATACACTTCCATCTCCTCCTCCTCCCTCTCCACCACAGCTTGATCCATTACATATTACACCTAGTCAGTCTCCTCCACCTCAATTTGACGCAGGTGACACTGATGATGATGATGCACAATTACCAGATCCTTGGACGGACTACACAACTGATCCTCCACAGGATACAGACCCAGATCTTTATCCTGCCAGGCAGTCTCAACCTGATGACAATCTGTCTTACCAACAGCTTATTGCTAGAGCAGCAGAATACCATGGGGTGGAGCTACATAGAGTCTTTAGAGGAAGATTTTCTCTTTGACACTCTAGGATCACATAAATCCAGTCAGACACTGCCTATGCTCAAGGGTATGTTAAGGCACACAGACAATATTTTTAAAGATCCTGTCCGTGCCAGAATCCTTACTCCTAGAGTAGATAAAAAATATAAATCTTCCCCCACAGATCCTATTTTTAATAAGGGTCAGTTACCACTTGACTCTTAAGTGGTATCAAATGCTAGAAAGAGAGCTAACTCGAGCATCTGGGGATGCCCCTCCCTCAGATAAAGAATCAAAGCTTACCGATGCTTCGGGCAAACGTGTAGCTGCGCAAGCAGCTTATCAATGGCGTAATGCTAATACGCAGGGCTTACTAGCAAGATACGATAGAACCCACTGGGACGAAATGGAACAATTACTTCAGTTTCTCCCAGAGGAGCATAAGGCAAAGGCTCAGGATTTAGTCCAAGAAGGCAAACTAATTTCGAATGCCTCTATCAGATGCGCTAGTAACTGTATAGTCGTAGCATGTGTTGGCTGCAGATACATAAGCTATGCATACTCATGCCATCTATTTTACGATAGTCATCGTGCTTCATTTCTCCTCCCCCCAAAATAGAGATATTGCGCATTTTCAATTGTTCCTTTGTTAGAAAGTTTTTTCTGCGATCAGGCTTGGATAGACTGCGTCAGAGCTCTGCAGCATTCAACGCCCATTGGCCTACGGCAAAGAAAGACTCAATCATAGATCTAGTAGAAAACATCCACGGATCCTAAGTGCTGGGGACTGCTTACCCAGAACCCAATGCACACATGGCCATCAAGAATGACCTTCTCCTCTGTGTGATGGAGACGAAGAAGAACTTCTTCCGACGGGGCCGTCTGTGCGGGGCAAAATACGCACACTCCGACACACACAAAGTGTGTAATAGGATCATCACTCTGATCATTTCAACATCACTAAGAAAAAAACATAGGACATCAGAGGGGAGGGACAAAAGATATGGGAGTAATTCACCCAAATCTTTTTATGTTTAATGGTGCAACTCTGGTTTTTATAGACCAACTCTTCTGCCACAACACATTGATCTATCTCCTGATCCACTCTGATATCGTTGGGGCTACGAGTGCCCTCCAGTGGCGGGCTGTATCTTGTTTGACTACTAAATAGCCAGTTAAAGTCAACATCATTCCCATTCCAGTGTGCCGTTATCCCCAGAAGAAGTCTTTCAGGATTATGGTCACTGAGATTCAGATTTTCTTGTGCAAGAAGTTTACGTATCTGAGACCAATACTCTGGCAGGGCATTCCTAAATCATATGCATAAGTGTACCTATTGCCCCACCACACCGGCTGCAGTCAGGGGACGGTGTCTTCTTCACACCGTTGAGTCCTTCTGGGGAATAGTAGACCCTGTGAAAATATTTAATTGAACGAGTCAGTTTTGCCCAGATAGCAGTTTCTCTAGCATCAATCTTTGCATTGAGCCAATGGTCATCATCTAGCTCACTGATGTCTTCAGTTCACCTAGATCAGAGTACTGGTAAAGGGTCTGGTGTATGCACCACTGATGCCCAATACAAACTGGATATGCCCTCAACCTTCAATTTTACCAATGTCAATTTTAATCTAATTGATTAAATCCGGTATGGGATTGAACCTGTGTTTTTGTCTAAAGTTGGCCATAATTGTAGAAATTGAAAAAACTGTGACCTTTGCAACTCATACTCTGGCGTCAAGCCAGCGTAGGATTTCCTATGGTTCAAGGTCCAAACATCTCCCAGTTTGGATATACCAATCCTGTCTCACAATTGGAAACCCGCCAATCCTTTTGCATCTGGAATTCAATTGTAGGACCAAAGGGGAGTCTCCTTAGTTAGTCATCTAACCCAAGACACTCACTTTATAGCACTGTACTAATTGTCAATGGTTATTTTTGTGATTAGTGGTATGGCTTCCAGCTATATGGTTGCTTTAATAGACTGTGTTGTTCCTAGCGGTGCAGTTCTAGCCGAAGAGCTGGGTCATCTCTAGCCCCAAACAGCCAATCGTTAATGGAAAGGATTACAAAAAGGGTGTCACAGTAGGTTTTAGCAAATTAAAAAAGGAGGGGGTAGTGTGAAGGCTTTTTTTTCTTTTTGGTAAGACCGAGGATGTGAGGGGAGGAAAATAATTTTATAAAAGGCACACCTGCCCATTAAAGAGAATTGCAATGTTCGAGGCATGTGTGCTGTAGATACACATGCTTTGCCTACTCCTGCCATCTATTGTTGGGTACGGATGTTTGCAAGCTGTTTTTCTTCGAAGAAGTCTTTTCCAGTCACGAGGTAAGGTGACTCCTCCTTTTTGTGATAGTGCGCATGTGTTAGAAGGTGGTTCTGACCATCTGAGCCGCCCGGATGTTTCGCTTTTTGAACACCTAATTGTTGAGCTTTTACTGTGGTAGAGCCTCATAAGATGGGACTCACCCACAGTGAACTCATGATGAAAGAGACTACATGTGGATTTTACCGGTGTCACCCTGGTGAGAGTAGGCCCCTGCGCTGCAGCCGTAGTAAGGGGCACCGGGCTGGTTACATGCAAACACGCGTGTACATGCGTGTGCACACGTGTAGGGGCTGCGCGGGGGAGGTTCCTGGCGTGCGCAGCCCAGGAGCAAGGACAGATAGAATGGTGTGGCAGTAATTATGCAGAGTTGGGTGGTGACATGGAATAGGCTTTATACTATGGGAAGACGCATGTAAGGGAAAGTCAGTGTGCTTTACTGTTTTCACTGAAGGAACACTCCATTATTCTCCTATGAAGATGGGGACCACATGGGGTAGTTTCACTTTCCTAGGGCCTACAAATTCCAGACACACACCAAAGTGGTGTGAGAGGAAGTATTCTGCTGAGTCCAAAGCCATATCTGTACTGCTTATGGGTCATCCAGAAATGTCATATTCCTCTGACTCAGCTCATAACCAGAGCCTGGCTGGGTGTGACCCTGCCAGGCTGGATTAATGACCTTCCTCCCCAAGCTGTAGCATTCCAAGGGCGAAGGTCTCTTCTCCAAGAGGGAGAGAAGGTGGGTGGAGCTGCAGGTTATCCATCAGCAGCTGTCACCTGGTGCCAGGTACCAAGCTGCTCTGGAGAGAAGGCAGCAAGGGGGCTTTTCAGAGACCATGTGGCATGAGACCCCTGGACGATGCCATTTTGAACTATCCCAGAGGCCTGGGCAGGAAGGAGGGAGCAGGGGCAGAGAGGTGATGTGTCGCTGCAGGATAGGGCAGCGGAGCCTTCCTGCCAGCCCCCTCCAAATTCTTTTAAAAGGTCTTGCACAGGAAGAGGAGCTCCTTCTGGGGTGTGGTCTGCTGAGGAAGACTGGTGCTGAAGCCTGGCGCCATGGGCAGTTGGAAGGAAGAACTCCCTGACTGTCCCAGGACCCTGGATTGCGCCAAAAGGGAAGACCAGGACCAGTGAGCAGACGCCTGGGCCTCTGCTCAAGAAGAAGAGAGGCCCAGGAGGAGAGCCAGGTGAAAAGCTGGCGCAGGGAGCCAGTGAAGATAGCTCCCTGCTGAGTGCTCCCTCTTGGAGACCAGGAGGGCGAAGGAAAGTGCTCCCGATGGCTAGGGCTGCCCATCAGGAGCAAGAGGAGGTCAAAATGATGAAAATCAGCCGCCTGGGGGCAGAGCTACGCCCCCCGAAGGTAGGCGACCTTTGACTTCCAAAGGGACCGACGACCAAGCGCGTGGGGCTCTGCCGCCGGTCTTAGATGTGCCCCCGGCTGGGTCAGGTCCCGGGGGCTGCCCCCAGAAGAAGAGAAAGTCGGGGAGCTCCCCGTGAAATTATCCCCAAGGGGGGTGCCAGGAGCCCACCCTGGCCCCCCGAAGACACCGGAGGGAGGGGAGCACCGTCACGCTCCCCTCGAAGAGAGCTCTGGGGCCCGGGACCCCCAACTCTGAGTGACGGTGAGGAGGAGGGGGGCGTGCCGTCGCACGTCCCCCCTCGAGGAGGAAGACAAGCCGGAGAGCGCCGTCGCGCTCCCGGTGAAGACTGCTATGGGGCCCGGGGCCCCAACTCCGGGCCCCGATGCAAGAAGCCGAAGCCGGGGAGCGCCATTGCGCTCCCCGTGAAGACCTCCCTGGGGGCCCTACTCCGGGCCCCGGTGTGTCCCACGAAGGAGAGGGGAGTGCCGTGTCACTCCCCCGAGGTCCGGCCGGGCCAGCGGTAGTCTTCGTATCTGCCCGCCGGAGCGGGCAGACCAGAACCGAGGTGCCGGCTCCCGCGGCAGCACTTGAGGGTGCTGGTCAGACGGGGAGCTGGCAGGAGCCTCTGGGGGTGGGCTCCCCGAGTGGCTCTCCAGCGAGCCTGCAGTGCAGGGTTCCCGGGTGGGACTGGGACCCCGAAGAGCGAGGCAGCAGGAGCGGCCGGGGGTGGACTCCCCGAGCTGACGAAGAGTTCTTACTTGCATGGAAGGGGTCCGGCTGGGGGTTGGCCCCCAACGAGGGGCTAATGCGGCGCAGGGCTGCCAATACGGGCAGCACAGCTTCACGTGTGGTGGCCCCAGGAGGACGGGGTCACCGCCAAATGCCTACAAAGGTGCAGGGGGAGCTGCAGGACGAACGCAGACTCCCCCAGCACGAAGATGTAAAGTCCCTCCCTAAGTCTCTGGGGGACTTGAAAGAAATAACCCTTCAAGGGCTCAGCCAGGCGTCAACAGCATCCTGTGGCTGGAACTTTTGTTCTTCAGCTGGGGGTGTGTTTGGGACTGCACCAAGGTATGAAGGGCTGAGCTGGGGATGTCTGGAGAAGGGCATCCCCTGGAGGTGAAGAGGTGCAATTGCACAAGAAGTGCATTTACCTAATGTTATTTCTTTTGGGGGACTGAAAGTCACATGTGTAAGGTGAAGTCATAAGCAAAGTGGGGTTATGTTGCTGGACATTCCTGCTAGGGTGTCTGGCTGTATATGCTTAATCCTGTGATTATAACTGTGATGCCTTTTATTGCAATGCATTATAACTGTTATCAGCTATAAGTACTGTCATTTTAAGTGATGCTTAAACATGTATTCTTGCTGCTGCGTTAGGTGAAGAACAACCCAGACTGTTAGCCCCTAAGATGTAGAGGTGTATACTGTATGGTCAGTATGAGATGCTCAGTCAGGGTTATGTCACCATGGCAGGTGTGCCCATTTTAAATGCTTGTTGAGATAAGGGGGAGTGGGTCGCCACTGGGATGGTGCCAGTGGGCAAGGCCCTCACCCCAGGTTAAGGTCAACCTACTGCATTGGGGGCAAGATGATGTGCATACATGGGAGTGGTGGTACTAGCCCCCCCCCCCCTTTGCGGGAGGGGTGGGAATGTTATGCAATGTCACAAAGTAATTCCAACAGCTTATGTATATTTGTAAATTGGTGCATAGTATTGAGTACTGTGTGTGTTAAATAAAATGTACTCTTCCTTTTATAAAGCAAAGTACAGACTGGACAATCAATTGAGTGTTATTTCTGCGAACTGGTAAATGGCGACTACTAGCCCACACCACCTCCCTTGAGTAAGCCTCAGACTGCTCTGAAACGCTACCCTCTGAGTCAAGCCCTACAATGGGGTGTTTGGTTCCCAGTGAAGGACAAATGTAGTCATGTTATTTGTACAGGCCTCACAGATACTGCCTCGTTTTCCAACAGCATGGATAACGACTCCATTGTTAGATTGTTTTCTTTCCGCCATCGGGTTCAGACGTGTATTGCGGAGCGCCGATCTCAAACCGTTAATCGGGATCCCTTCGGTGCACAATTCACTCCACCCTCATCGGTATTGTTTCAATCGCGCCTTCTATCATCCGCTAGTCGAGATTCGGAAAACTTTAATTATCGAATCTGTAAACTCCAACAGCGGCCTTCGGGCCTAGTCAGTTTCGTTTATTTAACTTCCACTCGAAGATCCATCATCACGTCTTCTGCCGATGGAACGGATTCCATTTCAATTCTGACCTAGGTGCCATTCCAAATACCCGCGCACCGACCTTCATAAGTTTTTAACCTTTGCCTCTCCATGGAGCATAAAGAAGACGACAGCGACGCTTGTCGGGCGTTCCGATCCAAAAAGACTGTGCGGGATCGTCGGGCTTGACGAAGAGAAATGCAGCGGCAGAGTATCGAGGACACCCCTGATATCTTCGGGAGAAGATATCGCGCAAGAATAAATGGAAGCAGCGGAAGTAGCCTTCTCCGTCCAAGACTCCGATTCCGAGTTGGAGATCGAACTAGAGTCCCACGACTTTCCAGCTGGAAAGGGTGCTGTGAGTACCAAAGCCCCTTTGCCCACAAAATCCGCTTCCACCAAACAAAAGTGTTCTGGGCACCACTGCCATAAGGCCATGGTAGGCACTGAGACTCGGATTCCAACTCCCCGCCCTTCGGCTCGGCACCGAAAGAGCATGTCAAGCCTTCCGGCTCAAGCCGAGATGATACCCCTTCGGTTACAAAACCATCGGCTCCGAAAGATAAAATGGACAAGTCCAGCTCTGTACCGAAAATTTCATAACCGAAACAGAAAGATGCTCCTTTAAAGCCTGCGGAGCCACTTCTGAAAACTATGAAACAAAAGCTGGATCCAAAACAGAAGAAAATCCATATAAATGCTGACACTGGACATATTACAACAAAGCCAGTGATACCGTCCTCCAGAAGGAAAATAGACACTCGATATAAAATCCCTCTTAAAAAGGAGGAGGACATGGCTACTAGCCGTATTCGCCACATTCCACAAACCCCTCCACCTTCTTCACCAGTACCTATTATTCCAGCGTCAGACCCTTTACACATCACACCACCAGGCTCTCCGGGTACAGATCCTGATATAGAGGATGGGGATGGCACTTATGATCAGCCACCACCAGATCCATGGGATGATTATAATATAGATCCACCTGCAGACACAGATCCAGATCTGTACCGCTGCTAAAACTTCTCCTCCTGATGATAATACTTCATATCAGGAGTTAATTGCCAGGGGAGCCATGTACCATGGTGCAACGTTAGACAAGGAATCCCTAGAGGAAGATTTCCTCTTTGAAACTTTAGGAAACACACATAGAATATCACAGTCGTTGCCTATGTTGAAAGGTATGATGAAGCATGCTGAAGACCTTTTTAAAGATTCAGTGAGGGCACGTATCATAACACCTAGGGTGGGAAAAAAATATAAACCCCCACCATCTGACCCAGTTTTTATTAAGGGCCCGCTTCCTTTGGATTCTGTAGTTGTCTCTAATGCTCGTAAACGGGAAAATTCACAAACCTCAGGAGAGGCACCAGATAAAGAATCAAAATTAATAGGTGCCTCAGGCAAAAGGGTAGCTGCTCAATCAGCCAACAATTAGCGTATAGCCAATACACAAGGTCTGTTGGCTAGGTATGATAGGACCCACTCGGACGAAGCGGAAGATTTATTGCAATATCTCCCAGATGCACACAAGAAAAGAGGGCAAGAACTAGTATAGGAAGGGAAACTCGTTTCCAATTCCTCTATTATGTTATGTTATTTGGATTTGTAGTGCGCACAGATACTCCTGGGAGTGTCCCGGTGCGAGCCTGAGGAGAGGGCAGGTGGGCACGGGAAGAGAGAAGCTCAGTTAATCAAAAAGGGAAGTCTTCAAAAATTTTTTTAATAGACCAAAGTCTTGAATACTACGGAGGGCCAGAGGAAGTGAGTTCCAGGCCGTGGTGGCTCTAACAGCAAGTGAGCTGCCCCCCATTCTAGTGAGCCGAAAGCGAGGGATGTGGGCCAAGAATTGAGACGATGAATGAAGATATCTGGCAGGGGCATAGAACAGAAACCTCTTCCGCAGATAGATGGGGCAGAGGGCGTGCAAAGCACGATGGACCAGGGTCAAGGCTTTAAACTTGACTCGATTGGCCACAGGCAGCCAATGGAGTAGACGCAAATGCTGTCGAACACTGCTTCTAATCGGGATGTTAAAGACCAGTCTCGCAGCAGCATTCTGGACAACCTGTAATTTGCGAAGAAGATAGCTCGGCAAACCGGTGTACAGAGCATTTGCGTAATCGAGCCGAGAAAGTATCAAGGCCCGCATCACTGACTCCTTAGCTGCTCTGGGGAGAAGAGGGAGAAATCTCCTGAGAGTTTTTAGTATCCCAAAGCAGTTCCCTGCTATATTCTTGATCTGGGTGGAAAAGGAGAGATTCTCCTCGAACCAGACTCTCAAATTTTTTGCAGCTTGCCCCGTTGAGGCTGGCAGGGAAAAATCAGCTGGCCATAGTTTCTCTAAACTGGGGGGGAAAGGTCCCAAAGAGGAGAATTTCAGACTTATCCTCATTGCATTTAAGCTGTGCTGAGGAAAGCCATTTGAAGACTGCTGCCAAGCAATTTTTGGCCAAGGACGTGGAGCACTCTGTTTTTCCCCAGGTGAACAGAAGCTGTGTATCGTCAGCGTATGCTATAATTTTAGCTCCCAGCTCTTCAGCTAAGTAAATCAAGGAGGTAACGTAAAGATTAAATAGAAGGGGGCTCAAGGAGGATCCCTGCGGCACCCCAGTAGTCACCTCCTGAGGTAGGGAGGAGAACGGGGGAAGCCAAACTTGTTGTGTACGCCCCTCCAAAAAGGATTTTAGCCAGCTCAAGGCAGCACCTGAGATCCCCAGACTCGCAAGACGGGTAAGCAACAGAGAGTGGGGGACGGTATCAAATGCTGCCGAGAGATCCAACAAAATAAGAGCTGCCCTCCCGCCAGCATCCAGACACTCCCGAATAGCTTCCGAGACTTCCACCAGGGCCGACTCAGTGCTATAGGTGGCTCTGAATCCGGATTGAGCTGGATGAAGTAAACCAGCACATTCGACAAAGACTGTGAGTTGTTTGTGAACTACTTTTTCACAGGCTTTTGCCATGATAGGGAGGAGGGAGATAGGGCGGTAATTAGCTGGGTTCAGCGGATCCAGTGAAGGTTTCTTCAAAAGGGGCAGGATCTTGGCCTGCTTCCATACTGAGGGAACATGGGCCTCCTGAAGAGATAGATTGATAAGTTTATTAACTTCAGGGTTCACAGTCTCTGCGACCAAGGCCAGAAGCCTGGCAGCGCAGGGGTCAGTCGGGGAACCTGACTTCAGGGCCTTAAGAATCTTTAGTGACTCAGGAAGATCAATGGATGAAAAAGCCATCAGGGAGGGTAGCATAGCATGTGGTGCCTCCGGGGACAAGGTCCTGACGAAGGAGGGATCACCTAACATAAAAGAAGCCTGGATGGAACGAACTTTATCCATAAAAAAATGTGACAGTTCCTCGCACCAAGTGTTAGACGAAGGGAGTGTGACAGATTCCGCCTTAGGGGCCATAAAGCTCTGAACAATAGAAAAAATTTCCTTAGAATTGTTCCTGGCTAGATCAATACGATCCACATAGTAACGGCTTTTGGCCTGAGCTATGGAGGTATAGTACATCTTCTGGACTTTCCTAAGATTCAGTTTTGCCAAAGGGCAATAGTCCAGCCGCCAAAGCCGTTCTAACTGTTTGCAGTGATGTTTTTGTGATCTAAACTCATGCGAAAACCAAGGCTGGGATGGGGAGTCCCTGGAGAGCTTGCGGAGGGCCGTTGGAGGGAAACGGGCTACCGCCCTCCTAATCCAACCGGAGAAGCTTTCAATGGTATCCTCCAAATTAGCAGAGGAAGCTGGTCTAGACTCCGCTAGAGCACAGCTAAAAAGCATCAGGTCGATTTTGGCAAAGGTCGGGCCTTGGCCGGCACTACATGAGGGAATATTGCCATCCGGAACCCAGGAGAAGTGTGTTAAAAAGTGATAGGACCATGACACCGGTAGGGGATCCTCTACCTTAATAGGGAAATTGGAGCAGATAGGGTCAAGGATATGCCCACCTGAATGCGTCGGTGCATTAGATGTGTGTTAGATGCTGTGGACACTGCAGCCAGAGCAGTCAACACCATATTCTCCTCAGAAGACACGCATGGTTAAGATTCTCTGGTTTCAAACCAGAAGTTCAACAAACTATCCTTAACGCCCCTTTTGACAAAGAACACCTCTTTGGGCCTCAAGTGGATGAATCACTTGGAAAAAATGAAAAAGGATACAGAAATGGCAAAATCTATGGGAGCACTCCAGTCTCCTTCGAACAGAGGCTCCTTTCGCCACTCATTTTATAGAGGAGGCTCCAAAAGTAATACCACAGATGCGGCAGCATCTTCATATAAAACCCAGACACAATCCTCCCCCTCTAGAGGATTCTACAAAATTGGATACTGAGGAAACCATTATAAAGGAACTGGTAAAGGTACACCAACACGTACCTCTCCATCCCCCAACAAGCAGTGACTTTATATCAATTCCCTTCAATAATTCATCACCTGTCGGGTGAAACCTGCAACAGTTTCTTCCCATTTGGCAATCAATAACATCCGAAAAATGGGTATTGGACATTATGCAACATGGTTATTGCCTAGAGCTCACAAGCAACCCTCCCAATATTCCCCCTCCCCCTCACAAACTCTTGTTACAGTACCAACATCTGCTCAAACAAGAAGTACAAACTCTTCTAACATTAAGAGCTATAGAACCTGTTCCACTACAGCATCAAGGATCAGGGGTGTACTCACTCTAATTCCTAATTCCCAAAAAGGACGGTTCATTAAGGCCAATCGTCGATCTCACGCCAATAAAGCTATACATATTATCAGAACACTCCCATATGGTCACACTTCAACAGGTGCTTCCGCAACAAGGTGACTTTGTCAACACTGAACTTAAAGGACGCATATTTTCACTTTCCCATTCACCCAGCACATCGCAAATACCTCAGATTTGTAATAGGACAAAAGCATTACCAGTTCAAAGTACTCCCATTCGGAGCTACAACTGCACCCAGAGTGTTCACCAAATTCCTAGCAGTAGTAGCAGCTCATCTATGAAGACAGCAAATTCATGTCTTTCCATACCGAGACTATTGGCTCATAAAAGCTAACACAAATCTCAAGTGTTAACAACACACTCAACTACCATAAACCTTCTACATCAGTTTTGATTTACAATCAATGCACAAAAATCCCATCTTCAACCCTCACAACTGCAACCATAGGTAGGAGCTATTCTAAACACTCGAATGGCTCTAGCATATCCCAATACACCCAGAATACACAATTTTCAAACACTGCTGCTGCAGTTCCAAAACGACCAGTATCTCCCAGTCAGGACATTCATGCAATTACTAGGGATGATAATGCCATGCATTGCAATAGTGCCTTATGCAAGACTAAATATGTAAATGTCCAGTATTTGTAAAGCGCAAACTATTACCCGAAGGTGTCAAGGCGCTGGGGGCCGTCGGGAAGATTAAGCAAGCTATTGCCCAGAGTCACATGGTGCTGGGCTGATCTGCCGCCGGCACCGGGGATCGAACCCTGAGCCCCAGGGTTCCGAAGTCAGTTGCCCTGGCCGCTGCGCCACACCTCTTCCCTAACAACAAAGGCAAATAACTCTTCACCATCGTCAAGGAGTTCTACAATCCCGCAGATGTCAATGACGACATATGCCATCCCGAGCACTCTGCATCGAACTCTCAAACTTCTTTGAACAGAAGATTGACATGATCTACAACACATTCGACCCGCAGCATACCGATATGAACTCCCCACAACCAGCCGGACACCTCCTTCATCGCCAAACAGCAGCTAAGCAACTGGAAGCCCCTCTCGAACCAAGAAACCACTACCCTGATGAATACCATCTACTCAGTAGTCCCCAAAGACTTCATGCCCACACTTCATATGAACCTTGGAAGAACCGTCATCTTCCCTGTGCTCACCACTATCACTACCTGCATAACCACATCCACCTTACCGTCTAATATGCGTCCTCTGCAAGAATGCTTAGCAAATCAGTTGAATCAATCACATGGTCAGCTAAAAGATCTAGTGTTGGTAGACAGCAGCACTCATCGCTCTCTGCAGTGGTGGAACACACAAAAGGGCGGCCATTTATCGACCCTATTCCACAGATCGTGCTCCCCAACAGACGCATCTCTCACAGGGTGGGGTGCACATTTACAACAAGTAACAGTTCATGGTCTCTGGACCACCAAAAAACAGTTCATGTGTCATTGAAGGCATTACTACCTCACCTGATAGGGCAGTTGTCCTAGACTGGACAGACAATATGACAACAATGTATTATGTACAAAAACGGGGGTGGGGGGTACACTCCCTACCACTGTCATGCCTCTCTCAGACCATTTGGCGTTGGGCGATACATTACAAAATCCAATTTATAGCAGAACACCTTCCAGGGACAGACAACGACTTTGCCGACCTCCTCGGCAGGATGTGGCAACAAGTCCACGAGTGTGAACTTCACCCCCAAGTTCTCCTTCTATACTTCCAAAAATGGGGGTTTCCACAAATAGATCTCTCTGCGACAGCTGAGAACTCAAAATGCCCAGACTTCGCCTCCAGGTTCCCACACCTTCTATCCAGAGGCAATGCCCTATGTGTTAACTGGTCAGGGATATTTGCTTATGCTTTTCCGCCTCTCCCTCTCCTTCCATTTCTGGTTCGGAAGCTCAGGCAGACATCTCTCACGCTAATTCTAGTGGCTCCCACATGGGCTCGTCAACCATGGTTCACCATACTACTAGAACTGTCAGTAGTTACACACCAGAAGCTTCACCTCGCTTCAAACCTTCTCACACAGAATCATGGAGAAATCAGACATCCAGACCCCAAGGAGCTTAACTTTGCGATTTTGCTCCTGAAATCATAGAATTTAGATACCTAAACCTACCACCAGATTGTATGACAATTCTTAAGGAAGCAAGAAAACCTACCACTAGAGCATGTTATACAGCAAAGTGGAAAAGGTTTGTGATACATTGTAAAAATAACCGAAATTGATCCGCTAGATGCATCTATACAACATAGTATTTGTTATCTTTTGCATCTACACTGGACAGGCCTAGCCTACACATCCATTGTACTACATCTTTCAGCAGTAGCTGTATATCTTCAAAACAGACATTTATCCTTTTTCAAAGTTCCAGTAATTAACGCCTTTATGAAAGGCCTTAAGTGAATAATACCACCCAGAGTACAATCTGCACCTGCCTGGAACCTTAACATTGTTCTCACAATGCTTATGGGTCCACCTTTTGAACCATTGCACAATTGTACATTACAATTTCTTTCTTGAAAGTTTGCCTTTCTAATTGCTGTCACTTCTCTAAAAAGTGTTGGTGAGCAACAGGCACTAACCTTAGAAGAACCGTTCTTCCAACTTCATAGAGATTGAGTGGTTCTTCGTACAAACCCCAAATTCCTTCCAAAAGCGGTCTCTGCTTTTCATATTTATCAATCAGTTGTTACCTGTTTTCTTCCCTCAACCCGAATCAATAGCAGAAAGAGCTCTACATACACTTGATTTTAAAAGAGCACTATTATATTATATTGATAGAACAAAAGATTTTCTCGAAACAACTTTTTGTTGCCTTTGCTCCACCTCATAAGGGAAAACCTATCTCTAAATCTGGTATTTCTAGATGGATTGTTAAATGTATTCAAACTTGCTATGCTAAAGCTACGAGAACTTCAACTATATCTCCTAGAGCTCATTCTACATGCAAAATAGGAGCATCTATGGCCTTTTTAGGCAATATTCCCATAGCTGACATGTAAAGCTGCTACATGGTCCACACCACACACATTTACCAAACATTATTGTGTGGATGTATTAGCACGTCAACAAGCTAATGTAGGACAAGCCATCCTAAAAACACTCTTTCAGACAACTGCAACACCCATTCGTTAGCCACCGCTTTGGGAGAGTACTGCTATACAGTCTATGCAGTGTGTATCTACAGCACACATGCCTCGAACGGATTATGTTACTTACCCTGTAAGCATCTGTTCTTGGCATATAGAGCTGTAGATTCACATGTGCCCTCCCTCCTCCCCGGACATCTATGGTTGTTGCAGTTCCTATTACTTACATTATACACTCATGGACATCTCTATACACCACTTACTCCATTCTCACCCTCTTGCGGGAAAACAATCTAACAATGGAGTCCATGACCATGCGCACTACCACAGAAAAGACTGGACTGGAAAAGACTTGAAAGAAAAACAACTTGCAAACATCCAGACCCAACACTAGATGGCAGGAGTATGCAAAGCATGTGAATCTACAGCTCTACATGCCAAGAACAGATGCTTACAGGGTAAGTAACATAATCCTTCCTCTGGGTCTCGGGAGATATGAATACCTAAATACAAAGTTTCCCAGGATGATCTTAAGATTAGTGATGTCTATTGTCTTAAATTCCTCTTCGTTTGTAAGGGGACCACAATGATTTACGCCCATTCACCTGCAAACCCAAAGCTTCTCCATATATTTTATTGATGTGTAAGTCTAGGAATGGAAAGGTGAGGTTTTTGCATGTATAAGAGAACATTGTCAGCATATTGAGCTATTCAAACTTCTATTTCTTGGTCCAAGTTAATGCCCCAGGCCTGTGCATTCTAAGTATTCCAGTTCGCCATGGGCTTCATTATAAGGGTAAAAAGTAGAGGAGACAAGTGGCGTCCTTGGCGGGTTCCACTTTCAGTTGGAAAGGGCCAGGACAATGTTCTGTTTACACTAGCGTGCACCCAGGGATTGGAATAGAGTATTTTTTTATATGCCTGGAACTTGGGGCCAAAGTTCATTCTTTCAAGGGGTTGGAGTAAGAGTGATCAGGAGACAGAATCAAATGCTTTGTTTAAGTCTACAAGGTCTACTATCATCTAGTACAAAGTCTGGTCCCTGTGTAAGGCAGGAAACCATTTTGGTCCCACACTATTAGTGAGCGTATTATTTTGAGTATAGTTGATAGGACCTTGGCGAATCTTTTGCCTCCGTGACTATTAATGGTGTGGGCCTGTAAAAGGAGCAGTTGGTTACTGGCTTCCTGGGTATAGGCATCACTACTATTGTGGTCTTTCATAAATCAACAAGCCATATGTTAATCTGGAGAGCTTCTTGAGAGAAAGCACCTAATGCTCCCTCCAGCTTGTTGGCATTTGTTTTAAAAAGAATTCTGCAGGAAATTCATTTGGGCCTGGGGGTCTTCCCTGAGGTCATGGATGTCATGGATGTCATAGCCTCCAATATCTTGCATTATTACATGGCCACATAATGGGCTTGGATGGTCAACTGTTGCTGGGACAATGACCAGTATTCTGATAATTTGCCTTGCATTGCTTGTGTAATTGGATGGTGTGGGTGGGAGGACTCAAAGGGAATAAATGCCTACGTCATGCCAAATTGTGGTTAAAATTAATGTAGGCACTTGTGGAAATTAAATCTCTTACTGTTATATATTATCACATAAAACCTATTCCTCGATGACGTCTTGTAGTTTGTCAGCAAATTGACCATCTCTCCGTCTCCCCTGTGTTGTTCAGGGCCAACCCACCATCTGGACGGGGGGGGGGGGTATTAGTGGGTTGGGCGATCCGGCCTGACCTGCCTCACTTTTCGCCCCGTGGCCTCCCAGGGTAAATGCAGGCTAATGCAAGGGCCATGGCGCTTTTCTTTGGGTTCTTCATGGCAGCGCCCCTGCTGCTTGCGGGCCCCTTGCGTCTGTCATCACCAGCACCTTTCTGGGTCGCAGGGTGGGGCTCCTCGCCAGCAAGCCCAGGCTCAGTTGGCCTGCATGACAGCAGCAAGTGGGCAGAGGGCCCCTTTCCAGACAAAAGACGGTGAACCCTCACAGACTGAGTGTGTGCCGAAGGCAAATAATGGCAGGCAGTGGCACGCTCTGTTCTATATCAGCAGGATTATGAATTAATAAAGCAATTGGGCTGGGAGCCGATCAACTTGGGCCCGCCATTTTGGACCGTTATCCTGGAAGCCAAATATGTGAATCTTTGAAACTAGAATACAGCTTAATTTGAACAAAGATATCCTGTTTTTTTTTTTTTTTTTTGTGAATCTGTTTTTATTAAGTTTTCACATAGATACATCCCGACGATTACATATTTGGGTATTGTTGGGCATTTCAGAGTTTTACAATTCGCACCGCATGCAGGTTCTTACCTAATGGCAATACATGTCACAGATCAGCTTAAGCAACCTAACAGGACAAATGAAAATATGTGCATTTCCAGCCCATGCCCAATGCAGAGGTAAGGGGTGGGGAGAGGGAAGGGGAGAAGGGGGTCGTATGGGCATAGTAGTCCATTCATGTATCGCAGTCTTAAGTGTCCATTGGAGCGTGGATCTTGGTGGTTGCTGGCCTGAGCATTCGTGTGCACGTGCCACCCTGCAGAGTCCTTGGTTGCACCGGGGCTCGTGTACCGTTGGGTGTCGATAAAAGATTCACAGATAATCAGGTAGTTAACGTGTGCAACAGAACATATCAAACATTTATATAACCCGTAATCCCCCCATAGCTGCGTGGACAGTGTTTCGTGTGATCCGGACAATGTACAACTACAAGCTGCCTCCCTATTTCCAGGCTGTACATACATGCGCTATGTGAACCAGTGTGTGCTTACCTTTGAGAACATGGCGTGGTGCATTTGCTGCAACAAGCGATACATGCCCTAGTGGTCTGTAGCTGGGGCCTCGGATAGGTCTACAGGTGGCGTGTCTGCAGCATGTTGCAGCTCAGCGTATATGGCATCTCAGTACGTGGCGATAGGGATCTTACTTGGCCCCAGAGTTTCCTCGCGTTTAATTGCGAAACTCTCCGCTTTGGCCCATGCAAGCATAGTTATGCCAAGCGCGTATGTGGGGAGGGTCAGACGCCTTCCACTTCTTACTAATCAGCCTCTTGGCCACTATCAATCCCAGATCTAGGAACCTGGACGTGACTTTCGTGTCGGGTGTCCTGCGGAACTTATGTAATAGGTATGCAGGCCATTCGAACAGCAGCTCCCGACCAGTGCAGATGTGTAACAATGTGGCCACCTCCCTCCAGTATGTACCCACTCTATAGCAGCTCCAGAACATGTGAAGTAAGTCAGCCCCCAGTTCCCCGCATCTTGGGCATTTAGCATCTCCGCTGTTAAAGTATCGGTTGATTTACAGCTGTATCTGCCGGAAGCGCATGTTCCTAAGGATACGCGTCGGGCTCTCTAGTACTTGGACCCATTCTTTGTCAGTGTAAGGACGACCCCGGTCCTGCTCCCATTTACGGCGTAGTGTATCAAGGCTGACCGCTGCGTGGGCTCTGAGCGAAGCTGCAAACCAGTGTGTCAGGTGCCTACCCTGTCCCATGACGTGCAGGTATTGCATAGTAAGGTGTGTCCGCGGCTCTGTGGTGATATCCCCCCATTTAACCGTAAGCGAGGCCACCAGTGCCCGGTGGGTGAGAAACTGACCAGGCGGTAATCCCTCATCGTCCACCAGCGAGGCGTATGACCTAAGCGCCCCCTCATGGTATAGGTCTCCAAAGGTGTGGTTGTCACGTTCCTGCCACACCCTAAGTGTAAGTGCTGACAGTACCGTTCGCCCTGTGGGGGTACCCTCTAACGGTATCGCCGGCGCATAGGGGTTCACGCTTGGTGTTATATATAGACTCCTGCGGAAACATTTATAGGCCACAGCAAGTAGCAAAGGCTCTGGCGGGTAAAAGCGCGCACCCGGATGAAACAGTTTGACAATGTGTTCCGGAAGGTAGGGCAGCTGCGCAGTTGCAGTGTCTGCGCAATGACGGTTCGATAGCCAGTGCGCGATCCATTGTAATTGAGAGGCTAAAGAGTAATGTTCAAAACAGGGAGCCGTCAGACCACCTTGGTCTGTCGGCAAATATAACTTGCTGAGTGCCAGTCTATGCCTGGTGCTGCCCCAAATGAAGTCTCTAAGCTGTTTCTCAAATGCAGTGAAGAAAGAGGCCGGAACATAGAGCGGCAAATTCGTAAAGTAGTATAAGAGCCGCAGGAGTATAACCATTTTAGTGAGTGCTATTCTACCCGCCACGGCCAGCGGCAGCGCACTCCAGAATCGCATCTGCGACTTAATGGATGTCACCGCCCTCCCTAGGTTCCCATCAAGAAGATAATTAGGTTGGCGGTAGATCTGGATCCGTAGGTAGCGGAACGTGTCAGGCTTCCATTGTACTGGTTTGGCACCCATGGTGAATACCGGGTCAGTAAGTCCATCTTGAAACGGGTAAAGGCAGGATTTATCCGTATTTACTTTCAATCCGGAGAGTACGGCGAACTCCTCCAGCAGTTGGGTCAGTTGGGCAGGGATGCGAGCAATGTCCCTGACATAGATGAGAAGATCATCTGCATACAGCGAGACCTGATGGACTGCATCCCCCAACTGGGTGAGCAGCGACTCCGCTAAGGGCTCTATGGCGAGCGCAAATAGGAGCGGGGACAAAGGGCAGCCCTGGCGAGTGCCTCTCTGTATAGGGAAGGAATCGGAGATGTAGGGGCCGACTTTGACTCTGACTGTTGGGTCAGTGTAGAGGAGACGCGTCAGTTGTATGAAGGTTGGGCCCAGGTCGAACTTCTCCAGCACTGCAAATAGATAAGGCCACTCTAAAGAGTTGAAGGCCTTCTCTAGGTCCAGCACAATACACCTCGCTCTCGGCCACTCCCCAGCAGCATATGTGGCAACCCTGTAGAAGCGCCGCAGATTGAGGGAGGTACTGCGGGCAGGTACAAAGCCATTCTGGTCTGTATGGACCAGTCCCCGAACCACTTGCGCCAATCCCTCCGCCAATACCTTGGCCAGTATCTTATAGTCGGTGTTTAGCAGGGCTAGGGGTCTGTAGGAGCCCATGTCCACCGGGTCTTTACCTGGCTTCAGCAAGGAAATTAGGTGAGCCTCGCGCATGGAGGGGGGAAGTCGCCCGGAGTCCAATGCAGTGGTGAGAACAGTACCGAGACGCTGGACCAATGAGACGCGGTAGGCCTTATAATATTCCGCCGGTAGCCCGTCTGGCCCTGGGGTCTTTCCGGATGCCAGGGATTGTAAGGCGTCACCGATTTCCTCCAGTGATATCTGCTCGTTGAGCATCTCTCTATGCTCCCCAGTCACTTTAGGCAGCTGCAGACCATCTAGAAACCTCCCCAACTCTTAACTATCACAGATACTGCAGGACTGGTATAGAAGCATGTAGTGCTGCGTTAAAGCAGCGTGTATATCGCGTTGTGTAACTAAAAGTTGTCCCGTGTGCGCACGTAACGCACCAATCGGGGAGCGGGCATGATCCTGTCGGATCAGCCAAGCTAGTAATCTGCCGGCTCTATCTGCCGCAGAGTGAGTACGTGCTGTGTGCGCAGCATAGTTGTGGCAGCGGAGTTGCTTCATGTATTCTGCGTGTTCGGAGCGCAGTGTCGCTAGGCGCCGCAAGTCCCTCCCCGTCCCCTGGCGCTCAAAACGCAGGAGCTGAGCCTCAATTTGTGTTAGGGAGTCAGAGAGCTGTTTGCGAACGTTCCACGTAGCTCCTATACAATGGCCCCTGATGGACAACTTAAAGGCTTCCCATTCGATGAGCGCGTCGCTGGCCGTGCCTTCGTTCAGCTCAAAGTATGCTAAGATCGCTGTCCCTAACGACTCCCGGAACGCCGGGTCTTCCAGGGCACTAGATTGGAGATGCCAAGCGGGGACTGGAGGTCGATACGCCTCCCATCTGAGGCGGAGCAATAGAGGATTATGATGGGAGTGGGTCCGTCCTAGGTAGTCGGCGCCTCGGACAAGAGGGATCAAAGCCTGGGAAGCCACCAGCCTATCTAAGCGCACATGTAGAACATTTACTGCCGAGTAATGGGAGTATATACGGGCAGTGGGGTTAAGGATTCGCCACACATCGTGCAGGGCCCAGTGGCTCAGCCAGTCGAAAAGGGCCTGTGCATTGGATGCAGAGAGGGTTCTGTTAAGAGGCGGGAATGACCTGTCCCGGTCTACATTTAAAACGGAGTTAAAGTCCCCCCCTCCCCCCCAGGGGATCCCATTCCAGCGGGCAACCACCTCAGATATGCGCATAAGGAAGGAGGCCTGATCCAAATTCGGGGCATAAAGAGAGCCCAACAGTATCTCCTGACCATTCAGACGCCCTTTCACAAAGGTGTACCTGCCATCTGTGTCATTTATGTCCTCTTCGTGAGTGAACGAGATTCCCGCCCTGACCCATATTAGCGTGCCTCTCGCGTGCGCCGAATTTGTGGTGCCGTAAATCTGGCCCCTCCACCTTTTGTGCAGGCGCTCCAGTTCAGTTTTGGACATATGCGTTTCCTGGAGTAGGGCTATTCCCACCCTATGACGTTGCAAGTATGAAAAGATGGAGTAGCGTCGTGTAGGAGTGTGCATGCCGCGTATATTCCACGTGGCTATTTGGAGCTGCGTCATGTCTGGTTACTGAGGTGTATTAAGCGGTGTGGGGCGGGCCATGTAGCTGTAGAGTTATAGTGTACAAGGGGGTTACGGGTCGATCCTAAAAAACCTGAACGTAAAGCATGAACATGAACTATTTGAACTCTGAGGGCAAGCGCCATGGTGTGACTCGTCCAAACTAGCATGTTACCCAACCGTGGCAGTAACTACACCAATGGAGATATTGGTATGGGGGTGAGCAGCGTGTGCCTAGCTAAGTGTGGTGATTTACCCTCTATGACGCGGAGGTATCGTCCGCGACCACTGTCCACGAGCTGACGCGCATGCGTGTTATGTGTGTACGTGGCGCCCGTCGCGGTTAAAACCACTGCCGGTGCTTGCGTGTTGAACTGCGGCAATAGCAATGATGGCATGTTTACAAAAGGCGGTCAACAACACAGACAAGCTGCATAGAAGTGACACAGTCCACGCACATGGCAGCAGTTTAACATGAAAGATCAATATCAGCAGCAAGCAGTGCAACATTAAACTATACTTGCGTGCGGGGCCCTCTTCAGCCCACTGAGCGGTGGAAGTCTCTCACACAATGTCATCAGCAGTTTGCGGGGTAACAACAGGCGGGCTCTCCCCATCAGCGTCTTCAGGCCTACGGGTGGACGAGCCACTAGCTGTCGCTGATTCAGAAGAGCTGATTTCTGGTGCGTCCCGATATGACTGGGTTTCAAGTGTCGCAACTGCCTCCAGGGCGTTGCGGCGTTCTGCTTCGCTCTTCTCCGGTCGCGGCGCTGCTGCCTTCAAGGACATGTCTCCTAGCCGTCTGCGCCTCCCACTACGATGGGATCTCCTGTTGACTGGCCGGGCCGTGTCCTCGCTCGTGGGGCGGGTCCCTGTCCAGAGGCCCACCTCCTCCAGCCAGTCCCATGCCTCGTCCGGTGAGTCAAAGAAACGGGTAGTGCCCTTAGATATTACTCTCAGTCTGGCAGGAAACAGCAGTGAGTACTGGAGCTCCAGCTCGCGTAGTTGCTGCTTCACGGCGATGAAGGTGCCCCGCCGCCTCTGCACCTGCGATGTGTAGTCCGGAAACACCATGATTGGGCTGCCACCCACTCTGAGGTCATGGAGCTTGCGAGTTTCCCGCAAAATTGTGTCACGGTCTCTATAGTTCAGGAGTTTAAAGAGGAGCGGACGCGGCCGCGCTCCCGGGGGGGGGGGGGGCATCTGGGCGGGCACCCGGTGCGCTCGTTCCACCACAATGTGCGGCAACAGTGTTCCTGGAGGTAGAATGTCTTGTAGCCATCGCTCTATATATTCTTCCGGTGTTCGGCCCTCCTCTCCCTCCGGAAGGTCTACCACACGGACATTATTGTGATGAGAGCGTCCCTCTGCATCTTCAGCTCTATCTTCCAAAGCGTGCACCCGGTCTAGGATATCTTGGAGGGCAGCGGTGTGACTGTAACAGGCTTCAGTTCAGTTAGTGAGTGGACTTGCGATTGCACCTTCTCTGGCAGCTTGTGGTGATCCGCCTTTAGGAGGGTAAAATCAGATACCACCATGTCGATCCTGGCTTCCAGTGACGTGCGCGTTTGCTCCAGGGAGGTTCCAATCTTCTCGACCGCTGCCAGTACCGAGTCTAGTTTTGCCCCCAGCATCGCATTCGGAATGTCCTTAGTCGCTCCATCTTCCGCATTCGGCGCGGCGCGCGCAGCATTTTGCTGCACATTAGCACGAAGGCAGCCCATTGCAAGTTTTTGTGCGGAGAGCATTGACCCTGAGCACTAGGTGGCTGTGCAACAAGAGGTATCCAGACCTCTGGTGTATATATGCTCCAGCGAACTGCGTGTGCCGCGGTACAAGTAGTATTCAATGCTGCAATGCTGTGCAACGCTGTCGGTGCCTCCTGCTGGGCTTATTCGGATCAGAGCTCCTGCGTTAGTTCACTTCTGGCCCAGGGCCCCCTTCAGCTTCGCAGCCACTTGCCTAAGGAAGTGCGTGTTACCAGCAAATCGCCCGCTGTGTCGGGCCCGGCGCTCGGACCCAGTGGGAGGGTGTGCAGCCTACAGTCAGAGGGGGGTTTCTTCCCCAACAATGTACTTCAAGACATGTATCTCAGCCAGCTAGGTCTCGGTTGCAGCAGTATATGGGTCCTCACCGCGTCGCAGGGTGACTGGCACCAGTCCCACGTGTCTGTGGTGACAGCCCAGTTGGGCCGGAGCGTCTTCGGGTAGGTGTAGAACGGGTGAAGGGTGGGAATCGCAGGGCACCCCGAGGCTATTACAGCAGCCCCATCTCCCAGTGTGTAACAGTTCCTTCGCCGCAGGCACCCATGCAGAAGATCACATCGACTCCTCCCAGGCTTATATGCACGCAGGGCCCCAGGCAGCCACAATGACGCCTACGGTTCTTCTGTGATGGTGCGGCGGGCTTGCAGAAGCTATCTGTCCAATCCCATAGGTACCCGAGTCTCGGAAGCCTCTTCACGCTCTGGCCCACACAGCAGTCTCCTCATGCGTGCAGACCAGATAGGTCGGCAGTCAGGCGTGATGTACGTTCCCGTCGGGGCCACCAGGGGGGCGCCACTGCCGAGCAAGTTGTACGGGTGGCGCCGCCAGGGTGGCCGCCCAGTCCCCCGACGGTGTGACCACCAACCCACGGGCTCCGCCCCAGGCCCGGCAGCGTGTGGCGGGAGAGATCTTTCCTGGGTGCCTGGTATGCCCAGACGTGGGTCCCGGGCTCACTGTGCCACTGGAATCAACCTATCCTGGCTGATGAGAGGTGAAACCCCGAAACCGGTCCTAGGATGCTTGTTTCCGGTCCAGGGAGGACCTGGCTTGGCAGTTCGGGCTGGACTGTTCCCATGAGGCACAGGGTCAAGACCCGAGTTTGCATATGGCCAGGTCTAAACTGGGGTGGCATGGTGAGCAAAAGAATGATGGATTTAACCCAGATCTCTTGACGGGGGGGGTGAATGTTTTGATTTGTTCTGCATTCCGTCCATCAATTGTGTCTCTTTTGCTTTCTCGCCCTAAGTGCGCCGGGTATGCCCAGACGTGGGTCCAGGGCTCACTGTGCCACTGGAATCAAGCTATCCTGCCTGATGAGGGGTGAAACCCCGAAACCGGTCCTAGGATGCTTGGTTACGGTCCAGGGAGGACCTGGCTTGGCAGTTCGGGCTGGACTGTTCCCATGAGGCACAGGGTCAAGACTGATTTGCATATGGCCAGGTCTAACCTGGGGTGGCATAGTGAGCAAAAGAATGATGGATTTAACCCAGATCTCTTGACTGGGGGTGAATGTTTTGATTTGTTCTGCATTCCGTCCATCAATTGTGTGTCTTTAGCGAAAACGCACAAGCGGGGACCCCAGGGGGTAGCCACAGCACCGCGCGGGCACAGGTGAGGACGAGTCACATACCTCCACTCTTGGCGCTCCCATCGCAGCCACCAACGTCCGCATCACTGTCACGCCCTGGGTGCCCTATGACAGCCGGTGTGTCGACGGGAGGCCACCGAGGGTCCACCGGTAGATCTGCACCTGTCCAGGCGACCGCAACAGGAGGGTGCAGTGCAGCCGCCACTGGACGCAGCGACGAGGCCCTTCAAAGTCCGGAGCAGGCTGCAGGCAGGTCCCGGTCCGCCGCCCCCGGTGTGAGGGCGGTCGCGTCTGTTGTGCGCCTCGCTGCCAGAGGCCCAAGTGTCTGCTTCCTCAGGGCTGCCACGGTGTACCTCCTTAGTGGGCACTGTATCACAGCGGCCACCGCCCGACCGATCAGGCCGTGGCCCTCCTCAGCAGCGCCCCGCAGTGCGGGCCCTCTGCACGAGCGCCTCAGGGGCCTTCCTGGGTGCGAGTCACGGCGTAGTCCACTCAGCAGTGGCCGCGGTTCAGTTCCATGAAGTGCTCAGCAGCCGCTTCCAGCCGGGAGCCGCCGCGGCCTCCACAGGTCACCAGTAATTGGAGCCGCAGTCCCGCGGCCACCTCATCACCGGTTAGGCCGCAAAAACGTTGGGTGGCGGTAAAGGGGTCCGTCTCTGCACTCGCGACAGCCAGGCAGCCCCAGCAGCGTCCGCAGACCAGCACCAGCAAATGCACGCCGCCTACTCGTGTGGATGGGCCGGATGCGGGGTAGAATTCAGGATAACCGAGGGATTCGTAGCGGAGCTTCAGCAAGTTGCGTCCGCCATGTTGGCTCGTTGGCCTCGCCCCCACCACAAAGATATCCTGTTCTTGATTACCAAAGCAGTAACTTGGTAAAAGCACCTTGTGTAGTTAAAGGAAAGTGTGGCCCTCCGTTTGAATGGTGTGGCGAAGATTCAAGAAAGGTTTCCCACAGCATTAATCTACAATATCTGATAATACAAATGTGCAACAATTTTGTTGTTGTAGTTCTGGAAAGGTTGCCCCAAAATGGATGTGGCTTCCCAACAGTACACCCCATACCTTTCATATGTGCCTAAATTAAAAGAAGCTCCTTGTAAAGTCCCTCTCCAGAGCAGTTGTGCTGTGCTAGAAGTCCATCCCCTAACCTATCATTTGTCTTAATCACTGTTTGTCTTTAGAAATAAAGTAAACACTAGGTGTTCCCAATGGAACTTTGAATATATATTATTGTTTACTGGTTTGTCACTTCTATTTTGTGATTTGCTTTTGTGTTTGTTTGTGATTTATCTCTGTAAATTATCTGGGTAGACGTGTGGACAGTGGCAAGTTCTGTAAAGGTAAAACATTTAGGGCCAGATGTATCAAGCATTTTTGCGTTCGCAAACGGGCAGATATTGTGAACGCAAAAATTGCTTTTCCGATGCAGCAAACCTAACATTGCGATTCGGTAACCTGTTACCGAATCGCAAAATGGGTTTGCGATTCGGTATTAGGAAGGGGTGTGTTTAGGGTGTCCCTTCCTAATACCGAATTGCATCGGTATGTATGAATGTTTTGTGACCGCAATTGCGGTCGCAAAACATTCACATTTTACCACCTACTTCAAGTAGGTGGTAACCCATCCACTAGTGGGAAGGGGTCCCCAAGGGACCCCTTGCCCATTGTGAATGTTTGTAAAACCATTTTTAAGAGCAGGCAGTGGTCCCACGTACCCCTGCCTGCTCTTAAAAAATTAAAAGAAAACTTTTCATTTTCGTTTTGTAAAGCATCTTGTTATCCTTTAAGGAAAACGGGCTGCTTTACAAAAAAAAAGAAAAATTGCTTTATTGAAAAGCAATCACGGACATGGTGGTCTGCTGATCTCAGCAGGCCACCATCCCCGTGATGTTTGCAATGCCTAGGGGGTCGCAAATTGCGACCTACCTTATTAATATTCATGAGGTAGGTCATTTGCGACCCCCTAGGAATCGCAGAAGGTGTACTATACGCCTTCATACATTGCATTTTGCGATTCCCTAATTGCGAATCCTTGTGATTCGCAATTAGGGATTCGCAAAATGCTATATTCATACATCTGGCCCTTAGTTGCAAGACAAAAAAGGAAATCAAAATGACTGGCTAGCCAATAAAGGTAAACAACAACTGCAAGATGTGAAACAAAAAAGCAACATGAGATGAAACCTAATCTTACTATATTTACACATTTTAGGAGCCATTTACAAATATTCATTTTTTGGATCACAGAACTTTTCTTTGATGTGAGCACTATAGAAAGCAGTACTTTCAGTTATATACTATATTGCTCTATTTTGAAGTAGATCATGTATTTGTCTATGCATTCTTTTTTAATACACTTAGTGGTAAATTCAGAATAAAACAGTAAGGATTTCAAAGAACCTGCAATCTGTAAAGATATCAGATTGAGAAATATTGGCCATCCATTATCCGACATTACAGTTTGTAAATATATCATTCTGTTTCGAATGTTGAAGGCTAAACCTTTATTGCATGTTACATCTTTTTCAGACAACAGTTTGGCAGTTCTCCAGAGGAGCTGATGTGTCCACATCCTGTCTCGGAACAAGCAAGTGACGAGGGGACCCTCTTGGATCAGCTCTATATGGCTCTAAGGACCTTTGATGGCCTTGAAGAAATTGATAGAGCTCTTGGAATACCAGAACTTGTCAGCCAGGTACATTTTGCAGTGGATTTTAGCAATTGATGTGAGGCATACGAAGTTCCTGACAAAACAAACCATCTGTAATTCAAACTACAAAAAGAAATCCAGAACTGAGCGTAAATTCAGACTGCAGACAGCCTAAAGTGCTCAGAGATGCAGATCTGTTATTCACATTCTGGTGACATAGTATAATTAAAAATTTACCAAAGCCAATCAATCTCTCCTTTAGGCTTTGCCGTTGTTTTTTGCTGACAGAAAGAAAAAAAACAAAAGGCTGTGGCGAACACCACTGGCAAAAAAGATCCAGAACAATGTTGTATAACACACGCTTGTGTCATGATGATTCAGCAGCCCCCTGCATAATGACATATGCATGAATGTGTCAGAAGGCATAGACCATTTTTTTTTTAGGTTGAGCTAGACAGCCGTGCGCTGTCTCTTTGAGACTGCTGTATTCGGTGTGTGGACTTGAAGTCCATCCCCTTTCTTGCCATTGCTTTTCATTTGTCTGTCAGTGTCCTTTAAAAAAATTCCTGCTTACAGGTGGTCAGTCCTGCCTCTTTGTCCCTCCTTTCTCTCTTATGTTCCTCCCACAGAGCAGGAACTTAGTACCGTCTCATTCCACTATGGTTCTTTATCTGTTCTTAGGGGGACTATTTTTTTCTTGGTTTACTGCTCTTACTGTTTGTCTGTGTTTAGCCTCAGCGCCCTAGCTGCTTACATTCAAATATAGCATTCTTCCTCCCACCTCCTCTTAATGCCACAGTTGTTAGTGCTGCCTTTTTTACTGCTGCCTCCCCCACCATGACTCCCGCTTGTTGCTTGTTTTAATTTACAGCCTGCACATTTGTTTCTGAATGATCCTCTCCCTGTGCCACTGTTTTCTTACAGCTTTGTTTAAAATGTTCATTTTGTTTGGATTTTGTGAACCTTGTGCACAATGTTTTGTATGGCTTTCGAGTCTTGGTGGGAGGCTCAACATCATGTGATTCTAAAGAAATCACTTAATCTTCCCTTGCCCTGTAAAAGCTTATTTACTTGTACTGCGTTTTATTTGTCACATACGCACAGTTTTTCCAGAATGGTCCACAAGCTGGGGTGTTCGGAGTTGGCAAATTCATCAAGTTGCAATGCCATTGGCTTCTGTTAATTTCATCTAGTGCCTCACTGATTTGCAAAGTGAGTAATGTGCGGCAACAAGTTTAATGGCCTGAAAGACTGTTTTCATCAGCCACAGCTCGTTTGCAGTCACTCTGTACCTTGGTAACAAATTGAACAGATGTTAGTGACATTTAAAAATGTATCTGTGGAAGTATCCATTTGGCTTTGTTTTTTAAAATATAATCGCATTGTAAAAAAAATGCTTTATTTGGAATAAAAGGAATTATAATGTTCGAGGCATGTGAGCTGTAGATCACATGCTGTGCATAGCTCGCCATCTAGTGTTGGGTCCGGATGTTTGCACTTGTTTTTCTTCGAAGAAGTCTTTCCAGTCACGAGGTAGGTGACTCTTCCTTTCGGTGATAGTGCGCATGGGCATCGACTCCATTGTCAGATTGTTTTTTTTCCGCCATCGGGTTCGGACGTCTATCGTTGCGCTCCGGTTCGACACCGTTCCTACGGTGCGCAATATACTCACTCTCGACAGTATTGTTTTCGATCGCGTTTTCCCCTTTATCGCGTATTGTATTTACTTGCAAAAGCCAAACTTTCGATCAGAAAGCTCGTGGAAGGCCATCGGGCCTACCCGCAGTCGATGGAACGAACTCCCTTTAAATTCTGCCCTCAGTGTCATGCGAAATACCCGCGCACCGGCTCACACGAAGTGTGTAACCTGTGTTTGTCCCCCGAACATAGAGAATAGGACTGCGACGTTGCCAGGATTTCCGCTCCAAGCAGACACTTCGCGACTGTCAACTCGACGTCGCGACATGAGGAGCCAGCACACAAGTTCCATTCCGGACATCTTCGGACAACAATCGGACGAAGAGGCCGGTGAGGCCATGGGAACCGAGGAGGAGCCGGAGCCGATCGCCATCCCAGAGCTCGACTCTGACCAAGAGGACGACATCCCACATGGGCAACGTACCGTGAGTACAGCTCCTCCCTCATCCAAAGACCCAACTCCACAAATAAAGAAGGCTCCGGTCCAACCCGCGCCCTTGGGCTCCGGTCGGCACCGAGATCATGCTTCCGACGCCCCGCCTTCTGGCTCGGCACCGAAGCCTACCAAAAAGCTTTTCGGCTCCGAAAAGACTCCCTCCAAATCAAGTTCAAAGCCGAGAACCTCGGGGTCGAAATACAAGTCTGGCACTGACCCCCACCATTCGGCACCTAAACACACTTCGGTTCCGAAAATGTCAACATCCAAGACTCCGGCACCGAAAATTTTGGCGCTGAAACAGTCAGATGTGCCAAAATCACCAAAAAGACAGTTTAGACGCTCCGATCGACAAACCGGACCCGAAACAAAAAGTGCTCTATATTCATCCTCAAACTGGACATATCACCACTAAAGTGACTTTAAAAAGAAGGACTGAGACATTCCTTTAAAGAAGAGAACGCTTGGAACTAACCCTTCCCCCGCCTCCTCTTACTCTTCCTTCACCTCCTTCACCTCAGTTTGAGCCTATTTCACCTGAACATTCACTACCACATACACCTGACAACCAGGATGATGGGGATGGGGATGATAATCAACCAATGCAAGACCCATGGGATGATTACAATACTAATTCGCCCACGGGCAATGATCCTGATTTGTATCCTAACAAGCCCTCTCCACCAGATGACAGTGTAGGCTACATTGAGTTACTGGGTAGAGCTGCCAACTACCATGGGGTGCAGCTACATAAGGAGTCCTTAGAAGAGGATTTCCTTTTTGAAACCCTCATTACCACACAGAGGTCATCACATACACTACCTATGCTCAAAGAGATGATCAGGCATGTAGATGACGTTTTTTACCACCCGGTCATAGCTTGTATTCTTACCCCTAGAGTAGACAAAAAGTACAAGTCAGCACCATCGGACCCAGTATATATTAAAGGTCAGTTGCCACTAGACTCCCTGGTTGTGTCCAATGCAAGGAAAAGGGCCAACTCCCAGACAACAGGAGATGCTCCACCCCCGGAAAAGGAATCCAAGCTTATTGATGCTTCCGGGGAAAAGGGTGGCCTCTCAGCGGCCAATTTCTGGCGTGTCTCCAACACTCAGGCATTGCTAGCACGATATGACTGTGCACACTGCGATGAGATGAAACAGTTAATACAATATGTGCCCCAGGAACACAAATCTAAGGCACAAGACCTGGTGCGTGGAGGGCAACTTATTTCCAATAACGCTATAAGATGTTCCCTAGATGCTGCAGACACTGCTGCTAGAGCGGTAAACACCAGTGTCCTCTTGAGAAGACATGCTTGGCTTCGCATATCAGGGTTCAAACCAGAGGTGCAAACCTTCATTTTAAACACTCCCTTTGATAAAGAGCATCTATTTGGCCCAATGGTAGATTCTTCACTAGAGAAAAGGAAGGAGGACACTGAAGTGGCAAAACCCATGGGAGCCCTTCAGTCTGCACAAAGCTGTGGTTCCTTTCGGCGCTCCTTTTACCGCAGAGGCTCAAAAAATACCTCCTCGGAGACCACCACCTATAAGGGAAATAACCAACCCTCTCCATCTAGGGGTTACTTCAGAGGGGGTTACAGAGGTAACAACGGCAAAGGCAGGGGCAGGGGTTCAAACACACGCACCTCCCCCTCCAATACAAAGCAGTGACTTGCCTCCACTTCCCCTCCGACCACTTAACACCTGTTGGGGGAAGACCAGACCGTTCTGGTTACTGCCTGGAGTTCATCAGCACTCATCCAAACATTCCACCAAAGTCACACAAACTTTCACCGGATCACCTACACCTCCTCAAACAAGAGGTTCAGTCTCTACTTCTAAAAGAAGCTCTAAAACCCGTACCACCGCAACATCACGGGTCGGGCGTATATTCTTTTTACTTCCTAATACCCAAAAAAGATGGTTCTCTCAGACCAATATTAGATCTCAAAGAACTCAATCTTTACATTCAGTCAGATCATTTCCACATGGTAACACTTCAACAAGTACTTCCTCTGCTGAAGAAAGGAGACTTTCTGTCTACTCTAGATTTAAAAGACGCCTATTTTCATATTCCAATCCACCCCACTCATCGCAAATTTCTCAGGTTTGTGGTAGCGGGTCAACACTTCCAATTCAAGATATTCCCATTCGGAGTCACCACAGCCCCCAGAGTCTTCACAAATTGTCTGGCGTTAGTAGCTGCTCACCTAAGAAGACAAAGCATCCATGTCTTCCCATACTTGGACGACTGGCTCATCAAAGCCAGCACGTACCAGCAATGTCTTCAGCACACTTTCAGAACGATTCAATTACTACATCAACTAGGGTTCACAATCAATGTGACCTAATCACATCTCCAACCTGCCAATACTCAGGACTACCTAGGAGCCACGCTAGATACTCAAAAAGCTCTGGCTTTCCCCAGCGCAGCCAGTATTCGAAATATTCAGGCTTTAGTTCTCCAGTTTCAACCCAATCATTTGATTCCAGCTCAGATTTATATGCAACTGCTGGGAATTATGGCATCTTGCATCATAATCGTTCCCCATGCCAGACTGCACATGCGTCCACTTCAAGAATGCTTAGCCAGTCAGTGGAACCAGTCGCAAGGTCTATTAACCGATCTGGTGTTGATAAGCGGCCGTACTCTTCGCTCTCTGCAGTGGTGGAACACACAACATTTGTCAAAAGGACGGCCGTTCATATACCCGGTTCCACAGATAGTACTGACAGCGGACGCGTCCCTCATTGGCTGGGGAGCTAACCTACAACACCATACAGTGCAAGGACTGTGGAGTCAACAGCAGAAGTTGCTCCACATCAGTCATCTCCCAGGAGTGAACAACCAGATTGCAGATCTCCTCAGCAGGCAGAGGCAGCAGATACACGAATGGGAACTCCACCCTCAGGTTCTCCTCCCATACTTTCAAAGTTGCGGAGTCCCTCACATAGACCTGTTCGCCACATACCAAAACGCAAAATGCCGAAGCTTTGCCTCCAGGTACCCACACCCGCAATCCAAGGACAATGCACTATGGATGAACTGGTCAGGGATATTTGCCTACGCTTTTCCGCCTCTCCCACTCATTCCATTAGTGGTTCACAAGCTCAGGCAAACGTCTCTCACACTAATCCTAGTAGCTCCCACATGGGCATGTCAACCTTGGTTCACAACCCTGTTGTAGCTATCTCTGGTTCCGCATCAAAAGCTGCATTTAACCTCCAGTCTCCTCAAACAGAGCCATGGAGAAATCGGACACCCAGATGCCAAACAGCTGAACCTCGCGATCTGGCTCCTGAAATCTTAGAGTTTGGTTACTTAAACCTTCCGCCAGAATGTATGAATATCATTAGGGAGGCTAGAAGACCTACTACAAGGGCCGCTAAGTGGAAGAGATTTGTTATCTACTGGGGTAACAATCATATCAACCCTCTTGATGCTTCCATTCAGAACATCATATGCTATCTGTTACACTTGCAACAGTCAGCGTTGGCTTACACCTCTATCAGATTACACCTAGCGGCAATTGCTACATATCTACAAAATAGACAGCATTTGTCATTGTTTAGAGTACCTGTGATCAAAGCTTTCATGGAAGGACTAAAAGAGTCGTACCACCAAAACGTCCACCAGCTCCACTGTGGAATCTTAATAAAGTCCTTACAAGGTTGATGGGCCCACCTTTTGAGCCCATGCACTAACGTGAACTACAGTTCCTCTCTTGGAAAACCGCTTTCCTCATTGCAATCACATCATTAAGGAGAGCGAGTGAATTACAGGCATTAACCATACAAGAACCATTTTTCCAGCTGCACAAAGATAAAGTGGTTCTTCGTACCAATCCCAAATTCCTACCTAAGGTAGTATCTGCATTTCACATAAATCAGTCAGTAGAATTACCCGTATTCTTTCCTCAACCTGATTCAGTTGCAGAAAGAGCTCTACACACCTTAAATGTTAAAAGAGCACTCTACTACTACACTGAAAGGACAAAATCTTTTCGTAAAATGAAACAACTATTTGTTGCTTTTGCACCACCACACAAAGGCAATCCTATCTCCAAATCAGGTATTGCAAGGTGGATTGTTAAGTGCATTCAAACCTGCTATGCGAAAGCAAAGAGAACTCTAACTGTACCCCCTAGGGCACATTCCACCTGTAAGCTAGGGGCCACTATGGCTTTTTTAGGAAACATTCCTATTGTTGACATTTGCAAAGCTGCAACATGGTCTACTCCGCACACATTCACTAAACATTATTGTGTAGATGTGTCTGCAAGACAACAAGCCAAGGTGGGTCAAGCCGTACTAAAGAGACTATTTCAGACAACTCCAACAGCTACAGGTTAGCCACCGCTTTGGGAGGATACTGCTATGTAATCTATGCACAGCATGTGATCTACAGCTCACATGCCTCGAACGGACAATGTTACTTACCCAGTAAGCATCTGTTCTTGGCATGTAGAGCTGTAGAGTCACATGCGCCCACCCACCTCCCCGGACATCGGTAGCTGCTGCAGTTCTTTTTTTATTCCCATACATAGGCATGGACATCTCTATTCTTTACTACTACTCCATTCTCACCCTCTGCGGCAAACAATCTAACAATGTAGTTGATGCCCATGCGCATTATCACCGAAAGGAGAAGTCGCCTACCTCGTGACTGGAAAGACTTCTTCGAAGAAAAACAAGTGCAAACATCCGGACCCAACACTAGTTGGCGAGCAATGCACAGCATGTGACTCTACAGCTCTACATGCCAAGAACATATGCTTACTGGGTAAGTAACAATCAATCAATCAGGGGATTGTAAGCGCGCTACTCACCCGCAAGGGTCTCAAGGCGCTGGTGGGGGGAGCAGAACCGCTTAGTCGAAGAGCCAGGTCTTGAGGGTCTTTCTGAAGGTGTTCAGGGAGGGGGGCGCGCCTGACATTGTCCTTATTTTTTATCTAGTGCGTCGGAATACTGTTTTTCTGGTCAATGACTTGCTTTTAGACTCTTGCCTGTTTTTACCGAGTGACTTTTTGGCTTATCTGTATTCAAGTGTTGTTACCTGCGTAACTAGGGTTTGAAGTCATTTTCGCTTTTCTTTTCATTTTTCATTGTACTTTTTGTTTTGATAGCACTATTTATAAACATATACATATTGTTTGCATCAGCCACAACTCATTTGCAGTCACGCTATACCTTTCTTTGAAATTGAAGAGATGCGCACAATGTCAATGAGTGCTCTCCAATTTATAATTTGACGCTTTATATTTTAAAGCAGGAAACAAACCTTTACGCATTTGTGCTTCTGGGGCCTACGGAGGGGGTAATGTTTTTGCTCTTTTCTCCCTTCTCTCCCCTCTAGCTGCGTTATAGGTGTTCACCCCACAACCTACCCATTCCGCGTGTGATTTGCTGTTGGTAACTTTTACAGACAAATGTCTAGGGTTCAATAAAAATCACATATGCTGGTTAGAAGGGGGGATAACAATCTTGACAGCTTGGCAGAACTACAAAGGAGTCTACCATCTCCCACTACTCCAGACTTCTTGTTTTGCTAATTTACAGTTTTTTTGCGATCAAAAAGTGGTCACAAGGTCAATTTTGTATTCAGAAACCTTTAGGCTATATTAAGCACGTAAGCACTTTCTAATGTTTACACCTTACATTCTTTGTAAACCGAGAACGATGCGACAATGAATCTGCAGTCCCAGAACAAGGTTAAATACTTTGTACTTTGAGTTTAAAAGGCAAAAGAACACCATTAGCATAACTGTTACGATTGTTAGCGGTGGTAAGACCGGCATATGTGTGTTTTTAGTGGGACGTAAATATCTTGCGATTTGCCCTTAATCACCGTTTGGGAAGCTTTCCACAGTAGGGGAATTTAGTTTTTAAGATCCTTACTTGTTTGGTGTAACTTGCAAATTACATTACTGTTTTTGGGGTTTATTTAACGTTTTACATTATTGTAAAAGGCAGAAATATTTATTTAGGTACTGGTTGTGTTCCCAAGTAGCGTTAAATATATTGCGCTTAGAGCACTGTTTGTGTTAAACATGTAGCGCTTGGTGTGTGTTAACCATGCCGCATTTGGGCTTATATAAACTTTTACATTACTGTAAGAGGCAGAAATATTTCTAGTATAAATGTTCGGAATACAACAGCCACCCCATGAATTACACAGGAAGTTTAGTGAACTCTGTGTAAAAAAAGGGCACAATTAATGCGCCTTGTGCCCTTTCTGAAGCTCACAATGTGACAGACTTTTCTCCAAATTGTAGTATGCTGCTGTACATTTCCCAGCGGCCAACACCTTTTACACAATAGAGGAGATAGTAAGCGTTAAGATAAAATTACCTGTTTCGTCGTTGGGCGATGGAGCCCTAACCCCATCTGTTTTATGCTGCTATGTGTAAAGCACACTGTGTGCAGTGCAGCTGTGTGTTTTTGTAATGTTTCATGTCTTCTGGCTTTGGAATGGGCTGCATGAAGCAGTGAAAGCCTAGTCACATTGACTGGGAGCTATCTGCGTAAACACGGATGTCTTTGGGATAATATGTTCAAAGAAAGCTTAAACAGGTCGGGACCGACACAAGAAAAAAAAAGAAGCATTTGCAATGCATTAGGTCTCGCATTGCTGACAGTTTGAGCTATTGGCGTTGTTAATAATAATGCAACGCCAATAGTTCAAACTTTCAGTAATGGGAGAGCTAATGCATTGCAAATGGACTGCAACACTCTCACTTTAGATGTGTAAAGCTAAAGCGCGAGTGCTGCAATAGTTTTGTAATGGAATAGCTCTTGCATTACCGAAAGTTTGAGCTATTGGCGTTGCATTATTATTAGCAACGCCAATAGCTCAAACTTTCAGCAATGCGACAACCTATAGCATTGCAGATGCTTGTTTAATTTAATGTTCCGAAATGCCTGGTACTCATCTTAGACGTGTAATAAAAAAAGGTGTCTGAATGCATGTTTAAGTAATGGAGCGGCCTAGCAGCACGTTGCATCTGCTGAGCCCTCCTAAAAAATAGAAGAAAAAAAACGTACAGCAAAGTAAGAAAGCAGGTGAAGTGGGGTTGAGTTACCAATGCAATGCCACCAATGAGCACCATGAAATAGCCAAGCTGAGAACAGCACTGCTAGTGCTGGAGGAGTAGGTGCAGGAATTAAGAGGAAGCAGCCCACAGTGGTGGGGGAGAGAGAGAGCAAATAGGCACATGCACCCGCCTGGAGTGCTAAAAGCACAAGAAAAAAGTAGTTACATGAATGTAAGCAGTGGAAAGACATAAGTCATCCAATCAGAGAATGGCCGAGAAGAAATGATCCGGGGGATGAGGGGATGACAAATAAAGAATAGGGAAGAAAGCCGTTGAATAAGAAGCAGGGAAATGAGAGAGACAAGTCATCCAATCAAGAGCAAGGGGGTGACCCAAAGCCTACTTTACTCCATATATCTTTTAATGTATCAGTGGCAGTCTTCAGCAACAGACAACTACAACTAAAGGCTTCCCTGTATTTCCAGACAGATGACATGGAGACAGGGTGAGCAGTCTTTGGATTGGAGCCATTGTAGTAATTTGTTAGGATGTTTAATGGGCTTTCTAGTGTGCGCTTGCATGGAGTTTATTCTTTTAAAAAGAAGGTAGCACAGGTGTAGTGGCAGTAAGTTCAGTCCTTTTTGCACTCCTATTAACTATAATCATAATTAGCATTGCAGAGGTTTTGGAAGGGAACCATGTCTGAAATTGCAGATGGTGTGAAGATTGCTCTTCAGGAGATCATCATAGAAGCACTGAATAGTTCCACCTATGTGCAGTATCCTGTAGCTCTGAAAAAGGCAGTTATAAAATTACAACACTTATGTAGCCTATTAGCAAGCTACATTGTGCCAAATGTCATTTTATTATTAGCAATAGCCCATTCAATTAAAAAAAAAAAGTAACTGGTGTAAAACCCTGTAACTAGAAACTACTTACACAACTTTTCTTTTAGAAGAAATAGAAACAAAGGTGGGTAATGTATTCAGAAAGGCAGTAAGCTGCGGATACCAAAAACTAATAGTGTGCCAGTGCCTCATTAAGGGAACCCTCTTGTTCGTGTCATGTGTAGCTGTAGAAACACATGCTGTGCATTTTTCCACCATCTAGTGTTCGGCTCGGACGTGTACAACTTGTTTTTCTCTGATGCAAGTCATTTTGAGTCACGAGCTAGTGACTCCATCTGTTAGTGGTTTGCGCATGGGTATCGGCTACATTGTTAGATTGCTTGGCAGTCTGGTTCAGATGACTCTAAGTGAGCTCCGGTTCAGTGCCGTGTGGTGCTCTCGCCAGGCCTTTGGATCCGTTTCTTGTCAGTTCTTTTAAACAATCACGCTGTTCGTTGGTTTCCACTGTCGTGTATCTTCCACTTCTTGTCGGTCACCAGCCTCTTGACTCTCATCTGTTGAGTCAAGAATGTCCTCGTAATGGAAAGGACTCCATTTTGGTTCAGCCCCTCTTGCCACGCCAAGTACCCGATAACCGATTTCCACGAGCCTTGCAACCTTTGCTTGTCTCCCAATCATCATTAAGACTCTTGTTCGGCGTGTCTTGTGGTTCGAAACAATAAGGCCCTTCGAAATCGGCACACTCAGTGAAACGCCTCAGCCCACATTGTACACAGACAAGAGGAGGAAGATACTACGGACCTCTTTGGTGAGCAAGAGGAGTCGGATGTTGAGCAAATGGATGCTCCAGGCAGCAAAATAGAGGCGGCTTTTTCACCAGAAAGCATTGAGGTTATAGCAGAAGAGCCTCGCCGGCCCAGCGTCTGCTGAAGATCGACCGCTGCTTCAGCGCCAGACTCGTAGACCCAGGCTTGCCTGCCCTCAGACTCTAAACTGGTGATGATACAGGCCATCAAAGCATTCAGAACTGAAGGACATCAGCTCGAAGCATTCGGAGCTGAGGCATTCAAATTCAAGATTTGGGCATAGACCCTCTTCGGCTCCCTCCAGACTACCTTCTACTGCTGCTTTCTCCGCTGCCTCTAAGGACTTCGACCAAACAATCCTTCAGCAGCTGCAGGAACATCTCGACGCCAAGCAGCAACGAATCCACATCCAACCGGGCACCGGGCAGATTCTGGCAAAGCCTCCACAGTTGCTGAAGGACTCTGTTACTCATTAGAGCAAACTGACTTTTGAAGAGGCCATCAGCCCTCCTGTGCCATCCACTCCCAAAAGGCCTAAAAGACACAGCACGGCTACCTCTCCACTGCCTCCTGCTCGACCTTCTCCTCTTCCCTCTTCTCCTTTACTCCATGTAGGTTCTCCACAACACTCACCACAAGGTTCCTCACACTCCGGTGGTGGAGAGAGTTAAAGGCTACCCTACTGCCCTTTTGACACTCCTCATCACTCTCAGGGCCCAGACCCATGGGTTGATAATGACACAGAACCCCAAGCGGACACATCCAGACCGATGCCATGCAAAGCCTTTACCCCTAGATGACGTCACCTCTTATAATAAGTTCCTTCAAAGGGCAGCTACCTTCCCTAACATGGAGATGCATCTGCAGCATGAGGAGGATGATTTCCTCATGGAAACCCTCTCCTCCACCCAACGCTCCCTAAAGTTCCTTGCCATGCTCAAAGGAGTTCTCAGACTGGCTACTGAGCTATTTAAGGTGCCAGTTAAAGCTAGGGTAGTTAGACCTAGGGTTGATAAGAAATGTACGGCCTCCCGTAATGATCCGCCATACATAGGAAGCAAATAATCTCCTGACTCTCTAGTTGTGCATACAGCTAGAAAACGACTTAAACACACAGTTGATGCTCCCCCTCCAGACTGAGAGAACAAGATAATTGATTCCGGGGAAAAGGGTAGCAGCACAGTCAGCTACGCATTGCCAACTCTATCGGCCTACTATTCCTGTATAACCTTGTCCATTGGGATCAGATGGCAGACCTCCTCTAGGATCTCCCAGAGCAGTACCGCAAGAGGCGAGGATTTGGTGGCAAAGGAAAAAATTATCTCTAACACCAACATCCATTGTGCGCTGGATGCTGCTGACACAGCCGTTAGCGGCATTAACACTAGCATCCATCATGCGTCGCCATGCGCCGCTGTGCATGGCTGATTTGATACCGGACGGCCAGCAGCACCTCTTAAATAAACCCTTTGATATACAGCAGCTCTTCACACCTCCGGTCGACAAGATGTTAGAAAAAAATCAAGAAAGACACCGAGATGTCCAAGCGACGGGCGCTCTACAGACACCCACTCCCCATGGCTTCTTTCGACGCTACCAATACTGTGGATCAGCAAAAGCTCCCATCCCGGAAACCTCTTCCATGTTCTTAAGGCCCACGCAGCAATCATCTTCCTGGGGCGACTCCAGAGGCAATAATGGTAAGGGTAGAGGAAAGGGCACAGCTCCAAAAGGGGCTGCCCCCCAAAACAACAACACACTCCACTCCCCCCACCCCCCAATCCCCCTGACCGCATAACACCTGTCGAGAGGAAGGTTGCAGGGGTTTCTGTAGTCTGGCCTTGCCTACACTTCCATGAGGTTACATCTGGTTGCTGTAGCTGCCTACTTGCAGAATAGGCAACTGTCTTCTTTGTTCAGAATTCCAGTCGTTAAAGCCTTTATGGAAAGCCTCAAAAGGGTTATCCTACCTCAGACAACTCATGCTCTTGTGTGGAACCTTAACATAGTCTTTACAAGACTCATGGACCCGCCATTTGAACCCTTCACTCTTGCCCACTGCAATTCTCTCCTGGAAGGTGGCTTTCCTTGTAGCCTTCATTTCCCTCAGGTAGGTTAGCGAAATATACACTTATTTCCAGGTCCATCACGATAGGGTGGTCCTCGGGAACAATCGAGGATTCCTCCCTAAGGTAGTCTCTGGTTTTCACATCAACCAGACAATCGAGCTCCCAGTCTGTTTTTTCTGCACCCAGAGACTCTAGCGGAACATGCTCTACATACCCTGGATGCTAAGAGCGCTGTGAGAAAGTGGTTTTGATGTGGTTTCCATTGTAGTGCACAGGGTCCCTGCCAACCAGGTCCCCTGTGCCAGTGGTTCTTCCCTAAAACATACCCCCAATTGGTACTTCTGCCCCCCTGTAAGCCCCTAGTAAATAGTACCCCGAGTACCTAGGGCCTGGGAGCTGAAGAGGGTCCCCTGGGACCATGCCACTACCCTTGCAGCTTTCATGCCCTTCTGAGGGGAAAAACGACAAAGTCGACATGGCACCCTGCCTGGGTGCCATGCCAGCCAGCACTGCCTGTCGGTATAAGTAAGTCACCTCTCTAGCAGGCCTTACAGCCCTAGGGCAGGGTGCACTATACCCCAGGTGAGGGCATATCTGCATGAGTAGATATGCTCCTACAATACTTAAGTCAACTCTTAAATATTGTAAGTGCCAGGGAAGCCATGAGGATTACATGGGCTGGAAACTCTACAACCTCAGTTCCACAGCGCCATAATGGCTTCACTGAAACCAGTAGTGTTTGGTACCAAACAGCTCCTTGTAATAAATCCACACTGATGCCAGTGTGAGATTTATTAAAACAATGTACTCAGAGGGTACCTCAGATGTGCTGTCTGAAAACCTACCGACTCCGATGTGGGCACTGACTGGCTTTAGGCAGCCTGCCACACACACACACGTTTCTGGACCCCTGGGTGGACAGCCTCTGCTCTTTGGGACCAGAAACAATGCACTTCCTGGGCGGAGGTGTCGCATCTCCTCCCCCAGGATGGGCCAGTGCTCGAAGGGGAAGATTCAAAGGCCTGCCGCCTTTGTAATGCGACCCTCAGCCTCTGCTGCTAGCAGCAGATTGCAGCCCCTTGTTTACACCCCCACTTTGGGCGGGAAAATCTAGAAGAATAGGAGGTGTGCCTACCTCTGCCAACCCCATCCCTAAGGTGGGGAAGGCGAGGTGAAGCACATCTTTCAGTCCCCTCCATCTTGAAAATGGGGGGGGGGGGTCTCCAATCAGGGCTAAGTCTATGCCCCCTCCCACAGGAGGATGGCATAATAGAGGGAGTGGTCACCCCAGGTAAGGTGCCCATTGGCCCTACCTGCTACTCTCCTAAAACGCCCCTAAATGTAGTATTTAGGTGGCTCCCCCAGACTGGGAAACTAGATCTGCAACGACCTAAAAAGTAAGAAGTCATCCCTGCAGAGAAGACTGAAGGCGACGACTGACTTACTGGCCTTTCTCCAGCTTCGTAGAAAAGGATCGAGCTGGAACCACAACTCCTGCCCACTCTGCACCTGTTTGCCAACAACAGAATCCTCATTGAAGAGCATTGGGCGCTCAATGCTGAATTTGCACCCTGCACCCGGCAGTCCCTGTGCCGCTGGTGGTGTATGTTTGGTGCTGCTTTATGCCCCCCTGTGCTTGACCTAGCCCCCAAAGCTTGGTCGCTGCAACCGATCTACTTACCTGCAAACAATGTGGCTTTGAGGACCCCCAGTTTCCATTGATAAACATTGGGCCGAACTCTAATTTTGACCTCTGCAACGGGCCGCCCCTCTGCCGCTGGTGGTGCAGTTTTGGTACTCTCCTGACCGTTGCCCCTTGCTGACCTTTGTCCCCGAAGACTGGAACTGTAAGTGTGATACTTACTGTTTCAATGCGATATTGTTTTCCCTATAGGATAACATTGAACTGTTGAGAAAATATTCTAAGTGTCGACTTTTAAAAGTGAAAAGTATTTTTATTTAAAAACGTACTTATCTTATTGCAAAGATCTTGGTCATAAAATAAAATACAAAGTATATTTTTTCAAAATTGGTGTAGATCTCCTTTTTGAGTCGTGTGTCCATTATTGGTCAATGTTGTACAATAAATGTCTTACACTACTCTGTTTTAGGCCTAAGACTGCTCGCCCACACTACCACTAATAGAGCACTTTGGATTTTACCCTGAGCCCTGTACACTTTTGGGGAACCCCTGAACTCTGTGCACAGTATAACCACCTAGTGGGCATACCATACACAGAGCTAGCTTCCTACAAGCGCCAAGATTGACAAAATATTATCCTTCTGTAAAATACGACAGCTTTTCGTGTCATACTGCAAGCCTTACAAGGGACGTGCCATTTCCAAGGTGGGTGTTGCACGTTGTTTGGTCAAATGCATACAGACTTGTTATGCAAAAGCTAAAAGAACCCAGCCAGTCCCACCCAGACCTCATTCTACTCGGAAGAAAAGGGCTTCTATGACTTTCTTAGCTAATATACCATTAGCTGACATCTGTAAAGCAGCTACTTGGTCGATCCCTCATAGATTTACCAAACACTACTGCGTGGATGCCCTGGCCAAACAACAAGCTAGAGTTGGCCAGGATGTCCTATGTATACTTTTCCAGTCTTATGCAACCTCCTCAGACTAAGCCACTGCTTTGAAGAGGACTGCTTTACAGTCTATACACAGCATGTTTATCTACAGCCACACGTCACAAACGGAAAATGTTACTTACCCTGCAAGCATCTGTTCGTGGCATGTAGTGCTGTTGATGCACATGCACTCACCTTCCTCCCCGGTCACCTGACATTGTTGCAGATTTTCTTTCTTTTCATTTTGTTTAATACTTTGCTCTGCATGGGTATCTTTACTGTATTGGTAGGCTCCATCTCCACTCTTGCCCTCTGTACGGGAAAAAGCAATCTAACAATGGAGCTGATGCCCAATGTGCAATACCACCTAATAGGTGAAGTGATTAGGCCCTGTGACTTGAAAAGACTTACTTTGAAGAAAAACAAGTTGTACAGGTCCAGACGCCAACTAGATGGCGGGCATATGCAGAGCATGTGAATCTGCAGCACTACATGCCACGAACAGATGCTTTCAGAGTAAGTAACATTTTCCTTCCTGCTCTGGCTCCTGCTGACAGGACAAAGGTGCACAGCTTCTGCCTTATTTAACTGTTTTTTTACAGGAAAATCTTTACCACAATTAGTTTTTTCTTACTTTCACTCAGTGTGTTGTAGATTTTAATATTTTTCTTGTTTTTCTCTGAGCCCTTCTCTCAGAGGTCAGACTCTAGCTCTTGTCCCGCAGCTCCCAATGATGCCTGGTGTAAAGCAGAAGAAGATTTTCATTCATCCCTCCACAAGCAAGATCCTCACAAGACTCCCCTCTCCTGGCAGAAACAACTGCTCACTTCACAAATTCCCAAAAAGAGAAATCTTATTTTTGTGGAACACCCTTCCAAGAGCACCAGACTGTACCCATCCCTAAGAGGGTTAGGGATATTGCTACTAGTGCCACTCTCAGCCTCCAGTTGCAAAGCCTCTGTGCTACCCTCACCACCTCCTCACTGCACCCCACCTCCTGAGCCATCAGACTTGGGTCACATGGACTTTGACCAGGGCAGCCCATACAACCCATATTACGATCCTGTCCCACTGTAAAAAGGGGAGGATCCCCAGGTGGACTATCAGGTTGACCCCCCCAGGATGACTCATAACCCTGCCCCCATCAAGGCTTCCCTACCGGACGACTGCATGCCATACAGTGATGCAAAGAGCAGCACACTGTTACACCATGAATCTTCATGTTTTGCAGGATGAGACCATGTCCAGGGCTTAGACGTCCATACAGTGCCTTCAGCATGTTGAAGACTTCTCCCGAGAACAATGAAGTGCTGGGCAAGGCTAAAGAAGGCACAGACCCCTTTCCTATCCTCCCCACCCATAAGTCAAAAAGAAATATGAAGCAGCCCCAGACAACTCGGTGTACATCAGAGGCAAGGTCTTGCCTGACTCCCTAGTGATCCACACAGCTAGGAAAAGGGCCTCCATCAAGGTGACGCGATACTCTTCCCCTAGAAAAAGAGATTAAGAAGATCAGTTTAAGAGTATGGCTGTGAGGGTGGCCATGCACTGAATAATAATAACTAGCATTTGTAAAGCGTGCAGCTACCTCAGGCGAGGTGTCCCGGCGCTGGGGGGCCGTCGGGAAGATTAAGTGAGCTATTGCCCAGAGTCACATGGTGCTGGGTTAACCTGCCTCCGACGCCGGGGATCGAACCGTGAGCCTCCGTGTTCTGGAGTCAGCCGCCCTGGCCGTTGCACCACACCTCTTCCAGAATAGCCAATTTAGTTTGACTGCTATCATGATACAACAGTTATCACTGGAAAGAGAGAGAGTAAAAGACCTTCCTGAAGCCCATCATAAAACTATCCAGGAACTGTTAGCAGAAGAAAACAAATCATATCCAATGCCAGTATCAGGTAGGCGTTGGGACTCTGCTGATAAAGCATCGAGGGAAGTCAGCACCTTGGTCCTGCTTTGGAGACGCACATGGCTGAAGATGTCTAGCTTGAGACCTGAAGAGCAGCAGCATCTTCTGAATGTGCCCTTTGACGGCGAGCATCTCTTTGGCCCTGAGCTCGATTTGATGCTGGAAAAGATAAATGAGAACGCAGCGATTGCCAATGCCAGGGACTACTTCCAGACCTCAGCACCCAGGTGTGCATGTCAAAAGTAGCATGCCAGAGGAGAGGCAAGGGTACTCTCAACAATTGCCTTTTCAGGTCTCGCAAGCAACCAAGTCATACAGAAGGGGTGGATATCGGGGTAACAACGGAGGCAAGTGGAGAGGTGGGTCAAGCAAGGATACCTCTGCCTCCAAGCAGTGACTACTTCACTGTTACCCCGATCACTTGACACCTGATTGAGAAAGACTGAGATTTTTCCTTCCTCTGTGGCAGGAAATAGGTTCCGACAAATGGTCCTCTTGGTGATGCAGGTCCATACCACCAAACATATCTCCTAACCATTACGTCCTCTGTCGCAACTATCAACAACTCCTAAAGCAGGAAGTGCAAGCAATCCTGGCAAAAGGGACCATGAAAACTGGTGCACCCATTCCAGCATTGCAAAGGAGTATACTCCCTGTACTTGATCCCCCGAAAGGCTGGGACTCTGGCCAATCTGAGACCTCAGGCCACTGAACCACTTTATCCTCTTCAAGCTCTTCCATATAACAACCCTGTCATCCTGCTGCTCCAAAAAGAGGACTCGATGGTGGCCCCATACGTTATGGACACCTGCTTCCACATCTGCACCTGGATCACCTCCACTAACTGCTCTTCGCGATAAGTGGACAGCACTACAAGTGAAAAGTTCTTCCCTTCAGGGTCACTACAGCCCATGCAATGTTAGCCAAATGTCTAACTCTGCACCTGTGCAGAAAAAACATTCACGTCTTTCCTTGCCTAATAAATTGGCTGATAAAGAGCAGCAGTGAAAACCAAAACCAAGGACACATCCAGACAGCAGTATCTGTTACACTAGTTAAGTTTCACCATCACAACCAAAAATTGCACCTCCAACCACAGCAGGATTGCGTTTCTAGGGTCTGTTTTAAATGCGGTCACAGGGAACGCCTATCCCAATCAAGGGAGAGGGTGATGGCATTTCAAAATCTCCTGCCTCTTTTTCAGACATGGCGTAGATACTGTAATGAGACTGTTAGGGATGATGGCTTTATACATTGCAATAGTACTGCGCACAAGGTGCTTGACAAAGTGTCTATCCACCTACGAGCAGAGTTTCACAGAGAAGAGTTCTAATGTTGGTTCAGCACATACTTTTCTGCACCTTCCTGTGGTGGAAGAACAAGAACTTGTTGCTGGGTAGACCTTTTCTGTACTCACTTCTACAAGTGACTATTCCCACGGACACCTCACTCATGGTGGTGAGCACACCTTAATCACATGACCGTGCAGTGTACCTGGACTCAATAACAAAAGTTATCATATCAATGATGTGGAATGCATGACAATCAGTCTAGCTCTCAATGCTTTTTACATACTTTTTTGACGTAAAACAGTCTTCTTAAAAATGGACAGTATGACAGACATGTATTACATCCAGAAGCACATGAGCACTGGCCCAGGACACCTGGCATTGGGCCTATCAGCTCCTGTCAGAATATCTGCGGGGGAGGACAGCGACTTTGCGAACCTTCTAAGCAGAATGCGTCAACAAGTCCACAAGTGGGAGATGAATCCCCAAGTCCTCCAAAAGTGGGCACTTCTACCATTGATCTGTTCACTACCACATGTAATGCCAAACCTTAGTCTCCAGGTAGCCAGTTAGTAGGCAATGCACTATGGATGGTCAGAGACATTTGCTTACACTTTTCCTCTGGTCTCTTATGTAGTTAGGAAATTAGGCAAGTGTCCGTGACCTTCATCCTAGTAACACCAACGTGGCCCAGACAACGTTGGTACTCTAGGCTTCTGGAGATGACTCTACAGCCACACAAACAAATTACCATTGAGGCCAGAACTTCTGATTTAGCATTAGAGTCAACTCAGGCACCCAGACATCAGGCAACTGAATCTAGGTCCTTGGCAGCTGAGGTCTTGGAGTTGGGTTATGTCAAACTCCGGGAAGAGTGTATGCAGATTCTGCAAGACGCACTTCACTTGTTACATGCTGTGTTTGTTATGCAGCGAAGTGGAAAACATTTGTTAACTGTTGAATATATAAAAGCATAGTCTCTCTCAAATACAGTGCAGTTCATAGTTTACTTGTTGCATCTGCAATAAGCTGATCTGGCATACTCTTCGATCTGTCTTCCATCTGTGGCATTGCAGTAGCTGCCTGTATGCAAGCTAGGCAACATTCGTCCCTTTTCAAGATTCCTTTTATCAAGGACTTCATGGTGGGCCTTAAGAGTACTCTCTCCAAGAACATCTCCAGCTCCCTCTTTGAACCCTAATATAGTTCCCACTAGACTTGAGTCCTCCTTTCGAACTGCTACACTCCTGTGGCATGCAGTTCCTGTCATGGAAGGTAGCTTTCCTAATTGCCATCACTTCTCTAAGGAGAATCAGTGAGCAGCAGGTTTTGACTGTAGAGCAACCATTCATTCAGGTTCATAGGGTTGTCTTAAGGACAAAGCCAAAGTTCCTACCAAAGGTAGTTTCACCTTTTCACGTTAATCAAACTGTTGAGTTGTCCATCTTCTTTCCATACCCAGATTCTGTGTCTGAAAGAGTATTAAACACTTGAAATGTCAAGAGAACGCTTGTGTGTTATATTGACAGGACCCAATCCATCTATAAGACAAAGCAACTGTTTGTAGCTTTTGCAAAGCCTCACATCGGTAACGTATTTCCAAGGCTGACATTGCTGGAGTTATTGTTAAATGCATTCAAACATACCATGGTACGGTCAAACATGCCCTCCATGTACCACCTAGTGCACATTGGGTGTACAGAAATGAAGCCACTATGACTTTCTTGTGTAGCATTTCTTTAGCAAACATGGGCAAGGCTTTTACGTGGTCAGTACCATACATGTTCACCAAACATTACTGTGTGGGCATTCACGATTGAGAGAAGGTTTCAGATGGGCAGACAGTGTTGAGAACATGGTTTCAAACATTTGCATTATATGCTTGCTATCCACCGCTTATGTGAGGAATGCTTTACAGTCTATTCAGAGCATGTGTTTCTACAGCCACAAATGCTGTAGATACAGCATGAACATGTTACGTACCCAGTAAGCACCTGTCTAAAGCTTGTAGTGCTGTAGATTCTCATGTGGCCACCCTCCTCCAGGAAGCAATCCATCACAGATATCTTCATCATAGATATCTTCGACTGTGCATGTTACCTACTACTGTCTTTAACGCTACACTCCACTTACACTACTTACCCAAGTGAAAGAAAAACTGAGGTGGTTTACTTTTCCAGATGCATTGTGAGCCAAGGGTGGAGTCTCAACTGACCTTGTCACTCTTAAATAAATTTGAAGAAAAACAACTTGCAAACTTCCACCCCCACCTCTAGATGGCAGTAGTATACAGAACAAATTAAACTAAAGCATTAGGCGCTACAAACATATAGATACAGGGCAAGGAACATTTTCCTTCTGGTTGATGCACATTCTACCTGTATATTCCTCACTGATCTCGCCCGCTTTCCCTTTCTGAAGAATGGTAATAAATATCATGTTAAAAAGGTTCCAAGTTAGACTGGTGCACTGCATAACTGTTGATCACAAATTGCCCTCCTTTCTGCCTCTTATGGCTTTGAAAATATGGAAGAGGAACGGACAGTCAGGGTGGCGCGCTATGGGCTCTGGGAAGTGTCCTGTCCAGGATGGTACCCAATGCTGAGACTGAGCCAAACGCCACCTACCAGCACAGAAGAGATACTTACGTTTTCCAGATCCAGTCTGGTGCCTGGGGATATTCAGAAGGTGAATCTGCAGATAGATAGGGTATTAACCAGGAAGATCGTTACCGAAGGTAATCAACTTTCTCTTTAATGCTTGTTTTCTGAAGTAGCATCAATCTATTGGAATTGACTCATTGTGGGTGGTATTTTGCATAACACTGTAGAACGTGAAAATACAAAGTATTTGGCAAAATAAACGAATCTGGTTATTATCCCATCATCATCCAGGATAAAAATACAAGACTAGATAAAAAGTGTAGCCATCTTTGGGCTCAAAGCAGACAGACTATGTTATTGGCTCAGAGCTGAGACTGCCAGCTGTCTACTCCAAACTGGTGGCATTAAGTATGAAGTAATAGTACTCAATCATATGGAGTCCCTTTGAGAGATGCACTTCAGAGACACACAATAAAAAATGATCAAATGCTGTTTGGATGAGCTGGCAGTCTATGTACAAGGACTTGTGGCAACAATTACAATGCAAGAGTATTCTGGTGTGAAAAGCCAATGATTATTTTATTCTGTGATGGAACTGATGTTCATAAACCTGGCAGATGTTTCATCTTTAAATTTTATGAAAATCCTTTCAGCATGGATTTTAACTTTCCTGCAATACGAAGTGAAGAAATGCTGATGGGATGGGCCAGAAATTAACATATCAATGACAGAAGGGTCATTGAAAATGAAAGTTTTTCAATAGAAAACAAACATAAAAATATGATCACTCTACTTCTGAAAAAGCATTGAGCATAGATGTCGTTTAGAGGCTGCCATAGGTCGAAGCTGCTACCTAGGCACTGCCTTTGTGATTACTGGCCTCAAGAGGTGCCCATGGCAGTTCCAGGAACAGAAGTCAAATGAGGTGTATGTGAGCTGTGTTCATTTTCTAAAGCCCACAGGGAAAGAGGTAATTTAGCTGCCAGTTTAGTTATTTAAACATAATCCAACAGTAAAACAGTAATAAAAAAGAAAGACAAAAAAAAGCTTCAGTCCTATAACAGGTGTGAAAAGATGACAAACCCTGATGGATAAGAAATGGGCAGGTGTGATGGAGAAAGTTATTAAAGGAAACTTAGAAAGAGGTAACTGAGGAACAGGTGAGAAAGAACTGGGAGTGGGGAGACAGGTGAGAGATGCGAGAAAACAATTCAGAGAGACTGAAAGAGGGTGAAGAGGATTGGAAGTGAGATATTATACACACTGGTTAGTGAGGGGGGACAGGTGTGAGAATGAATATGGCAGAGACAGACAAGTTAAAAAGAGACAAGTTGATGATAGAGGCATATGATGAAGTGATAAATAGTCAAACCTGTATGAAAGGCGGCTGAAAGAGAAAGAAGAATCAATAGAAGAGAAACAGGTTATACTGCATGGTAGAAAGACAGCTGAGAGAAAGGTTGGGAGGGACAGGTGAGTGATAGAGGAGTGATGTACAGACAGATGAGACTGAAAGAAGCAAGTGTGTGATGCAGAGATGGAAGACAGATGTAGAGGCTAAGAAAGGGAAAATGTGGTGGGGAAAGCGTTAACGAGATGGGTGTGAAAGAAACACTTCAGAGAGGGGAGACTGAAGTCAGTGAGAACTGATAGAAACAACATGTGAGAAACAGAGATAGGTGAGAAATAGACAGCTGAGAGCAGCCAAGACAAATGGAGGAAGGGGACCAAGCGACAACTGAGGAGAACGAAACAGCTAAGTGAGTGAAAAGCTGATTGTTGGCACAGACAGATGATAAAGAAAATAGGTGTGAAGAACAGATCAGCGGGAGCATGAAAGACAAAGTTGACCAGGGAGGATATGAGAGTAGAGGTAGGGTAGAAGAAAGCCAAAGGAGAGAAACTAGGATTGTGAATATTACTTGAGGTAGGGACTTACCCTCCTCAACTAATAACCCAATTACTTACATTCAGCGTTGGTATCTTTCATATATTCATGGGCGATCCTACCTTTCCCTGGTCAAAGACTCACTACTGTGATTTATGTATATATACTTCACTCTTATGCAATGAAATCGAATCTATGGTAACCTTTTTGGGGCGATGGGAGAGCTCAGCATTTCCACCTCATTGACTGAAGTTTGGATTGTTTGAGGTGAATGTACTATTAAACAAATACTGTTGTTGAAGCCTATGACTATTTTAACACTGTCTATTGCTATTTAAAGTTACTGGGGATTTCCAGCCCAGTACAGGTAAGTAACTAATTTCTTCCCCACCCTGGGCAATTCCTAATTTTTCCGAGTCTCACACTTAACACATGGTAATCCCTGTGCCCTTATGTTACCTATGTCCTAGTATGAGTAGGTCTAGGGTAGTGCAGGAAGTGATGTTACCGGGCTAAGCTACGTGGCATTCGTAATGTGGCCCTTCTGTGAAATAGTTTTAAAAAATCACTCGGAGGGAACAAGGGATGTAAGTCTTTAATGTATAAATATCAAACTTTAATGTTTGTTTTATGTTAACGTGGTAATGTAAAATTAGCGGTGTGAGCTTAATTGCACCCCAATTAGTTGGCCGTTTTGTTGTTTTGCCTGTTATGTGACCAGAAATGCGTTTATCGTTATGCAGACTATTATATAGTAATTCTGGACACTAAACAAATATACACGTGTGTTACACATCTAACTTGTTACAGATTACATTTCATGTCAATAGTTTGCAGTTGTTTTCAATGGGTTAAGTATTTTACATCTCTAAATAAAGCCATTGTTGAGTATATGTGTTTTGCCATTCATTTAAGCATTGCAACATTGATGTTCTTGTGCACTGGTTTCTGTCAGTTTTGTTGGTAAATGTATTTGTAAATGTTCTGTTTTCTGACCCTATAGAGTCAAGCAGTAGAACAAGAAAGCTTCTCAAGTCAGGAATCCAACATGATCATGGACCAGAAGGCACAAGTATTTAATCAGCCATATTCATCTCAAGCTCAAATAGGCCAGTCCAGTTACACGGCCATGCAGGACCCAAACTTTCACCCCATGGGACAGCGGCCTAGTTATGCAATGTTACGGATGCAGCCTAGACCTGGTCTGCGGCCTACTGGCATTGTGCAGAACCAACCAAATCAGCTGAGGCTTCAACTTCAGCACAGACTTCAAGCGCAGCAGGTATAGTATGCCTATAACTTCCTTGACAGTGTGAGATAAAGCTACTATTTGCATAGTTTTTATTTCAAGTTCTTACTCTTACTAAAACCTTTTCCATGAAGCAAAGGGGGAATTGCTCATGTTTGGTAACATTTGTGTGTGAAAAAGCAATTGGTGTGAGGTTATGAAAGACAGAAGAGCACAGAAAAAGCAAAGTTAGTTAATGGAATAGGGTAAAGAAAAAGGAGCAGGGGATACTAGAGCGATCAATGGGAATAACATTGAAGCTAGTTAGGCTATGGTGTTCTGATAAACTGTGGAATGAGGAGATGCTAGCAGTGATGTAGTAACCAGGATAGATGAAGACTGAATTGTTTAATAGAGTCACTGAGGGTGGCATTGGTTGAACTGGGCTCTGTGAGTGTATTAGGAAAACATATAAGTAAAATTGGCTGCAAGATACTAATTGTAAGTTGAGAGTTAACAGGTGTAGTCAGTAGTGCAGAAGTAGGCACCCGGCCTCAGAGGATTGAGGGGCACATACTACCCAATTGGTGGCTATTTTATTTTACTACCAAATCAGGAGATGGGGCCCAATATCCATGCTTGCTTTGGGGCCCATTGCACTCTTTCTACGTCACAGGAAGTAAACATTGGTCAGTAGACACCAATTGGACGATTTGGAATATGGTGGCAAGAAAAGAAGATGAAATGAAGTAAGTGAGATTTGGTAAGCAAGAATGGGTGGGCTGAAGAAATGAACCTTGGGAGGAAAGCAATGACTAAACAACTGCAAAGGTCTGAACGTATTTCTCATTTTGCAGTGCGTATTAGAGAGACAAACAAGGTCATACCATCGTAAGTTAGTCTCTGAACGCTTGAGGTGGGGAATTAAAAGAAAATTGATAGTAATTAATAATCAAAAGATAATAGAAGACCATAATTTGATCAGTGGAAGGATGTAATAGGTGTTTTGGCCGTCTCATGTGTAGATTAATGAGCTTGAACATTGTGTAGTAGACTGCCATGAAGTATTAGAGAATTTGGCCCAAGATAAAATAACAGCGCTCATCTTGGACATTTGACCTGTAGAGCAAGCGTTAACAATTAGAGGCCCTGTAGGAAAAATATAACCACAGGCCTGAACTAAGAGGTGAGTTTTGAAGCTTGTTCTGAATTTGAGGGAGTCATTTTCAAGTCTTAGTTGAAGTGATAAAGCATTCTACATGCATGACCTGATCTGTAGAGTCAGGTTTGCTTTTTTGAAGACTGGTAGTAAGCAACCTATTGAGCAAGATATCCTAGCAAGAGGCCATGTAGAGCCTTGAGAATGCACTGTTTGGACTTAATTTATTACAAGCCATTTGAGAGATTGCAGTGCTGGTGTTATGCAATTGTGACATCTGAAACCTAGAGACTGATGTTTTTGGGAAATACAATTTGTAGAGACCATTGCTTTAATTCAGACAATATATTGCCAATTCAAGGCAAGTGATATATTTTGAGACAGTTGTAGGAGAAGTAGTATTTTCTTAGTAATAATAGGTGGCGAAAAGTTTATTTTGAGTAAAAATTCTATTGAGGGTTAGCTAAAACAGGTAGTATTACAGTGAAGAATCAAGACTAACGGGGACATGTCCGATGAAGCCAGTAGAGGGAAAAGACAGCAGGAAGAGGGAATTACAAAAGTAATAGAATTAAAACACAGCAAAGGGCTATCTGAATGATCTACCTAGTTGTGGTGAGGGCAAGGGAACCCAGAAAATTGTGAGGAAAGAGTGATGAATGATGATTGTGGTGCGCCACACAAGTAGACGGGCAACAGTGTCACCCTGTATTAACAAAATTGCTCAAATTAAGAACTTAATTAATAATAGTACACCATTGGGGATACTGGCCGGATTATTTGTTGACAAGAAAAATCTACCAAGCTACCCTCAATGCATGCAGTAGTTTTAAGAACCATTTTCAGTTCTGCTTTGTTTTAGCTGATTTCTTTAATTTAATGCAATTTGCTCCTTAAAACTGCATTTTACTGCTGATCCTGGAGATAGGTTTGTTTTTTCACCATCCAATATGGTAATAGAGACGGATGGTCGAGAATAGCCTCGGACAAAATTGATAAATCCACCGTCCATGTATGGCCCAGTATATGACCCTTAACATCGATTGGTGATTGAATAATCGGGTGCATGCCAAAGTAGCTAATGGAGTAACTTATTTGTTGTAATTTTAAGTCCCTTTCATTATCAACATTAATATTAAACTCACCCAGGATGATTAAATGTATAATTTGTAAGCAAGACATACCTAGTAGATCAAGCAACTCTGAAATAGAATTGTTTTCCTGGTTAGGTGGATGGTAAAGAAACAGAAAATTAATAGAGTAATTAGCTGAGGGTGCATATCTACAAACTAAGTACTTCACAGTATCCATTATGTGAGTAGCCACTATTGAACAACTAAATTCCTCAAGAAAAATCACAGTTAAGCCCCCACTGCTTTCAAGGTAAGCTGTTTCATAAATAATTTTAAACTATCTGGAATGGCTGCCGCCAAATCAGGGGACAAGCCATCATGCAGCCAGGTTTCTGTTAGGAAGAGGAAATCTCAATTTTTAGTGTAAAGAAGGTCCTCAAAATCCTTGGAGTGAGTGGGGGAAATGATTGGTTGACTATTCCAGCAGAAAAAGCGAGGTTATGACAAGAAGTTCCTAAACTATCAAGCAACCGACCGCCTGACACATCGGAAGCACACACTGACTTAGTCTCTTGGATATTGTGAGTAATTAGAGCAGGATTCTGTGTTAGATTAGGCTGCTGTTGGGGAGTTTCAGAAAATCCCCTAATTAATGTACAATTTAAACCGGCCACAGACATGATTTCCCTGGTACTTACATCAATATCAAAATTGACATTAGCATATTCTATATGCGTGTTTCAAAAATAATGAATCTCCCCAGACGAGTGTCTAGTGAGTGTTACTGGAACAATACACTTCCCTCCACACAAAAACACAGTGTGGACGGACTGGGGAAAGAACTGGAACAGAGCTTGAGCCTCTCTTGAAGGAAATAACCCCCTGTGAAAATGGAGTTTAAAAGTTTAAGAAATAGCACTACCTAAATTAGAGAGCCCTTTCAAAACAAGCAAAGTGCAAGTGTCTAATTGAGGGAAAAAATGATCAGCCCCAAGGTAAAGAGAATCCAAGGTAACAGAGGAGGAGAGACAAGTTTAAACAAACATTTGCAGTGCAATCGGTCTCGCCTTTGGGACCTTATTTGTATTTAGCTATGCAGCACATTATCCTGGGTGCTGAAACATCTACTGTTCTTTAACATGGAGGGAAAGTAAGCACCAAACTGTGTGACACGCCAGTTATGGGACCACATGGAGAAAAATATTGCCTTTCAGCGGGGAAATGGTATAGTCCAAAGCTATGTTTTTAATATAAAATCAGGGCCTTCGGTGGTCATATCACTGAAAATGCAAGTTTTGAAAAAAATATTATTGTCTATGGGTGCTCGTGGAAGACCATTTCTATGGACTGGAATCTAGAGAATGCTAAAGTGATTCTGGTTTTTTACTGACCTCTGCTGGTCGTTTTCTAACAAGAATGTTAAATAGAGGCAGTTGCCAGAATTTTTTTTTTTTAAACTCCCTCAGCAGAAAGCAATTCTGGTATTTTACTGACATCTACTGGTCTTTTTCTATCAAGACAGTTAAATAGAGGCAATTGAACAGGAAAAAAAGTCCCTAAGCGGAAGCAGACAAGTCCTAGTGCTGATCTCCAGAGCCCACAAAGTACATACACATATAAGTATATACTAAAGAATATACAAGAGGTCTCGAATCCTGGACCTAAAAAGGAAAGCTAAAAACCCAAGAGTAAATTGAGACTCAGTTATGAGTCCTTTTGAAAATGCCTCCCAGTAGTTTAAGTAACATTGTTTCAGAAAATCTAAACTTAGTAGCTTCCACGTTAGTCCCAATTACTTATGTTGAGAAGGGCACCCATTTCCTAAATGAGGGAAGATAGCTGTCATCATTCAGCAAGTCATTACATAATTTCTGCAGACAAATGTTCAATTCACATGAAAATATTTTATGAAACTCATTCCCTCCTACCGGTGTGCATTCCATTCAGTGAGCCGGTTATCTTGTGTTTACCTCAATATTATTGGGTTACATTCAGTAGATTTACTTAGCCCCAAAGAGTAATGTATCCTTTTCAGAGAAAAGGAGAACTGTAGGAGTCCTCTACCCCTCCTTTAGTGAGTTAGACTCCATTGGATGGGGAGTGAGTATTATGAGTCAGACAAACCTGTGAGAGAATTTCTTACCTGAAGGTGATAATCAAAAGGAGCCTCAGCCTGGTACCCCAGATCAGTACGCACACCAGATAAATTATATGTTCTCTCATTATGTAGTACTTGACTATTTAGAAAGTGTATCAGAATGATTTTGATTTATTATAAACATTTCTGCACATAATACACGTTAGGTTAAAAAGCCCTCAATCATTTTTCAACACAATTCCCTTACAAATTAGGTCTATTCTCTACTAGATGCATCTGTAATAGTCTCTGCCATTCAGTGGTAAATGGCTATATTAGTTCACCAAGCCATTAATAGCTTTCCTGCATACCTTATGCTGTCATCATTTCAGCAGTCTGAATTCATCCATTCAACAACTTGTCTGTGTCTAACCCTCCCCTGCACCGGTGCCTTTTATACTTTTATTGCTAATGGTGTCTTATGGAGGGAGAAGGTGGTCACTCGTGCGAGAATTTCACTTTGCTACAAAAATGTGCAATCAATGCCTCTTTGTAGAAGCATATAGAAGCTAATGCTACTTGTAAGATAGACCTCTGCAAAATCATCTTCTCCTGCAGGCGTAATTAAACTTGTGCACCAAAGAAGTGGAAGGTTTTCCTTTTGTCATGTTATTTTGAACACTGTCAGAAAAACATGGAGTTACTAAACTGAATACATGGTGATTGAGCACACATTGGTTCGCATTACCATTGAAATAGCCTGCTTTCCTAGGCCCTACGGCTATTCATGCAATCTGTAATATTAAAAGCAGTCATGTTTTCATGCAGTGAGGCCTGACTTACATCTAACATGCATTACCATACCAAAGTCTTGCCACACATGACATTTATGGCATGAGAGATTTCGTTACTGTCAATCATTACAACTAATCTGCCAATTCAATCCAAATCCTTACCTTCTCAGAGATGAGTAACGGCAATGTGATATGGAAACAGTTTCATTTGAATCATCGATTAAACCAGGAAAGATTGTTAGTGACTTTAATTCCAGATTTCAGGTTTGAAAATCTGGGTTTGTAACATCTGCTACTTGCATTGCTGGGCCCAAAATGTGTCCACCCTCATCATCCTACATGCATCTTCTACAAAAGAGCAATGGTTGACAGTGTTCTAAGGAAAGTAAATTGCACAGGACTCAGCACTTTTTTCATGATTATAAACCTTTTACTGCACAGATACAACAAAACACAGATAAAGATGTTGCACATAAAGCAAATAGCAATATACTATATAAACTGTAGCTTTAAGAATTTCCAGCGTAGTATCAACTGCAGATAATAAACAGTGCACTTTGTATATGGTCTAACATAAGGCTTATTGCCTGGTAGTGTTGGCCATATTGTTAGGAGTATCGTACTGTGTGCCACAAAATGCTTGTTAAGTGGATAATGTCATGAAAATAACATACTGACTATATTGATCTTAAAGTGAAATACAAGTTGCTGATAATTTGCTTAAAACGTTTTACAGTCGCAACTTCAAGACTTCCTCTTCTTAAAACTTCAGAGCAGATAGCATGTAAATAATTGCCAGTTCTTCTTTCAAACTTTTATGATAGACCCAGTTATGCACCTTTGACTCGATGAAATATGTAGCATTTTTAATATGCTTTATTGTAAATGCTTGAATATACATTTAAAGGTTTGGAAATCCAAAATCACCTCTGCAGCAACTGATTTTTGTTTGTTAAGAAAAATCTAAGCTTCTCCTTTCATTTCTTCAGGAAGGAAGTGTCACAATTATCAGATTATGTGACCCAAGTATTTGGGCACATCAGTGGCAAATGTTGGAAAAGATGTGAAAATATTCGAAAAATCATCATTTTGATAGTATTTATTTTACCCCAGTAACTAAGATTCAGTTTTTCCCTTTTTGCAGTGATTACTTTGGTTATCCAGTCTTGGATCTTTCATAGATTCACATGCTTGAATCATTATCTGTTGTTGAAGTGGCAGTCCCACTGTACCATAGTAAAGCAGTATGTATAACTATCATAGCCTGTAATGGTAGTAGGCCATTAGTTTACTTGCCTGTCTATGTACTTCTTTAAAAAAAAGACCAAACTTGAACTATTGCCAATCAGGTGCTTACACCCTCTAGAGCACTCCCAAGAGAGGCTGTGTCCCCCAGATTTTCACCTGCTCAGTTTTTTCTTCAAGAAGGATATTGAAAGCTTCTCTATAATGTCTGACAGTAGAGGCCTTTTCCATCCCTTCAAGACCTGTTGAAAGAAAAGGGTACTTGTGGATGACCCACATAAGGATTGCCTTTACTGCCTCCACCCCAAGCACAAAGTAAGAAACTGCAAGATTTGTTGCACTTTCTCCTCAAAAGCGCTGAAAGACCGGGAGGAGGGAGGCTGCACTTGTGGCTTCAGAAAGCCAAAACATCTTCTGAGGAAGACAGTGATACCTCTTCTAGGTCTCGCAAGAGAGCTAGGTCCCTTGAAGGGACTTCTGCGGACAGGAGGGAATCCCTGAAGATTTCTTATCAGGCTAAGGACTCTAAGAAAAAGGAAAAACAAAAACAATTCTCCTCAGAGACCGCCTTATGTGCGCCATCTACGCCTTCTAACAGGGATAAAGGTCGCTCTTGTTCCTCCTCCTCAGACCCATCTACGAATAGGCTTAAATCCTTTATCAAGGCCCCATTGACGGCACTATCACCGTCGACGACGACTGTTACAGCAGTCTCGTTGTCGAGACCGTCTATGACGAAGACGGCGACAGCATCCATAGATGCTCCCATCTCGTCGACAAAGATTGCGCCATCAACTAAGATCCTGTCGACGCCGAAGTCGTTGACGATGCGTCCATCAGCGATGGCTACATTAATAATCACGTTGATGACGACCGCGTCGACGACCACCCTGCCGGCGATGATTCCGTCGACGATGACTCAGTCGTCAACTGTCCCGTCGACGACATTCCAGACGATTCCGTCTATATGGGGCGCAACATAAGCAAAGGTATTGAGACATGATACTTACATTGCTGTGACGACACAGTCGACGAGGATAGAAATTGCAAAAATAACCAGGACCACATTACGTCCGGAGGTTACTTTACCCAGCAAAAGTGTCACCTCTGCCTCCAAGCCAGTTACTGGACCTTGAAGAGCCCGATGATGACGGTCCCTTCGGAACAGCTCGCAGCCCTTCAGAGCTGCACGTAAAATGCCAGGGAGAAGATGATTTATTCGATGAGGAAGGACAGTATTACCAGGACTATTATCCTCCTCATGCTCAAAGATATTTTGAGCCCTTCAGATACTACCCTGATCCTCCACCTAGACAGGATGATATGCCAATGCCTGGATCGATGGTCCAAGATCTTCAGGCTTTGTTCACTGACTACAGGAAACTGTTTCTACCACCTCCTGAGGGACAACCAGTGGCACCATCACAATCTTTGTCTCCTGTTAATTCCACACCTATCCCTTCGCCTGCCACTCCCAAGATGACGCCTGCTTCCTATATAGCTGCACCACCGAGGGATGATCCATCATCAACTGAAGATTTCTGAGCCTCTGTCTCCACTAGATGACTTGGATTACTACATCATACGCACATCATCCCCACCTCCTCAACATCCTGTCGATTCGTCTCCAGAGGACATCGGAGGTTTTCATAACCTAATGGAAAGAGTGGCAACCAGGTTCCACCTCCCTATATCTGTTAAACAGTCTGACTGTTTCCTTTATAATTTCAAGGAACAGACAGTCAGTCCGGGCTATGCCCATCATCGACTACGTCTGGCAAGAGGGTGTCAAGATAATGAAGAACCCTGCCACAGTGGTGGCTGTCTTGCCTTTTATTGACAAGAAGTACAAGGCCCCAGATGATTCCCCTTCATGCCTGACAGCATACCCCAAACCCGGTTGTCATCTCTCAAGCCGCACAACGTAGATCAAAACACCCATCTGCTCATATATTTGCTCCGCCGGACAAAGAAGGGCGCCGTTTAGACAACATCGGCAAGAGGTTCTCCACCATGTGTGCCATCATGGTTTGTGCTGCCAACTCTCTGGCTATTCTGGGCCGTTATGACTGGCAGATGTGATCAGACATCGGTTCCATCATTGACCTCATCCCAGAAGACCTGAAGCCAAGAAGATCTTACAGGAGGGCGAATGTACCTGATCTGAGATTATAGATTGTGCCATGGACATCGGCTCCACAGGTTTCCCTCAACTGGCAGGCGCCAGGGATGGCCTAAAGCTACTTCTTTTAGACCTGAAGTCCAATCTAAAATTACTTGACATGGCGTATGTTGGGGACACACTGTTGGCAAGCACATTGATGACGCTCTTCTTGCCATTAAGATGGGCACGGGCACAGCCAAATCCCTTGGCACCCTCCAGTTCAGGAAATTGTCCTTTCGGGGGGCGCGTGGGCGAGGTTTCTCAACCTTCAGTGGTGGCTACCAATGCTCCCAGCAATACCAATCATACCAGCCCCAATACAGGTCTGCCTACCAACAGCAAACATACCGTCAACCATCCTCAGCGGTTTTCTCGAAGTAGGGCCTCCACAGAAATCCACCACCTCAAAGCCGGGACACAGGTCGCACAGTGACCTCATCCAGGTACCAGCTACACCACCTTCTTCTCACCCTGCAGGTGTGAATATCGTCAGTTACCTCCATCATTGGGAAAGCATCACCTCAGACAGATGGGTATTGGACCTAGTCACCTATGGCCATACCCTGGAGTTTACAGAAAGAACACCAAACACTCTGCCCAGGGGAGCGCACCCCCCTTGTCTTCACTTATTGAGAAAGGAGGCCCTCATACTGCTTTCCAAGGAAGCAGTAGAGAAGATTCCGGTTGCTCAAAAGGGAAGAGGAGTCTACTCCCGTTTTTTCCTCATATGCAAGAAATCCGGGGAATGGAGACCCATCCTAGATCTCAGGAAGCTGAACAAATTCCTCCGCAAGCAATCTTTTCGGATGATTACTCTCTCCGACATCCTTCACCTGCTAAACAGCGGAGACTTCATGATATTTCTAGACTTGAAAGATACATATTTCCATATCCCCATTCATCCATAACACCTCAAGTATCTCCATTTCACTGTACCTGGTACCCATTACCAGTTCAGAGTCCTCCCATTCAGCCCCTCGCATATTAACCAAGTGTTTGGCCCTGGTAGCAGCCGCTCTCAGGAAATAAGTTCATCAGGTATTCCCCTACCTAGACGACTGGCTGCTAAAAGCTTCAACCTCAACATAAGCTGCCAAAGCTATGAAACCTGCCTGTCACTATTTCTCAAGCTGGGCCTCACTGTAAATGGACGAAAATCCTCCACTACTCCCAGTCAAGTGATTCAGTTTCTATGAGTAGACCTACAAAGCCTTCCTCTCCCAGGAAAGACAAACAAGACTAGCACACAAACAATCGCAAGAAAAAAGTACGTTTCAGTGAGGCTGTTCAAGTCTCTCTTGGGCACGATTTCTTCTGCAATCAACCTAGTTCCGCTCGCCCGCCTCGAGATGAGACCTCAGCAAGAATAACTACAGCTCCAATGGATTCAATCAGAGGGGTCCTTCGAGGTCTTGATAACCATAACCCCAAGGATGATAGACGCGCTAGCGTGGTGGTCTCACAGATCTCATCTAACGCACGGCCTCACGTTTCTGCCTTTGGTACCCGATTTTGACGTCACCACGGATGCTTCACTAGAAGGGTGGGGAGGCTACTTGCAGGGCCTGCAGATCCAGGGAAAGTGGTCGACTTGTCCGAGCTATGCACACGAACAGTCTGGAGCTAAAAGCCATTTTTCTCACCCTTCAGACCTTTCTTTCAATGGCTACAGGATACTTGGTCATGGTCCGTATGGACAATACGACCTGCATGTATTATATCAACAAGCAAGGGGGTACCAAATCTCTCACTCTCTCTCACGAAGCACAAGAGCTTTGGAGTTTGCTCACAGCCCACAACATATCCCTCAAGGCAACACACATGTCCGGAGTACACAACACCCTGGCGACACTCAACAGAGCCAAAGACAGTTGCCATGAGTGGTAACTGGACCAATTGCAGCCCGACAAGATCTTCTCGCTGTGAGGGAAACCAGCGCTGGATCTCTTTGTGTCAAACAGCAACACCAAATGCCATTTTTACACCAGTCGATAGCCTGGCGGAATGCCCTTTCGATGAGATGGTCCAGAATTTAAGCATATGCTTTTCCCCCTTCCCTCTTATTCCCAGGGTTCTCATCAAAATGAAAGCAGAATTCTGTCGCCTCATTTTGATCACTCCCTTGTGGCCCAGGCAGCACTGGTTCATGGAGCTCATCCTCCACTCAGAGACCAGTCCCATACGCCTTCCAACAACGCAAATTCGCTTGACTATGCACCAGGGCCAGATATTACATCCGGAGCCAGTCTCTCTCCACTTCCACGCATGGTTCCTGAGTTCTATGAGTTCAAAGGCTTAAACATCTCTTACGAATGCAGAGACATCATATCTAAAGCAAGGGCTGAAGGCACAAAAACATACAAATTAAAATGGAAAATATTTTGTTCATGGTGTCAGCAGAATAGCTTACACCAGTTTGAAGCCTCCCCTGAACAAATTTTGCCTCTCGCTGGCCAAGTCAGGCCTTGTTAATGCATCCTTCAAAGTTCACCTTGCGGCCATTTCAAGGTACTATTCAGAGCTTTCCTACCAGTGCGAGCTCCTCCCCCAGATTGGCATCTCAATGTGGTTCCCTCGCAATTAATGAAGCAGCCTTTCGAACCCATTCACAAGACTGACCTAAGGTTTCTCATGTGGAAAGTTGGTCTATTACACGCTCTCACATCTACCAGAAGGTTTCGCGAGATGCAGGCCTTTACGACACAAGAGTCTTTTCTACATTCCACAGACAAGTTCGTACTTCTCAGAAAAACCCCAAAATTAATTCCCAAGTTTCCTTCTCAATTTCATCTCAATGAGCCTATTGTACTTCACACTTTTTTCTCCAATCCAGCCACACCGTCTGAAAGGGCTCTCCATACAATGGACATTAAACGGTGTCTCAAGTTTTACCTCTTAGGAACGTAGCAGGTACGCAAAACTGATCAGCTACTAGTCTCTTATGGACAAGTTTGTTAAGGGACGGTAGTAACGAAAGCAACGATAGCATGATGGATTTCAGCAGCAATTATGTTTTGCCACTCCAAAGCGGGCAAACCTCTAACGGCGAAAGCTAAAGCGCATTCTAGAAGAGCAGTTTCCAATTCGGCTGCTCTATTTGTAGGCATTCCACTGGAGAAGATATGCCGTGCTGCTACGTAGAAGGGCACCCACAAGTTTACTTCGCTCTTCTGCCTAGAATTGACACTTATCCAGTATTGGGGTATCTTTCATAGATTCACATGCCTGAATCATTCCCCGTCGTCGAGGCGGGAGTCCCACTGTAAATTACAAAAGTAGTGCCATAAGTAAATAATAGTAGTAGGCTAAAAAGAAAAAGCCAAAGGCCTACATCTTAGAAGCCTATCTACATCATTATAGTAAAAAGAACCAAAGGTTAGCTCCAACCAATCAGCTACCAGCACCCTCTAGAACACTGTCAGCAGAGCCAGTTCTCCTCAGATTTTCACTGCACGTCGTGTGGAAGGGAGTCTCCCTGAGTGCCTACTCAGTTCTACACTTCATTTCTTCAGGATGTCTGACAAGAAGGCTCTTTTTAGACCCTGCAGGACCTGCGAGAAGAAGAGGGTCCATGTTGATGACCAGCATAAGGACTGCATTTACTGTCTTTATCCAAAGCATGTTGCTAAGGATTGTAGAATCTGCCGTACTTTCCCTACTAAGACTCTTAGGGATAGAGAGGCAAGACTACTTTATGGCTCAAATCTTCCTCGGTTGAGGAGGATGACAGGGCCTCAACTTCGAGTAAAAGGGCTAGATCCCATGACAGCTCTTCTAGTGAGGGAAGAAAACAACATAAGACTTCCCATGATGTTTCTGACCCTCCACAGAGGTCACCTAAGCTTTCCTCTGGGTCAACGCTGTCTCCGCCCTCTAAGGAATCTAAGAGAACATCTACTTCAAAAACCGTGAGTAAAACCCAGGTTAAAACTCTCACGTTGACTCCATCGTCGACGGTTTCTGTGACTTCTGCTGCCCCCTCGTCGACGGCTACTGTCTCGACGACGGTCATTACTTCTCCCATTTTATCTACAAAGATTTCTGTCACGACTAAAAAAAACCTGTTCTTGAAGACTCGTCGACGAGGAATTCATCGACGACGAAGAGCTCGTCGGCGACGATTTTACCAGTTTCTCAGGAATCAGCAGTGGTACTTTTGCCTTCACATTCAACGCCCATATCATCTGCATCTTTTCAATTGAAAACTTTTCAAAGGCAGGATGACTGTAAAATATCTCCACTCTTGCCGTCTCACCTCTTGGAAACTTACGTTGACGATGAGGATTATGACGATGAAGAAGTGGAGGGACCATTTGGCATAGCTCACCATCCCTCTGAGCTTAACATCAAGTGTCAAGACGATGATGACGAAGAATACCAGGAGCACTGTTATCAAGAGGAACTTATGACCCCATACCATAGATTTCCTAGAAGGGAGTCTCGTCACAAGGAGATGAGCCATCTTCCTCCAACGCTCATTCAAGATCTCCAGGCCATGTTGGCGGACTACCGTCAAAGGTTTCCCCCACAAAAGGCTGTTCCAGAAAATCCACCTCCACCAGTGGGGATCCCTGATTCGTTACCTCAGTCTGAGGTTCCTGCTTCGCCGCCTCATCCTTCCGGTCCATCTGAACAAGTGCACCATGTGACACTGCATCCTCGGAAGAGGAGGTTGAAGAGGGTGAGTTACATGACAAGACTAATGTCACGGATCCTTGGGACGATTGTCATACCGATGCCTTCTCCACCCCTTCCTCAGCCTTCTGATTCTCCCCCTGAGGACATCGGGGGCTTTCATAATTTGATGCAGCGAGCAGCATCTAGATTCCAATTACCTGTTACAGTAGAGCAGACAGACTGCTTTTTGCATGATTTCAAAGAAGAGTCTAGAAAGATCACGCAAGCTGTTCCTATCATTGATTATATCTGGAATGAAGGAATTAAGATCATGAAAACGCCTGCGTCCATTCCGGCTGTACTTCCTCGCATTGAGAAAAAGTACTGTGCTCCTGCTAATACTCCATCTTGTCTGATTGGTCATCCACAACCAGATTCAGTGATTTCTCAAGCCGCCCAGCAAAGATCTAAAAATCCGGCGACGCCTATAACAACACCGCCTGATAAGGAAGGACGGAGACTGGACCTTATAGGTAAAAAATTCTCCACTATGGCAGCGGCCTCTATTAAAGCTGCGAATTCTCTGGCAATAATCGGCCGTTATGACCGTCAGATGTGGTCAGATATGGCGGAATTTATTGACCTCATCCCTGAAGACCGTAGACAAGACGCAAGGAAGATTCTTCTGGAGGGAGAACGAGCCGCATCTGAGATCATAGATTGCGCGCTGGACATTGCGAACACCAACTTTCGTCTGCTTGCAGGTACTGCAGTGCTTAGATGCCAGGGATGGCTTAAGGCCACTTCTTTTAGGCCGGAAGTGCAAACAAAGATCTTAGACATGGCCTATGATGGAGAGTCCTTATTTGGAAAACACATTGACGAGGCCCTTCTTGCTATCAAAACTGATACGGATACTGCTAGATTGTTAGGCGCCCTGCAATACAGGCGCAGATCATTCAGAGGTGCAAGAGGACGTGGTTTTGCTTCAAGAGGAGGATACCAAAACCAACATAATAGGCAGTACCAACCGCAGTATAGACAGCCTTACAGCCAGTCATCATACCGCCAATCCTCTTCGACTAGTTTCTCCCGTCAGGGTGGTCGAAAGCGATCGAACAATCAAGGTCGCGATACCAACAGGAAGCAATGATCTACGCAGGGCGCCAGCCATAGTACCCCCCTGCCCGTGGGTGCGAAAAGTTCAGCTTTTGTTCACAAGTGGCAAGAAATTACTTCGGACCGATGGGTTCTCGACCTAGTAACCAACGGCCACACCCTGGAATTCATCAAACAGCCACCTACTACTCCGCCCAGGGGTCCCCCTCGTCTTCACTCATTTTTCAAAGAAGCCTTAAAGATGCTCCTCAAGAATGCAATAGAAGAAGGTTCCATCGTCTCAAAGAGGAACCGGTTTCTATTCTCGTTTCTTCCTCATCAAGAAGAAGTCAGGGGAATGGCGACCGATTCTGGACCTCCGCAAGCTCAACAAATTCCTCAAAAAGCAAAGTTTCCGGATGGTCACACTTTCCGAGGTCTTAAGCTGTCTGAACGAAGGAGATTTTATGGCTTCTCTGGATTTGGAAGATGCGTACTTCCATGTCCCTATCCATCCCAAACATCGCAAATATCTTCGCTTCATAGTGGCTGGCGTCCACTATAAGTTCAAGGTGCTCCCGTTCGGGCTGAAATCGGCACCAAGAATCTTCACAAAGTGCTTGGCACCAGTGGCAGCGACGTTGAGATCTCGAGGAATACAGGTGTTCCCTTATCTCGACGATTGGCTGCTCAAAGGTCCTTCGGAGCAAGCAGCCAAAGAGGCCACAACAACATGTCTCCATCTCTTCTCTTCTCTGGGACTCACTCTCAACGAGAGCAAATCACAGTTGCGTCCTCTACAAGTCATTCCTTTTCTCAGGGCAATGCTGGACACTGTGCAGTGCAAAGCATTCTTGTCACAAGACCGCCAATTACGTCTCCAAAAATTGGCAATCTCAATTTCAAAAAGGTCAGTTTCTGTCCGGATGTTTGCTTCTCTTCTAGGGATGTGTTCCTCTGCGATAAACCTCATACCCTTGGCACGGCTCAAAATGAGACCTCTTCAGGAGGAATTACATCTTCAATGGCAACAAGCCGTGGGTTCGTTCGACGATTCCATCAGGGTCACGTCGCGCATGATCGATTCTCTGCATTGGTGGTCTCAGACAGCGAATTTGGCCCCAGGTCTCACATTCCTACCAACCACTCCAGACTTTGTTTTAACAACCAATGCTTCCATGGAGGGATGGGGAGGTCATCTGCAAGACTTGCAGATTCAAGGAAAATGGTCTCAAGTGCACCAACAACAGCATATCAACAGGCTGGAGCTCCGCGCCATCTTTCTTTCTCTGCAAGCGTTCCTCCCGAGGATCGCGGGTTCCTCAGTGCTAGTCCGTACTGACAATAAGACCAGCATGTATTACATCAACAAACAAGGAGGAACAAAGTCACCAACGCTTTCGCAGGAGTGGGTCACAATCCACAGAATAACCCTGAGGGCCGAAAACGTCAGGGGTCTCCACAATACTCTGGCCGACACGCTGAGCAGATCTCTATCGGACTGTCACGAGTGGGAACTGGAGCAGAAGCAGGTGAACAGTGTCTTCCAAGCTTGGGGCAAACCAGCACTGGATTTATTCGCAACGAGGGAGAACAAGAAATGCCAATATTATGCCAGCAGGTTCCCTCAACAGGGCTCAAGGGGGAATGCCCTGTCCATGCGATGGTCAGGGATTTGTGCATACGCTTTCCCCCCAATACCATTGATCCCGAAAGTACTCTGCAAGATGAAGATGGAGGGTTGCCGTCTCATTCTGATTGCACCCCGTTGGCCAAGACAGTATTGGTTCCAGGAACTTCTTCTACTATCTCAGGACAAACCTATTCGCCTTATTCCGACACGATGTTGTCAAGGGACAGGGGCCAAGTGGTTCATCCGGACCCACAGTCGCTACACTTGCACGCATGGCTCCTGATTTCTTAGAATTCAAGGACCTTAACATCTCTCAGGACTGCCGTGAGATCTTGGCCAAATCTCGTGCCCAGAGTACAATGAAAACTTATCGTTTAAAATGGAAGCGATTTTGTTACTGGTGCGAGGCGAATAATATCCACCCAGTTCAAGCTCCTGCGGAACAAATTCTTCCCTACTTGCTATCCCTGGCCAAATCTGGGCTTACCTTTTCATCGGTCAAGGTTCATCTTGCTGCTCTCTCCAGATTCAGAAAGTGCACCAAACTGCCTTCTCTCTGTTCATCTTCGCTTGTCAAACAATTTATGAAAGGACTTTTCCGAGCTTTTCCTCCAGTGCGGGCACCTTCTCCAGACTGGGAACTCAATACCGTGCTGGCGCAATTAATGAGACGACCATTTGAGCCTATCCACAAAGCTGACCTCAAATTCCTCACGTGGAAGGTTGCCATTCTCCTGGCTCTTACTTCTGCACGAAGGGTTAGTGAAATTCAAGCTTTCACTATCACAGAACCCTTTTACGCTTCACTAAGGACTACGTAACTCTTCGAACAAATCCTAGTTTCATCCCTAAAGTACCGTCTCAATTTCACTTGAATGAACCGGTAAAGTTAAGAACTTTCTTTCCGGATCCATCCACTCCAGCTGAGAGAGCTTTGCACTCTCTTGATGTTAACCGTTGTTTAAAATTCTACTTACAGAAGACTAAAGACATCAGGCAATCCAACCAATTGTTTGTGGCCTATGGTCAAGCGACACTTGGGACTGCAGTAACGAAGGCAACAATAGCCAGATGGCTAGCTTCTACGATTCATTTCTGCCATGACAAAGCCAACAAACCTTTGCAGAGAAAGGTTAAAGCTCATTCTACCAGGACTGTGGCAGCTTCTACATCATTGTTTGCTGGAGTGACTCTGGAGAACATCTGTCATGCTGCGACATGGAAAAATGTCCACACGTTCACGAAGCATTACTGTCTGCAATCTGCACAACAAGATGATGCAGCTGTTGGACAAGCGGTCCTACGCCATCTCTTTCATTAAGGTCAGATTCAGGTATTTTTCTCTTTTATATGCTACCATGTTTCATGTAACATGCTTCTTTATATGTTTAATAGCTGGATATATAGATATATTTCTATGTTCATATTCTTGCTTTATTTCGGTAATGTTTCTTAATATGCATTTTAATTCCTTAAAGGCTTGGTTGGGTATGTTACAAATTTCTCAACCATTATGGATGCGTTTTGGGAGTTTATGAACACTTGTCTCCCACCATCCGCAAACGACGATACTTTTGGCTTACTGCTTGCTACTCTGATTCAGGCATGTGAATCTATGAAAGATACCCCAATACTGGATAAGAAAACAAGTTACTTACCTGTAACTACAGTTATCCAGTATTGGTATCTTTCATAGATTACGTCAAAAAAGAGAGAGGGGGGACCAGGAGCCTGTTAAGGTCCAGTGTCCGTGCTCCATGAGTGAACGTCAAATCACAAGAGACACTGTTCCAAGATAGGGGTGCAAAATGTCACCCACTCATCAAAAAGAAAAGATTGAGAGTAGAGTCAATATAAAGAGGAAGAAGAAATAGAGAGAGGCAAAGATATCTCCCCAGTTTCAAGAATCCAATCCCGAAGGGAGGGCCAAGTCTTGCCTTCTTAGTAGCCCTCACACACCCCAAGGGATGTCATGCTTCATCATGGGGCCTGTGCTCGCTCGTCGGGCCGCGCTGCAATGCCCTACTGGGTCCCTCGAAGGTCACTTTGCGGAGATCTTTAAGAGAAAAGCCGCTAGATGAGTGCGGGTGTGTGGGTGGATCCGGAAGTGGTGAAGTGCGTGCAGTGAAAGATACTCAAAATTAAAACTACCTAGGAGTATCCACAGGAAAAATTTTAATAACGTGGTACCCTGGTAGACTAAAACCCGAAGGTTAATAAGTTACTGTAGGGCTATATGTGCCCGAGTAACTATTACAAGGTCGACATGTTTCACGCCTGGTGTGTCTGAATGATCAATGGCGTTCCTCAGGACCTAACAGTGGAGATTATAGGTTTAGTGCACGTAAAATGGGGTTCCAAAGTGAGGATGGTAACCCACATGAGTGAAGGGTATATCTGGGCAATCCACAAAACTGTGTTCCTTACAGTGTGGTTATTATCTAGACTATAGATATGCCCAAAACAAAGAGTACCTAGGGAGATAACAGACAAACAATAGAGATAAGCATGTTTCTGTGTCAAACGTGCCACGGTATAGGTGCTTGGTAATACGTTGCTCGATGTACACAGTAGCAGTGAAAAGACATAGCACACCAACATATATTCAACAAAATGACACAGACTCATTGTGACTTAGTCTTATCTAGTCAAAGTCATCAGCAACTTCCCGTGGAAAGCAGCGGGGATCCATCAAAAGCGCAATGCCAGCAAACATGGCCACTGTGCTCGAGGCCCCCCGCTTGCCCCCCGAGGACGGTCGCGGTTACTAGATAAGACTAAGTCACAATGAGTCTGTGTCATTTTGTTGAATATATGTTGGTGTGCTGTGTCTTTTCACTGCTACTGTGTACATCGTGCAACGTAGTTCCAAGCACCTATACGTTTGACACAGAAACTTTCTTTTTCTCCTTGTTTGTCTGTTATCTCCCTAGGTACTTCTTGTTTTGGGCATATCTATAGTCTAGATAATAACCACACTGTAAGGAACACAGTTTTGTGGATTGCCCAGATATACCCTTCACTTATGTGGGTTACCATCCTCACTTTGGAACCCCATTTTTACGTGCACTAAACCTATAATCTCCACTGTTAGGTCCTGAGGAAACGCCATTGATCATTCAGACACACCAGGCGTGAAACATGTCGATCTTTGTAATAGTTACTCGGGCACATATAGCCCTACAGTAACTTATTAACCTTCGGGTTTTTAGTCTACCAGGGGTACCACGTTATTAAAATCTTTCCTGTGGATACTCCTAGGTAGTTTTAATTTTGAGTATCTTTCACTGCACGCACTTCACCACTTCCGGATCCACCCCACACACCCGCACTCATCTAACGGCTTTTCTCTTAAAAGATCTCCGCAAAAGTGACCCTTCGGGGGACCCATAGGGCATTGCAGCGCCGGCCCGACGATGAGCACAGGCCCCATGATGAAGCATGACATCCCTTGGGGTGTGTGAGGGCTACTAAGAGGCAAGACTTGGCCCTCCCCTTCGGGATTGGATCCTTGAAACTGGGGAGATATCTTTGCCTCTCTCTATTTCTTCTTCCTCTTTATATTGACTCTACTCTCAATCTTTTCTTTTTGATGAGTGGGTGACATTTTGCACCCCTATCTTGGAACAGTGTCTCTTGTGATTTGACGATCTTTCATAGATTCACATGCACCCACCCTCCTCCCCGGCGAGTCAGTTCTTTATGATTTGGGAATCTTACTTCCCTCTTGTGCTAAGAAAATCTGAGGAGAACTGGCTCTGCTGACAGTGTTCTAGAGGCTGCCGGACCTTGTTCTGTCATGCCTCTTTACACCACATCCTGTGTGCTTTTGGTGAATCAGCTTTTGGAACATTCCTTGTAGGCCACTCACCCATATTTTCGGCAGTGTTTTTTGTAATCACCATTGACAAGTGAAATTGGGCCTTAACTGTTACACACCAAAAAGTCTTTGCCTCTTCTAGGGTTGAGAATGACTGTTGTTTCTTTAAACTTAGATCGCTCCCTGATATTATTATATATTTGCACAAGGCATGCTGCCAGAAAATTTTAATTTTCTTTTAACATGAGTTTGCTAACCCATCTGATTTGGATTTACCCACTTTGAGTTTTGTTGAGGTGTACACCTCTTGTTTAGAAATTGCAGATTACATTTTCTGCTTTTCGTCTTCCTTCCACTTTGAGAATTTAATTTTGGAAATAAGGATCTTGACTTACCTAAATCTTTTAGTGCTGAGGCATAGTAAGATTGGCAAAATTCTTTAAATATCTTGGTGGCATTGGCTTTGTTAGTCAAGATCCTTCATTGTGTGTCCTTTATGCCACTTATGTATGATCTGTTTTGTAAGTCAAGAGGCAACTCAGCCTCTCTTCATCACTCCAGTGGTAATCCTTATTAGTGTTTCTCAGCAGCCCTCTTATGATACTTAGTCACTTTGCATCTGGTCTTGATGAGTTCCTTCCTCACTTACAAGTCTCCGGAGTTTTGTTTAAAAAGTGTCTCCCAACGCTCCAGAGGTGTCTTTTCCTTCAACAGTAAAAGTGTTTAGAAAGCTGTTGTATAAGAGCAACAGAGGGGAAAAAACTGATTTCGAAGTAAAATTGAGCATGAAATCTATACAAAATACAAACATCAGGGGTATGCGTAGTATATAGAGATTAGCATATTCACACTGCTAGTTCTTTCTGTAGGATAGTTTGCTACAATCTTCAAGAGGTGAATGCTTATTTTTGCTTCATGTTAGTCCTATAGTAATGTGGTGCTCGCAGTAGTCAGTGGAAGGGAGTTCAATGTTGTGGGTATGATAAAGTAGAAGGACCAGAATCTGAAAGGTGCACAGGGCAGACTAGATGAAGTGCAGGTGGGGATATATTGGATTAAGGTGTAAAAAGTGGATGTTCCATGGACAGTTGTAAAGACTAGCTATAGAAGTGTATATAGGGCTCTCTTTTTGTCAGAATGCCAGACATATTGATAACAATAAGTAGGGGTGTTTCTGGGGGGATTATAAAATACTCTAGTGGAAAAGTTTTACTTCTTTCAAGAGTAGAGAAAGTGTGATGGTGAAGGCCCCACTAGAAGACTTTTGCAATACCTAGTTTGCCAATAACTGGTGAGATGTATAGTGCCTTGCCTGTGTGAAAATGTTAACAAGGATAGATTTTACATATATTTAGTACTTGATATTTTGCTGCAATAGCTGTGGTGGTGACGAAGGATGGCAATTGCTTGGAGGGGTTGAAAAGCACACCAACGCTTTTGGTAAAAGACAGAGAAGTCCATAAGGAGGGAGCTAGAGCTAGGAGTACATGTAGTATCAGAAGAAGAAGGAAAGTAAATGACCTCGATCATGAAAAATAACACTGTCTCATTAGATGCAATGCAATTGTTCTATTTTTTCCAGCCACTACGTTGATTCTTAACCCCATTGTTCTCCCAGTGAGCCTCAACAGCAGTTATATAGCATTTCACTTGTGCAGTGATTTTGAGGGATGTGTTTAAGAGCTTGCACCTCTAGTTAGGAATGACTAGCTAGTGATTGTAACATGAGCCAGTAGAAATATTGGCAAAGAGTGTAGTCTCAGAATGTATGTTGCTAGATGGGTGGAACATACATGTTTTGTTACTGGGTCACTTTGATGAAGCAGATTCAAAGCAGGTCATTGCAACACACCAAGTATGCCTGTCTATCGTCAGTCCAGTCTTAGATAGACTTTCAAGTGGTGTGTGGCGTGCTTGTGGTAGGATGCAGTGTAGGAGCTATTGATTGACTGAAAGTAGAACAGAACGGCTTAGAGGTCAGTGCAGTCTCCCTTTGTCAATCGAGACAACATGAGGATTGAGGTTTGGTTGATTGCTTTAAAAGTCCCAAAATCAATTGAAGAAGGCATTTGGATATATCACCACCTTCATGCAGATTGAAGTAAGCTAGAACCATTCTGAAGTTCAGCAGGGGCATTCAAAAGCCCCATCGATGTTCTCATCAATTTAGTACAGCACTCTGCTTTTGTAGGTCATGGGAAATATCTTGTGTGGATATGTGTTTAGTCTGTGTTCATCCAATGGATTTTAGCACTAGCCTTGTTAAAGTTCATTCTTCCTGAGAAGCGTAACCAGTTTTAGGATTCTTTCAAACTCATAGCCAATGTTTCCTGCACTTATAATCTTCAAACGGAGATAAATTCATGTGCTTTAGGGTAGATAAGTCTGTGTGATTGCTACTATTTTTCAAAGAAATGGTATGTTCATAGCATGTGTGGCTTGTATGTATGTAAAAAGCTGGGTCTGGTGGCTCAGTGGACTAATGCGTCCACTGCAGGGGCCTGGCCTGTGTTCGACCTCATGGTCACAGGTTCAAATCCCGGCGGGTCCACTCAGCCCTTCATCCATCTGAGGTCGATAAAATGAGTACCATTGAGTTGGGTAACAATAACCATTTGTTATTCAGCGCCAAGATACCCCGGGGGAAATGTGCACTTTATGAATACACAATATGTACACATGCTCTGCATACTAATGCCATCTAGTGTTGGGTGCTGACCTTTGCAAGTTGTTTTTGTTCAAAGAAGGCCTTTGAGTCATGAGATGTACTTTGACTGCTCCCTTTTCCACCATGCGTATAGGCACTAAATCCATGGTACATTGTGTTTTTTCCCCCGCTGTCAGGTGTGAACGTACACAGAGAGGGCTCAGTCAGTTGTGTTCTTCAAAATATTTTCACGTCCACATGGCTCAAATTCAACACAGACACTTCGGAGGAAGTGTCTTCTTCAACAACTCTTCTTTACTCTAGCCCACTGGACACCTTCAGAGGACCGCTGACTACTATTCGATGCCTCAGAGATGCCGGGGGCCTCGCTGCATCCTTCAGGGACCATAAGGCGTTCCTCGACCATCGGCATCAGAAAATGCAGACCAGAAGGTAGTAATAGAACTGTATACCCTTCCAACATTGCCACTAGTGCAACTCCAAGTGTCTGTGGTCAGATCACCCCAATGTCTGCAATCTCTGCCTCCCCAGACTATGCCGACACCTCCTACGAGTCCTGCCTCACCCAGAAGACCTTAGGGTACTCAACAGGGAGATGCTGGGCACACTGCAAAATGTACAGACAAACATCCTCTGTACTACGGATATTTTTGGGGAGGTGGATCCTTTCATCGGCAAAGAGGCGATGACCCAGTTCTATTAGGAATCCTGGCAGGCTTGCAAGTGCCCTGCCAAGAGACTGTATCCTTGAGAGGCTCAGCGCGCAAGGACAAGAAGTATGGAAGGTTGGATAAGAGGTCCCACGCTGAGATAATGCACTGCTCCTGCAGAGTTTGGTCATCGAGCCCCAAGCATTGACAAAAGAACGAGCTGCTTCCAGGGCCTCCACCACCTTCAGATTCATGCTGGCACCAAGAGAAGACTTTGAAGTCAACCGAGTCTCTGCTGAAGGGTGTTGAGCCTTGCTGGACTCGTGCGCCTTACTCCATTCAGGGACAAAGAGCATCCAAAATCAATGCCAACGGCACCACGGAAACTGTTGCAGAAGATCTCGTCTATGCCGAAAACTCCATCGACAGCTGGGTCCAAGGAATCTGAGGCACTGATATTGCAGAAACTGCAAGAAGAACTCAAAGCCGGACAGAAGCGTCTGCTTAATACATCCCATCAATGGAAAATCTCCGCAAAACCACATCCGCCAAAGCTCTGAGACACTACCACGCAAGAGAAGGCTTGCCTTAGAAGAGCCTTTCCGACCTGCTGCCAAAGAGGCACAGGGGCAGGAGCCCTGTTCCTCATTTGGCACTGCTGCTGTCTCCTCCTCCATCACAGTTCTGTACACCACCTCTTCTGTCTCCACCAGAGTCACATTTGGGGTTTTCACATACCTCTTCTCACCCTGGCAGTCGATATGATTCCACCGACCCATATGACAAGCCCTTAGACACCGAGCCATCTGATGACCCTGGAAAGACTATAATTAAGGCTCCAAGTTTTCAGTTTTGACTGATTTTTACAGATGAATCCAGACCTAAAACAATGTTTTCCCCATCTTCATTTACTTTTAAAAGTGGAAAAATACAGGAAATTACGCTTCTTTTAAGTGACTCTCCATATTCTCTGTGAATTCCAGGCTAACAGCTGAGCAGATAGATAACATGGAGAGTTGAAAAAGAGGATTAGATCTTTTAATAACGGCATATGTCAGCATATATTGCTAATATTTACCTGTGGATGTATTGTTTTGTTATATTTGGCTCCTTAATTTGCTAAAACTTGACAGGCATCAAAGTATGAGTACACGTTTGTCAGTTAAATACATGTGGCAATATAAAATTTTACATCTTACTTATTCAATAAACACAAAATAAATATGGATAAATACCTATAAGATGGCCAAAAAATAAATATGGATTAATACAAATGGAAATGTTCATCTTTTTTTATATATTTTTTTTTTAAACCTAAAACTGGGAGCCCTAACTATAATGCCCCCTTTGAGATCCTGATTTGGGCTATTGTTGGATCAGGGCATTCCCTCCGCTTGACACCACAGCCTACCAAGAGGGCATCCAGAGGGCTGCTAGGCACCACACAGTTGTATTCTTCAAGAAGAAAAGGACTTCCTAGTGGAGACTCTTTCCAAGTCTGAATGCACCGTCCAATTCCTACCCATGTTTAAAGGGATGCTTAAATCTTTCCCAGGTCATTTCTAAGGAGCTAGTAAAGGTTATGGTGGTGACAGCTAAGGTAGAACAACGGTACTAGCTCCAATTAGCGACCCCATCTGCATCAGGGGTCAGGTCCTGCCTCACTCCTTCGTGGTTCACACCGCTTGCAAGAAAGCCTCCTCCCAAGCCACAGGCGATGTTCCTCTGCCTGATGAGGAGAGAAAAAAACTTGATGCTGCAGGCAAAAGAGTAGCAGCTGTAGCTGGTGCATACCCAATTCTGTTGGACTTTTCTCCAGGTACAACAGGTTCAGTGGGAGAAGATACAGGAACTTGTCAAACACCCACCAGAAGAGTACAGAAAGAGGGAGAGGAGACAGTGTCCATAGGCATAACCATCTCAAACACCCAGATTTGTTACATGCTTCTTATATATATATATATATATATATATATATATATATATATATTTTTTTTTTTTTTTTCTTATCTTATACAACCATTGTATAACTTGCACAAACGTAGCTGAAGGTGCAATCTACAGAAGTACATCAGTATTATACATATGTAACATCTGATTACAAGTTGGTACAAACATTTCCGTATATATATATATTCATTAGTACAGGCGTTCTGCTTGTCAATGGGTATCTTGTGTTCTCCCTGGTGTCGTCATACTTGTGTTATTTTGAGATTGGGTGTCATCTCCAGTAGATGTAATTCCATAGTATTTCTGCCATGGGCCCCATATATTGTCAAATTTTCTTGGACATCCTTGTGCCTTGTATGTTACTTTTTCTGCTGTCACGTATAGATTTATCCACTTTTTCCATTCCTGCAAAGTGGGTGCAATCGCCCCCGCCCCCCAGTGCTTTGCTAGGTCCCTTTTCCCCACTATTATGCCCAGGTACGCAAAGAGGAGCTTGGTTCTGGGTAGATCTATTTCTGTGGGTATTCCCAGTAATAGGTATTTGGGGTCCATTGGTGTTGATGTCTCTAGTATACGGCTAAGTTCTTGGGTGAGGGAGGTCCAGTATGTGTTGGTTGCTCTACATTGCCATAATATATGGAGGTATGTTCCCACTTCTGTGTGGCATCGAAGGCAGTTAGGTGTAGCTGCCCTCCCGAATTTATGCAGCTGGGCTCTGTCATAGTATGTCCTATGCAGGGTTTTAAATTGCATCAATCGGAGGTTTGATTTTATTGCTACCTCCCTGGGGTGCATCAGTGCTGCTTACCAATCTAGATCTTCGAGGGGCCCTAGTTCTTCCGCCCATTTCACCCTTAAGGTCACTAGTGTGTCTGGTTGGTTATTGGTCAGTGTTTTATATGTCCAGAACATTGCCTTTTCATCTATTTCTCCCATGAGTAGTCGTCTTTCTAGCGGTGAATATTCAGGCAGTGTCTCGGGTTCGATCTGCTGTGATTTTCTGGCATGAGTAACTTGTCGGTATTTGTAGTATTGTGTTTGAGATAGTTCGAATTCTTTCTGTAGAAAGTCGAACGAAGCAAGGGCCCTTCCTTCCAATATGTCTCCTACTTTCGAAATCCCGAGCATGTCCCAGTGTTTGAAGCCTTGCAGCTTTGCAAATTCCTTTAGCCGTATTCCCACCCATAGTGGAGTCTCCTGTGTCACCCTATTATCCCAGCGCATTTCTTTTTCTGCTTTTTTCCAGGCCTCTATCACCACTTGTGTAGCCAGCAGTAGTCTTTTGGTGTCCTTCCCCCCTCACCCCCCCATAGAGGTAGTGAGTGTGGGATTGGGATCTAAATTGGGTTCGTTCCAGTGCATATGTGGGGGTGGGTGTTTGAGGCGTGTTCCCAGTCAGATTTGTTGCATGTTCATCAATGCATTGACAGCCTTCAGGGGCATTAATACTTGTGTCCTCCTCAGAAGACAATCATGGCTTTGCAACTGTGTGCTCAAACCCGAAATCCAGCAGCATCAAGTCAACATGGGGAGCAATCCTGTGCTCTGAAAAAATAATTTCAGGACTGCACTTGACCTCAAGTACGCCTACTTCCCCATTCCCATCCGTTCTGCCCATCACCAGTACCTGGTAATGTTTTTGGTATTTGGACAACACTACAAATTCATAGTGTAGTTCCTTTCGAGGATCACCACAGCTCCAAGGGTGTTCACAAGATGCCTAACAGTGATAGCCACCCATTCAGGACTCGGGGCACTCACACCTTCCCCCTCTTCGATTATTAAGATGATCAAGAGCAGCAGCAGACAGCAATGCCTAGCACACAGCAATGCCTAGCACACAAGCGCAATGATTTCCCTGCTCCACAGCTTGGGATTCACCATAAATACTAACAAGTCCACCTCCACAGATACTGCCCTTCCTGGGATCTTTGTTGACTGTAGTTACAGGGAAAACTTACCCCCACCACCAGAAAGTGGTGGTATTCACGCAGCTTCTGCTCATTTTCAGCCCAGTCATCAGCTTCTTCTAGAAATGATGGCCTCATGCATTCACATTGTACCGCACGCCACGCTTCACACATTTCCCCTTAAAGAGTGCTTTGAGAGGTAGTGGTAACAGGGGAGAGTCTTTGGGGAGATCTAGTGTTGGTTAAGGCAACACTCATTTTGTATTGGTGGAACAGCAACAACTTGTAGCAGGGCAGGCCTTTCTCAGACCCATTTAAGAAGGTGACCTTTATCATGGACGCTTCCCTCACAGACTGGGAGGTGCATCTCGGTGCCAAAGTTTTGCAAGGAGTGTAGGCTCCTCCGCACTTGGATTGCCACTTCAGTTACCTATAAATACCGGCCGTATGCTTAGTTCTCAAAGCTGCCTTCCAGGTCAATTAGGAGAAGGAAGTCTTCCTCAAGAAGGACAATACCACAGCCATGTATTATTTGCAGAAACAGGGTGGCACACACTCTTCCCCTTCATCTAGATCTCAACACTAGTGCAGGGGATTTGACATTGGCCAATCTCGCACATCATTCAACTCTTAGCGGAACATATTCCAGGGATGTACAACGATTTTGTAGACCTGTTAAGTAGGGCGCATCAACAAGTTCACAAGTGTGAATTCCATCTTCAAGTCCTATAGATGTACTTCCAGCATTAGGGTACCCCACAAATAGATCTATCCGCCACCCCCTAAAACACAAAATGCGCAAGCTTTGCTTCCAGCTACCCACAGGCATATGCACTGTGGATGAACTGGTCATGGATCTTTGCCTTCACTTTTCATCCTCTCCCGTACTTGGTGAGGGAAATGAAACAAGTGTTCAATGCGCTCATCCTGGTGGCCCCATTTAAGGCAGATACTCCTGATACTCCATGCTCTTGGAAATGTCCATCAGCCCCTATGAGAAGTTGATGCTCAGGCTAGATCAGACACCCAGACCAGAGACTGCTTTATCTAGCAATCTGACACCTGAACTAGTAGAATTTTGATACCTATACCTCCACCAGCTATGCATGACCATTCTGCAGGAGGCATGTAGACCCACCGTACAGGCCTGGTATACTGCAAAGTGGAAAAGGTTTGTCCATTACTGCCTTTCAATAAATATATACCACTTGACTCTAAAGTCCAGTACATAGTCTGCTGCCTTTTACATTTACAGCAATCATGCCTTGCCTATGTATCAAAACGCCTATATCTCGCTTGCATGCAAAAGTGGGAACTTTCTTCCCTCTTTAGAATACCATTATGCAAGGCTTTCGTGGAGGATCATAACTCCTCAAATTACCCCCTGTCCGCCTTTGGACCCAAAATATAGTCTTCATGAGGCTTATGTGGCCACATTTCGGACCTTTATACTCATGTCCCCTACAGTTCCTTTCCTGGAAGGTATCCTTCTTGGTAGCAATAACTTCCCTCAGGCACATTAGTGAGGTGCACTCACCTTACAAGAGCCATTCATTCAGGTTCACAGAGATAGGGTTCTTCTCCCGACCAACCCCAAATTTCTCCCAAAGTTTATTTACACTTGCACCTCAGTCAGACCATAGAGCTGCCAGTCTTCTTTCTGCAACCATATTCAGTAGCAAAAAGGGATTCACACAAGCCAGATGTTAACATCTCTAATGTGCTACATTAACAGGACCACACATTTTCTCAAGTCTAATCCGCTCTTTGTAGCCTTCACAAAACCTTACAAGGGCCATCCCATCTTTAAGGCAGGTATAGCAAGATGGATAGTCAAAGTGCAAATCCAAGTGCATCCAAACTTACTACAACAAAGCTAAAAGTCTTACCTATACCTCCCAGGGCACTCTCCGCCCAGTAGAAAGGGGCATCTTTGGCTTTCTTGGGGAATATTCCACTATCTGACATCTGCAAAGCAGCCATCTTGTCAACCCCATGCACTGTTGCCAAGCACTACTAGGTGGACATTTAGCCCACCAGCAGGCTGTGGTTGGCCAGACAGTTGTAAGGACTTTGTTCCAGGTATTTGCATCATCTGCTCACTAGTCGCCGCTTATGGATGGTGACGCTTTTTAGTCTACACAGGACAAGAATATCTATAGCCACGCATGCTACAAATGCAAAGTGTAACTTACCTTACCTAGCATCTGTTCGTAACATGCAGTGCTGTAGATTTACATGCACCCACCCTCCTCCCTGGAAGCTGGTGATAATTGCAGATCTCTTCTTTTGTTACTCAGCTGACACTGCACAATACGCATAGTGTACCACACTAGACTCACTCAGCATACATTGTGACCCGCTTTGCGAAAAACAATCTAACATGGAGTCTGTGTCCACGCGTATTGTGGACCAAGGGAGGAGTTACTGTACATCTTGTGATTCGAAAGACTTCTTCAAAGAAAAATAACTTGCAAATACCCGAGCTAAACACTAGATGGCAGGAGTTTGCAGAGCATGTACATCTACAACACTATACTCGATGACAGATGCTTACAGGATAAGTAAAAAAAAAAAATTATTTTTCGAGGCATCTTGACTAGTACCTGTATTTTCCACTTGTTTCAAATTATGATCTGTAAATTATCAAATACTGTGTTACGACCATTTATCAATGCTTCCATCATTACCAATGGAAATGTGGCTCCTGGCTCACACACCCTCGTCCTGGCGAGTAAATCTGGGTGGAAAAATGTTGCATTTTACGTATAAACTATGAAATGTGCTATTCTGCACTAACAGATGGTGAAAACCTAATTAAAGTGCTGAATATAAACAAGAACGTTATGATAGTCACTAAGTACTCAGCCACAAACGGCATTCATTTAAAAATTAGCTCATATTCTTTTTTTCCTTTCTTTAGAATCGTCAACCACAAATAAATCAAATAAACAATGTGGCTAACATGAATCTGTCACTTCGGCCAGGAGTCCCGACACAGGTGAGGGAGCAGGTACTGTGAATTACAATACGTATGCAACATGTTTCATTTATGTTGTTTAGGACTTTGTCACCAGTTGTCGACAGTAAAGCGGAAGTTTTGCAATTCAGCTAGATGATTTATTCTTAGCCCAAACATTGTGGGGAACGTTTCTTCCACGAAAATGGGTACTGTGCACTTCTCAGATAATTAATGCTGATTCTTGTAGCCATCAAAGTGTTCCTCTGATCCCATGCTGTGTGACTGCTACGACCAGTTGAGCTATTGTCGAAGAGAGCACCATAGATAGCTGTCATTGGGTCTGGCTAAAGGTGCCTGTCATGACTTGGTCCATGTGGCAGTGTTAGTTATTGGCTTGGACATCATATTGAGTTGTTCTGAAGATCAAGCAGACCTTACAACATATCAGATGCTATCCATCCGTAAGGGACGATTCATGTTCTGCAATTATTGACTTCATCCTGTTGTAGGAGCAGACTATTGTCGCTCTCCGTCATTGGTGTCAGGAGAGAAGGTGACCAATATTATGGCCAGAGTTTGTGGCATTGGAATCATTGCCCACATTAATGCCACCATGAAGTAGTTAAGATGTAATGTGTTTAATCTGTTTACTGAATTGTTCATTTTTGATAGCTGCATTGTTAGAGTGGTGCATCTACTGTGTGGCTGGAGAAATGCTCTAAATGCGTTTAACTTGCAAAATTGTTTTCACACAACAAACATAATGTACATTAATTGTTTTGAACATTCGCAGGGTCCTATCAATGCACAGATGCTGGCTCAGAGGCAGAGAGAGATACTGAGTCACCACCTGAGACAAAGACAGTTGCAACAACAACAACAACAACAGCAGCAGCAACAACAACAACAACAACAGCAGCAGCAACAACAAGTGCAACAGAGGACTATGCTAATGCGAGGGCAGGGTTTGAACATGACGCCCAGCATTGTAGCTTCTGGTGGTATTCCAGCAACAATAAGCAATCCAAGGATCCCACAGGCAAATGCACAGCAGTTTCCATTTCCACCAAACTACGGTACTGGACTTACATCTCCACCACCTTTCACCAGTCCTTTCTCCCCGGTGTCCCCCAGTCCGGGGTCACAGCTCCTCTCTCACAGCTCCTTGCATGGCTCCCAGATTAATCTGGCTAACCAGGGGATGATGGGAAACATGGGAGGACAGTTTGGCCCTGTCTCGAGTCCCCAAATGCAGCACAATGTCTTCCAGTTTCCCAGCTCAGGTACCACCTTTTCTCTGAGTGCAGGTATTTCTTTACGAATGACAGATGTCTATAGTTATATATAGGCTTGCCAGGATCTGCGTACAAAAGACATTCCTGCCTATTTGTATCCAGCAGTGTTTGGAAGTACGGATAGGTGCAAACAATGCTCATTATGGCACTGCCTCCCCACGCATGTTTATTTTTATGCAAATATATGTATGAATATTTATATATCTACATATATTTTCGACCGTCAGTTTCTAAATACTTCATAGCATGGGAAGTATGGTCTTTGTGCTTGTTGTAACCGCATTTAAGTGGTTCATCTGTAAAAGAAAAGAGGCAATTGAGTGTATGAATTTCGTCCCACAGAAATTCTGTCGCTTTCCTAATCCCACATCACAGAATTTGTCAAGCCTATACATCTATAATAGGCAGAGTCATTCTGTCCATGTATTTAAATAAGCCGCTGTCTGCTTTGCTCTGGGTGCGGTCATTTGTTAGCCATTGTTTGTTGCTTGTTCGTGATATGTTTTTTATATTCAGTTCACTGGGTGCTTGATGGTGCTTCTCGTCAGATCATTGGATCTAACATTTCTCTACCACCCATGATTTTCTCTCTCCTCTTTCTGGAGTGAAATTATTTTCCAGGCACTAACATCTTGCTGTATGTAGCCAGCCAGTATGTGACGCAGTGTTGTGCAGCAGGCATGCTGTCTGTCTTCTGTGCATTTCTCCTGTAAAATATAGCTGTGGCATGCTAGTTTTGTGTTTCTTAACAATGAAACCATTTGTTTTAGTTGCGGTTTACAGTGTTTAGTAATGCAGTGAAGCTGGACATTTTTGTAATTGGTTGTTGGTACTGCACACACACGTGTTTTGGGGTGGAATAGAACCTGTGAAGGCACATAGAAAGGTAAACCGATTTAAAAAGTGACCTTAATGCCTAATAGATTAGCAAAGTCATGTCACTTAAACCGAAGAACATTAAATTGATAGATGCGAGTCCCATACTCTGGCACATTTGCGCGCTGCCTTAATGTACAGTGTACGTGAGTGCTGTATTTTAAAAGGCATTTTAAGTTCAATCTTTCAAATAAATGAGATTTTAGATATTTACATTTAAAACTTATTGCATCTGTGTGCTATAAAAGAAATGTTTTGTTAAGAGAAATTTCCAAGACTAAAAGTGCCTGTAAGGAACAACTTTGCAAAACTCGGAAAATGTAATTAAAATGTCTACACCTTAATGTAAAATTAGAACATGCACAGGATTTGTATTGAACGAGTTGGTTATTGCAATCCCCGACTAAATCTGATCAATGTGATGGCAGTTTTCACTCGAGCTAATAGATAGGAATTTATCAGGTTACTAGTGACATCAGGTCTTGTCTATAATTTTACACCAATGAAATAAGACAGTTGAGGTGGGGTCCTAGGGAATTTAGAGACCAGCGAGGATTGGATCCCTATGCAATAACGATACAACACATGAAATCCTCGGGTCTAAGAACACAAAAATATGCCTGAAGAAGAGACAGCAAAGATGATCTCAATGTGCTTCAAAGGGGATCCCTTAATTAGGACGTAATCCCATCACCCACCGAGGTGGCATGCTTCATCATCTGGGATTCTCCTCTTGACGGGGAAACCTAGCTCCGCCAAGGGCTACTACCCCCTCACTGTGAGGGAGGAGCACAGGGATGTTTTTTATTCCTACACTATTTAGGATATAAAAAATCCTTTAGCCGAGAAGACAACTGAATGGGTTGGGTGACAGACGCAGTGCAAAACTTAAAGACAGAAAAAATGTGAGTGAGTGATGTTAAAACTAACTACCAAGATCAATATGGACTTTATTAGTTTGTTCCTGGTGTCCAGATTAAAAACAGTGCAACTGCAGTTTTAAATAATAACTGCGTATGATGAAGCATGCCACCTCGGTGGGTGATGGGATTACGTCCTAATTAAGGGATCCCCTTTGTAGCACGTTGAGATCATCTTTGCTGTCTCTTCTTCAGGCATATTTTTGTGTTCTTAGACCCGAGGATTTCATGTGTTGTATTATAATTTTACTCCTTCATGCCAAACAGTGGCGAGCATCAAGAATAGCATTTAGCATCAGAAAAATGCCCTTTCTTCCAGTTAATCAAAGCAAATTCACGTTTCACAATCCTGTCTGAATTGACACTAGCAATAACTTGAAACGGTTGTTCTCTATATTGATGACCATATTTGTGCATATTCTACTGTCTAAACTTCTGTCCACGCTTAATAGTCAGCTGTGAATAGGAGCACATAGTGTTAGATATGGGATTTGAGCAAACTGTCCCATGCTCTTCTCGCACATTCGTCTTCCAATGAAATATCAATTTTCTAGCTAGGAAAAACATTTGTATGATATAGTTTGGGGCACTGTATCCCAGGAATTGCCTCAGAACGCACTTGTTTTGTACTCCGGGATTTATGCACAGTAATAATTTGGAGCTCTATTGAGCACCCTTTTAAGTGGTAACCTGATGTGAAAACGTCAACAAGAATTTTATTTTAAAATAGTTTGCTTGATTGCCAATAGGACCAGTAGAAAAAGGATCCACACTGTGGGGAAACGCCAACTCGAGGACAGTACCACAAGAGTAAAAATCAGAGGCCTTGCTTCTTGATGCCTACAGAAAGAATCACAGGAGCGTCCTCTTAATGCAGTGATCACATTAGCCTGTCCCTCTTCATGAAAACGTGATAGTGGGGGTTGTTCAAAATGTGGCCATCATGGGATTTTAATTCATAATCCTGAACACTTAAAAGTCCCCTCCCTTAAGCAGATCCCAGAGCACATTTACAAGAGATAATCTCTTAAAATGTCTTTTTCTAAATATCTGCCTATATTATGGCTCCAGTCATAGAATAGAATTTTTTTTAATTTAAAAAAGAAACGAGTTACTAATTATGTTGTCACTGGTGTAAAACCAAATGGTTTCTAAAGACATTCTTGAAACATTTTTTAAAGGGAAATAAGAAAAGAAAGGAAAATGTAGCAAAATATGCAACAGCACCTCTAAGCTTAATTTGTTGCTTTCTCTTTAGTGGAGCCTGAAGCAACCTTACCTCATCATACCCTGCACTGCTAGTTTTATGACTCTTGGGATCCAGATGTCAGAGCTTGGTCTGTACACTTTATCACTTTCCTGATCGGAACAGTCGGCCAGGTAGCATTGTTTTCACTTGAGATGTTTCAAGACAAACATGCTTGTCCAACTTTTTCTGGCTGAAAATCTTTTCATTGTTTTATACTTTGTAGACCTATATGCCAAATGGTGGGTTTTCTATGTTTATGTACCCCTTCTTTGGGTAGAAGAAATCAGAAAAAGACTCCTAAGCTCTTTGTTGCCTATGCCTCAGTCACTCACAATGCATACAAGTCTAATTTGTGCCTGACTAAATCAAGCATCCTTAATTCCAGAGAATCGGTCTGTAAAGCAGGCTGTAAGATGCCAGCAGACTGCAGAAGCATAGTGACTGGTCTCAGGTTGCAGGGAGCTTGCTTCTTCAACTGAGAGCTTTTCTGTCCCCTCTCAGCAATAGATAAAAAAAGATGCTAAGATGTAAAACATCCTAATTCCCTTTCTTCAACTTCAGGAGGCATGATGTCAAGGAGAGCCATGCTAGTGAACTGCTCACTATCAAGAGCAAAGATGATGTTGAGTACCATCAGGGTCGAGCAAAACATAACCCACTCCATCGAAGGCAGGTTCTAGATTGAGACAATATTCATCTGTGAAACATTCTGTGTTGTTCAGAACATTGATTGTGAAGAACTTGGCTGGCTAGTACTTAAGAGTCCGACTATGCTCTTGCATACTGTCCGCCTAGGAGGACGACTGCAGTCTTTGTCATCCCAGATCTTCCTTTGGATCCATCTCACTGTACCACATTCACTTTCCAAAAAGGGACTGAAATTGAAATGATCCTACAGAAGCCTCCATCTGCAAGAAAGGCAACTCCAGAGAAGTATTTGTAATTAATACTTCTAACTGCAGATTTCTCACCTTTTAGAATATTCCCAGGCTTCAGACTGGATCTGGAGATTTTGTTTCAGCAATGCTCCCCACATGCCTGTAAGTGGCTCCATATAGCTCAGTGGAAATTTTATTCCACCTCAGAAGTGACAGTGGGGCTGCATATAAGCACCACGCCTGTATGCTGACGTCAGTTCCTTCCTTTCTGTGCCATTCCATGCAAATTTGGAGCTCGGCTCCCACCTTGTCATCTTACCAGCGACTCCAAAATACATCACTGACATTGTGCCCGAGAAGATGTCGCCTCCAGAAAACAGGATTCATGCCATGCCACTACTCCAGGAAACAGATGTCGGTCACAGAGCCACACAATGAGGGACTATGGTGCTAGAGCTCAAGTCTTGAAGTCATGCAAGAAGTCCACTCGAAGGCAAGCAGGGAGCGGGAGGTGAAATTTAATCCCAGATCATAAGAAATCTTGTTTGAAACAGAGGTCCCACTCCCAAGTCACGGTGCTGGTCCTGCATTAAGCCCCATTTCTGCTCATATTCTTCCGTAAAGTTGCAAACATTCCATATGCTTAAGGAAAGCAAAGCAGGAGTTGTCCCCAACCCGATAGCCAGTCTGGCGAACAGTCACAAGGATGTCCCTCAAAGCATCTGGCGTCTTCGAACTCCAAGTCATTTCCGACACGGCCCAAATTCCCCAGGCAGTCATCGACAACAAATAGGGACATTCAAGGAGACCATGCTACAAATTTTCCAGATGCTACCAGCTCCCTTTAGCACACCTTCAGAGACCCTGTTGCTGCATGGGTCCCCAATTAGAATTCCACCAGAGGGCCTGACTGCAGCTGCCCCAACTGGGTCCCCGGCCTGTACCATGGCCGGTCCAGACTTCCTCTACATCCCCAGGGTCCTTGCAAGTTCCTTCTTTGCCGATGCAGATTCGGCCAGTGCCAGATCCAATCGCTTTGCTGGTCTTTGACCTCGACCCAGAACATGCTGTGAAGAATCTAAGGAGCAACCCATTGTTGTACAGCCAGACGAACAATCTTTGGCTCAGAGTTCAATGCAGTCCAGGGCATAGCTGATGTTTCTCATGACACTGATGATGACGTGGAGATGGACAATCTGCTCCCTTCTCATTAGACTGATGAAGGCCTATACTTAGACTTGAGACATGTCAGTGGCATGATACCTCATCAGAGACAGTTCGGGACATGCCACCTGGTCCAATAATGGAACAAAGTGCCTCTTTTGTCGTAGTAGTGCGAAAATTAGCAGAAGTGCAATACTTGCAATTGCATACTCTTGAAACCAAAGCCAGTTTATTAACTGAAATTCTTCAACCAGTTCCAAATTCATCTGAGCCACTGTTACAATTTATCGAGTTCCCAACGGAGCGCACTCATGCCCACTTGGTCTAAGCCCCCCGCATGCCTGAAAGTGTTTTTTCCTTCTCGTCTGGAAATCCATCACATCAGATCTATGGGTCTTGCAAAGCCTTGAAAGGTGCTTGCCTTTTGTTTCGTCCCTACCTCGTATTACCCCCACACGAGAGGCATGCCTTTTTTCTTGATGCAAGAAGTCTGTTGCCTGTTGCTCAAACGTGCCATCGAATAGGTGCTAGACTCGGAGAGGGGCAGGAGCGATATTCACTCTATTTCCTCATCCGACAAAGAGGACAGGCATCAGGCCTATACTGTACTTCTGGTCATATAATGCCTTTCTGAAGAAGGACAAATTCAGACTGGTCCGAACAAAGGCTGCTTTCTTGACCTTCCGGTAGTTTTTTCTAGAAATGAGCCAAAAGTCCCACATGAGCCCTGTGCAGAGGATTCCCTTTATAGAGGCAAATTCCTTACATGGTAGGGTTCAAGGCCTTTCCGCCATCTGGACATTCACAGTGTCATCCTGATATTTTGGTTCTGTCCTGAGTTTCGGTGAAGATGGTCCTGATGATTGGACTTCTGACTTCGTGCATCCACCTCATTCAACATGCTAGATGGCATATGCGGACCTTGCAATGGAACTGTTGGTCCAAGTACTGCGGTTGCCTCTCCGATTTTCCAAGAGATGGCTCTTTATAGGAGGCATCTGGGGAAGGTAGAGTTCGGTTGCCTGTGGTTTCCAGTGGAAAGCCACCACCACATCAACTTTTATGAGCTTCTCTCATTCCACCTGGCCCTCAAAACATTCCTTCCGAGCATCAAGGTACGCTGGTACAAGTCCTAACAGATAACACAACTGCATGTGGTACTGCAACAAGTAAAGGCGAAAGGCGGAGTCCTAGATGCTTTGCCGGTAGGCCCTATGTATCTGAAGGTGGCTGGACAAGCTGAAGATACTTTTGGTAGCCAATCACCTAGCAAGATACCTGAAGGCCCGAGCAGATAAGCTGAGGAGACATCTGCTTGTTGACCCTGAGTGCGGTCTCTTCCCGGGGTGGTGCAAGGCATCTTCTGTCAGTGGGGCATGCCCTGGCTAGATCTGTTCACCACTTTGCAGTGTCAAAATGTATGCATACTGGAGTTTCCGCCAAAAAGACGATAGGACGTGTGTCTCATGTACACATTCTCGCTACTTCATCTCCTGCCTCTAGTCCTGAAGAAAGTCAGGACAGTCTAGGCCCAGGTCCTCTTAATAGCCCTGAACTGGGCCAGGAGAGTTTGGCATGTAAAGCTCCTGATCATGACATTTTATCCAATCCAGCTACCCTGTCAGATCACCTCAAACTACACCTCCTTCATTGGAGATTGAGTAGCAACATTCTTCCACGAAATACATCTACACTGGCTGCTGGAAAAAGTTTGTGGCCTGGTTTGGATGGTCTGTTCACTTGACCCTCTGAACCTCAAACCCTTTGAGGTAGTTTGTGTTGTCACTGGTTTAGAACAGCCTTGCAATAGACACAGTTAAGTATTACTTTTTGGGCATTTTGGCCATTTATGTTTTCCTGATCAACCCTCTCCCTTAAACATTACTGATTGTGATGAGCTTTTTGAAGGGCCTGACTCGTGTTCATCATGCCTCATTGGGGACCTAAATCTAGTCTTGATGTTTAAGTGCACGCCATTTAAGGCTGGGCAGTTGTGTGATGTGGTTTCTGACAATCGAGACAGTCTTTCTTATCACCTGGACTTCTACGAGGGCAAAGAAGGAGAAAGAATATGAAACTTATATCAGCGAGTAGGGGTGGTGATTATTTGTGGCTGCACTCTATTACTTACATGGTGGTAAGAAGTCAAGGTAGAGCTACAAGGTGCCACTTAGGGGCACACAGGGAGCATTACTGACAAATATTTCAGGATCCAGTCAAGAGCATTACCCAAAGGTAAGTAGCTACCTTGCCAACAGCCCATAGAACACAACTGTATTGGCTTTACCTGGCCACTACAGTAGATCTCTGTGTAAGACCATGCAGAGGTTTGCACTTTACCTCCCGAAGAACAAGTAGCAAGATTTCAGGGAAGTACTGAATGAAGGCCTCCTAGATTCAGATCACACCATACCTTCAGCAGGAGGTTTATTGTGCATTATTTGGAAACTTCCATGGCATCTTCTTGCTTGCTTTAATCCAGATGTCAATCAAGATTCTCAGGATCAAGTAATAGTGATTTACTGTTTACTTATTTTAAGTGATAGAATTACTTAAAAGGGGATCCGTAATTGATCCAAAAATTAAACATATTCAAATAGACATTTCACATGAAGGTAGTATTAATATATTTATTTTATTTTCAGAAAATGTTGGCATAGATATATAGATATATATATATATATATATATATATATATATATATATATATCTCTTGATACCAGAAAGTATTTGAATTAGGGGCAAAAGCATATAGTGCTGCAGAGATGTTGGACTTATGATTACCCTCAGTAGAGACTGAATGCAGTCTGTTCACTGAACTTTTAAAGCCAGGGCCTTTGACTTCAGAGCCCATGCTGCCATTTACTCACTCTTTCTGGAATGTCACTAGTGAGATTTTGCCTCCTGTGCCGGTTGAGTTTTGTAATTCCTTTGCACAGGCAATACATACGCAAAATATGCCCTGCAAACTGGCCTAGATATTGTAGATTGTGTGGCTTTAGGTATCAAGTGTTGTCATCCATCAGCACGCCTGGATGGGCACCACTGGATTTTCTGGGAGGCCCAAGGCTTTGCTTATGGGTATCCCCTTGGAAGGTATAAGGCTATTTTGCGAAAAAGGATGATTCAATACTGGTGCACTTTAAGAGTATCAGAGCTACAGATCACTCTTTGGGGCTGCTTTTTCTAACCAGCTGGTTCAACCAGCAGCACAGAATGTTTCGTTGATAGTGCAAAGGTCTAGCCTTTTACCAGAGACAACCCTCTAACCTGTTCTGCATACCAAATCTGCCTTTTGTGACTCCAAGAGTGGGGGTAGTAGAACATGTGGCCACCAGCATATGCAGCAATCGTCTTCCTCCTTGCTTAGTCCTGCAGCCATGCCAAACCTCTTGACTTTTTCCTCCTACATTACTTTGGGGCCATGGGGGGAATCATTATTGCTTTTCCCTCTGATTTTCTATTACTTGGGACCAGTGGGTCCTTCAGATTGTTCCATTACTTGGGACCAGTGGGTCCTTCAGATTGTTCCGTTTGGTTACTTCCTTTCCCTTTTGCATGCTTCTCCATATGTTCTGCAACTTTTTGCCCAAAAGTCGCCAATATTCTCTCTCACAGTGCTGATAGTGCTAGACAAAAAAGTGATCAAGCTTGTTCCAGAGGTGGAAAGTGTCTCCGGATGTTACCACTGATACTTTCTAGTGCCCAAAAAGGACATAGATCTAAGGCCAATTTTTATATCTGAGGTTGTTGAACTCCTTCCTCAGGAAGGAGAATGTCAAGATATTGTTCCTTGCACAGGTCCTGTTGGCTTTGGACCCCGAAGACTGGATGGTGTCCTTGGGCATTCAGGACAATTACTTCCATGTGCCGTTCCTAACAGTCCCAAAGAAGTACCCCTGCTGCTTGGTGTGGTTGGTCTTTACCAATTCACAATCCTCCAGTTTGACCTTACTTTGGCCCCTCCAGTGTTCATAAAGATCATGTCTAATCTTGTGGACGATCTTCACTGGTTAGGGTGCAAGTATTCCTGTATCTCCATGACAGCCTGCTGAAGACAAGCTTGCCTCAGCTAGTCTCCAAAAACCTTCAGACAACTGTTTCACTACTGTCCTCCCTGGGCCAAAATCCTACCATCCACCTGTACCGAAGATTCCCTTTAAAGGAGCTATTTTAGACACAGTGGTGTCCAAGGCCCATCTGCCCTTTCAATGAGCCTGGGACGTTCTGTATATGATCTCAATGTTTCAGATGATTGTTCCAGCTGTGGTGGTTGTGAGATTTCTGGGGCTCCTGGCTTCGTACATCTTGTTGGTGCTGCATGACCATTACCATTTGTGGGCCCTCCAATGGAACCTTTACCTGCAGTGGACCCAACACTTTTTGGACGAGGTGGCTCAGAACATTCTGGGGTGAATGCTGAATGCAACTAACTTGAAGCAGGTAGTTACCACACCCGGAACTCACTGTGGTGATGGGTGCTTATTCCATTGGCTGGGTCGATCACCTGGACAATTTAGAGATCAGAGGCCTTGGGTACTCAGTGAAGCAGCCCAATAACATCAAACTTCTGGACTTGTGAGCCATTTGTGTGGCCACAGAAGGCCTTCCTGCCGTTCATCCAGGGCAAGCCAGCCCAAGTCCTGATGGGCAACACAACTGTCTTGTGGTACCTCAACAGATTAGAGCCTTGTGTGGTCCTGTGCGCTTTGCCTGTAGGCTCTCGCAGAGGTTGGCTGCTCAACAGAGTTCCCTGACACTTAACTTGTGGTACCACTCAGTACTTGGGCGGACAAGCTCAGCAGGGGTACTCTTGCCGACCACGAGTGGTGTCTGTACATGGAAGTGGTTTGGGGTATCTTTGCCAAGTGGGATACCTCCTTGGTAGAGCTGTTTTGGTTCCTTCTAACACAACGCACTGTCCAGCCTTCAGCATCCTGGAGTTTCCTCTTTGAGGTTACTTGGGAGACCTGTTCCAACTTTGATGGGTCTATGACTTACTGTACGCCTTCCCACCTTTGCTGTTAATCCTGTGAGTCCTGAAGAAAGTAAGTCTGGACTAAGCACAGCTCATTCTTATTTCCCTAAACTGGGCTAGAAGCACGTGGCACTCCAAGCTGCTGACATTGAGCATTTATCCTCCACTTCAGATGCCCCTTTGCGCGTGGACCTGCTTTCTTAATAACATGGCAGAATCTTTCACCCTAACCTTCACAATCTGCAGCTCCATGCATGGAAATTGAGTGGAACCAACTAAGGGGCTTTGATATGTACTGGAAGGGATGGATGTCGTCCTGGCGCCTTGCTATGGTTCCAAGTCTGTGTATTTTGGTCATTGGGCAATGTTTGTCATTTAGTGTGGGGAAGAGCAAGTTGACCCTCTACAGTCAGGGTTGTCAGATGTGTGGTTTGTAATGTCTTCAGCCCAGCAATGCTCTGCTGTGGGCAGAGTTAAATGTTATTTGTCAGCCATTTCATCCTCCCTTTGTTTACTGAATCAGCTGCAGTGAAACCCTAATTTGGTCTTGACCTTCTTGATGGTTAAACAGTTCAGCAGAGACATTTTGTGTTTGTTTAGCATCATAATGTACATTTGTTTTATTCTTGCAACAGTGAAGCTCTTCCAATTCCGATTTCCTAGAGGTCCACCTGATTATTTAAGGCACCTTTCCCAGTAGGTTCTACACTTTTGAGATCGACACTCTTAAAAAAAATTACTCTCCAGTGGCAGGATCTTGTATTTCATTGAGGCAGGTGCAGTATAGATGTTGCTTCAATCTGTGCTAGTGCCTTCCCTAGAACTGTCAACTAAAACATTTTGCGGTGTTTTGCCACACTCCGTTTCGTCTACTCCAACAAATAAAAACCTGCCTGCTCTATATAAAGTTGTCCCTTTGAAGGTCAGTCCTGGTGCTTAGGGCTTTTTCATTCAGAGGGTTTTGGGTGTTCTTCCTTCAAAGTATATATTGTATGATTTCATCTGCTTCTACTTCTACACACACCTACTCTTGATTGCGGAAGATGCACTACTAACACCCCTTTCCTCTAACACTTTACCTTCACACTTAATTTTCTATCCTTAAGAAATAAGTACTGCTCATTTAAGTATATGGGTAAGTAGACAGATATGGCTATTATATTGCCACAATTCATCCGAAGTTGTTTCTAGGCAGACTGGTTATAGTGGTATGCCCAAGAAAAATAGTGCACATGTTAAATTTAGCATTAAATGCAGGAAATTGTGACGACTGAGTCCAACCAGGGAGTGTCCAGCGTAGGTTTCGGAGGACCGGATGCATCCCACATTTTCAGAATAAACACAAACTATGTAAATGAGATGCCTCAAGCTTGACTTTATGTAAATGTTTTTAGTATGAATATCTGAAAACTCTGGTATGTATCTGGTCTTTCTTTTTGCATTGGACATCTCATTTAGACCATTGGCCAGTCTTTCTTACTGCATTGGTTCCACCCAGGAGCAGTGGTTGGCAAATGATTAAAGAGGTGCAAACCTATCAAAGTCAAAATACTTTATTTCGAAGAAATAAATTCTTACAGAAATATTGCACGTAACCCAATTCATTAATATAAACAATCACAAGTATCATAAGATCAGTAGTGTGCAGGACACATTTAAATCAGTTCAGCCAACACATGACTTCGGCTTATAAAGGATATAGCAATATGAGCATTTAAAAGTTCCCAACACTAAAACTCTATAGAAGGTCAATAGCCCGAAATCCCTCATATATTAAAAACATTTTAAAAAGAAAGAAAGTGACCAATTAACCAGCAGCATGCAACTCGTTTTGCCAAAGTAAAACAAAGTGCAGTATGCACAGCACCTTATCACAATCACAAGGGAATCTCTCAATCAACGTCACTGACCAGGTCAAATTTCCCATCTCCAGACCTGACCATTTCAGTGCATCCTCTTAATGCGATCTGCATCTGCATATTAGTTGGAGATACAACGCTACCGACTTTACGGTAGTGCCAACCTAGATCTTAAAACATTCAGAGGAGAGAAGCCAAACATGGGATGTTCAGATTTTACACAGATATTGACCAGTGGCAATTGCTACATATGATATCTGAGGCCACGCAAAGTATAAACCCATTTCTCTTGACTGTATCCCATACTTTTTGAAAACAGACTGGAGAATCTTCTTTCTTTATTCGAGGAAGAATACACAGTCCAGCAATAGGTGGCTCACTGAATAGTTCCTACCCCGCTTAGAGGGGCATTGTCCATGGTTCTCAGTTATTTCAGTTTTTATCCCGGATATTTGCCAACCAGTTTCAAGTCCCACCCAACCGCAGAATTTCGTTTCATAGAAACTTATCGGAGATTTTATATAAGTACGGGAAGAGGTCCATACTCTCCTCTGAAACTAGGAAGGGGGTAACTGAACTCTTAACCTTGAGCAACTGAAGGTCCTCCCTCCAGCTGGTTTCTATAGCACATTGCCTGAGGCTACTCTGTATTTACAAACCTATGTATATGTTGTTATTGTTCATTTATTCGGACTGGCATTATTAGATTCCTCCCCACATTGCAAAGCTGGTACTCTTGGTTAAATCGTTGAAGAAATTGACCAGTAAGTTTAATTAAGATTTTGTTGTGTCTTACTGTTTTGATTTTGCAAATGAGGCGTTCCTTGGGTCTAGTGCGGTTAATTAGTTCTGTTTAATGCCTTATGCTACTATTATTCAACTGATAATCTTTTCCATCTCAAAACGTGCTATGCAGTGTATCTGCATACATGTCTACTGTCTCATTGAGAATTGGGTTGGTAGAACTTTTTTAGTTTTTCACATATTCTTTCCTGTCGATAGTGGCATTTTGTACACTAAATTGTTCTTCAGCATTCTTTACCTAAACAGTGAAGTTACAACAGTGTTCATGCAACAAGGTGTAGGGACCTTTTTTGTTCCATGTGGTATAACTATGTACAGTATTTGACTCTCACGGTCTTGGTCCGTAGGTGCTTCTTAAATATGGATTTGAAGACCACTGGACCCATTTCAGGTTTTGAGTGTATGAAAGTATTTTTGGTAACAAAAACATGCTTTAATGGGTGCAGAAAAATGTTTCTTTTACATGGGTTTAGTAGAGCATACTGGTCACTCCTGCATAACACACAGATAACATTTCAGCATGAAGTATTTAGATGTTAACAATGTCTTCTGTCAATAGAAAACAAGTCCCACCTTTCTTTTTAGTATCATTGCACTGTTAAATTACTTTTCAGAAGACACTGGTACTGTCATTAAATTCAAGACTTCCCCAGGTGTGTTCACCGTTTGGCTTCCTTCTTTGCTTGCAATGCTTCTATTTTGTTGTCTTTGTGGTGAATGCTTGACCATGATTTGTAATGATACAATTGAAATGTTGCATTAAATCTGAAACAATATTTAATATTCTAAATTCTACGCAAATTAGTTCAAGTTCATAATGAGAAACGAAAGAATGCTTTCATTTGTTATCCTGGAAAGGAGAAGGAATTGATGTTTTTTTTTTTCTTTAAGACTTAGGTTTTGGACATATTTTGGCATTCGTATTTGGTTTGATGATTAGTGCATGTACAGCAGGTGACCTGTTATGCCAACTTAAGTTTAAAATGTTGCCATTCATAAGCAGTAGTGGTGAAAGTGAACTAATCTTTTGATCAGATCTCATACGCTATAATGGAATAAAATAAGAGTCGCGATTTCACTTTTACAATCTAAATAATTTACTTTCCAGGATACACAAAAAACCTAAATATGATTTTTCATTTGATTTACAAATATCTGAATGTGGATTGTTCGCTTTGGTTTTGAGTCGTGTTGTGTTTATTTTCTAGGATTAAGCCAGCAGCCTGATCCTGGATTCACTGGGGCGACGACTCCCCAGAGCCCATTGATGTCCCCCAGATTGACTCACACCCAGAGCCCATTGCTTCAACAGACTCAGGCTAACCCATCCTACCAAACATCGGCAGAGATGAATGGATGGGCACAGGGGAATATGAGTGCAAACAGGTACATACAAAATAGTTAACATCACATAATGTTGCAAAGTTTGTTTCTGATTTTAATTTACAGTGCAATTTTATTTTTCTGCCATCATTGTACTTGGACGTAAAGCTAAACCTTGTAATATTCAAATGTATTGGGTACATTCTCACTGTGACGCACAACTCTGTCTCTATAATATTGCCCATGACTGCCATCCACTCTTCCTTGAAGAAGCACATATTTGCCACATGTTCAGTCTCAAAAAAGTTGTTTGTCTAGATGAAATGTATTTGGTTTCCTGAGAATGGGCTTTATAATACTTTCAGCATCATGTTTTTATTTAAAATCACCCTTTAATAATTGGAGATTAATGTGTATTCTACCAATAAATGGAATGAAATAAAATGCTGAAAAATTACGTTGTGTATTTTCTGATAATAAATTTACAGTAAAAAGTTCTCTCCAGCATTAGATCTCTCATGGAGTCACAAGCTTCAATCATTCCCATGGTTATATTTCAAAAGCAGGACCAAGAAATAGCACTGGAAAACAGCTAGAAACAACCTTACTTTAATGGCACAATCACCTCATTAGACAAAGCATAATCTTCAACCGATGAGGTGAGAGTGCGCTGAACTCCACAGACCTCAGACTGCACATTTCTACTGCAGGTCATATAGGAGGGAGTTAGGTTTTTCTCTTCACTCTTAGACATTAATTCACTCTGTCTCTCTGGGGGTTTGCCCCAGTGGAAGACAGAATGCTTTTTTTTTGGTGAGAAAATGGCTGTGGATCTTGTAATAAGAAAATACCTTTTATGGATGACCCACGTGCTGACTGCATTTATTGACTTTACCTCCAGCACAAACCCACGGATTGGAAAATGTTCTGAGTTTTTGGCAGAATTATGAATGATAAATGAGGCTGAGTGCTCAGATGACTACAGAAGGAAAAAGCTAGTGACCAGGTCTCTTCTTACAAGGAATCCTTTCACAGCGACTTCCTTGAAAGAAAACAGTAACTGAAATGTCCTCCCTAGGGGGTAACATACCTTGGAAGATTATATACAGGCCTATGCACACGCTATTCCTATTTCTGTTTACAATAAGTGTACAGTAAGTGCAAACATATATTTAAGAGACAGAGTACATAAAGTTCTTTAAAGCAATCAGTCGTTTGGTGTTCTCTTGTTCCTTTATTCAAAAGATTGCCCAGCCAACACGTGTTTCGTCGTGGGGATGTACCCTTCGACTTCTTCAGGGCTAAAAAAACATAATCATGTGTCGAGGATCATGTGATCCGAAAGTATTTAGATGTAACATACAATGATGAATACATATTCACCAAGTAGTGGAAACCCTGTGACTCATACAGCTATAATTACATAGCAGTGTTACTACACCCTCCTACTGTGCGAGTTCAACAATTCAATTATACACACATGCTATTCTGTAATGGTGGGTTCAAAGCAAATTACAGATGTCCGAATCCGCATGAAATACACAGATGACAGTATTGCATGCAAGGTGACATTAGTTATTCAATTCATGGACTGCGGCCATCAATGCTACAGAAATCTGAGGCAAAACCCGAATAGTCGCCTGTTAAATGTGAAAAGGTTGAAATCCATTAGATACCCAGCAATAAAATTGGGGGGAGAGACGGAGGGACCCAGACAAAGTTATCCAAGTCCTCAATTTTCAGTGATGTGGGTGAACACTCATGTTTATATTCACCGTGTGTGATTCATGCTCTACAGACTACTAGGCAGCGACGGAGACAAAGTATCCTACCTGCTCGGCTAGCAATGGTGTTCTTAATGTTCTAGAGAAGGGAGTAAAAAGGAACACTAATGTGAGTCTAGTGCTCTTATGTATGGTCTAAATTCAAAGGTGCTGTGAGCCCGAGAGCAGGTGAGTGGAGAACTCTCACCTTTCGACCGGTTCTACTTCCGTCCCGGCCGGCTAGACTGATCGTTTCCACTGCTGTATGCAGTTTTCTCTTCACATTATAGGGTAGAATCTAGGTAAATAAAATACAATAAACTAAGTGACATGGCCTGACAAACGATGTATCAAGGAGATATTAGGCTCCGCTAGTCTCCTGCTCATAAATGTGCCCGCTCCTCACCTTGTGTCCAATAAAAATCCCCAGCGGATGACGTCAAATTATCTTCCGATCTTCAGTTTCAATCTTATCTAATGTCCCCGATTAGCGCCCCATTACGGGCATCTGTGGGGTCAAAATAGTCTAGTTCAGTTCAGTCCTGGTATCGGGACCAGTATTCCCCTATACCTCCCTCCATGTGAGGACAGTTCTCTTACCTCAGCGAGTAAGCTGCCACTGTGGTTCCCGCTCCGTGAATCTCTTGGTAACCCGGAAGTACTGGTCTAGTACTTCCCGTCCCTTAATAGGTGCCGATTGAATTGAACGCTAGAGCGCGAACCGAGAGTAGAATTCGGTTGTGCTGATAAACCGAAAACGGGTCCTATGTGCCGCAGTGCCAGTGTTAAAAGAAATTCTAACTCCTCTACTTAACGTGGGAAAAGGACCTCGTAAAGTGGCGAGCCTGGGTGGTTGGGCAGAGTCGTGGTCCAGTGTGGTGAGTATATACTAATAACATGTCCGCGGATGTGTCATAACAGAACACGACAGAAGTGCACCTGTAAGTGTTAATAAACATGATGTTCTCCAGCATGACAAAGCAGATAATCATAAATAATAAAGTCCGAAACACTATCTAAATGGTGGACGGGTACAGGAAAGGGATAGATTCAATGTATAGAAGTAGAACATTATATGGGACGATGGGTACAACATTATATGGTTATTTCATCTCAGTGTCGCGTATTGTATCACGGCATTAGAATCAGGACAAGTTTCAAATGAATCATATGTATGTCTCGATAGCTTTACATGTTAGATGACAGTAACAATCTAACCGCTTGTTTACAACCTAGGCAATCTGTTGGAGGGCTCCCCATTCTTGTGTACGGTGTCCCTGGCTAGTCAGTCAGTCAGTTCTGGGTAGTGTTATAAGAATACTTCAGTCCCCTAGAAAATATTGCATTTTGTGATCTGTGTTTAAGCCCCTCTCAACCGTTCTGAGGCGCATGATCCAAGTCGCCTCCGTGCGTCTCAATCTCAGTTCCCTGTTACCTCCCCAATGATTTTGTGAAACCAAATCAATCCCGAAGAAGGAGAACTGTTTGTAAGGTCCCTGTGACGTACAAGTCATGGCATGAGTAGCCATGGGCTATCTTTCGTCACCCTGTTTCAGTGCTCTTGCATGCTCACTGATTCTTTCAATGTCCTGATTGTGTTCCCTACGTACATTTTGTTGCATTTGCACTCGATGATATAAACCACAAACTTCGAATTGCAATTGATGTGTCGTATCGTGTAGTCTTGTCCATCTGAAAGAGACACGTTAGTGACAGATTCCTTACCTTAGAATATCCCCAGGCGTCCGGCTGGATCCGGAAAGTTTTTGCGTAGCAGTACCCTTGCGCGTCGGTAGGCGGCGCCGTGCGGCTCCGCGTCCGTCGGCCGGCGTCGTGATCGCCGGGATGACGTCGCGGGCAGTACTTAGACGCCGCCCCTGCGCGCTGACGTCAATTCTTCTTTTTCCGCGCCAGTAAGCGCAGATCCGGGAAGAGCAGTGCCCTAGTCAATTTTTGACTAAATTTTTGGTGATTTTTTTCACTGTTTCTTTTCAAGTCTTCTCGACTCCTAGGTGTCGGTAGGGATGCCCGGCTTCAAGCCATGTGACGTCTGTGGTCGAATGATGTCGATCACAGACCCGCACTTAGTGTCTCTACTGTCTCGGCCGAGACCACGACACGAAGTCGTGCCCTGACTGCCGGGCCTTACACCCGAAGGCTTTGCGAGAGCGGTCTCGAAAGCTCCTCGAGGTCCGGCAGTCGGCTCCGCGCCGCACCAAGCCCCGGTCCCGTGAGAGGTCGAGGGGCCGGTCGCGGAGCCCCCGCCGGTCGTCGGAGTCCAAGTCTTTGCACTCCTCGGGTAAGTCGAAGCACAAGAAGTCTAAGAAGCACCATCGCTCTAAGACTTCGCCCTCGCCGGTCTCGCAACCTCGGCTGAGGCCCCTGTCGGCACCGTCCCCGCGGCTCCGGATGTGCCTGTGGCGCCGCCCCGCATTACCTGTCCTTCCCGGGTTCGGGGGCGACTCCGGCCGAGATACAGGAATTCCTGTCGGCCATGGCCCGCCTCTTCGGGCCTCAAGGTCCCTCCGGTGCGCCTTCGGGCCCCGCGGGCCCTGATGGGGTTGCTCCGGCGTCGCCGACGACTCCGGTCCCGGCGTCGCCTGTCCCGCCAGGCTTGATCCCGGCCTCGGCCCCGGCCTCGATCCCGGCTCCGGTGGTACCGCAACCCCGATCGACGCCGGTTGACCTAACCACGCCTCCGCCGGCGCCGATGTCCCCGGTGCCGTTCCTGACGCCGCCCGGGGCTCCGGGCGGCGTCGTTCCCCGGTTATCTCCGGTTCCGGACATGGAGCCGGACCGACGTCGCTCGACGCCGGCTCCGGCGCCGATGAGACCTTGGGTCCCAGATGTCCCTCCTCCTCCATATTTTGAACCAGAGGAGGACCAGGAGAGCTGGGAGGGGTCGGAAGACCCTCTCACACAGCAGTGTGAGTATGATCAGGACTGGGCAGAGGAACTTGGGGATGCCAGTGGTCTAGACACTTCCCCTGACACTGGCATGCTGTCTCCTCCCGTGGCTACGGAGGAGGGAGCAAATTCGCAACGGTGTTGCGTAGAGCAGCTGGAGCCTTGCACCTCCAATTGCCTACTGTGGCTGCCAGGACTAATCTCCTGACGGAAGTGCTTCAGCCGGCAGCTTCCTCCTCGGAGACTGTGCTGCCGTTTAATGATGCACTGTCTGACGTTCTTTGGGCACCTGGTCCAAGCCCACCACAGGGGCTCCTGTGGATAGGGAACGTGGCCCGACGCCATCGCCCTGCTCCGGGCGACCCCTTGTTTCTCTCTCAACATCCCACCCCCGAGAGCTTGGTTGTCCAAGCCTCTGCCTCCCAAACCGCCTTCCCTACCGCCCCTCCGGATAGGGAATCCAAACGCCTGGACCAGTTTGGGAAGAAGGCTTTTTCTTCCTCCAGTGCTGGCTTGCGGTCCGTCAACACCGCTTGCCTTTTGGGCCGATATACCCACTCCCTGTGGGATTCGGTGGCGGCTGTTTTGCCCCAGTGTTCTGAGGAGGTCCAGACACTGCTTACCCGCACCATTGCGGAAGGTAGGGATGCGGCAAAGTTCACCATACGTTGTGGCCTTGATACCGCCGACTCGCTGGGCAGATCGCTTGCAACGACGGTGGCGCTGCGTCGCCACGCCTGGCTGAGAACAACTGGTTTCTCGGGTGATGTCCAGAATACACTCATGGACATGCCCTTTGATGGAGTCGGTCTTTTGGGTCCAAAGCAGACCATGCGCTGGAGCGTTTTAAGGACTCACGGGCTACTGCCAAGTCCCTGGGCCTTTCTGTTGTGCGCCCTCCGCTAACCTCTGCTTTTCGCCCCTTTCGTGGCCACGGAAGGGGCGCCCAGTCACGTCCGCTGCCCAGCCACCGGCCCGCGCAGCAAGCGTCTTCGCGTGGCCGAGGACGTGGCTACCGCCGTGGCGGTTCGGGCAACCAGCGTGCGGGTCAGGCCACCAACTCCGCCCCGTCCGCGGCCTCCAAGCCTTCCTAGTCCTTCCTTTCAGGTGCACAGCACGCCAGTAGGGGCAGGGTCCGCCATCACCTTCACCACTGGCGTGCCATCACCTCGGACAGGTGGGTCTTGGACATTGTCCGAAGGGGCTACTCCCTCCCCTTCGAGACCACCCCCAGCCATGCCACCTCAATTCCACCGCATGTCAGGGGATCACTTGGTGCTTCTGCAGAAGGAAGTCACGGCCCTCTTGGCCAAGAGGGCCATCGAGCATGTTCCGACCCCAGAAGTAGGACGTGGTTGCTACTCCCACTACTTTCTGGTGCCCAAAAAGGACAAGGAGGACATGCGTCCTATCTTGGACCTCCGGGACGTCAATCGCTTCCTCCGGAAGGAGAAGTTCAAGATGCTCACCCTAGCTCAGGTCTTGACTGCCCTCGACCCTGGAGACTGGTTGGTAGCGTTGGACTTGCAGGACGCTTATTTTCACAACCCCGTCCTGCCGGCCCACCGGCGTTACCTGAGGTTCACGGTAGGCCTCGAGCATTTTCAGTTCACCGTGCTCCCTTTGGCCTTACAAGTGCCCCTCGGGTGTTCACGAAAGTGATGGCGGTGGTCGCAGCTCATCTGCGCCGGGCAGGGGTTCCAGTCTTCCCCTACCTCGACGACTGGCTGCTGAAGGCGGGCTCGTCCCAGGCAGTCGTCTCCCACCTCCAGACTACGGCCGAACTCCTGCACTCGCTGGGGTTTTCCATCAATGTGCCGAAGTCGCATCTGATTCCTTCTCCACATCTCCTTTTCATCAGAGCAGTTCTGGACACGACGCAGTTTCGGGCCTATCCTCCCGAACGGTGAGTCCGGGATATTCAGGCTATGATTCCGATCTTTCAGCCTTTATCCTGGGTTTCGGTACGGATGACCCTGAGGCTGCTGGGCCTCATGGCCTCCTGCATCCTGCTGGTCGATCATGCCAGATGGCATATGCGGGCTCTGCAGTGGGACCTGAAGTTCCAGTGGGCGCAGCACCAGGGCAACCTGTCCGATCACGTCCAGATCTCGGAGGGGACTGCAAAACAGTTGCAGTGGTGGCTCTCGAACCGGCAATGGGTCATGGGCAGATCTCTCTCCCTTCCCCAGCCAGAGCACACAGTTGTGACGGACGCGTCCCTTCTGGGATGGGGCGGTCACATGGGAGAGGCGGAGATCAGAGGCCTCTGGTCTCCGGCGGAGTCCCGGCTCCATATCAACCTTCTGGAGCTCCGGGCGATCCGACTTGCACTCAAGGCATTCCTTCCCTCTGTCAAAGGGACGGTAGTGCAGGTGTTCACAGACAACACCACCGCCATGTGGTATTGCAACAAACAGGGCGGGGTGGGGTCGTGGACCCTATGTCAGGAGGCTCTGCGCCTTTGGACATGGCTGGAACATCAGGGCATATTCCTGATGGTTCAACACCTGGCAGGTTCCCTGAACGCCAGGGCGGACGAACTCAGCCGCAGGTGCATGATGGATCACGAATGGCGTCTTCACTCGGAGGTGGCGCAAGGTCTCTTTCAGCAGTGGGGAGAGCCTTGGTTAGATCTGTTCGCCACCGAAGAGAACGCGCAATGTCAGCAGTTCTGCGCGTTGGAATTTCCAAGGCGGCACTCCGCTCGGCGACGCTTTCGTCGCGAATGGAGTTGCGGTCTGTTGTACGCCTTTCCGCCTATACCACTTCTACCCAGAGTGTTGAAGAAGATTCGGCGCGACCGGGCCCAAGTCATCCTTGTGGCTCCGGACTGGGCTCGAAGAGTTTGGTATCCCGAGCTACTCAGTATGAGCGTCGATCCCCGATCCGTCTGCCTCTTCGGGAGGATCTTCTGTCGCAGCAGCAGGGGACGGTCCTCCACCCGAACCTGTCCAGTCTCCACCTGCTTGCGTGGAGATTGAGCGGCGGCAGTTGATTCCTTTCGACTTGCCTCCCGAAGTTTGTGATGTGATTCTGGCAGCCAGGCGTTCATCCACTAAAGTGGTATACGCCTGCAGGTGGAACAAGTTTGTGGCATGGTGCACAGCAAAGGCTGTGAATCCCCTCTCTGCCCCTCTTTCTGAGGTTCTTCTGTTCCTTCTTTCTCTGGCCCAACAGGGTTCTGCCCTGGGTACCATCAAGGGCTATCTTTGTGCTATCTCGGCCTTCCTCAGGCTTCCTGATCAGCCCTCCCTTTTCAAGTCCCCTGTTGTTAACAGGTTCCTAAAAGTCATTACACACCTCTTCCCTCCTGTTCCGTTTGTAATGCCTCAGTGGGACTTGAACTTGGTTCTTACTTTTCTCATGTGCGCTCCCTTTGAGCTCTCTACATAACTGTCCTCTTCGTCTTCTGACTCTGAAGACAGCCTTTCTGGTCGCCATCACCTCCGCTCGGCGGGTGAGTGAGCTCCAGGCTCTATCATGCAAACCTCCCTTTCTGTCTGTCCATCCAGACAAGGTTGTTCTTCGGACGCGTCCGTACTTCTTGCCAAAGGTGGTTACTGCCTTCCACATTGGGCAGACCATCACTTTGCCCACCTTCTTTCCGCCGCCGCATCCTTCCAGAGAGGAAGAGAGGCTCCACCGTCTGGACCCAAAACGTGCGCTTTCCTTCTATATTAACCGCACACAACACTTCCGGGTGGATGACCAGCTCTTTGTTGGCTACGTGGGCGCCAAAAAAGGTCGGGCGGTGCACAAGAGAACCATTTCTCGCTGGGTAACCTTGTGTATCAAAGCCTGCTATTCTTTGGCTAAGATGGAGCCTCCTGTTGGGCTGCGTGCCCATTCCACCAGGGCAACGGCTGCTACCACGGCCTTAGGCCGCGGTGTTCCGCTGCAGGATATCTGTCAGGCAGCTACGTGGGCCTCGCTGCACACGTTTACCAAGCATTACTGCCTTGACAGTCAGGTCCGGAGGGACGGCTTCTTTGGCCGTTCTGTCCTCTGGGACTTCCTTGTCTGATCTTTGTTCGCAGACCCACCACCGGGGTTGGTATTGCTGGGTATCTATTCTAAGGTAAGGAATCTGTCACTAACTTGTCTCTTTCAGATGCACAAGTTACTAACTTGTGTAACGATATATCTGTAAGAGACAGTAGTTAGTGACAGATTCCTTACCGCCCCGCCCATCCTCCCCGTTCTGCGAACTGATTTCTAGGGTTGACATCCCTTTCAGGGCCCTAGTATTTTTCAGACACCTATGTCAGCTTCTTGCATGGCTCTGCGTTCCTGGCGCGGAAAGTCGTTTACAGAACTGACGTCAGCGCGCAGGGGCGGCGTCTAAGTACTGCCCGCGACGGCATCCCGGCGATCACGACACCGACGACGGACGCGGAGCCGCACGACGCCGCCTACCGACGCGCAAGGGTACTGCTACGCAAAAACTTTCCGGATCCAGCCTGACGCCTGGGGATATTCTAAGGTAAGGAATCTGTCACTAACTACTGTCTCTTACAGATATATATCGTTACACAAGTTAGTAACTTGTGCGTCATGTCCAGTGAAACCCTTCTTATTGTCTGATGCCCATCTACATACCCCACAGGAGCCACACTTGTGAAAGCCCAAGGAGCGTTTGGTGAACCAGTTCGAATTCTTCCTATCCTGTGGGACACTGGGGCTGAGAATAGTTTTCAGAGTCCTGCCCTTCCTGTACGTAATCTGGGGTCTATTCGTCGTGAATTCTTCCAGTGTTTTGTCAGCCTTCAGAATGCCCCAATGTTTGTTCATGCTTTTGATTAGCGATCTTGTCAGGCCATTGAAATTGGTGATAAGTCTGACCGGCTGTTTCGTGTCTGTGTCTCTACTTCTGTTAATCAGTGTTTCTCTTCTAGATGTATTTAGTATTCTACGTTCTGCCTTTGAGATTGTTCGTTGGTCGTAACCCCTCATCTTAAATCTAGTCTTCATTTCTCCCAGGCACGAAAAAACTCCTTGTCTTCGCTACAATTCCTCCTAGCCCTGGTGAATTCTCCATATGGTATTGCTTGGATCTGGTGTGGTGGGTGGGCACTGCTAGCGTGTAGAACTGAGTTGCATGATGTTGGTTTGCAATGTAACTTGCTCTGTAGTGTGTTGTTCCTAACATATAGTTCTATATCTAGAAAATCAATATGTGTCCTGCTGTGTTGAGAGGTGAAACTAATGCCCATGGTGTTGGAGTTCAGGTATTGGCAAAACTCAATAAGTTTCTCTTCAGTGCCCGACCACAGAAGTAGGCAGTTGTCGATGTAACGTCCCCAGTATATGATGTACTCGTTCCAAAGACTCCCTCTTTGGCCCCAAATCCCCTCCAGATTCCCCATGAAGAGGTTGGCAAAGGATGGGGAGAATTTCGAACCCATTGCAACCCCCTGTTTTTGTCTGTACCATAGGCCATTAAAGAGAAAAAAGTTTTTATGGAGGATTAAGTCCATCATTGTTAACAACATTTGAGTATGTTTCCATTGTGAGTCTGGACTTTTGTGTAACTGATGTTCAATCGCTTTCCGACCCAGATCCGGTTGAATGCTGGTATAGAGTGCCACTACATCTAGTGTGACTAGAATCATGTGCTCTTCCCATGTTAGATCCGACAGGATGCTTAGAATATGTTTGGTGTCTCTTATGTGGGAGGGGAGGTTTTGTACCCTAGGTTGGAGGAATAGGTCCACGTATTCCGCTAACCTCTCTGTGGGGCCCCCCATGCTAGACACTATAGGTCTGCCAGGAGGAAAAGGAAGATCCTTGTGTACCTTGGGAAGGGTGTACAGGCAAGGGTAGGTAGGTCTGAATACTTTGACATATAGATGTTCGTCTTCATCTAATAATTCTTCCGAGTGCCATTCTCTCAAGTGTTTGTGAATCTTGAGTACAAGTGGACCTATGAGGTGTTCATCTCTAGTCTTTCATAGCAGGTATTGTCGCTAAGTTGTGTGATTATCTCCTGATCATAATCCTCCCTGTTAATGACCACCACATTGCCCCCTTTGTCGGCCTCTCTGATTATAATATGGTCATCTGTGGTAAGTAGTTCAATAGCCTTACGTTCACCCCTACTCAGGTTGTCTAGATGCCTCTGTTTTTTCCTACGCCCTCTCTGGTATGTCCTGTCCAAGTCTTCTAATACCAGTTTGTAGAATGTATCAATAGTGTTCCCCCCTCGCAGAACCGTGGTCCATTTGAATTTTGTCTTTAGTCAGCTAGCTATGCTGTAATCTGTGTCAACATCCAGGTCACTCAAAAGCCTGTCCATGTTAATGGGTGACTGTTCAACATCTGTGATGGATAGTAACAATTGTGTGTTGTAAACATCTTGTATACTCTGTACATCCGATACCAAACACTCAGGGATGTTTTTACTTCATTTATTCATTGTTGGATTATTCATGTAAAACTTTTTGAGTTTTAAAACTCTCACATATTTAAACAAATCTATCTTCAATTTACAAAAATCACCATCCTCCACCGGGCTAAAGCGAAGTCCTTTTTTCAAAAGAGAAATCATTTCATCGGTCAGTGTTCTGGAGGACAGATTAATCACCTCCACCCCATTGTCTTGTGATTCTGTTAGTTCCTCTTGTCCCCTGATCTTAGACTCATTCTGTAATCTTCCTGTGCCTGCTCTTTTCCCTCTACGGGTTTTCTTGTTGGTTCCCCTGCCTGGGTTGTGTTTTTTGCATTTCTTCATCATTTGTATTTCCCTTAAAAAAGAGTTGCCTGGTCTATTATCTCCAGACTTACCCGCTACAATGTCTGCCTCACTATCGCTGCTGGAGCACTGAGGGATGTCGAGCTAGACGAGATAGAGATGGTCTCTGGTCTAGTTAAATTGCCTCCCACTTTATCACTGTATGAAATTTGGTCATATTTCCTGGCAAATGTGAAAATCCTGCCTTCCTTGTAGTCTATCTCGTCCCTTTTTAACTTCCTGGCCTTCCTATGTTTAATGTCCTCCTGGTGTTTCTGTAGGACATCTCCCAAGATAGTGTAGTTCTTATTGGTGGCCTCCTGTAAGCCTAGATCGCTGATCTCTCCCTCTAGAGTACTAATTTCTGCCTGCAGTTTTGATACTTTGCGATCAGCATTTTCAATTAGAATGCCCATTAGTGTGTTTGAGTTGCATGTCAATGCCTCCTCCCACTGTTTAAGATGGTCCTCGTCTAGGTCATCATATGTTAGGAATATTTGGGCCCTTAGGCCTCTCGGTATCCTGTTTAGTCTGAGGTACTGTTTAAGTGTTACCCCATCCCACCATTTGGCATTTTCACTTTTCTTGAGTTTCTCCAGTCTGACAAATTTGTCTCTAAGACCCTCCTTACGTAAGGGGTTTCCACTATGTGTAGATGTGGCCTCCGTGTTACCTTTGGCCAAACTCTCAAAAAGCTCCTCTGCAATCCTGTCTCTGTTCATGTTTAGTAATTTAAGACTCAGTGTTGTGTGATTTTGTACGCTAGGGCTTCCTCCTCGCTACTAATCCAATTGAGATCAAAGGATGGTGTGTTCTTTTATGTGAGGAAATGGCGCCTCCTAAGTATGCGTGATTTGGACTAGAACCAATCAAGCGGTGCAAGAGGTGAGGGAAAACACCCTGAGCCCTCGGGATAGACCCTACGGTCCAAAAAAAACCAAGCGTATATACAGGCCTATGCACACGCTATTCCTATTTGTTTACAATAAGTGTACAGTAAGTGCAAACATATTTAAGAGACAGAGTACATAAATTTCTTTAAAGCAATCACAGTCGTTTGGTGTTCTCTTGTTCCTTTATTCAAAAGATTGCCCAGCCAACACGTGTTTCGTTGTGGGGATGTACCCTTCGACTTCTTCAAGGCTAAAAAACATAATCATGTGTCAAGGATCATGTGATCCGAAAGTATTTAGATGTAACATACAATGATGAATACATATTCACCAAGTAGTGGAAACGCTGTGACTCATAAAGCTATAATGACATAGCAGTGTTACTACACCCTCGCACTGTGCGAGTTCAACAATTCAATTATACACACATGCTATTCCGTAATGGATGTCCGAATCCGCATGAAATACACAGATGGCAGTATTGCATGCAAGGTGACATTAGTTATTCAATTCATGGACTGCGGCCATCAATGCTACAGAAATCGGAGGCAAAACCCGAATAGTCGCCTGTTAAATGTGAAAAGGTTGAAATTCAATAGATACCCGGCAATAAAATTGGGGGGAGAGACGGAGGGACCCAGACAAAGTTATCCAAGTCCTCAATTTTCAGCGATGCGGGTGAACACTCATGTTTATATGCACCGTGTGTGATTCATGCTCTACAGACTACCAGACAGTGACGGAGACAAAGTATCCTACCTGCTGGGCTAGAAATGGTGTTCTTAATGTTCTAGAGAAGGGAGTAAAAGGGAACACTAATGTGAGTCTAGTGCTATATGTATGGTCTAAAAACAAAGGTGCTGTGAGCCCGAGAACAGGTGAGTGGAGAACTCTCACCTTTCGACCGGTTCTACTTCTGTCCCGGCCGGCTAGACTGATCCTTTCCACTGCTGTATGCAGTTTTCTCTTCAAATTATAGGGTAGAATCTAGGTAAATAAAATACAATAAACTAAGTGACATGGCCTGACAAACGATGTATCAAGGAGATATTAGGCTCCGCTAGTCTCCTGCTCATAAATGTGCCCGCTCCTCACCTTGTGTCCAATAAAAATCCCCAGCGGATGATGTCAAATTATCTTCCGATCTTCGGTTTCAATCTTATCTAATGTCCTCAATTAGCGCCACATTACAGGTATCTGTGGGGTCAAAACAGTCTAGTTCAGTTCAGTCCTGGTATCAGGACCAGTATTCCCCTATACCTCCCTCCATGTGAGGACAGTTCCCTTACCTCAGCGAGTACGCTGCCACTGTGGTTCCCGCTCCGTGAATCTCTTGGTAACCCGGAAGTACTGGTCTAGTACTTCCCGTCCCTTAATAGGTGCCGATTGAATTGAACGCTGGTAAAAAGGGCACGCAAGCGAGCACTAAATACACCCCGTGAGGCCCTATTGGAGAGGAATATCAAACAGAAGGAACAGTGTTTACCTGTGGTTACCACCTTTGATCCTCTGTCCACTAAAGTGAGACAGATAATAAGGAAACACTGGTCATTATTGGACATTGGGGAGAAGAAGATGCCGCCCCCGAGGTTTGCCTTCAGAAGGGCTTCTAATCTAAAAGATAGGTTAGTTCACACGCGCCCTACTCCTCCGAAAAAGGAATTAAGCCTGCCAGTAGGGCACCATCCCTGCGGGTGCTGCTCAGTATGTGATCTGACTGAGGTCACTAAGAGTGTTGTTCTCACAAATGGGAAAGTGTGGCATCTGAACAAGTTCAGTAATTGCAATACCACACACGTAATTTACAGGCTCACATGTAAGTGTGGATAGCATTATATTGGACTTACATCACGTAAAGTGAAGGTCCGTTTACAGGAGCAGCTGAGTACCCTGAAAGCAGGGAAGCTCACTACTCGCCTAGTCCAACACTTAAAGGGACAAAAACATAATTTTAGAGACCTGAAGTGGACTGTACTTGAGAGGGTGGTGGGCAACACACACAACATTGATGACATCCTAGCGAGGAAGGAGGCTAGGTAGATTTTTACTGAGAAGGTGGACCGTATTGGCTTGAAATATTCCGTTGACTGGAATAGAGTAGGTAGACAATAGACCCCTGTGCAGATACCCTTTGGGTGTGGGGCCAGATATATTAGTAGCATCTAGTGTGTGCATAATACTAACAATGCAGAAATTTGAGGCCCTGTAGTATCCCTCCCATGTGTTGGGATTATGAGTAGGAGCGTTAGTATCTGAATATTGCTCTATAACGAATGATTCAAAATAAAATGTATGGGCAGAGATCTTGATGATGATTAATTGAATGAGATTTCTCCACACTAAGAAACAGCGTTTTTGTGGTGGGTCTTGTAATTAAATTCATCCTGTGGGCGAATAAACAATTGGAGTTTCCCATGTAATTAGACTTAAATTTATCCTTGGGGCGAATAAATAAATAAATAAAAAATTGGACCTTTCTGTGTAAATAGATTTAGTCCTTACCATAAAAATCAATATTAACAAATTGATTTCTATATTTATCATGCTGTTTCTGCCTTCTCCAAAATGGCCGCTGTTGTACTAATGAAGCAAGGGAGACGTGTAGAACGTGACCGGGAGCCGACTTCCGGGTCATGTGTATCCGGAGGCGGCGGCCCTGGGTTTTTTAAAAAACAGACACTCGCATCCCGTCGACTTCATTGGGACGGAGCACTAAGTTGCAGACCCGCCGCGGATACGGTAAGACGGAACCATGGGTAACTGGGGGGAGGCTCGCGGTGAGAGAGCGAGCTGGGAGGTGCTAACCCCCGGGTTTAGTTGCCGTCTTTACGATATGGGCACGAGGTGAAAGACGGGTCAGTTTGAAGCGACCCGAGTGCAGGCATGAGATGTAGCTCACGACTAACAAGCAGGCTGAGGGCTGGAATGTGATTACTAAAGTGTGTGTCTGATATTATCGTCATTTTAAACTCTATGATGAGGTGCAAGGGCACTCAAAGGGACCCATAAGATGGAGTAGGAGGACAATGTAAAGATCATGGTACTTGATTGAGACACAGAGTTTATTTATGACACTGATTTTAGGTGAGACTGACGACTGCAGTTACTATTGGGACACGTGACCGTTTGGCGCGGGATTCCCTTGTGAGTGGTTCGCAAGTACAAAGGACTACAGCAACCACTTGGTAACTATGCAACTGTAAGGAGTGGGCTTGAATGAGGGTTCGGACACTTTGAGGTTAGATTTTATTTACATGTGGCACGTTCTTCTTTTTATTTTCGTCATGTAACCACAGGTCTGGTGTGACCAACAAGCGAGGTGAAGACTGGTTTCCCCAGCAGCCCTGATGAAGTTGCCACAATTGAATAGGCAACGAAACATGTTGGCCTTTCATTGTTAAATGGCCAAGCATACGCCATTATTTTAATTTGTGGACTCTCACGGCACCCATTAAAATTATGTTCTGCAAGTGAGTTGTACCCCATTTTAACTTTGAGGATCACATTTCCTTTTCAAGGGGACCAGTTGGGCACTGAGTGACATTTGCACTGATAGTGCACCTGTATACACTTTCATTGACTTTCTTTCTTTGATTTCTCACCTCTGAGGAATTTGATTCTACACACTTGTTTCTTTTTCTGGTCAAGAAAGTTACCGATGATGATAATGTGGGCAAACTGGCGAGTACCTGCCAGTAGCCCCCCTTGGAGATACTAACGTGAGGTACTTTCTGACCTTTCTCACATTTTTTCCACATGAGGTCACAATTTTTTGTGGGTCTAAATTTCCTCTTAAAGCTTGTATGGAATGTGGTACATTGACGTTTTATGTTGAAATTGAACAGTGGGACTAACAGGCTGGTGGCAGTGAATCTGACCTGTGAGGGAAGTTTTATGATTGAAAACACCCCCTATGTCTCATAAATACAGTTAACTGTTCTGAGTTAGTCAGGTCTTTTGTGTTTATACATTGCTGAGTGGGGGGCGACCTGACTACTTACCCCCTGGTGCTCCTTTTTGTGATTGTGGCAAATTCATCTGACAAGGATGACAAAAAAGAAAGAACTTCTCATGCAGACACTAGCCACTGTAGATGAGTGGGACAGCTATATGGCCCCGCGAACCTATGCATCCACTTGTCTCATGCAGACTCTTTCAGACAATGGAACTATATTCCATTCCTTGGAGATGGCACTGAACATTTTGACATGCCTCTGTTGGTCACTAAATAAACTGTTTACTATTTCAAGGAGGAAACCAGCAAATCGGTCAAATCCTTTGGCAGCATTGATCCTATTTGGAAGGACGAAGTCAAAATCATGCAGATGCTGTCCTCAATATCGACCATGGTTCTTAGACTTCATATATATATATATGTATATATATGAAAGAACCACAGTCCTGAAGAAAATCCTGTATCTTAGGAAAATCAGGTACGGACCACAACGTAGTTTTTTGAAATCTTTAGTGCTTTATTGCAACCTCCACAGCATGACGCGTTTCGACCAGGTCCCCCCGGTCTTGATCACATGACGTGCCGGGACCCTTAACGTGAATAAATAGATACACCCTGGGAGAACAATCCCTCCCTCCCGCTCAATAGAACTCGACAACAGACTATATGTATAGCCTCCTCTTTAAAACCAATAGCTGACAATAAATTACCCTTCTTAATAAACACTATATCAACCACAAAATTCAACATTTAAAATTGATCATACATAATTTGATATAAACACAATGATACAAAATACATTTATACATAATACATTTTGTATAATGGGCAAGTGCCAAAACCATCGTGCTAATGTGTGTCGCTATTAAAGCAATACACACAGGAAAAACAAGATGTCGTCGATTAACGGTTCTATTGTTGTTGAGCATATTGAGCGCATACCAAAGACTGTGCAAATATCCTAAACAAAGTGCAAGTGCCAATAAGGTGCTAGTGATAAAAATAAAACAACTATTACATCATAGTTGATACTTTTACATATAAAAAAATGCATAAATATTTATGGTTGGTCGTGCTATGCCTGTAACCTTGATCTTCATTAATATGCACTACAAAGTGCATTCTATCATGTACATAAATGCACAAAAACCAAACAATGTAGATATAATCACATAAATTCATATATGTACATTAGTAAGACGGGGAGTACGAATAACTTAATTTCAATGTGCAAAAATAGCAGAATCCACAGTGCAAATAAGCAATAGTGAAAATGAGCAATAGTGCAAATAAGCAATAGTGCAAATAAGCAATACCAAAGGTCGATATCAGAACAGTACAAATACAATTAAAAACTGTACAAATACGCTGTCATGAAGTCTATATGTAGAATGAATGACTGGTAGTATAATACTTGTAGACTCCAAATAATACAGTATTAATCTTTTTGAATAAAGTTCTTTCCTTATTCATTGTACAACCAGAGTCCCCAAGCAGGAGCCCCCCTATCACCAAGTAAAACTGATAAAATCCAGTAAAACAAGGTAAAACTAGGGCTAAAACTGGACTAAAATCCACCAGACAAAATTCAACCAAATGAAGTTAAACAAATCTGTTTGGTTTTAAAAGAAAACACAAAAACAGATACAGTTATCTAAGGATAAATACGGAGGAGAGCCAGTGCGACTTCCTAACAACATTTTACAAAAAATTGTGTAAATCTTCCCCCGTATTTAAACAATTTGGCATCTTAGTATCTAGTTGTAGAATGTAACGAGTCTCCAATTGTCTTAATTTCTTTTCTCTGTTACCTCCTCTTATCGACCTTGGTACCGCATCAATTACAAAATAGCTAAAATCACGTAAGTTGTTATTATGTACAAGCTTAAAATGCCTAGCAACTGGGTAACTGGGATCAGAATTTACTATCGCTCGAAGGTGTTGCAAAATACGCGTAAACACCTGCAGCTTAGTGCTGCCTATGTACTGTAGATGACATGAACATTCCAGTACATATACTGCAAAATCAGTTTTACAGGTGGACATACCATTTATTTTCGATGGAATGTTTCCAAAAGCGTCAGTGTATTCTAGTTTGTTTACCCCAAACTTACACGCTCTACAGGAACTGCACTTAAAAACCCAGTCCTATTCGAGAGCCAGTTTCTAGGAGTTAATACCTCCGGGCTAGTTTTAATTAATGCATCCCTCATATATGTATATATATATATGTGTGTGTATGTATATATATGTGTATGTATGTATATATATGTGTATGTATATATATATATATATATGCGTGTATCTATATATATATATGTGTGTGTATGTATATATATATATATATATATGTGTGTGTATGTATATATATATATATGTGTGTGTGTATGTATATATATATTCACTGAAAAAACCATAGGTTTCAGGCACGTTATAGTTAGAAATTAGCATTTAAAAAACCTTAGAAATTCACTGAAAAACCATAAGGTTTTAGGGACAGTTATAGTTAGTTGGACATTGCACTCGTACAAAACCCGTGAAATTCCCCCGTTATAGTTAGTTCAGCTAACTATAACTCGCGCCCGCAATGCACTGCTGATGACGTCACATATTACATCACTCATGACATGGTCAGTGACATCACTGATGACATCACTGATGACATCATCCAGTGACTGTGTGTTTCTGTAAAGTTTAAATATGTTTAATATATATAGGGAAAGGCGTATTGAAGAATGAGTGGGTGTAGAAGCGCCTGAATGGATGATTTAGTAGGTGCGTGACTGAGTCTATAAGTGAGTGATTAAACGTATCTTACTGGATGCATGGGTGAGTGACTAAACTGTGTGAATGTCTGTATCCGTCTGTCTGTTGTTGTGTAAGCAACTGCATGGGTTTCTGACTAGCTAAATGAGTGTCTATATGGGTTATGGATTGGTTCTCTGAGTATCTGTATGGGTGCCTCAGTGTTTGTGTGGGTGGGGGTGTGTGACTCTGTGCATAGATGTGTGAGTGGGTGATTCACTGGGTGCATGGTTTCAAGAGTGCGTCTGTGATGGACTGTATGGGTGGGTGAGTGTGTGTATGGGTGTGTTAGTGATTGAATGTATATCTCAGTGGTACATGTGTGAGTAACTACATATGTGAAAGGCAGTATATATGTGTGTTGGAGTATATAAATGGCTATAAGTGAGAGTGTGTGATTGTGAGAGTGGCTATATGGATGAGTGTGTGCTTGCATCAGTGATTGCATAGGAGCGTAAGAATGTGCTAGTATTTTTATGAGTAAGTGAGCTGGTGTGTATAACTGTATAGGTGAGTAAATTGGAGTGTGATTAATTATTTGCATGACTGTCTAGGTGTGTGAGTACCTCTATGGATGAGTTGCGTTGTGTGAGTGTTTATATAGGTGTATGAGTGCATATGATAGTCCTGTACTGAGTGACTGTAAGTATGAGTGACTGTACGGGTGAGTGAGTAGATGTGTGTGTGTGTAGACCTAAGAATCAGTGAGTGGGTATGTACTTATTGGTATTGGAGTGTCTATGGTTTTGAGAATGGCAGTCTGTAATTTAGAGTGGGTGTATCAAAACTTATATTAGGGTGTGAGAAGATGCATTAAATTCTCACATGGATGATGTCATCAGTGATGTCATCAGTGATGTCATTTGAGATGTCATCAGTGATGTCATCAGTGATGTCACTGACCATGTCATGAGTGATGTAATATGTGACGTCATCAGCAGTGCATTGCGGGGCGCGAGTTATAGTTAGCTGAACTAACTATAACGGGGAATTTCACGGGTTTTGTACGAGTGCAATGTCCAACTAACTATAACTGTCCCTAAAACCTTATGGTTTTTCAGTGAATTTCTAAGGTTTTTAAATGCTAATTTCTAACTATAACGTGCCTGAAACCTATGGTTTTTTCAGTGAATTTCAAAGGTTTTTTAAATGCTAATTTCTAACTATAACGTGTCTGAAACCTATGGTTTTTTCAGTGAATTTCAAAGGTTTTTTAAATGCTAATTCCTAACTATAACATGTCTGAAACCTACGGTTTTTTCAGTGAATTTCAAAGGTTTTGTAAATGACAATTTTTAAATGTATTAATTGTTATATTTATTTTTTTCATACTAATTTACTACATTTTTAGAAACAATTTTTTTACATATTTTATTTTTTAAATTACATTGTAATTACATTATACATTACAAAAAATACTTTCTCAGAATGAATTACTTTAGTTTAAATACTTTGCACATAGGCAATAGACTTTTAAGTACAGTAGTTACAGTTGTTGCAATGGGCAACACATTTTCAAACACAATGCAACATTCAGCTCAATGTGAATTTCTAGTTAAATGCAATTAGTTACTTTATGGATTACTTTTCTAACCACAGGACTGGATCCTAGATTCAGTCCTGGGACATCTCCTGTAAACAGTTGAGTAAAAGCGTTTTGGTTACAGTAGTGATTTTTAAGGAATATTATTGTATTTTAAAAGTTGACACTTTGAAACTTTTTCTCATAGAATCACCAATGTTATCCTATGGAAGGAAATTCACTTAGCAGGTAAAAACTGTTATCGTTACTTTTTCTTACTCAGTGTTGGATCCTGGATCCAGCACTGGTGCATCTCCTGTAAACAGTTGAAAGAATGCGTTTAAGTCATATAGGCGATTTTTAAGGAATATTTGTAGTTTGTGAAAATCGACACTGAAACTTTTCTGCTGAAAACCAGACAATGGATTCCTATGGAAGGAAATATAAGTTACTGGTAAGTACGGTTAGAATTACTTTTCAGGGTCAGTGCTGGGCTAAAAGATGCAGCACTGGGTTCTCTCCTGATAACAGGTGAGTAAATTGGAATTCGTATTTCGGTTGATTTTAGAGGAATATTATAAAGTTCCAAAACTCCACACTTAGAAGAATTTCCAAGTGAAACCAGTCAATGTTAGCCTATGGAAGGAAATTCAAGTTACTGGTAAGTACGGTTAAAATTACTTTTCAGGACCAGTACTGGGCTGAAGGATGCAGCACTGAGGTCTCTCCTGATAACAGGTGAGTAAATCGGAATTCGTATTTCGGCTGATTTTAGAGGAATATTTGTATGTTTCAAAAATCAACACTTAGAAACATTTTCAGCAAAAAGCAGGCAATGATATCCTATGGAAGAAAATTCAAGTTACTGGTAAGTACGGTTAAAATTACTTTTCAGGACCAGTACTGGGCTGAAAGATGCAGCACTGAGGTCTCTCCTGATAACAGGTGAGTAAATCGGAATTCGTATTTCGGCTGATTTTAGAGGAATATTTTAAAGTTCCAAAACTCCACACTTCGAAGAATTTCCAAGTGAAACCAGTCAATGTTAGCCTATGGAAGGAAATTCAAGTTACTGGTAAGTACGGTTAAAATTACTTTTCAGGATTAGTACTGGGCTGAAAGATGCAGCACTGAGGTCTCTCCTGATAACAGGTGAGTAAATCAGAATTCGTATTTCGGATGATTTTAGAGGAATATTTGCACAATGGTGAAGGGAGGGGGCGGGGCCTGAGGTGACATCTGTGCAAACGCGCCCCGTGGCGCGTTTTAAGTTGGGGGATTAAGTCCCCTTGAATCATGAGGGTCCCTACGGGCCAACTAGCCCACCAGGAACCTCCAGTATGCGCTAGGGGCTGCGTTGCAGAGACATGTACAGAGGCCACACCCCTTTTACACCTCTCTGCAACGCAGCTCTGTGGCGCTTTCTGGACGTACCTGTTGGGCTAGTTGGCCCCCAGGGACCCTCAGGATTGAAGGGGATTTAATTCCCCATCTTAAAACGCGCCACGGGGCCTGTTTGCACACATGTCACCTGAAGCCCCGCCCCTCCCTTCACCACTGTGCAAACGCGCCCCGTGGCGCGTTTTAAGTCGGGGGATTAACTCCCTTGAATCCTGAGGGTCCCTGGGGTGCAACTAGCCCACCATATACCTCAAAAGCGCCACAGAGCTGCGTTGCAGAGAGGTGTAAAAGGGGCGTGGCCTCTGTACACCTCTCTGCAAGGCAGCCCCTGGCGCATACTGGAGGTTCCTGGTGGGCTAGTTGGCCCCCAGGGACCCCCAGTATTCAAGGGGAATTCGTTCCTCTCTGCAAACGCGCCAGGGGCGCGTTTGCAGAGTGGTGAAGGAAGGGGCGGGGCCTGCGGGCCCGATCGTTTTTTTTTTTTTTTTTCCTGAAGGGGGCTGTGTGGCCCCCTTCCTTTTTCCTATTTTTAGGCCCTGGGGACCCCATCCCCCAGGGCCTTACCCCTTTTTAATTAAAATTAAAATAAAAAAACGGGAAGGGGGCCGTGTGGCCCCCTTCCCTGGGCCTGTATTGGCCCCGGGGACCCCATCCCCCGGGGCATGGCCTCTTTTTTTTTTATTTGGAGGGGGCTGCGTGGCCCCCTCCTCAGGCCATTTAAGGCCCCGGGGACCCCATCCCCGGGGCCGGCCTTGCACTTTTTTTTTTTTAACTTTTTTACCTTTGGGGAGGGGGCTGCGTGGCCCCCTCCGTGGCCACTTATGGCCCCGGGGACCCCATCCCCCGGGCCTGGCCTCTCGTTGGGGACTGTGGGGGTCCCCAAACCCCCACAGTCCCGCCGGCTCCCCGTGTCCTACGGGAGCCGGCATTGCTTTTACACATGGGGAGCAGCTAACATGCTGCTCCCCATGTGGAAAGCAATCAGCTTTGGATATTGGAAGAGAGAGCAGGTTTCCTGCTCTCTTCCAATATCCAAAGCAGTTTGTAATGACAGGACGGGAGCCGCGAGGCTCCCGTCCTGTCATTGCAAACAGCAGTGTCCCGGGGGTAGGCACCCCGGGACACTGCAGGAGCCGGCCCTGGGGGTGGCGGTCCCCAGGGCCACCACAGGCTCCAGGAGGGGCCGCGCGGCCCCCTCCTTACATTTTGAAAGCCCCGGGGAGGTGGTGGTCCCCGGGGCTTGGAGGTCCAAAACAGACCCCCATTGTAATTTTTCTTAGTGCCCCGGGAGGTGGTGGTCCCGGGCGTGTGCGGGGCTGGAGCCCCCACACAGGTTTTTCAAAATAAAAAGAAGCCCCGGGAGGTGGCGGTCTCGGGCTGCGGGAGGGCTCAGAGCCCTCCCGCACCATTATACATAAAGCCCCGGGGGTGGTGGTCCTGGGCTTGGGGGCCCTTAGAGGCCCCCACACATAAAATTAACCCCCCAGCATGCCACCGGGACTTGGCCCACCCGGGGCCAATTACACATCGAAGCGCGGGAGACCGCGCTCGATTTTTTTTTTCCGCAGGATTCGCGCACCCTGAGCGCATCCTGCCGATTTAAAAAAAAATATATATTTTTTTGCCCAGGGGTCCTTGTGGGACCCCTGAGCAGACCTAGGGGTCAGGGTGTTTCTACCCTGCTCCCTTTGTGCGCTTTGCGCACTTGTTTCTGTCCCTCGGTTCTACCAAGGACAAATGGCTGCCAACACTTCCTGATTTGGAGTGTTGACAGCCAATTAGCATGCAGCTCGTGATCGGGAGGGTGCGCGAATCCGACGCGGCCATAGATGTATATATACTTTTACTTTTGATTTTCTCAGCAACTACTGAACGGATTTACACCATTTAACAAAAAGGGTTCTTTCTGAACCAAGAACTACCTCTTTGCCAAATTTGGTGTAATTCCGTTCAGCAGTTCGGGCTGTAGCCGTGTCTAAAGTTTCCTATGGAAAATTGCATGGGGAAAACGCGTTTGGGACCCCCTTTTCTCGGCCCCGCTTGACGAATCCCCCGAGACTTTCAGGGTAGGAGCGGACCGGAGCGCCCCACAAAGTTTGAAAATTTTGCGAAGATACGTCAACCGGCAAGAGAGTTATTTCAAATAGAATGTCGCGGATTTCCTATGGATAATAGGTTGTAACTATAACTATCTACTGGCGACCGCCAGTAGATAATGTGTGTGTGTATGTATATATATATATATGTGTGTGTATGTATATATATATATGTGTGTGTATGTATATATATATATGTGTGTGTATGTATATATATATATATATATATGTGTGTGTATGTATATATATGTGTGTGTATGTATATATATGTGTGTGTATGTATATATATATATATATGTGTGTGTATATATATATATATATGTGTGTATGTGTATATATATATATGTGTGTATGTATATATATATTCACTGAAAAAACCATAGGTTTTAGGGACAGTTATAGTTAGTTGGACATTTCACTCGTACAAAACCATAGAAATTCCCCGTTATAGTTAGTTCAGCTAACTATAACTCGCGCCCCGCAATGCACTGCTGATGACGTCACATATTACATCACTCATGACATGGTCAGTGACATCACTGATGACATCTCAAATGACATCACTGATGACATCACTGATGACATCATCCAGTGACTGTGTGTTTCTGTAAAGTTTAAATATGTTTAATATATTTAGGGAAAGGCGTATTGAAGAATGAGTGGGTGTATAAGTGTCTGAATGGATGATTTAGTACGTGAGTGACTGACTCTACAAGTGAGTGATTAAATGTATCTTACTGAATGCATGGGTTAGTGACTAAACTGTGTGAATGTCTGTATCCGTCTGTCTGTTGGTTTGTAAGCGGCTGCATGGCTTTCTGAATAGCTACATGAGTGTCTACATGGGTTATTGATTGATTGTCTGAGTATCTGTATGGGTGCCTGAGTGTTTGTGTGGGTGGGGTGTGTGTGACTCTGTGCATAGATGTGTGAGTTGGTGATTCACTGGGTGCATGGTTTCAAGAGTGCATCTGTGATGGACTGTATGGGTGGGTGAGTGTGTGTATGGATGTGTTAGTGATTGAATGTATATCTCAGTGGTACATGTGTGAGTAACTACATATGTGCAAGGCAGTATATATGTGTGTTGGAGTATATAAATGGCTATAAGTGAGAGTGTGTGATTGTGAGAGTGGCTGTATGGATGAGTGTGTACTTGTATCAGTGATTGTATAAGAGCGTAAGAATGTGCTAGTATTTGTATGAGTAAGTGAGCTGGTGTGTGTATAACTGTATAGGTGAGTAAATGGGTGTGTGATTAAGTTTTTGCATGACTGACTAGGTGTGTGAGTACCTCTATGGATGAGTGGCGGTGTGTGAGTGTTTATATAGGTGTATGAGTGCATATGATAGTCCTGTACTGAGTGACTAAGTATGAGTGACTGTACGGGTGAGTGAGTGGATGTGTGTGTAGACCTAAGAATCAGTGAGTGGGTATGTAGTTTTTGGTGTTGGAGTGTCTATGGTTTTGAGAATGGCAGTCTGTAATTTAGAGTGGGTGTATCAAAAGTTATATTAGGGTGTGAGAAGATGCATGAAATTATCACATGGATGATGTCATCAGTGATGTCATTTGAGATGTCATCAGTGATGTCATCAGTGATGTCACTGACCATGTCATGAGTGATGTAATATGTGACGTCATCAGCAGTGCATTGCGGGGCGCGAGTTATAGTTAGCTGAACTAACTATAACGGGGGAATTTCTATGGTTTTGTACGAGTGAAATGTCCAACTAACTATAACTGTCCCTAAAACCTATGGTTTTTTCAGTGAATTTCAAAGGTTTTTTAAATGCTAATTTCTAACTATAACGTGTCTGAAACCTATGGTTTTTTCAGTGAATTTCAAAGGTTTTTTAAATGCTAATTTCTAACTATAACGTGCCTGAAACCTATGATTTTTTAAGTGAATTTCAAAGGTTTTTTAAATGCTAGTTTCTAACTATGCCTACAGAGGTAGGACATGTGAAGAAAGAAGAAAAACGCACAGAAAGAAGCAAAAGATGTGCAGAAAGAACCAACAGAGGAGCAGAAAGAGTCCTTGTTGCAAAATCATCCTGTGCCCACAACTTTTTCAGACGGGTACTGGTGGTAACTGACTCTGACTAACCAGAGCCTGTGCTATGCTAAAAAACACTTAGAATACAGTGAAAACACCTACATACACTAGGGAACACTATGCGTTGGGGTACCCCTGTGATTAGCTTGACCTCCTCTGCAAGTCCCTAGTACATAATAGGGCAGGGGGATTAAAACTACCTCTTAAAACGCGCTACAGGGCGCGTTTGCACAGTGGTGAAGGGAGGTGGGCCTGAGGTGACGTGTGCAAACGCACCCGTGGCGCGTTTTAAGTTGCGGGATTAAGTCCCCTTGAATTCTGAGGGTCCCTGGGGCCCAACTAGCCCCCCAGGTACCTACAGTTAGGACCACAGAGCTGAGTAGCAGAGAGGCGTTCCGAGGCCACGCACCTTTTTTCACCTCTCTGCAATGCAACTCTGTTGTGCTTACTGAAGGTACCTGGTGGGCTAGTTGGCCCCAGGGTCCCTCAGGATTCAAAGGGAATTAATTCCCCAACTTAAAACGCACCACAGGGCGTGTTTGCGCACATGTCACCTGAGGCCCCGCCCCTCCCTTCACCACTCTGCAAACGCGCCCCATGGTGCGTTTTAAGTTGGGGGATTAGGTCACCTTGAATCCTGAGGGTCCCTGGGGCCCAACTAGCCCACTAGGTACTTCCAGTAAGCACCACAGGCCTGCGTTGCAACGCCTGTAACAAATTGTGCAGTTGTGTTTAGGTAGTGAAGAGGGTCATGCTGGGGGTAGTGTTTTAGGGTTTAGGGTAGTGCAGTGGTGTTTGTGTAGTGTAGGGGTCATGCTGGGGGTAGATTTAGGGTTTAGGGTAGTGCAGTGGTGTTTGGGTAGTGTAGGGAGTCGTGCTGGGGGAGTGTTTTAGGGTTTAGGGTAGTGCAGTGGTGTTTGGGTAGTGTAGGGGGTCGTGCTGGGGGTAGTGTTTTAGGGTAGTGCAGTGGTGTTTGGGTAGTGTAGGGGTCGTGCTGGGGGTAGTGATTTAGGGTAGTACAGTGGTGTTTGGGTAATGTAGGGGTACTGCTGGGGGTAGTGTTTTAGGGTTTAGGGTAGTGCAGTGGTGTTTGGGTAGTGTAGGGGTACTGCTGGGGGTAGTTTTTAGGGTTTAGGGTATTGCAGTGGTGTTTGGGTAGTGTAGTGGTTCGTGCTGGGGTAGTGTTTTAGGGTTTAGGGTAGTGCAGTGGTGTTTGTGTAGTGTAGGAGGTCGTGTTTTAGGTTTAGGGTAGTGCAGTGGTCTTTGGGTAGTGTAGGAGTCGTGCGGGGGTAGTGTTTTAGGGTTTATGGTAGTGCAGGGGGTCATGCGGGGGTAGAGTTTTAGGGATTAGGGTAGTGCATTGGTGTTTGGGTAGTGTAGGGGTCATGCAGGGGTAGTGTTTTAGGGTTTAGGGCAGTGCAGTGGTGTTTGGGTAGTGTAGGGGGTTGTGCTGGGGGAGTGTTTTAGGGTTTAGGGCAGTGCAGTGGTGTTCGGGTAGTGTAGGGGGTCGTGCTGGGGGAGTGTTTTAGGGTTTAGGGCAGTGCAGTGGTGTTCGGGTAGTGTAGGGGGTCGTGCTGGGGGAGTGTTTGAGGGTTTAGGGCAGTGCAGTCATGTTCGGGTAGTGTAGGGGTCGTGCTGGGGGAGTGTTTGAGGGTTTAGGGCAGTGCAGTCGTGTTCAGGTAGTGTAGGGGGTCGTGCTGGGGGAGTGTTTGAGGGTTTAGGGCAGTGCAGTCGTGTTCAGGTAGTGTAGGGGGTTGTGCTGGGGGTAGTATTTTAGGGTTTAGGGTAGTGCAGTGGTGTTCGGGTAGTGTAGGGGGTCATGATGGGGGTAGTGTTCTAGGGTTTAGGGCAGTGCAGTGGTGTTTGGGCAGTATAGGGGGTAATGCTGGGGGTGGTGTTTTAGGGTTTAGGGCAGTGCAGTGGTGTTCGGGCAGTGTAGGGGGTCGTGCTGGGGGTGGTGTTTCAGGGTCTAGGGCAGTGCAGTGGTGTTCGGGCAGTGTAGGGGGTGGTGTTTAAGGGTTTAGGGCAGTGCAGTGGTGTTCGGGCAGTGTAGGGGGTCGTGCAGGGGGTGGTGTTTCAGCGTTTAGGGCAGTGGTGTTTGGGCAGTGTTGGGGGTCGTGCTGGGGGTGGTGTTTCAGGGTTTGGGGTAGTGCAGTGGAGTTCGAGCAGTAAGGGGGTCGTGCTGGGGTGGTGTTTCAGGGTTTAGGGCAGTGCAGTGGTGTTCGGGCAGTGTAGGGGTGGTGCAGGGGTGGTGTTTCAGGGTTTAGGGCAGTGCAGTGGTGTTCGGGCAGTGTAGGGGTGGTGCAGGGGGTGGTGTTTCAGGGTTTAGGGCAGTGCAGTGGTGTTCGGGCAGTGTAGGGGTCATGCAGGGGGTGGTGTTTCAGGGTTTAGGGCAGTGCAGTGGTGTTCGGGCAGTGTAGGGGGTCGTGCTGGGGCTGGTGTTTCAGGGTTTAGGGCAGTACAGTGGTGTTCAGGCAGTGTAGGGGTCGTGCTGGGGTTGGTGTTTCAGGGTTTAGGGCAGTGCAGTGGTGTTCGGGCAGTGTAGGGGTCACGCTGGGGGTGGTGTTTCAGGGTTTAGGGCAGTGCAGTGGTGTTCGGGCAGTGTAGGGGGTCTTGCTGGGGCTGGTGTTCCAGAGTCTAGGGCAGTGCAGTGGTGTTCGGGCAGTGTAGGGGTCTTGCTGGGGCTGGTGTTTCAGGGTTTAGGGCAGTGCAGTGGTGTTCGGGCAGTGTAGGGGTCGTGCTGGGGGTGGTGTTTCAGGGTTTAGGGCAGTGCAGTGGTGTTCGGGCAGTGTAGGGGGTCGTGCTGGGGCTAGTGTTTCAGGATTTAGGGCAGAGCAATGGTGTTCAGGCAGTGTAGGGGGTTTTGCTGGAGGTGGTGTTTCAGGGTTTAGGGCAGTGCAGTGGTGTTCGTGCAGTGTAGGGGGTGGTGTTTCAGGGTTTAGGGGCAGTGGTGTTCAGGCAGTGTAGGGGGTCTTGCTGGGGTTGATGTTTCAGGGTTTAGGGCAGTGCAGTGGTGTTCGGGCAGTGTAGGGGGTCGTGCTGGGCGTGGTGTTTCAGGGTTTAGGGCAGTGCAGTGGTGTTCCGGCAGTGTAGGATGTCGTGCAGGGGGTGGTGTTTCAGGGTTTAGGGCAGTGCAGTGGTGTTCGGGCAGTGTAGGGGTCGTGCTGGGGGTGGTGTTTCAGGGTTTAGGGCAGTGCAGTGGTGTTCGGGCAGTGTAGGGTGTCGTGCTGAGGGGTGGTGTTTCAGGGTTTAGGGCAGTGCAGTGGTGTTTGGGCAGTGTAGGGGGTCTTGCAGGGGTGGTGTTTCAGGGTTTAGGGCAGTGCAGTGGTGTTTGGGCAGTGTAGGGGGTCGTGCAGGGGGTGGTGTTTCAGGGTTTAGGGCAGTGCAGTGGTATTTGGCCAGTGTAGGTGGTCTTGCTGGGGTGGTGTTTCAGGCTTTAGTGCAGTGGTGTTCGGGCAGTGTAGGGGGTCTTGCTGGGGGTGGTGTTTCAGGGTTTAGGGCAGTGCAGTGGTGTTCGGGCAGTGTAGGGGGTCTTGCTGGGGCTGGCGTTTCAGGGTTTAGGGCAGTGCAGTGGTGTTCTGGCAGTGTAGGGGGTCGTGCTGGGGCTGGTGTTTGAGGGTTTAGGGTAGTGCAGTGGTGTTCGGGCAGTGTAGGGGGTCGTGCTGGGGCTGGTGTTTCAGGGTTTAGGCAGTGCAGTGCAGTGGTGTTCGGGCAGTGTACGGGGTTGTGCTGGGGCTGGTGTTTCAGGGTTTAGGGCAGTGCAGTGGTGTTCGGGCAGTGTAGGGGTCGTGCTGGGGGTGGTGTTTCATGGTTTAGGGCAGTGCAGTGGTGTTCGGGCAGTGTAGGGGGTCTTGCTGGGGGTAGTGTTTAGGGTTTAGGGCAGTGCAGTGGTGCTCGTGCAGTGTAGGGGTCGTGCTGGGGGTGGTGTTTCAGGGTTTAGGCAGTGCAGTAGTGTTCGGGCAGTGTAGGGGATCGTGCTGGGGGTGGTGTTTCAGGGTTTAGGGCAGTGCAGTGGTGTTCGGGCAGTGTAGGGGGTCGTGCTGGGGGTGGTGTTTCAGGGTTTAGGGCAGTGCAGTGGTGTTCGGGCAGTGTAGGGGTCTTGCTGGGGGTAGTGTTTAAGGGCTTAGGGCAGTGCAGTGGTGTTCGGGCAGTGTAGGGGGTCGTGCTGGGGTGGTGTTTCAGGGTTTAGGGCAGTGCAGTAGTGTTCGGGCAGTGTAGGGGATCGTGCAGGGGTGGTGTTTCAGGGTTTAGGGCAGTGCAGTGGTGTTCGGGCAGTGTAGGGGTCGTGCTGGGGGTGGTGTTTCAGGGTTTAGGGCAGTGCAGTGGTGTTCGGGCAGTGTAGGGGGTCGTGCAGGGGTGGTGTTTCAGGGTTTAGGGCAGTGCAGTGGTGTTCGGGCAGTGTAGGGGTCGTGCTGGGGCTGGTGTTTCAGGGTTTAGGGCAGTGCAGTGGTGTTCGGGCAGTGTAGAGGGTCTTGCTGGAGGTGGTGTTTCAGGGTTTAGGGCAGTGGTGTTCGGGCAGTGTAGGGGGTCTTGCTGGGGGTGATGTTTCAGGGTTTAGGGCAGTGCAGTGGTGTTCGGGCAGTGTAGGGGGTCTTGCTGGGGGTGGTGTTTCAGGGTTTAGGGCAGTGCAGTGGTGTTCGGGCAGTGTAGGGGTCGTGCTGGGGCTGGTGTTTCAGGGTTTAGGGCAGTGCAGTGGTGTTCGGGCAGTGTAGAGGGTCTTGCTGGAGGTGGTGTTTCAGGGTTTAGGGAGTGCAGTGGTGTTCGGGCAGTGTAGGGGGTCTTGCTGGGGGTGATGTTTCAGGGTTTAGGGCAGTGCAGTGGTGTTCGGGCAGTGTAGGGGGTCTTGCTGGGGGTAGTGTTTCAGGGTTTAGGGCAGTGCAGTGGTGTTCGTGGCAGTGTAGGGGGTCGTGCTGGGGGTGGTGTTTCAGGGTTTAGGGCAGTGCAGTGGTGTTCGTGCAGTGTAGGGGTCGTGCAGGGGGTGGTGTTTCAGGGTTTAGGGCAGTGCAGTAGTGTTCGGGCAGTGTAGTGGGTCGTGCTTGGGGTGGTGTTTCAGGGTTTAGGCTGTGCATTGCAGTGGTGTTTGGGCAGTGTAGGGGTCATGCTGGGGGTGGTGTTTCAGGGTTTAGGGCAGTGGTGTTCGGGCAGTGTAGGGGTCCTGCTGGGGGTGATGTTTCAGGGTTTAGGCAGTGCAGTGGTGTTCGGGCAGTGTAGGAGGTCTTGCTGGGGGTAGTGTTTCAGGGTTTAGGGCAGTGCAGTGGTGTTCGGGCAGTGTAGGGGTCGTGCTGGGGGTGGTGTTTCAGGGTTTAGGGCAGTGCAGTGGTGTTCGGGCAGTGTAGGGGTCGTGAAGGGGGTGGTGTTTCAGGTTTAATGGCAGTGCAGTGGTGTTCGGGCAGTGTAGGGGGTCATGCTAGGGTTGGTGTTTCAGGGTTTAGGGCAGTGCAGTGGTGTTCGGGCAGTGTAGGGGGTCATGCTGGGGTAGTGTTTCAGGGTCTAGGGTAGTGCAGTGGTGCTTGGGTAGTGTAGGGGGTCGTGCTGGGGGTAGTGTTTTAGGGTTTAGGGTAGTGCAGTGGTGTTTGGGTAGTGTAGGGGTCGTGCTGGGGTAGTGTTTTAGGTTTAGGTAGTGCAGTGGTGTTTGGGTAGTGTAGGGGTCGTGCTGGGGGTAGTGTTTTAGGATTTAGGGTAGTGCAGTGGTGTTTGGGTAGTGTAATGGGTCGTGCTGGGGGTAGTGTTTTAGGGTTTAAGGTAGTGCAGTGGTGTTTGTGTAGTGTAGGGGGTCGTGCTGGGGGTAGTGTTTTAGGGTTTAGGGTAGTGCAGTGGTGCTTGTGTAGTGTAGGGGGTCATGCTGGGGGTAGTGTTTTAGGGTTTAGGTAGTGCAGTGGTGTTTGTGTAGTGTAGGGGTCGTGCTGGGGTAGTGTTTTAGGGTTTAGGGTAGTGCAGTGGTGCTTGTGCAGTGTAGGGGTCATGCTGGGGGTAGTGTTTTAGGGTTTAGGTAGTGCAGTGGTGTTTGTGTAGTGTAGGGGGTCGAGTGTTTTAGGGTTTAGGCAGTGCAGTGGTGTTTGGGTAGTGTAGGGGGTCGTGCAGGGGGTGGTGTTTCAGGGTTTAGGGCAGTGCAGTGGTGTTCGGGCAGTGTAGGGGGTCGTGCAGGGGCTGGTGTTTCAGGGTTTAGGGCAGTGCAGTGGTGTTCGGGCAGTGTAGGGGGTCATGCTGGGGGTAGTGTTTTAGGGTTTAGGGTAGTGCAGTGGTGCTTATGTAGTGTAGGGGTCGTGCTGGGGTAGTGTTTTAGGGTAGTGCAGTGGTGTTTGTGTAGTGTAGGGGTCATGTTTTAGGGTAGTGCAGTGGTGTTTGGGTAGTGTAGGGGTCGTGCTGGGGGTAGTGTTTTAGGATTTAGGTTAGTGCAGTGGTGTTTGGGTAGTGTAGGGGTCGTGCTGGGGGTAGTGTTTTAGGGTTTAAGGTAGTGCAGTGGTGTTTGTGTAGTGTAGGGGTCATGCTGGGGGTAGTGTTTTAGGGTTTAGGGTAGTGCAGTGGTGCTTGTGTAGTGTAGGGGGTCATGCTGGGGGTAGTGTTTTAGGGTTTAGGGTAGTGCAGTGGGGTTTGTGTAGTGTAGGGGGTCATGCTGGGGGTAGTGTTTTAGGGTTTAGGGTAGTGCAGTGGTGCTTGTGTAGTGTAGGGGGTCATGCTGGGGTAGTGTTTTAGGGTTTAGGGTAGTGCAGTGGTGTTTGTGTAGTGTAGGGGTCATGTTTTAGGGTAGTGCAGTGGTGTTTGGGTAGTGTAGGGGGTCGTGCTGGGGGTAGTGTTTTATGATTTAGGTTAGTGCAGTGGTGTTGGGGTAGTGTTTTAGGTTTAGGTAGTGCAGTGGTGTTTGTATAGTGTAGGGGGTCATGCTGGGGGTAGTGTTTTATGGTTTAGGATAGTGCAGTGGTGCTTGTGTAGTGTGCTGGGGTAGTGTTTTAGGGTTTAGGGTAGTGCAGTGGTGTTTTTGTAGTGTAGGGGGTCATGTTTTAAGATGCAACGCTCCAATACCTGACCAGTCTGCACTACATAAAACTGC